>OX621247.1:34191150-35588200 GCA_951640165.1 Pseudoips prasinana
ACACAAAAATAGAAAAAGAACAATAATTTTGGGGGGTTACCATACATAGAACTGAAACTCTAAAATTTTTTTTCCATCTTACCCATACATGTGGGGTGTCTATGGATAGGTCTTCAAAAATCATATTGAGGTTTCTAATATTATTTTTTTCTAAACTGAATAGTTTGGGCGAGAGACACTTCCAAAGTGGTAAAATGAGTGTCCCCCCCCCTGTAACTTCTAAAATAAGAGAATGATAAAACTAAAAAAAATATGTGATGTACATTATCGTGGAAACTAACAACGAAAATTGGTTTGAACGAAATCTAGCAAGTAGTTTTTTTTTAATACGTCATAAACCGCAATTTGCTTTCATTTAATCAACTGAAATAATTACTGCCACGGAACCCTCCATGTGCGAGTCCGACTCGCACTTGGCCGATTTTATTTATATCGCTTTATATATAAATAAAATATCTTGTCTAGTTCGGGACCAGATGGCCCTGCCATGTGGCATTGTACAGACAGAGCTATTATAGCAACCAGACGGGCCTGCTGGCGTGGTTGGCAGATGCTTGCTTTTCACACCGGAGGTCGTGGGTTCGATTTCCACCCAGGACCTTAACTTAGGGCCGTTGCTGACATGCAGATGCATCTGTTTATAGGGCCATTTTTAGAAATTGTTTCTTAACGTTAATTAGCGAAGACTGGGGCCGCTCATCCGATTAATTATTGGACTTTATCGATACGAATGCAGACTAAGGGCCAGCGCAGACCGAGAGGAGCGCAGCGGAGAGGATTTTATTAAGGCACTAGAAAATTAACTTTAAAATTATTTAAATAAAGTGCATGTATGCTTGAACATTATAATGCGCGAGACTGCGCGAGCATTTTGTCAGGTTCAAGCATATTTTTTTTTTTTTTTATCTTTTTGCACATATGGGTACAAAGGCGGACTTAATGCCTAAGGCATTTTTTCCCAGTCAACCTTAAGGTGGTGCAGAGATAATTAGATAGGTGCATTAGGTACAGATAAAGTAGATCGAAATAAGATATGGTACGATAGAAGAAAAAAAAAATTGGAATATGAGATCAACAGACATATACATAAATATATATAAAGAATAATATACAACTTAAACAAACCTATAATACTATAGCTAATACATACATAAATATATTATGAAATAAATATATATATATATATATATAATATATATAACGAAAGGAAATGTTGATTCAGCTCACACATTGTTAAGAGCTCCCAGTAAATGTACTCGTAGTTTATTCTTTAAAGAAAAACGACTCTTGGCCATCCTGACTTCCAATGGCAGTGCATTCCACAGGAGAATAGACTGAATAAAGATTCGTTCTTTATTCAGTCTATTCTAAAAGTGGAGAAAGATAGAACGATGAGAGGGACATTGAAGCAAACGGTTATGAGTTGAGCGGAGATTTTTATTGTGGTTACTGCAGAGATACTGAAAGTAAGTTGTTAAATAAGGAGGAGAAAAGGGAGAATCAAGAATAGTATAAAGAGTGGTCAGAGCTCGAAAGGAACGACGCTGACGAATTGGTAACCACTGAAGTTGAGTACGAAAAGAAGAAACATGGTCATATTTACGAAGGTTGAAAACGAATCGAATGCAGTTGTTCAGAAGTCGATCGAGTTTATTGAGGTGATCTGCATTCAGGTCGAAATAGTAAACATAGTCGATTATTGGGAAAATTAAAGTCTGCACCAACGTTTCTTTTGTTTTCCGAGGCAGAAAATTCCGAAGACGATAAAGAGACCGCAAGATTCCAGTGACCCTCTGACTAACACTTGCAATTTGGTTTTGCCAGCTTAATGTTTTATCAATTAGAACACCAAGGTCTTTTACAAACGGGCTAATCCCAATGCTCGAATTGTCAAATAATAGAGGTGGGAGATCATCTAAGACCACCCTATTGATAAGATGAGAACTACCTACTATAGTGGCTTGGCATTTTGATGGATTGACACTTAGACCAAACCTATCAGTCCAAAGTTTTATAAATTCTAAGTCGACATTAATCTTATTAATAACTGTAGGTATGTTCTCAATCCTAGCCTGGACATATAGTTGGAGGTCATCGGCGTAAAGATGGTACGAACACTGAAGATGGTAGGTAAGAAAGTTTATAAATAAAGAAAATAGTAAAGGAGAGAGTATACCGCCTTGAGGGACACCAGAGTCTACGTTACACCAGTTCGATGACGATTCACCGACGCGAACTGACTGTTGGCGCTCTCGAAGATAGGATACAAACCAGTCCAGAGCTTCGTCAGAGATCTTGAAATGTGAAAGGATAGATAGGAGAATGTCGTGACTGACGTTATTAAAGGCGTTCGAGAAGTCAATCAGAACCAGAACTGTAATCATGGTGTCCTCCATACCCGCCCTTATATCGCCAGTCACTTTAAGGAGAGCGGAAGTGGTACTGTGGCCTGTTCTAAATCCAGATTGCAGTGGACTTAATAAATTGTTATGGAAAACAAAATGGGATAGTTGTTTATTAACACAGGCCTCGAGTACTTTAGAAAGGAAAGGAAGGATAGATATAGGACGGTAGTGAATTGGACTTGAAGGATTCGAGATTTTAGGGAGAGGATGGACCAAGTCTTTACGCCATAGGAAGGGGAATGATCCGGTGCTCAAGGAAAAGTTTACAATGTGGGATATGGCAGGAAGCAATTGAGCTAGGATGGGGATTATCATGCGGCGGCTGATCTGATCACAACCAACTGCATTGGACTTAATGGAGAGTATGATTTTTTTGATCTCATCTAAGTCAACTGGAGAAAATTTAAATGTATCTATAACAGGGCGCGTTAGACCATTAATATATGAAATACATAGTTTGGTGTTTAGTCAGATGATCCATAGATGAAGAAGTGGTGAAATGGCGATTAAGATCATCCAGAGGAATTGAACTAGGCAGGTCTAAATTTCGCGGTTTACCGATACCAAGAGTTCCAAGGAACTTCCAGATATCAGCAGAAGTAGCAGTTGAGATATTGTTAAAAATATGGCGGCGTTTGGCGTTACGAACCATCTGGTTACACCGATTCCTAGCGACCTTAAATAGATGCCAGTTCTCATCAGAGCGGTCTTTTTTAAATTTACGAAAGGTATGGTCTCTTCGTCGCATTGCCATCTGAATACCTTGCGTCATCCATGGGGCTGGGGGACGCTTTAGCTTGACTTTCTTTATAGGTGCATGCACATCATAAAGTTTTACGACTGCTTCGTTAAAAAATCGTACCTTATCATCCAAGGCGGTGGCTTCCAACATCGGTTCCCAATTAACTTCTGCTGCATCTTTACACAACAGCTCCACATTCAAACGAACAAAAGAACGCACGTGCAGTACTTTAGATTTAGGTTTTGGTGGTTTCAGGATATATGATAGGAAGATTAGGTCGTGGCGAGAGAAAGCAGGAGCTGAACATTGACCATGAGAGGAAACTAGGGAAGGGTTAGACATAAGGATTAAGTCGAGCCAAGTAGCGTCACCTGAGGTATTATAGTGTGAAGCTTGCAGAGGTAGGATGTGTGTCTTATAAGAATAAAGGCATATATGCACTTTATTCCTATAGCTCTAAAGTTGATTTTCTAATGCCTTAACCTCTCCGCTTCGCTCCTCTCGGTCTGCGCTGACCCTAAGGGTCATGGTAGGCGATGATGGTGATGCCATGTGTGCTAAACGTGTGGCTATGGTAACCGCTTTTTATCACGACGAGCTGTACCTGTTTGTTAAACGAATTGGTTACATACATTGATAGAATAGTTCGCGAGGTTGGTAGATGCTTGCTTTTCATGCCGCAGGTCGTGGGTTTGATTCCCACCCAGTACAGATATTTGTTATTCTGTTTGTCCTAAGTCTGGGTGTAATTGACTATATAAGCATGTATTTAGAAAAGAAAAGTAGTACCTATATGAAGTACCTACATCAGTTATCTATTTTCCATAGTACAGCCAGCACATCCAGCTACCCCAATCTGTCCAATTTCTTCTATAGATTTTCAACTTTATCACAAAAGCATAAGGTTCATTTTCAATTGGGGAAATTTGACAGATCGGGGTAGCTTGATGTGCTGGCGTCTGTACAAGCTCTGCTTACTTTGGGATCAGATGGCCGTATTTGAATATTGTCCCAGGATATAATTATCACATCATCAGCCGGATATCGTCTACTGCTGGACATAGACATTGTCTTAAAGTTTCTATAACGTATTACGACATCCACGGGTTGGTAAAGCTTTGTAGAATAAGAACTTTATTCAGATCAGAACCTGACCTATTTGACCCGGAATCAAGATATTGGCATTAAAATCATTGCAAGTACACATAACTATGTATTATTAGGTATCTCTATCATTATTGAAATGTTTAGCAATTCTCGTTGTAAAGTGGAGCACACAGCCATTTCCTAGTCCTAGAATGTAGGTTTAGTAAATATCAAAGACGGGGTCAGTGCACTGGTTCTAAGCCGGTGGGCGTGGGTAGCAAATGCTTGCCTTTCACGCCGCAGGTCGTCGGTTCGATTCCCAACCAGGACAGGTATTCGTGCGAATTAAGATGTCTGTTTGTACTGGATGTAATCAAAGTCAACGTCAAAAATTCTTTATTCCGTAAAAAAATACATTTATGTGGAATCGTCATATTTTTTTTTACCCTACCGTGCAGTGCATGACGTGGCAGCTACTGAGAAACACTGCCAGAAAACTCGGTAGGAATCCTTTTTTAAAATTAAATATACTTAAGATTATTTACAATCATGTGTGTTGACTCAGAACAACTCAATCCCAAGCACTTTTATCACTTAAATAATCAGAAATTTTGTAATATGCTCTGCTACACAATTTGGTTTTAATAATTCTTTTAAACTTATTCGTAGACGATTCTATGTATAATTATGTATATAAGTATGTATTTAGAAACGAAAAGCAGTATATCAGTTATCTGGTTTCCATAGTGCAAGCTCTGCTTAGTTTGGGATCAGATGTGTGTGAATAATGTCCCAGGATATTATTATTAATATTATTGTAAGAAGTCCACTGTTGGAGTTCAGCCTCCCCGAAGAATCATCTTGGCAGACAGTGCTGCTGCCCGTCCGGCGTCGTCTGGTAGATATCCCCTCTGGTCGACTTCTACGCCCCCCTAAGGGATGAGATGGCGGTGATTATATTCTGATATTCGCCGCCGTCACCACACAACATGATACATAAATAAAACTAGGTCTGCAACCCATTATACTGCTTGCAAATATTAAGCTGCGTGTAAAACAGTTCTCTATACTTTTACATTGATTTCAATGGGACATTGATTTGTTTCGTTGACTATTTTTCCGTGGGATGTCCGATTTTTATTAAATCGGAGATATGCACTCACGAGCATGGTCAATAACAAATTTGAAGAAGAACGGTTCAGATGTTCTGTAAGTAGGTGTCAGGAACGAACTAAGTACATGAGTCGCGTAAGAAAGAAAACAATTAATTTAATTACAACGTTATGTATTTAGACAAAAACGACGCCAATTAATATACAATGAGAAGAAAATTAAAAGAACAAAATTAAGTTCGTAAGTACCTAAAACAGACAAACAAAACAAAATGTCAATCAAAAAAAATGTTCGGAGCTTTCATAATAAATTGGTTGCTATTTGCGTCTTAATTGTTCCACTGAAAATAGGATTGATTACTTTTTTCTTTTACACGAATGAGGCGGAAAATTTGTAATTAATGGAGACAAAGGAAAGGAAAGACCTTCATTCCTTATTGTTAAAGACCTCTCAATTTAAGATGAATGTTATTTAAGAAAATATCGTAGTCAATTGTGAAGTTTTATTTAAGAACTTAAGAGTCCTTTGTGAACAAATTTTTGTGCGTAGTTTATAATGAACACTAACTATCCTAACTATCATTATAAAAACTTTGAAAATTATATCATTTTGTCTTGTAAGTACCTACACCAATTCTAATAACATAATTTATTAAGCATTGGGCCATTTTTCATACCAGTACGGAGACAACTTAAAAATCTTTAAAATGTATACCAAAATTGTTATCTACTATATAAAAATAAGTTGGGTTTTCCTTCCTGACGCTATAACTCCAGAACGCACGAACCGATTTCCACGGTTTTGCATTCGTTGGAAAGGTCTCGGGCTCCGTGAGGTTTATAGCAAAGAAAATTTATAAAATTTTACGCGGGTAACACCGCGGGGCACAGCTAGTATAACATATATTCTGTAAATGCTTTAAAAATAAAATTATATCTTTTCTTTTTCTTTATAAATGCGAATGTGAGTTTTTTCGCCTTACCTACTCAAACGATCATTATGAAGCTGTACACAAGGAAAGCAGGGGTATAAATGAGAGGATGTGAGCCTTTCTTTTTCTTCTTTATGGTATAGGCAGTGGTAACCCTGGTGTCAGAGTTGTTCAAGCCGCCCAGTAGGCCTCAAATGGGTTTGTGACTGTTGTCTAACGCTTAAGGTGCCCCCCGAAGCAAGTAGACGCTCAGAAATTAAACCACTTTGACGGTCACCCATCTATGACCACGTGTCTTTACCTCGCGGATCACTTTCGGAGCGGTGAGTACAACTGGCTATAGGCTTAAATTGTTATAAAAACATTGGAAACTTGTTTGTATTATGGAGAACAGTAACCATTCTTTTTTGGTCCTAATAGAACTATAACATGTTGACTAACAAATTGTCCAAGACTAAACTCACAACCTTTGTTTGAATTAATGTATTTTTTGTACAAAAAGAATAATCCCATAGTTTTTTTATACTTTGTGCAATAAAGTGTATTTATCTATCTATCTAATGCGTTTGCACACATTCAGCCTATCATGGTATACTTGAGATGAAAGTACTTGAGTTTTATAATTTTTTTAGTATAGTTAAATTTAAGATTAGACTCGAGTCTTCAAGATCGTCTCCAAAAATGCGACCTCAAATCGTATTTTTTGAGTCTTCAAAATCGAGGCTAGTCTTAACTTTAAGGGTTTCAAGAAGTCGAGTCTTAATCCATCTCTACTACCGTCTATTTGGTCTTTTAGCATACAGTCCTTGTCTCACGCGATTTATTTCACTAGTGCGGCAGTTGTATTTAATACAGGACAATGTGTCCTATACGCACGTGTGGCGCATTGGTTAAGACAGTCGCCTCTTTTTTCATGCCACGAGTTCGATTACCGCACAGAAAAACGATTCGTGTTTTAATTTTTATATGAATATACGCTATTCAAAGTATGTTTTGAAAAACCGTTTGTTTGCCCCATACATAGTTTTCCTGTGACTGGGTGTGCCCTATGTATTATATTTAAGTAATACCCAGGGATTAATAATTTACGAAGTGTGGGCGTTTTAAAAAGAAACAAATTATTGGTAATAATCCTTACAGTCAGTATGGCTTACTGACTAACGTACAACCTCCTACATAAATAAAATAAATTGAGCCATTTACAACGACAGACATATTGCTATTGCAGTCGTATCAGGCGTCACGTACAGAAACTGCAATCAATACAATAAATTATTCAAAAAAATAAACCGGTGGTACTCCGGAAGTGCTGACAGAAGTCAAAACTGGAACAATTTGTCTCTAACGGTAACGGTAACCGTGTCGCGATAAATAAATATTTTAGGACAACTTAAACACTGCCATCTGATCGCAAAATAGGCAGTAGGTAGTGCACTTGTATATTACTGAATACAAAATATTATAGCTAAATTACATCCAGACACATAACAAATAATTGTGTTCACCACACAAGTGCTGGGTGGGAATCGAACCCACGACCTCTGGCTTAGCAGACAGGGTCACTTATCACTAGACCATCAATCAATGGTTTTTCCTTTCTCAAGAAATACCAACTTGTAAGTACGTACATACATAAACAATATATGTACGTTCTTATATACAGAGATTTATACTTATAAAAAATAGTAAATCGTCTCCTTAATAAGGCTCAGAACTTAGTCCAAAGCTACCTCGCTTGTTAAATGTTTTATATAATGTACAGACGCCAGCACATCCAGCTACCCCAATCTTTCAAATTTGTTTTCACTGTCATTTGGGGAAATTTGACAGATTGGGGTAGCTTGATGGGCTGGCGTCTGTACAATTATTTTCAGCACTTTTGAAGATTGTGTATCAGACATTTGTGAGTCTCACTTTTATTTGTTGTTTTACTCACCAAAAGAAATTGTAGTCATAACAAAGAATATAAAAACATTTCCTGGGACATTATTCACACACGGCCATCTGAACCCAAACTAAGCACAGCTTATACTATGGAAACCAGATAACTGGTATAGGTACTACATATTATACTTTTCTTTTCTAAATACATACTTATTTTTGTAATTAGTTAGACCCAGACTCAAGAGTCTGGGTCTAACTAATTAGTCTTATTAGTCTTGACTAACAGACATGTTCATGGACACAAATATATGTCCTGAGTGGGAATCAAACCCATGACCAGCGGCGTGAAAGGCAAGCATTTACCAACCACGTCAACCGGCCCATCTAATAACTAGTTTTCACTACTAGGCTTATTAACTTAGGTTAATTAATCTCACGTGATCACATTTTTAGACCGTTCATAAAATTATTGTGTAGCCTGTTTAATAAGTATAAACGCAGAAGGATGAGCTTTAAAATCATAAACTGATTTATCTAAGTCCCCAGTAAAGTTTAAGATAGGTAGCGCACAGCGTTCATTCGCTCAAAGAGCAGCCCGACTGGGGAAGTACCTCCACCTTACAGAAGACATTCCTTAATAATAACATTAATAATTTTAATTTTGTGTTTCCGAGTGCGAGTAAGGTCGCCAGAGCTCATTGGGATGGGGGGAAGGGTCAGCGACATTTGTTTGATGACTCTAAAAGGCCGGCAACGCACTCGCGACTCCTCTGGTGTCGCGAGTGTCCATGGGCGGCGGTGATCACTTACCATTAGGTGAACAACTTGCTCGTTTGTCGCCCTCTGATATAAAAAAAAAAATAAAAAAAGTTCCCAAATCGTGCCACATTGGATGGTAATGCTCACTCGTTCAGCGAAGTATTGCATGTGCTGTATTCGTGAAACGCCTGATCTAAACGCGAAGCAATCTGTTTAAATATTTATTTTGCTAGCAGTATTCACAGATACAACATTTACACAGGAGAAGGCGCAAATTTACTATTTGTAACATTAGTAGTCCTCCTAGCCGAATTTCGGCCGCGGCGGCAAGTCTCAACAGAGATTAGCCATCTGCGCGGGACATAGTATAATAATAATATAATATAATAAATTTTATTTATTTATCTCCACAAATTACATAAGATTTAGTATCTAAGTTGACAATTAGTACATTTAGTATATTTGTAATTTGTGGGAGATCTGGAGTCTAAACTAAGCCTTGGCCTGTATTTTAGAACTCCAGGCCCCCCAGTACAGGAAGTGACAGTATGATTTTGTCAACATTGCATGTTTTGGTTTATGCGTGGATCGTTATGCACCTATGCGTACGTACGTAGGTATGATGAGTGTGTGTGTGTGTGTGTGTGTTGTGTGAGATGAGAGATGTTTATATCGTTGATTTACTATTTTCTACACTAATATTTCTAGGAGGCTTTCTGTTTCAGAATAATTAAGGTTTAGTAACAACTTTTGCAGTTGAGTTTTACACTCTCTCTTCGAACATTTTGTAATGGGTACGGATTTATTTATTTTATTGTACAGTTTAGATGCGCGGTACATGTAAAATCTTTGTGCAAAGGCAGTATTTGTTTGCTCTGGCTTACATATTGCATAGTGCCTCCGAGATTGGGCGACACATTTGATTCTGTTTGGAGATAGGTTTGAATGTTTGTAAAGAACGGTTAGCATTATATATAGTTGTCTTACGGTTAGGGTTAGAGTTTCTTTATAGAGTTTGGTAGTAGAGAATAATCGAGGTTTAGATGTGCTTACCTTTAGTATCATTCTCTGGGCTCTTTCCAAGATTATCATGTTAGACTTACAGGCTCCCCCCCATGTAGTAATACAAAAGCTCAAAATAGACTGCACCATAGCGTCGTAAACCATTCTAATGGTATGCTTCTCTGCTACATCACGCAGCTCTTTAAAAATGTAGGCTAGCTTACGTGTCCTTTGAAATAATGTACGTATGTGGGTTGAGAAACTTAAATTAGCATCTATTTCGATTCCTAGGTATTTTATACATTGCGTGGTATTGATAGTTGGACAGTCGCAGGCAGCTATTTGAGGAAAGTTACATTTATGTGCAAAAATTTTGTGTTTGTGGTTTGTTGTATCAAATGTATTATGTTTTTTCTTCATTAAGTGTGAGAGAGTTTGATAATAGGCAGTGGCATACAGTGTTGAATCCTGTTTGTGTAACAGTTTACAAAAATTTATTTTATAATAGCAATGATATTTAGCTAGCTCGTATCAAGTTATTGTCAAGAGATTATTTTTAAGTTTAATTATCTAGTTTAAGTGTAATATTTTAACTACATACTGTCAATGGTTCTGTCTATGTATTGAAATAACGTGTTTTAATACACAAAAAATGGTAAATCCCGATACAAGACCGGGTGATGCATTTTGTATGAGTAATATATTTCGTATTTCACAATCTGATTTTGTTAAGTCTGTCGGTCCCGGTGGTAGTCATTAGACAACAGTCGTTAAGTCAGACGCCTACTGGGCGGCTTGAACAACTTTGTCACTACAACCACTGCACATAGGAATACATCAAAACATAAACAACCGATTCGGATAATTCCAACTGTATAAATAGTTATATTTAGGCCACCCAATTCACAAAACAACGTCTCATATTTTTTTTATATCAGAGGGCGACAAACGAGCAAGTGGGTCACCTGATGGTAAGTGATCACCGCCGCCCATAGACACTCGCAACCCCTCTGGTGGTCGCGGGTGCGTTGCCGGCCTTTAACAGTCAGCAAACAAGTGTTGCTGACCCTTCCCCCCACCTCAATGAGCTCTGGCGACCTTACTCACACTCGGAAACACAACATTAAAATGATTAATGTTATTATTAAGGAATGTCTTCTGTAAGGTGGAGGTACTTCCCCAGTCGGGCTGCTCTTTGAGCGAATAAACGCTATGCCCTACCACACTTGAATTATATTTTGTTGAGTAGGTAAATAATTTTAATAACAAGTTTATATACACAATTATTAGTTTGTGTGCTGTGACTTTGAGAGACAGAATTCGAAATACTGATGTAAAAGAGCGTTGTGGTGTGAAAGAGAATGTAGTCATAAAGATTGAAAAAGATATGCTGAGATGGTTTGGGCATTTAAAAAGGATGAATGAAAGAAGATTGGTAAAAGAAGTATACCTGGCTTGTGTGAATGGTACAAACGAAGTGGAAGACCTCGTCGAACATTCTCTGACCAAATCGGAGACGTTCTCAAGAAAGGTCAGGTCAGAAGTACCTTAAACCGGCGAGCATGTATGAAGAATATAATGACAGTAAACGAGGCAAAAGAGGTGTGCAAAGATCGTGACAAATGGAAATCCGTTGTCTCTGCCTACCCCACTGGGAAACAGGCGTGTATGTAAATATTAGCGTTTTATGAGCGTTTTCTCGGGTGCCTCGGTTTACTAAAACCGCAAACAAGGCATCGGTTTAAGGCAAAAAAACCAACAGCTTCTTCCATGAAAGAAAGGAAGAATTACAAAAAAACCACTGCCCATATAATAATTAAGTAAGTAAGACATAAAAGTCATTAATTTTACTTACCTGTTTAGTATTCAAACGACTGTTGTTATAATATCTTTACCTGTTCAAATATTTCGTATTGCATAGAAGCTATCTTATCTCGCAGCAGTCCCCTCGGGCTCGTAATAATTTGCATAGAAACCGATAGCTACGCTATTTATTCAAATGTTTGTTATATTTAAATTGACGATAACAGATCCCCTTTACAAGAACTTTTAAACAGGTAAGTATTGAGGTACCAATAATTAATAAGTTATGTTCTGATAATAATAAATATTGTGCGGGACAGTGTAGTGTTTATACAAACTCAAGTGTAGTGTGTAAACAAACTGATGAACATTAGTTATAGTTTATAAGTGATAACAATGTACATAGAAGATAGAGAAATCTATTTAATTTCCTTTTTATTAGAATATTTGATTGTTTGATAGTTTCTAATTAAAATTGGTTTTGTTATTTTATTATTTAACAATCAGTACAGTCAACACATTCGCATTGATGGACGACGGATCCACGGTCACACTCGTCGACGAAGACATCGCGGCGAGCATCGGAGCTACAGGACCAGTAGATCCACTGAAGATAGAAACCATCAATGAGTTGAAGACTGCGGAATCGGCATCAAGAAGAGTAACTGTCGGACTGAAAGGGCGCAACGAACATGAGGAGCAGATTCATGCAAGAACAGTGAAGAACTTACAAGTCTCCTCTCAACGGGTTCCACGCGAATTAGTGGAAGGTTGTCCACACCTATCGGACATCAAAGGACATCTTACATACTCCAATGCCAAGCCACGGATCCTCATCGGGCAAGACAACTGGCATCTACTACTGACCGAAGAGACCAGGAAAGGGGACAAGGACCATCCAGTGGCATCTCTCACGCCACTCGGATGGGTACTTCACGGAAGTCAAACTAACTCCTTTGGCCAGAAGATCGACTTCGTGTCAACAATGAAGGAAGCAGAAGATGACCTCGAGGACCTGGTGAAGAGATACTTTGAGATGGACACCCTCTGCATAAACCCGAAGAGACCAAAAACCGATCCAGAGGAGAAGGCACTTCGAATTCTCGAACAGAAGACCGAGAAGATCGACGAAACAAGATACCAGACCGGCCTCCTCTGGAAGAAGGAAGACGTCAAGTTCCCGGACAATTATGAAAACTCGCTGAAGAGGCTCTTAAATATTGAAAAGAAGATCGATCGTGACCCAGCCCTCAAGAAGAAATATGTCGAACAGATGGAAGCTCTTATAGAAAAAGGTTACGCCGAGCCCGCACCACCGCAGAAGACTCCTGAAAAGACTTGGTACCTGCCTCACTTCGCGGTCATAAACCCCATGAAGCCGGACAAGCTTCGTGTTGTGCATGACGCCGCCGCCAAGACCAGAGGGGTGGCTCTTAACGACATGCTCCTCAAAGGTCCGGATTTGCTTCAGTCGCTGCCAGGCGTCGTTATGCGCTTCCGACAGCATCTCATCGGGGTAACAGCGGACATCAAAGAAATGTTCATGCAGGTCAAACTGCGCACCGAAGACAGAGACGCACTGCGGTACTTGTGGCGCGGGGATCGCCGCGACAACCGACCTCCGGAAGAATATAGAATGACGTCGCTAATCTTCGGAGCATCAAGTTCGCCGTCTACAGCCATTTACATAAAGAACTTGAATGCCAAGCAGCACGAAGACAGTCATCCGGAAGCCGCAGCTGCCATAGTAAACAAGCACTACGTCGACGACTATTTAGACAGCTTCAGAAGCCTAGAAGACGCAGTGAAAGTGACGACGAGCGTGCGCGAGATACACAAGAAGGCCAGCTTCGAACTAAAACAATGGAAATCGAACTCAGCGTCACTCCTAGAAACACTGGGAGAGGAAAAACAAATAGAAGACCTAGAGCTATACAAGACAGAAGAGCAAACTGAACGAGTACTGGGTGTTATTTGGAAGATGAACTCGGACGAGCTAACATTCAACCTCAACCTGGCGAGAATACCTTCAACACTCATCGAAGGAAAGCAACCAACGAAGAGAGAAGCCTTGCGTATCGTCATGTCACTCTTCGACCCGTTGGGATTCGCCTCACCTGTCACTATCAGGGCGAAACAGCTACTGCAAGAAGTTTGGCGCCGAGGAACAGCATGGGACGACCGCATTGATGAAGACTTAGCGGAGCAATGGAAATCGTGGATGGGACACCTGAGAAGTCTCCACGACATAGTGATCCCGCGGCAGTATCTGCACTACAGTGACGCCGCCTCCCTCGAACTTCATGTCTTCAGCGACGCCAGTGAGTCGGCCTACTCGGCAGTCCTATTCTGGAGGGCAGTAACACCAGACGGTGAGGTGGGAGTGTCTCTCATCATGGCCAAGGCAAAGGTGGCTCCGCTCAAGCTGACAAGTATACCGAGGTTAGAACTACAAGCAGCAGTCATGGGCACCAGGCTCGCCGAAGCAGTCATCGAAGAACATGAGAGAAAACCCGACAAAAAGGTGTTTTGGACAGACAGCAAAACAGTGCTCACATGGATAAGGACCGGGTCACGTTCCTACAAACCATACGTGGCTCACCGTCTCGCAGCAATAGAAGAGAGCTCTAAGGTCAACGACTGGCGCTGGGTTCCGACGAAACAGAATGTCGCCGACGATGCGACACGAGATGTACCAACTGCCTTTGACAAGAATCACCGATGGTACAAAGGGCCAGATTTCCTTTACCTAACAGAAGACTCCTGGCCAATAGAACCTGTGAAGACCATAGAAGAAGAGCCTTCCGAAGAAGAGAAGACGCATCACATAATCAGTAAAAGAAGACTGAGGCTAGCAGAGGGTCTGCCTGATCCTGCAAAATTCTCCAGCTGGGACCGCCTCCGGTACGCGACAGCACGCGTTCTGCAGTTCATAGAACTCTGCAGAGCCACCAGACAGAAGGTCAACTACCGACGAACAAAGAGGAATAAAGAAGCGGATCCCACATGGAAGAAAAATAAACCTGCGACAGCGAAACCACAGGCACCCAAACAGAAGAAGAGATCGACACCCGACTTGCTTCCAGTCACAGCCGAGCTCCTAAGAAAAGCCGAAGAACTCCTGATGCGGTCTTCGCAAGAAGAGGCCTTCGCAGAAGAAATAGAGTGCCTTAACAGTGGGAAGCCGGTAACAAAGGAGAGCCGCCTTCACCAGCTCAGCGTCGAGTCAGTCAACGGCTCACTCCGACTTCGGAGCCGTATTCGAGCGGCCAAAGACATTGAAGAGAACGTCAAGAGCCCGCTAGTCGTCGACGGAGAACATCAGACGGTGA
This sequence comes from Pseudoips prasinana, assembly GCA_951640165.1. Taxonomy (NCBI): domain Eukaryota; kingdom Metazoa; phylum Arthropoda; class Insecta; order Lepidoptera; family Nolidae; genus Pseudoips; species Pseudoips prasinana. The sequence continues at coordinate 34,206,208 of OX621247.1, forward strand.
AGTTATGGATACAGGCAGTTCATCGGCAGCTCCATCACGCCGGCGTCGAGGCAACCGTAAATGAATGTCGCCAACAATACTGGGTACTAAGATTGCGCCCCATCACGCGAACGATCCTTCGACAATGTCTCTTTTGCCGCATGAAGACTCAAGCGCCGCCATACCCAAGAACCGGGGACCTGCCAGCGTGTCGCTTAGCGCATCACAAGCGACCCTTCACCTTCACCGGGGTCGACTATTTCGGGCCTCTCTCCGTGACCGTCGGACGCACCAGACAGAAGAGATACGTAGCCATCTTCACGTGTCTTACGACGCGAGCCATCCACTTGGAAGTCGCCGGCTCGCTCGGCGCCGATTCAGCTGTAATGGCGGTCAGACGCATGATCGCACGGCGGGGATGCCCGGCGGAAATCTGGTCGGACAACGGCACCAACCTGAAGGCTGCCGACAAAGAACTGCGACAAGCAATCGACGCGGCAACAGCAGAAGAAGCAGCGAAGAGGATTATCGCCTGGCGTTACATTCCGCCTGGAGCTCCGTTCATGGGCGGCGCCTGGGAGCGTATGGTGCGCTCCGTGAAGATCGCGCTTGCAGCAACATTGCACGAGCGCCACCCCACCGAAGAAGTCCTCGCCACTCTACTAGCTGAAGTAGAGTATACCGTCAACAGTCGCCCGCTGACCCACGTCTCCGTCAGCGCAGAAGATCCAGAGGCCCTGACTCCCAACCATTTCCTGCTGGGGGGTCCTGGGCGCGTGCCACAGCCAGGCACATTCTCCGAGCAAGACACCATTTCACGGTCCAGCTGGCGAGCTGCACAGAGGCTCGCTGACATCTTCTGGATCCGCTGGGTGAAGGAGTACCTTCCCGAGCTCCAACACCGGCGGGAGCCCCACGGACGAGGTCAAGAAGTCAAGGTGAATGACCTCGTGCAGATCGTCGATCATAACCTGCCCCGCAACATGTGGATACGAGGACGAGTCATCGCGGTGTATCCAGGCCCCGACGACATCGTGCGGACAGTGGACGTGCAGACCAAGGGAAGTGTCCTGCGCCGGCCAGTGAGGAAGCTCGTGATCCTGCCCCTGCCTACAGACGACGTGCCCGCACCAGAACGAGATGCGACGCGGTCGCACGGCGGGAGAGATGTGCGGGACAGTGTAGTGTTTATACAAACTCAAGTGTAGTGTGTAAACAAACTGATGAACATTAGTTATAGTTTATAAGTGATAACAATGTACATAGAAGATAGAGAAATCTATTTAATTTCCTTTTTATTAGAATATTTGATTGTTTGATAGTTTCTAATTAAAATTGGTTTTGTTATTTTATTATTTAACAATCTAACAGAGTTTTAGAACATACTAGAATATTACCTACCTATTAGTTATAGATGTATGTTATGTTTTGTTTTTTGTGTTTATTTTATTTTTCTTAGATAGAAATAAGTTAGTAGATTCTAAAAATATATAATTTAGTATATGTTTGTTAACAAAAACATAGGGAAAACCGCAAAAAATGTCACCCTGCTCTCGTTACGGTAAAGTTTCGTCGTAGTTAAGCTAATTGCGTCGAAAACCACCCGGAATTTGATTGGTTAAAATTCGTGTGCTCTGATTGGTCAGCCAATCAGAGGCCTTAGATTTTATTAAGGAAAATTATATAAATTACGGGCTGGTTTTCGATATAGTCAGTTAGCCAGCGACAACAGAAGAAGAAACACTAGAAGAAAAAGGAAGAATCAAGACTAGAAGAAAAAGGAAGAAACAAGACTGGAAGAAAAAGGAAGAAACAAGACTAGAAGAAATAGTAAGAACATGAAGAGAGAACTTTAGAAGATAGAAACACTGTAAAGAATAAATCTCAAGCCTTCAAGATAGTCGTTTTTATTTCCCCACCAATCCCAGCAATAGTTAAGTGTGCATCCTGCACAAATATTATTATGTCTATTATATTATTTGACGGGCCTGTTGGCGTGGTTGGCAAATGCTTGCTTTTCAGGCCAGATGTCATGGGTTCGATTCCCACTCAGGACAGATATTTGTATCCGTGAAAATGATTGATTCAGAATCGCAGTCTGGGCGTAATTATCTATTTAAGTATGTATTTACAAAATAAAAGTAGTATATGTAGTATATCAGTTATCTGGTTTCCATAGTACAAGCTCTGCTTAGTTTAGGATCAGATGGCCGTGTATGAATAATGTCCCAGAATATTATTATTATTACTATCTATAAATGTATAGATTCTTAATTTCCTTATTTTTATGTTGAATGTCAAATACCTTAAGATTATTTCAGTGATTACAAATTATGTATCTATACTTATCTATATAAATAAAAAGACAAGTCCTGACTGACTGACTGACTCATCAACGCCCAGCCCAAACCCTTGGGCCTAGAAAGCTGAAATTTTGCACAAATGTTTGTTTTATAATGTAGACAAGGAATAAGGAAGGATTTTTCGAAATTCAACCCCTAAGGGGGTAAAACGGGGGCGCTAAGTTAGTATGAAACTTTGCCGTTTTTGAAGTTTAAGGCATAAAAATTAGTATTTGGCCTTCCAGTAAAAAATAAAGAATCACGTATTTCAGGGTTTTTGGAAATTCCACCCCAAAGGGCGAAAAATAGGGGATGTAAGTTTGTATGGAAAATGTGACAAATTTTAAGTTAAACGCATGAAAATTGGTATTTGGCCTTTTAGTTAAAAATAAAAAATATATATTTCAGCATTTTTGGAAATTCCAGCCCCAAGAGCGTAAAATAGAGGGTGTAAGTTTGTATGAAAAATGTGTCAATTTTTAAGTTAAACGCATGAAAATTGGTATTAGGCATTTCAGTTAAAAATTAAAAATACATATTTCAGAATATTTCGGAATTCCCCCCCTAAGGGCGTAACGTAGGGCATGTAAGTTTGTATGAAAAATGCGACTTTTTTGAAGTTAAACCCATGAAAATTGGTATTTGGCCTTCCAGTTAAAAATAAAGTATCACGTATTTCAGGGTTTTTGGAAATTCCGCCCCTAAGGGTGAAAAATAGGGGATGTAAGTTAGTATGGAAAATGTGACAAATTTTAAGTTAAACGCATGAAAATTGGTATTTGGCCTTTTAGTTAAAAATAAAAAATATGAATTTCAGCATTTTTGGAAATTCCAGCCCCAAGAGCGTAAAATAGAGGGTGTAAGTTTGAAAGAAAATGTGTAAATTTTTAAGTTAAACGCATGAAAATTGGTATTAGGCATTTCAGTTAAAAATTAAAAATACATATTTCAGAATATTTGAGAATTCCCCCCCTAAGGGCGTAACGTAGGGCATGTAAGTTTGTATGAAAAATGCGACTTTTTTGAAGTTAAACCCATGAAAATTGGTATTTGGCCTTCCAGTTAAAAATAAAGTATCACGTATTTCAGCATTTTTGGAAATTCCAGCCCCAAGAGCGTAAAATAGAGGGTGTAAGTTTGTATGAAAAATGCGGCTTTTTTGAAGTTAAACCCATGAAAATTGGTATTTGGCCTTTCAGTTAAAAATAAAAATATGTATTCCAGGATTTTTGAAAATTCCACCCCGAAGGGCATAAAATAGGTGATGTAAGTTTATACTGACTGACTGACATATCAACGCACAGCCTAAACGGCTGGAGTTAAAGAATTGAGATTTTCACAGAAGGTACCTTTTATGACGTAGGCATCCACTAAAGAAGGGTTTTTGAAAATTCCACCCCCAAGGGCGTAAAATTGGTGTTGTAAGTTTGTATGAAAAAAGTTAAAAGTTTTAAGTCAAACGCATGAAAATTGTTATTTGGCATTTCAGTTAAAAATTAAAAATACATATTTCAGAATATTTGAGAATTCCCCCCCAAAGGACGTAAAGTAGGTTACGTAATTTTCTATGTAAACTGCGACTTGAAGTTAAACGCATGAAAATTGGTATTTAGCATTTCAGTTAAAAATTAAAAATATATATTTCAGGATTTTTGGGAATTCCACCCTTTAGGGCGTAAAATAGGGGATGTAAGTTTGTATGAAAAATGCGACATTCTTGAAGTTAAACCCATGAAAATCGGTATTTGGCCTTTCAGTTAAAAATAAAAAATATTTATTTCAGGATAATGTATGTAGGATAATGGTATTCAGGAAATACCAATTTTATTTCCGAGAATTCCACCCACAGGGGTGGAATTCTCGGAAATAAAATTGGTATTTGGCCTTCCAGTTAAAAATAAAGAATCACGTATTTCAGGGTTTTTGGAAATTCCACCCCCAAGGGTGAAAAATAGGGGATGTAATTTAGTATGAAAAGTGTGACAATTTTGAGGTAAACGCAAGAAAATTAGTATATGGCCTTTCATTTAAAAATTATAAATATTATTTCAGGATTTTTGGAAATTCGACCCCTAAGGACGACTAGAATAGGCGATGTAAGTTTGTATGAAAGTCTGTATTTTTTGAGTTAAACGCATGTAAATTGGTATTTAGTCTTTCAGATAAAAATAAAGCAATCCACGGAATAATTTGTTGTTACAAAAAGTTAATCCAAAACTGATTTATTAGATCGCCACCAACAATTTAAGCAAACTCAAATTTTAAAAAATTAGTTTCTTATGCCAAGTAGCTTAAAATGTCGTGGTCGTTGTCGTCTAAGTAAACATTTAGAGTTTTATAAGATTTGTAACTTCTTTTTTTTGGTAAATTTTATAACAATTTAAATAAACTACATTTTAATCAAATTGGGATAAAAAACGAATTTATCTAAAATTCGAGTTAGCGTAGTATAAATTGATGGTGTCGAGATGATCGCACTCAAAAAACATCATCTTAATTTAACTGATCTACAAGTTCACAATTTTGTAACTAGATGGCGTTAATGTCGTTTCAGATTGCGGAACTTAAATGGCATATCGGTTAAAATAAAAATATGCTTGAAATAAAAGGTAGTCCAAAACTGAATCAATAGATGAACGCCTAAATCTCACCCAAAATATATGCACACATCTTAATTTTACCGCTTTACAAGTTTATATTTTTGTGAGTTGATGGCGTAATCATCGTTTTAGATCGCGCTATGGTTTCGTTCACAAAATGTGCCGTCGCCCCTGGACCCATTTAGGGGGGCTGGAAGAGGGTGTTGTCCGCCCTCCGCCGACGCCCGGTGCGTCTGCTGCGGGCCGGGTGAGAGGATGAGATCTCCCTCTCCCTTTCCGCAGCTTCCTTCCGCGAGATCACTGTCTCGCAGAAGGAAACCACCGCGTCCCAGGACTCCTCGCCGCCAACCATCGAATTCACGACAGCCGGCAGCGACAGGTCACTGCCTACTCCAGAAATGAGGGCACAGCGCTGCTCCTCCCAAGCGGCACACTCTGCCAGCGTATGCAGCGCCGTGTCCTCCCGACGTCCTCCCGACAGTCGACGCAGTGGTGACACCGGGCGTCCGGCTCCCTGTTTATGCGACACAGGTACTTCCCGAAGCAGCCATGCCCCGAGAGTACCTGCGTCACCCGAAACGACAGGGAGCCATGCCTCCTCCCGAGCCAACGCTCGAGTACCGGCCGGACCGCCTCGATAGTGACGAGGCCGGCGGTTGGGCGCGAAAGCCTGTCCCGCCATTCCACCACCAGGACCTCGCGAAGCTGCGACCGACGCAGCTCCATGTGTCGCTGCATCGGCCGCTCGCCTTGCGCCAGCATCTCCTCGCGCCACCGGTACAGTGACGCGAGTACTTTCGCCTCGAGGTCCCAGGGCGGGGATCCGGCCAGTACACAGGCCGCCTCGTAGGAGACCGTGCGATATCCCCTGATGACTCTGACGGCCATAGCTCTCTGTGGTCTCCGCAGAACAGCAATGCTACCGGCCGTCAGGTCAGCCGCCCAGATCGGGGCCCCGTACAGGGCCATCGATCGCACGATCCCCACGTTGAGCCGCCTACAGGCCGCGCTCGGGCCCCCCAGATTGGGAAGCAGCGTTGACAGCGCCCCAGCCGCGCCCATCAACTTAGGCACCAGCCGCCGGAAGTGGGGTCCGAAGTCCCACCGGCTGTCGAGCACCAATCCCAGGTACTTCATGGTAGGCTCGACAGCGATCCGGACCCCCCCGACCACAATGTGTGATCCGGGCGGCGGCGCCCGCCGGGGACCATGGAACATCATGGCCTCCGACTTGTTGAGGGCCACCTCCAGGCCGAGGCGCCGGATGCGGCTCACCACCTGTGAGACCGCAGCCGTCTCCAGCAACGCTGCCTCCAGCGTGTCGTCCGCATAACACGTCAGGTCCACGCCCGGCTGGAGTTCGCCCCTCAGCACCCAGTCGTACCCGATGTTCCACAGGAGTGGGCCCAAAACCGAACCCTGTGGAACACCGCACGACATTGAGTGCCGGTGTCCGCCATCTCGTCCCACGTAGGTGACGCACCTCTCCGCCAGGTAAGCCCCAACTATGTGGCGGAGGTAGGAAGGCACCCGATGATATCGCAGTGCCTCCCGAATGCAACTCCAGGGCAGGGTGTTGAAGGCGTTGGAGATGTCCAAGGACACCGCCAACATCACCCCACCCCGGGACACCGCTTCCTCCGCCAGGACTCTCACCCTCGACACAGCGTGGATGGTAGAGCGCCCATGCCGAAAGCCGAACTGGCTCTCGTCCAGGTCCGGCCCCTCTCCGAACAAGTGGCCGACGAGGCGGGCTGCGATTAGCCGCTCGAGCAGCTTGCCCACCTCGTCCAGCAGCACTATGGGCCGGTACCCGGACGGTGAGTCTGCAGGGCGCCCCACCTTTCTGAGCAGGACCAGACGACCATGTTTCCACAAAGTGGGAAACTGGCCCCGCTCAAGGCACGCTGTGTAGAGTCCCGTCAGTTGGGGACTTAGCTCTTTCAGAGCGAGGGCCAACGCACAACCGTGAATCCCGTCGGGCCCCGGAGCCACGCTCTTGGCCCGGAGCCGCATCACGGCCGCCCTCAACTCTTCTTGTGTCACCTCTGGGACGCTGATGGCGTTATCCTCTGTAGGCTCTGCGGCTGTGGGCAAAGCCATCGGCGGTGGCGTGTGCTCCGCTCTTGCCGGGAAGAGGGCTGCCACTACTTCCTCCAGCAGCTCGGGTTGGAGACTCTCCGTGAGTGGAGGCGCCGCGGCTCGAAGTTTCCCTCGAACCGCACGATAAGGGCGCCCCCACGGATCTCCGTCCAGAGTCTCCAACATCTCCTCCCTGGCTCGCGTCTTGGCTTCACCGATGGTCAGCCGCAGAGCCTCCTTCGCCGCGCGGTACACCTCATATAGCGCGGCCTCTTCGTCAGAGACCCGACGATGTCTCCTCCGGTATCGGGTGTACTGGCGTCTGACCACCACGCACGCGACGCGCAACTGCGCGATCTCGGCGGTCCACCAGTACACCTGGCGCCTTCCTGTATGTGTGTGGACCCGGGGCATAGACGCGTCGCAGATTTGCGTCATCGCCCCGCGGAACCACAGCGCCTCCTCTTCGACGTCGACGGGTCCGTTCGTCGCCGACTCCCGGTACCAGGCCTGGACAATGGCGGCCTCCTCGAGAAGTTCCTTGTTGATGCGCTTACGCGCCCAGCGCGGACCGTCCGCTCGCGGGGCCGGTCGACCGCGGCCGCCAGTGGTCTGGGCGGAGACGTCGAAACGGATATACCGATGATCCGACAACGTCTCCACCTCCACGGCGACACGCCAGTCACGGACACGGCTCGCGACAGCAGGGCTAGCGAAAGGTACCGGAGCAGCATACCCGCGTTCCCGGGACTCCCCCATCAGGCGCCAAGAGAAGTCCACGGCAGGTAGGTTTAGTCGGTGCAAGTCCGACATACCCACCCGCAGACACTTTTTGCGGGTGGCATGCGAAGGCATTCCCACTGCCTAAACAAAAAAAAAAAAAAAAAAAAAAAAGGGCTAGCGAAAGAGACGTCCACTATTGGACCGCCCCGCTGCCGCACGCAAGTGTGGACCGATCCCCGATTTAGGACGGTCAGGCCAGTCGTGACCGCCCACTCCTCCAGCACCTCACCCCGGGCATCCGTCACCGGAGATCCCCACGCCACAGACTTGGCGTTGAGATCCCCGAGCACGGGACGAGGGTGGAGCCGGCCTACGACGGCACCCAACTCGACAAGGAAGTTCTCGAAGTCGGCGAGACTCTTGTTGGGCGAAAAATACGCCCCAATCGTACCAATTCCGTCCACGAGGGCTGCTACCCAGCCGTGCCCTCGGGACGGGTGGACCAGAGCCCCGCCAATGATGGCCACCAAGCCGTCCAAGTCTCCCAACCAGTTATCCCTGGGGGGGACAAAGTACGGCTCGGCGACCACCGCCACGCGAATCGACCACTGCGCCATGCTCTGGAGCAAGAAATCCTGAACTCTGGCACAGTGGTTGATGTTGCCCTGGAGGAAATGGAACAGCGCCATTAGGCCGTGTCCATTCCCTCCGCATCCCTCTCAGGCCGGGAGTCGGCCGAAGGGCAGCCAGGCTGTCGGGGGGGCAAAGAGCCCCCGGCAGCCTTGGCTCCCTTTTTCTTCTTCTTGTTGGCGGTAGCGCCACAGGCCTTCCCGCCCGCTCTGTGCCCCGCGGGCCTACCTGCAGCTGTACAGAGGCTGCAGTTTGGCGCCGCAGAGCACTGGGCCGCCTTGTGGCCGGGCTGGCCGCAGCGATAACACTCCTCGCTGCGGTCCGTTTCAGCAGTGCACCGCGCCCGGACATGCCCAACGTCCAGGCATCGGTAGCACCGCATAGCCCTGGGTTGCACCAGCTTGACCCTGGCTGCAACCCAACCCACCAACAGTCGCCCAGCACTGGCGACCTTATTCGCCGCCGCCACCGGACACCGCACCCAGATGAATCCGAGTCCGGAGGCGTCGGCGCGAATGTCGCCCGTCCGCACATCCTCAGGTCGACATCCACCGACCCGGGCGACGGCCGCCAAGACCTCAGCCGGAGTCGTCGAGTCATCCAGGCCGTCGACGCGCAGCTCCGCGGTCTTCACCGGCCTGGACACCCGGACGTCATCCGGGTTGAGGGCTTCCCTCAACTTGGCGGCCAGCATGTCCGCCTTCTCCCCGCTGGAGTCACCCGACACCTCAAGCAGCCGCGCCCCCGTAACCGCCGACTTCATCCTGAAGCCGGACGGTGTGCCAAGGTCGGGGAACGCGACTTTGGCTTTTGCCTCGGTCAGGACCGCCTTATACGTGATGCCCCTTTCGACGGCTCCGGGCTGCAGTGTTATCACTACAGCCGCGGAGCGTGGGGCTCTGACCCTAGGCGGTCCCTGTGCCTTCTTGGGTGCCGGTGCTCCAGCGGGTGCTGGTGCTGGTGGCGCCGCCTTCTTCTTTTTGCGGCCCCTCTTGACGACCGTCGACCAGGCCTCCGTATTAGGCCCAGGCGCAGCCACCGGAGGCGCCGCTGGAGGTCCCGCTGTTCGGGAGGTGGGCATCTGAGGTGCGGGTTTTGGGGCCGCTGTCCTCCCAGATCGGCCTGGTTTAGCCGCCCCGGCCGTCGCAGCCACCGCGGCCGCCGGGCCCCGTTTGTGGGACCCCTCACCACTTCGCCCGTCCCCGGCGAGCGGAGGGCGGACGGACTCTGCCGGGAGGAGCCTCCCCTCTATGGCCTCGAGGCGGGCACCCACCATATCACCGCACTGCATCATGCAGATGCGGACGATCTTTTCGACCTCCGCATCCACAAGCGCACGCGACGATGAAGCCGGTAATGGAGCCGCTGATTGGGCCGCAGCAGGAGAAGACCCGGCAGCCGCGGGAGCGGTCCTTTGGGCAGCAACCTGCCGCCTGAGGTCCTCCAGCTCCGATCGGAGACGGTCGTTCTCCTCCCACAACTTCGCCGTCTCCTCGGTGCCGGTGCGATTGGCGAGGACCTCAACCGCCTCCCGGATGCCGTCAGCCGCCTCCTTCAGAGCTCGAGTGAACGTGCCCTCCAGGTTGCCCGATTTGGTGGCAACCCTCAGAACCACGTCCACTCCGTCTAAAACCTGGCGACTGAGCGCCACCGCCGATGAGCTCCCTGCAGCCATCCGAGCGGAGCGCCGCTCTCGAGCCTGCCGGGCCAACTCGCTGACCTCGTCAGCCGCGGCTTCCTTTCGCTGCAACCGCCTCGCAGCAGCGGCCTCCGCACGGTTGCTGCCCAGCAGGGACACAGTGGAGCCCCCGCTCGAGTCAGCTATGGCGAGGCTGGGGTCGCTCTCCGCGCTCTCCGTGTGCTCCGCTGGAGCAGCCGCAACGAAGCGACCCCGTCCGTCAAGCTCCGGCATCCGAGCGATGACTACGCTCGGAACCGCGCGAGCCTTTCCTCTCCGGGCTGTGGAGACCTTTGCGGCCACCAGGTTCTCCCTACTCAAGGACCCGCTGCGCTTCCTGTGTCCATGTCCGGACCTGGATCCGGATCGAGACCTAGACCGACACCCGCGTGTTTCCTCGTCGGACATGGGAATAGGAGTGGCCGGACGGGACCTCGACCTCGTGGTCCGCCTGCTCCTCCTCGCACCGTGTGCCACATCCTCCTGCACAACTTCGTCCTCCTTCAAATTATTCGGACGCACAAAACTGGGCGTGTGCGCCCTATCCGCGATCTCAACGGATGAATGTCCTTTAGTGTCCCCCCCCAGATACGGTGGGACAGCCGGGCCCAAATGGACCCGGGAGGGATTCTCCGGCAAAGCTGGTACCCTCCTGGGGTAGTGTTTTCCTAGAAGACATTATTACCTTATTACCCTGCGGGCCGGTTTACCCCCCGGTAGCCCCTGCGCCGGGTAATGCTCAGGGGTTAAGGGGTTAAATCTCTGAATACTCCCCTTCTAGTGAATAGAAGAGGGAACAGAGGCGAGAGATGTCGGAATATTCGCCACGGACGGTGGCTAATCCCCATGCATGCATAGGAAAAAGCCAGCGCCCATGCCCAGGGCACACCAATCCGAAAAACTTCCGTTCCCACCGAATATAAATATTCGAATGGGACCAGAAGCCTCGGACCACGAGGAGGTTTTCCGACCACGTGCCCCAATACAGTTTACCCTACTATAACTTGTACTTACTTAAGTAGGTATATATTGACAAATAAGTAGCGGACGCGATACTATCAATTGTAGCACTTATACAGGTGGCTTACTTATTTTTTGTAATATAAAATATTTAACTACACCTTTTTATCGACTTCAAAAAAGGCAAATTCGCAATTCAACTACGTCCAAGACGTTACAAATTACATACATATACTAGTTACCCACTAAAATAGGAACTTCATTCATTCATTTGTATAGTCAAGGGTTATACTATAAAGCCCTGTTGGCGTGGTTGGCAAATGCTTGCTTTTCACGCCGGGGGTCGTGGGTTCGATTCCCAACCAGGACAGATATTTGTGTACGAGAACATGTCTGTTTGTCTGGGTGTAATTATCTGTACAAGTATGTATTTACAAAAGAAAAGTAGTATGTAGTATATCAGTTATCTGGTTTCCACAGTACAAGCTCTGCTTAGTTTGGGATCAGATGGCCGTGAATTTTATTACACTTGTCTTATCTTTGGGGTGTACTTACGTACAGCACTTCGACCCTTCAGGATCTTTTGTACTAAAGGGTTATACTAGTGTCAGTGTTGTTGAAGCCGGCCAGACCTGAGGCATGGCTTATCGACTTTTGACTAATGACCCTGGGACCCATAATTAATCGAGTCATTCAAAGCACGAACCTGCTCATAAATTTCACCAGTAGCTAGTCACTTCTATTGAGAGCCGATCCTAATGGATATGGGATCAAAGCATGGAAAACAAAGTGCACGTTGTAAGCTTTATACTATTGTATGTCTCGTTGGTCTAGCGGTAGCGTGTTCACCCGCAGAGAACGAGGTCCTGGGTTCAAATCCTGGGTCGGAAAGTCGGGTCGGGTCAAGAGTGATTTTGGGACTTTTCTGTAAAAAGAAATATTTCTCAGCATCAGCCCGAAGTCAGGGAGTTGGCGGTATTAAAACCCCGTTCGTCGGAGAGCACGTAAAGCTGTCGGTCCTGTACCTGACCTCTTTCCGGTCGTGTCGCTAGGCGTCCCAGTGATGGAATAGAAAGTGATCCTGTGTTTGCGCACACACTTGTGCTTTATAATAATGTCCCGCGCAGATGGCTAATCTCTATTGAGACTGGCCGCCGTGGCCGAAATTCGGCTAGGAGGACATTATTATTACTACTGAATGGTTAAAGGTTCTGATGTTACCCTGTATTATTCCTATAATAACAGGTAGGAGGTCTTAGCATTTCGATACACTGACATTTAGTAGGTAATCAGTGTAGTTAGGTGTTTAATGGTTTGGTAGGTATACCATGGCGCAATGGAGAGCCCCGTGTTTACACCTACGTTAAACTTTATAAATTATAGCATATGTTATGCTAATTGGGGTGGGGGGAGGTTCAGCAACACCTGTTTGCTAACTTTTAAAGGCCGGCAACGCACCCGTGACACCTCTGGTGTCGCGAGTGTCCATGGGCGGCGGTGATGACTTACCATCAGGTGACCCGCTTGCTCGTTTGTCGCCCTATGCCAAAAAAAAAATAACCTCTATTAGTACAAAGTTTCATCAAAATCCAATCCGTAGTTTTCGTGTAAAAGAGTCACAAACCTCCTTACATCCACAGACTGATCCATATTCACAAACTATCGCATTTATAATATTAGTGTCGATTTTATCTTCATGATAACTTTTAAGAATTCCGCCCAAAAATAATAGATTATTGACATCAACTGGATTTTTATTTAACAAACCAATAAGTGTACCTACACAATTCAATATAATAATATAATAATTGCCGGCCAAGATTACTACCAAGAATGACGCAAAGCGACCTTTATCCTCTATGATCCCTTAGTATCAGTTGCACACGTCAGTAACCGCCCAGAATTGACGTTCGAACCCCAAAGGTGCGAACCTCCTACGCGAGTACACGTACACCGCTGGAGCCGACACTTGCACCTATTGTCCTGTGAAACAATGCAAGCCTCCTAGGCTAACTTTTAACTTAATTAAAACGCTACATTGTGTTACTTAAGTAAGCAATACAATTTGCATGCCTTAGTCTCGGGTACATTGTATAAATAAGTGAAACTGTCTACCATCCTTTGAAATTAAAAAAAAAGAAAATTGAAATGACCGGAATACGTCACCATAGTTTTGATACGTAAATTGTTATTCAAGCTGGTTTAAATACCTCTGATAGCACAGTTCTTTTAGATGGAATTTCCTGACGAACAGCTGGATGTATGAAAAATAATTACCAAAATGAAGGGAAAGTGGGAAGGATCCATAGCTTGTTTGTGGTTCATTCGCCCGAAGATCCTAGTGGGTCCCATACATAAAAATCGATCTCATTTCAACGATCGATCGAATCGATCAATCTCAACTACCTGCTATGAGCTATCCAGGGACATTATTCACACGCGGCCATCTAATTCCAAACTAAGCAGAGCTTATACTATGGAAACCAGTTTTTTTTTTCAATATAATGGCCAACGAGCAAGTTGTTCACCTGATGGTAAGTGATCACCGCCGCCCATGGACACTCGTAACACCAGAGGAGTCGCAAGTGCGTTGCCGGCCTTTAAGAAAAGAATAGATTACTGATATACTACATATACTACTTTTCTTTTGTAAATAGATAGATAGAATACTCTTTATTGTACACACTCAGGCGGAAAGAAAATACATCGGATATAATATAAAGAACATAAGGTACAATGGGCGGTCTTATCGCCTTAAGCGATCTCTTCCAGGCAACCTTTGGATGGATAGGAACTGAAAGTAAAGTAAACAGTAGCAGGAGTGCAACAAATAAATTACACTAAGGAACTGTGATAAATATATTGCATACCAAAAACTTAGTATGTCTTCACAATTAACGTATGCTAATAAACATATCATACACTAATTATATATACACATATAATATAAATACATACTTATATATAAAATTACATCCAGAGACAGGACAAACAGACATGTTCATGCACACAAATATCTGTTCTGGGTGGGAATTAAACCCAAGACCTGCGGCGTGAAAAGCAAGCATTTATTAAACACGCCAATTGGCCCATCAGTAGCCACCATGTGAAGAAGTTTTTTTTTTAATTTCAACTTTTAACATACATATAAGATAGTAACAGTGGTTTTTTATTAATATAAGGTAAATTAACAAGTGGGTAACCTGATGGTAAGTGATCACCGCTGCCCATGGACACTTGCAAGACCAGAAAAGCCGGAAGCGCATTGCCGGCATTAAAAAAAGGAATGGGCTGGCTTCCTAAATAGATATGAAAGCAATATTTCCAAGCTATAGAAATAATCATGACACTAAACAACCACCTCATTAAGCGAAGCTCTTCCACACACTTGCTGTGTCGTTATTGAGCAATCAAGTAAGCGAATTAAGTGGTTATGTCCAATAATAAGATCCTAAAGCGACAAGCGGATACGCCCCGTTGTTAATAAGATTCCGAGCTTCTTTATAACTTACGATCCGATGACGACACGATTAACATAAAACATGGTGTAGATTTGCACGAGGACATTTGCATCTGGCAGCCAATTAAATTAAAGATGACCTTATATTCCAGGATTACTCCGTGGGACATGTGCATGCGTAATTCCAACGAATGCGAACCTTAAAACATACTACTGATCCATCTACACCCATCAGCTAAATGTTAATCGATTTTCAGAGACCTCAACTCGCGACTAATTATAATATTACCCACTATGACCTTTAGGTTGCATTTGTTGACTGCCTCATTGGCAGTGGTAGCGTCAAACCATCTCGGGTCAAAATGTGATTTTGGGATTATTCTGCAAACAAAAATTTGTCAGTATCAACCCGAAGTCTGCGAGTTGGTGGTTAAATACCACCACTCCCAGGCTACTATACTCCGTGCCTAAGAGAGTAATATATGACAATAATTCCAATTCAAATTTATTTATTGCTTATTACAGGTAGGAAAATGTGGTATTGTATCTTATATTAAGGATCTTTGTAACACACCAATTAGGTGTGCAATATTTTATACATTTTAGTTTACAATTTATGTTTAGCAATGAGCAATAATATAAAATAATAGTATAAAGCTGTCGGACTTGTGTCATTTATGGTTCGAACCCATAACTGATGGACACTGAGGTAGAAGAGAAGTGTTTACCTTAAGGCTGATATCAGCGAAATTAGATTTTTTCAAAGTTTTTAACCAGTTCAACGAAATTATCTCGTTAAAAATATATATGTAGGCTACATTGTACTATATTTAGAAAAATATAATTGATCCTATACACTTTTCAAGTAGTTGAAATTCGGTCGATAGAAAAATAAATCTCAAAGTCCCATCTAAATACTGTTTAAAACAATATAATATTGAAGAATTATTTATATTGTTTCGATAAAATGTGGTGCACTTTATGAATAGAAAAATCTTGTTGTCTAGTTTTGTCTTAGAAATATAAACGTTTCTCGCCATTAATGATTTTGTTAGATTTTACCTTACTTTTTATATGCTATGGACTAACATTTAAAACATATATACAAAAACTAGAAAAAAATCTAATTAGGTTCATTAAACTGCTAGTGAACAAAAAAAAAAAAACTTGTGTGTACTTATGTACACGCGTTAGAAGTTATACTTCTTAATATACAACTTGAACATAGTTATAAATTTTCATACCACCTAGAACTAACGTCATGCTGTTATTTTTTTTGGTGTCGGTGTGCGCGCGCATCGTAAAAATTCACTCTCATCATTTTTCTCCATCGCGCCAAAAGAAGTATAACTTCAATAAACAAAAATGCAAACATGATTACATGTGTAAAATTATAACTATAAGTCAATAACATAGGTTCCTTCTGGCAATAAACAACCATAGCAATCAAGAACATAACCTGATACATGTAAGTAATAAGTACAGACGCCAGCACATCAATCTACCCCAATCTGTCAAATTTCTTTTATAGATTTTCAATTTTAGCACATAAGCATAAGGTTTACTTTCAATTGTCGAAATTTGACAGATTGGGGTAGCTTGATGTGCTGGCGTCTGTACAATACACGCTCGATGTCAACCGGCAGTACCTAAAATTACAAACTATTATGGAGACCGAACACTACTAAAACGCTTGCCGTACCTGTTAAATAGTCTGCCGGATGACATTCGGCATGAAAGTGATAAAAATTAATTTAAATTTAAGTTAAATAAAAACCTAATAGATTTAATTTAATGTAATGTAAATATTTACTTACAGTACAGTTCTGTACAGAGACCGATCCTACAGTCAAACCGATTATACGGTTTGTGTGACATATGCATAAATTGCGCAGGACATATTATAGTGCACAAGTGTGTGCACAAACACAGGGGCACTTTCTATTCCATCACTCTCATGATCCGATGGGACGACTAGCGACACAACCGGAAAGAGGTCAAGTACAGGACCAACGGCTTTACGTGCTCTCCGAGGCACGGGGGTATAATACCGCCAACTTCCAGACTTCGGACTGACACTGAGAAATTTCTTTTTTACGCAAAAATCCCAAAATCACTTTTTGATCCGACCCGGGATTTGAACCCTGGATCTCAGTATCTACGGTTGAACACGCAACATGGCAAAATATATATATTTGTAAAATTAATAAATAATAAAAAGACCAAAAAAAAGCGATGTCGACGAATTTTTTGACGCATAACCTCATTGGTTAGACTTTTTTGTACTTATTTTATTTTATTTATGTTAGGTTATTTCAATAATAATTGATTCATATAATTATAATATTTATGTTTGTATGTAAATAAATGCCTAGGAATGAAAAAAAGTCGTTTTCTGCTCACTCTTTTTTATCCGTACATTTTTTTAATAGCTTAAGAGACTAGTATTATGGGATACAAGGGTGTCGTTATCGCAGCGCCACTAATGCACGTAAACGTTCTCTATGACGAAAAAAATCAAACAATCGTAGAGTGTAAATGCGTTCCGAGTTATTAGTCGACAGTCGAGCAATTAGACGGCGACAGTTTCGAGACATAACCTCACGTAGTTATATGAGACGGCACAGAGAATATGTCGCAAACGTGGCTTCCACTTACTTAGACTTAACTTACTTAGATTGCTTAAGAATACAGTATGCAATTAAACTTGGTTTATTCTTCCTTGACTTTTCTCATTTCTTTTGGGGTCTCAGTACCAAGTCTGAGCACGGTTATCAGCATGATTTATTTATTTATTCTTTATTGCACACAGAAATACATATTTACATAAGAGGTTAGACATATCATGTACCTACACAGGCGAGCTTAACTCAACTATGAGTTCTCTTCCAGCAAACCTTTGTTAGAGTGAGAGCTTATATGTAACGGGTTACAAACAGTAATATCTAGGGACAATGTCACACAGATCACAGATCATCATCATCATTATAATATCTAGGGACAATGTTACACAGATCACACAGAACAGTGCACAATAATTTTAATAACTATGAACTAAGGTAATGAAAATAATACAAAAATAAGACAAAACAGAATCGACCAGTGGTAAATAAATATATACATAAACCTGCTTACTAATACTACATATTAAGTTACTTAGGGGTAAGAAGACATTCGAAGAAGAAGTGAAGTGGTTGAACGACATGATTTTTCTCGCGGGAATAAATACCCAAAGCGTTCACGGAGATATGTGAGAGCATTGGAGTTATGAAGGATAGAATGAATTCAAACACCACCATTTGAGCTCAAAATCTGTATTGAATTCGTAGGTACATACTTACTTATCGTATGGGCAGTGGTTACCCTAGTGTCAGAGTTGTTCAAGCCGCCCAGTAGGCCTCTGACATGGCTTAACGACTGTTGTCTAATGTCTACAACCGGGATCGACAACTTAACGTCAGTGTGTAGACGCTCAAAAAAATAAACAATTTTGGCGGTCACCCATCTATGGACTCACCGCGAATTTTAGCAAGTTTAAACTTTAAACCTCCTGATTCTCTTATAATTTTACGTCTTCTTTTTGTAACAAAGAAAAAGACGCTATGAACCAACACCTAAAATAATTAACATCGGGAATACAAAACGCGTTTGATCTCTATTATTAATTCCAAGAAAATTAAGTAAATAGATCAAAAAGCCAGTTTGAGCCGCTAATTAGAGTTTCCTGTTATGAAAATGTAGGAAATCGATGCGTCTGAAATTAACGTTGGAAGATCAGGCTCTCATCCCATCATATCCTTCCCGTTTCCCCCTTATCCCTAAAACTCTGCAAAATAAACAAATACATACCTACATACATAGACTTACGCCTGTTTCCCAGAGGGGTAGGCAGAGACAACTGATTTCCATTTGTCACGATCTTTGCACACGTCTTTTGCCTCGATTACTGTCATTATATTGTTCATACATGCTCGCCGGTTTAGGGTACTTCTGACCTGTCCTTTCTTAACAGGGTTATTTATTATTTAATACAAGGTAACCAAACTTCGATGGACCGATGATCTTAAGAGGGTCGCTGGAAGCAGCTGGATACGGGTAGCGCAAGAGCGGCAATTGTGGAGATCTTTATCGTCCCGTAAAAGGCGACTAAGGGGTACACCAGGTAGTCGAGTAGTGACGTCACCGGTGTACTAGCTACCACCTGACGGCGGTCGCCAACTAGCATGTCAAACGCAGTGGCTAAGGCAAACCCCTCCAAATGGCAACGTTATAAAAACCTTTGGGGGACGCCTATGTCCAGCAGTGGATGACTTCAAGCTGGTGATGTGATGTGAATAAATAATGATATAATAATAATAATATCTAGGGACAATGTCACACAGATCATCCTAGCCCCAAACTAAGCAAAGCTTGTACTATGGGTACTAGGCGACGATATACATACTTATATAGATAGATAATTTATTTATTTATTTATTTAACACAATATAATTAACGTGACAGGTTTACACCCAATGCGTTAATTATTTATAACATCACTAGTCTAAAACATATCATATTATTAAAAAAGAATATTAATTAAATTACACATTATTACATTGAAGATACATTATTTTTATACATTATAATTAAGTGTTATTATAAAATTATTAAATAACAAATCCTTACAATTATGTCAAGTAATCAATACTTATATACATAGAAAACATCCATGACTCAGAAACAAATATTCGTGCTCATCACACAAATATTTGCACTTATTTTCGAACCCAGGACCACCAGCTTCGTAGGCAGGAGCACTACCAACTAGGCTACGGTGACCGTCATCGTCGATATCATATAATGAAAACTGTAACTTGTACCTGTATAATATTAACAAGTTTCTTGACTTGGCCATGAGTTTCAATCTCTTCAAGGCATATATTATGCTACCAGCCCCAAGTCGTGTCCTGTGTCACACTCACTCTAATACAAATATATTAAAAATAGCTATACAAGTCAGTTTTACTGTTTGATAGTTTCCATCCTATAGACAGACAGATGCACAAACTCTAAGACCCATTGTCTATCAGTTTGTTCAGCAGTGCATAACTTTAATTAAAAAATCTAAATGAATTTGTAAATGTTTATATTGCCGTTCATGCATGTGGGTATTTTCGCGGGCGGGATGGAGGTGCATATTGCATCCCGGCTTGATCAAACTGACAATTAGCGGAATTAACACTACATACGAGTATTAATTTTGTATTTTGAATATTATGGATTACCGCAAAATAACGCATGATTCCAATACTTTTCTTACGGGCTTTTAACTAAAAACTACCCTCTTAAAAGGGATAAAACTCTTTATTCACCGCTCTTGATTATCTAAATCTCTACCCAGCAGCGCTGATTTGCACATAGCATAATATATCTCAATTAGTAAGTTAATTTAATTAAAGAGAGCGTGATGTATTCAAATAATATGGCTGTTACTCCGCTCGGTAATGGTTTAATTGTTTTAATTACCATATTACATTCATGCTCCTGAACATGACAATTTTAGGGACTGTGAAATGGTAGAGACATTTTGGCTGCCATGCTATAATAATACCATTCTCAGAGCCAATCACAAGGGGGACTATTTAAATACGCAGGTTATATTACGGTTCATAATTTTGTGGGGCAAAGCTTCTGATATACAATGCATATTCATCCTCCAGAAGACAGCAGTTCGAGATATATACAGCGTGGCTTAGGAGTTGACGTTCAAACGCAAAATTTATTCGCTTTGTGATGAGGAGTATCTGAATCAGCCCCGTGTATGTCCTACGATTTTGCGATTTTTTTATACTTTGAACATTTATGAGTCCTGAGCTCAAACCCTAATTTTGAACTTTCGAATTAATTCTAAGTCAGTTCTGAAATGATTAGATAAACCATACTTTTTAGGGTGTTATGTTAATTAGTTATCACAAAAATACTGAACCAGAAATGTTCAACAGAACGAGAAGGTGAATATGACGAAAAAGTCAGTAAAAAATATCTATCTCGAAAACTACGCATAATCGTAGAGCATACTTGGGGGTGATTCGGATGCTTATCATAAAGTACCTAAATTTTGCATTTGAATGTCAACTCCTCGGCCAGCCTGTACAAACTTGGCACTCGGACCTCTCTTAGGGAAATTTTCAAGAACATAGACATCTTAACTGTCGCCTCACAATACATCTATGCTAATATACTTCAAGTTCGAAAAAGCTTGCACTTGTTAAAGAGAAGTGATGTACACCAAAGGAACACACACAATAAACACAAACTGTGTTCCAATTTATACATTGGATCCGGTGGTAGCATTAAAGCGCGACCGTCGTTATAAACACAAGGTCCGCCATAATGATAACATTTAATTCGTACCTTAATATAGACAGAACCATTCGACAATATGTAGTAAAAATATACCTAAAATTAAAAATTTTGATAATTAAACCTACGCATGATCCTTGACAATAACTTAATTTAGGTTAGTTAAATATCGTTACTGTTATAAAATAAATCTTATTGTAAATTATTTCCTACAATCCGTGTACCTAAATATCTATATGTACCTAGAAATAATTATAAATTAATTATATATTACTACAAAAATGTTCTGACTATTTACAAGCGCTTTTTTAAAGTCTACGTGAATAAAAACCTTTTTTATTGTTTTATTTATTTTATCGTCTACACAGGGTGCAAGGGTCCTTTGTGGGGCTAGGTGTACGCTTTTATAATAAAATACAGGCAAATGTCTTAGAGGACACTTCTCCTACTGCAACTGCAGCCCAAATGCACTGTTATTTGATCGCAAATTACGCAGAGCCAGAGATGTAATTGTTTTTCTAAATGCATACATACTAGCTGTGCCCCGCGGTTTTACCCGCATTAAATTATCATAGCTCCTCCCCCGTAGGTGATTGCGTGTTAATATGTAGCCTATATGTTGACCCGACCTCTTGGTTATTCATGCAAAATTTAAAGTAAATCTATGCCGTACTTTTCGAGTTTAGCCCGGACATACATACAGACAAACAGACACACAGACAAAAATTCAAAAAATTAAATTTTTGGCTTCGATATCGATTGAAGATCACGCCCCAAGTATCCTTTTTAAAAATTGTTTTGAATTTCCTACAATTTTATTATATATATGTAGTATGTAGTATATATAGATAAATTACACTCAGGTACAGAACAAATAATCCTGCTTATAAAGTAAAGATTTGTCCTGGGTGGGGATCGGTCAAGGGTCAAGGTCACTAACCACTAGACTAACAGGCCAGTCAAAAGATATTTGCTCGACAAATCGATTACGATATTAGCTCACAGAGATTAAGAATATTGATGGTATGTATAGAATTAAAAAAAAAAAAAATGTACGTACGTAAGTAACGTACAGACGCCGGCACATCCAGCTACCCCAATCTGTCAAATTTCTTTTTTAGATATTCAACTTTATCACAAAGTTATAAGGTACATAACGGCCACCGTAGCCCGAAGCTGGTGGTCCTGGGTTCGAATCCCGGTAAGTACAAATATTTGTGTGATGAGCACGAATATTTGTTTCTGAGTCACGGATGTTTTTTAGGTATACAAGTATTTATCTACCTATATAAGTATGTATATCGTCGCCTGGTACCCTTAGTACAAGCTTTGCTTAGTTTGGGGCTAGGATGATCTGTGTGACATTGTCCCTTGATATTATTATTATTCCAAATTATTTATTTAAAGTTCTTATTTTTAACATATTTATATCTATAAAAAAAAAGAAACAAAAAAGAAAACACTTTATATAAATAAATATGTAAAAAATAGAGGTCCTCCAGCGGCGAGGTTTGACGCCCTAGGCCCCCGGTGGTCAGGGCGACAGAGTAAGGAACCTCCTCACAATATTATTATTATATTAATTGGGGAAATTTCACAGATTGGCGTAGCTTGATGTGCTGGCGTCTGTACATACGTGTTTCAAAGTAGTTACTGTCCGATTTTCTCTCACCAACAATACAGACCTAACATTACCAACATATTTGTGCCACAAAGGAGGTCTTAAGAAAAAAAAGAAACTCATTTTCCTTTGACTGTTCAAGCGAGTGTTAAGGGGATATCGACCGTGTTCCCCAAACCGGAGGTATTCGTTTTGGCAATGATTGGTAACAGTGCCATTATTTCATTTACGAACAATTTTTTTGATAGACAGATAATTTCTTTTACAATACGTGCCGTTCGACTATGGAACTCTCTTCCACACTCTGTTTTTTCTAGCTCATCTTTAGAGGTATTTAGAAGAAGAACAAGGGAACACTTTTTGTCACAATCACTGTAATATAATAATATGTATTAGTATATTTAGGATATATATATATATATATATATATATGTAGTATGTATAGTATGTAATTTGTTTGTATTATTAGTATGTATATATATCTATTTCTACCAGTTGGTAGTAGCAATTAGCATCACTTAATTTTATTTTTCTTTTGATGTTGTACACTGTTTTTACCCTTCTTCTACTAATCTCCCTCTGTCAGTGGTTTGCTGGAAGAAAACTCATCAATGAGTTAAGCTCGCCCTTGTACATTAATTTAAAAATACACATGTATAAAATGTTTATTTTCTGTGTACAATAAAGAATAAGAATAATTTAGGCGATTCGCACACTGCACCGCATGAAGCAGCGTAGCGCGGGAGTGCGTGTTCTTACGTTGTTTGCAACTATCTGTGTTTATATATTATTATAGAAAACACGCGTAGTGCAACACTGAAAACGCATTCACGCGCAGTGTTACAGATCACGCGCCTACATGCGGAAAAAAATGCAACCCCGCGCGTGGGTGCAGGACGAGGCGCAAGGTATAGCATACCAACCAAGCCCCGCAGTGCCGTGCGTGATTTTGGAAGGGCAAGCATGTATTTGTCGCCACAGTCAACAGCATTGAATGAAATGAGTCAGAGCCGCCAGGACTACACAAAATGCAACATCGCGCGTGAGTCCGTAAAAAACCCGCACGATGATGCAGATCTGCACTCCCGCAAGTACGCGCGTAGATGTGTCGACATGCAACATGCAGCTTGGTGCGTGGCAGTGTATTATTAATCGCCTTAACCCGCTTGATACTACAGTACTTTATAAGGGACGGCAGCACTTGGTCCTAGGTTACTCGCATCCAGCGGGTTCCAGCGACCCCCAAAAGTTCATCAGTCCATCTCGTAGAGGACCTGTTCACTCTGCGTCTTCCGCTGCGTGGTCGCCACTCACAACCTTTCTGCTGTACTTGTCGTCCAGCTTCGGTTTGGCAATTGTTTTTTGAATACGGTTTGACGGTCACCGTGGCCTAGTTGGTAGTGCTCCTGCCTACGAAGCTGGTGGTCTTGGGTTCGTTTCCCGGTAAGTGCAAATATTTGTGTGATGAGCACGAATATTTGTTTCAGAGTCATGGATGTTTTCATTTATCTATCTATATAAGTAAGTATATCGTCGCCTGGTACCCTTAGTACAAGCTTTGCTTAGTTTGTGGCTAGGATGATCTGTGTGACATTGTTCCTACATATTATATTATTATTATTAATACTAGATAAATTAAATCGTGCGTCACGGGGTACTTTATAAACATATAAACATAATAATATCCTGGGACATTATTTACACACCGCCATCTGATCCCAAAATTAGTAGAGCTAGTACTATGGAAACCAAATAACTGATATACTACACATAGTGCTTTTTATTGTAAATACATACTTATATAGATAATTACACCCAGACCACAGGACAAACAGACGTGCACACAAATATCGTCCCCGTAGAGGGAAAATTAAATAACTCTGATTTTGTAGTTCTGAGATAAACGCGATTTAGTGTTTTTTTTTTAGTTAATGTACATTTGTAAGCAAATGTCAGACAATTTTACCGTCGGTGTTTTTATATTTTGTGGACCTGATAACCTTTTACATTATGCTTTAACAAACTGAACACTATCTTTAACTATAACTAAATAACAAATTAAAAATCAAGTTGTTTAATTTTGCCACAACTGTTTTTATAACGTAACAACAATTAGCTACTTATTTCGGCTATTTATTTAGTTTTCCTACAACTAAATACATTTGGTAGAGTAAATTTTGGTGAAATAAATGGAGTTATTGAATTTATCAAGCACGAAATATTTTTAAATGGAAAACTTAGTGGTTTTGTACGTTATTATTACTTTGATATTTATTGGAATAAAAGCTGTATTATGATTATATATTAATAAAGTTATATTTAGGAATAAATAGAAATGTAAACTAACATTTAGAAAAAGTGTACTTATCTTGCCACAAACTTAAAAAATAAACATCATCATCATATCAGCCAAAAGGTCCACAGCTGGACAATGGCCCACAATTGCCGGTCTTGCGCTATTCGCATCCAACAATTTCCAGCGACCCGCACAAGATCATGGGTCCATCTTTGGGGACCTGCCCACGCTGCGTCTTCCAGTTCGTGGTTACCACTCGAGAACCTTTCTGCTCTAACGGCCGTGGGTTCTACGTTCTATGTGGCCGCCCACTGCCACTTCAGTTTTACAATTCTTTGGGCTATGTCGGTGACTTTGGTTCGTCTGCAGATTCCGACATTTCTGATTCGATATCGCAAGAAAACTCCGAGCATAGCCCTCTCCATTGGTCTTTGGGTGACCTTGAGCCTTCTAATAAGGCTCATAGTGAGCGACCACATATCTAGTCTGTCATCAAGTCATCACTGGCAACACACACTGGTTGAAGACTTTCAACTTGAGACACTGCGGTATTTTGGTCGAGAAGATGTTACGTAGTTTCCCGAACGCTGCCCAGCCGAGTTGGATTCTACGATGGACCACCTTCTCGAAGTTAGAACGACCTAGTTGGATGGTCTGTCTTAGGTAAATATAGTTTTCTACAACTTCGCGTGCAGAGTCTCCAACCTTCAATTGAGTGGGGTTGGAGGTTTGACATGATTTTCGTCATATCCATGTTCCTTTTCAGGCCCACTTGTTGAGAAACTCTACTGAGGTCATAGAGCATTGTACCGAAATCTTCCATGGTCTCAGCCATGACTACTATATCATCGGCAAATCGTAAGTGAGTGATATACTCGCCATTGACCAGAAGCTTGAAGACATCTTCCAATGCAGCGACGAACACTTTCGGAGATGTAACATCTTCCTGTCTCACACCTCGCTGCATGTGGATAGGTTTCGAGTTTTGGTCCTGGAGTCGCACTAACATTGTGGCGTTTTCATGCAAATACTTTAACACCTCGATTTACCGGTAGTAGATTTGGCACCTTAGGAGAGACCACAGCCCAGGTTTCGATAATCTAAGGCTTTCTCATAGTCCACAAACGCTAAGCACAGTGGTTTGTTATACTTTTCGACTTCTTATGTATAACTTGCCGTAGCGTATGTATATGGTCTATGGTGCTAAAGACTTTTCGGATACCTGCTTGTTCGGGAGGCTGGAAATCATCAAATGGCTCAGCAGTGTGATGGGTCAATAATTCTTCAATAGGGTTTTGTCGCCCTTTTTGAAGGAAAGCACTACCACACTTCTGTGCCATGCTTGTGGTGTTTGATTATCTAGTATGACGGAGTTAAATAACTTCTGAAAGGCCCGTAGGATTGGTGTACCATCCGCCTTCGGAAGCTTTGCTGAAACTCCATCATCACCAAGAGCCTTGTTGTTCTTAAGTTGTCTGAGAGCCATTTTAATCTCGTACAGGCTGACGTCCGGGTGTGTTCAGTGTAATGTCGGGTTGGTCGTGCTCCATCCAAGACATGACTTTTGGCAGGTGACTGCATTGTCGTATATAACTGTCCATAGAATTCTCAATCTCTCACAGCAACTCCGGTTTAGACGTGACGATTTCCGTGCATCCTCAGTCTTCAGCTTCGTCAGTTGAGTTTGTCCAACAGACAGATCTCTTACGAACACTTTAGAGCCTTTGTTCCGCTCGATGGCTTCTTTAATACTACTTGTATTAAATTGACGCGTGTCGCGAGTCAAAGACTTTGAGATCTGTCTGTTGAGCAGCCGGTATATAGTAGCATCATCTGAGGATGTCAGAACCATTTTCCGTATTACTCCCATAAGTTGCAGGGCAAAGTCTGTTTGTACGCTGGGCCTTGAAGACCTTAAACTCAACCGTATGGACAGCTTCTACGAGCCTGTCGTAGTATGAGTCCACTTCCTCGCAGTCTGCTAGGCATTCGAAACGGTTTCGCAGTTCGAGCTGAAATGGTGGGTTTTGGAGGTGGATAGGTAAAGGTCGGCGCGTAGACTTTATCAGTCTGGACCTCTGGAGCTTGACATTAGATTCAATGAGCCTCTCACCAGTCTGTGATCGCTCCCGGTTTTAACCGCATTGATCATAGAAACGTCTTTAAACGTCTGTCGTCTCGTCGACAAGATAAAGTCTATCTCATTTTTGTTTTTGCCATCGGGGCTCACCCAGGTCCATTTGCGGCGATCCAGCTTCCTGAAAAAGGAATTCATCATAAAGAGTCCCTCCTTCTCCATGTCGGCCAACATTTGGCCCCGAGGGTTCCGGTCCCCAGTTCGAAATTGCCCCACTCTCAGCTCATTCCCGAATCGTTTACCCAGCTTCGCGTTAAACTCCCCCATGAGCACAGTGAAATAAGTGTTAGAGGTATGTATGGCTCTAGAAATATCCTCATACATGACCTCAACCTCATCGTCGGAGTGCGTTGAAGTCGGCGCGTAAACCTGTATGACCTTCAACGAATACGTTATAAGTTACGTTATAAGGTATGCCGCCCTAGTCGACCCACTCTCGAGTTTCACTACGTTCCTTGTGGACGAAGGACTTTTGAACTATGAACCCGACATCACCTTGGACGGTTGGTTGGACAACAGTTGGACGCCCTCGCGGAAATGTAGCAGGTACCCGGATTTTAGGATTATCGAGGGGAGGACACGATATTCCTAAAAACTCTCTTTGGACTTCAGACAAACCTATGATATCCCAATGTAACCTGCTCAGTTCCTTCTCCAGTTCAATGATATTCTCGTCGGTCCACTGTGTGTGAGTGTTATATGTTGCCAGGGCCAGACGTTGTCGGTTTTGGTAACACGGCATCTGCCGGGGATTTTTAGCACCCCGGGTTCTTTTTCCTTATTTCCTGTTTGTATTCCTGAATCTGTTATCCCAGCGATTGTGATATTGTGTTCCATAATTCTTCTATCAGGGTGGGATTAATTGGTCAATAGAGATTTCAATAAAAGCTCAAGTTGTTATAATATTACTTGTTTCATCTTTAGAATCTCTCGACAAAATCGGGTTTATTCGTTCTAATCTCTTAACTCTTTTTTTCTTCTTAGCCAGTGAAATATTGATGTCTATTAAAGAACTAAGTTTCCTTTTTATTTTATTTTCTTCTTTTGTGTCCGGATTCCATGTAGATCCAGAATCAGAAAAAGGTTCTTCATGAAATGAGACTTGACCCTCTGATTACCTTTGATGACAACTTAATTTATTTAATTTTATTTGCCTATCATCATATAATTAATCATTATCTAGTTGTAGAAGAAATAAATAACTTCAAGTATTTATAAATTAGGTACGTTATATCAGAATTCTGAATCGCAGAATTAAATAAAAAGAGTTATTTAGTTTTCCTATAACTAAGTTAGTTTTGAGAAAGAATTTATAAGTTTAGGAAAAATTCAACAACTCAAGTTATTTAATTTATTTGACATTCATCTTGTCATTGACCACAGTTATTGGTTTATTTACTGAGTTATTTAGTTTTCCTTTAAAAAAATTGTGTTTATCTGAAGATATTTATTATTCCATCTGTCATGACCTGTCTGACAAAAATGGCTATATCTTTGGAACGGAATAAGATACGAAAACGCCTGTAAGGCTCAAATATGCGGCAGGTTTTAGGTGTTTTGAAAATAGGATAAAGTCAATTTCGCCAAAATCGGAGTTATTTAATTTTCCAACTACGGGGACGATATCTGTCCCGGGTGGGAATCGAACCACGAGCTCCGGCGTGTATAGCAAGCATCTACCAACCACGCCAACAGGCCCGTCAAGATAAATGACGGACACAAAGAACATCCAGGCTCAGAACAACTATTAATGGGTCACACAAATAGTTGTCCTGTTGGGAATCGAACTTGGGACACGAAGTGGCGAGGCGACTGTCTTAACCGCTGTGTCACACGTGCAGCATTCTTTAGACTATATTGTTACTTTGGTTTGCCTGTGGATTACGACATTATTAATTCGACCTTATAAGGTATCGTTTAGTATGACGTTGACAGGCCCCTTTGGCGTGGTTGGTTAATACTTGCCATTCACGCCGCAAGTCGTGGGTTCGATTCCCACCCAGGGCAGATTTTTGTGTAAATGAACATGTGTGCCTGGGTGTAACTATCTATATAAGAATGTATTTACAAAAGAAGAGTAAGTATATGTAGTAATAGTAGTGCCCCGAGATTTTACCCGCGTTAAACTTTATAAATTATCACCTATGTGTTATTCGGATATATGTATGTATACGCTATAATACTACAAATTTTTATCAAAATCCGTCCGGTAGTTTTGGCCTGAAAGAGTAACAAACAAACACACTCAAACACTCACAAACTTTCGCCTTTGTAATATGTGTGATATCAGGTATCTGGTTTCCATAGTACCTTGTTCTGCTTAGTTTGTGACCAGATGGTCGTGTGTGAATAATGTCCCAGGATATTATTATTATTACTTTATTTTGTATTTAACACATTTAGTTATCTGTTTCTTAAATAAAATTGATTGTAATCGTAGAAACACAAGATAGTTTTTATTCTTGTAGAGTGCGCTGTGTCATTCACACACGCAGTAGGTACTTTGAACCTATCCCTAAAATATATTTCAAAACTTAGACAAACGTTTAAACTATATATATTTTCTTAAATGACGTCTAATTTACATTTCTATTTTAGATAAAATGCATATAAAATTATCTGTCTATTTGTATGTATCATGTTATGTAAATTGATGCCGTTCTGAAATGTTTTCTGAAAAGAAAATATTTATTTGCATATAAATATTTTCTTTTACCTATTTTTATGTAAAAATATTACCCAAGTGTAAGTCCTACTTAGACAATAAGTATTCTTCTATTACCTTGACTTCTAGAACAAAATGTTTAGTTAACAAACAAATAAAATAAAAATAATTCTTAGTTTCAAATCGTTAGCATTATTGGAAGACGCTAATAGCCAGATGCTATCACTAGTCCATAACTGATCAGTGTAGTTTGGTAGCTAGGCGCGAGGTCAGTCTCACACACACACACACACAAATACACACAAACACACACACACACAAACACACACATACACACACACAAACACACACACACACCCACACACACACACACCCTCACACAAGCATAGACATAGACCTAAACACACACAGGCAAATATATATATATATACATCCCCGTCCAGTTATTTTCAATTGCTATTTGCTTTTTCAAAATCTATTTGCTTTTTGTTGAAGTTAATTAAATCCCCATTTAAATAACGTAAACATCCCCACAATGGTTATTGATCTAGCTAAGTGATTGATTTCCTCTAGTTTCGGTTCAGTGTGATTGATGTGTTTAATGACACAGCGAACGCTGATTTCAGCGATTTTACATTTGACATGCGTACCGATGAGTTCGGAAATACTATTTAAATAAAAAGTTGCCTGGATGTTCATCTAAGAGTATATAAATTACGATTTAGACTGATAACTATATACCTAGGATGAAAATTAAAATTACTAAGTTGTTCTTTAATAGGGAAATTACAATCGGCATATATTAAAAGTTATTCCTTTGATGTTCATGATTTCTGTAAAAACACACACCCACCCACACAAACGCACACACAAATTCTCTTTAGTGTACACCAAAAAATACATGCAAAGTAAATATTTGTATTAAATAAAGTTTTGGGTGGTCTTATCGCTAACTGCAATCTCTTCGAGGCCTAAATACAATACCTTTTCCTAAATAACGGTACCTATATAGTATTTAGGTACTATAATAGTATATAGGTACTATATTTATTTCAGCTAAATTGATATGTAGTAATGTGTGCCTAATAATACGATTCAGATTTTAAATGCAACAGAAGATAAAATGATAATTTAAACTATGTATTTTATAAGTATGTGTGGCATAGTTAAGACGGGCCTGTTGGCGTGGTTGGCAAATGCTTATTTTGCACGCCGGAGGTCGTGGGTTCGATTCCCACCCAGGACAGATATTTGTGTGCATGAACATGTCTGTTTGGGTCTGGGTGTAATTATCTATATAAGTATGTATTTACAAAAGAAAAGTATTATATGTAGATTTAGTATATAAGTTATCTGGTTTCCATAATACAAGCTCTACTTAGTTTGGGATCAGATGGCCAGATAGAATGGCCGTGTGTAAATAATATCCCAGAATATTATTATTATTATATAATTAAAATATTTTTTAATTTTATTTTAAGACTAGTTTTAAATAATTTATGATCAGAGATTCCGTATTCTTTTACGCTACTTTCAAAAGTAAATAAAAAGTAAATTAGTAAAAAATTAATCAATGCAGGTAGCGCTACTTTTTGTAATTGTTTTAGGTAAAGGTAAAGGTAAAGTTTTTCATAAGGAGAAAAATTAGAAGTGGTGGTCGATTTTTCTAGAATGTTTATATTCAAGTTTGTTAGGATTATGGCATATCCCTCCAAATGATGGGTACAAATTGATTATCCATTAATCCATTTGGGGAAGTGTTTGCCTAGCTGTGGACGTCGTTGGCTTCATCATTACAGCTTAAATAAGTCCACTGCTGGACAAGCCTCCCTCAAGAATCATCTTGAGGGGATATGCCATAATCGCCACGCTTGGCAGGCGGGTTGGCGATCGCAGTGTTATGGTCGTAGTACTCAGAAGGAAGCTGCTTCCCGTCCTCTGGTAGATATTCCCTCGGGTCGACTTCTACGCCCCCCACGGGATGAGATGGGGTGATGATATTCTGATTCTGATATTTGTCGCCGTCACCACACAGCAGGACGTCGTTGGCTTACATGATGATTATTATAGCTTACTCTTAATATTATAGCCTGTTGATCTCACCGGTCCGTAAGTGATTGGCGAGGTTAAGCAACTAGGCTCGCGGTCAGTCATCATAGATGGGTGACCGCGAAAGTGGTTTAATTTCTGAGCGCACGCATGTTTCGGAGGGCACGTCAAGTTGTCGGTCATGGTTGTACCCATTAGGCAACAGTCGTTAAGCCATGTCAGAGGCCTACTGGGCGGTTTGAACAACAGACACTTTTTTTCTTCTTTTTTTTATACAACGCCCGCAATAGGGAATCTAGTCCCTGTGTCGCGGGATACTTTACAAACATATAACAGACGGACACAAACACACTAGGGTAACCACTGCCCATACGAGTAGTAAGTAATTGAAAGTTTTTATTGTTTTTATTTTTTCAAGACAACGGTTGCACTAGGGAATCTAATCCGTGTCGTGGGGTACTTTACAAACATACAATAGACGGACACCAATTACATCCAGACTCAAAACAACTATTTATGGGTAACACAAATAGGTCAGAAGTACCCTAAACCGGCGAGCATGTATGAAGAATATAATGATAGTAATCGAGGCAAAAGAAGTATGCAAAGATGGTGACAAATGGAAATCCGTTGTCTCTGCCTACCCCTCTGGGAAACAGGCGTGAGTCTATGTATGTATGTATGTATAAATAGTTGTCCGGCGCGGGACTCGAACCCGCAACACGAAGTGGCGAGGCGACAGTCTTAGCCGCTGCGTCACACGTGCAGTCATTAGTGGTAGAGTATTATTGGTCTAATCATTTTATACGTGTACCTGTACCATACAAAGTTCTTTAATTTACTGGTCGGAGGAAATTGTCGCTGTCCTATATTTTTCATGAATAAGGTATGCTGAGGTGAACTCGTAGTGAGTTTTGAGAGTGTGCTCAAGTTACTCTTTAAATCTAATTTGGAAAGGATTTTCGTGTCAAAACTGGGTCTGTATTTACACCAGACAGGTAACTCAAACACAAGGAACGCGGCGGATTGAGTTGTGGGGAAAGACGTAGTACCATTGTCTACTTCGAGGTGAGAATTTTATGAGTTAGTGTTTTATCTATATACATATAAAAAATCTGTATACATATAAAAATCGTAGGAAAGTCAAAACTGTACATTAATAATAATAATAATAATATCTGGGGACAATGTCACAGATCTTCATAGCCCCAAACTAAGCAAAGCTTGTACTATGGGTACCAGGCGACGATATACGTACTTATATAGATAGATAAATACTTATATACATAGAAAACATCCATGACTCAGAAACAAATATTCGTGCTCATCGCACAAATATTTGCACTTACCGGGATTCAAACCCAGGACCACCAGCTTCGTAGGCAGGATCACTACCAACTAGGCTACGGTGACATTGACTGTACATTGTTTAGAGAAAGCCCAAATACCAGATTCGACAATCCAGGACAGACAGTCCAGGCGCAAAATAATTAATGAGCCGACCCCTAACGTGGGATAAGGCAAAGAGAAAGAAGAAGACTTGGGGGATGATCTGCAATCGATATCGAAGCCAAAAATATAGTTATGAGAATTTTTGTTTGTTTGTCTGTATGTATCTCTGGGCTAAACTCAAAAAGTACAACATGGATTTTCTTCAAATTTTGCATGAATATTACTAAGAGGTCCGGTCAACATATAAGCTACGTATTATCACGCTATTACCTACAGGGAGGAGCTGTTATCACAGCTAATTATCATTTATAAAATTTAACGTGGGTAAAACCATGGGGCACAGCTAGTTCATTGCTATATTTACTACTAGCTGTGCCCCGCGGTTTTACCCGCGTTAAACTTTATAAATTATCACAGCTCCTTCCCCGTAGGTGATAGCGTGATAATATGTACCCTATATGATGAACCGACCTCTTAGTAATATTCATGTCAAATTTTGAGTAAATCCATGCAGTACTTTTTGAGTTTAGCTCGGACATACATACAGACAAACAGACAAAAAATCTAAAAACTATATTTTTTGCTTCGATATCGATTGTAGATCACGCCCCAAGTATCCTTGCTAAAAAATATTCATTGTACAGTTTTGATTTTCCCACAATTTTATTATACATACATACATAGACTTACGCCTGTTTCCCAGAGGGGTAGGCAGAGACAACGGATTTCCATTTGTCGCGATCCTTGCACACGTCTTTTGCCTCGATTACTGTCATTATATTCTTCATACATGCTCGCCGGTTTAGGAAACTTCTGACCTGCCCTTTCTTGAGAACGTCTCCGATTTGGTCAGAGAATGTTCGACGAGGTCTTCCCCTTCCGGTTGTTCCATTCACACAGACCAGGTATTTTTTGGTCAATCTTCTTTCATTGATCCTTTCTAATGGCTAAACCAATTTTATTATATGTATAGATATAGATATTACTAATATTATATTACTATTATTAATTAGCCGTGTCGTTTCTGGCCTAGAGAGAATAACGGGGTCACCTATAC
Organism: Pseudoips prasinana; assembly: GCA_951640165.1. Classification (NCBI taxonomy): domain Eukaryota; kingdom Metazoa; phylum Arthropoda; class Insecta; order Lepidoptera; family Nolidae; genus Pseudoips; species Pseudoips prasinana. The sequence goes on from OX621247.1 coordinate 34,240,284, forward strand.
CATCCCCAGGGTGACGTAAAAGACGACTAATGGATACAGTAGGTAGTCGCCCAGTAGCGCCTCCTGTGTACTAGCTACCACCTAACTGCGGTCACCAACTCGCTTGCCAAGCGCGGTGACTACGGCAAACCCGTGGTGATAACTTCATAGAAACATTTGGGGGAGGCCTATATCCAGCAGTGGACGATATCAGGCTGATGATGTGTGATGTTGACATCGGAACCGTGAATTCACTCGGGAGGTACTGAATAAAACAATTTAGGAATGAGTTATAATCTACTAACAAATCAGGGTGTTTGTGTCTGTGGATTCTATGTATGTATGCGAGGTGCTTCTTTACAGCAGTGAGGGCATTGTTTTAAGAATAATATTGCAACAATTGAGTTTATGAAGAGAAAAAAATAAGTGTGTTTTAGATCACACGACTCAAGTAAGACTTAGATGTACGAAACGTAACTAGATATGAGAGAAAGAGGGAAAGAAAATGTGGACTCGAACCTCTCTTTCTTTCCCCTACAGGTAGTTACTTACGGAACGTAGGTAACTCTATTTCTCTCAGTTGGGGCGCATTGGATCCGGTGGTAGCATTAAAGCGCGACCGTCGTTATTAACACAAGGTCCGCATAATAATAATACCTTAATATAGACAGAACCATGATTGACAATATGTAGTAAAAATATTAGACTTAAACTAGATAATTAAATATAATCTCTTGACAATAACTTGATATGAGCTAGCTAAATATCATTGCTATAATAAAATAAATTTTATAAATGTTTTCATACAATGTGTACCTAAATATCTATGTTACTAGAAATAATAATGTATACAACTATATTACTACAAATATGTTCTGACTATTTACAAGCGCTTTTTTAAAGTCTACATGAATAACAACCTTTTTTATTTTACTCATAGTTTTCGTAACGCTCTTGTCACTCTTTCATAATAATAATAATAATAAGTTGTAAATTCTGATAATTTACAACTCACCGAGAGTATGACTCTCAGATCCCTCTCTGAAACTGAAACCTACAAATACCTTGGTATGTCTGAGTGTCTAAATATCCCAGATGGCGACATTAAGCAGTTGGTGAAGGAACGCTTCTTTAACCGCTTGACAAAAGTACTGAAAAATCTATTGCCAGGCGGTAATAAAGTGCGTGCTTTCAATGGCTGGGTAATGCCTCTACTGATTTACACCTTCGGCATACTAAGGTGGACTCAAACCGAGTTAGATGCCCTGGATCGAAAAGTCCGGAAACGCCTAACGACGTACCGAATGCACCATCCACACTCTTCACTAATGAGATTGTATATCCCACGGAAGTGTGGGGGTCGAGGCTTCCTCAATGCCAAGAACCTACACAACCGTGAGGTATGCAATCTCAGGGAATATTTCCTTGGTGTTGAGTGTGGGATTCATCGAGACGTCGCCGCCGTTGACAACGGACTCACACCCCTCTCCTTGGCTAAAGAAGACTGGAGAAAGCCCGTCGTACTTAGCACTCGGGATCGACTTGACGTATGGAAGAGCAAGGTGCCTCATGATAGGTTCCACCAGGCCCTACATGGTGCTCAAGTGGACCTACAAGCGTCTGTGGCCTGACTACGTTTTGGTGACCTATTTGGGGAAACTGAAGGTTTTGCTTGTGCAATTGCTGGTGAAGTTGTCAAGACGAGGAACTATCGGAAGCACATCTTCAAGGACGGTACCATCGACATTTGTCGGGCGTGTCACCGTCCCGGAGAGTCTATCAGACACATTGTTTCCGGTTGTTCCTATCTTGCCAACGGTGAGTACTTGCACAGGCATTATGAAGTTGCCAGGATTATCCACCAGCAGCTTGCTCTTCGGTATGGTCTTGTAGACTCCGAAGTGCCGTATTACAAGTACGTACCGGAACCAGTTCTAGAAAACGGTTGTGCCAAGCTCTACTGGGACCGCTCTATCATTACGGACAGGACTATTGTTGCCAATAAGCCTGATATCGTTTTGGTAGACCGGTTGGAGCACCGGGCATTTATTGTTGATATCACTGTCCCATTCGACGATAACCTCGTAAAAGCCGAGAATGACAAGTTGTCAAAGTATTTAGATTTGGCTTACGAGGTTACCGCCATATGGGATGTGGACTCAACAATAATTGTCCCAATAGTCGTCTCCGTAAACGGTCTCATAACAAAGAGCCTCGACCAACATCTTAAGAGGCTCTCACTAGATCACTGGGTCAAGAGCCGGATACAGAAGGCGGCAATTATGGGAACGGCACGCATCGTGAGGAGGTTCCTCACTCTGTCGCCCTGACCACACCGGCGGCCTAGGGCGTATAACCCCGCCGCCGGGGGAGCTCTGTTTTTTACGTATTTATTTGTGTATTATTGTTTTATATATCGATTTTATAAGAATAAATATGTATTAGATATGAAAATAAATAAATAAGTTGGAATAATAATAATAATAATAATATCTAGGGACAATGTCACACAGATCATCCTAGCCCCAAACTAAGCAAAGCTTGTACTATGGGTACCAGGCGACGATATACATACTTATATAGATAGATAAATACTTATATACATAGAAAACATCCATGACTCAGAAACAAACATTCGTGCTCATCACACAAATATTTGCACTTACCGGGATTCGAACCCAGGACCACCAGCTTCGTAGGCAGGAGCACTACCAACTAGGCTATGGTGGCTATCATCACCTTACTCCTCAAGTCAATCATCTGTAAAGAAGTATTACTTTCTAGAAAATCTGAGTGTTTTTTGTGTCTTTGGATTAATTGCTTATTAATGCCCCAGGTTACAGTGAACTATTACCACATTGCGGGCGTTACATTGCAATGAGTGAGTTTTGGTGACTAAAAGTCACTGAAAACTCTAGTTATGAAGGAACCTACACTGTGCCAAGTCGGAGTGCATTTTTTGAACTACAAGTCAAACAACTCGCGTATTGTCATAAATACTTTTAGTTGCAAGATCTACTTTAAAGTTTATGCCTAAGTTGTTTTTAATGAGTCTTGCATTATTCAGGATGTACAGACGCCAGCAAATCTAGCTACCCCAATCTGTCAAATTTCCCCAATTGAAAGTGAACCTTATGATTTTGTGATAAATCATAAGGTTAAGGTACGCGCAGTACGCCTTTGGAATTCCTTACCACATTCCATACGTAATAGCTCGTCATTGAGTATTTTTAAGAGCAGAACTAAGAATCACTTCTTATCTCTGTAACTTACGTATATATAAGGTATGTAGGTTTATGTAGTTTAATAAATAGATATATATTTTTATAACGTATAGTATGTAATTATTAGTATGTATTTTATCAATATATTTACCCGACAAGGTACTTTATTATAATAGTTTGTTGTACACTGCCTATACCCATAATTTTGAAAATCTCTCTTTCCTGATGGTTTGCTGGAAGAAAATTCAATAATGAATTAAGCTCGCCTATGTACATGCCTTTTCTTTATTTAATTCTAACTTATGTATTTATTTTCTGTGTGCAATAAAGAATAAAGAATAAAGTTGAAAAAGTATAAAAGAAATTTGTCAGATTGGGGTAGCTGGATGTGCTGGCGTCTGTACCTCGTATATGGAAAACACATTGTAGAATGAATTAGTATTAAGCAAGTGCAGCGTTGCTGGATAAAGTCCAGCTATAATAATAATAATAATAATTTTGTTTCGGATTACTCCATAAAGTGTTAGTTATAAAAGTCTTATCCTATGTGAGTATCAATGTCTAATCAATAATTTTAATTTAAATTCAAACAAATAATCTAGTACTTAAACAATCATAAAATTAATATCTAACATTAAAATTGATTATATAAAGACGGCATATTTAATAGAGACTAAGCAGTTTGATAGTTTCCATTAAGTTTCATCATAACAGCTGAGAAGTCCACTGTTGGACAAAAGCCTAAAAGAGTAATCTTGGGCGATTTGCCATAATCGCCACGTTTGGCAGACAAGTTGGCCATCGCAGTGAGATGGTCATAGTACTCAGAAGGAAGCTGCTGCCCGTCCTCTGGTAGATATTCTCTCGAGTCGATTTCTACGCCCCCCACGGGATGAGATGGGGGTGATGATATTCAGATATTCGCCGCTGTCACACACAACAAATTAAGGTTAGTTAAATAGTATTTATTTTAACATATTTCGTACATCATTTCATTACTATATTCTAAGGAATAAGACCAGATGTAGCTTTTTTTAAAACAAATTTTAATACAACTTACGACAACAATAATCACAAAAATATTTAACAACCAAATAATTTTAATTCAAACAAAGAAAACGAACAAAAGAAGTAAAATCACCCGCACTACACTGGCTAACAATTAGAAACAAAGACTTTTACGAATCGATCCGCAATCGGACAGAGTAACAGCCTCGACAACTGTTGGGACCCAAAGAGAGCGATGCCGGCGAGGCATCGCCTTTTTATAGAAAATACCCACTCTTGTAGTTTTCCGCTTCAACAATATTTATTATTACTATTCATACCTATTAATTAAAATTGTATTATTATTATTATTTATTTATTATCAGATAACATATCCATTATGATTAGTAACAACAGGAGCTTATAAACTATGTTAGTAAATAACTTAAATATACATTACATTTAAATACACATTACACTAAATACACATTAAATTATTTTATTTTGCCGTCCCAACTACGATGCTTACCCAGAGCGAGTGAACAATGATATTTACTAGAAATTATCTTCAGAATGTCGCTGCTAGAGTGCGCAGCACACTCTAGCCAACATTGACGATACACGCTTGCGTCTTATTGCGTAGAAGTCATCCGTACGCGCTTCGGCAAACATCGCAGAAGCACTGCAGTAAAGCGGCAACCGCAACAACATCCTGAAGACGTTATTATATTGTACCCGCAGAGCGCTATATGCCTTTTGAGTATAATTAACCCACAGGCGGCTCGTGTAGATAACGATTGGCAATATGCTTTAAATAGCGTTCATGAGACTTCAGCTGAGCAACGAGCAAACCTGCGAGCCAACATAGGGTAAGGGAAGGTATATTGGTGATAAAAATAAAAAAAAACTAATTTTAAAGGAATTTGGAAACTAAACAAAAGGTCACTTTTGATTAATCATATTACTTATTGTTTGAACTATATCTTGAAACAGTTAAATTAACTAAAATCTCGTCACTCTGAGAATAAAAGTTAATTGAATAAAAAAGAAATCGGAGGTAAGTTGGCGACACTGTCACCTGACAGTGTCGCCAACTTAGCTACCCAGTATCACCAATCTACCTAGATTGGTGATACTGGGTAGCTAATTTGGTGATAGTATGGAAATTGTCAATATAATCAGATTTATTAACTTAAAATAAAAAATGTTTAGCTCTGTAGTAAATATCATTCCATGCACCGGTCACATCTATAATATGACTGTTCCTCGGGATCAGTATCTTCAATAGATGCACAGATCTCGTGGTTTGGCGACAAACAATACGAGCACTGGATTCATTTGGCTGCATTCCTTTTTTTAACAGGAGCTGAGTGCAAGACCTCGCATAATCCACACTACAAATCATCTACTATCTCTTGAATTTTATTAATTTTTGCTTTTTGGGTAGATTTGCTCAATATTAAAGGCAAGGTCGAAAGTTTTCTTATACTTTATTTTCATTTTCATTGGCACTTTTGGTGTTAAGTACTTCGCACTGAAATCTTTTTTCGACTAAACTGACAGCTTCTTGAAGTTGCTGCTGGTTATATGATCAATATTTATTTTCTTTTTCCATTTTGAATCTAGAGGCACAAAAAATAGGTTATTTGGTGATAAAAAATGTACCTATAGGTAATTTGGTGATATGGTTTTTTAACCTCAAATTCAAAATAAAACGTACTCGTGAATTCTTCACAACAAAACCCTTCAAACTCTATATTAGGCTTTTCATATTTATTTTTAATACAAGCACAAAATAGGTCTCAAATTAACCTCTCAAAAACGTATCCAACATTTTGACAAAAATACTAAGAAACATCGGTCACAACTTAAGGAATAAAAAATTACCAGGAATGATTCAGGACTTTACTTCAAGTTTTTTTAATAATCATATGTTTTATGAAACATTTCAGTAATATTTAACACCGAAATACCAATTAAATTCATAAATTTTAAGGGAATAAGTAAACGCAGCCCACCTTCACTCAAAAATGGCGCGACTGATGCACAAGTTTCAAAAAAGTTTGTTTAGTAAATGCAGGGACAATGCAGCGAAGCTCGTGATGTATATATCCTCTTCACACTTGTACCGACTGGATAGCGCTATCTTTTGAATCTGCTTGCATAGGGAACTGTGTGGTATTCAGTTCAAAAACTATCACCAAATTATTTATATCACCGATATACCTTTCCTTACCCTATATGTAACAAAATTAAAATTTGCTTTGTTTCTCATTAGCTGCCACGTCATGCACTGCAAGGTAGGATAATAAAATATTGACGATTCCACATTAATGTAATATTTTTATGGAATAAATGTTTTTTATTTTTTTTTTCTCATATTCTAAAGATAAAGGGATAGCACAGCGGTTTTGGAGTCCGTAAACAGTTCAACTATAGAAGTACCTAATCTTACATCATCATGTCAGCTAAAGTACGTCCACAGCTGGACAAAAGCCTCTGCAAAGAATATGGGGATATGCCATAATCGCCACGCTTGGAAGTCGGATTAGCAATCGCAGTTTGATGTTCACACGTAGTTCACATAAAAAACGCTGCTGCCCGTTCTCTGGTAGATTCCCTCGGAAGATTTCGACCCACCTAACTGGATGAGAATTGATTGAGAACATAAATTTTGTTCTGCATGAACGTAAATTAGCGAGTAAAACTTCTTGGTATTGATTATTTAAGATAACAATATTGAGTACGCCAAATATATGCGAAGTTTCTCTTACTTGTTTGATCTAATCTAATATTGGAAAGCTATTGGATTTGTTTCGGTTGTTTAGAACACATTAAAGGGATCTTCAATACTAGTGGTTACGTTAATAATAATTTCCCGTCTGAGTTATATGTTACAGTGTCAGATGTTATAATTATGTATGTAATGACGGTCACCGTAGCCTAGTTGGTAGTGCCCCTGCCTACGAAGCTGGTGGTCCTGGGTTCGAATCCCGGTAAGTGCAAATATTTGTGTGATGAGCACGAATATTTGTTTCTGAGTCATGGATGTTTTCTATGTATTTAAGTATTTATCTATCTATATAAGTATGTATATCGTCGCCTGGTACCCATAGTACAAGCTTTGCTTAGTTTGGGGCTAGGATGATCTGTGTGACATCGTCCCTAAATATTATATGTCCCCTAGATATTATTATTTCAGTGCAGAGCAATCAATTATTTAGATTATAGATATTTTTAGTTTACTCGTACTTAAACCTAACGCCCCGCGTGCACTAGGCAGCTTGGCTGCGAAGTTAGAGTATTTGCGCAGGCAGTTATAGCAGCTAATCGACGACCATTCGAGATCGTTCCGCCGAGCTGCTACCACTAGTGCGCGGAGACTAAGGGCAGCCACATACGAGTACATTCGCTTAAACGCTTTGGGCTGCGAGCAGCCAGCTGGCTGCAGTGCAAACAGGCGCGTTTTACCGGCTGTTGCAGCCTTGCTACGCATCCAGGCTATCTAGTGCACGGGGGGCCTAATGCTGATAAAAAAAAGACGCGTGGCACTCGGAGACTGCCGCGGTAAATGCAATTATAATTATTTATTTATTTTATAATACTGCATTTGTGATAATAATAATAAAATGAATGTATATAGAGTACTATCTCATTTTCTTTCACTATTTTTTCAGCATACAAACCAAATAAAAAACCAAATGACAAGAGATATAGGTAAATAGAAGTGATAAGTGTTAAAAAATACAGGCTTAAATATTTATAAACTATAAATAATAAATAAATAATAAAATCTTGAGTAAATACTGAAATACAATCTAAAAAAATATATACTTAAGTGATTAATCGTTATAAACCTTGGGAAAAAGCTTTACAAAGCTTTAAGTGAATAAAAGATACACGCAAAAATAACAAGACAATTATTAGTGTTAAATAATAAACAATAACAAAACAACTCATAACTTGTCAATACCTATTATAGTTCAAATCAAGTGAATCAGTGCAAACGGTCGGTGAATCACCAGTGCTCAAACTATTCAACCAATCAAGATCACTAATTAGTTTCGTTACTATATAATATATATATCTACTAAGAGAAGTCCGACACATCAACTTACGGTTTTCGATAATAATCTAACGTATTTCGTAGCCTAGCGGTACAATTGTCTGCTTTACATTGACAACTACAAGGTGGTAGAGGGTTCAAAACCCACGAAGCATCATTACTTTTTGTTTATTTATTTTTTATTTTTGTTGTTTTTATTTTTATTCTTGAATAATACATACGAGTATGTGCTTCTACAACTACGTGTAACATAAAAAGAACATAATATTTTAACAAACAACATAGAAGATAAAATTCGTGTTCTAGCCTCTTACTCACTCCATTGGCTAGGATTGTTCCTCTGATAATTACCATGCCAACGACACGCAGAGCCTTTACGAAGACATTAGAGGAACAGTTGGAGAAGACATTACTCGTGTTAAAAACAACAAAAGATTACTCCATTAAACTTGAGAAATTACACGCAGAAAATAAAGAGGCTGCCAATGAAATATTAAAAAATAATGACAATTTAAGGCGCCAAGTATCTAGATTGCACTGCCAAATCGAAGAAGTCAAAAATGAACGAGATAAACTCCAGGATATAGTCTCCTCTTTTGACGAATGTAGGACTACGTATGAACAGGCTCTGAGTCACATTGCAAATCAGAAAATTATGCTTTTAGAGGCTGATAAAACGATAAAAAGTCTAGAACATCAAAAGGACTTAGAGAAAAGTAGGGTGACTCAAAATTCGTACAATGAACTTTTCAAGAACAGTAGACATCTGAAAGCGTCACACTTAAGTCTATGACAAGTAGTGTAATTTACAAACAATATGTTAAACTGGATAAAATGATTAAAAATATCAAACACACTTGTCGAATGTATAAAACTAACTACACAAAAAAACTATGCAAAGACGGCAGAGAATTATTAGCAGATTTAAAAATTTGTGAATACCAACTCTCCCAAATACAATTACAATACGATAAAGACACTCACTTATTACAGTCGAAAATATCGGAATTGTCTAACAAACTTACAGTAATGACTAATAAATATGAACTTACTAAATCGCAACTCAGTGAGTATATGCGTGCTACAAATATGCTCGAAGAACAGAGCCACGGAAAAAAAGAGAGTTCTGAGTCGGAGTCATCATTGAACAAATTGCAATCCACAAAACCTTCTGTGGTTGAATGTACTAATACTCTGTCAAAAAAGGGGGAAAAAACCCAGCTGGCGGTAAATGAAATGTTCATCATTTAGGACAAGGCGTTAGTAAAATTATTAATAATTACTCCCACAAATCAATATTAAATGTGTGCTTACCCGATGCAAGCTACGATACAGTTTTTAAGAAAGCTCTAAGTATCAGTGAAAATGCTGAGGCAACTAATGTGATTGTTCTATTTGGTGACAGCTTATCTGTTAGCAAATATGACATTAAACGGAACTTTGAGTTAATGCTTAGTATGAACTCTAAGACAAATTGTAAATATATTTTATGTGCTTTACCTTATATAAGTAACTTGAGTGTAGAACAAAACTTGCATACCTACAACTTAAATTTATTAATGTATAACTTGACATATCACCATTGTAATTCTATATCATTTTTTGACATTAACAGTTTCATTGACAGTTATAAATTGACAAAAGATACCATGTATCTTCCATATTTTTATAAATTAGAAATAGCTAAATTGTTGGCTGCTAAGTTATACAATGATTCAGATACATGTAATATACCTAGGAAAACTGACAATAGCATTTGTTTATTATCGGGTTTAGATACATGTAGTAAAATAAAGTCCTGTGACGAAGTTGGTGCATTTACTAACAATCGTATTAATATATCTAGTACGTTAAACTAAGAACTGTGACAAAGGGCAGGCACAATTATTTAAATATTGTACATCAAAACATACAGGGCTTGTCCGGCAAAGATTTAGAAATAAGTTTATTTTTAGAAAAATATAGTAACCATATATTTAGTATAACTGAGCATTGGCTAAAGCCTCACGAGTTAATGTTGTATGACAATGAACATTTTAGTGTGGGTAGTGCGTTTACCAGAAGGAGTGCTATTCGTGGTGTCTCACTCATAAGTGTGTCTAGCAAAATAAAGTATAAAAATCGATCCGACATTGTCAGCCTTTCTGTTGAACGCACTGTCGAGCTGTCTTGTATAGAACTCGAGCAATTTTTGGTGATTTGTATTTATCGACCGCCTCTTAGCAATTTTGATTTGTTTTGTACTACAATGGAAGATGTCCTATCCAAAATAAATAATACATCTAAGAGCATTATTGTTTGTGGGGATTTCAACATTAATATTTTGGAAAGCTCCCCAAGTACTTCAAAATTTTTAAGTCTTTTTAAATCGTTCAATTTAATAAACATTTTCTCAGAACCAACTAGAATTACTGAACACTCTGCTACTTGTATAGATAACATCTTTTGTAACTGTGATGCAGCCAGTAGTATTATTTTAAATGACCTTACGTCTGATCATTGTGGGCAGCTAGCGTGCTTTGAGAACTCTGAAAGTGGGCAACCCAGAAAAATTACAAGTAGACCTTTAACTGACAGTCGTATAGAACGTTTTAAAAATAACATAGAAATTAAAATGGATTCCTATTTATTTACATCTACGAATCCAAACCATATGTATGGAGCCCTTTTTGACATAATAAATAAAGAATATCAGAATACGTTTAAAACAAAAATTAGTAATCGTAAAATAAATTGCAAATTTAATGAATGGGCTACACCGGGCATATACAAAAGTAGAGATACGCTGTACGAACTATATGGTATTAAAAAATATAACTTGGACCCTATGTTTGTTAACTATGTTAGAAACTACTCTAAACTATTTAAAAAAGTATGTGTGATGGCAAAAGCCATTTTTATTAGGAATAAGATTAAAAAGTCCGATAACAAAATAAAAACCACCTGGAATATAATAAATAGAAAAACAGGAAGAGCCACTAAACGTGAGAATGGATATAAAATACTAAAAGACAATACGTTAATTACGAAAGACCGGGATATAGCCGAAATATTTAATAATTTTTTTTCCGAAATACCATTAGCCACGACTAGCTCTTTAAAGTCATCTTTAGCTGATTCAAAACGTTTCCTTCTTAATAGCGTGCCGGAATGTAAGGTTACGTTTGAATTTGAACACATCACACCGATAGATATTATAAACACTGTTAAATCTATAAGTGCAAAGACTACTGGAGATTTTTGGGGAATTTCTATGAAAGTGTTAAAGAGTGTTATAGGTATTTTGGCTCCGTTCCTTGCAATTATCTTTAACTCGAGCATTGATACAGGTTCATTCCCGGACTTTATGAAATTAAGTAAGATCATTCCTTTATTTAAGTCGGGCAGTAAAAACGAACTCGGTAATTATAGACCTATTTCAATTTTGCCCGTATTTAGCAAAATATTTGAAAGAATTTTACTTAAACAATTGATGAAACACTTTCATTTGAATAATTTGCTACACTGTGATCAGTACGGTTTTACTAAAGGTCGATCAACTACAGATGCTGGAGTCGCCTTAATGAAACACATTTACAGTGCTTGGGAGTCATCACAGAATGCCATTGGGGTGTTTTGCGACCTCTCCAAGGCGTTTGATTGCGTTCACCATGACACTTTGTTGGGTAAACTCCATCATTATGGCGTGCGTAATATTGCAATTGAAGTTCTTTCCTCTTATTTGGATCAACGAACTCAATGTGTAGACATCAATGGGAAAAAGTCATCAGCTCTACCTGTGCACATGGGCGTCCCACAAGGTTCTATTCTTGGGCCATTTTTATTTCTCATTTACATTAATGATCTACCATACTATATACAAGATAAATGTAACGTTGTATTATTTGCAGATGACACTTCACTGATTTTTAAAGTCAAACGAAATTTAAACCATTATGATCTAATTAATTCTACCTTGACTCTAACAAATGACTGGTTTACAGCTAATAACCTTGTATTAAACGCTAATAAAACGAAATGCATTCAGTTCATCATGCCTAATGTTAACAGTGTAGTACCAAAAGTGAGTATTAATGGTGATTTCTTAGATATGGTTAAATCGACAATTTTTCTGGGTTTTACGATTGATAACAAGTTGCAATGGGGTGATCATATTTCCTGTCTTGCGAACAAACTCAGCTCGGCCACTTACGCAATCAGAAAAGTAAGACAATTTACTGATGTCGATACTGCTAGACTTATTTATTATAGTTATTTTCACAGCCTCATGTCCTACGGAATTTTATTATGGGGCAGGGCTGCAGACATTGAAACCATTTTTATCTTACAGAAGAGAGCCATTCGTGCCATATATCAACTTAGTGCTAGGTTTTCACTTAAAGATTTCTTCAAGGACATAGATATACTGACTGTGGCATCACAGTATATTTACGCAAATCTAATATATGTACGTCAGAACTTACATCTATTTGAAAAAAGAAGTGACGTTCATAATCTAAATACTAGAAACAAACATAAGTTGTGTTCTCAATACCATCGTCTTCATAAAGTACACCGATCTTTTGTTGGGCTAGGCCCTCAATTTTATAATAAAATACCAACGCATGTAATTCAAATGCCTCTAGACAAATTTAAGTTGGAGATAAAAAAATGTTTATTGAAAAAAGCATATTATACAATCAAAGAATGTATTGACGACAAAACCCCTTGGTAGCTTAATTAGAGCTTGCAATGGACAGATAAATTACATTTACAAATATTTTTAATTTATAAAATTACTTTTATAGTTATTATATTTTTGTATTTATATAACCCATTTCTATTTTTTTCTATTGTTATCTTGACATGTTTGTAATTAAATTTGACGTGTAATTTCATTTTTATTTTCACTTTGACATGTTTGTAATTTAATTTGGTATGTAGTTTAATTATATTGTATTTTTTTTCTATTGACGTGCATAAGTGTATGTAATGTACCTAAGTGCAATAAATATTTTTGACTTTGACTTTTGACTAGCACATACAGTTAACAGAAATATATATTCATATACATTTAGTAAAAATCGGTTATTTCAATATTACAAACAGACACTTTAATTTTATTTATTTGTATAGATATAGCGTTTTAAAGTTTTTTTTAATATAACGATACCTGGTGGCTTGTCCATTCGTGAACTGCAGCCAACTCCTTTAGAATTGGTTGGAACGTAGAACGAAAATCTAAAATCATAGTTCAATAAGTGTCAGCACGAATTCTGAAATCCATCTCTAAAACTACCTGCAATATCTTGCTCGTGTATTGAATATTGCTATAAGCTTGGCCTCTAATTTCCCAGTGGAGGCTTGCGATTTGTACAGCCACTGTCAGCCGAATAGTCAATATTTACGAAATAGATTTTATATTGGAATATTGGTATTTGTGTGTGGGAAGGTGGCTTTGAGTAATGAGATGATTTATGGAAGGAAATGTACCGGATCTCGAGTTGGGTAGGTACAATCCCCATTTGGATATACAGTCTCAGTTTGTACAGTCGCCAGCATATCCAGCTACACCAATCTGTCATTTTTAAAATAGATTTTCAACATTACCACATAAACATAAGGTTCACTTTCAAATGGGGAAATTTGACAGATTGGGGTAGCTTGATGTGCTGGCGTCTGTATATCCGTCCACAATTTATTTGATAAGGCAGGGAATGCCTACGTATGCCACTCGCAAAATGTGTCTGCGTGTTGGTACGTTGGACTCGCACCGACTAAGGGCCAGCGCAGAGGATTTTATTAAGGCACTAGAAAATCAACTTTAAAATTACTTAAATAAAGTGCATGTATGCTTGAACATCATATGCGCGAGACTGCGCGGCATTTTATGTCAGGTTCAAGCATATGCACTTTATTCCTATAGCTCTAAACTTGATTTTCTGGTTCCTTAATAAAATCCTGGGCGCCTGCGAAAAGAGCCCCGGGAACGCGGGAATGCTGCTCCGGTGCCCCCTTTAACGCCATGGTCCCACATGGTGTGGGACACGTGCTCTGGAAGGACAATTACATGTCCTCCGATTACCGGCTCCTGCCAACCGGTAGAATAACTGCGCCAGGAACATATCGCTGTCTTCCCGCAGTTGCCTGCACCTGGCGGCAGTAGAGTACAGTTCTCTTACTGCCACTTCAGCCCCCATATCTTAAAATCCTTGGAAACGATGGCGCAAGCCTCCGCGTGTTGCTTGAACAGGTTTACATCTTTAATTGATAAGTTCGTGTTATGAGACAATTAAATACAGCGTGCGAATACACATATTCACCGGAGTAGTTGTACCGCTTCGTGAATTTGCCCATACAAGTATTTTTATTACAAAAATGTACTACGTAATGAATTTAATTATTCGTTCTTAGACGCCGAAAGAGAAGAATAATTAAGGTCCACTGCTTGTAGTATTTCATATGTTCGCCCATTTATGGATGATCAGGGTAACTAAATGTGGTTTTCGTGAATATATTTGGCACACTAATAATCACATAAAATGCATTCTTTTCCAATTTATTTATTTACTTTAAATACAAATGTTTATATAAGTACCAAATTAATAGAACGGCTGAGTATATTGGCCATCATGTCAGCCGAAAGACGTCCATTGCTGGACATAGGCCATACACAAAGATCGTCATAAGTTCCAATCTTGGGCTGCTTGTATCGACCTTCCAGCGACCCTCATAAGATCATCGGTCCACCGTGTGGGGCGCCTTGCCATGCTCTGTTTTCCGTTTCATGGTGTTTAATAACTAAAATTTATAGTGAATACTTTTGAAATTATAGTAATCTGTACAATATTGCCGTATTATAAAAAAACTAGTTGTGCCCCGCGGTTTTACCCGCTTAAATTTTATAAATTATCACAGCTCGTCCCCCGTAGGTGATAGCGTGATGATATGTAGCCTATATTTTGACCCGACCTCTTAGTAATATTCATGCAAAATTTTAAGTAAATGCATGCAGTACTTTTTGTGTTTTGCCCGGACATACATACAGACAAACAGATAAAAATTCTAAAAACTATATTTTTTGCTTCGATATCGATTGTAGATCACGCCCCAAGTATCCTTTAAAAAAATATTCTATGTATAGTTTTGACTTTCCTACGATTTTATTATATGTATAGATTACTCCTACTGTTATATCATTAACTATTATATACCTATATAGCAAGGCGCTGACATTAAGAGCCGCAGACGACTTCATATAATTTGGATGCGAGTAATTACGGAACTTAGCGCAAATTAGCGCATCCTTGGAGAAACTTTGGGCGCGTGTTCTCGAATCGTATATTATAATAAGACTTGTTAATTTACTGTTAACACGTCATAATTTGTTAGTTCACACAAGGCTATTACGATTATTATAACCATAAAAAATCTTAGTTTAATTAAAAGAATTTTTAGGGTATGGTATAAACGAAGAAAAAAAAAGTATCTGTAATGGCAGAAATGTAGTAAAAAGTAGTTTATAAGGTAGCTTAATCATTTTAAATATATACTTAAATATAATAAGCATTTAAGTTAAGTAATGTTAGATGAATAAGAGTGAGTCGCCTACGAACTGCGTTAGCCGTTTGGCGTATAATATGTCACGAACCATTCATCCAACCATCATCATCATCATATAAGCCGAAAGACGTCTACTGTTGGACAAATACGTCCCTTAAATATCTCCACAATAGCCGGTCTTGCGCTATTCGCATCCAGTTTCCAGCGACCCGCAGAAGATCATCGGTCCATCTTGTAGGGGGCCGGTCCACGCTGCGTCTTCCGGTTCTTTGTACCTTAAATGTGAATAAACAATTTAAAAAAAGAAATTGTATCATCAAACCGAAGAGTAATGGGGTATTCAGATGAACCTAAATGTATTTTACCCATATATGGTGAGCTGTCAAGCAAATTGTAGATTAGTGCTTTACTCTAACACATTCGGATGTCAAAGTCAAAGTCAAAAATCATTTATTCCGTAAAAATTTTACATTTATGAGGAATCGTCATATTTTTTACCCTACCGTGCAGTGCATGACGTGGCAGCTACTGAGAAACACTGCCAGAAAACTCAGTAGGAATCCTTTTTTAAAATAAAATATACTTAACATTAATTACAATCATGTGTGTTGACTCAGAACAACTCAATCCCAAGCACTTTTATCACTTAAATAATCAGAAATTTTGTAATATGCCCTGCTACACAATTTGGGTTTAATAATTCTTTTAAACTTATTCGTAGACAATTCTCTAATATCATTGGGAAGTTTGTTATAGAATCTTATACATTGCCCCATAAAAGAGTTACTTATTTTATGGAGACGGGTAGTATACAATATGAGATTATTCTTGTATCTAGTATGTGTATCGCTCCTTTTACAGAAGGAATCGCTATTTTTATCCATGATTTCATGTCTTCCACTTCCACCAGCTCAATCCAGAAGCTAGCTTTAGGAGTGAGCTGGCCTAAAAAGTAGGAACTTGTACCTGGTTGTACGCACGGCTACATATCAAGCTATACATTTGCAATATAAGCTGACCTGTTATTGTATGGAAATCCTATACAACGCGAGATCAGCTGATACTGAAAATGTATAGCTTGATGTGTAGCCGTGTGTACAAGCAGGAATTTAATAAGAAATGTAGAGTTATATACAGGGTGGCCAAGACATTAACGTCCAAAAATGTGTGGTACTTGGATCGTGAGGTATCCTAAACCGAGTCACCCCAGGTTTTTAATGCAGTGTTGAAAATTAAAAACATAATTCACCGAACTTAAAATTTTCACTTTAGACCAAAATCTTCATAACGTTTATCAAAGTGACGGAAGTAATTATTTATTGCATAAAAGAACAACTTATGGAGATTCGGTTGCAATCAAAAATCTTGAAAACGTCTTCAGCTTTTAATTATTCAAATTGACTAGCTCCCAAATTCTCAATAATTATAGAAAAAAATAACTATTATACGTTAATAGTAAGATACTTAAACTCTTTATTGAACACTTCAAGAAACAATTCAACTAAGAAAATATACAAATTGTTACAGTACAATTGGCGGTCTTATCCAAAGATGTGATCTCTTCTAGGCAACCCAGCTAGTGACAGGAGGTACAGAGATGGGGTAGATGCCGGTATACAAAAACTATTTTTCAAAGGTACTTGTTGTACCATACTCACACCATACACGGGGGTGTTCCGGATAACTCCACAATAACGCGACCCCATTTTTTCGGGTATCAACGTTCCGGCCCCCCTATATATCTATACATATAATAAAATCGTAGGAAAGTCAAAACTGTACATTGAATATTTTTTTAAAAGGATACTTGGGGGTGATCTACAATTGGTATCGAAGCCAAGAATATAGTTTTTAGATTTTTCGTCTGTGTTTCTGTTTGTCAGTATGCATGTCCGGGCTAAACTCAAAAAGTACTGCATGTATTTACTTCAAATTTTGCATGAATATTACTAAGAGGTCAGGTCAACATATAGGCTACATATTATCACGCTATCGCTTACGGGGGAGGAAATATGATAATTTATAAAATTTAAGCGGGTAAAACCGCGGGGCACAGCTAGTTCATAATAAGCTACTAGTGACCCGCCACGGCTTCTCACGTATTTTATAGGAAAAATTTTCACAGGTTTGGTTAGAAAATTGTATTATTTTACATTAAATATAGCCTTAATCGCAGATAATGTAACTTTCTTCGGATTAAATTGATGCATCGAGCTAGTCAAGGTATTGATAATACGGTTTGTGAAAAATATATTTATTTATTGAACAAAACCGTAAAACTAGTGTACAGGAAGACGAGCAAAAACAGAATGACGTTAAATACAATTTGATTTAACATGAAAGATAGGTTGCAAACAACAAGGGTTTCATATATCGGTATTATAGGAAAGAAGTCAGCATAATTTGTTCTAGAACATTCGATTGTAAGTTTCTCGTGGGAACTAAATATATTATTGCATCATCCTTGTTACTCTGCAACATAATTAATAAGTAGACTTAGGTTTAATTATTCTAATATCTATAGGGGTAGTATCCTTAACTAGCTCAAAGTGAGTTATTAATTCAAATATAATTTAGATTTAGCTACACATACACATTGTCGTCACTATTACCAGTTAAACGTTAGTTACAAAATTAGGGCAAATGCTATTTATGCCGTTATTGTGATGCATATCAGAACATGTATTATACATCTATACGTAATTTAACTGTGTACTATTAATATGTGTCACGTGGCAGTACTTTAATAAATAAATAAATTTAAAGCGCGACCGTCGTTATTAACATAATGTCCGTCGTAATAATAACACCTTAATATAGACAGAACCATTGACAATACGTAGTAAAAATATAGCTAAAACTATAAATTTTGATAATTAAACTTAAACATAATCTCTTGACAATAACTTGATACGAGCTAGCTATATCATTGCTATTATAAATGTTTTCATACAATCAATACAATGTGTACCTAAATATCGATGTTACTAGAAATAATAATGTATACAACTATATTACTACAAACATGTTCTGACTATTTACAAGCGCTTTTTTAATGTCTACCTGAATAAAAGCCTTTTTTATTTATTATGTTATGTTGGGACTAAATTAACAGGAGTGCATTCATTACTCACTGTAAGAAGGTACTAAAATATACTTTTTAACTACCAATCTACCTACCGTAATAAAATATTCCCACTCAAAATAAAAACTCAAGTTTCATTCTTTATGGAGTTGAATTCATATCGCTATCGTAGTCTAATTCCATTTTTAAAAATTCTTGCTAAATATGAAGTATCAAAGTTTTACAATGGAATAAAATGCGCCCCATTAGTTTTTCTTTTCACCCAATCGGTTTTATTGGGCCAATTTTTATTTTCAGCCAGTATCTCTTTGATCTAATGCATACTTTCTATGTTAAACTGCATGGGAGACATTAAACCTCTATGGTAAATTTATTACTTAGATAAAAATAATCCACAGAGGTTTATTAAAAAAAAATAACAGTACATTAATGTGTAAGGTTGGGCGATGATATATCAATGAAACGCTCTGACTGCTCGATAATAACTCACTCTTTATTAATAAGTAAACATGCTTTATATTAATAGGAAAGGGTGATACATACTTATGTCTAACTTACATACTACACCTCCAACGAAAGGAAAAAAAAATAAAATAATATGACAGTATTATTTTATTTACTTACAACTAACATAGTAAATAAATCGCAGTATTATGCACTACAATTGCATGGGTTTTATTAACATCTGAATACATAGTTCTAAATGTTTGTTTTATTTAGATAACATTACAATTTACGTAAGCAAACATATCAATGTTTTGTATAGTTATATTGAGTAAAAGTTAAGTTGAATACAACAATTAATATAAGGTGTAAAATAGTAAAAATATGTAAAATGTGTATATAATAAAAATATAATCATGAATAATATAGCTTAGTCCTATTCTTATGTACTAAATCGGTTTTACCATTATCTTTTAATATTTCAACATTTGGTGCAACATCTTTGATTACCAAGTATGGTCCATTGTAAACACTTTGAAGTTTAGTACCAGTCTCATTTCGTACAAGTATCAAGTCGTTCTCCTTATAGGTAATGGGATTACAGGTAGAATCATGTTTCTCTTTTCTTAGTATTTTACTTTGTATTAAATTTTGGTACGCTTCTTTTTGTGATGTTTGGAGTCTGTACTTCAATTCTAAGGGATAATTGTCATAGTTATAAAGTGGCTCTACTGCATTTTTATTCAAATTGGATGGTATATTACAACGTTTCCCGAATACTAACTCATACGGCGTAAATTTGGTAGCAGTATGAACAGACGTATTGTAGGCGAAGCACCAGTAGGGTAACCATGTACTCCATGAATTCGAATGGTTATCGGTTTGTATTCTTAAAAAATTACCTAAATTTTTATGAGTATTCTCTAAAGAGCCTATAGTTTGGTGATGGTATGCAGTAGAGTTAAGAGTAGTTATATTTAATAATTTACAAGTTTCCTGGAAAATTGATGATAAAAATTCAGAACCCCTATCAGTCGCGACTCTATCTGGTATCCCAAAACGGAGTATAAAATTATTAACAAAGTTTTTCGCTATCTCATTTGAACTTTTAGAAAACATAGGATATGCCTCTACGTATTTACTTAATTCGCATTGGATAGTCAGTATATACGAATAGTTGTAGTCATCCTTATCTAATGGACCTACTACGTCAAGGAAAATTTTTTCCATTGAAGAATTCGCAGTAGTTGTTATTACCATAGGTTCTTTAATATTAGGTCTTTACCTATGAAATTGCCGTTCTGCAGTACTGGCCATTTCAAATCAAAATAATTTTTGTTTGGCTAAGAATTCTAATTTCAAATTAATTTTATTTTAAAAACATGGATTCTTTTTTCCAAAAGTAGTCATTTCTTTATTGATTAGTGTTACATTTTCATCGCATTTCAATCTTTTTCGTCATCATGGATACGTTAAAAATTCGAGTAATTATGGAATATGAGTACCGTCGTGGCAGCAACGCGGCACAAGCGGCACGCAACATCAACGACGTTTACGGAGCTAACACTACATACCAACGCACCACCTGTTATTGGTTTGCTCGCTTCCGTTCTGGAAATTTCGACCTGAAAAATGAACCTCGCGGTCGTCCGAAGACTTTGGTCGACAATGACGAATTAAAGGCGGTTGTGGAAGCTGATGATACACAATCTACGGCTGAATTAGCAGCAGCTTTCGACGTTAGCGTCAAAACAATATTGGTCCATTTGCGTCAAATTGGCAAGGTAAAAAAGCTTGACAAATGGGTGCCCCACGAACTCAATGATCGCCAGCGCGAAGTACGCGTCGAGACGTACCTTGCACTGCTCAACAGACACACAAATGAAGGAATTTTGAACCGCATTGTTACCTGCGATGAAAAATGGATTCTGTTTGATAACCGCAAGCGCTCAGCAAGTTGGTTGGATCCTGGTTCAGCACCTAAACAATGCCCTAAACGAAAACTTACCCCTAGAAAAGTGATGGTCACTGTTTGGTGGTCTAGCGCCGGTGTGATTCATCACAGCTTCTTACCAAACGGGGTGAGCATTACTGCAGATGTGTACTGTGAAGAACTGAGCACAATGATGGAGAAGCTGGCGCATCTCCAACCAGCATTGGTCAATCGCTCGTCTCCGCTGCTCCTGCACGACAACGCGCGACCTCATACTGCACAGCAGACGGTCTCCAAGTTGCAAGAACTGGGGTTGGAAGCTCTCCGTCATCCGCCCTACTCACCAGACCTTGCGCCTACAGACTACTACTTTTTCCAGAATTTGGATAACTTCTTGGCGGGAAAAAAATTCAATACCCGAGAGGCAGTACAAAATGCCTTTGAAGAATTTGTTGCCTCCCGTCCAGCTGATTTCTTTAAGAAGGGCATCAATAAACTGCCACTGCGATGGCAAAGATGCATTGATTGCATGGGTGATTACTTCGATTAATACAAATAAAAAAATTCATGAAAAAAATTCGTTTAAATTTTTTCATACAAAACGGCAATTTCATAGCTAAAGACCTATTATAATGAGAATTATGTTTCTGCTTTTGGCACTTCTCACATTTCTTAATAAATTCCTTAACATCGCGTTCAAGACCTGGCCAAAAGTAATATTTCTTGATATTTTTATACATTCGTCTTATACCAGCGTGGCCACTAGTTGGTAGAAGATGAAAATCATTTAATATTACTTTTTGGTCGTCTTTGTTGTCAATTATTTCAACATTGTTTAATATACACAATCGCGGTCCGGACCAATTAGTGTAATTCTTAATTTCTTTAATTATTTTTTCTATAAATTCGTCATACATTTTACATCTTATGAAAATTAATTCAAGTACATTTATTTTCTCGCAAAAATATCTCAGTTCCCTCACAAAAGCGGCTGGCGTCAGTTGTGATTGGGATACTGGATTTATAAACAAAGTCATTCTAGATGACGAATAACAAAACACTTTATTCTCTAATTCAATTTCATTAGACTTACGTAAGCTTTTTAGTTTATATTTACCAATAAATTTTAGTTCTACAGAATTTCTCGGTTTACTATGAATTTCTACAACTTTTGGTTGCGCAGGCCAATCGTCAGTAGGAACCATAGCACTCGGAGAATCCTGAAGGTCTAATTGTTTTTTACGTTGTGCACGTGTCATAACAGAGATAATGCTTTCATGCATAGTTTTTAAGTCTGTCGATGTAATAGGTAGGCGTGACATTGAGTCAGCTATAATATTATCTGATCCTTTTATGTACTTTATGATGAAATCATATTCTTCAAGTAAAAGTCTAAATTTCATGAGACGACTAGAGGGATCTCGCATTGTAAATAAATAAATAAGTGGTTTATGATCGGTTTGAATAATAAAAGTCCTACCATATAAATAAGGGCGAAAATGCTTCACAGCCCAAACTATTGCTAACAGCTCTTTTTCCACTGTGGGGTAGTTAAGTTCAGCTTTATTGAGGTTTCTGCTTGCAAACGCTATACGGTATAGTAGTATAACGGTTTATTATTTTCGTTACATAAGACGGCGCCCAATGAATGTTGCGAAGCATCCGTTTGTAATATAAACTTATGGTCTGTCGAAAAATCCGGATATTGAAGTATGGGAGGTGAAGATATAATAGATTTTAACTTTAAAAATGCATTCTGACATTTTTCGTCCCATATAAATGGCGTATTTTTCTTAGTTAAGCGCGTAAGTGGATACGCTATAAACGCAAAATTTTTGATAAATTTCCTATAATAGTTCGCAAACGCTACAAATCTTATCAATTCTTCTACATTGTTTGGAACTGGCCAATTGTTCAACGCTTGAATTTTTTGAGGGTCAGGTAGAACACCTTCACCGGATATGATATGTCCTAAATATAAAATGTCTTTTTTAAGGAAATTACATTTAAGGGGATTTAATTTTAAATTGACCTGACGTAATCGAGTAAAAACATCAATGAGATTTTTAGCGTGTCCTTCTAAGGACTTTCCAAAAACGACAAGGTCATCTAAATAAACTAGGCATTTCTCGAAAGTTAACCCTGACATGGCAACAGTCATCATTTTTGAAAATGCATTAGGGCTTGTTTTCAACCCCATAGGCATTCTTGTCATCTGATATTGGCCTGAAACGGAAGCAGTACAATTATTGTCTGTGTTACTGTTATTTGCAATTTTATATTGACCCGAACAAAATGCTGTATATTTTCGACTTTCGGGGTCAAGGTCACATTGGTAGTACCCGCTAGAAAGGTCAAGCGTAGAAAAGTATATAGCTCCTGAAAGAGAATCCAAAATTTCGGTTATATTAGGGAGGGGAAATTTATCGTCTTGGATGTTATTGTTTAATTTTCTGTAGTCAATTACCAATCGCCACTTCCTATTGCCTAAACTATCTATTTTTTTCGGAACCAGTAACAATGGGCTAGACCATTCAGACTGGCATGGCTCAATTATGCCTTCTCGTAACATATCACTAATCTGATCATTTACTTCACGTTTTTGGGAATATGGAATTCTATAGGGTTTACTAAATACAGGCTGAGTATTAGGTTTTAAATTAATTTGGTGTTTATAAATGTTTGTTGTGGTTAACTGGTCTCCTGGTAATAAAAATACATCTGAAAATTTTGCACATATGTTTTCAATACTTACTTGCTCTTCAGCATTCAAATGTTTTAAATTTAATAAGCTAAATAATTATTTTACACGATTCGAATTGACAATTTTACATTGATTAAAACTACACACATTATATTCGCTAACATTCTGTATGGACGGTTGAATATTGTCAAGGGAAACCTCCTTGTCGCTTGTATTTAAAACCAAAATAGGTATCAAGCCATTTGTAGGCTTTACTAACGTACTAGCCAGAAATACTTCCTCCTGTAATTCCGAGGAACAAACTAGACATTCTTCTGTAAACGTAGTTTGTATATAATGTATCGATTCTGATCTTGGCGGTAAAATAAAACAATGGGAACTCGATCTTAAAGGTAAAATAATGTTATTATTTAGTGTCAAAGTAGAACAATTAAGATTTAAAATAGCATTAAATTTGGAAAGAAAATCTTGTCCTAAAATAGCATGTGCCTTACATGGCAAGGAATTAAAAACATAAAACTTATGTTCGAATGAATGACCTGGCGGATCATAACAGTTACTAAGTGTTAAATAAACGTATCCGATTGCTTCTATTGAACCGCCTATTCCGTTTATTGTAATGGTCTCTGTATGGAGTGGAATGTTTAATCCAACAACATGTTTATATTTAATAGCACAGATGGTTGCGCCGGTGTCTATTAGAAATGAATAGTTATATTTATCTACATATAAATCAATGCAACAAGTACTATCGTTTGCACAAATGAAATCATTATTCACGAAAAAATTTGCTTTGTTCCACAGGCGAATTGTCATTAGTGGGTTCATCGTTCAATACACGAATATTTGGATATTGACGTGTCCCTCGATGACCCCTATAATTATTATTGTACCTATTATTATAGTTCGAGTACTTACCTCGGTACGATGTTGACGGACCTCGTACTTGATTCTCGAAGGCACGACCACGGCCTCGGTAGAACGTAGCACCACGGTGCATGGTTGGTCTGCTAAAGTTATTATATGTAGAAGCACCTCGAAACTGGCGAGTAGTCCCAGCATTAAAGTTACCTCTGTAATACGTAGGTTTATGATAGTTGTTACGCTTTTTATTATACGTTAAAATATCTCCAGACTGAGACGGCAACGCAATTTCCTCATCTACCGCTGCCTGTACCGCGTCCTTCAATGAGTCAAAATTTCGTGCAGCTATTATAGTGCTAAGACGCCTATTGCGCAACCCGTCGGCAAAACGTTTGATCGCTTGCTTTTCATTTAAGGGCTGTAAAATTTTTAAATTCTGCGTATTACCGTCGGCTTGCGCGATAGTCAGATCCATGAATATTTCGGTCAATTCTTTGCCGTAATCATCAATTGATTTTCCATCTTGCCGAACAGATTGTAGTTTATTTTGTAAAGCTACGGAACTCTTTTTAGGTAAAAGAATCGTACGCATATCAGCTAATAATGCATCTACGGTTGTATAACTAGTACTAAGTTTCAACTTCGCGGATTGAGAAAGACGACTCTTTAAAACAAAGTTTATCAAATTTAATTTACATTGTTGACCATTCAAAATAGAACTATAATAGTCAATTCCGTCAATTAATTGTCTCGTTGATGATTCATCGTTCATGACTGGTAACAAACTTAAAGCTGTTTTTAAATTAAATTCCATTTTGGAGTCCTTTCCGTTATTTGTTGTCATACCAAATGTTTCGCTACTAGACTTATCAGATACACGTACATGTGATTTATGACAAAATTCCTTAATCTCTAAATATAATTCTTTAATCCTATCACTATAAGATTTAATTAATGACAAACTTTCGGCACTTAATTCTTTCTTTTCTATTTGATTTTTTAAACTTGAAAATAAAACGGTGTAACTATTATACGCAACAGTTGCCTCATTGAACTTTTCTTTTAATCGTTCAGGCGTTCTTTTGTCATAACTCAACTTAGTTAAATTCTCTTTAATTACTCTTAACTTCTCATATACATTGCTAAGTTCTTGGGCCATAATATGTCATCTTAACTAAAAAGGATAATATACTTAACATACAAATAAAAGTTACTTAAATCGATTACCATTGGGAGACGTACGTTCCTCGTTGAGTTACGTTTATGCGCACAGCAAAACACAAATTTTGTACACACTTTTTAACACTTAGTGGCACTTATTACAGCTCTCTTTCTTATCCACTCGGTTTTAGCTCGAAATCGTCCATGCACTGGGTAGGCTTTGTTCTGGCACACGTTGAACATCTGGTTACATCTGAAGCTCCTCGACGCCCGCGCCGGGTAAATGTTCTCCTCAAAGATTGGCGAATGATTCTTTCATCGATCCATGCCTCATGGCAATTTTTGTAACATTTGTAAGCAAAATAAATTGCCAATATCAACAGCAAGCCAAGGATAATCATCATAACTATGCTGATCGCCGATAGATGGAATTGTAGTTGTTCAGTACTGGCCGAATTAGAAGTCCCAATGCCATTTTGATTGATGATAACATCTTCTCTTTTTGGTGTATTAGAATTGCACATTTTTGAAGATAAAAAAAAATGAGTCTTTAATCACGTAATGTAGTCTCAGAACCAAATTCGTAAAATGTCCACATGATGACTGAAGTGCGACCCGATGCCTCAAATACCAAACATGGCAGGGTCGCCATGTAAGGTTGGGCGATGATATATCAATGAAACGCTCTGACTGCTCGATAATAACTCACTCTTTATTAATAAGTAAACATGCTTTATATTAATAGGAAAGGGTGATACATACTTATGTCTAACTTACATACTACAAATGAAAAACTGTGCAACCATAAGATTTCATATATGTAGGTAACATTTTTGCGCTGTTAAGGTTCTAAGCAAAAAAAATCACAAAGAATCCTTTATGATCGGTTTTGTAACGACGAATTATAACATACCTACTTAGTTGAAATAAGAGTGTGCTTTACACCACATGACTGAAGTAAAACTTAGATATATGCAACGTTACTGTATAAATACATGTGTATATTGTATTGTATAAATACATAATAAAAAGTATGCTCGCGCCTTATCTCTTGCTGCTACAGTAATATACGAAATTTAACTCTTTCTCCTTCTATCTTCACTTACTTATATCACAAACTTTTCGTAACGCTCTCGTCACGCATTCACCAGCCAAGTAAAAAGTACTTAAAAAAATTTTAGTTCTTTTTCTTGTTACTATTCAAGATAAGATAAAAGATAAAAATCATTTGTTTACATGAAACATGGTTTACAAATTATAGAAATTTACATGCCATATATATGGCGAAGCATGTGAAACCTTACTATGATTACAACACGTAATCATAGTAAGGTTTCACATGCTTCGCCATATATATGGCATGTAATTTTTTACAAATAAGTAGACAACTAAACTAAACAATAAACTAACGATCAAATAATCAATTACAAAATTAATGGATTTCTATTATAAAGACATTATATAACAATATTTGAATTTAAATGGTTATTACAATCGTCGACCTTAGGATTACAATTACTAGAAGGTATAAATTACATAAAAATACATTATTACATTGCTAACATAAGTAAAGCTAAGTATTAAGTGAATTATAAAATTAATAAATTGGAATGTCAAAAAATATAATGAATAATATTATTGAATTTATAAGCTACATTTTTACGTCCCATGTGTTGTATTCTGAAATACAACACATGGGATGTGTCAATGTTATCATATTCCATTTGTGAAAT
Source organism: Pseudoips prasinana (assembly GCA_951640165.1). NCBI lineage: Eukaryota > Metazoa > Arthropoda > Insecta > Lepidoptera > Nolidae > Pseudoips > Pseudoips prasinana. Next base: position 34,268,006 of record OX621247.1, read on the forward strand.
ATCACGTGTTTACCATATATTTCCCACACACCATATCATATAACCTCATCGCTCTATCAAATAAAAAATTCCAAAGCATCTCGGCTCGAGTGCCACTGAATTGAACCTGGTAGACTGGTATACGGCATTACATTGTGTGCCAACAATACAACCTATTCAAACACGACAAATATTGAATTTACTACAATAGGCATGATAAAGAGACGAATTTAATATTCCGCCGAGCTGTAGTACCTATAAGAATATTGATTTCAAATGAAAAGACGTTGGAGATTCATCATTTATAATGATAATTTAACTTTATTATTGAATTAAAACTTGGAGCGAAAGCTGGTGAATTGACGAGACCGTTACGGAAAGTATTGTCGGGCGTGGCGAACGGAAGTTATAAGTTAGTGAAAATGCAAAGAGATACGTTTCGTATATATATATATTTTTTATGTCATAGGACGACAAACGAGCAAGCGGGTCACCTGATGGTAAGTGATCACCGCCGCCCATGTACACTCGCAACACGTGTCACGGGTGCGTTACCGGCCTTTAAGAGTCAGCAAATAAGTGTTGCTGACCCTTCCCCCCACCCCAATGAGCTCCGGCGACCTTACTCACTCGCAGAAACACAACATTAAAGTTATCATTAAAGAATGTCTTCTGTAAGGTGGAGGTACTATATTCTTTGAGCGAATGAACGCTATGCCCTACCTCTCTTCAAACAGAATCCGGTCGTTTTGACTTACCTTTCTATCCATATCTTTACCTAACGGTCACCGTAGCCTAGTTGGTAGTGCTCCTGCCTACGAAGCTGGTGGTCCTGGGTTTGAATCCCGGTAAGTGCAAATATTTGTGTGATGAGCACGAATATTTGTTTCTGAGTCATGGATGTTTTCTATGTATTTAAGTATTTATCTATCTATATAAGTATGTATATCGTCGCCTGGTACCCATAGTACAAGCTTTGCTTAGTTTGGGGCTAGGATGATCTGTGTGACATTGTCCCTAGATATTATTATTATTATTACCTTGGGGCTACTAACACAGTGTCATCTAGTCCAAAAATAGGTGGAACCTGTACTATGGCAAACAGACTACTGATAAACGTGCACAGAAGAAACAATCATGCTCGTCATACAAAACTTTGTCCCGGAAGGCGTCGAACCTACGACCTTCTTCGATCATGAGAATACAACAGTGTTTTGGGCACACATAAGTGCACTATAATATGAGCCACCCAAAGTAATTTTGGTATAAACTAGTCGACATAGCAAAAATTTTACCAGTAAGTACACAAATAATAATATCCTGAGACAATCACACAAACTTGGCGACTTTACAAACATATTTAAAATATAATATAAAATAATAGCCTGGGACATTATTTACACAGCGCCATCTAATCCCAAACTAAACAAAGCTTGTTTTATGGAAATCAGACAACTGATATACTACATACTACTTTTGTTTTGTAAATAAAAAGTACTTATATAGATAATAACACCCAGGGGCTCTACCAGCTAAGTCACCGAACATCGATTTATTAGATGGCGTTCAAATAAATAAAGATTAAAAATGAATTAATCAATCTTAAAATCGGCTTTAACGTTGACAATCGATTCCGGACCATTTATGACGTCACATGTGCTCATGGAAGGCGAAATAACGAATGGTTAAGTAATTTTTAACCTTTATTACTATGAACACCATTTAAGAAATCGATGTTCGGCGACTTAGCCGGTAGAGCCCCAGCCTCAGGACGGACAGAAATAATGCATACAAATATCTGTCCTGGTTGGAAATCTAAACCATGACCTGAGGCGTGAAAAGCAAAGGATATCTATACCAACCACGCCAACCGGCCCGTCAGCTAGTTATTTTTTAAATATTTTTTCAAGAAGTAACTGACATAGCCCAAAAAATTGCCAAACTGAAGCGGCAGTGGGCGGGGCACATAACTCGTAGAACCGATGGCCGCTAGGGTAGAGAGGTCCTCGAGTGGCGACCACGCACCGGAAATCGCAGCGTGGGCAAGCCTCCTACAAGGTGGACCGACGATATTGCAAGGGATGCGGGAAGCCACTGGATGCGTGCAGCGCAAGACCGGCATTGTGAAGATCCTTGGGGGAGGCCTTTTTCCAGCAATGGACGACGATGATGATGATAACAAGAAGCAAAGTAATCAGACATCTTAACATGATTCTTAACATTAAACCCTCAAATCCAATGGTCAGAATCAGCTGTTCCCTTCCCCTATGAATAAGAAAAACCAAGTGCGAGTCGGGCTAGTGCACCAGGAATTCCGTTTCTTCTAATACCGAATACCAACAGAAACTATAGTATTTCGGAATCGGATTTTGGTATTACAATATTTAATTATTAAAGTAGTAATATATTAGTTAGTAGGAACATCGTTTTATATTTCCTGTAATATTTATTTATTAAACACCTATAAAATTTTAATTATTTCAGATTTTCTACTTGGCTCACTACAAAGATAATGGAGGATTTTTAGGGCCTATGCACACCACGTTATTTAAACGCGCTTTTTTTTTGAGCAGTTTGTTTTTGTTTGTATCGATACAAAAGCGATGCCAACGCGCGTGTGTATACGTACGTGTGCGTACGCTACAAATGCGCGTCAACGGCAAGCTTAAAAACGTGATGTGCATAGGCCCTTACATTTACAATCTCAAACCGAAAATATAGCACTAAAATAAAACGGTTTCTAAATTCTGGAATTTTCCAATGAAACTTTTTACTTATATTATAAACAACATGGCTTGATATCCAAACTTTTGACATCATACTTCAGCCTCTTTTCAAAGAAGATAAAAATATTTTCTAAATAACTTCATTTTAAACAATGGGATATGGGACTTGGCAATCCTGTCAAAAATTGGCAACACTTCAAAGGCCTGACTATACTAATAGTCGCCATGTTTTACAAGGAGATTTTTAACAGGACAGCCACTTGTTTGAAACCAGCGCTAGCGTGGGGCTCAGATCAATTACACTGGTCAACAGCGGTTTTGGTGCCAAGAAGCTGTAATTTTTTTTTAATTTAGGACCCTATACTGATTACATTTATAGCAAAAATATTGATTTTCTACGTGTAGTTTTCTAGATTTTTAATAGAAAAGAAAACATGAAATTCACTCTAAAAACAACATTTATTTAATCTTTATGTACATTAAAACCTTCTTTTACGCGATTTTCGCGAATGAGGTGTATCATGACAATCACGTTGCATCCCCCAGCAGTAGTTAGCCATCATATTTTCTTGATCCCATCGGCCTTGGTACCTCTCCTCCATAGTTTTTGGTCTTGGTGAAACCGCTCCCCTTGTCCTTGGCTATACGAACCAAGATTCATTGGAAACTGGTCAAGATGACTGTGAAAATAATGCACTCTGATGGAAATGTTACATCCTAAGTTTTTGAAATTCTCCAGCATGTTGTTAACGATTTCAGAGTAGTTACTTGGTTTGTGATTTCCCAGAAAGTTTTTTGTAACTTCAATAAACAAATTCCACGCAAGTTGTTCCAAACTGGTCATTGAACTTGAGAAATTAGTATCTTTTATCTGTGGGCCATCAAAAATACCCGCTTTTACCTTTTCTATGCTTAGAATTTCCGAATTAAAAAATGGCAGCAAGTCTTGCTCTCTTGTACGATAGAAAGTCACTTTAGTATCTGATGCCAATAAGTTCTTTTTTCTTTTGATCTAGAAGCCTAAACCTCTGCACATTCTTTAGGTAGTTCAAGATCCCTTATTAAATCGTTTAATTCTACTTGGGTAAAAGGTTTAGGCTCTGTAGACGCAATTTTTTTATTAACTCTATCGATAGACACTTCAATATAGTTAGTTATCTTCAAATGGTTCACGGTTTGAACAAAATATTGGAACAGGTACTTCCTCTGAATGTGGTAAAAGTCTTCTAGCCGATTGTAAGTCTGGATAAATCGTTTTTTTAACATTAACTCCACGCAAATTGGCATATCAGAAGTAACAGTAATCGAAGTAATTTTTTTGTTCTCTCCATAGCATTGGCACCCCGAACCTCATACAGCTTCTTCTATCACTGACCTACTGTCTCAAGTGTTCATAGCACATTTTGCAAACAATTTGAGGTATCCACGGCTTTTTTTCGTCTACAATTTGCGACTTATAGCACGAGAAATAAGCACTTTTTATAAAATCTGTTATAGGTTTCCTGAACATTTTGATTGTGTATTCCCCACAAATGTAACAAAACACGTTTGAGTCATTGAGACAACTTCTTCGCGATGAAAACATGATATCAAAATAAATTTATTTATAGAAAGGTACTAATAAGACTTGAAACCGTGTTCCCGAACGTACTAATTACAGAACATTTAAAAAACAGAGGGTAGATACAAAACTACACGTAGGAAAAAAAAGTAAAAAATATTTTTAGGGTTGCCAATGCATACATAATACAAAACCACTAAAGATATCTCTGCACCAAAAAAATTTTTTACATTTGTTGACCTGTGTTATTGATCTGTGTGGGGTAAGATTGTCTTGAAAACTCCGCAAGATGTAACTTCAACGTCTATAATTACTGGGATTATTTGAATTAATTAGTTGTCAAGTAATTGGTAATTGAAATTACATTTGGTAAGTACAGATGCCAGCACATCAAGCTACCCCAATCTGTCAAATTTCCCCAACTGAAAGTGAACCTTATGCTTATGTGATAAAGTTGAAAATCTATAAAAGAAATTTGACTGTTTGGGGTAGCTGGATGTGTTGGCGTCTGTACCTATATTTAATTGGTAATTCTACCTTATCACTTCAGCCGAAAGACAAAGGCTTCCTTAAAAGACTTCCCTAATCGAGATGTGTCTATCATTTGGACACATCTCGTTTATTTATTATATGTATTAGTCACACCACACACACTTCTCAAAACTACGTCTTCTTGTTAATATTAAAAACAAAAAACTATCATAATAATAATAATGTCCTACTATCTGAATCTCTATAGAGATTAGCCATGTGCGCGGAACATATTATAGTGTACTAGTGTGTGCGCAAACACAGGAGCACTTTCTCTTCCATTACTCTCATGATGCGATTGGACGCCTAACGACACGACCGAAAAGAGATCAGATAAAGGACCGACGGCTTTACGTACTCTCTCTATAATACCACCAACTCCGAGACTTCGGGCTGATACTAAGAATTATTTCCTTTTTCAGAAAAGTCCTAAAATAACTTTGGCCTTACCCGGGATTTGACCTACATCCAAAGAGGCCAAATATCATCATACGAAGGAAGGGACTGAGTCACACTAAGGGCCTATGCGCGCCACGTTTTTTTAATGCGCCTTTGACGCACGTTTATAGCGATACAAACGCAATACGCACGCAAGTCAGACGCAGGCGACGCAGCTCTGTAGGATAAAAGCACGCGTATAAAAAACCTGGTGTGCACACGCTCTAAGGTCGCGCTCTTTTTTACTATTTACTCGCGGAACCTTAAAAACGGCGCATAGCCTTAAACCCTTCTTTCTGGCGCGGATAAACGACTGCGATAAATTAAACGACTAACGCTCCGGAAGGAAAGATCTATTCGCATGAATATACAGACTCACTGCAAATTTTATTTACTCGGCGACTTTTTCTAGTAAATTAATTTAGCAGATGGTGCACTTGCCTCTAACTAAATGGCATGTCGCTACATGTTGCTATATTCAACCGCAGTTGATGACGTCCTGGGTTCAAATACTAGGTCATGTGTAAAATTATATTTAAAGAAATTTTCTGTTTAATTCTCAATAAAACCCTCGGAAAACATGTATAAATCCCATCCTGCATTGACCTCTTTCTGGTCGTGTCGGCCCTAACCCGTGTCATTGGATCATCTGAGTGAACAGAACAGAGAGCGCGTGCCCTTATGCACTATAATATGTCTTTATGTCCCGCGCAGATGGATTGTCTCCATTGTGACTGCGGGTAAAGCAACATATGTATGTCCGGTATAATAGGGAAGTGGACTTACTTATTTTTATATTCCAATAATAAGACATAATATTACAATGATATAATAATAATAATATCTAGAGACAATGTCACACAGATCATCCTAGCCCCAAACTAAGCAAAGCTTGTACTATGGGTACCAGGCGACGATATACATACTTATATAGATAGATAATAATAATAATAATATATAATATAGATAAATACTTATATACATAGAAAACATCCATGACTCAGAAACAAATATTCGTGCTCATTACACAAATATTTGCACTTACCGGGATTCGAACCCAGGACCACCAGCTGCGTAGGCAGGATAAAAAAAATACTTGTGTGTACTTATGTACACGCGTTAGAAGTTATACTTCTTAATATATAACTTGAACATAGTTATCAATTTTCATACCACCTAGAACTAACGTCATGCTGTTATTTTTGCGCGCGCATCGTATAAATTCACTCTCATACCACCTAGAACTAACTTCATGCTGTTAAATTTTTGGTGTCGGTGTGCGCGCGCATCGTAAAAATTCACTCTCATCATTTTTATCCATCGCGCCAAAAGAAGTATAACTTAAAAAAATTATTCAATATATATTTATATCTTTGTCCAACAGTGGACGTCTTTCATCTGATATGATGTTAACGATCATGTTGATGGGCCTGTTGGCGTGGTTGACAATTGCTTGCCTTTCACGCCGGAGGTCGTGGGTTCGATTCCCACCCAGGACAGATATTTGTGAGCATGAACACGTCTGTTTGTACTGAGTCTGGATGTAATTATCTATATAAATATGTACATTTTGTCAACTTTATTTGTTTCATGTTAATATCATGTAAGTAATTTGTGGAGATGAAATAAATCATTTTTGTAGTTTGTAGCTCTGCTTAGTTTGGGATCAGATGGTCGTGTGTAAATAATGTCCCAGGATATTATCATTATATATTAAGTTGCACTGGGTGACTGTCAGCCCGTAACTTCGATCAATGCAACTTTCTAGAAACATCTGGATAACAACATAAAAGGTTAGTTGCGTTACTACCTATTAACAATGTTTTATAATTATGATACATGAAAGTTTTAAAGTATACATAAAAAATTGGCCAACGTTTACTTTGGGATTATTCCGCATAGAAAATTTCTCAGTATCAGCCTGAAGCCTGGGAGTTGGCGGTATCACACACCAGTGAGTAACTTGAACATTATAACTTGTAGTAAAGTCCAAAAAAATAAACCAAAGCCTGGTTGAGAGTTAATATCAATCCGTATAATAAAGTATCAAAGATCGCGTGAGATTCTCGTTCTGAAGAAAAAATAGTTTTTATTCCCATAGCCAATTCTTGACAGAAAATTAATAAAGGCCATTTCTTCTTTTTATATTGCTGGCATTAAATTTATTTTAAATTTTAAAAACTATAAATTTGTCATGATACAAAACAATGTTTCGTTATATCTATTTTCTAAGTTTCTTATTGAGTTTAGGATCAACGTTTTCATATGATTATATAGAAGAACCAGAAAGGAGTGTCCGAAAAAATGAAGGTTATGTGAATGGGAGAACACTGAAGAAAGGTAGAGATAGAAGGAATCTCATACGTCAGGAGTATGACTATGACAGGAGTCCTGTTGAATTTGATGTCGCCAGTTTTATTCAGGCTGATGATGAACTAGCTGATGGAGATGAAGGTGCAGGATACGAGGAGGAGAAACGGTACATTTTTAAACCCTTTATATTATTGCATAGCGGCAGTTGAAAAATATCGGTCTTCATAGGTCGCGGAGTGTATTAGGAGCATAAAAAAGGATTTTTTTTTTTGGGCAATGCTCATAGACTACTTCTACACCTCCTCACTTTATGTGATGGGGTGATGATATTCGTTGCCGTCAGTCACAAAGAACACCATTAAAGCGGTTGTGCACAGCCAGAATCCGTGAAAACACGGTCCGAAGTAGTCGTAAAACTATTTGTATGGTAGTTTTCTTCAACTGTATTCACGGATTTAATCCGGACGTAGTGCGAAATATAGTAGTTTTGTAGAGTAGTGTTTTTATTTTAGGCTTATTACTTAAATGTTAACGTAATCTTACCACATAGGTCACGGGACTATTCCGATGATGGACTTCGGGATTGTTTCTGGAACCGTTGGACGGTTTAACCCACGTATAACGGATTTGGGCTCACGGTTTAAGTTTGACGTTATATTAAGGGATATAATAGTTAGAATGTGAACAAAACACATTTTTCTTTTACTAAATTGGCAACATTTCAAATGGTTTTCATTTTTGACGGTTGACAGTTCAGAATCCTAGAAACTAGATGGCGCTAGCGAGTGACATGACAATACTTTTTTTTTCGCTCCTTTTATGAAAAACGGCTAAGGTCATCACTTAAAACTACCTAATGTTGAAACATGATGTCTGCCAAAGATCAAACTGGAATGTTAAAGATTCTGGCTACATTTACACTCTGTGAGGCAATCAAACTTTTGCTCTATTATTAATTATTAATAGAATCTTTAGTAATCAACTAATACTACAGTTACTTTTAATGATTTACAAGTGTTACAAGGAGGCTAAAGTTCATAAGCGAATATAAGAGGTATACGTTGTGCCTGGGCCGATCTCAAGCAAATAGTCTACAATAAAATCCAATAAAAATACTACACTTTCGTTTATTAACTCAAAGAAAGCTATATTACCCGATTTATACAAAAGCTAATAATGCAAATTTGTTTATATTGAGAGATTGAATTGCGACGAACAAGCCGGGTCCTGGAACTGAATAGATACATATAGCGAGAAATGATGGGAAAAATATTTAAATAAAATAAATCTCAAAACCAATATAATAAAATCGTAGGAAAGTCCAAACTGTACATTGGGTATTTTTAAAAGGGATACTTGGGGCGTGATCTACAATCGAAATCGTAGCAAAAATATAGTTTTTAGAATTTTTGTCTATTTGTCTGTATGTATGTCCGGACTAAACTCAAAAAGCACTGCATGGATTTACTTCTAATTTTGCATGAATATTACGAAGAGGTCGGTTCAACATAAAGGGTACATATTATCACGCTATCATCTACGGGGGAGAAGCTGTGATAATTTATAAAGCTTAACGCGGGTAAAGCCGCGGGGCACAGCTAATATGTAATATATCAGTTATCTGGTTCCCATAGGCCCTGTTTGAATAATATTCCAGGACATTATTATTATTATTTATGAATTAATTCTCTTAACAAAATGCTAAGATTTGTTACAATTTTTGCTATGCTTGGTCCACTCCTGCATAAGACTGTCCAACCGATCTAGCTAAGATGCCTATCAGCCTCGTAACAAGTTGAAGAGCTGAAGCCTTATCTTTTGTTTTCATCATATACTACACTTTCATTTATTAAAATTATGAACTCAAAGACTATATGTACCCGATTTATACAAAAGCTTATAATGCGAATTTGTTTGGTTATTACTAAGAGGTCGGGTTAACATATAGGCTACATATTATCACGCTATCACCTACGGGGGAGAAGCTGTGATAAATTATAAAGCTTAACGCGGGCTAAACCGCGGGGCACAGCTAGTATACTATAAGAGTAAACGAAGTTTGACTTCTAAAGGTGTCATGGATCGTTGGAATGTTAATAATAATGTCTATTGACCATGATGACCATTCTAACTTAACTAATAACTAACTTAACTAATAATGTTCGCACTTAATATTATTTGGTATTTTTATTTAAGTAATAATCGGAATTCGATATGTTGATTAGAGGAATTGGATTTGTGAAGTATTATCGAGTCACACATTTTAATTTTGGGAGTTGCGACCCAGTATTTTGTTATTCTTAATTCGAAACAGTAGTGCTTCTGTTCGAATTTGTTTCATCGGAAAAAGAGGTATAAGTAAGGGCGAAACACAATTACCTTATTTGTTCCCTTATTCTTATAATCTGATGAGGAAACACACTGATTTGATTAGAGAGAACTCAGGTGTAGTACGATCTACGACTACGATCATGTTGATTGCCTTACACGCTCTCAGAGTGCATGTGGCGTAAAGTTCGTAAAAATTTTGCTATTGATCGTTGAATTTGAAACTAAAGCACTATCCTTATGCTATACCATACTATACCATAATAATAATAATATCTGGGGACAATGTCACACAGATCATCCTATAAGCAAAGCTTGTACTATGGGTACCTACCAGGAGACGATATACATACTTATAAGATAGATAAATACTTAAATACATAGAAAACATCCATGACTCAGAAACAAATGTTCGTGCTCATCACACAAATATTTGCACTTACCGGGATTCGAACCCAGGACCACCAGCTTTGTAGGCAGGAGCACTACCAACTACGCTACGGTGACCGTCAATACCATACCACCAGAAAAGTAGTATATGTAGCATATCAGTTATCTGGTTTCCATAGTACAAGCTCTGCTTGTGATCAGATGGGCATGTGTGAATAATGTCCCATGATATATTATTATTGTATTTAAACTCATTTCGTCAAACTGAAAGCGAGAGCCCAAACTTGATACATGTTATCAAACCCATCATGAGCCTCTTTGAACTTTATCTGATATCTATAATCGAACAGTCTGCCAACCTAATAGACATGTAACAAAGTCCCAAATTGTCATGAATGTCATGTCAGAATGTAATTTTTTTTTATGTTTAGTTTTACGGCTCTGGCTTCTTCGGCCTTATGAGCCTTCCGTAAAATATATTTTTATTTCATTTATTTTCGTCATGTCAACTAAAGTCCGTCACAGTCAAGTCATACGTAGTCCTTGTCGTACCCCAGTAAAGCAGTGGAGACTTTACTAGAGGCTTATATGGAGTTTTATATTCAACACAGAAAATCGCAATTCACGGCAATATGGCATTTTCCTCCACTTGTGTACGTTGTCCGTGATGTTATGTCTATAAATCCACCATATTTACACATAAAAACTTGAATTTACACCAGCATTTTATTGCCATAAAATGTAGAATATAAATCCGTCCTGTAATTTTGTTTATTTTTTTTTAAATAACTTAAAATAAAATCAAATAAGCATAAAAATATAGTAAATCAGTTTTTGTCCTAAAGTTATAATTTTTTTTTGTCAATACTATTTGGATAGTAGGTAGGTAATGAGCTATGACCTATTTGTTTATAAAACAGGTTTTATGTAGATGTATATTTTTGGTCCACCCATCTTTCCCATCATAATGACATGTCAATATTTCGCCTGAACTATGCTATACATTTAAGTAAATAGACATAAAAAAACACTATTCAATACTTCCGGTTAGTAAATGATTATATTAATTATTGACCACATTATAATCAGCCCTATTTCGTAAATTGGCTGTGTAGTGATGGCGGCGAATATCAGAATATCATCACCCCATCTCATCCCGTGGGGGGCGTATAAGTCGACCAGAGGGAATCTCTATCAAAGGACGGGCAGCAGCTTTCTTCTGAGTACTATGACCATCTTACTGCGATCGCCAACCCGACTACCAAGCGTGGCGATTATGGCATTTCCCCCCAAGATAATTCTTGGGAGAGGCTTGTCTAGCAGTGGACACCCTTCATCTGTACAGATGATGATGATTTCGTTAATCTAATTAATCTAAAGGTCGCTGCATATGTAACGTGTACGGGACGGCGTTCTGACGTGAACGGGCCGGGAACGGAACGTGGTTAATAAACACTGACGGAGATTATAATGCACACATAATGACGGTAGCTCGGAACTAACATGCTAGTGTCGTTAACAAAGAAAGATGGATTTTTCATTTGAAAAATTGGCTTTGATTGCTATTGCTTAAGACGACGAAGAAGCTACGGTGGTCATAAAGAAAAGGAGTGAACAGAGCGACTGCATACGCAACGGTATCACGGATGCGACGGGTCACATGCGGGACGGGGCGTGCTAAACATCTTGCCGATTAAAAGTTTCCCTCACCGCACGTGCCACATTCCCATCCCGTCCGTACATCCGCGACGTATGCTCTATTGTTTATATTTTACATGAAACGATAGTTGCAAAATTTACCTTCACTTTCCGTTCGAATAAAACACGTACGTTTGCAGCGACCTTTAGACCGTATTACGACGGTAATTGCAAATGCAGTTGTCCGATTAAATGCCATTTGGTGAGTCTTCAAACGATGATACAACCATATTTGCCTGTGGAAACCCATTGCAAAACTTAAACTAAAGATATTTTGTTAATAATTGCATTATTAAATTCCGTTAATATAAATAAAAAGTGGTAATATCAGTTTTCATTATGTATCATTTACAATGATATAAAAGCTTAAAACTTTGAGGATTCTTTATCTACGTAAAAATCTGAAAGATGGAAAAATGGGGTTTTGTTTCCATTTTTCCATATTATTGTCTCCGTATATTCGGTTTTTATAAATGAATGTGCTATTTTTATAAATGTTACTGATAAAAAATAAAGTACGGACGTTAAAATATTCATAAGTACCATAAACATCTGGCAAGATAAAATATGTATAGGTCTTAAAGACATATGATAAAGATAGAGGATGAGGTGGGATGTAGATAAATAAATGTATGAGGAATAAAATATGTGGTATGGCCACTACGAAGCTAAGTTCCTTGTAGTCCTACCACAAGGAACTTAGCTTCGTGGTGGGCCTAACTAGTTGATAAAGATAAAGATTTATTTATTGCAAAACTGTGTACATGTTAGGTCTTATTTCTAGGTTAAGATTCACGGTCTACCCAAATTGGATATGCAATACAAGGCGCAACAATGCGGCTTAAAAACTTAAATTAACTAAAACTAAATATATTTTTTCCCAAAATATTCTTGTAGATCATAAAAAACTTTATCTATCAACCATTTTTTAAGTTTTGTCTTATATTCATTCCCGTTTAATGCTTTTATAACTGTAGGTAGGTAATTGTACACACGGATAGCTGTAATATATGCACTTTTATAGTAAAGCATGTTGTTTATAATGGGCAAAATAATATTATGTTTATATTGACTACGAATATTTATCTTAGTAGTCGTTAAATTAAAATAGAACATATTGTTTTTGACAAATAAACACAAGTCAAGTATATAAATTCCTGTAAGCGTTAAAAAGTTTTTCGTTCTAAACACTGCTCTTAATGTCTCAGTGCTGTACATGTTATAGACAGTCCGCAAGCATTTTTTTTTGTAAAATGAATGTGGATTGTACGTTCGTTGAATTGCCCCAGTATATGATACCGTACAATAATAAGGGATAAACATTTCCAAAGTAGGCATTTCTTGTAACGTTTATATTTGTGGTTTCTGCTAGGACTGACAGACCATAACAGGCACTGGATATTTTTTTATTATTTTTTTCGATGTGTGCCTTCCAGTTCAGGTGTTGGTCGATTGTAACACCTAGAAAACATATATTCTGTAACTCTTCAATAACAACATCAGACTACAGCTACTTTTGGTTGCAAAGGTTTAGTTTTATAATTTCTAAATTGAACTAATTTTGTTTTAGAAAGATTAACTTTTAAATTTATTGCCTGCAACCTATATAAAATAATATATAATAATAAAAATGGTTGCATCATCGGCGTACAACACACAAAGCTGGTCTATTATGGTTGGAAGTTACTGCCTTATCAACATTTTTGTCGAATTGTCATACACCTCAATGGCCGTTGCCTACATTCTGTTAGATAGGTAGTTTTCTATTAATTTTAAAGGTATACCCCTTATTCCAATACTTTCTAACTGTCTTAGTAGAATGTCATACTTAACACAATCGAAGGCTCTCGACATATCAATAAAGAGAGCAGCTCATTGCTTTCTTTCATTAATTTTACATTAATGTTGTAAGACAAATTAGTAGGACCAAGTGGAAACTCCGGTCTTAAAAACTTCTTTTCAATCATCATCATCATCATATCAGCCGAGACGCCTACTAATCGACAAAAACCTCCCCCGAAGATCCCAACAATTGCTGATCATGCGATACCCGCATCTAGTGGCTTCCAGACTCTCACAAGATCCTTAGTCCATCTTGTAACCTTTCTACCCCAGCAGCCGCTGGTTCTATGAGCTATGTGCCCTGTTCACTGCCACTTCATATTGGCAATTATTTTTTTTTTATTCTGTTACTAAATTATGACATTAATATTTGCAGGCGACACTTCACAAATAATGACGACTATGGGGCGCTAGTGGATATTGATACCGACAATAAAAAACGAGAAAAGACTTCTGATTACTCAAACATCGGCGATAATCCTCCTGAATTGAACGTCAATTCACCTGTCTTCAAAGAAGCCGTCAATACGAGACATTCAAATTATAATAACCCCTTAGATGATATGGGTGGGATCAAACTTACTGGATCCAATGCAAATGAAAAGTTAAAGAACTTGTATAAGAACGACATGTCAAACTTGGCTGCCGATGCAAATTCGCACAGCGCTGAAAAAAAGTGGTGAGTTCTTTGAATGATACTGGATTTATATTTTACTAAATAGAAACATAAATAGTAGGGTAATATTTAAAAATTAATATATTACTTAACGAGAATTAAGAAGCACTTGCAAATTGTGTACATACAAGTATTAAAAATATTTTTTTTTTAAGACAACGGCCGGACTATTGAATCTAGTCCCTGTATCGCGGGGTACTTTATAAACATAAAATAGACAGACACAAATTACATCCAGATCCAGAACAACTATTTATATACACAAATAGTTGTCCGGTGAAGAAGCGGCGAGGCGACTGTCTTAGCCGCTGCTTATTAAAGAATTGATTATTATTATTAATATTTGAAAGATTGTATTATTTTCAATTAACAGTAAAAAAAAAAACATTTTCAAATATTAAATTGTACTTTTTCGGTTCCGTAAGTCATCACTGCCAACACATACAAGACTTCCGACTTGAGATATTGCGGTATTTGGAACGAGAAGATGTTACGTACCTATATTATATTATTCAAGCCTGCATATTTTCGGCTAGGGTGGCGAATCTCAACAGAGATGCTGGTGCTGGAGTATGTACACAATCACAAATGCACTCCCTGTTATGTCACTGTAATTTTGTTTATTGATAAATCCCACACTGGATCTATGAATCTCTTTACAAACATTGTTGACTGACACAAAGTAAAGACTCAGAACAACTATTCATGGGTCACGCAGATAATTCTCCTGGTGCGAGAATCGAACCGGGAACATGAAGTGGTAAGGTACTGTCATAATTCTTTAGAACGGCTACACGTCCGGGAGAGATCAGGCGCAGGCACTTTATGTGATCGAACCGAATCGCCGCCGAGGCAACCAACACTCACGCTCCGGACAGCTACCATGTGTTTCTTTGCACATATAATCTCATTAAAAATTTCTGGTACGACCTGGGATTTGAACACACACAAGGCCTCATCATTCGCTATCAACAAAGTGAACAACATTTATAAGTTTCTTAAAAAATACTGAGGTTTACCCCAAGTATATTAAATAGGTAGTCTATGACTATAAGACAAATAAAATAATTATGGAGATCTTTGGGGAGACCTATATCCAACTGTGGACGTCTTTTGACTGATATGATAATGAAGTATAAAAAACAATATAGAATATAACAGTCAATCCTATTTAATTTTAAATAACTTATATGTCTTTTCAGCGCATTAAGAAAATTGAAATTCCCGTTTTTTTCCCGTAAAAAGCCTGAAGGAGTACCAAAGAAAGAAAAGAAGCGTAAGCTATTTAGCTTTACCTCTTCTAAAAAAGAGGCGCAGAAAAAAGTGACCAACGAGAATAAGAACCAAGATCCTCTAACTCAATTTAAGATCAAGAGATCGTACGCAGAGAAATTATGTCCATTGTGTAAGAAGAAGTTCATCGCAAATTCAACATTGAGCAAGAGACGAAAGAAGAATCCAAAGAAAATGATGCATAACACAAGAGAGTTCTACGAGAATCTACCAGATGAGCAGATACAAGAAGATATGATGACTGCAAGAAAGCAAGATGTGGAAGAAATGGCTTATAGTAGAAAGAAGAGAGAAGATTATAGAGACAGGCAACTAAAAGAGTTGGAAGAGGTTCAGAAAAAGATAGACGAAATAGAAATAAATATGCCCGTGTATTCTACACCAGCAGATGCTCAAACTACGTGAATTAGAATGATAATATTTAGTTATGAATCTTATATTCTTAAATATAAACCGACTTGTTTTAGATTAGCAATATTTTACTTTATAACCTTCACGCTTGGCTGATATAGACACGTAGGCGATCACAGGATGGTTCTAATAATAACAATAATGTCCTCCTAGCCGAATTTCGGCCACGGCGGCCAGTCTCAACAGAGATTAGTCATCTGCGCGGGACGTATTATAGTGCACAAGTGTGTGCGCAAACACGGGAGCACTTTCTATTCCATCACTCTTATGATCCGATGGGACGCCTAGCGACACGACCGGAAAGACGTCAGGTAGGTACAGGACCGACAGCTGTACGTGCTCTCCGAGGCACGGGGGTATAATACCGCCATCTCCCAAACTTCGGGCTGATGTTGACAATTTTTTCTTTTTACAGTAAAAGTCCCAAAATCGCTTTTGGCCCTACCTGGGATTTGAACCCAGGACCTCGTTCTCTGCAGCTGAACATGCTACCGCTAGACCAACGAGGTACTTATAGTACACAGAGAGATGCTACTGCTAGTTTACTTGTAAATCTTCCCCCAGGACTCTATTATTAGATATAAATAAAAATAAGTCGGGTTTTCCTTCCTGACGCTATAACTCCAGAACGCACGAACCGATTTCCACGGTTTTGCATTCATTGGAAAGGTCTCGGGCTCCGTGAGGTTTATAGCAATGAAAATTTATAAAATTTAACGCGAGTAACACCGCGGGGCACAGCTAGTTAGATATAAATTAAAGAATTCGGTGCCTTCAACGTTGAGTTGGGGTACTGATATTCATTGCACTTAATCACACAGCATTTTCTCAGCAGAATGACGTCTACTGCTGGACAAAAACATCCACTAAAGATTTACAGAGATCAATTCTGTCCATCATTTGGAAGGATATGCCCTTATCGCCACGCTTCGCAGACGGGTTGGCGGTCACAGCATGATGATCATAGTACCTTCACAAAGATACGCTACTGCACGTTTTCTCGGAGATTTATTTATTTATTTATAGTTCAATAAAACGGTAAATAACCAATTCCATTAATTAACATAAAAACAATTACATAATTTATTTTTAGGGTTACATACAGAATTCAATACAAAATACTGGACATCCTTGCATACTTTCTTTCGCAGAAAACCAAACATATTCGCCTATTGTCTGTCCATCTACCTGCAAACACATCGCATTCAGGATAGGCAATCATGAGGGCGTTTAGCACATCTAGGGTTCGAAATACTGGAGACTTGGCTTTAGCGACAGTATGATGCAGCGGCTTCGCAAATAATTCACGCTGGTGGCGGCACTGATGATGCCTACGACCAGGCACATATAACCGACAGAATAAATTAAGGAGCTCAGGACAGTCGATTTCTCCACGAAGGGTTTTACAGGCTACCGTAAGCTGATCAAAGCCTCTTCTCACCTCCAAAGAATTAAAACCTAATATTCCTAAAAGATAGTTAGTAGGGTACATATAAGGATAGTAGTTTTATATCCTTCTAAATAGAAATCTAAGGAAGGTTTTTTGCACCTTTACGATCATCAATATTTGGGTCGCTGGAGATGCATCCTTGTGTCGAATGTTACTCCCCACACGGGATAAAATCAGCTGGTAATATTCTTTGTTCCAGACGGCAGTATTTTGCTATAAGTTTACTTAATCTTCCAATAGGCTATTAAAAAAGTATATTCTGGTACAGCGAATGAATCAGCAAAGTGCTTTTTAAATAGGCTTTTAGCCGTGTCACTATCAACGGCGAAGATAAATTATCTTTCTTTATCTCAAAGAAGACAACATACGTACAAGAAAAATAAATGTTTGAATCGCAGGGTCTTAACAAATTTACAATCACACTAATATTATAAAGGCGAAAGTTTGTGAGTGTGTATGTTTGTTATTTCTTCCCGACTAAACGGCTGGAGCGATTTTAATAAAAAAATAGTATGGAGTTAGCTGAAACCCTGGATTAACACAAAGGCTATAATTTATAATCTTTAACTCAGATACAACTGCGGCTAGTTAGTTCACGATAAATATAAACACACCCGGATTCTGACCAACTACGTATGGGTTACATATTTGTCCTATCTTGTTCAAATTGCGACATGCGATAGATGGACGAAAATTACAGACAAAGTAAAAAAATGAACTTTAAAAATTCAAAATGATACACAAATATATTATTCTACAGACGCCAGCACATCAAGCCACCCCAATCTGTCAAATTTCCCCAATTCAAAATGAACCTTATTCTTATGATATAAAGTTGAAAAACTATAAAATAAATTTGACAGATTGGGGTAGCTTGATGTGCTAGCGTCTGTACATAAAAACTAAATAAATAAATTACAAAAATCTTATAGTTTCATTATGTCTTTCGCATTATTTCCTCTCCAGAATACCTAAAACTAGAATAATGGAGAACAAGCTTGAATAAACAGCATACTCAATGTTATTGTTTTTATTCGCAGAAACATTTTAAAGCGACGGTCTAGACGGGAAATGACCCATTTTAAGATAGAGAAGAGTATAATAGCTTAATCTTAGTACTTGAGTGCATTCTCGCGTTTCAAACGGCGATTAATAACGGAAGTAACGGTTTAGTCCTTTTGTTTAGACAAAGATAGGCGTACAATAAAAAGAAAAACAAGATATTATCCTCAACAATGTCTATGTTATCAGTTATATTGGCGGTAATTCTGAATGTACACTATAAAAATTATTCATTTTATTATTTTCCTGTACAATTCTGTCACAATTTTGGCTGGTGTTTTAATGAATAAATAAAATTACTGACGTAAGAGATAGTTGTGGTATGATAGAAGATGTAGTTACATATAAGATTGTAAAAGGTATGCTGAGATGGTTAGTGATGGTGATACATTAAGAAATGAATGGGAGTAGCCCAGGGGTCTTCGGTATCTAATATTTTATTCTCCTTGCTCTTAAACGACTTACCAAGTGCCGTATCTGTAGCGGAGATATTCATGTTTGCTGACGACGTAGCCGCTGTAATCACGGCCTCATCCTTGAACTGTCTCGAACAAAAATTAAACGATACATGTTCGCATCTAGCCGATTGGTTCAGATCAAATGGTCTAGCTCTTAACCTAGGTAAGACACTTTACCTCCACTTTTGTCTGTCAGGACGCCCTCTCAAACCACTTGCGGTCTCTGTGAATAATTGTAGTTTAATTTAATCTGAAACCACAACATCCTTGCATACTTTCTTTCGCGGAAAACCAAACATAT
The DNA here is from genome assembly GCA_951640165.1 of Pseudoips prasinana. NCBI lineage: Eukaryota > Metazoa > Arthropoda > Insecta > Lepidoptera > Nolidae > Pseudoips > Pseudoips prasinana. The sequence goes on from OX621247.1 coordinate 34,287,463, forward strand.
TCGCCTAATGTCTGTCCATCTACCTGCAAACACATCGCATTCAGGATAGGCAATCAGGAGGGCGTTTAGCACATCTAGGGTTCGAAATACTGGAGACTTGGCTTTAGCGACAGTATGATGCAGCGGCTTCGCAAATAATTCACGCTGGTGGCGGCACTGATGATGCCTACGACCAGGCACATATAACCGACAGAATAAATTAAGGAGCTCAGGACAGTGGATTTGTCCACGACGGGTTTTACAGGCTACCGTAAGCTGATCAAAGCCTCTTCTCACCTCCAAAGAATTAAAACCTAACATTCCTAAAAGATAGTTAGTAGGGTACATATAAGGATAGTAGTTGTATATCCTTCTAAATAGAAATCTAAGGAAGGTCTAAGGTCTAAATCTAGAAATCTAAGATAGGCGTACAATAAAAAGAAAAACAAGATATTATCCTCAACAATGTCTATGTTATCAGTTACATTGGCGGTAATTCTGAATGTACACTAAGTAAACATTTTTTTTTTATTTTCCCTTACAATTTTGTCGCAATTTTGGCTGGATTTTCTAATGAAAAGATAAGTGAGCGTTTTGGTGTGAAAAAGATATTCTGAGTTGGTTTGATCATTTAAAAAAAACGATGGTGGGAAGACCTCCTTGAAGGCCAGTTCAGAAGTACCGGCGAGCTCGTATGAAAAATATAACAAAAGAAAAGTTCAAGGATCAAAAAAGCAATATATATAGGGTACAGGCGTTAGTCTTTGTATGTATGTAAGATAAAAATACAAAGTTGCTGCATTGTGTGAGGAACCCTCATGGAGAAGAGAAGAAGACATAATTCACAGATTCTACACAAAATAGCAATATGTATGGAAAACTTTATTATGTTTTATTGTGTTGGAAAATTAAATTTTAAAGCGACAGTCTCAGTATTATAATATTGACTGTCTCGTTGGTCTAATGGTAGAGTTTTAAATCGCAGATAATAAGCACCTGGGTTCATAACCCGGGTCGCGCCAAAATGTATTTTGAGATTTTTTTCTATGGAAACATTTGTCAATATCAACCCGAAGTCTGGGAGTTCGCGGTATTAACACCTCGCAACCTATGTGCCTCGGAAAGGACGTAAAGCTGTCGGTGCTGTAGCTGACTTAATTTTTAGGGTTCCGTACCCATAGGGTAAAACGGGACCCTACCACTAAGACTTCGCTGCCTGTGTGTCTGTCCGTCTGTCACCAGGCTGTATCTCATGAATCGTGAGAGTTAGAAAGTTGAAATTTTCACAGGTGATCTATTTCTGTTGCCGCTATAACAACAATTTCTAAAAAACAAAGTAAAATAAATATTTGAGGGGGCTCCCATTCAACAAGCGTGCATTTTTTGCTCGTATAAATACTGGTACGGAACCCTTCGTGCGCGAGTTCGACTCGCACTTGGGCCGATTTTTTCCTGTTGTATCTCTAGTTGTCCTATGGGATCATAAGAGTAATGATATAGAAAGCACTTGTGCACTATATGACCCACACAGATGGCTAATCTCCATGGAGACTGACCGCCCTGATCGAAAATATTATAATAAATATTACTTTGTGAGATTACCTCTTTCCATGAATTTAAAGAGGGCGGTCAAACTATAATAACTAAAATAACATCAACAATCTTGCTAAGTAACTGAATCATTACTGATTTAAATTAAATGTTATTTCTAATGTTTATCACATACCGTATATATGTACAAATATCTATATCGAACCTATGTACTGACGCCAGCACATCCAGCTACCCCGATCTGTCGAATTTCTTATTTTCAACTTTATCAAAGCAGAAGGTTCACTTTCAATTGTGAAATTTGTCAAATTCGGGTAGCTTAATGTGCTGGCGTCTGTACCTAGAAATAATTATGTATACATACTAAACTATATCACTCACTACAAACATGTTCTAACTACGTACACACGGCTACATATCAAGCTATATATTTCCAATGTAAGCTGCCCTCTCATTGTATGAAAATTCTATACAACGCGAGTTCAACTTATACTGGAGATATTTAGGTTGATATGTAGCCGTGTGTACAAGCGTTATTTAAAGTCTACGTTTATGAATACCTTTTTTATGCACGGTCGTTTACATAAACGACCGTGCATAAAAAAATAACTTTTACAGACATATGTTTATTCACATGAATAAACATATGTCTGTAAAAGTTACAGCTCCATAAATAATAAAACCTTTTTGAAATAAGCAAAAATAAATGTATGCTAAAAATATCTGGTGACTTGACACTAAAAAAAAACCGGCCAAGAGCGAGTCGGACTCGCCCATGAAGGATTCTGTAGTAACAAGTATTTCAGTTGATTAAATGAAAGCAAACTATTCAGTTTAGAAAAAATTATATTACAAACCTCAATATAATTTTTGAAGACCTATCCATACCCACATGTACGGAAACGAATAAAATAAAATTGAGTTTCAGTTCTATGTATGGGGACCCCCCAAAATTATTGTTCTTTTTCTATTTTTGTGTCAAAATCTTAATGCGGTTCACCGAATACATCTACTTACCAAGTTTCAACAGTACCTACAGCTCTTACAGCTTCGGAAAAAAGTGGCTGTGACATACGGACGGACAGACAGACATGACGAATCTATAAGGGTTCCGGTTTTTGCCATTTGGCTACGGAACCCTAAAAATACGCAGCCTATTTACTTGTTAATCGTCGTCTAAAAGACAAATTGGGTTTATTTAAGTTTGCCTTGGAGGAGGAATTAGGAGAATATGAACACTCAATTTTGAAGAACTTAGTATTATTCACATATGTATAGGTAGTCTGGGAATTGTTCGTAAACTATTTTTTAAACCCTTAAGATAAAAGGGTAGAACGCACCACTTTTTTAATTTTCCATGATTTTTTTTTTATGATTTGGAATTGATACTATTTTACTACTATTAATTGATTGATTATATGAACCCCTATATTATAATAGAAATTTTAATCCTTGTATTTTAATAAATTATATATTTTTTGCAGATTTTGAAAATGTTAATGATTTTTTGTACATTAACCCATTAAATGTATTATAAAATAGGGATTCATAGAATAATTTATAGTATAAAAATCATAAAAAAATAAAAATGTTAAGGCAGTACAACGTATGCCGGGATAGCTAATTATGTAAAGTAATGTTATGTTAGTTACTGCCACACAAACTAGTTGTATGCTTAATCCGCAGGGTATCGCTAGTGGTTTGTCAATAAGGAACCAGTCTCTCAATAACGAAAAAAATTATATTTATTCACCTTTACTGGTCTAGCTCACAATGCAGTACATAAGAATAGTGGAATAAAGTATGATATGTTTTATCACATAAACATAAATTATTTTATTACTTAACTTTATATAAACATCTACTATATAAAAATAAGTCGGGTTTTCCTCCCTGACGCGAGTCTCGTTTTGACAGTCGACGCGCACGGACACGTTCGTGCGCTCCTGGCTTTACCCGACTATTTCCGACTATACGTGCTCGTGTACGTTCGTCAGTCGAGATAAATCGATCGTTAGATTGGTTGAATCTCGGCAAACCTTCACACTATTAATTGGTGTAGTGGCGTCTTTTTCAAGACAGCGTTACCCCAATATAGTGTGTATTTCTTAGTACTTCTTGCCCCTTCAGGGAAAATCCACTTTTCTAGTGGTACTTGGTGGAAACGTAACCGTGCCAACTAAGCCAAGTTAGTGTAGACCCAAGCACTAGGCCTTGCTCCTTCAGAGCAACGCCAGTTAATTGGAAGCGGTTTGGAATTATTGGCCTTGGGGGCTACCCTAGTCAACTCCAAATCGGAATCCCACCTCCTTAACCTACCTTCCCATTCTCTCTTGTTGTTTGGGTGCTGACGGCTTCGGCCCATATCGCCCTCTGCATTAGAGCTGCTAGGAACCCTTTCGCACAATAAGACTGGCGAGAGGGATACAAGCTTAGGGCTCACCATAGGTACACATACCTCCTCGTCTAACCCGGTGAGGAGGGTGATACACACACCAACACACCCTCGGGCCCGTCCAACCCGAGGTGATAGTTGTTAGGGACATTCAACTGTTAGAGCGACTGCCGAGAAGTTTCTTGTTAGTTCTTCTTCTCGGAACGCTCCGGGAGCGAACTAACGTTAAAATTCGGTAGCTGTTAGGCATTTAAAACCATCACAAGATGGCCGCCCCCGTACCCGCCTCCATGGTAGACATTACCAAGGATCCCCGCTTCGTTGAGGCGCTCTTCAAGCTCCTCAAGTCCGACCCAGTTGGCTGGGCAAACTTGATAGAGACCGTGAAGACAAGGATCATGTTAGATGACCCCTCTTGCTCCGGCGCAACAGCGCAGGAGAACCTCAGTTTCTCCGTCCCCCCCTCTTCTGCCCCGTTCACCCAGACGGACAGGCAGTCACCACTCCCCCGTAACCGTACCCCCTCTCCATCTCAGCCTCTAGCCACAGAGGAAGAGATGGACGTCACTCATATTGACAGCGACGACGATGCCCACAACGAGTGGACAACTGTCAGGCGCGGGAAAGCTGATAAGCGGACCCGCGGCGACAAGTCATCATCGTTCTCGTCTGGCAGCTCTTCGGGCTCCGATTCTGAGTCTTCAACTCAGGAGAAGAGCAAGAAGAGCGCTAAGACAAAGAAGTTGCGCACGGAGAGACCCTCCGCCACCAACTCTGTCCCCTCTTCCCCCACTACAAGCGCCCCCGCCTCTCAGGCAAAGGCCAAACCCTCTGGCTTCACGGCCAAGACTACTAAGCCCCCTCCTATCATGCTACTCAGCATTGATAAGTGGGAAGACTTATCTACCGCGCTTAAATCCAAAGGTGTAGTCGCACTTAGCACTACATACATCCTCAAGGAGCAGATGTATAAAATACAGCTGCAGACCCCCACTGAGTACAGGACAACGACGGCCCTCTTTGATGCACGTAAGGTAGACTACTACACTCACGGCACCGCTGAGGATAAAACACTCCGCGTGGTTATCCGCCGAGTCTGCCGTCACCTTCCTATCGACTCCATCAAGGAGGACCTAATCACCCAAGGGTACCCCGTGAGAGAGGTGCATCGGATGCGCCGATCAAACGGTGGCGAGCCCTTCGATATGGTGCTGGTCCACCTAGATCACTCGAAGGAAGGACAGAAAATCCTTACTGTCCTAAAAACAGTTTGCGGCGTCGGCGGCATTGTCGTCGAGCCGCCGCGGCGAGGGACCGTACAGGGGCAGTGCCACAACTGCCAACTGTACGGGCACTCGTCAAAGAACTGCCACGTAGCTCCGAGGTGTGTTAAATGCCTGACCCCAGGCCACCACACCTCCGACTGCACCCGACCCAAAGATCGTAGCGAATGCTCCGAACCACCTGGTTGCGCCAATTGCCAGTCCCTGGGACACCCTGCGAACTATCGCGGTTGCCCCAAGGCACCGGCGAGGAGACCCGCCAGGAGGCCTCGCAGCAAGCGCAACGCTCGAAAGCCCCAGGCGCAGACTAGCTCCGCCAAGCCCCAACCAAGCCCTCCCCCGCCAATGTCCTTGGATGTCCAAAAGACATCCCTGCGACCAGCGAGACCACACTGGCCTCTGCCAGACTACGTCCCCTCGACCGCACCCAAGGCTGCGGGTGAGGCGGTCGCCCCTAAGGCTGTGCCAGTCCCAGCTAAGGAGGCGTCCCCCAAACCCTCAACCAGCGCGACCCCTCCCGCCCCAGTCCAATCGGGCTGGGCTTACAACCCGCTGACTAAGAAGTCACAAGCTCCAAAGGCCCCGGCCAAAGGAGCCCAGACTCCAAAGTCATCAGCCCCAGCGCCCAAAACCCGGGCGCCCCAAGCGAATAGCAAAGGGCGCGCCTCAGGTTTTGCCGAGCGCATCATGACTCAGGGCTGGGAGTTGCTCGATCAGTTCGAGGACCTCACCCAGAGGGCCGAAGCTGATCCGACCAACATCCAGTTGGCCATCGACGCGGCACGCGTATACCGCCGCTTTATCAAATCAATACAACCGTAATGGCTGTACACCCGCTAATGACTCCCCAATTCACTTGCAGGCTAAAACCCAGATCTCTAAAGATCGGGTTTTACAATGCAGACGGATTAGCGAGACAACGCGATGAAGTCGCAGAATTCCTCTGCGATCATCAAATTGATCTCTTCCTCGTTCAAGAGACATTCCTCAAACCGAGTAAACGGAGGAGTCCTACAGTTGCCAACTATCGTATAGTTCGCAACGATAGGACCCACTCCGCCAAAGGGGGCACGCTGATTTACTTTAAGAAATCACTGCATTGCGTACCTTTGGACCCTCCCGTGCTGAAGAACATTGAGGTCTCTGTCTGTCGAATAGGCATGACAGGCCATCAGCCAATCACGATAGTCTCGGCCTACCTCCTCCCAGACAAGGAGATGCTACTTAGCGATCTCCAAGCACTGTATGACTTAGATGGCTCTGTCATAGTGGCAGGCGATCTAAACTCCAAGCATGAGCAATGGAGCTGCCGTACGAGCAACTCGAACGGCCGCGCACTTGCTAATCACTTGGCAATCATACCGTTCGACCCTATAGTCCCCCTCGAACCGACCCACTTCCCCAGAATTGACAGTCACCGACCCGACATACTCGATGTAGCGCTCCTTAAGAATATAAACCTACGTTTGGCTTCTGTAGAAGTGCTACACGAGTTAGACTCTGACCATAGACCGGTCATCCTTAGCCTTGCCTCCCGCACAAGTCACTCTGGCGCGGACAGCAACCTCCCACCCCGATATGTAACCGACTGGCAGAAACTTGAGGGTAAACTCAAGACAGCCACGTCGGAGCACTTAGATTCGATTCCATCCCTCATAGAGACCCCCGAGCAAACGCATGCAGCCATCGGCTCTTTCACGACTCACATCCAAATCCAAATGAACGAATGTTCCCGGGAGGTCCCAGCGGCTGACGCGTTCAGACGGTGGAAGCTCCCGGAGAATTTGCGTGAGTTAGTGACTGAGAAGAACGCGGCCATCAGAGCCTTCGCCTCCTATAACACCTTGGAAAACCGCACTCGAATGCGTGAACTACAGCGTACTGTACGTGAACGCATGACCGAGAGGCGGGAATCCGGGTGGGTTAGGACGTTAGCCGAGATTCAACCCTCGCGGAAGGCCTTTTGGAATCTCTGCAAGCGACTCAAGACAGACACCGACTGGACCACCCCCCCGCTGACGCGTCCGAATCAACGCCCCGCGTTCGATGACGACGAAAAAGCCGAATGAATGGCCGACAATCTAGAGTCCCAATGTTCTCCCAGCACCCTACCAGTAGACCCGGAGCACCTCAACGAGGTCGACTCTGAGGTAGAACGTAGGCTCGCCATACCACTCCCTCCGACCCCAACTGCCCCCTCCCGGGAGGATGCAGACGTCGACGACGACTATCCCCTGAGGCCAGTGACCATCGAAGAGGTTAAAACTCTGATCAGGAACCTCCGCCCTCGCAAAGCCCCCGGGTATGACGGAATCACCAATCGCGTTTTCAAGCAACTCCCGTTGCTTCTACTTAGCCTGATGGTCGCGATTTTCAACGCGGCCTTTTCCAACAACATCTTTCCACACCAGTGGAAACAGGCAAACGTGATTGGTATCCCGAAACCCGGTAAATCCAAATCCGATCCGGCGAATTACCGCCCTATTAGCCTTCTCTGCGCCATGGGGAAACTCTACGAGCGCATCATCCACGCCCGTTTGTCGTCGTACATCCACGCAAACGATATCCTCCCTGACGAGCAGTTTGGCTTTCGAGCCAGACACTCCAGCGTTCACCAGGTGCATCGCATTGTCGAACACATCCTAGTAAAAGCTGCCCGTCAAAGAGCCCACACAGGAGCACTCTTCTTCGACGTGGCCAAAGCGTTCGATAAGGTCTGGCACAACGGCTTATTATATAAGCTGTTCGAACTCAAAGTGCCCGACCGTCTCGTGCACATCTTACGAGACTTCCTTACGGACCGAACGTTTAGCTACCGCGTCGAGGGAAATTACTCCTCCCTCAGACCGATACGCGCAGGAGTTCCCCAAGGCTCAGTCTTTGCCCCGCTCCTGTTCTCGCTGTACACCAGCGACATCCCCAGACCCAATAAGGCTCATCTAGCCCTCTTCGCTGACGACACAGCTCTCTACTACTCCAGTAGGAGCACGTCAGTCATCCACCGAGAACTCCAATCCTCAGCCGACGCCCTCGGCGAATGGTTCAGGAAATGGAGGATCGAAGTCAATCCCACCAAGAGCGCAGCCGTGCTCTTCTCTAGGATAGACCCCGCCCCCACCGCCGATCCCGTCCGAATGTTTGGTGAACCGATCCCCTGGGAGAAGAAAACCAAATATTTGGGAGTGATCCTCGATCGGAAGTTAAACTTCAAGGACCATCTGAGATACGCTCGTAACCGTGCCTCATTTGCCCTTTATTGATTACACGGCCTCCTGAATGCACGCAGTAAAATGTCCCTTGAAAACAAGGTGAGAATTTACAAGACGTGCATTCGACCCATGATGACCTACGCGAGCCCGGTCTTCGTGCACGCTAGGGATCAATTCATCCACCTCCTCCAGGTAGTCCAAAACAAGTTTATGCGACCAGCCGCGGGCGCACCGTGGTTCGTCCGTAACAAAAGCCTCCATGCCGATCTCCAATTGCCTACCATCAGGCAATGGATGAAGCATGCGTCCAAAAGGTACTTTGACTCTGCCACTCACCATCCAAGTAAATTGGTGGTACAGGCGGTCAAATACACTCCTTCCCGACTCTCACGTAAACACCGTCGTCCGAAGAACGTCATAGACGAATCGGACGACGAGATCACCGTATACCTAAACCAAATCAATTCGATTAGAGACTCTCGCAACACTGCACAACCGATATTTCGTACTCGCCGGACGCGAGTACGACCGCGAACGCGTCGCGACCACCAGCGTCCTCCATGACCCTTAGTTTGCATTCGATCCGATGAATGCCCGCTCCGGACCTAAACCGGTAGCGAGGCCCGCGTCGCGCATTAACGTAGAGCGACAGTTGCACAAAATCCCCTAAAACCACGACATCTTGCCCTTTCCACGTCAGTATCCGCCCAGAGCCGAGGTTCGAGCCCCACAGGGGGCGCCCTCCGGCGCGGGTACTTAGTTTGTAGTTTATATTTGCTAGGCCGGTTAGAGCCCACGCTCACCCCTACTGTCCGGTGAAGCAGTAAAAGCCAAAAGGCTAACTGCACGCGTCACGTTAAAAAAAAAAACCTCCCTGACGCTATAAGGCCTCTGCCTCGAATTTTGCGGGCAGCGGAGCAGCAGCGGCGGCGGCGCGGCAGCGGGGCGGGCAACGCATACCTGTTCTCCAAACCAGCGGGCAGATCGCGCGGCACTATAGCGGTTTAGTGTTGTGTTCGTGGTTGTGTTGTCGAGATATTTGTTTTTATTCGCGAACGAAATGTCGAATATATACGTGAAAAATTCAAAGAATATTTTGTAAATAATCGCATTAGTTCCTAATTAATTTGTAAAACATAATAAACATTGTATTTGACATAATAAATCATTTATATATTTACCTTCAATATTCAGTTCGTTTTTTATTTCTTCCCATATTTGGTTAATTATTTTTCTATTTTTATGGTTCATATCTTTGCTGTTCCATATGGGTGTCCTCTCAAAGATTGCCGAAATTATTTGCTCTTGCACGTCCGAGGACATTTTGATACGTCACAAAAAAAATGTACAACACTATAATACAATGCAGATGCGCAACGCGGGCGGTCACCGCTTGACTGGATGGAGTGCACCACTCGTTGCCCTCCCCCGCGCCGCTGCCACGCCGCTGTTTTCGAGAACCGGTCCATTTGATTTTACGCATAAGATCCTGCCGCTCCCGCGCCGCCGCCGCCGCCGCCCCGCTGTCCGCAAAATTCGAGGCAGAGGCCTTACTCCAGAACGCACGAACCGATTTCCACGGTTTTGCATTCGTTGGAAAGGTCTCGGGCTCCGTGAGGTTTATAGCAAAGAAAATTTATAAAATTTTACGCGGGTAACACCGCGGGGCACAACTAGTATTATATAAATAATAATTCAAATCATTGTATCTAAATATATCATCAGCTTGCCCTTCATCCGGAATCAAAATTCACAAGAGCCCAAACCGGAAGTCGGAATCGTTGTATAAACAGTAAAACAATTGCATGGGAAGTACCTACTGGGCTCGCCAATAAAGACATTGAAGTACTATCATCTCATAACAATGCTTCACGCTTTTGTATTCTAAGCTTCATACTTAACTAGCGGTAAGTACTTGATTCATTGTTAAGTGATTCCAATTTAATTTTAGACTGCTTACGTTTTGATTTCTATTGCAAGTGTAAATATGACAATGAAAGAAAACTAGTTTTTTGAGGGGTAGGGCACAGCGTTCATTCGCTCAAAGAGCAGCCCGACTGGGGAAGTACCTCCACCTTACAGAAGACATGCCTTAATAATAACATTAATGATTTAATGTTGTGTTTCTGCGTGTGAGTAAGGTCGCCAGAGCTCATTGGGGTGGGGGAAGGGTCAGCAACACTTGTCTGCTGACTCTTAAAGGCCAGCAACGCGCGACTCCTCTGATGTTGTGAGTGTCCATGGGCGGCGGTGATCACTTACCATCAGCTGACCCACTTGCTCGTTTGTCTTCCTCTGATAAAAAAGAAATAATTAGCCAAAACTAAGCAGTTTGTAATGTGGAGACTAGATAATGGATAGAAATACTTCTTGACTTATTTATCTAAATAATGGTAGTACGGATTAGGTACAGAATTTATTTTGTCTACCAGGCAACCTACTTTAAGGTAATGATATCTTAGAACATTATTCACACACGGTCATCTGATCCCAAATTTGTCCCGGTTGTAATCGCTAGACAACAGTCGTAAAGCCATGTCAGAGGCCTACTGGGAGGCTTGAACAACTCTGACACTAAGACTAATAACTTTAATACCTGACACTGCGGATTAGTACCCAATTATAACATTTTATAACTCTATAACATTTATGAATATAAATAAATCTCTTGAGCTGCTATTCGTGGTTTACATCAACTCAACCAAAGACCTCCAGGCCCATACAATAGTGACCTTTTTATCCAGAAGTTACTATGATAATAAATTTTATTAGAAAAATAAGAGAGTTGAAATTGCGTAGCTAATACTCAAGACTTTTACGATTTAAGGGAAGTCCTCGGTAGTATAGTGGTCGGTATCCCCGCCTGAAACGCGGGAGACCGGGGTTCGATTCCCCGCCGGAGAGATTTATTGCTTTATATTATATTGTTTTTATGCAATAATTTAGACACCATTACTTTTAGGGTAATGTTTTTTTTTATTTTAAAAAGGACTACTCACGCCTTAGGGTATATAATCCCTGTGTCGCGAGGTACTTTACAAAAACATATAACAGACGGACACAAATTACATCCAGACTCAAAACAACTATTTATGGGTCACACAAATAGTTGACTGGCGCGGGACTCTAACCCGCGCCACACGTGCAGTCTAAGTCAACTGGTCACCATGGTTGTCCCGTAAACAGACATGAATTGTTGCACTAAGCTGCTTAATATCATATTTATAACCAAATTAGTCCTTTCGTTTGACGGGGCTGAGCGAGTTTGGTAAATGATTGCTTTGCACGCCGCAGGTCGTGGGTTCGATTCCCACCTAGGACAAATTTTAATATTTGTGTACATGAACATGTCTGTTCGTCCTGAGTCTTAGTGTAGTTATCTTTATAAGTTTTTATTTATAAAACAAAAGTAGTAGGTATATGTAGTATATCAGTTATCTGGTTTCCATAGTACAAGCTCTGCTTAGTTTGGATTCAGATGACTGTGTGTGAATAATGTCCTAAGATATTAACTCAACTGCTCCTCTGTAATGGTCAATAATGTGTAATTTGTGTTACGTGAGGGCCGATACCATTGCAATATGACAGTTCTAAACCAGCTAAATCAACGAAGTTGTTGGAACGCCATTGCCTCGGGGTACAGCTGATATGGGTTTGAAACTACTGCGTTTACGCGCTTTGTCAATGGCCGTCAAGAATTAAGGACTAACTGTGCCGCAACTTCGTGCGCCTATTTTGTAATGACTCCGTAAATGCTACATCAGAATACCTCTTATCGGTTTTCTATAGGCTATTTCATGGAGAATGCGCTCAAGACCTCCATGAACTTATCCCTCCTTCACCCTTTTATCATCGGACTACTAGGCGTCGGGAGGGTTTTCATCGCTTTGTTGTTGACATCCCATTCTGCCGTACGAAGTGCTTTGCTTCCTCCTTTATCATACGCACGGCTAAGCGGTGGAACACCCTCCCGAACGACGTGTTTCCAGACTCATACAACATGGGTTTATTCAAGGCTAGAGTGAACAGGCATCTTATGGGTACGCGCGGTCCATCTTCGACCACATCTTGACTTACCATCAGGTGAGATCGTGGGCAAGCGTAAACCCATTCAGCAAATAAAAAAAAGCCTCTAGTATTTTGCCTCTTGTCGCAAACCTTATAAAAAATTACATTAACTTTATTTATTTCCATATGAACTTTCATTCCCTATTGTTATTGTACACCCTTGAGCGTAAAACTTTTACAAATTTTTAAAGTCATATTTATCGAATCAACCGCCAAAAAAATAAGTTTCATGCTTCTAGCTTCTAAAATGACGATACTAGTAGATGTAAAGGTATATACCTTTACATCTCCCCTTTCAAGTCCCACCAACCCTTTTTCGAATAAAAAATAGTATATCCTATCTCAGGCTATAGACTATTTTTATTTAAATCAGTTCAGTAGTTTTGATGTGAAAGCGCAAAGCTATAAGACTAAATTAAAATGAATTACGTTACATATAAGTTTGATCATGAATTTAGAGCAGTCAACAACAGGGACCGACGCGACGTCCTGTGCCTGGTCTCTCCCCGGTCGTGTCAGTTTACCAGGAAATAAAAATCGCACCTGTATTTGAGTATACACGCATGCAATATAATATGTCCGGAATACTTGGTTACACTCTGTTGAGATTGGCCACCGTACCCAAAATTCGGCCAGAAACACCATTACTAAGTAAACACACATACACAAAGATTTAAAGCTTTTATATCGACACGGTGTGTGTGTGTGAGTATGGTGTTTTTAATGATTACCTTTTTATTACACAATTATTTCTTCAATGCGGGAATCGAATCCACACCCTGATAAAACCATATGGTTTAAATTCTATAGCACATATAGATAGGCCTCGATTATTTTCCCTAATCCAAGCCAATCACCTTCCACCCAATATCGTAGCATAAAGGTAGATTTCCATCATACATGCATGTGCAATTTGCACCTCCTCCGCCGTAGGGACTTGCGGGGCTTCGGGGTTCGGCTTTGTGCAAGGTAAGGCTGGGATATTCGTCAAATAACCCTCTACCTTTCGATATAAATTTATGATTGGTCAATGGAAGTTATAGATGCAATACAATAATAATAATAAACATTTTTTTCAGACAAGGTCCATAATTTGTTAGTAACAATGTGCTTAAAAGCCGGCCAAGTGCGAGTCGGACTCGCGCACGAAGGGTTCCGTGCCATTATCTATAAAAAACACAATGTAAACAAAAGCAAAAAATTCACGTTTGTTGTATGGGAGTCCCCTTAAATATATATTTTTTTGTATTTGTTTTTATAGCGGCAATAGAAATACATTATCTGTGACAATTTTAACTGTCTAAATATCATGGTTTATGAGATACAGCCTGGTGACAGACGGACGGACAGACAGCGAAGTCTTAATAATAGGGTCCCGTTTTACCATTTGGATACGGAACCCTAAAAACTAATGTTAGTAATTGGTAACAAAAATTAAATTTCTATGTGAAGCCGCACCCATCTTTGCAGTATGGGGAACTACCAACAATCTGTAAAAAACACCCAGAATAGTGTTGGTACTGCCACGAATGCGAGTGAGTTGGGAAGCGCACCTTTTCCTAACTATTGCGGCAAAGCCATCCACCCGCGCCTCAGCGATACATACCTACTTGGTTTGACTGCACGTGTGGCCCAGCGGCTCAGACAGACACCTCGCTACTTCGTGTCTCGGGTTTAATTTCCGTGCAGGTCAACTATTTGTGACACTCGTAAATGTCCTGTGTCTGGATGTACCTTGTGTCCGTCAATTATATGTTTGTAAAGTACCCCGCGACACAGGGATTTATTTCCTTAGTGCGGGCGGGCGTTGTCAAAAATAAATACATAGACTGGCTTCTTGGTCTAGTGATTAGTAATCCTGATTGCTTAGCCAGAGGTCGTGGGTTCGATCTCCATCCAGGACAAATCTTTGTGTGATGAGAACGATTTTTGTTCTGTGTAATTATCAATTATTTATATGTATTTAGAAATATATAAGTACGTTAATCTCTGGTTGCCATAGTTTAGATTCTGCCTAGTTTGCGAACAGATGGCAGTGCGTTAGTTGTCTCAAGACATATATATTTTATCATAAATTGGCTGTCTGTTTAAATTTGACCAAAACTTTAAACACGCCTGTGCACTTAAAGTGTCATCAAAATCTGTTCCGTAGTTTCTGCGAGAAATAGAACCAAACATCCATTCTTCCATACTCACAAACTATCGCATTTTACTATTAGTACCTACGATGTTACGTTTAGCCTGTATACAAATTGTAACATAAAAAGGCAACGTAAATTAAAGAGCTTGCTTACCCTTTGAAACTGGACAACGTATAAACAAATCAACATGCAGTTACCACAAAAGAATAATATTTACTTCGGAACAAATCATCACCACCATCTATACTATCCGGTGACCTACTTGCCCGTTTTTCGGCCACTGATATAAAAAAAAATCATGATCCAATACATGTTGTATACAGCAGCTAAAAATAATTTCAAATTGGTTTCCTCTAAATTGTTGCGCTCGTTCAGTTTCCTCCACTACTAATGTAGAAACCGTTCACCTCAAAAGGATATTTTGCTGACCACCGTGAAAAGTGCTATCCCACAGTCTACCACATACATCAGAATGTCCAATTACCTCGGTCTACCCAATGTTTGAGCATAATAACAGTAAAACTTAATGATTCAACATGACCCGTAGCATTTGTTCTGTTAAGTCAGCAAGTGCATAAATATAGAATTTTTCCAATTTCACACACGCACCGATGTATTCAATCCTGTCAGCCTTTTATTGAATTATTTTCACATTAATATAACTATAAATCATTTTGTAATATCATTTTAGTATATTAAGCGACGTATAGGTAGTAATCAATCAAAATTAGATGTGTTTCAATTTTAGATTCTGCAAACTTTTCTAAAATAATATCGGTGTGCGATGAAAATATCTCTGTTATATTTTCAACTTAAAATTATATTAAGTATAAATTTATGAGTATTCTTTCTGTATTTATTATATCAATGTTCTGTATCTGTTCTTATTATCTTTTTGAATATACAGTTATAGGATTTTGGCTTCGCCCGCACTATAGAAGCAAATCCATGAATCACTGGGGATTTTACAAACATGAACTCAAACTCACACATACTATATACTGGTAGTGAACCTGCCTTCTCATCCAAAGTGTCGATGGTCGCACAGGATAAATATTTGTGTTCATGAACATGTTTATTTATCTTGAATGCCTCTTTGGTCTAGCGGTAGAGTCATCAACCGCAGACAATGAGGTCCTGGGTTCAAATCCTGGGTCGGGACAAAAAGTGATTTTGGGATATTTCCATAAAAAGAAATTTCTCAGTATCAGCCCGAAGTCTGGGAGTTGGCGGTATTATACCCCCGTGCCTCGGAGAGCACGTAAAGTCGTCGGTCCTGTACCTGACCTCTTTCCGGTTGTGTCGCAAGTCGTCCCATCGGATCATGAGAGTGATGGAATAGAAAGTGCCCGTGTGTTTGCGCACACACTTGTGCACTATAATATCCTATATACTAATCCTGGGCAATTGGTTAATCTCCATTGAGACTTGCCGCCGTGGTCGAAATTCGGCCGGGAAGACATCATATTTATCTTGGTCTAGCTGTTTTCTGTGTAGGTAATGATTAAATATATATGTATGTATATTACGCAATTACCCGTTGTTTGTAAACCGATTATGATATTTATTTTATTAAAAGGACAATTATTTCTGTATAGTCTCATATTGTTTTCAAATCGGTGATGACAAAGAAATGTTGCTGTCAGTTCCGTGTTATTAAAAACAATCAACTAACTATCTCATTATTCTAGCGGTAGCGTGTTCAACTGCAGATAATGAGGTCCTGGGTTCAAATCCCGGGTCGGGCCAAAAAGTGATTTTGGTAGTTTTCCGTAATTAGAAATTTCTCAGTATCAGCCCGAAGTATAGAAGTTCCTCGGAGAGCACGTAAAGCCGTCGGTCCTGTACCTGAACTCTTTCCGGTCATTTCGCTAGTCGTCCCATCTGATCATGAGAGTGATGCAATAGAAAGTGCCCTTGTGTTTGCGCATACACTTGTGCACCATAATATGTCCTGCGCAATTGGCTAGTCTCCATTAAGACTGGCCGCCGTGGCTGAAATTCGGTCGGGAGGACATCATCATTAAAAACAGTAATAGTTGTCTTGAACACTGGGTAGGGTACGTGGTAGGACCGCAACTTATTCGTGTCCTACGTAGGCGTAGCCAGGCGCGGGATACTTACGGGACAAATTCCGTTGATTCTCAGCGGAAGTCGAGAACCATCTCAGTCGGCGAATGAAAACTCGATCGTGCCGTGCTCCCATACATAATAATAACGTGTTTTGTGTATTTATTATGTTTTTCAAAATTAGGGAAATTAATCCCTGTGTCGCGGGGTATTTCACAAACATTATAATTGACGGATACAAAGTACATCCAGACTCAGTCAGGGTCAAACAAATAGTTGTCCTGCGCGGGAATCGAACCCGGAACACAAAATGGTGAGGCTACTGTCTTAACCGCTGCGGCACACGTACAGTCTATCTGAACTGTAACTGTCTCTCATCTGTTTCTTTATTTAATCTGTGTATGTCTAATAAACTTTGCAAACGTTTTTTAACCATGTTTCTTGTGTCTCCACTTAATAAATAAGCTTGAGGGGCGTAACAAGCTTTCTACATAGAACCACACAGTATTTTCTAAAAACTTGCGGAAAAAAACCAATTTGACTGCTATCACCGCCAGTAGTGTTTACGTTTCGAAGACTCCCTAGAGGCATAGTGAACTCGCCTCACCCTAAATCACGGGAATAATAAATTGGCAAGTGCATCATTAAAATTAAAACCTAAATGAATCACCTAGAGCGGGTAGGTTTCTTGAATCATCGTCCCATTTCATTCCGTCAAGCTTTCAGAGCACGTACGACCCATCACCGTATAGAGCACTAAAAAGGGCGTTTAATAAAAAATAAAAAAGGAATGCTTAAGAGTATGAACTTTTGGCGACGTTATAAAAAACAAGCAGTGTACCACAAAGTATTGCTTTTGGTTGAATTTTGGATGAAATGTAACCTTTCCAAAGAGACCACTCAACTGCGTACAAAATATTATGGTGCATAACTATAAGCGCAAAAGTAAATCCAGACTCCTTCTCAATTTTACGAAAGTGGGGAAAAATCCAACGGTGAAGACTTGCACTTAGCTGTATTTTTCATTCGTCAAAAGAATAAACGTACCATTATATGATATCTATTACAAGACCATGGTTCTCAGGAACATAGAAATAATATTAAATAAAAACAAAGGGTATGCAGTTTTCTAAAAATTAAGGCTTTTAAATCTACGCGTATATAAATCACAACCATTTTTGTCTCATATTTTGACACTCGCAAGTAAACAAAACCAAAGTATATAGTATAACTACTCCTTATTGAAAATTATTTTTTATTTGATATTCAATGTATTCGAAATGACATATAAATTTTGTACAAATTAGCAGATTCAAAAAAAAAATATGCGGGTCAGTCAGCCGATAGAAGTGAAAACTATTTTTTAAACGTCTAATCTAAATAATCTACAAATTAATTGTTGTAACAGAAAGTGTGAACGTAACTTAAGGGGGTTATAGGGTATCAGGACGGCTACCTATGGACGAAACTTCAAACAGAAATAATCATTTTTTATTCAACTAGTAATTTATTTTTCTATCGACAACCTAAATCAACAAGTAAGATTACCGACATTATGAACAACACTAAAAACTCAGCCGCAAGGGTAATGAACCTTACCGCGAACTCTTTGGGTACCTACTACTTAGACTGTAAATAAAAAGTGTGGTTCTGTACAGTCACATAATTTATTACACGTGTTTATTTTAAGATTCAATCAAATGTTTAACTGAATTATTGCTCTAATTTTTAAAGGTTCGCTGTAACGACATTTTAATCATTCATACAAATTTGATAACTAGGAAAAATCACTTAATTTAAATTGATATTCCGCAAGATGTTGGATCTAGGAGAAATAAATAAATTTAATAGACTTATGTAACTGCAGATATTTTTTTGTGTGTTAAATAGTAAGAATATTAAATTTTTCTATCAGTATGTGAATTTAATCTGGCCGAAAACGAATAGGTACTTTATTTTTAACACAAACTATACAAACCAACCAGATAAACACACGCGGTACGACTACTGATAAATTACGAAAAAATATGAAAAATGTACTAGGCTCATATGAACATTAGGGGACATTTCGAATTCCGTCCTGATTTTGTCGCAAGGAACTCTAATACGGCGGCGAATACAAAGGATTGATGTAGGTAAATAATAAATGGATAAATATTTTTTAATATTCATCAAAGCGGGCCCCGCGCGTGGCGGCATCTTTGAGAGACTCAAAGATGCCGCCACCGTGCGCCGCGCCATTTGAATGTGTTCGTGTATAACTCATTGGTCTAGCGATAGCGTGTTCAACTGCAGATAATAAAGTTCTGGGTTCAAATCCCGGGTCGGGCCAAAAAGTGATTATGGGAATAATGAAGTCCTGGGTTCAATTCCCGGGTCGGGCCAAAGAGTGATCATGGGATTTTTCCGTAAAAAGAAATTTCTCAGTATCAGCCCGAAGTCTGGGAGTTGACGATATTACACCCCCATGCCTCGGAGAGCACGTAAAGCCGTCGTTCCTGTGCCTGACCTCTTTCCGGTCATATCGCTAGTCGTCCCATCGGATCATGAGAGTGATGGAATAGAAAGTGCAGGGGCACTTTCAATTCTACCTTTAAAATTTAGAGTGATACACTCTAAATTTTAAAGGTTCCCTGTAACGACATATTAATCATTCATACAATACATACAAATAAAAAAATATGAATAATGTACTAGGCTCATATGAGCAGTAGAGGACATTTCAAATTCCATCCTGATTATATCCAAAGTTACACTAATATGGCGGCAAAATCAAAGAGTTGATGTAGGTAAATAATAAACGGTTAAATATCTTTTAATATTCATGAAAGCAAGCCGCGCGCGTCGTCGATACCTAGGCGGCTCTTTTGAGTGGACTCAAAGACGCCGCCAAAGGGGCCGCGTTCGAAGAAAGCCGCCAAATTCATCAAATATTGTGCATTTTTCATTTATTTAAAAATATTAAAATCATCAGTTGTTCGTAAACTGCTGTCTATTTAGGTCGTGTTTAGTTACTAAATCGTCTAAAATGTCGTTTAGTAATGAGTAAAGTGTTCCGCGAAATCCTTAACTACTTAAGTCGTTTAGTGATCGTAATAATTTTGAAAATTTCGTGCATTCATCTATGAAAGAATAGCCTCAGACGTGCACTTTGTGATGATGAGGATTCATAGGTCACAGAATATAAGGCTGTTTAATTACGAGGAACCTATGTCGTGAAGGGTACAGTGTCGCGATGGAGGCCACGCCTCTTTATGACTAAGAAACATGAAAGCTCTACGATTCTATGAATATGTTGTACATGAGAGAGACTCGTGTTAGTTGGCAAGTCTTAGAGTTAAGTTTTAGGTGTCGGTGCAGATTTTAGTGAACGTGAAATAATGAAATTCTTCCATCAGTACTGAAAACAACTTCAACTAGAAGTTAAACTATAAAAAGATTCTCGTAATGTGTTTGTGTATCACGTGCTTATACGATGTGTATAAGCACGTGATATAAATAAAATAAAATAAAATAGCTATAAATAAAAACATAACTCGAAAATAAAACAAAATATGTGTAGTGAGTGTAATCGGAATCAAACTACCAGGCGTGCATAGAAACACAGAGGTATGTTAAACAATTTCTAGCGTAAATCAGAATCAGCTGTGCTGTGTTAGTATGGATGTTCGTTATATCGATAAAAATACTTGTCGATATATTTAATGGAATATTATTTTACGATCAAGATTAAAATGATGGTATTTCGGTATGAGATTTTGTGTATAGGTAGGCTTAAGGAGACCGTATATGCCCGTTAAGTTACGTTCACTCTTTCTGTTACACGTTGTATACATCTATAATGTATACTAATAACGCGCGAAGGTATGCATATAGACGTACACAATATATACACAGCATGGATATAGCTCATGGAAAAAAGCGTTCGGTGACGCTGACGTTGTTTTTGGAAACGCAAATTATTTTGTCGAGGATTAAATAGTGTACTAATAAAAGTTCGCTGATTTCGAAGCCGTACCGTCCTAACATGCAAATGTTCTAACACAAACTAACGAGCCACTCGACTCAGTTCTAACGAGTGCTATTCGAACGACTCGCTGTCACCCGAGTATTAGTCACTGCGCTCTAATACTACTCACACTTATTGTACTTCTTTTGTAACGTTGCTGTGTGGTGACGGCCATTCCTTCTGATCTAACACAAACTAACGAGCCACTCGACTCAGTTCTAACGAGTGCTATTCGAACGACTCGCTGTCACCCGAGTATTAGTCACTGCGCTCTAATACTACTCACACTTATTGTACTTCATTTGTAGCGTTGCTGTGTGGTGACGGCCATCCTATCTCATCTAACACAAACTAACGAGCCACTCGACTCAGTTCTAACGAGTGCTATTCGAACGACTCGCTGTCACCCGAGTATTAGTCACTGCGCTCTAATACTACTCACACTTATTGTACTTCTTTTGTAACGTGGCTGTGTGGTGCCGGCCATCCTATCTCATCTAACATAAACTAACGAGCCACTCGACTCAGTTCTAACGAGTGCTATTCGAACGACTCGCTGTCACCCGAGTATTAGTCACTGCGCTCTAATACTACTCACACTTATTGTACTTCTTTTGTAACGTTACTGTGTGGTGCCGGCCATCCTATCTCATCTAACATAAACTAACGAGCCACTCGACTCAGTTCTAACGAGTGCTATTCGAACGACTCGCTGTCACCCGAGTATTAGTCACTGCGCTCTAATACTACTCACACTTATTGTACTTCTTTTGTAACGTTACTGTGTGGTGCCGGCCATCCTATCTCATCTAACATAAACTAACGAGCCACTCGACTCAGTTCTAACGAGTGCTATTCGAACGACTCGCTGTCACCCGAGTATTAGTCACTGCGCTCTAATACTACTCACACTTATTGTACTTCTTTTGTAACGTTACTGTGTGATGCCGGCCATCCTATGTCATCTAACATAAACTAACGAGCCACTCGACTCAGTTCTAACGAGTGCTATTCGAACGACTCGCTGTCACCCGAGTATTACTCACTGCGCTCTAATACTACTCACACTTATTTTACTTCTTTTGTAACGTTGCTGTGTGGTGATGGCCATCCAACCTCCTATCCTGTTCCCTAGGTGGAGAAGGAGGTGGTATTTTTACCAGAGAAAGAGCACCAGCGTCTCTCTCTGTACTATAAGAAAGGTAGTAAAAAAACGTAAATTGGGGGTATTTAATTAAAAAAATTGTGACAGAATCCTCGATTCAGTAACATTATGGTAAGGTTTGTTATTAGTATTTATTATTAGAGAATGGTTTTCGCATGAAATAACAATTATACTAATTTTAGATTACGAACCATCTTTAGGCCAATGTCCTCCAAATACGCGCCCTGGCTAAAGTTGGCTGCCTCTTAGTGTAATCGATAAACTAAACCGTGACTTGGCATTAATTAAAAAGCAGACCAGACAAATTTGGTTCCAGTGTCAAACCTTTAAAATGCCAAGTCACATTAGTAGGGAGTTATCGTGTGCTAAATAGGGTGGCTACAGATAATCTCCCATCTATGCTATTTGACAGGTCATTATCGCTTTTAAGCCTATTTTAAAACCTAGATTGAAATAGAAAAGATGCAAGATGAAGAAACGGTGGGTGCATCCGCTCACATTTACAAAGTTAACAAGTCACACGAAGTCTACCAAAGGTGACGTCTGTATGAAAAAAAATTTATACCCCGACAGCAGTTCGACCAGTTACCGCAAGCAGCACCCGTTAACGAGTATGACGTGAGGGCCGGCCATCGCCTTCCTCGTCGTACATAGTGATTGCTCTTAAATATAACATTAAACTGGTAAAATTAAATTGCAAGTATCTGTCAGATGGTCACAGGATTCTTATTCTGTCTATTACGGCTGGGGATCAAGCCCTTGACAATCAAGCCCCAGGTTTGGCAGCCAGCGTCACTAACCACTAGATGAAACAGCCCAGTCCACATAACACTAGACTGGACAACATTCCTTACCCTCTCATAACCCTAAGAGCCTTCGCTGAGTGTAGTATTACAGCGTCGTATATTAATTATATTATTAAAAAAGTATGTTAATACCTTTTTTTTTAAAGACAACGCCCGCACTAGGGATAGAATCCCTAGTGCGGGCGTTGTCTCATCAAATCCGTTCCGTAGTTTATGCGTGAAAATCTTTTTTTTTTAAGTCTACACCCGCACTTGACTATCTAATCCCTGTGTCGCGGGGTACTTTACAAACATATAATAGACGAACACAAATTACATCCAGACTCAGAACAACTATTTATGGGTCACAGAAATAGTTGTCCGGCGTGGGACTCGAACCCGCGACATGAAGAGGCGAGGCGACTGTCTTAGCCGCTGCGCCACACGTGCAGTCAAGACATATTTTCATAATAAGTTTTGCAGTAATAAACGAGAGTACATAAGGACGCCTGGCAAGAATCAAAAAGTAATTTATATGTTCTCTCATGTACTTTTATAGGTAAGTATAGAGTTCCACAAACCTTGCCCTTGCTAAGTGAAGACAAATCACCTATTGGGTTGGATCCTGATGAATTTTCTTTCCGAACTCGCGAACCGCTAAGTTTGGAACTTTTGAACATTCATTATGGGCCCGACTCGCTAAGGAGTTTGGTTGTGCCTCGTTTGAAGTTTAAAAGTATAAGGTACCTGTATTGGAAATCCGGTTATTTTTGTAATAATCTTTTAAGGGAAGAACAGTGCCTGTACTATACTTCTCGTTTAAATATTGTACATATACAACATGTAACGTAATTAACGCACACCCTGAAACACCCCAATTAGAATATTATGTTGTAATCATAATACATATACGGAATTTTTTACTTAACATGTATATGCATTGTTATTTACTAAATTAGTTTCTCAGAATTCTTATTAGTATTAAATGATGGAATTTGTATGAATACAAAAAAAACTGCGATTTTAAAAATCTTATTACATTTACTTACGGTCCAATTTGTTTTGGCTGTACAGGGTTAATATGACAATAATTTCCGTAGTTTTAATTAGTTTGGAATAAAAAATTACCTAAATTTAAAATGATATAAATCGATTCAGTAAACGATTCTGAACAACCTATTTTCAGGATGTGCGTTAATTAAGTTACATGTTGTATATTTTCTGATCGTGACAGCTGTTTCAAACAGTGCAGATCAGAGATATTATTGAAAACTCGCCATTCCTATGTTAATGTTGTGGTCTGGGGTGTTAGTAGGTACAGACGCCAGAACATCCAGCTACCCCAATCTGTCAAATGTATTTAATACATTTTCAACTTTATCACATGAGCATAAGGTTCACTTTTAAATGGGGAAATTTGACAGATTGGGGTAGCTTGATATGCTGGCGTCTGTACCTACTTACACCCCAGAAAGAACATTCAAATAGAAATGTTTAGTAAATTTTAGTTTTATGGCACTATTCGCAATGCAAAGTTTTAATCTACGGTCACCGTAGCCTAGTTGCTAGTGCTCCTGCCTACGAAGCTGGTGGTCCTGGGTTCGAATCCCGGTAAGTGCAAATATTTGTGAGATGAGCACGAATATTTGTTTCTGAGTCATGTATGTTTTCTATGTATATAAATATTTATCTAGGTATCTATATAAGTATGTATATCGTCGCCTGGTACCCATAGTACAAGCATTGCTTAGTGTGGGGCACTGTGGGGCTAGGATGATCTGTGTGACATTGTCCCGTGATATTATTATTAATATTATAATCTAATTTCAAAAATAAGACATTTAATTGTCTAGTGGGTCTCGAACTAGCAGCCTCTCGTCGTTAAGCAACGAACGACTTATAAAATCTGACACCTCGTCTTACCACCTCGGTAGCTCTGGATTGGATGGATTTTAAGAAGTAAACAACACTTGTTCGTATATCTCTAATAGTTGCAGAAAGTAAGACGTAAATCTGATCCAATTAGAAAAGGGAATCAAACAACAAACAACTTTATAAACACTATCTATTGTATTCCAATGTCCTAATAAGTGAAAAGTGTCGTAAATAAATAATTTTGAAATGAATTGATTAAATTCGATTCGATTTGATTTGATTTGATCGTAGGTACATATTGACGCCTCTTTATCAACGAAAGAAAACAGCCATCCCCTTCCTACGATCTTTGACAACACTTCTGCATACTTCACGGTTTAGACAGGCCTGTTGGCGTGGTTGGCAATTGCTTGCTTTTCACGTAAGGTCGTGGGTTCGATTCCCACCCAGGACAGATATTTGTGTGCATGAACATGTCTGTTTGTTCTGAGTCTGGGTGTAATTATCTATATAAGTATGTATTTACAAAAGAAAAGTAGTATAATTATCTATATAAGTATGTATTTACAAAAGAAAAGTAGTAGTAGTATATCAGTTATCTGGTTTCCATAGTGCGAGCTCTGCTTAGTTTGGGATCAGATGGCCGTGTGTAAATAATGTCCCAGGATATTATTACACTATCATTACACTTTTCTTACTCGCACTCAGCTCAGTGTCACTTCATTGTGTGCCACTGTTGATCCTGGCTTACAGGGGTTGCAGTGGTAGGTAAGAGGGAGGGACTAGTCCCGATTAAAAAAATATTTTCTTACTCGCAGTTTAAGCTACTTTTGAGCTGTTCTCCTTCTAATATTTCTCAATAAATCAATAAATAAGACTAAGATATCATACAATGTGGTAATTGCTGTCTAAGTCCCTTATTTGTGCCAGCTGTGGCATTGCAATATAATTTTAAAACACACATATTATATATACCGCGAAACTAATGAAACTTGCACCGAAAGGGTAGACAGAGCTCATGAATATAAAGATGCAATTCAATGGCGATTCCGCCAACGGCTGTATCGGCTATTTTAGCGGAGTCTCATCACAGTATGTCCGGTAAACAGTAACCCAAATGAAAGGTAAGGTTACCCCACCACAAGATATTAATTTAACTTACTGGGATTGACTCATATAAGAATAAGATAGAAATTAAGAGCTAATAAATAAATAAATTGAAAAAAAAATAATTGAAAAATTGAAAGGAGGACCTTCGATTTGATTTACTGTTGCAATTAAAAAGGAATAAAATACATCTGGTTAGTCATTTTTTATTTAATCTTATTAATTCATTTTACCTGTTATTATTTACTTATGTTTATACCGATCATGTAAAAATATAGATATACATATGTAGGTACAACAAATGATAACATATTTCGGGGCATTTACTGTTATTAATATTATTCTACGACTCAGGCAACTTTACTTTCGATAATATGCTAATACGTGTACGCGTCTTTAAATTTTATACTCATATTCATAAAACAATTTAAGTATATTTCTTTAGAATTACAATAATTACAAACAATTTTTTCAAAATATAATGGATGGTGAAGTCGTGTGGATATTTTTTTTTATTTATCAGAGGGCGACAAACGAGCAAGTTACCTGGTGGTAAGTGATCACCGCCGCCCATAGACACTCGCAACACCAGAGGAGTCGCGAGTGCGTTGCCGGCCTTTAAAAGTCTGCAAACAAGTGTTGCTGACCCTTCCCCCCACCTCAATGAGCTCTGGCAACCTTACTCACACTCAGAAACACAACATTAAAATTATTAATATTATTATTAAGGAATGTCTTCTGTTAGGTGGAGGTACTGTAGGCTACTCCTTTGCACATTATATATTTACACTGTATACATTTATATTATTGTTACACATAAATTCATTTACACATTATTACCTACAGTTCATTTACACATAATAATATTTACACTATTTACACAATACACAATATTTTTATCAGTTGGTCGATGTCTACACATCCCGTTAATTCCCGCATAACTCATCGACCTGCGCCCATAACTAGCGCTGCGCTGTACATAACGCCTTATGTACTCGGCCACCGGCCGGCGCACGCGCAGAGGTCAACTCAGTCACAGACTAGATCCCACGCGGAACGCACGCTGCCTTTCTATGCCATATAGACTCGCGCCACTCGCTTATTTTATGTTACGCGCTTATGTACTATCTATTATACCTAAGAACTATATTTCATTTCCTCTCTTGTGAACTTTCTACTATACTAGTGCTTGTGCTTCCTATCATTGTGCCTTCTAAACTTATATACGTAATGTACTTGGTGATATAGTGTGTTGGACAATACATAGCTGGAAACCGTGAGTTTTGGTGTCTTATTTATCACTCCCGGGATACCACTAAGTTACCACACGCCTCACTACCATACTGGTGACCCTGTTTAAGAGCATGGATAAAGAATATAAGGACGCACTTGGCCCGAGCACGTCATCGCCGGCCGCCACTAGTGAGGGGACAATGTCGATAAATCAGAGCGATGTTTTTAGAGTCGGAGTAAGAGTGCCACCATTTTGGGCGGAAGAACCGGAGATATGGTTTGCTCAAATCGAGGGACAGTTCGCGATGTCCGGGATTACGAGTGACGTCACGAAATTTAATTACGTGATCGCACATCTCGACAATCAGCACTGCAGGGAAGTCAAAGACCTCATTGTCAGCCCTCCCCCCACGGAGAAGTACGAGAAGCTTAAAACTGAGCTTATCAAGAGGCTCAGTGCATCCAACGAGAAGAAGATTAAGCAACTTCTCATGCATGAAGAGCTTCGAGACCGCAAGCCTTCTCAGTTTCTCCGACACCTTAAAGGACTCGCAGGTACGGGAGTTCCAAATGATTTTTTGAAAACTATCTGGACTAGCCGCCTGCCTCATGGCATCCAGACGGTGCTGGCAGGACAGCCAGCCACAGCTTCTCTCGAGGACCTGGCTGATTTAGCTGATCGAGTGAACGACCTTGCTTCTTCGTCACCGAGCGTCACTGCCGTGAGCAATACAGAAGCTGGCTCCCTCATCAGTGAGCTCACCAAAGAAGTAGCTGAGCTCAGGAAGCAGTTTCAAAAGTTGGCATCGTCAAACAGGAATAGCAGATCCAAATCTCGCTCAACCAACAACCGAAACACTCGAAGTGGTTCGAGGCGGCGATCTCAATCCAACTATAGGAAGTTTCCTTTGTGTTGGTACCACGGCAAGTTTGGCGAGAAGGCGAACAAGTGCATCCGCCCGTGTGACTTCGATAATGGCGACTGACGATTGCCTCTCACCGTCTTCGGGTCGCCTGTTCGTCACCGATCGTTCTTCGAAGACACAATTCCTGGTCGACACTGGTAGCGACCTCTGTGTCTACCCACGATCGGTGCTTCGGGATCGTCGTCCTCGGACTGAATATAACTTATGTGCTGCTAACGGTTCTAACATTGCTACCTACGGTTATATAAACTTAAATTTAGATTTTGGCTTACGCAGGTCATTTATATGGCGTTTTGTTGTTGCAGACGTAACAAAACCAATTATAGGCGTAGATTTTTTAAATTATTACAGCCTTGTTGTTGACTGTCGTAATAAGCGTTTGAGAGATAGCTTAACTTCTGTAACGGCTATTGCCACTTTAGTAAACCGTAAAGATAACGTGTCTTCTGTAAAAGTCGTGACTGGTGAGACTCGGTTTCATAAAATTTTAGACGAGTTTCCTGAAATAACACGACCAGCTGGTAGACACCACGTTACACCACACAACACAGTCCACCATATCCGCACGACCCCAGGCCCCCCGGTCTCCCTCCCGCCGCGCCGGTTACCTCCAGATAAGCTCAAGATCGCTAAAGCCGAATTTCAGTCTATGCTGGCCTGTGGTACAGCTAGACCCTCAGAGAGTCCCTGGTCTTCGCCATTACACATGGCTCCAAAGAAAAATAACGGATGGCGCCCCTGTGGCGATTATCGCAGTCTTAACGCCCGCACGGTCCCTGACAGATATCCGATTAGGCATATCCACGACTTTACTCACAGTATCGCTGGTTGTAAAATTTTTAGCACACTGGATTTGGAGAAAGCATATAATCAGATACCTGTCAGCCCTGAGGATATACCTAAGACTGCGATCACCACGCCATTCGGCATGTTCGAATTCCCGTTCATGAGTTTCGGCCTTCGTAACGCGGGGCAGACCTTTCAGCGATTTGTGGACGGGCTTACCAGAGGGCTAGATTTTGTTTACTCGTACTTAGACGATTATTTAATATACTCTAGGAGCGAGACAGAGCACGAGGAGCATTTGCGGGCAGTCTTTAATAGATTAAAAGAGTACGGCATGTTGATTAACACGTCAAAATGTGTCTTTGGGGCACCAGAGGTGCAATTTCTAGGGTATCTGATCTCGGAAAGTGGATGCAGACCCCTGGACACCAAGGTGCTGGCTATAAAAGATTTTCCTCCTCCCACAAACGTGCGGCAGCTACGAGGCTTCTTAGGGATGCTGAATTTTTACAGGAGATTTCTTCCGCGAGCAGCCCAAATCCTTGGATTTGCCCCCACTGCATGCGCTTTTGACAGGTTCGTTGAAAGGAACGCAGCCAATCCAGCTAACGGGTGATACTTTAGAGGCTTTCCAGGCCTGCAAGGATAGCTTAGCAGACGCAGCTTTGTTGGCTCATCCAGATTGCGCAGCCAAGCTTGCTGTCGTTACCGATGCGTCGGATAAGGCCATCGGAGCGGTTCTTCAGCAGTTCAAGGATGACGCATGGGAACCTTTGGCATTCTTCTCCCGTAAACTCAGCCCCTCACAGACCAAGTACTCGCCCTATGACAGGGAATTGTTGGCGATATACGAGGCCATAAAATATTTTAGGCATATGCTCGAGGCTCGTCACTTTATTGTCTATACTGACCATAAGCCAATCAGTTTTTCATTCCATGAAAGGAAAAACAACTGTTCGCCAAGGCAGTATAGACACCTTGACTTCATATCCCAGTTCACTACAGACATCCGCCACATATCCGGCAAAGATAATATCGTTGCCGATACTTTGTCACGGATTGAAGAACTGGGAGTACCTGTCAGCCTCGAGACATTAGCCGAAAATCAAGCTACTGACCCTGAACTTGAGGAGCTTTTGAGTAAAGGTTCATCACTCAAACTTCAAAAACTCCCTATTCCTGGAAGTCGAGTTACCTTGTACTGTGACGTCAGTACCTCAACTTCCAGGCCTTACGTTCCAAAAATCTTACGGAAGCAGGTCTTTGATAGCCTGCACTCCCTGAGTCATCCTGGCGCCACTGCATCCGCCAAATTGGTATCAGAGCGATTTGTCTGGCCCGGTGTTCGGAAGGATTGCAGAGAATGGGCGCGTTCATGCTTACCGTGCCAGAGGGCTAAAATCACTCGTCACGTGACTTCCCCTTTAGGCACTTTTAACTTGCCCCGCGCTCGTTTCAGTCAGGTTCATATTGACCTAATCGGTCCTCTCCCTCTCTCGCATGGTTATCGATATTGCTTAACGGCTGTAGACCGTTTTACTCGCTGGCCGGAAGCAATACCGATACAGGACATAACAGCGGAAACTGTTGCAAAAGCCTTGCTGTCGACCTGGATTTGTCGGTTCGGTTGTCCAACAGACATTACGACCGACCGTGGCCGACAATTTGAATCGGCCTTGTTCCAATGTCTATCACAGATGGCCGGTTTCGTTCATAAAAGGACGACAGCCTACCATCCGGCATGCAACGGCTTAGTTGAGCGGTTTCACCGACAACTAAAGGCCGCCATTGTATGTCACGCGAATGACCGATGGACAGAATCGTTGCCATGGGTTTTGTTGGGTATACGAGCCGCTTTTAAAGAGGATTTGCAAGCCTCGTCAGCGGAACTGGTGTATGGTGAGCCGCTGAGACTACCTGGCGAGTTCTTCGAGCCTTCAATTGGCGGTACGACGGATGTATCCGAATTTTCCGCCAGACTTAAAAATTTTGCTGAGAAGTTGCGACCAATTCCTACTTCGCGCCATAGTAAGCCCAGGGTATTTATTTATAAAGAACTCAAAACCTGTGATCATGTTTTCCTGCGCGACGACACATCACGTGGTTCTCTTACTGCAGCTTACTCCGGGCCGCATAAGGTGCTTGCCAGAGGAGATAAAGTCTTTAAGATTATGGTAAAAAATAAAGAGACGACCGTGTCTATAGATCGACTTAAGCCAGCCTTTACACTATCCGTTCAAATAGACGAACCCTCATCCGAAGTTCCACCAAACCGTGTGACTCGTTCTGGCCGTCATGTGAAGTTTCCAGAATATTATCGCCCTTGACGGGCTCTGGTGGGGGGTGGTGTAGGCTACTCCTTTGCACATTATATATTTACACTGTATACATTTATATTATTGTTACACATAAATTCATTTACACATTATTACCTACAGTTCATTTACACATAATAATATTTACACTATTTACACAATACACAATATTTTTATCAGTTGGTCGATGTCTACACATCCCGTTAATTCCCGCATAACTCATCGACCTGCGCCCATCACTAGCGCTGCGCTGTACATAACGCCTTATGTACTCGGCCACCGGCCGGCGCACGCGCAGAGGTCAACTCAGTCACAGACTAGATCCCACGCGGAACGCACGCTGCCTTTCTATGCCATATAGACTCGCGCCACTCGCTTATTTTATGTTACGCGCTTATGTACTATCTATTATACCTAAGAACTATATTTCATTTCCTCTCTTGTGAACTTTCTACTATACTAGTGCTTGTGCTTCCTATCATTGTGCCTTCTAAACTTATATACGTAATGTACTTGGTGATATAGTGTGTTGGACAATACATAGCTGGAAACCGTGAGTTTTGGTGTCTTATTTATCACTCCCGGGATACCACTAAGTTACCACACGCCTCACTACCATAGTACTTCCCCAGTTGGGCTGTTCTTTGAGGGAATGAACGCTAAGCCCCACCTCTCTTAAATTTAATAGCTCTTTGAAATTAACTAATTTCACTATCGATACCTTTCTTAAAGAATCGTTCAAATAATTGTCACCAGTCCCTATGTACTTGACCCATAAAAGTTTACACCTCAAAGTTAGAAATTTACGTTATCAGTGTTCGTTATGTGACTTTTTGTATTTCACCTATTTGTACCTAGTTGAGGCACTGTTAACCTCAATAAAAGTTGGTAATATAAAGGAGAATAAAGTTTAATGAATGGAAAGTAATGAGTATTGGCTGAAATAGGAGATTTGGCCGCAATTCTGGTGATATTAAACGAATTGACCAATCATTATGTGGAAATATAATTGAACCCTCTTTCAATTTTATTGAAATATCCGCCTTAACTTTACTTAATATGAATTTACTGCTTTTGTTAAAAGAAAAACGAAATCGTTTTATAGTTATTTAAGGTAAAAAAGTAATGCGGTCTTTCTACCTGTTACGTTTTATCTACGATCTATCGACTCTTCTCTCTCGACTCTATCTTGATTAACTGATGACTGACTGCAAACCAGAGGTCGTGGGTTGCATCCTGCCAAGAAACCAATCTCTGTTATGAGCCCGATTATTTGTTACTAGTCTGGATGTAATTTTCGTATGATATTTATGTATTTAGAAATATATAAGTACCTATGTTTATCATAGGATCCGCGTACTTGGGTATAATAATAATAATAATAATATCTGGGGACAATGTCACACAGATCATCCTAGCCCCAAACTAAGCAAAGCTTGTACTATGGGTACCAGGCGACGATATACGTACTTATATAGATAGATAAATACTTATATACATATAAAGCAGTGTGTTAGTTGTCCCAAGATATTTATTTTTATAAGCGACCGAAGTGTTATATTCAATTAATTAGTTTTCACTTGTGGTTCAATCCCATTATAAAATTCAGTAGGTATATTTCAAAATATAATTTGTGGTGGGAATATTGTCATGGAAACTGAAGGAATTTGGTTCGTTAAGTTTTACATTCCGTTAATTGTTACTGAAATATCATTGATTATTAAAGCGTGTTTATAAAATATAATCTATTCATAATTTGTTTTTTTAATGACATGACGCCGGTATTAGGTAATTTAATCCCTGTGTCGTGAGGTACTTTACAATCATATAATAGACGGACACAAATGCGTGTGGCGCTGCGGCTAAGACAGTCGCCTCGCCTCTTCGTGTCACGGGTTCGAGTCCCGCGCCGGACCACAATTTGTGTGACCCATAAATAGTTGTTCTGAGTCTGGATTTAATTTGTTTCCGTCTATTATAGGCTTGTAAAGTACCCCGCGACACAGGCATTAGATTCAATAGTGCGGCCGTTGTCTAAAAAAAAATCGGACACGCCACGGAGGAAAAATCACCGAAAAATAACAAATGTTCTACTGAAATCAATGTAAAAGTGTAGACATTTACTTAACTACACACAGCTCAATATTTACAACAAACAGAATGCCTTATAGACCTAGAATTTAAATTTAACTATTTTTGTTTTAACTGTTTCTTTAGCATACAGTATAAAAGTAAATATAATTCGCACGGTTTAAGGCTTTTATATTGCAATTTTATATGACAAAGTTAACAGCCTGCATAATGAAACGACACAAAAGTGTCATTTTACAAGCCAACGCCAGATATTAAACGCCACAACTCATTTCAAACTTTTCCACTCAAAGGAACATGAACAGGGCAGTAATATTATGCCCTAAATCACCTATCATACTTACCCCAGTTACCATAAATTGCTTTTATTTTACAACCATGCTCGAATGTTATACAAATATACTAGCTGTGTTGTGTGGTGATGGCGGCCAATGATGATGATGTTTTTTCCTGGCCGATATCGACCACAGCGACAGCGTATATTAAAATTTCAATTATTTTAAGATGACATCAGGAGCGTGGTTGGTCAGCTCTTTCATGGGCCCTCATATGACTGCAATAGCCAAGACACCGTTTACGTAATTGTACTGTTTCGCCGAAGATTGTTGAGCTTTTAGAGCGTCCGCCTAGCGTCTAACTGAGCCCGGCTCCCATCCTCAAAGTCAGAAACCTTCTGATGTACAAGGCGTCTCCATTTAAGCCGTTTTTGAGCCTGGGTTTCCCATCTAGCTGGATCTATGCCACACGTCTTCATGTGCCGCTTTTGCAAATCCTTAAAACGGAGAAACTGTCCGCCATGCTTCAGCGATTCTACCAGAGGACAGGTAGCAGCTTCCTTCTGAGTACTATGACCATCATACTGCGATTGTCAACCCGCCTACACCAAGCGTATCGATTATGGCATATCCCCCAAAATTTATCTTGGGCAGGTTGTCCTCCAGCCGTGGACTTCTTTTGGCTGTTATGATGATGATACTTATTTTTAATTTATCCTTTTATTTATCCTGTTCTTTCTTACGATCTATATGAGAAAGGTAGGTAATGACATTTAAATTAGTTAAGTGTTGTAAAAGACAGTATAACCAGCATGACATCTGGGTTAAACCCCGGATCGGCACAGCCCGGAGCATGGGCATAAGCTGTTTGTTACATTCGTGCCCCGGATGGCACGTAAAGCCGTTAATCCTATACAATTCTAAAATGAATGAATAGTTTCCCCTGTTTTTATGCCCAAACTTCTGAACTGCTGCGTAGTTGGCTAGACTCTATTGAGGTTGGCCGCCGTAATTGAAATCCAGCCAGAGTAAAGTAAAGTAAAGTAAAATACGCTTTATTGTACACCAATACATAGCATAATAATTTAACATAAAGTTATTAAGGTACAATGGGCGGTCTTATCGCTGCTGCGATTTCTTCCAGACAACCTTAAACGGAATATAATCCAAGGATCTAGAAATAAATTGGGTAGTGCAGGTGTTTGAAAAAATTAACCTTAACCTAACTTAAACTAACAAAAGTCAACAAATATAAAAATATATACATAAATAAATAAATATACTAATATCCCTATGATATATAATAATAAATATTTATATCAAGAATACCCATGTAATTATCAACTGATTCCTATAAATTAATTATCCTATTATATAATAAAATTTAAACGGTAAAACTTTATTTAAATCTCTATTTGTTCTACAATATTTTTTGTGTACTTATTCGATTTGTGATAAAACACCTCAATCATGACTTATGCATATTTACTTGAATATTATACTTAGATTAGCTGTGCCCCGCAGTTTTACCCGCGTTAAATTTTATAATTTATCACAGCTATTCCCCTGTAGGTGATAGCGTGATAATATGTAGCCTATATGTTGACCCCAGTCTTAGTAATATTCACGCAAAATTTGAAGTAAACCCATGCAGTACTTTCTGAGTTTAGCCCGGACATACCTACCTACAGACAAACAGACGAAAATTCTAAAAACTATTATGTTTGGCTTCGATATCGATTGCAGATCCCGAGTATCCTTTTAAAAACAATATTCAATATACAGTTTTGACTTTCTTACGATTTTATTATATGTATAGATACTATGATTTAAAGTAACTACACAATCAAATTCAGCTGAAACGTTTTTCCTCCCCCAACATCAAATTATGTTCCCAATAAAATTATTCGGGTCATTGTTGACGAAATAAGAGATTGTTTGTCAAGAGGAAATTGAGACCTAAATTATTCAAGCGGTTAATCTATAAAACTATTGTTCTATTTACTTTTATGATAGTTGGCTAACTTATCTTATAATTTTATAGCCGTTTCTCTTTTAATCGAAGACATATAACTATACATTTATTTGGTGACAACCTATTTGCGTTGGATGGAACAGAATTTAATTTCAATGGATAATGGTAGCAAAAGGTGTAAGAGTTTATTGGAAATAATAAAAGATAGCTTACGAAAGCTAAGAATAATACTAAGAATAATACTATAATAATAAAAAGTATCTAGGGATCAAGTTCATTTTAACTATAAAAATATCTCATGAATATTTACCAAATCTAATCTTCAAGCCTGACTTTTTTCTTTAATTTAAGTTAATAACTGTTCCAAATATTTTGGAAAAAAATAAAAAATAAACATTTTGGTAATCGTCAGTAATGGTAAGTCAATCCCGTCGATTCGTCATGAAAGAAGTGCAAGGTTTGTCATCTCTTCTTAGTTTTTCAGATGCTTCCCATACGAAAGACGCTGGATAACCTCCCACGTATGCGCCTCCAATCTCGCAGACCTATCTGGTCCGACCCCTACCTACAAAGTAACAAAACCTTCGATGTCGATACCGAGTGGGAAAAATACTGGCATGACCAGGGGTGCATCTCTAACATAGACCCCACCAAAACCCCCACTGGTTTTAAAGAAAGCCGAAAGATATGGGTCACTCTCAATCGAATACGAACGGGGGTGGGTCGATGCAACCACAACCTTCAAAAGTGGGGTTTCATACCATCAGCAGCCTGTGACTGTGGAGCACCAGACCAGACCATTGCGCACATTGTCGAAGAGTGCCCCATAAGACATTTCTCAGGGGGACTTGAGGGCCTGCTTGCGCTTACAACCGAGGCAAGGGACTGGCTACTGAATCTAGATATAAAATTGTAATTATAGATATAAAATTGTAACTTATATTAACGGGAAAATAGCTATACGAAAAGAAGAAGTTTTTCAGTTTGTCAAAAGCATGTTAGTGTGGGTACTGCTTTTTATTAAATTAATTTATATCTAATGCCAATTATATTAAATATTAATACTCTGCACTTCTTCTCCATATGAACTTTAACTGTTCCAAATTTCATACTCATCCATCCGCCCAATTTTCGTCAAAAGGGTACAAAGTTTTTGTTTCACATATTAATATTATGATGATTGAAATTGAATGTTAAATTAACTTTGAAATTATTTTTTCCATAAAATATGTGTAACTTACATGGAATAAACACATATAAAGCTCAGAATATTTACATTAGCCGCACGATTGGACATTTAATTTCTGAAATTGCTTGCAGTAGCTTATAGAAATAAATTAAACTTAATTCGCTTCTGAAACATAAATTCCCCTTAAACCTGACAATAATGTATATTTACATTTTAACTCACAAAGACGTATAAAATTCATTTGAAACAAAGTTATAAAATGTGTGTACAGTTTTTATTTATACTTAGATACTATGATTTATTGTGGTCATATTTATAAGATTTTTAAACACAGAAAATATTTTAATAAAGTAATTTAATATTTATACAATGTACATGGTTAAACGCATTTTCTTTCACCGGTTCGTTAACAAGCGGTGAGGTTAACCCTTCAACGTGAGGCTATAAGAGACCACATCAATTTCAACTTTATTAAAATAAAAAACAAATAATAAAAAGAAGAAAAATAATATACCAAAGCCTGGTTAAGGTACTAGGGGCCCGGTTTAGTTCCATTTATGAGCAGATCCGTGATTACGTTAAGTTATTGGTCTCGGCTGTAGGAAGGAAGGCCATGTAATAATCTCCAAAATTACATATTGGAACGAAGTTCCTTATCGCGCGTTGTGAAAGGGGGCTAGACGGAAAAAATTCTTACGAAAAGTTGTAACGACACTTTTTGCAGCTGTGCGGCGTGCGCATGTTTCTTTGTCTGTCTCTCTCTCTCTCTCTCTCTCTCTCTCTCTTATAGAAAGCAAGCCAGATATTTTCATTTCTATTTCATATTGAACAGTGTGGTGTCGCGATGATTATTTTTGTTGAGTGTATACAGGTTTTTGTACATAATAAATAATAAGAAATAACTTCATTCCATCTAGGTGTCCCTTGACACCTCTCAAATTTTTGATTCTTCATAATGTACTAATATCTGTTAATAGCCGTGTGGCTGACGGCAAAGAGTATCTCCACCCCATCCCAACCAGTGACGACTGGTTTAGTACTGCGTGCATCCCGTCTAGGAATAATGGGCAGATATCCTTTTTGGCTGCCTCGTTGGTCTAGCGGTAGCGTGTTCACCCGCAGATAATGAGTGGGTTCAAATCACGGGTCGGGCCAAAAAGTGATTTTGGAGTTTATCCGTAAAATAATAGTAATACCGGGACATTATTCACACACGGTCATCTGATCCCAAATTAAGCAGAGCTTGTACTATGGAAACCAGATAACTGATATACTACATTATACTATTTTTTCTTTAGTAAATACATACTTATATAGACAACTAGCTGTGCCTCACGGTGTTACCCGCGTTAGATTTTATAAATTTTCTTTACTATAAACCTCACGGAGCCCGAGACCTTTCCAACGAATGCAAAACCGTGGAAATCGGTTCGTGCGTTCTGGAGTTATAGCGTCAGGAAGGAAAACCTGTCTTATTTTTATATAGTTGATTTATACCCAGACTCAGGACAAACAGACATGTTCATGCATACAAATATTTGTCCCGGGTGGGAATCGAACCCACGACCTCCGGCGTGAAAGGTAGCGTATCTACCAGCCCCGTCAAAGAAATTTCTCAGTATCAGCCCGAAGTATGGAAGTTGGCAGTATTACAACCCCGTGCCTCGGAGAGCACGTAAAGCCGTCGGTCCTGTACCTGAATTCTTTCTAGTCGTGTCGCTAATCGTCCCATCGGATGATGAGAGTGATGGAAATGGAAATGGAATGGAATGTCCTGCGAAATTGGCTAGTCTTCATTGAGACTGGCTGCCGTGGCCGAAATTCGGTCGGGAGGACATTATTATTATTATTTATCCTTTTTTTTCTTTATATAAAATAAATCTTGCGTTTATCGCTTTTTATATTCGTATGAATGACTAGGCTTGGCCTATACGTTCATAGAAATATCAAGTCATAT
Source organism: Pseudoips prasinana (assembly GCA_951640165.1). Lineage (NCBI taxonomy): Eukaryota > Metazoa > Arthropoda > Insecta > Lepidoptera > Nolidae > Pseudoips > Pseudoips prasinana. Next base: position 34,325,847 of record OX621247.1, read on the forward strand.
AATATTTCCACATAAATATTTTCTTCTAAATTTTTCACATAACACAATCTTTCCAATAACTTCCTAAAATAACATTCTCGGACACAAAGGATACAATGTGCGCTACACAAAAGAAACTAATATATGGCCCATCAAAATTATGAAAGAAAGTTTACGTGCTTGAATTGCTAAGTTAAAGGTTAACTTCAGGTATTTTTACCTGCGAATAGCGGACATTATTGTATTCTTAGTATTTAAGGCTTTTTTTAGAGTTTCGTACGTCCGATGTAGGTAGAAACGAGAACGGTATAACAATTAGATTGATAATAAATACCTTATGATTCTTTTAGTGTTTCATACGGTCGATGTACACACCTGCTTATACATTTAAGAAGAAACTAATGCAGTATGTACAGAACATAGAATAATAAGTTGAAATATCTTTTACTTTTTAATAATATAAAGGATTAAAATTGTCTATTTGAAGAAGATAATTTGTGTATAACGTTGTTAGTGCACATTAATGTATACTTTAGTTTAATTTTAATTTTATTTTATTCAATGTGTTACTGTTTGTTTTCCCTAATAAATAAAATAAAATAAAAAGATGTAGCTAGAAACGAAAACGTTATAGGAATTCAATTCACGTCATCTAATATCGTCCACTGCTGGACATAGACTTCACCAAAAGGTTTTTATAAAGTTGCCATTTGTAGTAGTCAAGGCCAGTGTACGACTAAACTCCGACAGACATTACGCCGACAAACTGTACACCGACAAGACATTAATTTGACTGTACTTTTCGCCGACAGAACACTTTGCCGGCAGTATTCATGATTATTGGTTTAGGTTAGGATAGAACTGTGACCACAACGCACGAGCCGAGCGAGCGAAGCGAGCGTGCCGCAGTAGCGGCCTGCCAAGTGCCAGAACCGAATCGGTCCTATATTACACTTGGTTTCAATGTTTCTCTCTGGGTAATAATGAAATAATGAAATTTATTCAGCACTCGGGTATTAACATACACTTGCACTTGTCAAGTTCAAAATGCAGTACTCAAACATAGTCAAACACAGTACTTATAAAAAATACAAAAATATAATTAGTCTAAAAAAATTAATCTATTATTTTGAAATTTAGTTGTACAATATTAAAATTAAAGAATTGAAGGCAATGAGCATTTGGCTATGCGAGTTGGCGTACCACTAAAGTATCGCGGCCGTAGTTCGCGACACACAAAATTATTATTAATAATTTCCTGAACCTTTACTTTAACACAGATAGCTCCAAACTACAAAATTTATAATGTAGGTTCCTACTTAAATAAACGAACGATGAATAAAGTCAGATCTATTATTTAATGTAAACAGTCCTGTATAAGTAGTTTTTATAGTCCAAATAATGTTTTGACTAATTTATATTTTGTGAATACAACCTTCGTATATTATATGTTAATAATATAATGTCCTCCTAGCCGAATTTCGGCCACGGCGGCCGGTCTCAACAGAGATTAGCAATTTGCGCGGGACATATTATAGTGCTCAAGTGTGTGCGCAAACACAGGAGCACTTTCTATTCCATCACTCTCATGATCCGCAGGGACGCCTAGTGACACGACCGGAAAGAGGTCAGGCACAGGACCGACGGCTTTACGTGCTCTCCGAGGCACGGGGGTATAATACCGCCAACTCCTAGACTTCGGGCTGAGGTTGAGAAATTTTCACTTTTTACAGAAAAGTCCCAAAACCACTTATGGCCCGACCCAGGATTTGAATCCAGGACCTTGTTCTCTGCGGGTGAACACGCTACCGCTAGACCAACAAGGCAGTCATTATATGTTAAGTATATATTATATATACGTCTTATGCTGTGGCTATCGTAAAAGGCGACTATGGGATACACCAGATAGTCACACAGCAGTGCCATCTGTAAACTAGCTACAACTTAATCCCGGTCGTCGACTCGCATGCTAAACGCGGTGACTACAGCAAACCCCTCCAAATGGCCACGTGTGCCAATCCTTGGTGAGACCCATATCCAGCAGTAAATGATATCAGACTGATGACGATTATATCTAATTCCATTCAGGAAATTGTACAGAAAATCGTACTCAGAAAATTATCCCTGTTAGTAGTCCTTAGTTAGTATTAGTATCGTAACTGCGAAATCTCGATTTCTCAATCTACGGATGTGGAAGAATGACAAAGAAAGGCTTCCCCCAAAGATCTCCACAACTGCCGGTCTTGCGCTATCCGCATCCAGCGACTTCTAGCGTCCCTCACAAGATCATCGGTCCATCTGGTATGTGGCCGGCCCACGCTGAAATTCTTATAAAATTAAATAGGCCAACAACAAAACACTATAAACATTAATTCTATCACTTCACTCAAACCAAAACCAACGCCAAAATAGGCCACAGATCTACATCAATTCTCTGTCAAAACTCATTTAGCCCAAACATGTGTCGTTCCAATTGGATTGGACCCCTAATTCTGCACAATTTAAACGGTTTAGGATCACAGCTGTCCAGCGTCCGGTGTACCTTACCAATTTACTTAATTAATGCAAGACAGGTTGACATTTTGGTATTATTCGCAATACTACTTACTAGTCGTATGGGTAGTGGTAACCCTAGTGTTAGAGTTGTTCAAGCTGCCCAGTAGGCCTCCGACATGGCTTAACGACTGTTGTCTAATGCCTACAATAGGGATGCACAACTTAACGTACTCTAAGAAGCACGGCCGGAAGTAAACCACTTTGTTGGTCACCCATCTATGGACTGACCGCGAGCCTAGTTGCTTAACCTCGCCAATCACTTACGGACCTGTGAGAGCATTTAGCTATGATCGCCTCATTCGTAATGCAATGCGTTAATTTAAACTAAAAGATACATTCTTTTGGTTTGAGTTTAAATTTACTCTTTGAATTACGAACCTTAATGGCGTCCGAATGAAGACTAAAGCTGAACAAAGGTCTACCCAAAAGATCTTTACGATAGATGTGTCCATCGTTCTAAGAGATATCCAATAATCGCCAAACTTAGTACACCGAAAGACGGAATTGGAGACAGGGTTCGCGAAATACATTTTATTTTGGTTTTTATACAACCAAGTCAGAAAACAATTCCTATGTGTGTATCTAAGTCAGAAAACAATCATACAGCCCATTTGATGATAACAAGTTATCGCAGTCTATGGACGCCTACACTTTGCTGACCTTTTAAAATCTTTTTACTCTGTTTTTAAGAGTCCTATGCTGTAGACGTTTGGGAAAAATGTGGCCAGGTAGATAGTTCTAGCCGCGTAGTACGTGCATACATCAACAAGCGATGGTTAGAGCGAAATAGCGAACAAAACAACTAAATTCGTCTCGCATGTGATCGAACTAGATGTAGAAGAAAAAACAATTATTACATCATCTTGTGGGATCAACTGTACACTTTAATTAAGAAAAAGTTACAACTAGTAGAAAAAGAAAGCACGGTTCGCTTTCAGCGTTCATACATCCTACGTACGTGCAGGCTCTGGTATGAATTATCTGCTGCGGTGTCCCCAGCGCTACATGACTTTCTTTAGACGAGGTTTAAAAATAGTATTAATCTCACGGTAGGAAGCGGTTTGCTGTGCCCCCTGGCATTGCGATTGTCCATGAGCAGCGGTTACCACTTACCATCAGGCGGGCCGCTAACTCGTCTACCTTCAAAAGCAATAAAAAAATAAAAAGGTAGTTAATTGTATCTGGAAACCAGATAGTCTTCGTCCTTGGTTGGATTTGGATTTAAGTGTATAGTTTGCTTGAAGATAAATTATTCTACTGGTTAGATAATTGAATGATGGTAATTTCTGTTTGAACGTTTTTAATGGTAAAGTTGAACAAAGAGAAGACAAAAAATTCTAAACATTCACTTTATTTTTGACAGAAATCATGTTTATTGGAAAACTGTTTTGGCGGAGAAGCTTGCTCATAAAATTTAGATGCTTTGGATGTAAATTAACTGATTCTTTTATTCTCAGTGTTTAAATAAATCTTGTTTTTGAAGGATCAGGTGTTCGTGTCTCCACGAAAAAAGGAAGGGCTTCCGACCAGGCGAGGTGATTTGCCCGGACTAGTTGCTTTTTGAGCTTCTATTGTGCAAACAAGCATGTTAATTTCGCTACTGTGCTGTGATACATGGATGGCTAGAGTTGTGATTATTGAAATTTGGTTACACGGCGCTCAACCAATCAAATTTTTTTTGTAGCCGTAGAGGACCACCTAAGTAGTTAAATTCTTGAGCTTATCAGTGCTCAGTCCTGCTTGTAGTCATAATACAGTGGTCGTCAAATCATGACAATTACCTACTGGATGGCTTATACAAATTTGACATTACGTTAACTACTGTCTTCTCGAGAAAGAAACAAGAAGTGAGTAAGGTCGCTAGAGCTCATCGGGGTGGGGGAAGGGTCAGCAACACTTGTTAGCTGACTCTTAAAGGCAGACATCGCACCCGCGACTCCTCTGGTGTTGCGAGTTTCCATGGGCGGCGGTGTTCACTTACCATCAGGTGACCCGCTTGCTCGTTTGTCGACCTCTGACATAAATAAAAAATACTTTGCCTCATACGATAAAGCACGCTTGTATCTACGGCTCTTATTAAAAACATATGTGGAAAAATCTTTTTCTCAACTATGTTTAATATCCTACTATAAATCAGAGCAAAATGAAATCCGTGATAGATGGCAGTGGGGTTTGTGGTTAAGCGCGAATTACCGCTGCCACTAACAGGCCTTGACATAATTCGAGAATTCAGGTATGAAGGCAATGTATTCATGATGAACCTATCCTATCCTGATTTATTTTAAAAGAAAAGCAACGAACCAAATAGCATCTGATTGATCTAATCATAATATTGTTATCTAGTTCTTTTTAAATTTATTTGTTAAATTAAAAAGAACAAAATGGATTTTGGTTTCTAGTGGAACTTAAACTCTTGGTTTCTAGTATGCTACTTTACTATACATCGTTGGCACTGGAGACTAATATTAGTAATAAATAACACATCTCACGTCACGATATAAACTTAATAAATACTAAACGAACTAAATACCTAGCTAGGGTAATATATAGGGTGGCCGAGGAGTTGAAGTTCAAACGCAAAAAGATACTTACCACCCCTAAATGATAAGGTAATGACAATAATTTTATGACAATTTATTTTATTTTTATTTTATTATGATTTGGCATTAAAAATACACATAACCCTAAATATTCACCATTCTACAATCTACTCCTATTTTTAATACCAATTTCATTATTTTCAGATTTTTATGATTACTGTGTTCATGGATTGGTTCCCTCGATCATTTAGATTTACAATTGGACCCGGTAGGTGGCACTGCGATGAGATTCCGGGATTAATTTATATTGTTAAGGGAGGACAACGTTGGCCGAGACAGCTCGTAGATATATAGATAATAGTTATGGAATACTGAGGACTTACTTGTAAAGCTTGTCGACCATTGGTGATTCTACAAAATACTCAACATTGTTTCCGGATATTAACGCGACTAGCCTTTATTGTTAGTTTCCCAAGTTTTGGCCAAGTTGCATTGTTCGTGGTCACGTGACCTATAACTATAATGGTTAGTCGGGTTTAAGTATTAAACAATTTTGTATAATAATGATGCGCTAAAGTTTAAAAGTGAAATATTAAAATGTCTAACGCTCCGAAGATTATTTATGTATCGTTATGAAATTGTAACATGACTTAGAAATTAATTATTTGCTGCTTTTTATTTTAATAATATTTCTACTCTAAGATTTATTATTGTTAGAACTAGGTTAATATTTTATTTGCTTCTAAAATAATAGGACGTCCATCGTGAGACGCCATTTCTGGCTTTCAGAGTTTTTTTTATTTTTTCAACGGGCCTGTTTGCGTAATTGGCAAATATTTGATTTTCACGCCGGAGGTCGTGGGTTCGATTCCCACCTAAGAAAGATATTTGTGTGCATGAACATGTCTGTTTGTCTTGAAGCTGGGTGTAATTATTTATATAAGTATGTATTTACAAAAGAAAAGTAGTATATCAGTCATCTGATTTCCATAGTACAAGCTCTGCTTGGTTTGGGATCAAATGGCCGTGTGTAAATAATGCCCCAGGATATTTATTTATTTATTTTACAGTGAAGTGTGTGCGCAAATACGTAATAGGTACTCTTTATGCCATCAGGCTAATGGTCCGATGGCTCGAGCTAGCCGACACGACCGGAAAGAGGTGAAGTGCGGGACTAATGATGGCCTGTACATGATCTCCGAGGCAAGAAGCGGATATCAGACTTCAAGTTAATATTAAGAATGTTCACAAGAATATATCAGATTTTATCCCAACCTAGGATTTGAACCTCTAGACCTACTGCTACTTACTTAACTGCTAGACCAACGAGGTATTTACTTCACATAGCAAGTGATCACATGTCTTAAATGCGTAAGGTTTGCTAGATCAATAATAACCAGAGCCGTATTTTATATATGGTAAATTTGCTCAGTGCTGAAATAATGAAGGAAGTACCGTGAAATATTAGTTTTTTGGTCTACCATCAGGTCTCACCTTATAGTAAGTGAGGATGTGGCCTGCGCGTACCCATAAGATGCCTGTTTACTCTAACCTTAAATAAACCAATGTTTTAGTTTCTACGATATGAATATAAGTTACCTAATTTGAACAAAATTCAAATCATCAAGCAATCATAGTTAATCTTAATTGATTGTTTGTTTACCTCACCGCTGCACCACTACATGCGAAGTTGTCATTCACATAACTGCAGTCCAGCCTGTCTGCAATCATGGCCAGTCCACTGCTTGAGCTAGCCCACACCCTGCACCCTATGTCTTCCACGTAGGTTGACACTTGATTGTATCAAACTAAAAGGTATAAAGATGTGCTTAAGTGCCACATGAAGAACTGTTCTTATGGGAACAGCGGGCAGCCAAACAGTCAGAATGGCGGACTTTAGTCCAAGCCAAAGTCGACTGTTTCGAGTCTGGAAGGCGCGCTGAGCTGGATACCAAGCGGGATGAATTGAAAGCCAGACCACCTGCGGCGATCAATTACAATTATTACAATGATGTGAAAGAGGATGTAGTCACAAAGATTGAAAATGGCATGCCGAGATGGTTTGGCCATTTAGAAAGAATGAATGAAAGAAGATTGACAAAAGAAGTATACCTGGCCTGTGTGAATGGGACAACCGGAAGGGGAAGACCACGTCGAACATTCTCTGACCAAATTGGAGATGTTCTCAAGAAAGGGCAGGTCAGAAGTACCCTAAACCGGAGAGCATGTATGAAGAACATAATGCCAGTAAACGAGGCAAAAGAAGTATGCAAAGATCGTGACAAATGGAAATCCGTTGTCTCTGCCTACCCCTCTGGGAAACAGGCGTGAGTCTATGTATGTATGTACAATGGTGTGCTCACATGCCCGCAATGTTTAATTTCAATGTTGGCTACATAAGTCACATGCGAGCACACGAACGTCGGCTACAGTAGGAGAAGAAGCGGTCGCCGTGGCCGTAATCGGCCGGGACTACATCAAAGTATTCAACTGGCTGTCTGACAATCAGATTGGCCAAAGTTGATTCTACAGCGAGGTAATGCGTGTGGACGACACGAATGTCTATTAAGTACATCGTACATCAGATACTGATCTTGTTAAGAATATCGGAACAATCAATCTCATTATTTAGCAGCTTGTATAGAAACTCATGATAACGTTAAAAACTATAAAGAAAGAAAAATATAAAACCATATTCTGTTACATGTACCTACAGTATTTATCTAAAAAAGTAAAACACAACAGTTATCACAAACAATTGCCACATTCTAAAACAATTCAAAGGAATAGTTCCAAACAAAAAATCTGTTCCCGTCTACTGAAACTGTGACAGCCGCGGGCAGAACTACTGAACAAAATTCATTTCCAAACAAATTGGCCTAACATCTTCCGTTAAAGGACTTTCAAGGACCAAAATAGTTGGGACACCTAACGTTTCGTGAAATACGCATGCGTGAAAAGTTGGGTCTCCCCGCGTGTGCTATTCCCTATCAGTTGTCTTACGCCCTACGGCGTACCAGCCGTGTTGGCGTATTCTGAAATCGCGTATCATACCCGCGAAATTGTCGTAGTGTCGTGTTATTTTTGATGATTGATTGAGTGAAAGATTTAGTGAGTGATTTATAGTGTGATTTGCGAGGTAAGTTTTTGAGATATTCTTGATACTTTTATACGATATTTTTAAGTTTTACAATTTATTTTTAAGTTGGATCTTTTATGCCTATTGATTACCTGTTGATTTTATATAATACTATATGATTTACTGTGCATTATAAGATGATGATAAATATAATATTACTTAATAAAAATGAGGACTCCATTATTAGTCCGCTAATTAATGAAATATGAATGTACCGAAATATGTCTCTCTTAATTAATTTAAGAGGCAGATGTAAGAATTAATTGGACCCTAAATCCTTAATTGGATAAGGAGAAATATTAAATGGTACTGAGGAATGTTATTTCTCATACTTAAGAAGGAATGAATATTTCCTAGTACGGTGTGTAAATAATTAAAATAATACTTTCAACAGTGTTAAGCGCCACGCAAAATTTTATGGAATCCATTTGATTGTTGTAATTATATTTGTGAAGTGAGTTTGTGAGTTTATTTTATAACATTTTAATAATTATTGTTCTTATGATATAAAATAGACGCCGTTTAATATTTTACTATAGCAGCTATAATATAATTATTTTGAACCTGTCTGTATCGTAAAATATTCACCTAATAAACTTTGCAGTAGACTGTGGATTAAAGTAATTTGCAAATATATTTTTATTAATTTACTAAGTGCAAATATTTATAGCTTCTCATAATATATATGATTTTGAAGATTTGTCTACATTTACAAATAGTTTTTAAATTAAGTATATTTTTATGTGAAATTCACGGGTTAATGTAATTTACCAACAGGCAATCAAAAATTATTCAAATATTTCTAATAAAATACTTAATTGATATAAACAACAGAAAAATAATCCAGTTAACTTACTGCTTACTTACTTACCTAGAATCATGAAATGTTTGATTTTATATTCATTAAAACTTAAAAAAAATATTTATCAAGAATATTTAGTTTATAATATAATATTTAGCAAGAAAGAAAACTAAATTGCAAACAAGAGTTTCAGTTACCTATTCTAAAAGGCTTACCTACACTAGTTCACTGGAGTATAATTATTTATTATAACGTAGCTAATACTTATTGGTATATATTAATACACATTAATAGTCGGTGTCGATATCTGGTAAAGTAGTGATGAAAAGATGAAAAAAAAACTAGAAAAATAAAGATATTTTTAATTTGTGTCACGTTAAGCAAAAATATGGGTATAACATTGTTCTTATTTATATTAATAAATCCAGTGTCATATTAGATTTTTGGCGTGCCAATGTCTTAGTTATAATATTTATTTTATACTAGATGTGCCCCGCGGTTTTACCTGCGTTAAATTTTATAAATTATCACAGCTCCTCCCCCGCATGTGATAGCGTGATAATATGTAGCCTATATGTTGACCCGACCTCTTAGTAATATTGATGCAAAATTTGAAGTAAATCCATGCAGTACTATTTGAGTTTAGCTCGGACATACATACAGACAAACAAACAAAAATTCTAAAAACTAGATTTTTGGCTTCGATATCCATTGTTGATCACGCTCCAAGTATCCTTTAAAAAAAATATTCAATGTACAGTTTTGACGTTCCTACGATTTTATTATATGTATATAGATTTATTAACAAACTGTATAAATAACTATAATAACTTTTAATTTAATAAATAATGAACCTAATTTATCATTCTAATATTCACTGCATTACTTAGAAAGTATTCAGACAGCCTTTCTTTAAATTCACTATTGCAATCTAAATCGTTCAAGTTGAGAGGTAATTTATTGTATATCTTGGGGGCCAAACAGAAAACGCTTCCATCATAGAGACTTGTTCTATGTGGAGGTAACTTGCTCTTTGGTCTCTTACTTTTTAGAGATTCAAAAGGATCTTGGTTATACCTGAAAATTAAACTTAACTAAACCTTATATCGTTTTGTAGCTAATATTTCTATTATAAATTGTGTTTTATTTTAATTCAATAGGGCACTAATTGTTTGCACATTAAAATCAGATACCACAAAATTATAAACGACATTAAAGTATGGATGACTCAAAATATTTTACGGTCGAAGCCTATTTATAATAATAAAATATTACCTTTATTAATTTCACATTAGAAATAGTTGACATGGGCTATTGTGTGTTTTCTAAAGATATTTTGACGTAGGCAATTTAGCTAGCTAGCGTAGGTAATTTATGCTAAACAATATCAATTTCTAAGGCCCAAATTGTAGGGATTTATTTTTGAGGTTTATCGTTTTAAGACTGTTATATTTGTCTACTTCTTCTTGGCGCTCGTGTTTGTATAAAAAATTTGAAGGCTATCTGTAAGTAGTATTTCATACCTTATAAATTACTGGATCCGAGGAACTAAATTTTGTACGTTTTATTCCTTGGCTTCGGTAGTTTATAACAACTATTTAAAGTATCAACTTCTTCCTTTTGATCGCATACAACATCGTGCAGCTCGAATGGTCGTTGACGACGAGAGTCCGACTATTTGGCTTGATCCTCTTACCCTGCGGAGAGACGTGGTGTATCTATGTGTCCTTTACCGCATTTATCACGGGGAGTGTTAAGAGGAATTGTTCGAGCTTATACCTGCCGCCACATTCCGCCACAGACCCTCTCGCCAAAAGTGGAAATTTCATCCTTATCACCTGGATGAACGGTCATCTACCACTGTGCATTTCACAAGAAATTTTTTGCCACGCACTACCGCTCTGTGGAATCAATTAGCTGCGGAGGTATTTCCGATCCGGTATGACATGGCAACCTTCAAGAAGCGAGCCTATTCTTTTCTTAAAGGCCGGCAACGCACTTGCAGCTCCTGGTGCAGTCCTCTCAGGTGTTGCGGGCGGCGGTGATCACTTACCATCAGGTGACCCACTTGCTCGTTTGCCATCATATTATGTACAAAAAAAATCTGAATCACGTTAAGTCGATATGAACTCAGTAGTAAGGCATAGAATAAAAAGTACTAACGTAGTAGGTTCCACATTTCCTAACATATAAAGAGCTCATAGCTAGGTGTTCCACCGACCCGTACGTGATCGGCGTGGTTAAGCAACTAGGCTCGCGGTCAGCCATGTGACCGCCAAAGTAGTTTAAATTCTGAGTGTCTCCGTGCGCACGGAGGGCACGTTAAGCTGTCGGTTGGGGTTGTAATTGTTAGACAACAGTCGTTAAGGCATTTCAGAGACCTAATCGGTGGCTTGAACAACTCTGAGGGTAACCAATGCCCATACGATAGGTAGGTAAGTATCATATAAGACATATCAGAATACCTTACAGGTCTTCCTCATCCTAGTAGTATGTCATATATATTAATATTTATATAATTTTCTTATACTGTTGTTACTGTCGTATTCAAAGTTCAAACCATTTGTTTTTTTTTTGTGTACTATTACTTTGTTTTGTAATTATCCTACTAATCTACTATTTTCACACATAATCTACCGAACGGATTTTGATGAAACTTCGTAGTAATCTATACATATAATAAAATCGTAGGAAAGTCAAAACTGGCAGTGGTTACCCTTTTGTAATTCTTTTAAGCCATCTACTAGTCCCCTCAAATGGCTTAATAACTACAACCGGAGCCGATGATTAAACATGCCCTCCAAAGCATGAATATGCTCAGAAATTAAACCACTTTTTACCTATATATAGACTTACTGCATGCAAAGGTACTCACCATTTTCTAAAACTGACGGATTAGTGTGAGCAATTGGAAAAAAGCTCTTCTATAATTCAGGTATTACGTTAATCGGGTGGGTAAGAGGGAGAGCCTCTTACCCACTGCTGCAACTCCTGTAAGCCAGGATAAAAGGTGGCACACAATTAAATGACATTGAGGTGTCAGGCTCAGGCATGGCCCGGGGAATCGCTTTACCTGTCTTGGATCCCACTACGAATTTAATAATAAAGAAACAAGGAGGAGTTAGAAAATGAATAGTTCCACTTCCCTCTAGAGCAAAGCGGGAGACAGAAGGATATAATCAGGCTGGAACCTAATAAAACGAGAGAATTGCAACTAGAAAAGCCAGCTGCAAAAGCACTGAGGATCAATTTTGAGAGTCCTAAGTGAGCTGTTGATTCCAATAGTAAGTAGACAAAGGTAGGTAGGTCTTGGATCCCGCAACGAATTTAATCAGAAATAATAAAGGAGGAGTTAAAAATAAATATCTATCAGAGGACGGTCAGCAGCGTCTCTCTGGGTATGTCCATCATACTGCGATCGCCAACCCGTCTGGCAAGGGTGGCGATTAAGGCATATCCCTCCGAATGATGGACACAACTCCATTGTGAAAATCTTTTGGGGAGGCCTTTGCCCAGCAGTGGATATCATACGGCTGACATAATAACTTCTGATGTATCCCAGTCCAATCTATACATATAACAAAATCGTAGGAAAGTCGAAACTGTACATTGCATATTTTTTTTAAAGGATACTTGGGGCGTCATCTACAATCGATATCGAATCCAAAAATATAGTTTTTATATTTTTTGTCTGTGTGTCTGTTTGTCTGTATGTATGTCCGGGCTAAACTCAAAAAGTACTGCATGGATTTACTTCAAATTTTGCGTGAATATTACTAAGAGGTCGGGTCAACATATAGGCTACATATTATCACGTTATCACCTGGTGAAACCACGGGGCATAGCTAGTATAACATAATTTTCTAACCCAATAATAATATATTCGATACTAGCTGTGCCCCGCGGTTTTACCTGCGTTAAACTTTATAAATTATCACAGCTCCTCCCCTGTAGGTGAAATCGTTATAATATATAGCAAAATTTGAAGTAAATCCATGCAGTACTTTTTGAGTTTAGCCCGGACATACATACAGACAAACAGACACACAGACAAAAATTCTAAAAACTATATTTTTGGCTTCGATATCGATTGTAGATCACGGCCCAAGTATCCTTTTAAAAAAATATTCAATGTACAGTTTTGACTTTCGTACGATTTTATTATATGTATAGATACTGAATTTCAATAAGCATATCGTGAATGGATATTAGGCACATTTATTACTTATTACTCGCAAATCGATAATGATATTGCGCAGTCAGTTTATTGTTGCTGTAAATATATCTATTTATTTACTAATGAACTGTGCCGGGCGGTTTCACCCCGTTAAACTTTAGCTTTTATAAATTATAGCCTATGTGTTCTTCGGGTATATAAGCTATATTACTACAAAGTTCCATCAACATCCTTTCCGTAGTTGTTGTTGGTTGGTGATTTTTACATCCGTACTTACAAACTTTCGGATTTATCATGCACTACCTGTGCCCCGCGGTTTTACCCGCGTTAAATTTTATAAATTATATCCTATGTGTTAATCCAGGGTGTCAGCTAATTGCATACTAAATTTCACTAAAATCGCGTCAGCCGTTTTGACGTGAAGAAGACACACACTCACACACTCACAAACTTTCGCCTTTATAATATTAGTGCGAAATTAGTAAAATAATGTGTAATACATAAAATTAACCGGAAGACGCAGCGTGGGCAGGCCCCCTATCTTGTGCGGGTCGCTGGAAACTGCTGGATGCGAATGGCGCAAGACCGGCAATTGTGGAGATCTTTGGGGGAGGCCTTTGTCCAGCAGTGGACGTCTTTCGGCTGATATGATGATGACATTAAAATTATATCGTATGTATATTTAAATAACAATATTTAATAATTAATTTCGTGCTATTTGAACAAAATCGCATCATAACAGACAAATTACGTCCAATGCTGGACAAAAGCCTCCCCAAATAATGAGAGGATGTGCTATAATCGCCACGCTTGGCAGACGGGTTGGCGATCGCACTTTGATGGTCATAGTTCACAGAAAGACGCTGCTGCCCGTTCTCTGTTGGGTATTTCTACGCCGAAAAAAATCTATATTGCACATGCTATGAGCGCCTGAAAATAATAATACTGTCGTGGACATGTTGTATTGAAATACAACATATCCACGACAATATTATTATTTTCAGGCGCTCATAGCCAGATGCTCTCACCGGTCCGTAAGTGATTGGTGAGATTAAGCAACAAGGCCGCGGTCAGTCCATAGATGGGTGACCGCCAATGTGGTTTAATTTCTCAGCATCTACGTGCTTCGGACAGCACGTTAAGGCAGCAGTCATTAATCCATGTCAGAGATTTAATGGGCGGCTTGAATAACTCTGACACTAGGGTAACCACTGCCCATACGATAAGTAAGTACGACAATACCAACCACCGTAGCCTAGTTGGTAGTGCCCCTGCCTACGAAGCTGGTGGTCCTGGGTTCGAATCCCGGTAAGTGCAAATATTTGTGTGATGAGCATGAATATTTGTTTCTGAGTCATGGATGTTTTCTATGTATATAAGTATTTATCTATGTATATAAGTATGTATATCGTCGCCTGGTACCCATAGTACAAGCTTTGCTTAGTTTGGGGCTAGGATGATCTGTGTGACATTGTCCCTAGATATTATTATTATAATATTGAAACAAAAACTTTCACGTAACGTTTCTCTTAAGCCTATAACAAAAGCTTCATGTATCCAGAAGATAAACAAACGTTAATATCGACTTCAAACAATTTTACTACAAAGTGTTTATCCGCTTACGTGAGCAAACATGAATGGCTGATCGATACTTTCTTATATTGTTTTATTTATATAAAGGACTAGCGTCTACTTAGGCCCCGTTGTAATGCTGGATAAAATATTGGAATAATATCGAATATTAGTCGCTTTAACTTCACTATTTCGTGGAATTAAAAATAAAATTTAATTTGGGCAGCACAAAATTCAATAATGCTGCTATTTCGTAGAATTAAGCAAACATTTAATTTATACAGCAAAAATAATGCTGTATATAAACGTTTGACGTAGTTGGTAAATGCTTGGCTATCACGCCGCAGGTCGTGAATTCGATTCCAACCCATGACAAATATTTGTGTGCATGAACATGTCTGTTTGTGAGTTTGGATTTAATGATCTATACAAGTCGTATGTACAAAAGAAAAGTAGTATATGTAATATATCAGTTTCCATAGTACAAGTTCAGAGTCCAGATGTATTTTGTGTACGTCAATTATACGTTTGTGAAGTGCTCTGCGACGCATGGATAAATTTCACTAGTCCTGCAGACATTGTCATTAAAAAAAATGTATGGATAAGTGGTATTTTTAAATTTATTTTTTGTATATATAAAATGTAACGTAATTAACGCACACCCTCAAACAAGCCCAATTAGAATATTATGTTGTTATCATAATATATACACTGAATTTTTAATTTAACATGTATATGCATTGTTATTTACTAAATTAGTTTCTTGGAATAAAGTTTATTTTTCTTTATTTTGTATTGAATGATGGAATGTGTATGAATACAAATAAAACTGCGATTTTAAAAGTCTTATTACTTCGACTTACGGTCCATTTCAATTTGTTTTGACTGTACAGGGTTAATATGACAATAATTTCCGTAGTTTTAATTATTTTGGAATAAAAAATTACCTATATTAAAAATGATATAAATCGATTCAGTAAACGATTCTTAACCAACTATTTTTAGGATGTGCGTTAATTAAGTTACATGTTGTATATGTAGTTATTCTTTTATTTAAGGTGGAGTCAGGTCTGACACGTCAAAGATTATTTACTTATAAATGATATATTAATATATAATAGATTTATTAATATTTTACTTGAAAATATCTGACTTATCTCTAAATTTATTATTATATGAACGCACATAATAATTTAATCTAATATAATATAATGTTTAAGACTTATTTTGCCCGCCCCAAGAGGCAGAATTTGTTTGAAATATTCTCATTTATAACAACGCAACAATGTTTTGAATACATTTACAATTGGATGTACAACTTGAAATATATACCAGAGGGATATACCAGCTTATAACTAGCCTACGCAACGTTTTATTTTATTTCTATTACTTTTATTAGGGTTCCGTAGGCAAATGGCAAAAAACGGAACCCTTATAGATTCGTCATGTCTGTCTGTCTGTCCGTCCGTATGTCACAGCCACTTTTTTTCCGAAACTATAAGAGCTGTACTGTTAAAACTTAGTAAGTACATGTATACTGTGAACCGCATTAAGATTTTCACACGAAAATAGAAAAAAAAACAATAATTTTGCGGGTTCCCCATACATAGAAATGAAACTCATTTTTTTACAACTCATTTTTAATCAACTGAAATACTTGCTGCTGCGGAACCCTGCCGAAGACTAATTCTTTTGCTTTATTTTAACATTATGTATTTAAACTCTGACCATGTGTTTAAAATTCATACATTGCCAACTTCCTTAAAACTTGTATGCACCTGTGTTTTCCTTAGTTTCCCATTTTTCATCATAATAATCATCTTTTTAATTTGTAAATAAAACTACTCACAATAACGATACTAGCCATAACAAATATTAATGTATCTTTGTCCAAAATGTGAACCGCACTTCTAACTCTACTAACCATGTCACTTTGAATGCTGTGGTTATCTATAAATGTTGCAACACTATTTCTTATTATGTATACATAAGAATAGAATCAGAATATCTTTATTTCAGTAAAACACACGTACAAAGTATTAAAAATAACATTGGTTCTAAACTAGGCATTCCGAATCATATACTTTCTCTACTTTACACCATTCTTCATAACTCTGTTGCTCCCATCTATCTCCGTGAACGCTTTGAGTATCTGGTGCCTTGTGGCACAGCTATTTCTCTTCTTCTAACGGCTATTTCTCATACTTCCAGCCGCTATGATGGCTTTTTTACTGTACAGTGCGCCTTTGGAACTCTTTACCACATTGCATACGTGATAGCTCGTCATTGATTATTTAAGAACAGAACTAAGAATCACTTCTTATCTCTTAAATTTATGTATATGATAGATATGTAGGTTTTATGTAGTTTATTCTTTATATATATATATATATATATATATATATATTATTAGGTTTTGTATGTATATATTTATATGTGAAAATTCATTAATGAATTAAGCTCGTCTATGTACAGACGCCAGCACATCCAGCTACCGCGATCTGTAAAATTTCTTCTATAGATTTTGAACTTTATCACGAAAGCATAAAGTTCACTTTCAATTGGGGAAATTTGACAGATTGGGGTAGCTTGATGTGCTGGCGTCTGTACATGACTTTTATTGTGAAGTTTATATTAAATACTTATATGTTTCTGTGTGCAATAAAGAATAAGAATAAGAATTGTGCCTGTATCTTGAGCACCGGTCACATGTGCTGTACTTATTATAATACAGGTTTACATGAACAAGATTCATAAAAAAAACATATGTTCTTTGTGTTTTTATAGGTGTTTCAATCGTTGGTAATCCTTAGATAAATAAATATATATTATAAGAGCCATATTTGTATATATAAATATGTATATATACTACCCATTACTGTTATCACTATGATACTAAATAAATAATGTCCTCCTAGCCGCATTCCGGCCACGGCGGCCAGTCTCAATAGACCCATCTGCCCGGGACATATTATAGTGCTCAAGTGTGTGCGCAAACACAGGAGCACTTTCTATTCCATCACTCTCATGATCCGATGGGACGCTTAGCGACACGACCGGAAAGATGTCAGGTACAGGGCCGACGGCTTTACGAGCTCTCCGAGGCACGGGAGTATATATTACCGCCAACTCGCAGCCTTCGGGCTGATGCTGAGAAATTTTTCTTTGTACAGAAAAGTCCCAAAAACACTTTTTGGCCCGACCCGGGATTTGAACCCAGGACCTTGTTCTCGGCGGGTGAACACGCTACCGCTGTACCAACGAGGCAGTCTAACTCTAATACTACCTACATATCAGTAAACGCTTTATACATCATGCCTGCCTTGTCCGGCAAAAAACGGCATGCTGGGTTCAAATTCTGAACCTGGAATGGGCCAAATACTGTTGCTGTAATTTTTCTGGCATGAAACAATCCGAAGTCAGAAGATTGGTGGGGATATATGCTAAAGAACCGCACCAAAATTGTATTATCACCATAACAACTGTAGGAAGTCCACAGCTGGACAAAAGGCTCCCCAGAAATTATCTTTGGGGGATATGCCATAATCGCTATGCTTGGCACAGAGGTTGGCGATCGCAGTAAGATGGTTATTGAGCTGCTGCGCGTTCCCTGGAAGATATTCCCTCGGGCTCACTTTTACGCCGCCACGGGATGAGATAGGGTGATGATATTCTGATATTTTACACACTGATTTTCTATAATTAGATAGATTAACTCTTTATTGTACACCAATATACAACACGACAGTCGCCGTAGCCTAGTTGGTAGTGCTCCTGCCTTCGAAGCTGGTGGTCCTGGGTTCGAATCCCGGTAAGTGCAAATATTTGTGTGATGAGCACGAATATTTGTTTCTGAGTCATGGATGTTTTCTATGTATATAAGTATATATCTATCTATATAAGTATGTATATCGTCGCCTGGTACCCATAGTACAAGCTTTGCTTAGTTTGGGGCTAGGATGATCTGTGTGACATTGTCCCAAGATATTATTATTATTATTAATATTAAAATCATACAGTACAGGAGCATTCAATTAGAAAGTATACAATTGGCGGTCTTATCACTAAAATGTGATCTCTTCCAGACAACCAAAGAATGGACAATAATACGGATTATTTAAGAGGGCAGTTGTCGTTGCGTATTAATACTATAACACAAGTTAATGAGTACAGTTTCATGAGTAGAGCACTAACTTAATTGTAACTTACGAAGCTCTTCTTAACTTACGTGCACTTATACACCTTGTATATCAAGCTAGAGAATTTTAAAATGTAGTAAATCAATAGAAACGTTAGATCGCCACTTAAGTTCTTTAAGCTGTCAATTATGCGTTTATTTACATAAAAGCCTGTATCAAATGCTTTAAGCATTTGAGTAAACGTATTTCATTTACATTCCACCAAATTTAAACAATTTATAGTTCTAGAGTATTCAAATAATTGAAATTGATTTCTCTCGGATCTGTAATATTTACAATTCAATAAAACTACGGTATATTTATCCTCCACATTCGAGTAAAACTGTAAATACACATTTCTTTTTTCAGTTTTTATAGTTCTACTAGCTGTGTTTTAGCCGCGTTAAACTTTATAAATTATAGCCTATGTGTTAATCCAGGGTGTCAGCTAACTCCACACCAAATTTATTAAAATCGCTTCAGCCGTTTAGAGGTGAAGAGGTAACAAACATACACACTTACACAGTCACACACTCATAAACTTTAGCTTTTATAATATTAGTGTGATTCGCCTTTACTACTATACTTTATTTTACTTACATTTTACGTTACTTATATTTTGTAAATCGGTATATTAAGCTTAATATGTTTAATAAGTATAAAATAAAATGTAATATAAAAATATAATATGCAATTTTACTATAGAGGCCTTTCAATTCTGCCTGAATATTATGGTATGCATGTTTTTAAGGAATATTTTCTTTACGCGTGCTTGACTTGGGGAGTAAGCTGAGTGACGAGAGCGTTACGAAAAGTGTGATTGGGAGAGGCGAACGGGTGTTAATATGGAGATATTAAGTTAGTGAAGATAGAAAGAGAGGGATTTAAGTTTCGTGTATTACTGTAGGGGCAAGAGAGAGACAGCTGCGAGCACACATTTTCTTCCTCTTCGTCTCATAGCCAGTTATGTTTCGTTTATCTAAGTTTTACTTCAGTGTGTTCCAAAGCATACTCCGTTTTTAGGGTTCCGTAGCCAAATGGCAAAAAACGGATTTTTCGTCATGTCTGTCTGTCTGTCCGTCCGTATTTCACAGCCACTTTTTTCCGAAACTATAAGAGCTGTACTGTTGAAACTTGATAAGTAGATGTATTCTGTGAACCGCATTAAGATTTTCACACTAAAATAGAAAAAGAATAATAATTTTGGGGGTGCCCCATACATAGAACTGAAACTCAAAAAAATGTTTTCATCGACCGTACATGTGGGGTATCTATGGATAGGTCTTCAAAAATGATATTGAGGTTCCTAATATATTTTTTTTCTAAACTGAATATATTGCGCGAGAGACACTTCCAAAGTGGAAAAATGAGTGTCCCCCCCCCTGTAACTTCTAAAATAAGTGTATGATAAAACTTAAAAAAATATATGATGTACATTACCATGTAAACTAACAACGAAAATTGGTTTGAACGAGATCTAGTGAGTAGTTTTTTTTAATACGTCATAAATCGTAAACCGCAATTTACCTTTCATTTAATCAACTGAAATACTTGCTGCTGCGGAACCCTTCATGGGCGAGTCCTACTCGCACTTGGCCGGTTTTTTTAATATTTTATTTATGAATACTGTTACTCAAGTTAATTTATAAAATTGAAATAAGTAATTGAAGCTGTTGTGGCTGTATTGAAGTTGTAAAAATAACAATATGTATCTACAGGAGGGTAGGTTAATATTATATACCTGGTTTTCTACCAGCTAAGTCGCCGAACATCGTTTTCGTAAATGGCGTTCAAATAAATAAAGGTTAAAAATGACTTAATCAATCGTTAAATCGGCTTCAACATTGACATTTTTTTTAATTCCGGACCATTTATGACGTCACATCTGGTCATGGAAGCCGATTTAACGATTGATTAAGTCATTTTTAACCTTTATTTATTTGAACGCTATTCACGAAAACGATGTTCGGTGACTTAGCCGGTATAGCCCCTGTACCTATACGCTTTGATATTGGAATTTTAGACGTCTATTTGCTGTCCGGCTGCATTTAAGTTAGGTTGATAGCGTCGCTAAAAGCCACTAGATGCGGGTAGCACAAAACCGTTAATTGTAGAGATCCTTGACCTATGGCCAGGAGCGGACGTGTGCCGTTTTGGCTGACATGATAAAGAATTTTAAAGGGTTTTATTCTTTTCAGTAAATTTTCTAGTCTCTAACTATCGCAGATACACTTTTAGCACCATTTCTTTTTTCGAAAGGTGTTACTCTTCTATAATAAAAAAAAATATTGATTTTGCTTAACGCGTACCGGATTACTGTTCGGACAATAGGATGTATGCTATATTAATTTTACATAATAAATTACAAAATGTCGCAAAAACAATCATTCGAAAATATAATACGCGAGTTGCATAAAATGGTATCCGCGGTTGTGGTTAAAGTTAGTACAATTGAAGATATAATAAGGAACAAGATACGTTAATTATACAATTATTTATTGCTGTGTGGTGACGGCATAGAATATCATCACCCCATCATATTCCGTGGGGGGCGTAGAAATCAACCGAGGATATACCTACCAGGGAACGGGTAGCAGCATTTATCCGTGACTGTGATCGGCAACCCGTCTGCCAAGCGTGGCGATTATGGCCCCCCATTTCCAAGGGGAGGCTTCTGTCCAGCAGTGGACGTACTTTGGCTGACATGATGATATAATTATCATCGGTTCCATCTCATACTTTGATCCTTTCCATACTAAGATAGTATCCCTTAAATATTCTTCACTATCTATCTGACACCTTGTATCACAAACCTTAATACTAAGCAAATAAATTAATTTTCAAAACAAAACCTCATAATGTTTTAATAATTAAGCACACCCAATTCAAACAAACTTAACCTAATTTTTTAAATTGACGCAAAACACAATTAAAACGTACCCTGATTAAAAAATTAAACGCCACCCCGGGTAGTTAATCATCCCCTGATAATCTGCCGTAATCCAGGTAATGACAATTAAAACGAACGGGAGAGGGTATTATCGGATACCTTTGACCTGATATTTTGTTGGGCGCAGTAGGTTTTTGCTTCCTATTTGTGTAGAGTTTAATTACAACAAGTTGTTAAAACCGGCCAAGTGCGAGTCGGACTCGCATATGAAGGGTTCCGTAGCAACAAGTATTTCAGTTGATTAAATTAAAGCGGTTTACGATTAATGACGTATTAAAAAAAAACTACTTGCTAGATCTCGTTCAAACCAATTTTCTTTGTTAGTTTGCATGGTAATGTACATCATATATTTTTTTCAGTTTTATAGTTCTCCTATATTAGAAGTTACAGGGAGGTGGGACACTCATTTTACCACTTTGGAAGTGTCTCTCGCGCAAACTATTCAGTTTAGAAAAAAAATATACTGGAAACCTCAATATGATTTATGAAGACCTATCCATAGACACCACACATGTATGGGTACAATGGTAAATTTTTTTTTGAGTTTCAGTTCTATGTATGGCGGCCGCCCAAAATTATTGTTATTTTTCTATTTTTGTGAAAAAATCTTAATGCGGTTCATAGAATACATCTACTTACCAAGTTTCAACAGTACAGCTCTTATAGTTTCGGAAAAAAGTGGCTGTGACATACGGACGGACAGACAGACAGAAATGACGAATCTATAAGGGTTCCGTTTTTTGCCATTTGGCTACGGAACCCTAAAAATGTTGAAAACAATTCATACGCCAACATCATCATATCAGCCGAAATACGCCCATTAGGTACACAGATTGTTCATTTATAAAGTTTATTTTGTATTAGTAATGATATTTAGCTAGCTTGTATTAAGTTATTGTCAAGGAGATTATGTTTAGATTTAATTATCGAAATTTATAGTTTAAGCTATATTTTACAACATATTGACTGTCACCGTAGCCTAGTTGGTAGTGCTCCTGCCTACGAAGCTGGTGGTCCTGGTTTCGAATCCCGGTAAGTGCAAATATTTGTGTGATGAGCACGAATATTTGTTTCCAAGTCATGGATGTTTTCTATGTATTTAAGTATTTATCTATCTATATACGTTCCTATGTCAATTTCGGGGTGTTCTCCACGCGGTCTCGAGCGTATGTAACTTACATCTGGTATTCGGAACGGTTAGATCAAATTGTATGTGATTTTGGATGGGTTAAACTAGACAAATTGACCCAGCCCATACTGCTATGTAGCCGGTTGGAGTAATTGGTAGATACTTGTCTTCCACGCCGCAGGTCGTGGGTTCGATTACATATCTGTTTCTGACGGGCACGGGCAAGGGCTCGGGCGCCACGGGAGCCGGTGTGGGCAGGGGTGCAGGCGCGGGGGTCACCACGGAAGCGGGGGCCTGCACGGGCGTGGGGTCATGCGGAGGGTCGGGCGTGCGAGGCGCGGGCCGGTGCAGTGGCGACTCGCCCACCGTGTCCGCGTCGGACTTGCTGTCCGTGAACTTGTCGGCGAGCTGGTCGGCGAGGTGGTCTGCGGGATGGTCGGGCGCGGTGCGGGGACTCGGGCTCGTGCTGCTGGCGCTCGAGGTGCTCGAAGTCGTCGGTGGAGTCGTGCTCGCGCTTCAGCGGCGCGTCGCCGCCCGCCGGGGCGCCCAGCCCGCCGAGGAGAGCGTCGGCACTGTCCATGCTCACTGTCCTGAGTCTGGGTGTAAGTGTCTATATAGGTATATATTTACAAAATAAATGTGGTATATGGAGTAGGTAGGTTTCCATAGTACAAGATCTGTTAAGGTTGGAATTAGATGGCCGTATGTGAAAAATAAATCCTATTATATTTGGTTCTTAAAACGGAACATAATTGTGTACAGACGCACCTCCAGCTAACCCACTCCGTCAAATTTCTTTTATAGAATATCAACTTTATCTCAAAAGAATAAGTTTCACTTTCAATTGGGGAAATTTGACAGATTAGGGTAGCTGGATGTGCTGGCGTCTTTACCATAGACGGGTGCCAACTTCAGCATTAGCTACATCAGGAATTGCCGTAAAGCTGTTATGGCGCTTTAAAATTTCCTGTCGCATGTGAATTCATACAAATTCTTTATAAAATAAGTTAAATGAAAACAAAGAGATTGCGAACCTTTCGGGAATAAAGCAAGATAGAGAAAAAGGTTGCGACCGCAATTTGTTATTAGTATGTTTTATTTATGTTTTGAACCCTTTTGCGTATGTTCACATTGTTCACCTTTGTATCTTGGGTAAAATTAAATACTCCATTTTTCATTTGCTTTAGAAAACTTTTGCTTGGCATTCACATTTAGAACGTAAATCGAGACGATATTGTGAAATTAGCCTATTTATTTTTTAAATTAGTTTACATTCATACGACATCTTATTTTCTTTTTTAGGGTTCCGTAGCCAATTGGCAAAAAACGGAACCCTTATAGATTTGTCATGTCTGTCTGTCTGACTGTCCGTCCGTATCTCTCAGTCACTTTTTTCCGAAACTATAAGAGCTGTAATGTTAAAACTTGGTAAGTAAATGTATTCTGTAAACCGCATTAAGATTTTCACACAAAAATAGTAAAAGAACAAGAATTTTGAGGGCTCCCCATGCATAGATCTGAAACAAAAAAAAATTTTTTCGTCGTATCCATACATTTGGGTTATCTATGAATAAATAATAGGTCTTCAAAAATGATATTGAGGTTTCTAATATTTTTTTTTCTAAACTGAATGAATAGTATGCGCGTGAGACAATTCCAAAGTGGTAAAACTAGTGTGCCCCCCCCCCTGTAACTTCTAAAATAAGAGAATGATAAAACTAAAAAAATATGTGATGTACAGTACCATGCAAACTTCCACCGAAAATTGGTTTGAACGAGATCTAGTAAGTAGTTTTTTTTTAATACGTCTTAAACCGTAAACCGAAATTTACCTTTCATTTAATCAACTAAAATACTTGCTGCTATGCAACCCTGCTGTGTGGTGACGGCGACAAATATCAGGATCAGAATATCATCACCCCATCTCATCCCGTGGGGGGCGTAGAAGTCGACCCGAGGGAATATCTACCAGAGGACGGGAAGCAGCTTCCTTCTGAGTACTACGACCATCATACTGCGATCGCCAACCCGCCTGCCAAGCGTGGCGATTATGGCATATCCCCTCAAGATGATTCTTGAGGGAGGCTTGTCCAGCAGTAGACTTATTTAAGCTGTAATGATGATGATGATGATGATGATGCAACCCTTCATAGGCGAGTTTCCGAGAAGATTCCGAATCGCACTTGGCCGGTTTTTTTTTATTAAGGAACGCCTTTATTTGGAATTGAAAAATTAAACCCTGTGTCGCGGGGTACTGTACAAACATATAATTAACGGACACAAAATACATCCAGACTCAGGACAACTATTTATGGGTCACAAATTAGTTGTCCTGCGGGGGAATCGAACCCGGAACACGAAGTGATGAGGCGACTGTCTAAACCACTGCGCACACGTGCTGTAATCAGTTAATAGGCTGATAATACCATCCGTATTAGGTAAAAAGTATACATATATTTTTTAATATAATAATAATAATATATAGGGGCAATGTCATACAGATCATCCTAGCCCCAAACTAAGCAAAGCTTGTACTATGGGTACCCGGTGACGATAAACATACTTATATAGATAGCTAAATACTTATATACATAGAAAACATCGATGACTCAGAAACAAATATTCATGCTCATCACACAAATATTAGCACTTACCGGGATTCGAACCCAGGACCACCAGCTTCGTAGGCAGGGGCACTACCAACTAGGCTACGGTGATCAAAATGAAGTGAATTCTGTCAACATGATAAAAATATAATTTTTATTCAACCATAATACACATAATAATATAAATAAAAAAAAACCGAGCGAGCCTTACATTAGTAGCATACGATGTACAGACGCCAGCACCTCTAGCTTACCCAATCTGTCAAATTTCTTTTATCGATTTTCAACTTTATCACATAAGCATAAGGTTCACTTTCAATTGGAGAAATTTGACGGATTGGGGTAGCTTGATGTGCTGGCGTCTGTACAACATATGACATTTTATTAAATTTACCAATTATGTATCTTTTTATCACTTTTTGTTATTAATCATATCTACTAAATGTGGCTGTATGAATACATGAATGTCAATTTTGTCATTGCTAGTAGACTATAGCGTTATACCGCACGTTACAACTCGGATGTAATGTGCGCTGCCGCGTTTAGGCAGAGTGGGTAGGTTCAAATTTCATCTTAGGATAATAAAAATTTGACTGCACGTGTGGCGCAGCGGCTAAGACATTCGTCTCGCCGATTAGTGTCGCGGGTTCGAGAACTATTTGTGTGACCCATAAATCGTTTTTCTGAGTTTGGACGTAATTTGTATCCGTCTATTACATGTTTGTAAAGTACCCCGCGACACAGGGATAAGATTCCCTAGTGAGGGCGTTGTCTTTAAAAAATGAATTTCTATTTGCAGGATTATATTGCGCAGGACCAAAATATAAACATAATATTATGTTATTAGCTGCGAAGCTGGCATTCATCTAATAACCTCCTTAATCCTTTTCAGTCTGGTTTTCGCCCTGGACATAGTACTACCTCAGTCTTGATCCATATTACGGATGATATTAGAACCACAATAACCTTTCAGGGACCTTTTGGTAGGAAACTATCGCTCTACGTTAATACTCGAAGACGAGGATCGGAGAGGCATTTCAACGATTCGAATGAGACTCAGACAGCTACACACGCACCACATGAATAGTTTTCCAGTGCGGGGATCAAACCTGTAACATTTGGGCGCCAAGATTATCTATAAACTTTAAAGAGATTTATTCTCATTAAGACATACGTCATTCACATGAGAACTGAAATAAAAAAAAAAAATAATAACAATATATCCCATGACCAAATCGGAGACGTTCTCAAGAAAGGGCAGGTCAGAAGTACCCTAAACCGGCGAGCATGTATGAAGAATATAATGACAGTAATCGAGGCAAAAGACGTGTGCTAAGATCGTGGCAAATGGAGATCCGTTGTCTCTGCCTACCCCTCTGGGAAACAGGCGTGAGTCTATGTATGTATGTATATATTCGTTGGAATAGGTACATACAAAAATCATTAAAACTAAACGTAAAAACATAATGACCATTTATACTACGTTGTTCTCATCATAACAAATTTAAACAATATTATAGTAATCTAGGTGTAAAACTTCAATTTAAAATTAAATGACAAGTAATATTAAGCAAGTCAAAATAAGACTGACTAAATTTTAGGAGAATGAGTGTTGTAGGTATCCAGATGCTGTACAAAGTTCATTTATCATTAGAATCAGAGAGGTATTTTTGTTTTTAAGTAATTTCCTAGCTTTTTCTTAAAAACGTTAATTGAATTAGCATTTTTTAGTTCTGCGGGTATTTTGTTATAGATGCGCGCGCCATCGCTAATTATTAATATATCTGTCTCAATCACTACGCCACATATGCGATTTAGCTTGTATCGTTGCTTTCTATTTTATCGTCCTAACTAGTTACATTGCAATTGGTACAATTTAAGGCAATAGCTTTTCGATTAGACCCGCATTAGTTCTGGTATAAATTAGTAACCTAGTACCTAGTCACTTATAAAAGTAGGTTAAATAGCTATTGGTTTAAATAATTTCTGGATGTTTAATTCTCCATACGTTGTGGCTAGCTGCTTTACTGAACTATAATATATATAGTGAGGTAATCATTCTGTTCAAAAAGCATCGAATGATGTGAGGAATTTGGTACGTAAAATGATTTTCAATGGCGCCACATTATTTCGCTACACGTCGTTGCACATTGTCGGTAACGTCACAATTAATGACAGGTCTAAAATATCAATTTATGAGTTCCCTTAATAACAGGACAGGTAGGATATAGGAACAGTACAATCCATGAGCTCTGTTTAAAGATAACTATCAACTGGTATGGACAGAGTTGTATATGAAAGATCACCGGTGTGACTCAGTCAACCAAAAGTTGAATCCTACTAATATAATAAACGCGAAAGTTTGTAAGTATGGATGGATGGGTTTTTGTTACACTTTCACGTAAAAACTACCGAATGGATTTTAATGAAACTTTACAATAATATAGCTTATACATCAGATAACACATAGGCCACAATTTATAAAGATATTGTGTGATTTGTCCAAAATATCACAATAAGTGTCAAGAAAGCAAGAAAAAACCTACCATCTACGAGCTATTCCGGCGTGCAATGCCAAAACCGCTAGAGGTACACATGCTATTAGTATTATAAATGCGAAAGTTTGTGAGTATAGATGTATGTATGTATGTTTGTTATTCTTTTACGCTAAAACTACTGAACTAAGTTTTATGAAACTTGGTAGTAATATAGCTAATACATATAACCGAAAAACATAGGCTATAATTTGTAAAGTTTAACGCGGGTGAAACCGCGGGGTCTAGCTAATATTAAGTAAACCTGCCTTCTGGGCCCAAGGTTGCGGGTTTGATCCTTACGTAAGACAAATATTTGTTATTTTTTTATATGTATAAGAGGGCGACATACGAGCAAGTGGGTTCCTGATGTAAGTGATCACCGCCGCCCATGGACACTCGCAACACCAGAGGAAGCGCGGGTGCGTTGCCGTTAAAAAAGTCCGCGCCAATTGTTGCTGACCCTTCCCCCACCCCGATGAACTCTGGCATCCTTACTGACACGCAGAAACACAACATTATTTATGTTATTATTATGGAATGTCCTCTGTAAGGTGGAGGTACTTCCCTAGTCGGGCTGCTCTTTGAGCGAATGAACGCTGTGCCCTACCTAGAGGTAGGGCTAATACTTTATGTGTTAATACGCGAAAGCCTCGTTGGTCTAGACCAGTGTTTTTCAACCTTTTTCATCACGCGACCCCCCCCCCCCCCCTACCCATATTTTACCCGCCCATTTTTCATATTTTCTTTTCATTCTTTTATTTTGTGACACATATCCAAAAATTTATTCATTTTCATAGGGTTCGGATAAATACATCATTCAAATTTGCGAAGAATTGGAATAGAAAGTACTCCACCAAAATTTACTTTATTATTAAGAGGTTAGGTGGTTTTCAAGAGACAAAGTACTAGCCAGAGGTTAGGAACTTCGCTAAACTGTTAATGTATTTCCAGCAGGCCTAATAATAATACTCCAAATTTATTTGCGACCCTATGGCTAGCTTTCCTAACTGTTTGCAACTTCCGTATAGAAATTTCGCGACCCCACTATAGATGCTTCGCGACCCCCCAGGGGGTCGCAAGCCACAGGTTGAAAAACACTGGTCTAGACCTATTGGTTGGTGTATATAGTGAGGCTCTGAGTTCAAATCCCGGGCCAAAAATAGATTAAAATACTTTTTTGGAAAAAGAAAAAAGTCATAGTATCAGCCCGAAGTCTGGGCGTTGGCAGTATTATACCCCCGTGGCTCAGAGCACGGAAAGCCGTGAGTCATAGGACCAATAGCTTTACGTGCTCAAGTACAAACCTCTTTCTAGCCGTGTCACTAGTGGATCCGTCAGATTATGAGAGTGATGGAATAGAAAGTGTGTTATGACATACACTTGTGCCCTATAATAATATGTCCCGCGCAGATGGTGTAGTCTCCATTGAGACTGATCGCAGTGGCCAAAAGTTCAGCCATTAGGGCAATAATATGCGAAGACGCGGTTTTTTAAATGCTGGTCTGCGCGCCATAAAACCAAGCATTTATAATTCAGTCGTCTATAAACACACTAATATTATAAAGGCGAAAGTTTGTGGGTGTGTGGCAGTGTGAGTGTTTTTTTAGAATAGAGATGAATTTTAGAGAAAATAAAAACATTGTACATAAAATATAAACCCACCAAACTGCATAACAGTTTGTCGGCGGGATAAGCGCTCGTTAACAAACACAATGACAATAATTATATCAATAAATACAAATACTAAAATAAAAAAGTAAAAACTAATACAAACTAAAACTAGTAAAAATTAATACAACAATTTTAAGCGGAATTTCAGTCACTGAGTAATACATTTTTTGGGATGTTGGTTACTTCTTCACATCTAAACAGCTGGAGGGGTTTTAATAAATTTGTAATGGAGTGAGCAGGCACCCCAGATTAACACATAAGCTATAATTTATAAAGTTTAACTCAGGTAAAACCGTGGGGCACAGTTAGTCAAAAATAAGCGTAAAATTTCCTAAAATTAAGCCACTGGCGGAAATGAAATTCGCGAAAGACGATGGCGAAATGACGTTACCCTTTAACAACCCTTGCAGCTCATTACCATAAAAATATAAAGCGATTTGGGGCCCATGGGTTCAACAATCAAAGGGATCATGCCGGTCCATTCTATTCCGGGTTTTGACCTTTATTGTCCACTATTTACATAATATATGAGATGTAGGCAACTCACGGAAAACCCCTTAACCATAATAATGTACAACTGTTCGTATTTCGGCCACGGCGGCTAGTGACAATGAAGCTAACTGTGCTGGACATATTATAGTGCAAAATTGTGTGAGCAAATACAGGACTACTAGCGACCCGACCGGAAAGAGGTCAGGTACAGGACCGACGGCTTTTCGTGCTCTCCGAGGCACCGGCGTGATACCGTAAACTTCCAGATTATAGGCTGATACTGAGAAATTTTCCTAACAGAAAAATCCCAAAATCATTTTTGGACCGGCTTGGGATGAACCCACGACTTTGAATACGCTACCGCTAGAACAACGAGTAAGTCGACAGCCTCCTAACCATAACAACGACAATACATTGGTTGGTCAAACGACGCCTTCTGCCACTTTTTTTCTAAAAGACAACGCCCGCACAAGTGGATTTAATCCCTGTGTCGCGGGGTACTTTACAAACATATAATTGCCCCTAACACACAATAAATCCGGACTCAGAACAACTATTTATGGGTTACACAAATAGTTAACCTGCGCGGGATTCGAACCCGGGACCCGAAGCGGCGAGGCAACTATTTATCACTGCAACTTAATACCGATTTTTTTATGTAAGGCGACTTTTGTCATTTTGGTAGCATAGAGAAAATATACATATATTTTGCAAGAATAAATAAATAACAAAAGGTTTTTATTCACGTAGACTTTAAAAAAGCGCTTGTAAATAGTCAGAACAAGTTTGTAGTAATCTATACATATAATAAAATCGTAAGAAAGTCAAAACTGTACATTGAATATTTTTTAAAAAGGATACTTGGGGCGTGATCTACAATTGATATCAAAGCCAAAAATAAAGTTTTTAGGATTTTTGTCTGTTTGTCTGTTTATCTGTATATATGTCCGGGCTAAACTCAAAAACTACTGCATGGATTTACTTCAAATTTTGCATGAATGATGAACTATGAGGTTGGGTCAAGATATAGGGTAAATATTATCACGTTATCGCCTACGGGGGAGGAGCTGTGGGCTGTGATAATTCATAAAGTTCAACGCGGGAAAACCGCGGGGCACAGCTAGTATATAATTAATTAACTAATGCTATTGTATGTTTCAAACGCCTTGTTAGGCAGCTTTTAGTGAAACTTATTTTTGTACCTTGATCTTGTAATACCCAAAATGCAATGAAATAATAAATGATTTTATTTTTGATTTTTATTTTGATTATAATTACTTCTAGGTATAGATATTTAGGTATTTACACGGATTTTATGAAAAAATTACAGTAAGATTTATTTTATAATAGGTAACGATACCCTTAAATAAGCAGTACGTATGTGCCAGTATTAAGAAATGTTGCTTGTTTCTATGTCTGTTTAAACGGTTTTTCGTGAGTTACTTTGAAGCTTATATAGGAAATTATTTATGACATTCTATATTTTTTTACGAAAATAGAAAGAGTTGCAAGTTTTTTGTTTATTATTTTTATCCTTTGCTTTTGTTTTCAATTGACTTGAACATTTCTATTATTTTTCCGTAACATCAAAAGTGAATTGCAGTCTCCGAAAACTTAAGGATTAATATTAAGGACAACACTATAATACCGTTTCTAGAAACCTCATCTAATAATAATATCTGGGGACAATGTCACAGATCATCATATCTCCAAACTAAGCAAAGCTTGTACTATGGGTACCAGGCGACGATATACATACTTATATTGATAGATAAATACGTATATACATAGAAAACATCCATGACTCAGAAACAAATATTCGTGCTCATGACACAAATAATTGCACTTACTGGGATTCGAACCAACTAGGCTACGGTGACCGTCTGGCGAGGTACATATATTTAATTACACAAGTGATCACAAAGACCCAGGTGCACAGTTTTATAGTAAGGGCAGTGGTAACCCTAGTGTCAGAGTTGTTCAAGCCGCCCAGTAGGCCTCTGACGTGGCTTAACGACTGTTGCCTAACGACTACAACCGTGACCGACAGCTTAACATATCCTCCGAAGCATGGAGATGCTCCGAAATGGAACCACTTTGGCGGTCACCCATCTATGACTGACCGCGTACCTAGGTGCTTAACCTCACTGATTCGGCTGTGAGTGACCAACCACGCCAACCGGCTTAGTGACCGGCTCATTAGTGACCCACTGGAACTGTGTTCACATGGGTTCTTGAGGTCCACTTTTTAATGTAAGGTAGATTTTTTAGAGTATAAATATTATAGTTATAATCCATTACTAACAAACTACTACAGATATTAATCTATACATATAATAAAATCGTAGGAAAGTCAAAATTGTACATTGAATATTTTTTTAAAAGGATAATTGGGGCGTCATCTAAAATCGATATCGAAGCCAAAAATATAGTTCTTAGAATTTTTGTCTGTGAGTCTGTTCGTCTGTATGTATGTCCGGGCTAAACTCAAAACGAACTGGATGGATTTACTTAAAATTTTCCATGAATATTACTAAGAGGTCGGTTCAACATATAGGCTACATATTATCACGCTATCATCTACGGGTGTGAGCTGTGATAATTTATAAAGTTTAACGCGGGTAAAACCGTGGGGCACAGCTAGTATGTAGTAAAATATAAATTTCAATAATTAAACCTAAACATAATCTCCTTGACAATAACTTAATACAAGCTAGCTAAATATCACTACCATTATAAAATCAATTGTATAAATGTTTTAACATTCCGTGTACCTAAATATCTGTAATAAGTAACTAGAAATAATAACTGTATTACTACAAACATGTTCTGACTATTTACAAGCGCTTTTTTAAAGTCTACGTGAATAGAAACCTTTTTTTTTTTATCCTGTACTAACAAATTACTACAGATATTAATCTGAAATAAGTTTATTATTATTATTATCATCATAGCCAGATGCTCCCACTGGTCTGTAAGTGATTGGCGAGGTTAAGCAACTAGGCTCACGGTTAGTTCATAGATGGGTGACCGCCAAAGTGGTTTAATTTCTGAGCGTCTCTGGGCTTCGGAGCGCACGTTAAGCTGTCAGTTCCGGTTGTAGCTATTAGGCAATAATCTTTAAGCCATGTCACAGGTCTAATAGTCGGCTTGAACAACTCTGACACTAGGGTAACCACTGCCCATACGATAATTAAGTAATTATCAACGTTATTAAAACTACTTATACTATAATCTTTGTGTGATGAGCAAGATTATTTGTTCTGTGTCTGGGTGTAATCTATACTGTACATTGAATATTTTTCAAAAAGTATACTTGGGGCGTGATCTACAGTCGACATCGAAGCCAAAAATATAGTTATCAGATTTTTTTTCTGTTTGTCTGTTTATCTGTATGTATGTCCGGGCTAAACTCAAAACTACTACATGGATCCTCCCCCGTGAGTGATAGCGTGATAATATGTAGCCTATATGTTGACCCGACCTCTTAGTAATATTCATGCAAAATTTTAAGTTAATCCATGTAGTACTTTTTGCGTTTAACCAGGACATACATACAGACAAACAGACACACAGACAAACATTCTAAAAACTATATTTTTGGCTTCGATATCCATTATAGATCACGCTTCAAGTATCCTTTTAAAAAAATATCAATGTACAGTAAGACTTTCCTACGATTTTATTATATGTATATATATGTATGTATTTAGAAATACTAGACTCTATCTAGTTTTGGATCAGATGGCATTGTGTTAGATGTCCCAAAATATTTATATTTAATTAAACATACGATTCCACCCAAAACTTCACACATTAAAGTTAGTTTACACATATATTATTCTGTCTAAAGCAACTTATTCGTGCTTCAAAGAAATTTATACATAAAATAACAGACCACAGAACTTGCCATGTTAAAACAGCCGAGGTGTGTGTTTTACATTTTAATTTCAAAAGACCTGAGTCTAACACAGTGTATTTAGGTTGCCTTGGGACCTTTTCTCGAAATTGCTTGGCTTTTCGTTGTGAAACGGCAATATGGTTTCTTTACAGATGTTAAATAATCATTATAATAGACTTAAGTAATTAAGATTGACGCTGATATGCCGTTCACCTGTTAAATATGCTCTTTGAGGTGTTTTATTATGAAAATAGGTGTTTTCGAAACAGTGTATAGAGTAGAAAGGGAAAATTTTGGGACACTGGCACGGTACAATACATACTGGGAGGGAAGGAAAAGTCGGGACAGACCAAGGATAACTTACATGGATTAAATCAAAAGAAAATTGGAGGTAGGAACATATCAAGAAGTCAAAGTTTTACCTTCACCCATAACCAAAACAAGTGTAAGTTGCGTTGTGTGCTGTAAGTTTGCGTACATTTATAATCCAGTAGCTCATAAATCGCAAGAAATTTAAGCAAGTTTAAGCTTATTTACAATATACAGGAATATATTATACATTTGTAGATCACGTTTGCGAGTTCACTTTCTGACACCCTTCTGAAGAATGTAGGTGCAACACTGTCCGACTAATACTGTTACTATTGATGACGGGCCGGCTGGTGTGCTTGGTAAATGCTTGCCTTTCACGCCGCAGGTCGTGAGTTCCATTCCCACCCAGAACCGTTATTTATGTGCATGAACATGTCTGTTTATCCTGAGTTTGGGTGTGATTATCTATAGAAGTATATATTTAAAATAAAAGCAGTATACGTAAGATGTCAGTTATGTGGTTTCCACAGTACAAGCTCTGCTTAGTTTGGGAGCCGATGGCCGTGTGTGAATAATATCCCAGGATATTATTATTATAATAATACTCGCACGGTGCAATGTGAATATTGACAACGCATATTAAACTTTCCAATTTTAGTTTTATTTTAGTTGGATACCCAGATCGGTAGCAGTTCCACGTTAAACTCCCGCTGGACAATTAAATTTATGATATCCAAGATTTTAGTATAGGTGTCAAACGCCTATTTTGCCTTTTTGCTATAGGGCTTAGAAACAGTCGAAATAATTTTGCATTTCCAATTTTATTTTATCAACTGGAGCGTATTTAGCAAGTTTCCTTGTTTTGTCTGATTTTATCAAACGGTTTACTTAAGTCCCGGATCACGATAGCCTCTAGCGTTTCTTTTGTCAGGCATTTAAAGAATTCCAAGATATAGTTAAGCTTTTATTCGACGCTAACATTGAGATCTTGAAGTGCAAAGTATTAATTAGATTTAAACCACATACTAAATAAATAAATATCTTGGAACAAGTAACACACTGCCTAGGATTAGCCATTAGGTAATATGGCAATCAATAAACTGATAAATATACTTATATATTTCTAAATACTCCCAGTCAGTATAAATAATCATGCTCCTCACGCAAAGATTTGTCCGGGGTGGGAATTGAACCCACGTCCCCTGGCTTAGCAGTCAGGATCACTAACCACTAGGCCAAAAGGCTAGAATACGTTTATTATTCGTATATCACGTAGACAGGGACAGAATCACTATATTTTTCTATTTTGTTGACTTGAATTATACAGCCACGATGGGTCGAATTCATTTTTTATATTGTGTGTGACACACTCCACCAGTCAAGTGTCAGTGGTATTATGAAGTATCATCAATATTCGACGGGTGAAGTTGATTTAACATTATAGAATGTTTGTTACGGCATTTTATTCTGATATTGGATATCAGAATAAAATGCCGTGACTGCGGCAGCATCGGTAGTGTTCCCCAAACGACAGTAGCTTTTTCAGCGTGCACTATATTATATGTTATATAGTGCCAACCAAAACAAAAAATTGTATGAAAACATTTAAATTATCAGAAAAAATATAAATTATAAGGAAAAGTATAAACTATTGTCTCTATTATATATTATGACAGTACCTACAATGTTACTAATATTATAAATGCGAAAGTTTGTAATTAGGGATGGATTTTTACTCTTTCACGTAAAATCTACCGAATATAGCTTATACATCAGAATAACACATAGGCTATAATTTATAAAGCTAGCTAGTCATTACATACTTTCATTCAGCTACGCCAGCTTTCTGGGCACCTTTTCAATTATTTATTTGCATGTAAGTTTTATTATTTACTTATATCTTTTATATTTATTCCTAGTCGGAATAAAATAAAACAAAATTATAAATATTTATTTGAGTAAGGTTAAAGACGGTGCCTTCTGGTTTCCTACGAGACTTATTGTGGTGTGTACCTATATAATTATAAATTATATAATATAGTCCTTACATTTCTGTACCCATTCACGAACTGAGAAACTTAAGTCAAACACGTCGCCAAAGCTTTCAAACAACGCTGAGACAAATGTAAAATCCATTAAGTATTTACCTACGCTTTGTTTGGAACAGGATTCGAATCAGAATTATTTATGCAAAAGCTCTATATTCGTACTTTGATAGTAATATGGTTATTGGTGTTGTTTATACAGCTTTGGGGAAAGGTTCAACGGCACATAAGGAGGTCTTGAGTTCATATCGACGTGCGGCGCAGCGGCTAAGATAGTCGCCTCACCGTTTCGTGTCGCAGGTTCGAGTCCCGCGCCGGACAACTATTTGTGTGACCCATAAATAGTTGTTCAGAGTCTGGATGTAATTTGTGTCAGTCTATTATATGTTTGTAAAGTACCCCGCGACACAGGGATTATTACCCTAATGCGGGCGTTGTATTCAAAAAAAAAATATCGCGTGTCAGGCCAAAAAGTGTTTTAGGATGTTTCTGTTAAGAAAATGATCTCGGTGTTAAACCCCCGTGCCTTGTAGAGGACTTAAAGCTATTTGGTCATCTACCTGACTTTTTTTCCGGACTTACCGACTAGCCGACTAGCTGTCTCCTAGCCTCACCTGTATTTATATTGTCCCCTGGTCGAATTTCAATCTTAATGGAGAATAGCCATCAGCGCGGCACATATACATATATACTTAGTGAACAAATGTGTCTGCAAACACAGGGGCACTTTTTAATTCATCACTTTCATGATCCGATAGTATGAATAGCGACACGACAGCAAAGAGATCAGGTACAGGCCCGAAGACTTACCGTGCTGATAGTGAGAAAGTTTTGTCTACAGAAAAATCCCAATATCACTGTTTTTTGTACATATGTCCATTGAGACTGGCCGCCATGGCCAATATTAGAGAGGACATTGTTATTATTACAAATAAATCAAAGATATGTTCTTTGCGCTGGTAATTTAAGGTAAATTAAAATTAATTACCAACCGCCTCTAAAACATTCAAAACACGTCCCATAATTATTTACTAATGAATTAATGACATACGAATTGGATTAAAATTTATCCCTCAGTATCCCTTCCGCCACTCCAAATGTAATTTCACATCCAATTACATACAACAAGTAAACCAACCCTTACGACATTGTTGAGAGAAGTCAGAATTCCAAAATAATATTTTGTTTGGAATTTATTCCTCATCATAATCATTATTATATTATCAACTGAAAGATATCTGGGTAAAAGCGTCCTCCAAGTATTTTCTGAATAGAATTTATTTTGGGGCTAAGCAATTAACAAATTAGATACATTACCTACGATTACAAAGACAAAATAAGTTATAATAATATGAGCAAGAATACTTAGATTAAATAATCCTAAGTGAATAGTTAACATGCAGTTACATCGAAATTGGGTAAATTTATCAGTAATAAAATATTATTAGATAAAGGAAATGAAAAGTATTTAAACTATTACATATAAAAATAAAAAGTTAAAGTGTTTCACAAATGAATGCAATTACTGACAATAGTAAGCCATTATGATTATTTTATTTGCTCTTTGGCCAGGCGCATCGATACTTGGAGTTTTGGCGGCAACGCGGAAAAAGACGCATCGAGGCTATGTTCCATTTTCAAAAGCTGGTGTAAATCCGAGGTTTTATGTGTAAATATGGTCAATTTAGACATAACATTTTCGACAACGTACAAAAGTGGAGGAAAGTGCGATATTGCCGTGAATTGTGAATTCCCGTGTTGAAACGAAAACTCTATTGACGCCTCTAGTAAATCTCCTCCACTACTTTACTGGGGTAGGACTTTGACTTGACTGTGACGGACTTGACAGGACTTTGAATGTCTGACTTCGAAAAAATAAAATATTACAACTGAAGACGGTATGGTCTCTGATCGTAGCCTGCCCAATGAAGGCGAAAGAAAAAACTAACACTAAACGTAATTTGTTACATATTTTGACTGCAAGTGTGGCGCAACGGCTAAGACAGTCGCCTCGCGGGTTCGGATCCCGCGCCGGACAACTATTTGTGTGACCCATAAATAGTCGTTCTGAGTTTGGATGTAATTTTTGTCCATCTATTATTATATTTTATATTTATTATATGTACCCCGCGACACAGTGATTGGCTTCCCTAATACTGGCGTTGTATAAAAAATGAAAAAACATTAACGCGAAACGTGGCGTCGTATACGCGGCGGGATATTAATGTGTGTGTGTTACTTCTTCACGTCTAAACGGCTGGAGCTATTTTAATAAAATTTGGTATAGCGTTAGCTGACACCCTGGATTAACATACAGGCTATAATTTATAAAGATTAACGCGGGTAAAACCGCGGGGCACAGCTAGTTTTTATAATAATCCACAAATCAAATCCTTGTGGACCTTCCCTCCTCCACTTTACGCCCCGCTCGACCTTTCACATGACTAAATACATTTCCTACGTCCGTCTCTCAAATAGTTTCCGAAGCCGACCCAAATAGAGGAGGTCTAAAAACGTACATAAAGATGTGGTCAATATCTAGCCGGCCGTGCCCCAAAAATTGGCCGGAATAAAATGTCCGGGGTATTTCCGTGCGGCAGAACTAAGCCCTCCGGTTGTCATGCAAATGCCGATGGCGATCATTACGGACGATTTGAATCCCCGAAAATTCTGACAGTTGCGTTGTAGAGCCTATATTTTTGTATATTTGATGACATGCAAAGAATACTGTGGGTTGGTAAGTTGTGATGTAGGAATGTGGGAAAAATTTGTTTAATGCTTTGATTGACTGCACGTGTGACTGTTCGAGTCCCGCGCCGGACAACTATTTGTGTGACCCATAAATAGTTGTTCTGAGTCTGGATGTAATTTGTGTCCGTTTAATGTATGTTTGTAAAGTACCCCGCGACACAGGGATTTGATTCCCTAGTGCGGGCGTTGTTTAAAAAAAAACTTTAAAACCAATAAAAATTGGTTTATTTATTAGTATGGACAGTGATGATCTTACCGTGAGATATGTTCAAGCCGCAATTGGGCTTACACACAATTGCTTTTGACATAGGTTAAGGCCTGATTACTGACTAGTTGTGTGGTGACGGCCCGCGAATATCAGACAGAATATCATAATCCTATTTCATCTCGTGGGGGGCGTAAAAATCGTCCCAAGGGAGTGTCTACCAAAGGACGGCCTACAGCGTCTCTCTGAGTACTATTATCATCAAACAATCACCAACCCGTCTGCCAAGCGTGGTGATGATGGCATTTCCCCCCAAGATGATTCTTGGGGGAGGCTTTTGTCCAACTGTGGACATTTTACAGCGGATAATGATGAACGACTGTTGTTTTCTGGTGGCTTGACGTTCCCTCCCAAGCATGGTGTATCCTTGCATTATTTATGCTTAGTCTAAGCGTACCAACACTTCGGTGTTTCATTCATTTAGGTAACAGCGTCACTGTGACATTGCTTTTACGCAATTCAATCCATACATGCTTTTGTTTTATTCATGAGTTCATTTGACATGCACAATTACTTTCGAGTACGAAGCCTCTAGTATCGAGCTGGTGCCGAGCAGGTGATGGCAATCTAATTCTGTACATCTTCTGTTCTATTACGTAGTTACTGTCCTCGCAATTAGATTTCAATATTCATTTAATCAAAAATAGTTTGTTTTCTTTTTTTTGTTGAAAAGAAAACGCCCGCATTAGGGAATCTAATCCCTGTGTCGCGGGGTACTTTACAAACATATAATGTACGAAGATACGAAGCGGCGAGGCGACTGTCTTAGTCGCTGCGCGACATGTTTACGTTTTAAAACTAGTTCCGAATTTTCAACTACATGTATGCACTTCATCATCATCATATCAGCCGAAAGACGTCCACTGCTGGAAAAAGGCCTCCCCCAAAGATCTCCACAATTGCCGGTCTTGCGCTCTCCGCATCCAGCGATTTCCAGCGACCCGTACAAGATCATCGGTCCATCTTGTAGGGGGCCTGCCCACGCTGCGTCTTCCGGTTCGTGGTCGCCACTCGAGAACCTTTCTGCCCCAGCGGCCGTCGGTTTTACGAGCTATGTGCCCTGCCCACTGCCACTTCAGCTCGGCAATTCTTACGGCTATGTCGGTCACTTTGGTTCGCCTGCGGATCTCAACATTTCTGATTCGATCTCGCAGGGAAACTCCAAGCATAGCCCTTTCCATTGCTCTTTGGGTGACCTTGAGCCGCCTGATAAGGCCCATAGTGTGCGACCACGTCTCTGTTCCGTAAGTCATCACTGGCAACACACACTGGTCGAAGACTTTCGACTTGAGACACTGCGGTATTTGGGAACTGTATGTACATTTAAAATCGTTAATCATTAATAGTGCCGCCATTACCAACTTAAACTACTGTACCTATATGTTGGATACATTATAAGTTCTCAAACAAAGAACTACCAATGTTTACCTATTAAGATCTGGCGTACATTTAAAGCTAAATGAAAATTCACATTGAATATTTATGATTGGTTAACTGATTAGTATACTCATAATATCGATTCAATCAGATCGAGAGCTAGGAATAATCGGTTAGTATTCGCAGTAAGCACTCGTAATTAACCTGCATATTAATTGACCGAACTTGCTGATTATTCAATTTAGGCGTAGGAAGTCATAAGTGGCAATGTCCACCGAAAATCTGAATTGCAGGATAATTCTAGGGACAATGTCACACAGATCATCCTAGCCTCAAACTAAGCACCAGGCGACGATATACATACTTATATAGATAGAAAAATACTTATATGCATAGAAAAAACTTGTGTGTACTTATGTACACGCGTTAGAAGTTATACTTCTTAATATACAACTTGAACATAGTTATCAATTTTCATACCACCTAGAACTAACGTCATGCTGTTAAATTTTTTGGTGTCGGTGTGCGCGCGCATCGTAAAAATTCACTCTCATCATTTTTCTCCATCGCGCCAAAAGAAGTATAACTTCAAAAACATCCATGCCTCAGACATAAATATTCGTGCTAATCACACAAATATTTGCACTTACCGGGATTCGAACCCAGGACCACCAGCTTCGTAGGCAGGAGCACTACCAACTAGGCTACGGTGATCGTCAATTAATCTCTAATCACACTAATATAATAAAGGCGAAAGTTTGTGACTGTGTGAGTGTGTACGTTTGTTACTTATGCACGTCACAACGACTGTAGCTATTTTAATAAAATTTGGTATGGAGTTAGCTGACACCCTGGTTTAACACATAGGCAATAATTTATAAATTTAAACACGGCTAAAACCGCGGGGCACGACTAGTGCTTAATAATGTACAAAATATCTAATGATTATATCCCAACTCATCATAGTATTAATATGTGGAACAAAAACTTTATAACTCTTTTTATGAAAAATTCCCGGACGGATGAAACTTGGAACAGTTAAAGTTCATAATAATATGGAGAAGGAAAGCAGAAAGGTAATATTTTTTTATAATGGAAATTATAAGTAACTTATCTATACATATAACAAAATCGTAGGAAAGTCAGAACTGTACATTGAATATTTTTTTAAAAGGATACTTGGGGCGTGATCTCCAATCGATATCGAAGCCAAAAATATAGTTTTTAGAATTTTTGTCTGTGTGTCTGTTTGTCTGTATGTATGTCCGGCCTAAACTCAAAAAGTACTGCATGGATTTACTTCAAATTTTGCATGAATATTACTAAGAGAAGATGGACCGATGATCTTGTGCGGGTCGCTGGTAACTGCTGGATGCGAATAGCGCAAGACCGGCAATTGTGGAGATCTTTGGGGGAGGCCTTTGTCCAGCAGTGGACGTCGTTCGGCTGATATGATGATGATGATTACTAAGAGTTCGGGTCAACATATAGGCTACATATTATCACCTACGGGGGATGAGCTGTAATAATTAATAAAATGTAACGCGGGTAAAACCGCGAGGCACAGCTAGTTAAAAATAAAAATAAAACATTACACACACTAACATGCTTTTGACACACTGACAAACTGAAAACAGATTATAATATCCTGGGAAATATCCTGGGACATTATTCAAACACGGCCATCTGATCCCAAACTAAGCAGAGCTTGTACTATGGAAACCAGATAATTGATATACTATTTTTCTTTTGTAAATACATACTTATATAAATAAATTACACCCAGACTCAGGACAAACAGACATGTTCATGGACACAAATATCTGTCCTGGGTGGGAATCGAACCCACGACCTCCAGCAAGCATTTTCCAACCACGCCAACAGGCCCGTCAAACTGAAAACCGATTATAAACTGAGTGTCATAAATTAAGAATAGATTAATATTATTTGTGTATCTCTATAGTCTTTGACAATAGAATCTTAATAATTAATGGTTGAATTTCGAACGTGCGATCTCTGGTATTATTAATTAATCAATAGCTACCTATTGTATCTCTGAATGACAGACTAAGTTATTCGTTATAAAAAACTAGCTGTGCCCCGCGGTTTTACCCGCGTTAAATTTTATAAATTATCGCAGCTCCTCTCCCATAGGTGAAAGCGTGATAATATGTAGCCTATATGTTGACCCGACCTCTTAGTAATATTCATGCAAAATTTGAAGTAAATCCATGCAGTAGTTTTTGAGTTTAGCCCGGACATACATACAGACACACAGACAAAAATTCTAAAAACTATATTTTTGACTTCGATATCGATTCTAGATCACGCCCCAAGTATCCTTCTTAAAAATATTCAATGTACAGTTTTGGCTTTCCTACGATTTTATTATATGTATAGATAATAATTATCTAAGTATCAATTTGTATTTCTTAGATTCAATTTGTACATTGTGATTCTGAGAAGTACAAGTTTATATCAATACCCAAGTAAAAAAGAGCAAAGTTTATTTTATTTGAGGAAGTAATATGTCAACCTCTATATATTTGTGCTATTTGCTCTAAAGTGAAGCTTCTTTATTACTAGCTGTGCCCCGCGTTATTACCCGCGTTAAACTTTATAAATTATAGCCATGTGTTAATCCAGGGTGTCAGCTATCTCCATACCAAATTTTATTAAAGTTGCTCCAGCCGTTTAGTCGTGAAGAAGCAACAAACATATGTATGCACACGCTCACACACTCACAAACTTTCGCCTTTATAATATTAGTGTGATAAGATTAAACATAAAAATTGCAAGAAAACTCCAAGGGTCCTCCCCATGGTTCGTTGGATGACTTTGTGCCTTCTTATAAGGCTTTGTGCCTTCTATTAAACTTTTGACTTTCAGACAAGAAGGTGTAAGTAGCTTCCAAACACTGACCAGGTTTTATAATTTAAACAGAAAGTTTGGTTGAATGGATGGTTGGATCTTTTTACTCTGTATTTAAGTACCAATATTTAATTTAAAAACCAGGTAACTGATATACTATTTTTCTTTTGTAAATACATACTTATATAAATAAATTACACCCAGACTCAGGACAAACAGACATGCACACAAATATCCGTCCTGGGTGGGAATGGAACCTACGACCTCCGGCGTGAAAAGCAAGTATTTGCCAACCATGCCAACACGACCGTCAATATCCAAACAAATAGTCAATAATAATATGATTATATGTATATAATATAAGGTGACTACTACGGCTAAACAGGAAAAGCATGCGCGTCGTGGTGGGGACCATCACCGGACACTGCTCACTAAATAAACACTTCCACACTATCGGCATAACAGACAGCCATCTGTGCAGAGCGTGCATGGACGCTGAAGAAACGGTCGCGAACGTGCTACTCGAGTGCACAGGCATCACAAAAATCCGGAAGAAACCTTAGGATCACCGGGAACTCTTACGGAAGCCCCGAGAAGTTTAGGAGACCTGATATGCTGCTGGAGGGAAGTGGGCTGGATGGAATGAAGGCTGACATGGCTCACGCACAATGCTCCACATCAGGACTAAGTGCGG
The DNA here is from genome assembly GCA_951640165.1 of Pseudoips prasinana. Taxonomy (NCBI): domain Eukaryota; kingdom Metazoa; phylum Arthropoda; class Insecta; order Lepidoptera; family Nolidae; genus Pseudoips; species Pseudoips prasinana. The sequence goes on from OX621247.1 coordinate 34,370,391, forward strand.
AAACCACACCCACTAGCATATTAGTGGGGACAAATGATGATGATGATGATTATATAATATTTATATAAATAAAGCCCACTTGCATATCCTGAATTTGCGTGCTCCATTGAAGATGTATTTTAAAATTATTCTTCTATTTTTTTAAATAATCGAGTATCGGATTATTTATATAAATACGAGGCCGTATTTATATAAATAATCCTAATAATAATAATGTGCTGGTTAAGCGCTTAACTCGTATGGGACCGGATACTCTGTGGTTTGATTCCCACTGGCACCTAAATTTATAAAACATATTTTAAGGAAGTCAGCATTTGGTATTTTAATACTTTCCGTAATTACTAGTATCAAATAAAAAGGTGTATGAAAATATATCATCTACAACGTGCAACGCTGTTGTACAAAGTAAAAATTCTGTTGATTATTCGTTTTCAAAATATCAATATATTTATACAAAACGGCCTTATACAAACCTGCCGCAATTTGTGGGGCGAGTCACCATTTTTGGCATTTAGGTAATTTCGTGAACTGATATTTTGTAAGTTATTAGATTCGGGACCATCCATAAATTTCATGATTATTGGATTTTTCCCTTCCTTGTTTCAGGTGGCCATCTCTGTATGACCACCTTCCTATAGTGACGTCATATATTAAAAAATTAGGTATGAACGACGATATTGAATTCATGTGCCAATGTGCTACTTCTAAAGGTATGAGTTGGTACCGTACTAATCTTTGTGAACAGTATGTCATTATGTCAAAGACTCATTAATAATATAATGTTAGTTTGAGTTATTATTCTACTAGTTATTTGACAATTATCTTGTAATGTGCAACATCATTTTGTTATTTAATTTCGCCAATCGATTTGTTGTGCTTGCAACACTGAAGTGAGCTGTCAAGTATCAATTTTGACGTTTGACAGAACGTCATAACCGAGAACGAGATACAGGCCTTCACTCACTTTTCCGTTAGCGCTCTTCGAGGTTGCACGCGCAATAAGTCGTTGTATGTGTATTCCGTGTTTTATTTGGGGAAAATACAGAACATAGAAGAGTAATAAGGTGTTTTATTACACTAATGTAATGAAATATTGATAGAGTTATAATATTTCAAGTGTTTCCGTTGCCGTAAGTTGACGTTTTATACTTTTTATGGCAATCTGCTGTATTCTCCAGATTTTATACTTAAGATCCATACATACCACGTCACGGAGCTCCCCCTGTGTGTCACCACTTTATCGAACGACTTGACGAGTGAGGTGAAGTGTGAAGAAGACATCTACACATTATGAAATGATGGATTGTATATTCATGATGTAGATGCATAATTATCTATTACTAGCGGCCCGGTACGTGCTTCGCTACGCTTTTAAGTATTAGTACAAATTGTTTGTATATGGGAGTATAGAAAAATGTTGATTTTACACTTTTTCAAGACTGTTTTATTAATTTTCTTTACGTACAAACCTTCCCTGGACTTCCACGAATAATTCAAGACCAAAATTAGCCAAATCGGTAAAGGCGTTGTTGAGTTATAACATTACAACGAAAAGTGGCATTGATTTTTATAATTATAGATAATTTTATGACATGATGGTAATGAATTGGTAAATAATTGTGGGGCCGTACCCAGATAATGCAGAGAATCGTTCAGTCAATTAGAAGATTTTAATTTTGAATGATTTTATTGTGGCTGTTGACCATTTTATAAATACTTATTTTAAAATGACATTTTAAATCATTCATAAGGATTTTTGTTATAATGGTATAAGTCACCAATCATTGTCACAAAATGTAATTATTAATAATAAGATTACAAATTATTTAATATATATAATAATACTCAAGCAACACAAAATAGTATTGCAGTCACCAGGCTATTTTGCATTACTTAATCGCCGTGTTTTCCAAATCCGAACTAAATCCGCTTTTGCCCAACACATGCAAAAATTTATGTCACCTTATTTATATCTACAACAAAATACTGAAATCCTGTAACATTAAAGAATGCACAATCAAAAAAGCTAAGAATATAATAAACAACTGGTTGTTAAGTCTGTCCTACAGTGATACAGAATCACTAATAAGAATAATAAAATGAAACTTACAGATATACCTATATAATATACACACACGTACACACACACACTCACACGCACACATACGCGCGCACACACACACACACTTCCTTTATTATTACTTTTATTTTATATTTTTCGATTTTAATATATTTTTTTAAACAAATGTAACTGTTCTATAATTTAGTAAAAATGTATGTACCTATCTTAAATGACAGTTATCACATTTTTGGGTTTTCACGAGACAGGCTAGCCCTAGTGTTAAAGCCATAAGCAATAATTATACTCCTTCTTGTACTTTATGTTAGTAACTAGATATAAGAATTTCTGTAACTTTACTTTGGATAATACATTATTCTTATTCTATTCTTATTTAAAATTAGAATAATAAATAAATAATAATCTCATATTTTTGCATGACATACTTTTATCGAATAAAGTGAAACTATACTACAATGCTTCCAACAACTATGTAACCTATATTCTGGCAAATAAACATTTTCGTTTCATTTCATTAAAAAAGCAGATATTTTGGAGACGAATCATGAGTCACGTAACAAACCGCTTCATTTTACTGAACGAGTGAAACTTCTGTGGCATTTCTGTACAATAATTACATATAATTTGTCGTGATCGCAAGTGAGTATTTGTCAAGTAATTTAACTGGAAGTGTCTGAGTGAGCGTCGTCTTTTCCGTTACACGCTGATATTATTCAAGCCGCAGTGTTAGTGATGTGGGGTGAGGGGGTACACTGCTAGCGGATAATTAAAAATATCATTAAATCTTGAACATAGATTTAACGATATATAAATTACTTGACAAATACTCACTTGCTAGATAACTCATATACATTTTTTTTAAATACCTACTTATATAGATAATGACACCTAGACACAGGACAAACAGACGTATTCATGCATACAAATATCTGCCAGGCTGGGAATCGAACCCACGATCTGCGGCGTGAAAGGCAAGCATCAACCAACCGCACTATCTCGTATAGATCTGCTTGACTTAATTTAGCTCAATATTTGCAAGCAGCAACCTAAGCACCGTGCTAACCTAATATTTTTACACGTGTATAAGTGTCTAAAATAATATACTCGCTATTACCTCGCAGTGAGGCCCCACAAAACAAACAAACACATTAATACAGTTATGTTCGCGGCACATCTAACAATTGACGCTTTGTAACGAGCTTCTAACTAAATTCACTACCCTTTGATTTACTTTGTCAGTTCGACAGGGAGTAGGGAAACGTTCTATCGATAAATGGTATTGTCTTATTGGAAGAATTGTGGTTAATGTTTTGCTGTAATTTTAAATGGAATAGTTGTAGTCACACAACTTCGTAGCTTAGCTTCCACATCATCATCATCAGAAATCTCTGATAGAAAAGAACCCTAATAACGACTCTATCTTTTAAACCGCTATATTCGGGACTAGTCCTTCCCCCTTACCCACCACTGCAACTCCTGTAAGCCAGGATCAACAGTGGCATACAATGAAATGACACTGAGCGGTGAGGTTCAGCATGTCCCGGGGAATCTCTTTAACTGTCTTTGATCCCGCAACGAATTTAATCAGAAAGAAAAAAGGAGGAGTTAGAAAATTAATAGTTCCACTTCCCTCCAGAGTAAAGCGGGAGACAGAATGAAACCGCTATAATAATAATGTCCTCCTTGCTGTATTTCGGCCACGGTGGCCAGTTTCAATGGATCAGGGGCACTTTTTATTCCATCACTTTATTGATCCGATGGGACGACTAGCGATACGACTGAAAGAGTTCAGATACAGGACCGATGGCTTTACGAACTCTGCGAAGCATGGGGGTATAAATACCGCAAACTGGGACATTATTTGCACACGGCCATCTGATCCCAAACTAATCAGAGCTTGTACTATGGCAACTACCTAACTGATATACTACTAATACTACTTTTCTTTTGTAAATACCTACTTATATACATAATTACACCCAGACTCAGGACAAACAGACATGTTCATGCACAAAAATATCTGTCCTGGGTGGGAATCAAACCCACGACCTCCGGCGTAGAAAGCAAGCATTTGCCAACTACGCCAACAAACTCCCAGACTTTACTAAATTTTTTCTTTTTACAGAACCAATATCACTTTTGGCCCGACCCGGGATTGGAACCTAGGACCTCGTTATTTGTTGACCTCAGTTGTACACGCTACCGCTAGACCAATATATATATAATATAATATAAGCTGTAGATAATTACAATTTTTGCTGAGTATCGATAGTACGGAACCTTATCGTGTCCGGCTCCCGCTTTTAAAGAAAACTTCTTTAGGAGCGTTGAGCACTTTTTGAGTGAACAAAACTAATGAAACTCGCGTCATCGTCGCCGAACGCTTTATGTAAACTGTGTAATAAGTACTTTTTGGGTAAACAAAAAGCGTGAAACTGGCGACATTGTCACCGTACGGTAACAATGAGCTATATGTATGAGGTGTATATATGTACATAGATATACCTCGATGCGTTGTTAGTATACATTATATATAATAGTAATGTCCTCCTAGCCGGACCCGGCCACGGCGGCCAGTTTCAATAGAGATTAGCCATCTGCGCTTGACATATTATAGTGCTCAAGTGCGTGCGCAAACACAGGAGCACTTTCTATTCCATCACTCTCATAATCCGATGGGACGACTAGCGACACGACCGGAAAGAGGTCAGGCACAGGACCGACGGCTTTTTTTTGTTCCCCGAGGCACGGGGGTATAATACCACCAAGTCTCAGACTTCGAGCTGATGCTTAGATATTTTTCTTTTTAAAGAAAAGCCCCAAAATCACTTTTGGCCCGACCCGGGATTTGAACCCAGGACCTCGTTATCTGCGGGTGAACGCGCTACCGCTAGGCCAACGAGGCATTATATATATACAAATAGTATATCTCAATTTGATGTGTCTATTATTATATCTATATAAATAAAAAGACAAGTCCTGACTGACTGACTGACTCATCAACGCCCAGCCCAAACCCTTGGACCTAGAAAGCTGAAATTTTGCACAAATGTTTGCTTTATAATGTAGACAAGGAATAAGGAAGGATTTTTCGAAATTCAACCCCTAAGGGGGTAAAACAGGGGCGCTAAGTTAGTATGAAACTTTGCCGTTTTTGAAGTTTAAGGCATAAAAATTGGTATTAGGCCTTCCAGTTAAAAATAAAAAATCACGTATTTCAGGGTTTTTGGAAATTCTACCCCCAAGGGCGAAAAATAGGGGATGTAAGTTTGTATGGAAAATGTGTCAATTTTTAAGTTAAACGCATGAAAATTGGTTTTCGGCATTTTAGTTAAAAATAAAAAATATGAATTTCAGCATTTTTGGAAATTCCAGCCCCAAGAGCGTAAAATAGGGGGTGTAAGTTTGTATGAAAAATGTGTCAATTTTTAAGTTAAACGCATGAAAATTGGTATTAGGCATTTCAGTTAAAAAATTAAAAATATATATTTCAGGATTTTTGGGAATTCCACCCCTTAGGGCGTAAAATAGGGTATGTAAGTTTGTATGCCAAATGCGACTTTTTTGAAGTTAAACCTATGAAAATTGGTATTTGGCCTTTCAGTTAAAAATAAAAATATGTATTCCAGGATTTTTGGAAATTCCACCCCTAAGGACAACTAAAATAGGGGATGTAAGTTTGTATGAAAATCTGTTTTTTTTGGAGTAAACGGATGTAATGTATTTGGTCTTTTAGTTAAAAATAAAGCAATCAAGGGAATAATTTGTTGATAAAAAAAGGTCGACACCAACAATTTACGCAAACTCAAATTTTAGAGAAATTCTTTTCTTTGCCAAGTTGCTTAAAATGTCGTGGTCGTTGTTGTCTAAGTAAAGATTTAGGGTTTTATAAGATTTGTAACTTCTTTTTTTTTGGTAATTTTTATAACAAACCAAAAAAGTGACATTTTATATTTTATATTCGAGTTAGCGTAGTATAAATTGTTCGTGTCAAGATTCGTGACAAGTTCACAATTTTGTATCTAGATGGCGGTAATATCGTTTCAGATCATGGAACTTATTTGGTATATCGGTTAAAATAAATAAATGCTTGAAATAAAAGGTAGTCCAAAACTGAATTAATAGATGATCACCTAAATCTCACCCAAAAACTGTGCACACATCTTAATTTTACCGCTTTACAAGTTTATATTTTTGTAATAGATTGCGTAATCATCGTTTTAGATCGTGCTATTTTTGTAATAGATTGCGTAATCATCGTTTTAGATCGTGCTATGGTTTCGTTCACAAAATTTTATATAAGACCTATCAATCACGTGGTCGCAACTTAATCTAATGGGAGTTACCTTTGTAATTAATGCATCGTTGATTATTATTTTACTTTATTTGACTTACTGACTGTACCTACTTTAGGACAATTGATATGTATTCTTTGATTTCTTTGGTTGATGATATCGGGTGGTTTTTTAAATAACAGTAGCAAAGTAGTTTTTAGTTTATATCTTAGTTAGGTTATTTATAGGTTAGGTTTTCTTAAATTTATATTGCTTATTTGTTTTTAATGTTAATTTTTTTAGATTATGCTAGAAGTAAGTAGTTACATTGGCCATCATTCGAAATTGTCGCGGACGAAGTCGTGGGCACCAGCTAGTATCTATATAAATAAAAAGAGAAGTCCTGACTGACTGACTGACTCATCAACGCCCAGCCCAAACCCTTGGCCCTAGAAAGTTGAAATTTTGCACAGATGTTTTCTTTATAATGTAGACAAGGAATAAGGAAGGATTTTTCGAAATTCAACCCCTAAGGGGGTAAAACGGGGGTGCCAAGTTAGTATGAAACTTTGCCGTTTTTTAATTTAGAGGCATGAAAGTTAATATTTGGCCTTGCAGTTAAAAATAAAAAATATATGTTTCAGGATTTTTGGAAATTTCACCCCCTAGGGCAAAAAATAGGGGATGTAGGTTTGTACGAAAAAAGTCTCAATTTTTAAGTTAAACGCATGAAAATTAGCATTTGGCTTTTAAGTTAAAAATAAACAATATATATTTCAGGATTTTTGAAAATTCTACCCCGAAGGTCATAAAATAGGGGATGTAAGTTTGTATGAAAAATGCGATATTTTTGAAGTTAAACGCATGAAAATGAGTATTTGGCCTTTCTGTTAAAAATATATAGCATTTATTTCAGGATTTTTGGAAATTGCACCCCCAAGGGCAGAAAATAGGGGATATCATTTTATACTGCCTGACTGACATATCAACGCACAGTCTAAACGGCTGGAGTTAGGGACTTGAATTTTGACAGTAGTTTTAGTTGTACCTTTTATGACGTAGGCATCCACTGAAGAAGGGTTTTTGAAAATACCACCCCTAAGGGACTAAAATAAGGGATGAAATATTTTATGAAAGTCCTTATTTTTGATGTTAAAGGCTTTAGTATATAGACTTGCAGTTAAAAATTAAAATATATATTTCGGGATTTTTTAATATTCCATCCCCAAGGACGTAAAATTGGGGATGTAAGTTTATATGAAAAAAGTGCCAACAAGTTTTAAGTTAAACGCATGAAAATTGGTATTTAGCATTACAGTTAAAAATTAAAAGTATATGTTTCAGGATTTCCGAGAATTCTACCACGTAGGGTGACAAAAAGGGGATGTTTGTAAGAAAAATGTGACATTTTTTAAGGTAAACGCATGAAAATTAGTATTTCGCCTTTCGTTTAAACATTATAAATATATCATCAGGACTTTTAGAAAATCCACCCCTAAAGACGACTAAAATAGGGGATGTAAGTTTGTAAGAAAATCTGTTTTTTTTGGAGTTAGAAGCATGTAAATTGGTATTTCAGTTAAAAATAAAGCAATCAAGGGAATAATTTGTTGTTACAAAAAGGTAATCCATAACTGATTCAATAGGTCAACACCAAAAATGTACGCCAACTTAAATTATAGAGAAATTCATTTCTTATTGCTTAAAATGTCGTGTTTATTGTTGTCTAAGTAAAGATTTAGCGTTTTATAACATTTGTAACTTCTTTTTTTTTGGTATTTATCATAGCATATTAAAAAAAGGTCAATTTAATAAAATTGGGATAAAAAAGTAATTTACCCAAAATTCGAGTTAGCGTAGTATAAATTGTTCGTGTCCAGATGATCGCACCCAAAAAATATCTTCTTAATTTTACTGATCTACAAGTTCACAATTTTGTAACTAGATGGCGTTTATATCGTTTCAGATCGCAAAATTCATTTGACATATCGGTTAAAATAAATAAATGCTTGTAGTAAAAGGTAGTCCAAAACTGAATCAAAAGATGATCGCCAAAATCTCACCCACAAAATATGCACACATCTTAATTGTACCGCTTTACAAGTTTATATTTTTGTTAGTAGATGGTGTAATCATCGTTTTAGATCGCGCTACGTTCACAAAATGTGATATTAGACCTATCAATGCCGTGGTCGCAACCTAAGCTAATGGGAGTTACCTTTGTGATTATTGCATCGTTGATTATTATATTACTTTATTTGACTTACTGACTTTACTTAAGGACAATTGATATGTATTCTTTGATATTTTTGGGTTTATGATATCGGGTCTTTTTTTGAATAACAGTAGCAAAGTAGTCTTTAGTTTATTTCTTAACTAGGTTATTTATAGGTTAGGTTTTCTTAAATTTATATTGCTTATTTCTTTTAAAAGTATTTTTTTAGATTAAGCTAGAAGTAAGTAGTTACATTGGTGATCATTCAAAATTGTCGCGGACGAAGTCGCGGGCACCAGCTAGTTGTAAATAATTTGGATAAGAAGTGTCAGAAATAGTTTTCACTTCTTTTAGAAGTAGACTAACCCGCAAAGACTACCCCAAAGACTAGCTCGCACACTACCTCCGTTAATGGTTATGTGTGAATATTTTTTTATTCATTCGATAGGTAACGCTCTTAAAGACCCATACAAATTTGTTCACATTAGATTTCAATCATAGGTTCTGTGAAGAAGAGTTTTAGTCGGTTGTATGTAAATGATTACTATTAAACTTAATTATAATAATTATAACTTCTTGTATTGTTCCCTGGAATTGACAATTTATATACATACATAGAATCACGCCTGTTTCCCAGAGGGGTAGACAGAGACAACGGATTTCCATTTGTCACGATCATTGCACTCCTCTTTTGCCTCATCTACTGTCATTATATTGACAATTTATTAACATTTATTTCAGCGCATGTTTCTGGATATGTTTCCATGTTTCTAGGAAACAAAGCAGATGTATAACACCTACACACCGAAAGGTTATCAGCTAGGTAATCTATACATATAATAAAATCGTACAAAAGTCAAAACTGTACATTGAATATTTTTTTAAAAAGGATACTTGGGGCGTGATCTAAAATCATTATCGAAGCCAAAAATATAGTTTTTAAAATTCTTGTCTGTTTGTCTGTCTGTATGTCCGGGCTAAACTCAAAAAGTACTACATGGATTTACTTCAAATTTTGCATGTATATTACTAAGAGGTCTGTCAACATATAGGCTATTATAACGCTATCACCTACGGGGAGGAGCTGCGATAATTTATAAAATTTAACGCGGGTAAAACCGCGGGGCACAGCTAATCCTAAATGTAATCTGCCAGTGTATCGTACGAACCCGCCGGAAGATTAAATATAATATGATGTCCCATTTTTGAGATTATTTCAGTTATATTAGTTTAACCTATAAAGGGTCTGTGATTCTCCCCTTACTGTATTTTGAAGATAATCATCATCAAAATAATTGACTTTTCGATAATCATAGTAGTTTTAGGGAAAAGGTACTTCCGTGGTTTTATCAAATATATTTCAAACACGGAATGCTATTATGGGTTCAATTTACATTAAAGTGTAGTTGATATTAGTGGGTATAAATGCTTAAACTTTGGGGAATAAATTAAAATTGTTAATACTTAATTTTCGACCTTATGAGTAATCGGTACACCCCTTTTAAAATTACATATACGAACGGCGAACGGTCTAAGACACGGTTCAAACTGTGGCGAGACAGTGCTTGCCTACCCATCCCATTCATCCCTCCCGCTGAAAATCTTCCGCTGAAAACCTTCCGCCTGGACACAAGTTGCCGTAGCCAACCTGGAAGTCCCTCAATAGACTCCGGACCCAAGTTGGTCGAAGCAAGGAAAACCGGCTCAGGTGGGGATTTTTAAACAATTCCAACCTAGAGTGCAAGTGTGGTTCCGTTCCTCGTCTATGGCACACTTGTTAACATGTCCTACGTGCCCTAATGCCTGCACGTTACAAGAACTAATGCACGCTACTGACAACGCTCAACGCGTAGCTGAATTCTGGGCTGACTTAATTTAGATTGCCATCGACACGCTAAGAAGAAGAAGAAGAAGAAGATTACATATAAGCTTCTTAATACCCTGATCCTAAATCCTTGGATTGAGTTTAGTTTAAGTTCAAGCTGCATTTTAAAATTACTTCAAATGAAGGTAGTTATCAAATGGATTATGTATTTATTTTGTATTACGCGGTCCTTTTGTACTCGGTTGTTTTTGTGCATCAACTTTAATAGTTCATGTCTTTTAAATCGAATGTGGTACAACAAAGTAAATGGTTGTTCGTTGTTTTGTAAAACTACATATTCTTGATAGGGTTGATAACATATGAAATGGAATGTTATTATTTATTACCTCACAATTATTTTGATTAACTAGGTGTCATCGGTTCTGTGCGTGCATTAGCCCACATACCAGCCAATCACAATGTAAAACCAAAAAACAATGTAAAAAAAAATATAAAAAAAACGAAAACAAAAAGAAGACGAACAAAGCAAGGAGTTTCTTTGTAGCTTTCTTCTCCGGGTCGTCCACCTAGGTAGCTAGAGAAAGCCGCAGGCTAGCTAGGGTAGGATCCTCAGCGGCGAGGATCGCGTTGCCCTCTTAACACGTGATCGGTAATCCCGTGCAAGTGATCTGACCCTCATTTCGAATTCCATCTTTTTACTTCAGCGGCCTCCTGAGCTGTGGCCCGAACCACATAAGGGTGCCCTCGGGGAATTATTCCCTTTACGTCGATTCCAGCTATGTCGACTCTGGGAGTCTATTGTTCTCCAAGTATTGATATTTTACGCTTTCTATTCCCGTTATGTCGACTTTGGTGAACAGGTACAGTCAGGATAAAAATTAAAAGCCAGTGGCATTTAAACATTGTGTTATTATTTGTTCTATCAAGTTATTTTCAAACATATAATCTGTCTTAATCTATACATATAAATCACAGTACATATAATCATCACTAAACCAATGGTGTAACTGTAAAACAACATAGTAATATAGTTTAACAGTATGTAAATAGTTCTTAAAGTTATTTTTTTCTTATTTATATAAATCACAGTATAATCACTAGTGGTGTAAATGTAAAACAGGATAATATAGTTTTATAGTAAATATTAATACTTCTAATAAAAGTAACTTTCTTAATCTAAATAAATCACAGTACAATCATCAATATTAGTAAAATTGTAAAAAAGGATATAGCTATACGGTAAATAATTCTTAAAAAATATTTTTTTCTCATTTATATAAATCACAGTTTAATTACTAGTGGTGCTAAACATTATTTTTTTATTTATAGGTACTTTGTAAATTGATGTATTTTGATTGTATATATTTTGATATGTAGTTATGTACTAATCCAATAGTTACATTCGCATTTATAAAACAAATAAATATAGATTATATAAAGAAAAATAATGGTACTTACGTGTTTCACGTTATCAAATGTTTTTACCACTACAGAACTTGCACTTATACAGCAGTTACCTACGAACGTAATGCACTCTTTCAAGGTTAAAAGGACACTGGTAAGTAGCCCTTGATAGAGTTGGGGCGTGCAACGCTAATGACTATAATGTGTAAGAGGGACATGTATATATGTGCGAAAGAGAGGAGAAATCTAAGACTTACCTGATATTCGAACTTAAGTTGCGCTAATGTACATTAGGTACATATTATTTTAGGTGCATCGACAACACATCTTAATACTGCTTTACTTAATTTATGGAAAATCACCAATGCATCACTGAATTTAGGATAGTCAATATAGTCTAATACGTATAATAAACGAACTTTTTATTTTAAAAGATACTTTTTCATCCAACTGTACTTCTAAATATAATATTATTAAGATCGACGTAAAGGGAATAGAAGCGTGGTAGAGGAGTCGACATTACGGGAATAGAAGCGGCAAAGAACACGTTGACTCGATATAGGGGTAATAAAAGCGAGTCAAGCTTATCGGATCGACGTAACGGGAATCGACGTAAAGGGAATAATTCCCCTCGGGCTATTAGTCGCTTACATTAAGCTGCTGGTTGATAGCCTTTTGCGCTTGCCAACTGCACGTTGTTTTCAATTATTTAATTTTAATATACTATTGCTAAATGTAACAATAATAGCTTAGTAACTAGCTATTTATTATTTATTTAAGGATATTAAAAAAATATGTGACGAAACGGACCGCACGGACGGACTAATTCAAAATATTTTGTTGCTTTAACATTAATAATAAATTCATAATTGTTTTTAAACTGTGTTTATGTAATACATTGTGAGCTTAACAAGTACAAGTGTATGTAAATACCCATGTGCTGAATAAATTTCATTATTTCATTTCATTATCAGCACATTTACTCTTCTCCAATACAGTGGAAGACTCTCCTGTATTTGAGATTAATCAAGTTCAAAATAAAAACGCCTGGAGTATATTCTGTAACGTAGAATAGAATAAACTCCAGGCAACGCCATAATTGTATTAATGTTATGGTCCTGGGGTTGTAAGGTAGCCAGAGCTCATCGGAGAGTAGAGGGGTCGGCAACGCGGCGATTGATACTCGAACACACATAGCATAACTCACATGCTATGTGTGTTCGAGTATCAATCGCCCTAATTTAGCAGACTTGGTAGTATAAAAAATATAACGTAAAATCTACCTACAACATAAAAAAAAATAAAATAAAAATAAAAAAGGTTTTTATTCACGTAGACTTTAAAAAAGCGCTTGTAAATAGTCAGAACATGTTTGTAGTAATATAGTTGTATACATTAGATATTATTTCTAGTAACATAGATATTTAGGTACATCTTGTATGAAAACATTTATAAAATTTATTTTATTACAGAAATGATATTTAGCTAGCTCGTATCAAGTTATTGTCAAGAGATTATGTTTAATTATCTAACTACCGTATTCGACGAAAAAATGTATTGAAATCTTTTGCTCTCCTACAAAGCAAATACCTGCTGGAAATACCGACAAATAAATGCAGATCCCATGTACAGTTTGTATTCTGCTTCAAAACGCCCGCTTTGCCTACGAATACCAATCAACAATATAAAAGTGCTGAAGTATTCGAGACATGAAATCGATTCCAATGCCTACTTCAATATTTGAGTATGCACAGATTAAAGTCAATACGATTATAGGAGAAAAAACTGACTCGTTGCTCTAACAGAGGCGTGTAATAGCAGATAATGAACGAGTTAAAAAGTAGTTTTGGAATTTTTATATACTTAACGAAACATTCTCAGTTTTAACTCGGAGTCAGGAAGTTAGTTGTTTGGGCATGTAAAGTAGTCGATATTGGATTTGACCCATCTTTGCTCATGTTTACTAGCCCATCCCTTTGGATAATACATACATACATAGACTCACGCCTGTTTCCCAGAGAGGTATGCTTCCATTTGTCACGATCCTTGCATACCTCTTTCGCTTCGTTTACTGACATAATATTCTTCATACATGCTCGCCGGTTTAGGGTACTTCTGACCTGACCTTTCTTAAGTACGTCTCCGATTTGATCAGAGAATGTTCTACGAGGTCTTTCTTTGGATAATGGTAGTGAGGATATATCGTCATATCAGCCCAAAGGCGTTCACTGCTGGACAAAGGCCTCGCCAAGTGTTTCCACTATGGGATTGTGTCTATAATTTGGTGGGATGACAAGACTTGGCATACGTGTTGGCGGTCGCAGTATGGTTCTCATGCTACAGAGAGAGATACGCATGCCATTCTCTGGTAGATATTCTCTCGAACGGAACTGGAACGTTTTCAACGCCCCTCACACGGTGATATAGGATGATAATATTTGTCGCCGTCAACCATATAGAGTTTATCTATATACTAATTCGAAAAGTCTATTAGATCTGATTGTTTATTAACGTTATGGTGTTTTTGTTACATATTCGGTGGAGTAATGTGGTTTATTTTAACACAGCATTACCTATTTCCACGGAAATTGATTAGTTTTCCAGCAGAATATTTACGCAGGCAGGCAATATTAAAGCAGTTATGACATTTGAAAGATTCACACTTATTGATAGATTTAACAAGTATTTTATTTATGCCAAAAGTCAGTCAGCGGAAGTCAGAACAAAATAAGTTTTAGGAAAATACCGTTCAAGAACTGTACCAAGTGGAACTTCGTCCTTGGGCCTACCTCCCTGGGCAACAGACGTGAGTCAGAAGACCAGAAGGTTGCATGTATAGATCACACCTGGGTCAACATAGACAAGTAATGGGTGATGGGGTTCCTCCTCAGTAAGTGAAAAAGCTTGCGGCTGAGATGGACTTCACGATGCCTACCACCTTATGGTATCCCGAAGATTGCGGTCCAACTGTTGGTATTCAAAACTTCTATATGCGCTAAGTATTGTGCAAACTTTACTTGCGCGATGTAGGATTCTCTACGATATTTTCCATATACTATACATTGGTTGATAATTTCTTGGGCAGATTTATGTCTCAAGTTGTAGAATCTAGACGGAGATGTCGTCCCTAATGTAAATAAGATTGTGTCTAATACAATATTGTAATTGATAGGCTTGTTTTCGCTGGAAACGATTTTACTGACACGGTTCGATTTCTTGACATAATATTATAATCATTAATTATCTTTGGGTTATTGGGTATTATCTGAAAGTAATACTGATTCAGATAAGATCTGAAAGTAATACAGGCATAAATTATAATTTTAACCAATACTTGTATAAAATTCCAACTAAAATAATATTATGTATACCTATTCCAGAGAATAGGCAGCAGTGTTTCTCCGAGCAATATGACCATCATAAATTGCCAACCCGTCTACCAAGTGTAATGATTATGTATGGGAGGCCTATGTCCAGCTGTGGACGTTATGTACAGACGACAACACATCCAGCTACCCCAATCTGTAAAATTTCTTTTATAGATTTTGTACTTTATCACATACGCATAAGGTTCACTTTCAATTGGACAAATTTGACAGATTGGGGTAGCTTGATGTGCCGGCGTCTGTAAATAAATAAACCATTTAGTTGTGTCTGAAAATACATTATTCAGTTTTACAATTTACTAAATCAAACGAATTCTATGTCCAAGCAGTATAAGCTGCCCGCAAAGCCGTTCCCGTTCTGAAAAATCTTTGTATAAAATCAAGATTTGTTACGGACTCTGGTTAATTAAAGGACTGCCCTCCGTGCCTCTGAAAGCACGATAATATTGAGAGGCTGTAAGAAAACAAATAAATCCGACATCAATATCTTGGTTCAGTAACTGGACCGTCAGTAATGGTCCGTCTCAACTGGGTCGTGTTGAACGGACCGTCTCAACTGGGTCGTGTTGAAACCGGTAGTAGATGAACCCACTGAGTTTGTTTCGTTGGGTCTTCTCAGTTGGGGCGCATTGGATCCGGTGGTAGCATTAAAGCGCGACCGTCGTTATTAACACAAGGTCCGTCATAATAATAATACCTTAATATAGATAGAACTATTAATAATAATAATAATAATAAACATTTATTTCAGACAAGGTCCATATTTTGTTAGTAACAATGTGCTTAAAAACTAATGTTAGTAATTGGTAACAAAAAATTAAATTTCTGTGTGAAGCCGCACCCATCTTTGCAGCATGGGGGACCCCCACCGATCTGTAAAAACACCCAGAATAGTGTTGGTACTGCCACGAACGCGCGTGAGTAGGGAGGCGCATCTTTTTCTAACTATTGCGGCAAAGCCATCCACCCGCGCCTCAGCGAACATCCCTGACGCACTGCAACGCCATGGCAGCCCCAACAGTACCCTGAGTGCATTATTATACTGGACACGCAAGTCGCTGTATGTCCGCTTCGAATAGCTGACCCACAGGCTGCAGGTGTAGAAAGATTGGCAATATGCTTTAAAAAGCGTAATCTTAACTGAATTCGTACACCGTGCAAACCTGCGGGCCAGCATGTTACAACGGACAGCCAGCGACCTGCGTTCTCTTTCTATGTCTAAATTATCACTTAAGTCATCGGTGACCCAGTGGCCCAAATATTTAAATTTAGACACCCTACACAGAGGAGTGCCACACAGTGATGCATTAGGAAAAGCTGAGTACGAAAAACCACGGGCTTTGAAGAGCATTAGTTCACTCTTCCCAACATTATATTTGAGTCCATGAGTCACCGCATATGACTCACATATCGACAATAGCCTCCTCATAGCACTTATTGATGGACTTAATACCACCATGTCGTCAGCGTATGAAAGGTTATTGGTACATACTCCGTCAATATGACATCCGACCTTGGTGCTGCTGAGCTCAACAATCAGCCGGTTTATATACAGGTTGAACAACCGAGGCGAACTTAATCCACCCTGCCTCACTCCACATTCCAACCGGTACATACTCGACAAGGAACCGTTCCACCTTACACAATTGCGTTGGTTTCTATACCAGTACTTAAATATTGATATAACTTCAATCGGTACAGAAGTTTCAGATACCAACTTATTCCACATTACGTCATAATTGACAAGATCGAAAACCTTCGATAAGTCCAAAAAACAGGCAAATACAGGCGTTTTTCTATCCTTGTAGTACTGCACAGTCTGCTTAAGACATAATATAGCGCTTTCAGTAGACAGCCCCGGCCTAAAGCCAAACTGAGCGTCGTGCAGTATTAGATGCTTAGCCAATTGTTCGTCTAGCAGACTGTCCAGCACCTTGGCAAAAACAGTTGCCAAGGATATAGGCCTATAATTTGAAGCATCAGAGGCATTCCCAGTTTTATTTTTAATAACAGGTACTACAATTGTTAACATAAAGCTATTAGGTAGATAACAGTGGCTTATACATAAGTTAAAAAACATGGCTAGTACCCGAGGCAAGTGCACCCCGGCGTATTTCAGATGTTCGATACTGAGGCCATCGTGACCTGGTGACTTGCCTCGTTTCATCGATTTCACCACCGAAGCTACTTCCTTAGGAGTAAAATGGACGCCAATGTCCCCAGAGATGACCTCAGCATCGACAACCTGTGACGTTCCAATAAGTGGTGACTCAACCTTAAAATGCTGCTTAAATAAGTTAGCTATTTCTGTTGGCTCATGTACGCCCCCGACGCTCACTGGAAAGCTCGGCCTCGGATTTAATTTATTTGTTGCCTTCCAAAATGCCCCAAATTGCTTATCCATCTGATTTTTAGCTATAATATCCAATTTTATTTGCTGTTCATTATTCTGGCAATATTTTAACTTCTCTTTAAAAATAATCCTGGATTTACACATGTTTGTGTAAATATACCCCGATGTGGGTTTGTTCTGTAGAAACCACGTTTGATAATGCATGCGAGCTTCCCTGTGAGGATATTGTCAATATGTAGTAAAAATATTAGACTTAAACTAGATAATTAAACATAATCTCTTGACAATAACTTGATACGAGCTAGCTAAATATCAATGCTATAATAAAATAAATTTTATAAATGTTTTCATACAATGTGTACCTAAATATCTATGTTACTAGAAATAATAATGTATACAACTATATTACTACAAACATGTTCTGACTATTTACAAGCGCTTTTTTAAAGTCTACGTGAATAATAACCTTTTTTATAGCAGTAGCAGGGACCAGCCTCAATAGAAATGGGAAACAGGCTAGGAAGAACAACTCGATCAGATGTGAACAAAACAATATACATTTGTGTGTGAATTTCTCATATGGCGGGGTGTATAGTTCGTAATGTATCACAAAAAATAGCCAGTTATAAAAAAATACCCTTATTTAATAAAATATAAAATTAAATTAAAAAGGTCTTTTTTCACGTAGACTTTAAAAAAGTACTTGTATAAAGTCAGAACATGTGTGTAGTAATATAGTTAAGTACCTATACATAAGTATTTCCAGATTCATATAGATATGTAGGTACACGGAACATTAAGAAATAATATTAAATTCGTAATAATTTTCATTTTATTATTTAGGCCTTGGTTATATTTACTTATTGTCGAAGAGAATATTTATTAGCTACATAATCCTAAGCTAGCTAGCCTAAATAACCCTAAAACTTCTGTAACATATAACCTTCAGCCAATATTATGCTACTAAAACCAATCAAACCAACGAATTAAATTCCATGTCTTTTTCTACCAACACCCAATTTGATTAAACATCGGGTCTGCAACTTAAGCAGAATTCGGTCCAACTAATTTCATTAATTGCGAAAATTTCGGCCTCAACAGACATAAATATTTGAAACTTATCCAAGGGTTTGGGTAAGCATAAAATTCTGTATTGGCGTTCGTACTTGTTTATACATGTCTGTTGGAAATGTATTTTGTTTATTTGTACATAATTACAAGTTTTAATGAGATACTAAAATATTAATAGATTGATATTACCATTTCTATACTCAGTTTGTGATTAAGAGGCCCCAAATTTACATCCCTTTGTTTTTCTAATCATCATATCAGCCGAGAGACGTCCATTGCTAAACATGTGTCTTCTCCAAAATTCTTAGGGAGATTTTATATTTTTATATCAGAGGGTGCCAAACGAGCAAGTGGGTAACCTGATGGTAAGTGGTCACCGCCACCCATGGACACTCGCAACACCAGAGGAGTCGCGGGTGCGTTGCCGGCGTTTAAGAGTCAGCAAACAAGTGTTGCTGACCCTTCCCCCCACCCCAATGAGCTCTGGTGAACTTTCTCACACTCGGAAACAGAACATTAAATTATTAATGTTATTATTAAGGAATGTCTTCTGTAAAGTGGAGGTACTTCCCCAGTCGGGCTGCTCTTTGAGCGAATGAACGCTGTGCCCTACCTCTATTAAAGAGAGTGCCCTACTTGCCTTAAGAGGTGTACCATAATCGCCACACTTGGCAGATAGATTAGCAATGGCAGTATGATAGTCACTCTCTGGATTTCTACCCTCGGGTTGAGATGGGATGGGATGTTCGTCGTCGCCGAATTAACTATTTTTAATATACGCCCACGCTCCGCGTTATTCAGATAGCTTATGCTATATTCATCGTCATAAAAGCTGTAAAAAGTCCACTGCTGGACAAAAGCCTCCCCAAGAATTATGTTGGGGGGGATATGCCATAATTGCCACGCTTGGCAGACGGGTTGGCGATCGCTGTATGGATGGTATTAGTATTCACAGAGACGTTGCTGTCCGTCTTCTGGCAAACACTGACTCGGGTCGACTTCTACGCCTCCCACGGGATGAGATGGGGTGATGATGACTCTATTTGATATTCGTGCGCCGTCACCGCTAGCTAAGCTATATTACGACAAGGTTCCATAAAAATCCTTTCACTAGTTTTTGCGTGAAAGAGTAACAAACATCCACATATCCATACTCACAAAGTTTTGCCTTTGTAATATTAGTAGGCTGTGTGGTGACGGCGACAAATATCAGAATCAGAATATCATCACCCCATCTCATCCCGTGGGGGGCGTAGAAGTCGACCCGAGGGAATATCTACCTGAGGAAGGGCAGCAGCTTCCTTCTGATTACTATGACTATCTTACTGCGATCGCGAACCCGCCTGCCAAGCGTGGCGATTATGGCATATCCCCCCAAGACGATTCTTGAGGGAGGCTTGTCCAGCAGTGGACTTATTTAGCTGTAATGATGATGATGATGATGAATATTAGTAGGAATTTTGTTTGAAATGTAAAAAGATATTACGTAAATAAACCACGAAAAACGTTGTGGAATCCAAGTATAATTATGGTATCAAATTTTTTATCAAATTTTAATACTTACCTTTATTCATTATCATACCTACATTATTCATTCATCCGCTCGGTGCTCGCCTACCCTGACACACGGGCGGACGCGCTAGCAGGTGACCATGTTAAAGGAAAATAGTAACTGAAAAGCGATCTTTGTTAACATCTAGCCCATCGGTCGCCGAAGCTTTACTACCCTCGAATGGGCGTTTGCAGATTGCTGCAAAAATATTTGTATAGTATAATAATTTGACGGTCACCGTAGCCTAGTTGGTAGTGCTCCTGCCTACGAAGCTGGTGGCCCTTGGTTCGAATCCCGGTAAGTACAAATATTTGTGTGATGAGCACAAATATTTGTTTCTGAGTCATGGATGTTTTCTATGTATTTAAGTATTTATCTATCTATATAAGCATGTATATCGTCGCCTGGTACCCATAGTACAAGCTTTGCTTAGTTTGGGGCTAGAATGATATGTGTGACATTGTCCCAAGATATTATTATTATATTATAGTCGGCCACGCTGGCGCAAGAGTGACTTGGGTGAGCAAACATACGCACCGCTAAATCTTTTTTATCAAGCAGTCCACCAGTTTATTCGCCCGCACAAATCATGAACAGCTAGAAAAGTATTATGAAATATTCAAAATTTAAAATTAACATATTCAAAGTTATAGCTAGAAAGCTATAACTTTATGGATTTAAAGTTCTACTAAACTTGTGTCAATTGGCCATGTTTCTATAAAACAAAGCCTTTGTATGACACCTACATCCTATGAAAGGGTGTTAGCGAGTGAATCCTAAATTTGATATGCCAGTGTGAATCGTTCGTAGTTTAACGCAGAGCGCCTACCCCGGATTGATAGATGGTACTGGCTCGAGACCCGTCGGACGATAAAATTTATGATGTTGCGTTTTTGAGATTGGTTTTGCGCTTTGCATTGCGAAAAATGCTATAAAATTATAATTTAAAATGGTTATTTCATGTCTAACCAACCAACTGAATAATCAGCTGAAGTTTGATTCGCATTGTAACGGCAATAGAAATCACTTTGAAGTAGTTTATAACGTTCGGTTAGCCATTGAAGGAGAAAGGTTGCGCTGTCAGAAAAACCACAAAATTCTCAGAAACATTCACTTTTTTACGGTACAATTAAAAGTTCAGTGGAATTCTCAATTCGCTACAAGCGATTATGTAGCGAAACAATCTCGTTCTCCCGCATTTGGATTGGTACATCGAGATTTATTTGTTAAGTTTTTATTGAATTATGATAGGAAATCAGGTCCGAGTGCTATTTTCAGCGAGAAGTTGATTTGGATTAAGGAAATTGTATATTTTTTAAGCTCCTCGTATTTCAGGAGTGTTTCCTATAAATTTTCGCGTTGTTAGGGATTCTTGGGTACTTTTCTGAAGAAATACGGGAACTTTAAGTTCTACTGCAGTGTCTAACGTCTATCACAATACGTTGCTCGTAGCTAGTTGCTCTCAATGATCCGAAAATTATCGACGAGGTTAAGCAACTAAGCATGGTAAGTAGGGTACGTTAAGTCAGTTGGTAACTGCTGCGTGGCTTAAATAACTAAAAGTAATAATATCCTCCAGTCTGAATTGGGGAGCCTACCAACTCTACAGGATATAGTATAGTGTACCTACAAGTATGTGCGCAAACACAGGGTCAGTTTCTATTCCATCTAAGAGTGTCCATATTTTTGACGGACTGAACATAGCAAGGTGCTCAATGATAAACAGGATTCCATGATGGATAAATGGAAACTGTTTTACGATTTAATTAATTTTGTGTTTCTTCACTGACCCTCACCGCTCAGTGTAATTTCATTGTGTGGCACTTTTGATCCTGGGTTACAGGACTTGCAGTGGTGGGTTAGAGGAAAGGACTTATAGTCCTAATAATAAAAAAAAAGTGTTTTTTTTTACGCATTTACCAGCTAACTCTCCAAGACAAGCGTGCCTAAGAAGGTTCACTCACACACACAAAAATACGCGCGACGTTTTTTTTTTGTCGAGTAAAAGGCAGTTCCAAATAGATCCCAGCCATGATAGCCCACAGAATGGATTATCCATACGTAGCTAAATACTGTCAGCAGCATGCATCCCGTTGTAACTATATAAAAGATTAAAGTGATGACTTACTGAACAGAGACGTGGTCGCTCACTATGGGCCTTATTAGAAGGCTCAAGGTCACCCAATGATCAATGGAGAGGGCTATGCTCGGAGTTTCCCTGCGGGATCGAATCAGAAATGTCGAAATCCGCAGGCGAACCAAAGTCACCGACATAGCCCGAAGAATTGCAAAACTGAAGTGGCAGTGGGCGGGGCACATAGCTCGTAGAACCGATGGCCGTTGGGGCAGAAAGGACTTGAGTGGCGACCACGAACCGGAAGACACAGCATGGGCAGGCCCCCTAAAAGATGGACCGATGATCTTGTGCGGGTCGATGGAAACTGCTGGATGCGAATAGCGCAAGATCTTTGGGGGAGGCCTTTGTCCAGCAGTGGACGTCTTTCGGCTGATATGATGATGATGATGAAAAAGAATTTAAAACTGAAATTATATAACTCATTATGGTACGCAATTGTTCTAAATAAATGCTTTATTTAATTTAAACTAAAGAATATGAAATCACCAAAAAAGGTAAGCAGGCATCTGAAAGTTGTTTGAGCATTAATTGCGAATACATTACGTTAAGAACTGAGTAACGCAAGCTTAGCTAAGGCTTAGTTTGTATTCTGCATCATGGAAACGCTTTTATCATGCACATGCAGGTGAGAAAATTTATGTCTAACATTAATAGCTGCAATAAACATTTTGAATGTTGTACCTATGTACCCTCTACTGAAAACAAAATGATAATTTTCTTTTAAGATAAATTCGCAAAGAAAGTTTACAATTAGTTTATGGAGATTTCAGTGCTTCACCGGAAATTAGATAAATGTTTAAAGGTCTCATCATTACAGCTAAATAAGTCCACTGCTGGACAAGCCTCCCTCAAGAATCGTCTTGGGGGGATATGCCATAATCGCCACGCTTGGCAGACGGGTTGGCGATCGCAGTATTATGGTCATAGTAATCACAAGGAAGCTGCTGCCCATCCTCTGGTAGATATGCCCTCGGGTCGACTTCTACGCCCCCCACGGGATGAGATGGGGTGATGATATTCTGATTCTGATATTTGTCTGTTTAAAGGTCTAGATGTACACTAACCTCATCGCCTCGTGTAAGTATATGCTCTTGAATTAATCACAATATATATTTTCCGTAATTAAATAAAGCAAAATAACCTGGAAGGATTCCCAAAATGTTGTTAAAGCATATACAGAATTATCTTTATATCTTTGCTTACTAGTTCTGACCTTTTTTTTTTTTTTTTTTTTGATAAGGCAGGGGGAATGCTAATGCATGCCACCCGCAAAAAGTGTCTGCGGGTGGGTATGTCGGACTCGCACCGACTAAACCTAACCTGCTCCGGTGTACTAGTTCTGACCTTACAATTACAAAAATTATTACTCCAGCTAAGGAGATATCAATCTTTTTTGCTTTATTAAGCAGGCTAACCTTATGTAACAAACTAAATTACAATTTACTTTATTTTTAAAATGTAAATGCACGTTACATATTTTATTGTACATTACATTGTTGTAGTACATTTAATTGTTTTTTAAGTATAGTATTCATCGCCTCCACACACTACGTGTTAAAGTGCACCTACCTTGTTTTTCTCCGCATCGCCATGAGGCCGACTGGTAGAGAATACCAGCTCCGGCATTATGTCCGCCTCTGTACAGACGTCAGCACATCAAGCTACCCCGTTCTGTCAAATTTCCCCAATTGAAAGTGAACCTTATGCTTATACGATAAAGTTGAAAATCTATAAAAGAAAATTGACAGATTGGGGTAGCTGGATGTGCTGGCGTCTATACATCCATGTCAAAATTTTAAAAAATAGAATGCGCGCTAACATATGCACCTATAGAGTTTCTATGTATTGTTGTACTGTGTGCAGATGAAAGTTGCAACACAACCAATGTTACTGAAATTGTCTATGATCTATGGTTGTTCATCTACACACAGTACAACTACTTACACGATCTCAATTGTGCCACAAAACTAACCACAGCGTATAATTTACAATTTTAAAATATGCACGGTTAATTTTGTTACCAGTAAATTATTCGAAAACACAAAGTTTCAACACCAGCACGTGATAACGTGGCGGCACGTTTTTTAATTTCAGTCCACAAACAAGTCATGTTTTGGCTCCAACCCAAAAACTCTACAATTTATTTATGTAAGCAACCATTATCCGCCCAACACTCTAATAGGGAACGTTCAATGAAATTTATCAGTGGGTCCAAAAAATCATTTAGACAGAACTGTATAGACACCCTTGAGACTCGAAGGCGGTGCCCTTAAACACACCTGGAAAATGTGTAAAAAAGCCTGCGTCAGGTTTTAATTACTTAATGTTGATAGCGATTCTATTATGGTGTTTATTTAAGGGTTAATCAAAAAGGGGTGGTGGGGTTAGGTTAGAGTATATATGATAAAAGAGGAGATTTGTGGATTGTAATGCAATGTAAAAAATATATGGGATGACTATTGTTTTGATTTCTGGCAAATTAATTTTCGGAATATTTACTTTAAATAAATAAAATAAATAAAAATAAAAAAGGTTTTTATTCACGTAGACTTCAAAAAAGCGCTTGTAAATAGTCAGAACATGTTTGTAGTATTATAGTTGTATACATTATTATTTCTAGTAACATAGATATAAGATTCTATAACAAACTTCCCAATGATATTAGAGAATTGTCTACGAATAAGTTTAAAAGAATTATTAAAGCCAAATTGTGTAGCAGGGCATATTACAAAATTTCTGATTATTTAAGTGATAAAAGTGCTTGGGATGGAGTTGTTCTGAGTCAACACACATGATTGTAATTAATCTTAAGTATATTTTATTTTAAAAAAGGATTCCTACTGAGTTTTCTGGCAGTGTTTCTCAGTAGCTGCCACGTCATGCACTGCACGGTAGGGTAAAAAAAATATGACGATTCCACATAAATGTAAAATTTTTACGGAATAAACTTACTTTGACTTTGACTTTGACTATTAGGTACACATGTATTGATAGTATTAAAACATTAATAAAATTTATTTTATAACAGCAATGATATTTAGCTAGCTCGAATCAAGTTATTGTCAAGAGATTATGTTTAAGTTTAATTATCTAGTTTAAGTCTAATATTTGTAATACATATTGGCAATGGTTCTGTCTATATTAAGGTGATATTATTATGACGGACCTTGTGTTAATAACGACGGTCGCGCTTTAATGCTACCACCGGATCCAATGCGTCCCAACTGAGAAGACCCAGCGAAACAAACTCAGCGGGTGTCTCTACTACCGGTTTCAACACGGCCCAGGCCAGGCCCACGGCCTTTGTCACTTGGGGTCCTTATATAGCGTTAATATAGTAGGGGAGCCCACGATGCTAAATGGGGATTTACTCAAGCGTCGTAGAGACCTATTGAGTTGCAAAGCTTAGATGATAAGAAGAAAAAAATACGTTATATGATATACCTTTTCATCGGTGGGAGAAGCGGCTATAGATTTTTAAATATATAAAAAAATACTGTTGCATGGACATTCTCGAGCGCGTCAGATATTGATAGCATCAATACTCTACGTATTTTAATAATGTACGTATGATAATCTGATAGTTTGCATGATGCGGGTGGTTGTATGTAAGGGTTGAAAATGAAAAGAAAATAATTTAATCGAGCGCGTTAGATTTTCTAAGGGAGTGTTAAGTACACCATAAAAAAGCTTTCATTCACTAATCTGACGATTTCGATGTGACGTAAACTTGCGGACATTTTTATAACGTGCAAAAAAAATCGCCATTTTCAAATACTCAAGCGTGTCAGATTAAGATATATATGGTTCATCTTTATGTTCCAAACGCGCTGTCTCATAATCTGACGATTATCTAGAGGGATTCGCCTGATCTGACAATTTTTTTTTATTTGTTTAAATCATTGAGCTTAATTAATTGAAAAGCTCAGGAAATAGCATGCAAATAAATAAGAGTATCCTTTTTAAGTAAAATACTTGTAGTTATAAAAAATGATTCTACTGTAAATTTAATTGTTTTTTGTAAAGTACTTTCACCACAAAATACACATTTTACATTCATATCACTTATTAAATATTTATAAACTTAAATTAACGAAACTAATATTAAAATAGCAAAAAGCCAAAACGTTGGAAACACGTTGGAAATAATATGCTACGAACGAGTCTCTATAAACAGCTGTGATGGCGTCATGGCAGCAGAAACTAGAGTGGGGACGGAGTGAGTGAGTAATAAATAGAGAAAGAGTGAGAGAGGAATAGAAACGTGGAGAAATAAATATATGCATCACGCAGCTGCACGCATTTAACTTTATCGACGAATTTTTATTATTTCGGCTTGCGGAAATCGTCAGATTATATATTTTACGTTATCTTTAAATTATTTCCTTCAAAATAAAAAAAAAATTTAGCTACGCTCGACAATGTCGAGACGACGTTTTTTTACAACTTTGCTGCCGTCCCCTTTCTTTACGTCACTCTCAAATTGTCAGATTAGTGGAATATACGCATTTTAGGATGTAATTAACTCACCCTACCTACCCAATTACGGCCGCTGTACTCGATTGAGTACAGTTAAACTTTTAAACTTATATCTTGAATTAATAAGACTAACATTTTTCTTTTAATTATAATTAGCAGAAGGTAAAATGGTTTTATTTATTATAATAACATAAAGTGGGTAGGTAAAATTTTATTGTGACAAGTATTCACTTAAATTTAGTAAAAGAAAATGGTGTGCTCGCACCTCTCTCTTTTGTCCCTACAGTAATATATGCATATTAGTACTATGAGCACGAATATTTGTTTCTCAGTCATGGATGTTTTCTATGTATATAAGTATTTATCTATCTATATAATATAAGTATGTATATCGTCGCCTGGTACCGATAGTACAAGCTTTGCTTAGTTTGGGGCTAGGATGATCTGCGTGACATTGTCCCTAGATATTATTATTAAAGAAAGTAGTTTTTTTTAATACCTCATAAATCGTAAACCGCCTACTTGCTGCTACGGAACCGTTCATGGGCTGGTATGGTTACTTATATATATATATATATATACAACGTGTAACAGAAAGTGTGAACGTAACTTAAGGGGGTTATAGGGTATCAGGACGGCTACCTATGGACGAAACTTCAAACAGAAATAATCATTTTTTATTCAACTAGTAATTTATTTTTCTATCGACAACCTAAATCAACAAGTAAGATTACCGACATTATGAACAACACTAAAAACTCAGCCGCAAGGGTAATGAACCTTACCGCGAACTCTTTGGGTACCTACTACTTAGACTGTAAATAAAAAGTGTGGTTCTGTACAATCACATAATTTATTACACGTGTTTATTTTAAGATTCAATCAAATGTTTAACTGAATTTTTGCTCTAGTTTTTAAAGGTTCCCTGTAACGAAATTTTAATCATTCATACAAATTTGATAACTAGGAAAAATCACTTAATTTAATTTAAATTGATATTTCGCAAGATATTGGATCTAGGAGAAATAAATAATTTAATTGACTTGTGTAACTGCAGATATTTTTTTGTGTGTTAAATAGTAAGAATATTAAATTTTTCTTTCAGTATGTGAATTTAATCTGGCCGGAAACGAATAGGTACTTAATTTTTAATGCAAACTATACAAACTAACCAGATAAACACACGCGGTACGACTACTGATAAATTACGAAAAAATATGAATAATGTACTAGGCTCATATGAACATTAGGGGACATTTCGAATTCCGTCCTGATTTTGTCGCAAGGAACTCTAATACGGCGGCGAATACAAAGGATTGATGTAGGTAAATAATAAATGGTAAAATATTTTTTAATATTCATCAAAGCGGGACCCGAGCGCGCGCGCCGGGCCATTTGAATGTGTTCGAACTCATTGGTCTAGTGGTAGCGTGTTCAGCTGCAGATAATAAAGTCCTGGGTTCAAATCCCGGGTCGGGCCAAAAAGTGATTATGGGAATAATGAAGTCCTGGGTTCAATTCCCGGGTCGGGCCAAAAAGTGATTATGGGATTTTTCCGTAAAAAGAAATTTCTCAGTATCAGCCCGAAGTCTGGGAGTTGACCATATTACACCCCCATGCCTCGGAGAGCACGTAAATCCGTCGTTCCTGTGCCTGACCTTTTTCCGGTCGTATCGCTAGTAGTCCCATCAGATCATGAGAGTGATGGAATAGAAATTGCAGGGGCACTTTCAATTCCACCTTTAAAATTTAGAGTGTATCACTCTAACGACATATTAATCATTCATACAATACATACAAATAAAAAAATATGAATAATGTACTAGGCTCATATGAACAGTAGGGGACATTTCAAATTCCGTCCTGATTATATCCAAAGTTACACTAATATGCCGGCAAAATCAAAGAGTTGATGTAGGTAAATAATAAACGGTTAAATATCTTTTAATATTCATTTAAGCTAGCCGCGCGCGTCGTCGATACCTAGGCGGCTCTTTTGAGTGGACTCAAAGACGCCGCCAAAGGGGCCGCGTTCGAAGAAAGCCGCCAAATTCATCAAATATTGTGCAATTTCATTTATTTAATAAAAATATTAAAATCATCAGTTGTTCGTAAACTGCTGTCTATTTAGGTCGTGTTTAGTTACTAAATCGTCTAAAATGTCGTTTAGTAATGAGTAAAGTGTTCCGCGAAATCCTTAACTATGTCGTTTAGTGATCGTAATAATTTTGAAAATGTCGTGCATTCATCTATGAAAGAATAGCCTCAGACGTGCACTTTGTGATGATGAGGATTCATAGGTCACAGAATTTAAGGCTGTTTAATTACGAGGAACCTATGTCGTGAAGGGTACAGTGTCGCGATGGAGGCCACGCCTCTTTATAACTAAGAAACATGAAAGCTTTACGATTCTATGAATATGTTGTACATGAGAGAGACTCGTGTTAGTTGGCAAGTCTTAGAGTTAAGCTTTCGGTGTCGGTGCAGATTTTAGTGAACGTGAAATAATGAAATTCTTTCATCAGTACTGAAAACAACTTCAACTAGAAGTTAAACTATAAAAAGATTCTCGTAGTGTGTTTGTGTATCACGTACTTATACGATGTAAAGTATCCAATAGCTATTCAGCAGTGCTATAAATAAAAACATAACTCGAAAATAAAACAAAATATGTGTAGTGAGTGCAATCGGTATCAAACTACCAGGCGTGCATAGAAACACAGGTACATATGTCAAACAATTTCTAGCGTAAATCAGAATCAGCTGTGCTGTGTTAGTACGGATGTTCGTTATATCGATAAAAATACTTGTCGATATATTGAATGGTATATTATTTTACGATCAAGATTAAAATGATGGTATTTCGGTATGAGATTTTGTGTATAGGTAGGCTTAAGGAGACTGTATATGCCCCTTAAGTTACGTTCACTCTTTCTGTTACACGTTGTATATATATATATATATATATATATATATATATATATATGGTGCTTGGCCGTTTTTTTAGTATTGTTGTACCCCGGTAATGTTTGATAGGATTTATTCACGAATAAAAGAGGTAAGTCTAGGGTTAAACTCTTATATGGACAATGGTATAATATTGACCACCTCATTTTAAGCTCGATTGTGTTGTAATAAGATCTAAAACCAATGAATTATAAATATGTATACGCTTCGATTAAGGTACACACGGCTACACATTAAGCTGTACTTTTCCAGTATAAGCTGATTTCGCGTTGTATAGGATTTCCATGCAATGACAGGTCAGCTTATACTGGAACTGTACAGCTTGATGTGTAGCCGTGTGTACAGACAATTGAGTCCAAAGATTAATTCAACATAAAACAATATAATATCCTGGGACATTATTCACACACGGCCATCTGATCTCAAACTAAGCAGAGCTTGTACTTATGGTAACCAGATAACCGATATACTACATAGACTACTTTTGTTTTGTAAATACATACTTATATAGATAATTACACCCAGACTCAGGCTAAACAGACGTGTTCATGATCAATGAATTATGAACATACGCTATGATCGATTACGGGTTAGATACAAAACCAACGGACAAGTGAGCCCAAAGATTCCTTGAACATCAAACAATATTTAACATACCCGTTTAAACATTGTTTTCATCTAATATTTGTCCATAACTCCACGCTATTGTAGCAACTCCACTTAACCCAAAGTGTCTAAGTTTAAATACTGTTGTTGCCAGTAACTTTCAGCTGAAATATGACATGATTATAAGATAAATTTCAACATGTAAATGTAATATTAATATATTCATACATAAGTTGCATGCGCTTGCAACTTCCCTCGAGTTGCCTCGTTGGTCTAGCGGTAGCGTGTTCAAACGTAGATAATGGCAATCCTGGGTTCAAATCCAGTGATCCCGTGCAACTGATCACACCCTCTCTTAGAATTCTGTCCTTTTGCTTCAGCGGCCCCCTGAGCTGTGGCCCAAAAGGGTGGCCTCGGGTATTAGTCGTTTAATTTAAGCTACTGGTTAAGAGCCTTCTGCGCTAGCCAAATGCTCATTGCCTTCAATTCTTTAATTTTAATATTGTACAACTAAATTTCAAAATAATAGATTAGTAACTTGTTATTTATTTTAGAATTTAAGAAAATATATCTGATAAAACAGACCGCATGGACGGACTAATTAATTTTTTGTAATTTTTATACTGTATTCGACTATGTTTATGTACTGCATTGTGAACTTGACAAGTACAAGTGTATGTTAATACCCAAGTGCTGAATAAACATTATTTAATTTCATTACATTTCATTATTAAATCCCGGGTTGGGCCAAAAAGGGATTTTTCCGTAAAAAGAAATTTCTCAGTATCAGCCCGAAGTCTGGGATTTGGCGATATTAAAGTGCCTCGGAAAGCACGTAAAGCTGTCAGTCCTGAACCTGACCTCTTTCCGGTCGTGTCGCTAGTCGTCCCATTAGATCATGAGAGTTATGGAATTGAAAGTGCTCCTGTGTTTGCGCACACACTAGGGCACTATAATATCTCCTGCGCAATTGGCTTGTCTCCATTGAGACTGGCCGCCGTGGCCTAAATTCGGTCGGGAGGACATTATTATTATTACGTATATAATGTTACGTATTAGCTATCCTATATGATAATTAGAAAAAGGATTTAATTCTGTTTGAAATTCCAAGTAGTTCGGTTAAACAATAGAGCTATGAAATGTTAACCAAAAAACAAACACGTTTTCAGAATTATATTTTAATTAATTATAAGAATTATCTTTATGACCCTAGCAACGAAAACAGTGACCTCACAAAAACTGTTGCAAAACGTTATTTTAATTCTGCAACATTTTACACACTCATATATTTATTTCTTTGGTTCACCAACAATTGTTTACACGAATAGTACACAAGATAACAAATATATGATACAAGTAGCAGTGTAATAATTAATTATAGGTAAACACTACATGAGTAATATAATACTAGGAATGCTGTTCAGGGAAAAATTTTAATACCTTATGTAAAAAATTATTATGGTTAAAGAACTAGGCAATATTTAACTCCAACAATATTTAATAACATAGATTTTATAAGGAACTCGGCCAAAGATGATAATATAAGTGCTGTATCATTTAAAAAAAGACTGAAAAAGTACTACCTAAAATAAAGATATGTATAGTTTAGTTATATAAAAAAGGTATAAATATATAATGTGTATAAAAGTAATATGTAAGAGCGCCATTATCACCAACAAACTGGCAACAGTTTGGCGATTTTGTTACATTGTTTTAATGTGAATAATTTAAGATAATAAATGACTAAAAAAAAAAAAGTAATTAACAAAAAGATTAAATAGTAAGCTACCCTAAGATTGCAAGCTAAAGCTTTAGGTAAAATTCAATCCACCTAAATTCAATTTTATTTTACTTTGTTATCGAAAGTTTGTTGGAAAATTGTTACTAAATGTTCCTCTGTAGTGTTAGAAGGTTAAACATGTTTCTATGTTTATCCTTTTCTGCATACTAAATGGTATTATTTGCCAGCTGTTCAGAATTTGAGGATATGACCTAAGTGTTTAAACAATTGGCATCGTTTTGGGGCTTAAGATCCCAAGGCATACCTGTAAAATAATTCATACATACATGCATAGATTCACGCCTATTACCCTAAGGGAGAAGCAGAGACAACGGATTTCCATTTGTCACGATCTTTGCACACTCTTTTCTTCTTTCCTTTCCTCGTGTAATGTCTATATTCTTCTTACATGCTCGCCTTTGAAAACAACTCCGAATTGGTCAGATAATGGTTTACGAGGTCTTTCCCTTCCGGTTGTACTATTCACTCAGGCCAGGTATACTCCTTTTGCCTATCTTCTTTCGTTCGTCCTTTCTAAATGCCCAAACCATCTCAGCATACATTTTTCAATCAATCAATATTATTTATTTCTCTCCACAATATTATAACATGGTACATAGTGTTATAGTTACAGACATTGAAAATTGTACAACATTCAACAAAAATATTGTGGAAGACTGATGCCCAAACTAGGCTCTAGTAGGCCTGTATTTCAGTTCACCAGGTCCCCCACCCCTTGCAGTATTGACCATATTAACTGTATAAAATATGAGAAAAAAAAATTAAAGTTTGAGCAAAAGTATGTGTGTGAGTGTGTGTGTGTTGTATGTGAGTCTGTGAGGTGTTTTTGTGGATGCACGTAAGAGTATTTTTTTATTATTTTTTAATTTTTGCGCAAGGATACCAGGTAAATTGTATTTATAAAGTTTTTATAAATTGTATTTATAAATATTAACGTTCATGTCAGATTGTTCAAAAGCTTCTCAGTTTCATCATAGGTATTATAATATATACAACATTTAATTTTAACTTAAATGAAATATTTGCCACATCGAGATTTCTATATTTTAACATTTCCAGCTAATTCTATTTAACTTCAAATGTAGACAGTAAAGTTAAAATAATATTTATTTCTTTGTTTTCAGAAGGCTTTAAAATACGCATCGTTTATAATGTAAATCTATAAAAATTCTGGAAATACTCGGAATATATACATTTCGTGTTTAATAATAAATTAAATGTATGAAATGAAACTAAGTGGAATATTCCTGTTATCAGTTACGAAATTTACCCTGTAGTTTCACAACGTAAATATGAAAATGGTGAAATAATTCAATGTGAAAACAGTTTGTATCATAGAAATAAAAGACAAAATTATTTAATACTACCTGTGCCCCGCGGTGTTACCCGCGTTAAATTTTATAAATTTTCTTTGCTATAAACCTCACGGAGCCCGAGACCTTTCCAACGAATGCAAAACCGTGGAAATCGGTTCGTGCGTTCTGGAGTTATAGCGTCAGGAAGGAAAACCCGACTTATTTTTATATAGTAGAAGATTTACATTAAAAATCACAATACCAATGATAATCAATACATCATACAAATAAATAATGATTGAGGTGTCTTTTTGTATTTATAGATACTTAATTCGCATGACTGTATAAAAGCTATAAATACCAAAACGCCAATTTATTTCTGTCTGTCTTTCTGTCTATTTTGGCTTATCTTTGAATCAGCTTGACTGGACTTTCACTGAGAGATAGGTGATGTTATCTTCTCGGAAAATATACTGTTACTAAGAAAAAACTCAAGACCGCAGTGGAATCTATATATTTAACAAAAATAACGCAACCGACTATTCTTCTTTAGAAAATTGAACTACAATATTGTTTAGCTTCAATTTTAACATATCAAATAGGGATTTCCTAGACAGATACAGTAAGTATACAGATTTGCGTAGCTTTACCTGTCGTTCTTACGAAATATCTCGCAGTTGTGAGACGATTTGGGATATATTCTCGAAAGGAATGCTGAAACGATTTTATTGTGGTTTGAAGTCAATAACAGAAGTATAATAATAGCTATCACTTTTGATATGACCAACCTTCTTTTTTATTGTTTAATGACAACAGCTGAGACCGACAATTTAATGTGCCTTCCAAAGCATGGATGTGCCCTCACCACTTTGAGAGTCATTCATTGATAGGTGACTTTCCTCTCTGATCATCTACGGATCTGTAAAAAAGTTCACTTCTCTTCTCTTCTATGTTTGCCGTACCCTAAGGGTCCATATTAGTACTGTTTCCAATTACCGTAACAACTTTTCTGGCATATAGTGCGCAAGAAATGAAATAAATAAATGCAAGTAGTTATGTACGCCTGAAACTGGCTATGACTTATTTTCCTTGTCTTTTATTTTTATTTATTTTATTTTTTTTTGCTCTGGCATAACAATCGATTGTTATCTAAAATGTAATTAAAGGTCTTAAATACATGTAATATACAATCCGCGGAATGGGATCCTGGTGACCTGTACTAGAGGTTTTTCTAAACCTACTTCAGGCACCAGTCTCTCATAAAACAGGTTGCATACTTACAAATTCTATGTACATTGGCTTAGCAGTGCGAGACATGTTATTGTTAATGTATCCAACCTATTTGTGAGAGAAAATAAATACTTATTATTATTATTACTATTTAAAGGCACATTCATCATCATCATCATCATCATATCAGCCGAAAGACGTCCACTGCTGGACAAAGGCCTCCCCCAAGGATCTCCACAATAGCCGGTCCTGCGCTGCCCGCATCCAGCGGCTTCCCGCGACCCGCACAAGATCGTCGGTCCACCGTGTAGGAGGCCTGCCCACGCTGCGTCTTCCGGTTCGTGGTCGCCACTCGAGAACCTTTCTGCCCCATCTGCCCAAAGGCACATTAGTGCGTATAATTAAGTAAAATTAAAAACAAATATATATACTAACCTAACCTAACCGATATTAACTTTTCTTCATGAATCCTATATTTGAAATCGTATTTGAACTGAATGTAGACGGGTTCAGGACAAATATTTGTGTGATGAGCATTGTGTATTTGTTCTGGATGTAATTTATTTATCATCATCGTCACCACCATCATATCAGCCGAAAGACGTCGACTGCTGGACCAAGGTCTCCCCCAACGATTTCCACAAAAAGTTATACTGCCCGCCACCAGCAACTTCTCGCGAGATTGAGGTCTGCGGTTCACCTTGTAGTGGGACTGTCCTACAGGCTCTGATTAGTTTGGAATCAGATGGCAGAGTGTTAGTTGTCCCAACTAAATAACAAAAATCTGTCAATTTCGAAAATAATCGGTTTTTTAATTTTATATATTTCGCTATATCGTATACATAATATAATATCTAGGGACAATGTCACACAGATCATCCTAGCCCCAAACTAAGCAAAGCTTGTACTATGAGTACCAGGTGACGATATACATACTTATATAGATAGATAAATACTTATATACATAGAAAACATCCATGACTCAGAAACAAATATATCGTGCTCATCACACAAATATTTGCACTTACCGGGATTCGAACCCAGAACCACCAGCTTCGTAGACAGGAGCACTACCAACTAGGCTACGGTGACCGTCAACATAGCAAAAAATATCCGATAAATAAAATCATTATACATATAAATGATGATAAGGGCTTAAAAATATTTTATACATTTTATTAAATTCCAACTCCAGTCATTTAACCAACTATACCGACTACAAAAGAATGAAAATTGTTCACGATGCAGCCCAGAGGTGGCAGTGGCAACACTTTGAACTGCCGACACCAATTACTGGCCAAGCGGACTGCCCCCGTGGGACTCATACCCAATTTCGTTCATACTGTTCGTTGTTTATGGTAATTTTAGTCTATGTCAATAAAGACATTTAAAGTTAAATTTTCAATAAATATTTTCAGGAAAATTTCTGCGTCCTAAAACTTTTAGCTTCCAAATTTAAAAATAAATACATAGGTACATATTTTGAACATACATAGATACATATACATGAACGCTGAAAATCTCGAAAGGCAGTAATATTACAGAGTGATCTCTATCAAAAAATATATGATGTACATTACTTTGCAAACTTTCAACGGAAATTGGTTTGAACGAGTTCTAGTATTCTTTTTTACGTCATAAATCAGCAGCCGCAATTTCCCTTTCATTAAATCAAGTACTACAAGAAATTTTATATTATTACCTACTGCTACGGAACCCTTCATGGGCGAGTCCGACTCTCACTTGACGGCTTTTTTAAATATTGACAGCAATCTGGTATCTACCACTTTGTATCACTGTATATTTTGATCCGATCGGTTTTAAGAAGGATAATCTGAAGAAGACTTGAAAATTAATATAAAACCCGTATATTTCTAAAATATTAATTGTCTTTATATTTTCATAATTGGACTGGAATGAAATAAGCAAAAACTTATTTTTTCATTGGAATAAATCTCATTTAACCTTCAATTATTGGACATATTCACGTTAAAAATGTCCAAGAAAGTAAAACTGTAGTTAGAGATTTGCATGCCCGCATGCAATATATACATACATTATACCGCGTGGCTCTGCCTGGAATCGCGTACCAAATTCCCCAACAATTAATAATCCCACGTTTCAATAACGAACGTCACAAAACAATGCTCCATTGCATGCTCTCTGCGATTTGCGGCTGCTGTAATTGCATTCCGTATTGACCCAATTTTGCAAGATGTCTGAGCGGACGCCTATACGATAATCATCGTAATACCTACCTTAACGAGCATTGCCGTATTATCGGTAAAATACTCAATCTTTCCTGTATATAATTTATCATAAGTACTTCTTATACATTAATCACCGAACATTGAATGCAATTCGATGATTCCGTACTATCTCCAGATTTTTTATTTCCCAAATTATGTATATATAGTATTAGTATATATGTATATTAGAGAGGTAGGGCACAGCGTTCATTCGCTTGAAGAGCAGCCCGACTGGGGAAGTACCTCCACCTTACAGAAGACATTCCTTAATAATAACATTAATAATTTAATGTTGTGTTTCTGAGTGTGAGTAAGATCGCCAGAGCTCATCGGGGTGGGGGGAAGGGTCAGCAACACTTGTTTGCTGACTCTTAAAGGCCGGCAACGCACCCGCGACTCCTCTGGTGTTGCGAGTTCCATGGGCGGCGGTGATTACTTACCATCAGTTGACCCACTTGCTAGTTTGTCGACCTTTGACATAAAAAAAAAGAAAAGAACTAGATTTGTAAGCATATTATGTATGTATACGTCGCGACATGAAATTACAGCACCGAGAGTTTCAGAAGCGTATACTGAACCTGTGGTACCAGCTTTTATTACACTTGTTTTTAACATAAATGTTACCACAATAAGTAGAGGAGGTTTTCACCGCTTCACCAGACAAAAAAGAGGCAACAGGGGACTCAAGCCATGTAGGATAATACGTCCCGTACATCGTCTTTATTCTATGGAATTGGAACAGTTCGAGACAATTTAAAAACCATCATCATCATTCAGTTTAAATTTAAAAAGACAACGCCCGCCCTAGGGAATTTAATCCTTGTCTCGCGTGGTACTTTAAAAACATATAATTGACGGATATAAAGTACATCCAATACAAGTACATCGAAATCCGCAGGCGAACCAAAGTCACCGACATAGCCCGAAGAATTGCAAAACTGAAGTGGCAGTGGGCGGGGCACATAGCTCGTAGAACCGATGGCCGTTGGGGCAGAAAGGTTCTTGAGTGGCGACCACGAACCGGAAGACGCAGCGTGGGCAGGCCCCCTACAAGATGGACCGATGATCTTGTGCGGGTCGCTGGAAACAGCTGGATGCGAATAGCGCAAGATCGGCAATTGTGGAGATCTTTGGGGGAGTCCTTTATCCAGCAGTGGACGTCTTTCGGCTGATATGATGAAGTACATCCAGACTCAGAACAACTGTTTATGGACACGAAGCGGCGAGGTGACTGTCTTAACGACTGCGCCACACGTGCAGTTATTCAGCCCGATATTGTCCACTGTTGAGCATAGGCCTTCCCCAAAGGTTTCTATAACATTGCCATTTGGAGGGGTTTGCCGTACCTAGTCACCGCGCTAGGCATGCGAGTTGGTGACCGCATTTAAGTGGTAGTTAATTCATAAGAAGCGGTGCTGCCCGATTACCTGGTTTATCTCTTAGTCACCTTGTACGAAACCCACGTAATGTTATATGGCGTTTCTGTTATTCTTTCTGCGCCGGAAACGAGACGGCTAAATTAAAAAATACTTCATTAAATTACATATCTTTTTTCTTCTTTATCTTAATTTTTTCGTCCATTCGCTCAAAGTGCAGGCTGACTGGGAAAGTATTCCACCTTACAGAAGACATTCCTTAATAATAACATTAATAATTTTAATGTTGTGTTTCCGAATGTGAGTAAAGTCGCCAGAGCTCATTAGGGTGGAGTGAAGGGTCAGCAACACTTGTTTGCTTAAAGGCCGGCAACGGACCCGCGACTTCTCTGGTGTCGCGGGTGACCATAGGCAGCGGTGATCACTTACCATCAGGTGACCCGCTTGCTCGTTTGCCGCTCTCTGATATAAATATATATATATACAATACAGACTATAAAAGGAGCAATATTATAACCAAAACAGAATTAACTAAACAAGCAAACTACTTATTACAAAAACAATACTCGAAATTAATTAATCAATTTTAATAAACGTAGTTGAAGTCTAGGCCAGATAAAGTCTTATCTACAGAACACAGGGCATTCAGGTCTCTCTCGATGTAGGTATTTGTTCCTATTGTTCTAGTACTTAGGCTTAAGATATAGCCCCTTGTTGAAATGTTGAATCCGTACCTTGAATAAGATTAGGAATACAAAAAGTGCTTGATATTGAAGGCTATTGAATGGTGACAAATTTCTTGTTTATTAACATACAAGAGACGTAGTTTCAGATTCGATTCCGTTTTTGTATGATAGAATAAAATAGTCTCCTAATCACACTAATATTATAAAGGTGAAAGATTGTAATTGTGTGAGTGTGTATGTTTGTTACTTCTGCACGTCTAAAGGGCTGGAGCGATTTTAATAAAATTTGGAATGGAGTTAGCTGACACCCTGGATTAACACATAGGCTATAATTTATAAAATTTAACGCGGGTAAAACCGCGGGGCACAGCTTGTCGAGAATAAACAACCATTGTTTCATATCTTGCTTTGCCGTTTAAATCAGTGCAGTTTGTGTCTACTGTAATGTAATAACGATGCTTAATGAACAATTAAGGGCTTGGACACGAATTACCTTAAACCCTGTGTGTAGAGAACTAACTTAATTTCCCTCAGGTTTGATAGCATAGCCATAAATGTCCGCCCCACACATTATCTTACGAAATCTACTAACTTCATCAAAATTAATTAGGTAGCCCGTCATATTCATACGTCATAATGTACTACTACAGTACAGTGCTACTATGTAAAGCAGTATCTCAAGTACGATCAATTGTTGCGCTCGAATTTGAACAGTAATATTTTTATGAAACAAATAAGTAAGCTAGTATGGAATTTACCTAGCATTCAATTAACATTTAATCACTGACGACTGAACACTGTCCGCTTAAGAAACAGGTTTATCCCAGTTTAAGTTCAATAATTATTCGAACATAGTTTTAAGTTGATAACTGTAAACATATGGTATCTAAACGTTTTGGCAATAAATCTTTATTATTATTATTATTATGGAAGCCGCCTGTTATTTAGCAATAACCGGAGCCTATCTCTAATAATTAGGGTATCGGACGTACGTATTTGACGTAAAAAATAAATATAACACTCTAGCAGAAGGCACGTCTAATATAGCATTAAGTAATGTTTGTTTTGTTCAGGATATTGATGGGGTTGCCCCGCTTTTGAAGTGCATCAGGGCTGTTAGCGGAAGCTCGAGTTTATTGTTTTTATACAACTATGAGAAAACGATGCGCTTCCCTGGTGCGCTGCGTACGGGTCAGCCCCAACAGTATCATGAGCTGTGTGGCCAGCAGACTCCATTGTCTGTATGTGAGTCGCTGCTGCAA
Organism: Pseudoips prasinana; assembly: GCA_951640165.1. Lineage (NCBI taxonomy): Eukaryota > Metazoa > Arthropoda > Insecta > Lepidoptera > Nolidae > Pseudoips > Pseudoips prasinana. The sequence continues at coordinate 34,410,639 of OX621247.1, forward strand.
GCTGTCCACCTCTGTGTTAAAAGAGTTGCAGTGATCGTGTGTGTGAGTGTTGTTGTAGGAATAGGTATACTAACATATGAAGGTGTAAGAAGTCACGTTTCTTGAAATAAATAAATAATAATTATTATTATATGCAAATAATAATAACGGAATTATCTAATAATCATTTAGTAGAGTTCATTATGACAAATATGTCAATACTAGATTTGAGACGATAAAAGCGATGACAATGTATTAAATGTGACGCATATATATATACATAAAAATCAATGCCACTTTTCGTTGTAATGTTATAACTCAACAACGCCTTTACCGATTTGACTAATTTTGGTCTTGGATTATTCGTGGAAGTCCAGGGAAGGTTTGTACGTAGAGAAAATTTAAAAACGTCTTGAAAAAGTGTAAAATCAACATCTTTCTATACTCCCATATACAAACAGTTTGTACTAATACTTAAAAGCGTAGCGAAGCACGTACCGGGCCGCTAGTTATTATATAATTGTTTTAGCTCAGCTCTGTGGTATTGGAGATAACCTGAAATACTGCTTTACCATATATATTAATCTACTGTGTAATGGTGTAACAGCACACTATACCCATCTTTGTCTGGCGTGGGTTATTTGAAGCAGGGTGCCATCATGTGGAAAATCAAAGCGTGGTCTACTGAGGCGTGAAGCTTAGCGGGTCGGTGCATCCCCCCGACCCCGTAAGATGGGTTTGGACGTATGCGTTTTGGACAGTTTGCTTCTCATATGTTATAAATTAATAGCTCATGTTTATCATATTAAATTCGTAGGTTAGGATAATATGCCAAATTTAACTTAAGTAAGGTGTTAATAATTTCCCTGCGAGATCGAATCAGAAATGCTGAGTTCCGCAGGCGAACCAAAGTAGCCGACATAGCCCAAAGAATTGCCAAACTGATGTGGCAGTGGGCAGGGCACATAGCTCGTAGAACTGACGGCCGATGGGGCAGAAAGATTCTCGAGTGGCGACCACGAACCGCAAGACGCAGCGTGGGCAGCGCAGGACCGGCTATTGTGGAGATCCTTGGGGGAGGCCTTTGTCCAGCAGTGGACGTCTTTTGGCTGATATGATGATGATGATGAAGGCGTTAATCGTTTAAATTTACAAACTGGTTAAGAGACTTCTACACCCGCCACTTTCTCAGTCAAATTTTTTCAAAATATTCAGTTAAGAATACGTACAAGTAAAATATGTTTGGCAATATGTCCTTGAATCATCGTCAGCATATGAACCGAAAGACGCACAAAGGCCTCTCCCAAAGATCTCCACAGATGTCGGTCTTGCGCTATCCGCATCCAGCGACTTCCAGCGACCCTCACAAGACCATCGGTCCATCTTGTAGGGGGCCTGTCCACGCTGCGTCTTCCAGTTTGTGTTTTTAAATAAATAGCTTCAGTTTTAGTTATTCGACGAAAAAAAAAAGGTTTGGGTGAAGATCTTTCTTAGGCAACTCATGTCGTTCGCACCCCTACACTTTTAAATTGATTTCAATGTAACATTTGTTTTTTTTTCGGTAATTATTCCTCCATGGCGTGTCTAATATTTATGGATTCTGATATAAGTACTACAACTGTGTCAAATTTGAAGAAGATCGGTTCAACCATTCGGTAGAAGCACGATCAGGGCGCGATTCGAAATACGTATATTAAAATGCGGTCACCTTAGTATAAGGATGCTTGGTTCACCCATGGCGTCAATGTCCTTCAGAAATCCAAGTGAAGGGCCGTATTTATAGTCTCTTGGAAATACCATAGCAGGGAGCACATTACACAACCTCAGCGAACGTGGGGGGAAGTGTTGCTACAAACGTACTGTACTACATCGTAAAGGTTAGGGTGTGGGGATAAACTTCCTCTCAAATTAATGAATGAACCATATTAGATCCTTATTCTTGTTTCATGCGAGGGTACATAAATAGGATAGTTATATAATACGCCATCGGAAGAAGCCTACAGATACGGTAGCTTAACAATATAATATACTTAATTTGTTTTAATATATAAACTAGCAGTTGGCTAGCGCAGAAGGCTCTCAGCAATAGCTTCATTTAAGCGACTAATACCTGAGGCCACCCTTCAGCGGCCGTAAAAAGACGGGATTCTAAATAAGGGTGTGATCAATTGCACAGTATAACCGATAACGTGTTAAGGGGCTAACGCGATTCTCTCCGCTGAGGAACCTACCCTAGCCATCCTGCGGCTTTCTCGGCTAATAATATCCTGGGACATTATTCACGGTCATCTGATCCCAAACTAAGCAGAGCTTGTACTATGGAAACCAGATTACTGATATACTACATATACTACGTTTCTTTTGTAAATACATACTTTTATAGATATATACACCCAGACTCAAGACAAACTAACATGTTCATACACACAAAAATCTGTCCTGAGTGGGAATCGAACCCACGACCTGCGGCGTGCAAAGCAATATGCAAGATTTTTTTTTAATAGTAATGGTAAAGACAGCTTGCTTCCTGTTGTGTAATGACCACCGATGATGATGTCCTCCCGACCGAATTTCGGCCACGGCGGCCAGTCTTAATGGAGACTAACCAATTGCGCAGGACATATTATAGTGCACAAGTGTGTGCGCAAACACAGGGGCACTTTCTATTCCATCACTCTCATGATCCGATGGGACGCCTAGCGACACGACCGGGAAGAGTTCAGGTACAGGACCGACGGCTTAACGTGCTCTCCAAGGCACGGGGGTGTAATACCGCCAACTTCCAGACTTCGGGCTGATAATGAGTTATGTTTTACGGAAAAATCCCAAAATCAATTTTTGGCCCGACCTGGGATTTGAACCCAGGACCTTATTATTTGCGGTTGAACACGCTACCGCTGACCACTGATAGTGAAAGCTTGATGTGCCCTCCGAAGGTTGAAGACACTCAGGCTGACCGCCAACCTAAAACTTAACCTCAAATGGTCGCTTAAAAACCGATTAGGGAACTTAGTTATGAGCGGAACACTGATCGTGCAATACTATTTACACTTGGCCATTTTTTCTTTTGGCTTAAGTCTGCCTAGAGGGTGTAATAATTGGAGTGCTTCCACGATATTGAGTAATTTACATAATTTAACACCACGAAGAGGCTAAGATTTTTACCGATTTTTAGTAATGAGAATACTTAATTACGTTGGTCTAGCGGTAGCGTATTTAGCGCTAAGTCAAGGGGTAATTTAAATGCACAAATAATATCAATTTATTGTGCAATCAGTATATTTATTTGAAATTTATTTAATTGATGAATATAATGAACAATAAATTATTATTATTTTTTTCTATAAAAAGACAACGCCCGCATTAGGGACATTAATCCCTGTCGCGGGGTACTTTAAAAACATATAATAGACGGACACAAATTACATCCAGACTCAGAACAACTATTTATGGGTCACACAAATAGTTGTCCGGCGCGGGTCTCGAACCCGCGACACGAAGCGGCGAGGCGACTGTCTTAGCCGCTGCGCCACACGGGCATTTTCGAATTTCAAATGCAAATTCGAATGGAACTCACGAACACAATTTACGAATCGGAAGACGCAGCGTGGGCGGGCCCTCTTTAAGATGGACCGATGATCTTGTGCGGGTCGCTGGAAACCGCTGGATGCGAATACCGCAAGTACGGCAATTGTGGAGATCTTTGGGGGAGGCCTTTGTCCAGCAGTGGACGTCTTTCGGCTGATAAGATGATGATGATGACAATCCTTGACAATAACTTAATTTAAGTTAGCTAAATATCGTTACTGTTATAAAATAAATCTTATTGTAAATTATTTCCTACAATCCGTGTACCTAAATATCTATATGTACCTAGAAATAATTATATATTACTACGAACATGTTCTGACTATTTAAAAACGCTTTTTAAAGTCTACGTGAATTAAAACCTTTTTTTATATTATTTTTTATTTATAATCAAATTATCCACGTGTAATTGAAAATCTATTTTGCTACTAGAGAAGTAGGTTAGGTTAGAACAGCAACAATACAACGCACGAAACGAACGTGCCACGGTAGTAGCCGGCGAGTACCAGAAACAAATGAATAATAATATCCTGGGACGTTATTTACACACAGCCATCTGAACCCAAACTAAGCAGAGCTTGTACTATGGAAACCAGATAACTGATACACTACATATACTAATTTTCTTTTGTAAACACATACTTATATAGATGACTACACCCAGACTCAGTTCAAACAGACATGTTCTTGCACACAAATATCTGTCCTGGGTGGGAATTGAACCCACGATCTCCGGCTTGAAAAGCAAGCATTTGCCAACCACGCCAACAGGCGATTCGTTTACACAAACAATCCACTTTTAAATAAATAGGAATGCGTGATTAAGATAAATTGCTGCTTTGACAAAAAAAAAAATAACTTCAGTATCGAAAATTTTTAATAAAAAGATTTTTTTTATAAAAGACAACGCCCGCAATAGGGAATCTAATCCCTGTGTCGAACGGGTACTTTACAAAAATATAATAGATGGACTCAAATTACATCCAGACTCAGAACAACTATTTATGGATTTATATTACTGAAAACATGTTCTGACTATTTAGAAGCGCTTTTTTAAAGTCTACGTGAATAGAAACCTTTTTTATTTTTTTTAATTTACAATACTCCAAAAAAAGATCACACAAATAGTTGACCTGCGCGGGAATCGAACCCGGGAGAGGAAGCGGTGAGGCGACTATCGTAGCCGCTGCGCCACACGTATGTAATATAATAATAATATCCCTGGGACAATGTCACACAAATCATCCTAGCCCCAAACTAAACAAAGCTTGTACTATGGGTACCTGGCGACGATATACATACTTATATAGATAGATAAATACTTAAATACATAGAAAACATCCATGACTCAGAAACAAATATTCGTGCTCATCACACAAATTTTTTCACTTACCGGGATTCAAACTCAGGACCACCAGCTTCGTAGGCAGGTGCACTACCAACTAGGCTATGGTGACCGTCAGTTATATTAAAGCCATAAAGATACTTCCTAAGTCAATAACCATAAAACTTCATCCACCTCGTTGGCTTAGCTTTCGCATGTTCCACGGCAGATAATAAGGTACTGGTTGAAAATCCCGGGCAGGGCAAAAAGAGTTATCGAGATTATTTTGCCATGAAAAGCACCCATTGGTAGCCAAAGAGATCAATCCCAAAATAACCGGCCAATTGCGAGTCGGACTCGCGCACGAAGGATTCCGTACCATTATCTATAAAAAACCGGCCAAGTGCGAGTCGGACTCGCCCATGAAGGGTTCCGTAGCAGCAAGTATTTCAGTTGATTAAATAAAAGGTAAATTGCGGTTTACAATTTATGTTTTATATATTATATATCTCGTTGTGTCTCTCGCGCAAACTGTTCAATTTAGAAAAAAATAATATTAGAAACCTCAATATAATTTTTGGAGACCTATCCATAGATACCCAACATGTATGCATAAGATGAAATAAAAAAAAAAATGAGTTTCAGTTTTATGTATGGGGAACCCCCAAAATTATTGTTCTATTTCTATTTTTGTGTGAAAATCTTAATGCGGTTCACAGAATACATCTACGTACCAAGTTTCAACAGTACAGGTCTTACAGACAAACAGACAGACAAGACGAATCTATAAGGGTTCCGTTTTTTGCCATTTGGCTACGGAACCCTAAAAAGCAGAATATTGACGTTTGTTGTATGCGAACCCCCTTAAATATATATTTAAATTTTGTTTTTTAATGTTTCTGCGAAAATTTCAACTGTCTTACTATCATGGTTCATAAGATACAGCCTGGTGACAGACGGACTGACATACAGACAGGGAAGTCTTAGTTATATGGTCCCGTTTTACCCCTTGGTTACGGAACCCTAAAAATGTCTTGTAATGTAGAAGCTGTCGTTTCTGCGCGTAATCTCTTTCAGGTGATTTATAAGTCAAACTCAAGTCGGGACCCTAATTAAACTTCACTTTTTAAGAAGCTGTTTAACCTCTCACATTTAATCACCTGTTGCCCTAGTGTTAAGTTAACCTCGACTTTGAACTGAGTTACATCCCAAAATTCAGTGTAACATCATTGCTAGGTTTTTATTAGATTAGTAAAGTGAAGGTTATTCTAAAATACAAGCTATGCCCCGCTATTTCACCCGCATTAAAGTAGTTTTGGCGTAAAAGAGTAACAAACATACATCTATACCCACAAACTTTCGCATTTATAATATTAGTAGGATGTGTACCTCTAGCGGTTTTGGCAGTGCACGTCGGAATAACTCGCAGGTGGTAGATTTTTTCCTACTTACTTGTCACTTATCGTCATAATTATGTTGGACAATTCACACAATATATTTACAAATTGTAGCCTATGTGTTATTCTTCTTCCATTCAGTAGTTTTAACGCGAAAGAGTAACAAACATCCATCCATACTTCCAAACTTTCGCGTTTATAATATTAGTATGACTAGTTGCTCTGAAAGACAACATGGAATCTAATTGCAGCTCCAACTGACAGTTAAAAAAACTGTCAAAGGGGATTTGCTTGATGATTACATAAAACATTGCATCAAATTTGAGTGGTAAAACCCAGATTCCGATTGTAGTACAGACGCCAGCACATCCAGCTAACCCTATCTGTCAAATTTCTTTTATAGATTTTCAACTTTATCACATAAATATAAGGTTCACTTTCAATTGGGGAAATTTGACAGATTGGGGTAGCTTACAGTGCTGGCGTCTGTAACTACCTATCCTACTTGGATCCAATTAATAAAGAAACAAAAATATGACATAGACCATGACTATCGGTCGAGCTGTTTAGGAGGAATTCAGAGACAAACACACGTAAATAAGGAATAGAAATATTTGAAAAAATTGAATTAACATGGATTTTATTATTCTTATTGTGTATAACAACGGTCGTTCTTTAATTCATCTACCAGATAGAAAATAGCCCAACTGAGAAGACCTGGTTAAACAAACTGAGATCCCAACATCTACGAAAAATCTATTAATTAATAATGATATACAATATAACACTTATATTTTAAATAGCTGTGCCCCGCGGTTTTACCCGCGTTAAACTTTATTAATTAAGTAATAAACTATATTATTTATAAATATATATTTATATTTATAATTATAAACTTTATTAAATAATTAATTAAGTAAATCCATGTAGTACTTTTTGAGTTTAACCCGGACATACATAGAGACAAACAGACAAACATTCTAAAAACTATATTTTTGGCTTCGATATTGTTTGTAGATCACGCTGAACTGAAACTGAACATTGAATATTTTTTAAAAACAATACTTCTCCTTTTAAAAATATATTCTATGTTAAGTTTTGACTTTCCTACGATTTTATTATATGTCAGCTGCAGACTCATAAACATCAAGTTCCCAGAATTTCCCCTGAGGTCAGCATCCCTATTTTTTCCACCGATTTACACTTTTCGTGGGTTATGGCCCACAAATTCTGGGGACCCTGGTGGACCCGAATACAAATTCTCTTGACTGTGAAAGGAATGATCTAAACATAAGTAGGTCGACATTTTGAACCTAATTTACAACGCAGTATAGAGTCCAGTATAGTCAGTATATTTATAGTGGATGCGGATAGCGCAAGACCGACAATTGTGGAGTTCTTTGTGGGAGGCCTTTGTCCAGCAGTGGACGTCTTTCAGCTGATATGATGATGATGATAGGGTCCGGCAACCACTTCAGCTAAACCACTGCAGGGTTAGAAGTTATTAATAGCATATTTTGCAATCCTCAAAAATAAAGTAACTATTAAAATATAAGTATTGACATTTAGTATTTAAAAAAATCCTTATATAATTATTCTGAAAAAAAATTGGTTAAAACTCAAAAAAAAATGAAACTGTAGTTCTACCGTAAGTACTTTTTATTCTGTGGTTCTACGGCGAGGAGCGCTTTGGCCCATTAGCACGTGATCGGTGATCCCGTGCATGTGATCACACCCTCATTTAGAATTTCGTCTTTTTGCTTTAGTCTTCCATTATTTAATTTTAATATAGTAGAACTAAATTTCAAAATAATAGATTAGTAACTTGTTATTTATTTATGGATTTCAGAAAATATATGCAATAAATCAAACCGCACGGACGGACGGACTAATTATTTTTTTTTGTAACTTTTGTACTATTTACTATGTTTATGTACTCCATTGTGACCTTGACAAGTACAAGTGTATGTTAATACCCAAGTGCTGAATAAATTTCATTTCATTTTATTTCATTACATGTTTTATTACACAGTATAGACGCCAGCTCATCAAGCTACCCCATTCTGTCAAATTTTCCCAATTGAAAGTGAACCTTATGCTTATGTTATAAAGTTGAAAATCTATAAAAGAAATTTGACAGATTGTGGTAGCTGAATGTGCTGGCGTCTGTACATTTTTTTGTCTCGGATTTTTTAGACATTCATAATATCATATTATTTTCCATCAATAATGTAACCTTATAAATAAATAAAGACCCTAAATTATCACTATTTTATTAGATACGTTTCAGCTAAAAGCAACTCCTTAGCTGACATCGGACTTAGATGAAAATCATCGTTGCATTAACTGGATAAATGAAGCATATGCTTAACTAATGCCGGGGGACGAATAACCTCATCAAATCAATATATATGTAGGTTTTATAATTACACATTCGCCTGCCTCGTTGGTCTAGCGGTAGCGTGTTCACCCGCCGGTAACGAGATCCTGGGTTCAAATCCCGGGTCGGGCCAAAGGTGATTTTGTGACTTTTCTGTAAAAAGAAAAATTTCTTAGCATCAGCCCGATGTCTGGGAGTTGGCGGTATTATACTCCCGTGCCTCGGAGAGCACGTAAAGCCGTCGGTCCTATACCTGACCTCTTTCCGGTCATGTCGCTAGGCGTCCCATCGGATCATGAGAGTGATGGAATAGAAAGTGCTCCTGTGTTTGCGCACACGCTTGTGCACTATAATATGTCCCGAGCAGATGGCTAATCTCTGTTGAGACTGGCCGCCACGGAAATTCGGACATTATTATTAATAACACATTTACTTTTGTGTAATAGTTATATTATTATTCTTGTTTATTTTATTTGGGAAGCTTACATACAAATGGTTACTAAATTTTGATAAATAAATGACAATAAAAAGCTTCCACAATTAGGTTACAAAATAGTGGCATCTCCGGTCTACTTAAATAATTACAATCTTAATATCTCTTAATCTCGTTTAAGGCGATAAGACCGCCCGTTGTACGTTATGTTCTTTATATTCAATGTATTTTCTTACTATACAATAAAGAATACCTACTCTATCTATCTACAACATGTAACGTAATTAACGCACACCCTCAAACACCCCGATCAGAATATTATATTGTAATCATAATACATACCTACACTGAATTTTAAATATAATATTTATATGCATTGTTAGTTACTAAATTCTTGGAATAAAGTTTATTTTTCTTTATTTTGTATAGCTGTGCCCCGCGGTTTTACCCGCGTTAATTTTTATAAATTATCACAGTTCCTCCCCCGTAGGTGATAGCATGATAAAATGTAGCCTATATGTTGACCTGACCTCTTAGTAATATTCATGCAAAATTTGAAGTAAATCCATTTAGTACTTTTTGAGTTTAGCCCGGACATACATACAGACTTACAGACACACAAACGAAAAATCTAAAAACTATATTTTTGGCTTTGTTCTTGATTGTAGATCACGCGCCAAGTATCCTTTTTAAAAAATATTCAATGGACAGTTTTGACTTTCCTACGATTTTATTATATGTATAGATTGAATGATGGAATTTGTATGAATACAAATAAACTAAGATTTTAAAAGTCTTATTTCTTTGACTTACGATCCATTTCAATTTGTTTTGACTGTACAGGGTTAATATGACAATAATTTCCATAGTTTTAATTATTTTGGAATAAAAAATTACCTATAGTAAAAATTATATAAATCGATTCAGTAAACGATTCTGAACAAACTATTTTCAGGATGTGCGATAATCAAGTTACATGTTGTACAATAATGATTATTTTACACACGGTTTTACAACTTTGAGCCAATAGGTATAGAACTATTGGCTTATGTAACTTAATTAACGCACATCCTGAAAATAGTTTGTTCAGAATCGTTTACTGAATCGATTTATATCATTTTTAATATAGGTAATTTTTTTTCCAAAATAATTAAAACTATGGAAATTATTGTCATATTAACCCTGTACAGTCAAAACAAATTGAAATGGACCGTAAGTCAAGATTTATAAATTATCAATAAGATAACTAATTAATTTGGTACTTACTTGTTGTATTTTCTTTACGTCGATTCTAGTCAATATATATCTTTCTTTCTTTATATTTGAACCTTCACATAAATCTGTCTCTTCAACTGTTTTTGTGTAGCTTTCGCTCTACATTAATACAAGAAGATGCAAGGCCGCTCTTCTGATTGAGGGAGGTAGTTATATCGATACGAATGCAAACTAAAGGGACATGGAGGGTGAGAGGCTTTTTGACAGTTTCGTAATTAATGCACATGGGTATTTATGTTTCTTTAGTCCTTTATAACATACTGTCTGAATCACTTTGATTCATGTGTACCATGTGTTTAACACTTAACTAAGCTTTGCTATATTATTTCTCATTATTTTTGGAGCTTATTCCAAACAGATAAGACTCAAATTGATGTGTTCTCGTATAGTCCACCGCGTGTTTATGGCTTAATCGACTTCACAAGAAGGAGTTTATCACTTCGACTGTATGCTTGTCTTTGTTTGTATTTTGCTTGATTTCTTAGTTCCTCGAAATAGGCGCGATGACAGCAAATCATGCCTGCTGACCGCAAATACAGCACTCACACGCAAAAGTGTTTTCTGTATGGCCCCATTTATTTACAATAAGTTACCTAAATCTTGGAAGGCATTGAGTTTAATTTTATTTAAAAAGAAGCTAAGTTCCTTTTTAGTTAAAAGCTTACTACAATATTTCAGAGTGTTTTGCAGAGAAAGAAAATGCGTTTGTTTGATTATTGTTAAATGTAAATACGCGTATCATATATTGTATTGCCTAATAAAGGCATAACTAACAATACATATATGATCTGTGCTGATAACAATATTTAATATGCTGATTTATTATGTGTTCATGGTTTGTAATTATTCTGTCACTTTCTGTAACAGTGGTCTCGTATCTTTCACATACCTAAGGGTAAAATGTGGCGGAACTAACATAATAAATTGTATTTAACATCATGTACTGTACCCATATTTGTGAAATAAACTATCTTATCTTATCTTGTTTTTAAAGCGATTTAGAAATTTCTCTTTCGTTAGGGAATGCTTTCGGTATGATTTTATATAAATTTAGTTTTAAATTGATCCTCGTGAAATAAGTTGTCTATTATATAGTTATTTAAAAGGCATATAACAACTCCTTTAAGCACCTACTACCTAATTAAAAGTTACAAGTTTTGTAACTAACAGTTGCATACGTACATATCATGTCACTACTAATTTCCATTATTTAAATGAAAGATTGGGAAAGAGTTTTGGTTTGTGTAATATTAATAAAATCCTGTATCTCGATACAGGGTTTTAAACTTTATCATGTTAGCACAAGGTTCACTTTCGATTGGGGAAATTTGACAGATTGGAGTAGCTTGATGTGCTGGCGTCTGTACCATTCTTTTTCAAATAATTTACTTAATATCTGCAAAAAACATGCTTAATTCGCCACCCTTTACTGAAGCCCAAAAAGCTTGTTGTAGCAACATCCACCATACCATAATAAATAATTCACTCAAGTTACAAAGCTGTACATGGCCGCCACGCAAAACAGTATTTATTATTAAAAACAAAGTAAGGGTACAATGTCAAATGTAACGCTGGGCAAATAAGATAATACATACATTTGGCCCCAGGGCCCGTATTCGTGGAGTCGCACAGATTTAAATGGATTAACCTTACATTATTATATTTGCATAGTCAATGTGTAAAGGATTCTTTTAAGGCCCTGAATTCAATGCGCAGCTGTCTTTCTCGGAAATAACGATGTTTTGTAGGTTATAAAAGGTACTTCCGAGGGATTGTGAAGCTGAAATTGTAGTGTTGAAATGGCGGTGGCTGGGTCTTGGGTGATATTCAGGAACCGGAAGATGCAGCGTGGGCAGGCCTCCCAAAAGGTCCCATTTGGGGCTGCGGTGGCAGTAAGACAAGTGTCATCTACTGCCGTTCAAAATAGATCTAGAGGTTTGTTTGATGCCGCTGGATGCGGGCAGACCAAGACCAGTCACTGTTGAGATCTTTAGACCTTTGGGGGTCCTTTTCTTTGATCATAAATGTTCCACGGTCATCTAGATCATTATCCCTAAAAATTCAGAATCAGTTTTTACTTCTACATTTTATTTACTTACCAAATTATGTGGGATATACTGTTTTATCATTTCCTATTATCATTAAAAAAACATCAAAATGGAAACATGGCCATACCATAATTTTCAGGAGTGCATAGAGTAATTTTTTTATATTCTACAAGCTTCCATCCGCCCAAAAAACATTTGATCCTCTATTATTTTTTCAATCCCTTATTTACAGTTTTCCTTCTGGATGAATAGTATAGATATTTTCTGTAAGTTAAATTACTGTTTACCATTAGCTACTTGCCGGTGAAAGTCATGTCGAAATTTTTCCAGCCATTTTAAAGATTAACCAAAACAATCAAAAACACATTCAAAAGTAAAAAAAATAATTATAAGTACAGTAAATACTGAGATAGACATAATGAAAGATAGAGAAAAAAGATATAAAAACAAAGATAGAAAGTAACTCACGTAATTAATTGTATGTTGGATTCGGCCTCATAAAATTAATAACATGAGTTACCCGTTACTATCTTTCATTAGGTTAGCTCCTCACGTCAGTTTTAATAATGATGTCCTCCCAGCCGAATATTGACCGCGGCGGCCAGTCTCAATGAAGATTGCCAACTGCGCAGGACATATTATAGTGCACAAGTGTGTGGGCAAACACAGGAGCACTTTCTATTTCATCACTCTCATGATCCGATGGGATAACTAGCGACACGACCGGAAAGAGATCAGGTACAGGACCGACGCGGCGGCTGAACGTGCTCTCCGAGGCACGGGGGTATAATACCGCCAACAAAAAATCCCAAAATCACTTTTTGGCCCGACCCGGGATTTGAACCCAGGACCTCATTGTCTGCGGTTGAATAGGCTACCGCTAGACCAACGAGGCAGCAAGTTTTAATAATAATACTGCTATAGACATTTATTAAAAAGGCTGTAATTTTAACCTTATACCTTTAAGCAGACACTTAATTTTATTTTTACTGGTATGTAAAAAATATGGATTTATGGATAAAACATCTAAATTTCCGAACGAGACAGCTGCACGCTGATATCTCGGCTTTAATTGTGCCTTCTAAGTTCATTTGGTACGGCTGGATTTCGTGGATGTTTTATGAGGCAGATAAAAATAACATAAGTGTCGGGTGGGTGAATTCGTACTTTCTTTTCGATAACGAATTAGGTTTTTTAGCGATTTGCATAACATTTTTAACTTTATTACCTGAGATAACGTTTTAATTTTATTGCTGGGTCGGGCCCCATCATCCTTAACGAGGTGGGTTAATGAGAGTTTAGTTACTGTATGATAATTGTAATGTCCTTCTATCGAATTTCGTGGTAGCGAGTCTTTTTTGGACACTTATTGTAGTGTACATGTGTGTGAGCAAGGTAGCTGCGCTCCTATTCCCTCACTCTAATGACCTGTCAAGACGAGCTAACCAAGATAATGTCAGAAAGGTCTAATTCAAATTAAAAATTCATTGTTTCCTTTATAATATTATATTTGTGTGTAATCGTGAATTTCCTTTTACCCTATCATGCAGTGCATGGCCTGGCAGCTACTGAGAAACTCCGTACTGAGTAGGAATCCTTTTTTTAAATATTTATTTCTTATCATAAAATTGAATTGTACTTAAATGTGTTAATTTAGAGCGACCACTTCCAAGCCGTTTTGTCACTTAAATAATCAGAAGTTTTGTAGCAACTCCTGCTACACTATTTGGCTTTTATAGTTCTTTTAAACTTATTAATAGACATTTCTCTGATATCACTGGGAAGTTTGTTATAGAATCTTATACATTTCCCCTTAAAGGAGTTACTTATTTTGTAGAGACGGGTGGTATGCAACACAAGGTTATGGTGCTATCTAGTATTTCAGCCAGATGCAGGACCAATGGCTTTACTCTGCTCTCTCCGCTTTCTCCGAGGCACGACACTGGAACAGCACCACTTCCAGACTACCAAGAGTCTGGAAGTGCTATTGGGTGTCTTCCTAGCCAGATCAAGGGATTTTCTGACCTAAACTTGCAACTACACACGTTAGGGCAGCTATGTTTACGAACACATTCGAGCACTGCAATGGAATGCACTGCATGTCCTACGCAGTTGGTCTACGTGAATAAAAGCTTTTTTATTTTTATTTATTTCTGGCCGAATTGATAACTTAACGATTAATGATAACTCTTCATTGTACACCAAGTAAAACAAAATACAAGAAACAAGGATACATCGCATAACTGTACAATTGGCGGCCTTATTACTAAATGTGATCTCTTCCAGACAACCTATGCAGGGATTGGAGTATGGAATAACAGCGTTCGGGTCGGTGTACACAAATTATGAAATGGTACGCACTGGTACCATGACAAAACACAGTGAATTTAATGCATACAACACATACTATAACAAACGCACCGAAACTACTACGCAGACTAGTACTAGTCTGCGTAGTAGTTTCGGTGCATGCATGAACACGGGATTTGGTCCAATTAGAGTAATTATTTAGTAGGCAAACACAATATATGCTCGATCGGTTGTCTGAATGCTTATTATAGAAACACTGTGTATTGAGAATGAAGTTCATTTTACCTGTATCAGTAATCGATTGTGTCTCCCATCGAACCCTTACTGATAATAGTCAGTTTTAAACTATGCAAAGTATTGAGCCTATAAATATAATTTACTCCTCCTCGCTTATCCTGTGTTGCTGACGGGAGTCGTCCCGAGGGAATATCTACCAGAGAACGGGCAGCAGCGTCTCTCTGAGTACTATCGTACTGCGATCGCCAACCCATCTGCTAAGCGTGGTGATTATGGCATATCCCTCCAAATGGTGGACACAACTCCATTGAGGAAATATTTTGGGGGGCCTTTCTCCAGCAGTGGGCGTCATTCGGCTGACATGATGACTCCTTAACTTGACTGTTCCAACATATAATAGGAAGTACATACTGCAAAAGTCTACTTCTGTTTATTACAAAGCACAGAGGTGCCAAGAAATTACACTACTTTGGGTGACCCCATCTTTAGATTTGATTCGATGAAATGCTCTCTTCGGACCTAATCCGGAAGAGCGGCCCGCGTTGCGTATTAACGTAGAGCGAAAGTTGCATAAAACATCCCTAAAACGATACGCCCTCTGGCATCTCCCCGCCAGTAACCGCTCAGAGTCGGGGTTCGAACCCCAAAGGGGTGCCCTCCGGCGCGGGTACTAAGTTTGTAGTTTTGATTTGCTAGACGGTTAGAGCCCACGCTCACCTCTATAGTCCGGTGAAGCAGTGAATGCCGTAAGGCGTAAGACGTAACTTCATACTCATGTTAAAAAAAACCATCTTTAGATTTTAGTTGCCAGAGCTCATTGATTGTTATAAGACCGGGTGACAACTTCATGATATTGTGCTTGAAGAATATTCACGAACTATAAAATAAATGTATATATACCAGAATTTCGGTCACGGCGCGGGCGGGAGTATTTTAGGCGTTAACACTTTGCAGAGATATCATAACACGCGTGGTTACTTAGTTTCCACCATGGACATAGAATTTGGAACAAGAACCTAACTCATAGATTGGCTATGTTGTAATGATTATGCTTTCACGTTATTCAAGCAGTATACGTTCTCAGTTCCTTTACTAATGTAGTCAAATTGTATACGATGTTGCCCAGAGACCATCCCTTTAATTACATACATTTAAGTGCATTTATTTAGTCTCTTTCTTCTTTTTAAACGACAACGCCCGCACTAGGGAATTTAATCCCTGTGTCGCGGGGTTCTTTACAAACATATAATAGACGGACAAAAATTACATTCAGGCTTATAGCAACTATTTATGGGTCACACAAATAGTTGCCCGGCGTGGGACTCGAACCCGCGACACGAAGCGGCGAGGCGCACGTGTGTGCACGTGTTTATTTAGTTTTACTTATTTACGAATTATATAACCCGTTCTTGAAATTCTAGATCATGTGGTAAGAACCTAAAAAAACGCATAATAATTGTTAAAGTTACTATATCAAAGCCGTACTGTCAAACTTTTTTTAACATTTTTATATACTGTGGACACGGGTCTCATCGCGATAAAGATTTTGGTAAATCATTACTTTGGTTACCCATTTTTTTTAACATGTTTTAATTCAGTTGATACGTATGTAAGAATGTAACGGTAACTTTGAACATTGTTATGACCCCGAATAACTTGAATATAATAAATAATATAACGTCGAATTAACTTAATATTTGTGGCAATATTCAATATTTTAAACAGTTAGATGCGTTATCCTTACTAGGAAAGTTAGGATCAGCGATGTATTGTTCCCATATAACTGGCAATCGTTTAAAAAAACTAAAAATATACTTTTATAGAATAATAAACTACGAAAATTTAAAACAAAAAAATAATATATTTAATTGCACTATTACTTTTAAGTATATATGTGTCTTATAACTGCATGAGTGTATGTAACGTTGACGATCCTTAAATAAATAAAAATTGTAAAAAAAAAGTAAACAGTTTATTGCCACATATGAGTAAAAGGATTATCATTGGATAATATCTTAAAAAGCACCCCGCACTTTTTTTACTGTAAAATACATTCTTTTATAATCTCTTATTAGTTCGGTTTTCTATAAAAGCGCATGTTTTTGACTATGTAAACTATTATTTATTGGCAAAAAAGCCAATTTTTGGTCTTCTCTGATTTAAACTGTCAGCCGATCTATATTTCCAACTACTTATCTATGCTCTTCACCCACGTCGAAACTATGAATAGACACCAGTACCTACCCAAGCTGTTCCAACGACCTTGGCAAAATCTGCTTCCAATTAGAACCAAAGTTAAGGGTTGCTATCAAGTTTCAATCAGTTGGCAACATTCAAGATCTATCAACTTGCGAACCACAATACTGGTGTAATTACTTGATTTATGTTGTTAACTGTTTGTTGAAGTAACGGTTTGGTGACATTGTTCTGGAAGTTTATTGGGCTAATTTTGAGTAGGTACTGCTGCTGCGATATTGTAAGGAGCTATTGATTTCCGTATTGTGTTCTGTAAACGGTTTAAGTATACCTAATAAAGTAACGATACTCCTAACGCGTTGTTTACCGACTTGAGTTACTTAAAAGAGATGCAGTAAACGGGTAAGATTACTCCATTGTATACATATAAAATGTCGCAATAAGAAATGTCTCTCAGACAATACGCCGTAAATCGTCTGTAACAGACGCAAAGGCCATATATATATACATATAAAAGTATAATCAAAATACAAAATCAATATTTAGTGTTAATACCGCTAATTGTCAGTTTAATCATGCTGGGATGCAATTTGCACCGCCCTCCCGCCCGCAAAAATGTGCACATGCAAGAAGGACAGTATAAAAAGCAAATTACATGCGCCAGTACGATACCCAACACGTGTTTCGGTCCTCCACGGACCATTCTCAAGGGCTGCTAACTCGTCGAGTGCTCGAAGGAGACTAAAAGCCAACGAGGCGAGCGCTCTTTTATATACTACCAACCGCATGGACAATTATTTCTAACTACCCCCAAATATTCGTAGCAAAGGAGATAAAACTAAATTTGTTTGGTCATTCAACAATGCAAAACTATTACTGCTATGTTTTAATATTTCTAATTGTTCCAACACACATAACCGGAAACTTTTATCACAACTATGTAAAATACTATACGTATTATTGTCGCCCAAGGAATGGCCAGTTTCAATTAAATGTTTGGCGTAATGAGATTTATCAGGATGGCCATTCCTATAAGCAGCTACATGCTCTTTATACCGTTTTTCAAAATTACGGCCTGTCTGACCTATATATACCGCGTCACAATCATCGCAGACCAACCTATACACGCCGGATTTCTTGCAATTTTCCAAATTATCTTTTCCATTACAAAGACGTCGTATAGTTTGGTCCGTCCGAAATGCAACGTGAATATTATTTTTACGCAGTAAATTGGCAATTCTATCTGAAATTGGGCCCATATAGGTCAGACTACCAACATATTTGTTAATACGGTCAGGGGGGCATGCATACAGTAAAGAGCGAACCCTACATCTCTGATTATTTTTAATCAAATTATCAATAATAGATTTTGGATAACCGTTTGATAACGTGATTTCATAAAGAATATTAAGTTCTTTTATGTAATTCTCATTAGACAAGGGGACCGACATTAACCTATGAACATAGCTGCGGAAGGCAGCTAGTTTATGTTGATTGGGGTGACATGATGAAGCTGGAATAGCCATATCGGTATGTGTTGGTTTCCGATATATTTGAAATTCTAATTTATTATGGACATTAGTGATGGTGAGGTCAAGAAAATTAAGGGATTTTTGTGATTCTAATTCCAATTTAAATTTTATTTTAGGGTGGAGATTATTTAATTTAGTAACAAATGAATCAATTTGACGTTTGGTACCAGACCAACAGATTATTATGTCATCAACGTATCTATAATAAAATAAAATGTTGGGTTCGCCCACTATATATCTACGTTCAAAATTATCCATAAATATCTCTGCCATTAGTGGACTTAACGGTGAACCCATGGCCAACCCTTCCTTTTGGCGGTAATATTGATTGTTAAAACGAAAAAAATTTTGTTGCGTGCATATTTTTGTGAGTTTAAGTAGATCATACATCTCTCCAGGATGTAACCGTTGTCTCTCAAAGTGTTCACCCAGAATATGTAAACATTCCTCATGAGGGATATTGGTAAATAGACTATCAACATCTAGGGACAGTAACTTAGCGGAAGATGGAATTTGAATATCTTTAATTTTTGAAATTAAGTCTAAACTATTTTTTAAACTGAAGTGAGGTTGAAAGAATGCTTTTTTACTTAAAAGGACGTTAAGATGTTTGGCTAAATTATACGAGGGGGCACCAATATGAGAGACAACAGGGCGAATAGGAACGTTTTCTTTATGAGTTTTTGGCAACCCATACAAAACAGGTGATCGTGGGTTCATGGGGATAATATTTTTTAATTGATCTGGAGAGATGTAAGACGTACCCTTAATAGCATCTTTTAACTCAATCGTAAACTTTTTGGTGGGATCAGAATCAAGGCATTCAAAATCGTCACCCTGGATGACATCATTAACCTTCAGATTATATTCATCATGTCACCCCAATCAACATAAACTAGCTGCCTTCCGCAGCTATGTTCATAGGTTAATGACGGTCCCCTTGTCTAATGAGAATTACATAAAAGAACTTAATATTCTTTATGAAATCGCGTTATCAAACGGTTATCCAAAATCTATTATTGATAATTTGATTAAAAATAATCAGAGATGTAGGGTTCGCTCTTTACTGTATGCATGCCCCCCTGACCGTATTAACAAATATGTTGGTAGTCTGACCTATATGGGCCCAATTTCAGATAGAATTGCCAATTTACTGCGTAAAAATAATATTCACGTTGCATTTCGGACGGACCAAACTATACGACGTCTTTGTAATGGAAAAGATAATTTGGAAAATTGCAAGAAATCCGGCGTGTATAGGTCTAGTGGTCTGCGATGATTGTGACGCGGTATATATAGGTCAGACAGGCCGAAATTTTGAAATACGGTATAAAGAGCATGTAGCTGCTTATAGGAATGGCCATCCTGATAAATCTCATTACGCCAAACATTTAATTGAAACTGGCCATTCCTTGGGCGACAATAATACGTATAATATTTTACATAGTTGTGATAAAAGTTTCCGGTTATGTGTGTTGGAACAATTAGAAATATTAAAACATAGCAGTAATAGTTTTGCATTGTTGAATGACCAAACAAATTTAGTTTCATCTCCTTTACTATGAATATTTGGGGGTAGTTAGAAATAAGTGTCCATGCGGTTGGTAGTATATAAAAGAGCGCTCGCCTCGTTGGCTTTTAGTCTCCTTCGAGCACTCGACGAGTTAGCAGCCCTTGAGAATGGTCCGTGGAGGACCGAAACACGTGTTGGGTATCGTACTGGCGCATGTAATTTGCTTTTTATACTGTCCTTCTTGCATGTGCACATTTTTGCGGGCGGGAGGGCGGTGCAAATTGCAGCCCAGCATGATTAAACTGACAATTAGCGATTGATTTTGTATTTTGATTGTTATGGATTTCCGCAAAGTAACGCCTGATTCCATTACTTATATAAAAATATACTTTACGTAACTTATATACATTATTAATTTAAAATTTAAAAGTTACGTAAGGTATATTGACAAAGGCCTTTGTTAATGGACAAGCTGTCCCCGATAAATATCCAAATGCGGATAATGCTTAATAGGATTAAATACACACATCAACAAAGTCTAGGGATACGTTATTTTGAAATCAAACATGGCTTTATTGTTTAAAACCTATTTAGTTTCCTTAAAAAGTTTATTTACAGATTTAAACCTTGTCTATTCTTTATTCAAAATTTAAAATGAGAAACAAATGAAAACACGCAAAGCACAGCGCAATCTTGAGTTGTATCTAATTTCAAGAAGTTGCATTAAAATTTTTTTTGCGTGTTAATTGAAGAAAACCTGATAAATTGTTTTATTTTCTTTTCTCAATTGGTTGTGTAAGCTTTTTAGCGTCATGCCACGCCATCATTTGAGTCGAGATGAAATGTTACGGGCAGTTGGCATGTTACAAAACGGTGCTATTCAACGCGTCGTTGCTGAGTCTCTGGGCACAAGCCAAAATGTGGTATCCAGGCTGTGGTCACGTTATCGCGCTACTGGAGATGTGGCAGAACGGCACACAGGTAGATATCGTGTTACCACTCAGAGACAGGATCGATTTCTCCAAATGACCGCCAGAAGACTACCCAATATCACAGCGATGCAACTAGTGCAAAGGCTCCAGGAGGGTCAGCAGCTGCTGGTGAGCGACCAAACCGTGCGAAGGAGGCTGCATGAAGTTGGTCTTCATGCTCGCAGACCGCTACGAGTCCCAGCGCTGCGACGTGGCAATCGCGGTAGGCGACTTTTATGGGCTCAAGAACATTTGACATGGAGTGATCAACAATGGTCATTGGTGCTGTTCACTGATGAGTCCCGCTATGGATTTCATCCAGATTCGAGACGAACACGCGTTTGGAGAACTCCAGGCAGGGTCAGCCGTCTCCGACATCCACAGGAGGTCCACTCTTACCAAGGCGGGACAATTATGGTGTGGGCAGGAATACGAATCGGCGGACGAACCCAACTCATTTGGATTCAGGGCAGCATGACTGCCCATAGATACCGTGAGGAGGTAGTAGAACGTGTCATTGTCCCGCTCAGGGCCCTAACGGGGCAAGAATTTCAGCTCATGCATGACAATGCACCTTCCCATACAGCGCGGCTGGTGAGGGCCGCCCTTCGAGAACACGATGTTCAGGTATTAGATTGGCCTCCACAGTCGCCAGACTTAAACCCAATTGAACACGCCTGGGACATGTTACAGCGAAGAGCATTGAGGGATTTTCCGCCCAACTTGACAACAGAAGAACAACTTTTCGAACATTTAAAAAGAACTTGGGACTGCATACCCCAGCAAGACATTGACACCTTAATTTTAAGTATGGAAAATCGTTGCCGCTGTGTGATTAATGTTAGAGGAGGAAATACCGATTACTGATTATCAGATTTGGTAAGATTTTTATTCATTTAATTCGATTGAATAATTTTATAAGAATAAAATGTTTTTGTTCACTCAGTAATTTTCTATGGCTTAATTAATTTAAGACTTTTATTAATTAGAAAAACAAAATCGCATCGTGTTGTTAATGTTTAAATATCGGCCATGAAATTATCTTTAATTCTTCCATTTACAGTCATAACAAAATGTTTATAGTTTTCTAGATAATCAATGAAATGTTCAATATCCCTAGATTGTGTTGATGTGTGTATATTGCATGAATTTTATTTTAGTGAGTAGGCAAACTTTGTAAGCATTATGTAATAGTGATAAGGAAGCAGCAACAAAGGCTATTCTATTATTTTAAGGTATTTTTTTAGAATATAATTAAGATAGACCAATCCATGGCCCACCTAACATAGTGCCCAGCCTGCCCTGCCACATGTTCATGGCAGGATCTTAGATGCCACAAGCAGGGCAATTAGTGTGGCTACGTTCTGGGCCACAAAAATTTGATATATTTGCCATCGAAATGCTAAGAAGAAGATTAGGATAGTAGAATGGTAATAATAATAATTTATTTATTTCAAGTAACATGACTCACATTAGTAACAATAAGTCTTAGACCTATATTAGTATTCCTATAACAACACACACACACACACAATCACTGCCACCATCCCAACACTGAGGTGGACAGCTTGCAGCAGCGACTCACATACAGCGACATCACATACAGCGACTCACATATAGCGACTCACGTAATGTTTGTATGTAAAAACGTTTTGGTGTTTGTTATTCTATTCGGCTACACTGACTGAATTAACACATAGCTAGCTTAATCGCAGGAAGCTGCTAGTTTATAATATTAGTAGGATTCGATATTTTTAAACCAATTTGAATGAACATCTCACTCATAATGGAGGTTTCAAACCGTTACAATAGAAACTTATCAATGACAAAATAATGCTCTCTCTGCCAATGCGGGGTAGGCGCATCGATAGCTACGAACGATATACACTGGCCGATCAAATTTAGGATTAAATAAATAATAAAAATAAATAAAAAAGGTTTATATTCATGTAGACTTTAAAAAAGCGCTTGTAAATAGTCAGAACATGTTTGTAGTAATATAGTTGTATACATTATCATTACTAGTAACATAGATATTTAGGTACACATTGTATTGATTGTATGAAATTTCCCTTTTGATTCCCTTGCTAACACCCTTTCGGAGGATCTAGGTGTTATCCATCGGCTTTGTTTTCTAGAAAAATGGCCGATTGAGAGGTATACAGTTGCATTTGTGTTCCAAACTTATAAATACTATAAAAATGAGATATTATAAATGTAATTGACCGGTGGGTCCATTATAGAGATTAAATTTAAGTTTTGCATTGCGATTAATGCAATAAAACTAAAATTTATTCCCAAAATTGTTGACTAAATACTCTCCATTATAATTACTAAGGTGAGTCACATTAAAAAAAATCCTCCTAAAGATAAAGTAAAAGTAAGATGAATAAAAAATATCAAAAGAATTCTTAAAATTCTTTCATAAATGTGTGAAATGTCTCGAAAATGAAGATAAAATGACATCGAACTCAAAAAAACTCTACCTATAGCATGAATGTTTTGTAAAGATCTTCCACACGGCAGCACAAATACCTATTCTGCGTTTAGATAAATATATTTCTTCGACTCCAGAAATAAAAATACTTTATTGAATATTATTTTCCTCGCCGCCGCGAAACATAGACAACGTGTAAATTTGTCATACACGTGTATGTTATTTTAGATAATTTATCAGCGAAAAGTCATGTTATTTCCATATGACTTCAACATTATGTAGCGATTTCGTAATTAAGACAAAGCCAAGTAAAGTCCTTAATATCCAAGTCTAGTCCTACCCCAGTAAATTAGTGGATACTTTACCCCAGTAAAGTAGTGGATACTTTACCCCAGTTAAGTAGTGGAGGCTTCTATGGCATTTTGGAATCAACACGGAAAATCTAATTTCACAGTAAAATGCCCCTTTCCAACAATTGTTTCCATTGTCAAAGACGTTATGTTTAAAAATCCACCATACTCTAATAAAACTCGAAATTAAATGTTCAGAAAATTAAACAAGTTGTGGTACTATTCAGCACGACCACTGAGAATTACCTTAATTTTCACGCAGTACATACTCATGAAAAAACGTGTACTTTATTCTGCTTAAGAATTCAGAATACTATAATAATAATATAATAATATCTGGGGACAATGTCACACAGATCATCCTAGCCCCAAACTAAGCAAAACTTATACTATGGGTACCAGGCGACGATATACATACTTATATAGATAGATAAATACATATATACATAGAAAACATCCATGACTCAGAAACAAATATTCGTGCTCATCACACAAATATTTGCACTTACCGGGATTCGAACCCCGGACCACCAGCTTCGTAGGCAGGAGCACTACCAACTAGGCTATGGTGACCGTCGAATACTATCATATTTTCGCTATTATGACACATTTGACATGGCAGTGCTAGGTAGGAGCTTTCTTGCACGGCCACTATAGATTTTAGGGATTTCTTACTAACTTTAAGATGAAAAACGATATCGATTTATTGTACTCAAATGTATTAGTAAGTTATATTTGTTTTAGTAAATAATATGAAGCAGTATTTTACCGATCTGAAGCGTTTATTTAAACTGCATATTTTTAGTGCAGCTTTGAGAGTGTACAATTTTTTTAATGTTTATAATTGACGAAACAGTGCACAACTGCAACACTGCGATACCTTTTTCCGATAAAATTAGTTCTTAGGAAATATGTTGACACCGCCTCTCTATGTAAATACACTAGCGGCCCGGTACGTGCTTCGCTACGTATAAGGCATAGTAATAAAAAAATGATTATTAAGTTCATTTATTCAACCAAAAAAATATATATATTTTATTTTACACTTTTTCTAGACTTTTTTAAAATTTTCTCTACGTACAAACCTTCCCTGAACTTCCACGAATAATTCAAGACCAAAATTAGCCAAATCGGTAAAGGTGTTGTTGAGTTATAACATTACAACGAAAAGTGGCATTGATTTTTTATATATATGTATAGATAAATATCTTGGACAACTAACCAACTAGCCCAAATCAGGTAGAGCCTGCAGTACAATAAACATACTTATATATTTCTAAATGTATGGCCAGGGGTTACCCTAATGTCCGAGTCATTCAAGCCGCCCGTAAAGCCTCTGACATGGCTTAAGATCTGTTGCCTAACGGCTACAACCGGGACCGACAGCTTAACGGGCCCTCCAAAGCACGGAGACGTTCAGAAATTCCAATTTGGCAGTTACCGATCTATGGACTGACCGCAAGCCTAGTTGCTTTACCTCGCCAATCACTTACAGACCGGTGAGAGTATCTGGCTATGAGCACCTTACATTCACACAGAACAAATAATCTTATTCTCATCATATAAAGATTTGTCCTGGGTGGGAGTCAAACCCACGACCTCAGGCATAGCAGTCAGGGTCACTAACCACTATGCCAACATGCTAGTCACGCGGCTGCATTTCGAACATGTTCCTAGTTTTATTTTAGTACTCATTATCTAAGCAGTCAAAACAGTTTATAAGACAGAAGCTACTGTGGAAATGCAATCAATAACCTTTATATATTGTTTTCAAGATATATGACACTTTCATTAGCATAGTAGCCCTCAGCACATGATCGTACTTGGAAGAACGTCTAGAAGCTAATACATACTTTTTAGGTCTGCTTTTGCACTTTTGTACCTGAAGGATTCTCTACGACTTTTTCACAGAAGCAAATTCGATCAAACCTACTTTCCGAACAAAAATTAATATTTGTGAGAGTATCTATTAAGTTTTTCAATATGTTTGGTTTGTTTGGTCATTGTTGTATTACACATTGACCTATATGTATTCTACTAGACGCGCAATCCCATATTTATATAAAAATTTTGGCCGCCGCGCGCGCGCCCCTCACCTCGCGCACAGCCGGACTGGGACAATGTTTTTATTCGAAACAGCGTGTCTAGTTATACATATAAGTCAATGGTATTACATTATAAATTTTGAGGTCACGCGGCGTCAGATTTATTTAAAATTAAGATGTTCCAAATTCAAACTGGATAGTTTGAATTTGGAACAACGGATGCCTAACAACTCGTTCTACTAAAGTTGTAATTGACAAATATGAAGCGGGGGATCAGTTTGTTATACTACACCTTGTTTTTTTTTTATTGCTTTAGGAAGCAGATGAGCTAGCGTCCCACCTGATGGTAAGTGGTAACCACTGCTCATGGACATTCGCAGTGCCAGGGGGCACAGCAAACCGCTGCCTACCGTGATATTAATACTGTGTTTAAACCTCGTTTGAAGAAGGACATGTCGTAGCGCTGGGGAAACACCGTATTAATTCATTCCAGAGCCGGCACGTACGTGGGATGTATGAACGCTGAAAGCGAACCGTGCTTGACGAGATCGCTTCCAGGTGGTACGGATGAACCTTACTGCGAGTGCGCGTGGTACGATGATGAAAAGGGGACGATGGCACCAGCTCAGAGAGTTCCTCAGAGAATTCCCCGTGAAAGAGACGGTAGAACACGCAGAGAGATCCAAAGTCTCTCCGCTGCTCTAACGACTCCAATCTGTCCTTAAGATTGGAATCCCCAACGATTCTAATAGCACGCCTTTGGAGGGAGTCAAGTGTGTCGAGCTGGTATTTAGGGGCCCCTGCCCAGATATGTGAGCAATACTCCATGTGCGGGCGGACTTGTGCTTTATATAGCGCTTTATATTGTATTATTAATAATATTAATTAACATTACTTACGCTAAGCAATAATAAATATGACACGTTCTGTCATAATGATAAAGTAACATATTAGGGCCGTAAAGATACTAATCCTTTCGCACGACCACAAGGTGCACCTCAAAGAGACTTTAGTTACGTGAACATTAAGTATGTGGGCCTCTAAAACGTGACTCTTCAAAATATTATGTTTATAATCTTTATAATGGCTGGCGTGGTCGCAGTTACAGCGGGCAACGATTCATTATTCTTATTGCTGTTTGCGATACAAGTTCATATAAGGTTTAACATAAATAGTAGGTGCCTTAGACAACTATTCAGACAATAGGTAGTAAAATATAGCTTTAACTATAAATTTCGATAATTAAACCTAAACACTATCTCCTTCACAATAACTTTATACAAGCTAGCTATATAATAATAATAATAATATCTAGGGACAATATCACACAGAATCATCCTAGCCCCAAACTAAGCAAAGCTTGTACTATGGGTACCAGGCGACGATACACATACTTATATAGATACATAAATACTTATATACATAGAAAACATCTATGACTCAGAAACAAATATTCGTGCTCATCACACAAATATTTGCACTTACCGGGATTCGAACCCAGGACCACCAGCTTCGTAGGCAGGAGCACTACCAAGTAGGCTACGGTGACCGTCAATATATATCATTACTATTATAAAATAAATTTTATAAATGTTTTAACAATCCGTGAACCTAACTATCTATGAAACTAGAAATAATTCAATATACTTAACTATATTACTACAAACATGATCTGACTATTTACAAGAGCTTTATTAAAGTGAACGTCACTAAAAACCTTTTTTATTTTATTTTATGGTGAGAGAAATCTTTAAAATGAATTGTATAAATTTAATTGCGGGTGGGAATCGTACCCACGAACCACGGATATTCAGCCCAATGTATGTTAACCGCTCCACCATCACACCTTGGTTTTCATTCTCACCGTGGCTCGATTCTCAGGCTGAGATCTATAGAGCGTACTTAGACTTATCTCAAACTTTACTTACGAAAAACTTTGCTAAGTGTATGCTAAGCTTATACTTTGATTTGGTATTTATAGACTTTTTGACGTTAATATTATGCTTAGCATAAGCTAAGACAGGCAAAGTCAAAACACCAATTGTAATTTCGTTACATGCATTAACTTCTTAATTACTAATTAGATAACATTTAAAAACAGTCATATTTATGAATAACACATGGTGCGCATCGTTCCTCTGTGTATTATTATTATTATTGAACTATTTAGAAAATGACGAGTGAGACATAAAAATAGATTTATTAATGATCAACAATCGACATTAATTTTTATTATGAGAAACGGAACATTGTTGTATCAGCTGGGAACGGCAATGTCAACTACTTTTTTTTCAATTGTTTTCGGCCCTGGCTTCTTCGGCCTTATCAGAATGACAAATACAGTATATCAGTGTTGCCAGATGATAGTTTAGATTTATCTTCAAGCCCTATCTAAATTTCCCCGAAAATTTGGTTTAAACACATAAATAGATAATAAATACAATGATAATGCATTGATAATGTCTAATTATTTTTTCTTTCTGTATTTTAGAAATATTTATCAATATATCTGTAGTATTTCTTTGAATACAAATTCCGTGATTTCCAATTTCTCTGGAAATCCTATACAATGTGGCATCACTGTCTCGGATAGTACGGAAAATTAAAAAGTCATGTAAGTTACGATGGTAAAGTATAATTTTGACTACTTTATTTTTATTTGGCTTGTAGTGTAAGTTTTTAGTAAGTCGTCGATTTCGTGGACTTAGCATTTGCTAAGCATGCACTTAGAGGGATTCGTAGATTGCTTTATAAATACCGACTTTGACTTAAGTCGAAAGTAAAGTCTGAGCAAAGTCTAAGTTCGCTCTATAGATCTCAGCCTCAGACCCACCAAATATGTACAAACATTTTCATATCAAATTCCGGATCGGACCAAATAATTTTTGGATTTTTCTGTAAAAAGAATAAAAAACTCAGTCAGACCGTCCGAAGCCTGGGAGTACGTGAAGCCGTCGGTCCTGTACCTGAGCCCTTTCCGGTCGTGTCGTTAGTCGTTTCATCGAATCATCAGAGTGTTGCAACACAAAGCGCACCTGTGTTTACGCACTTTCTTATGTCCTGCGCAATTGACTAGTCTATATTGAGACTCTCCTCCGGGAGGACATTATATAGAGTGCCAAGATAGAACCTAATCTAGCGAGAAACTGTTGCTTGGTTAGTAGAACGTTGTAGAGAGCCATACCACCTAGTCAGGATTAGTAGCCATATTCAGAATGACATTAGTAGTTACATTTTAAGAGAGGTAGGGCACAGCGTTCGTTCGCTCAAAGAGCATCCCGACTGGGGAAGTACCTCCACCTTACAGAAGACATTCCTTAATAATAACATTAATAACTTCAATGTTGTGTTTCTGCGTGTGATTAAAGTCTCCAAAGCTCACCGGGGTGGAGGGAAGCCTTCTTTTGAAGGCCGGCAACGCATCCGTGACTCATCTGGTGTTGCGAGTGTACATGGGCGACGGTGACCGCTTGCTCGTTTGTCGCCCTATGACATCAAATCCGGCCATGTGCGAGTCGGACTCGCGCACGAAGGGAACCCTTCTCTACCTCTCTATCATTATCTATATAAAAAAAAAATATTATGTCCTGCTTAGCTTAGCAATCTGTCATAGACATTTAGCTGTTTCGTTGTCGGACCATGTCTGTTTTTTTTTTGTTTGCAGCACTGTACTACACTGCAATAAGATTTGGAACACTGTTCCTCCTCAGTCTTGTGTGATGAGTACTTCCAGAACCGGTTAATTTAGCAGCTAGAGCATTAACATGAAGCGTTAGTTTTTGTTGGTAGTTAAAACTTCGAACAGCGATTTCCCGTTTTACGGAATTGAGCCTTAGATCGCGCAGTATATAGTTGTTCGGTATGCACTCTGGAATGTTGAACATGGATTATCTATAATAACTTCACGCTTGTTGTATGGGAGCCCGCTTAAATTTTTATTTTATATTGTTTTTTAGTACTTATTGTTATAGCGGCAACAGAAATACATCATCTGTGAAAATTTCAACTGTCTAACTATCACGGTTAATGAAATACAGCCTGGTGACAGACGGAAAGACAGACAGACAGCGAAGTTTTGTAAGAGGGTCCCGTTTTACCCTTTGGGTATGGAACCCTAAAAAAGATAGGTTAGGGTAAACCTGAAGAAGGACAAAATTAAAATGAAATATCAATTCCAAATTAATTTATTACCCTCCTTAAGACACTTCAGTATAACGTTGGTCCCGCTTTAAGTTATACAACGAAACATAATAAAACTTAATTACATCCAAATATACGTTTAACGGTGAGGTTATTACCCATATAATTTACTCTTCAGAGTTCACCCTCATCCCTTAAATTTCTAATTAACTCGTTATTTGGCTAACAGTCAACATTATACGTTGACTTTTGGAATAAGGTTCCATGGCTAGGAGGTTCTAGGAAGTACGAAGCAAACTCCTTAACTGGTAACGGTTGAGGTGTTTGGTAGACACTTGATTTGGTTGATTGGTTTGATTGTCCTGAGTCTGGGTTTAACTATCTATATAAGTATGTATTTACAAAAGAAATGTATGTATATCAGTTATCTGGTTTCCATAGGTCAAGCTCTGCTTAGTTTGGGATCAGATGGCCGTTTGCCCGGGATGTATTATATATAAACTCATAATACCGAAACACTACTTCAATCGTTGCTTTAATAATAAATATAATAAAAAATAAATTATAAGTATTAAAAGTAAAGCTTGTCCAAGGATTCCCTGGATGCTTTTGTCATGTGTGGACCAGGGATTCCCTGGACAGTTTTGATGTGTGTATTTTTCTAGTTCGTAAGATATGGTTATGGTTTTCCCAAGAGACTACAGCATGGGGTCCTTCAAAAAGGAAGTTTTAAGGTTTCTTAAGGTTCGGCAATGCGCTAATGATGCCCCTGGTGTAGCAAGCGTTCATAGGCTACGTTGACCACTTACCATCTGGTGGGCCGTATACTTGTTTGCCAGTTGTAGTGTAAAAAAGATAATTCATGCAAAATTATTTCTATACTAGCTGTGACTCGACTTCGATTAGCTTCACCTAACACTTGATTGAATTTATTTGGTTTGCTACTTCCTAGAAACTGCCTTCTAGAAAGAAAAACAAACCGCATTTCGGCTACGCAGCGAAAAGTTCGTTTTTTTCTAATGAATTACACTATACCAAAACCAACTTGTATATATATTATTTTTTGACAATGACATCTATCGAATATGGAGTTAAAACTATCAACATTAGTTCTTCAAGTAACTGAATAGCGTTATTTTTCTTGTTGAACACTTTAAATTCTAATATCTCTTAACAGAGTAAACCAATTGGGATGAAACAAAAAGTAAGTAATACTCCAAGTGGAGTACCATTTTGACGTATTATTGTTATCTATATTGGTTTAGTATTTTTTTACTTATTGCGTGCACAGACATCAGATAAACAGACATAAAATCAAAAAATGCTGGCAATGGGTTCTGTATGTTACCTTTTAATAACACCCTGGAATTTTTGCAGGTTTTTTGCAGCTGTATTGCAGAAGCAATACAGATAATATAATCTATTTATTATCTATTACATTAAATAAATCTGTAGAAAAGATATCAAATATCGAAAATAATTCCAAATTCGACGGCCTTGTGTTTCGTGTTGAATCGGTGTCCAGGAAAACTACTTCGTACTAAGTCAGAAGACTTTACAGATCTTCTATTCACAGGCACAAAGCACACCTACTCTTGTATTAACTGTGGATACACACTTATTACGAAGTAGTTTTCCTGGACACCGATTCAACACGAAACCCAAGGCCGTCGAGGTACCAGTGAAGAGACTGCCTTAACCAGTGTACCCTACATGGAGTCAGTTGAAGCGTGACGCGGCTTTTAACGACAGTTTTCTAATAACTACAGCTAAGAGAGACAGTTTGTGAGGCGTTGTGAGGGTCCCTGGAAATCGCTAGATCGCAAGACCGGCAATTGTGAATATCTTTGGGGCAGTCCTTTGTAACGGACGTCTTTCGGCTGATATAATGATGATGAGCGACAGTTTAACGTGCCTTCCGAACTACGGAGAGGCTCATAAATGAAATCACTTTAAGTCACAATTCTATAAACCAACTGAGCGCCTACAAAAGTCAGTCTACATATTGATTAATATATTTATTCCATAAACAAGGACAGATAATAATAATATTAATCATATTATCTCAAAAGAGTGAAAATAGTTTTGAAAAGTTATTTAAGTGGAAACAATAAAATAAGAGCGGTTAACTCATGGGCTTTTCCATTGATCGGTTATTTATTCGGAGTTTTTAAGTGGAGCCAGACGGAATTAGAGACTACCGATCGTAAATTGCGTACCACTATGACGAAGTGTCGTATGCGTCATCCCAGGGCGTCTATGATGATGAGATTATATTTACCTATAAAACTAGGGGGTAGCGGGCTTCTAAACTTAAATAATATGTTTTAAATTTAAATTTCATTTATTTCGTTAAAATGTTAAAAGTTGTGTGGTAGTCAGTCTTTTTACCCTACTGCGCAGCGAATGACGTGGCAGCTACTGAGAAAACCGCCAGAAATCTCAGTAGGAATTCTATTTTTAAATATTTATTTCTTAACATAAAGTTACATTGTTCTGAAATCTGTTAATTTAGAGCGACTCAATCCCAAGCCGTTTTGTCACTTAAATAATCAGAAGTTTTGCAGCAAGTACACAATTCAATTAGGCTTTATCTCGCCGATCGTTTTCGTACCGGGTAAAATGACAATATTATAAAATTATATTTGTAGAATCCGAATTCTAAGTGTGAGTGGATATACAGTAATATATAATACAGTTAGGCCTGAAAGATTGATGACTGAAAGGTCTAATTACAGAACTTCAATTTGAAAACTCGCATTTATATCTAAAAGTCTAAGGGATTCATTACTAACTAAATATATTTAACTTTAGGGACGAAAGGAATTATGAAAATGTATTTGTCAAATCTAGTAACATTTATATTATTTATACGTGTGCTATATGGACAAACTTTACATCTAATTCATATAGATAACATACAAAGAGTCCAATATAACAACAATTTCAGGGCTCTGCTGAGGTTTCCTCGATATTAAAGTGCTTTAGGTATGTTTTTGGATGCTGGCATAGATGATTTTTATTCCATATTACGTAAACAGACAGCCTTTAAAGTACGAATGATGAGGAAGGAGCGGATGGATGAAAAATGTGCCGATAAATAAATTTATTAAAACTAACATAGTTTCAATGCCTAAATAATTTACTAACACTAGCTTGTCAATTATTATTGTTATTCAATTTAAATTTCCATATTGACTCATTTGTCTGATATAAAATATTTTTATTATTTATTTTTGATTTATGTGACTTCAACACTAATTTATAGTCAGACTCAATAAAGATATACTTAATTACTGCGATACAAGTCTCGAACTTAGTGCAGGAACCAATGTCAATTGTTTAGTGTAATAAATGATATTTTGTTTGCTAATGATATTTTGTTAATTAGAATATTAGATATCTGGTTTACATACTTGCATTTACATTAAATTAAGGATTAATGTAAATGCAAGATTTTTGTAAATCATACCTCTATAGATATTTACACCCAGCAAGACAAACAGCCATGTCCACAAAAATATCTGTCCTGGGTGGAAATCGAACCCACGAAACCCCCTGCGGCGTGAAAGCCAATTATTTACCAACTATCGTCACCGTCGTCCAGTGTAAACTATAACTATATACTTAAGTTACAATTTATAAAACAATTAAACTAAAACTGTATGGTACCGATCAAAAATACCTCGAACGTGCCCAGAAGGCTGGCAGCATTGCCACGCCATTTCACGTGACCATTGTCTGGTCACGTGAAATTTCATTAATTATTTTGAGAAACCCCGAAAGATGAATATATATTTTACATTGCTTTTAGATTAATTAACCGCCAACAACCATCTTGGTTGAAAACAAAGGTATTGAAAACACGCGGCCATTCCGAAACTTGGTCCAGTTTCTTTGAAATATCCTCAAAGTTACGCAATGATCTGTTACCGCAACTTGATTTAGTTGTGTGTGGATTTTAATCTGATCCACTGACTTTCTTCCGACTTTAAAGTTTGATACAAGAGTAATTTTGTGGGGTAATAGTGAAAGCGGGTTAGGTTTTTTTGTCAAAATGTTCAAAGCATCATACTTAATATTAATACGCGAAGCAAAAACTTTGTACCTTTTTAGTTCAAGTTCATTTAGAGAAGGAGCGATGGAAGCTAATTTTTTTAGATAGGAATTTAAAGTAAATTATTTCAATAAAGCATTGTTATTATTATTAATAAAAATACAATATGCTATGCTATGATTTTGACACACTGACGTAATGAGAAGGGCTGACAAACTGAGTGACAAACTAAAAACAGATTAATATCATTTGTCTTAAATGTCTCTAGTCTGTGACAATACAACCTTAAAGCGCGCGGCTGTTTTATGCGGTGATCGCAGCGTCAGACGCATGCGATCAACGGATGCGTCTACCGCGTATGCACGCGTCGCGCCTCACGCTGCGCTGGCCGCTGCATCAACCGCATAAAACAATGGTTTGTAATTATATTACCTGATATGAAATGATGTGCGTTAATCGCATTGCGTGTAACGCAGTGTTTATCGCATAAAACAATCACGCGCTTAAGGGTCGAATTTCAAATAAGTGCGACCAAGGCGCAGTTTTGAAATTAGATTTGTATTATCCTTCTCATTGTAGTCTTCACATCTTGCGTTGAAGCTACTGAACATATATGAAATTGAATTTTAGAAGATTGTGAGTTATACTTGGCTTGACACGCTGCCGCAAGCTAAGGAGTGCAGGCTGCTAAGAATATTATCTGTGTAATTGCACGTGTATCACAGTGGTAGGTAAGGTAAGTTAGTCAACTCGCTCCGGCGTCATTTCTGGTTCGATCCCCGCACTTGACAACATTTCGTGTAACCCATATATAGTTACTCTGAGTCTGCACGATTTTGAAGCCCCTTTCATCTGCGTCATCATCCCTATCATATCCATATCCATATCATAACAATATCCCTATATATTCATCAAGAGAATGGGCAGCAGCGTTTCTCTGAGTACCTGACCTTCACTCTGCGATTGCCAATTGCCAAGCATGGCGATTATGGCATAACCCTCCAAACTATAGGAACTTTTGTCCTATAAGTTAAGTACGGCACTTGAACCCACTTTTCAAACCAATTAATTACTAGCTATGCCCCACGGTTTTACCCGTATTAAACAGTATAAATTAGCCGTTAGTTAATCCTGGGTGTCAGCACACTCACACACTCACAATCTTTCGCCTTTATAATATTAGTAGGATAGTCCTTCCTAACGTTGGATGTAAAAATTTTGATCTTGTAAAAATATTACTTTGTGTATAATTACAATCTATAAACTAATTGTACTTTCTCCCGCCCGCTAACACTACACCCACCCAACCACACCGCTGTTAACAACAAATATGTTTAGCGTTCTCAAAACTTTGGAGCAGTATCAAAGCCTACCTTAATACCAAGCTACAAGCTTCCATGTGAAAAGACTGGCTTAAGTAGTTGCTAACAGATTTGGGCAAAGATAGCGGTTAGGCTTTGATACTACTTAAAGTTCGATTGAGTTTTTTTGAAGGGATTCCTGAGATCATCTTGAGATAGAGGTTCAATTAGGCGGTTTAATTAACTAGTCGTCTTGTTTATATGTTAACATATAAACAAGACAAATCTCAAATATAGATATGGTTATAAAACGTGTGTATTTATTCATTTTAAATCAAATTTACTGTTCGTGTGGCACAGCGATCACGACAATCGGCTCATCGCTTCGTGTCCCGATTTCTTTTTCCTTCTCGCACATGACAACTATTTGTGTCACCAGTAGTATTTCGACTGCCTCATTGGTCTAGCGGTAGCATGTTAAACGGCAGATAATGAGAGCCTGGGTTCAAATCCCGGATTGACCAAAAAGTGATTATTGGAATTTTTCCGTGAAGATAATTTCTCAGTATCACCCCGTACTCTGGGAGTTGGCGGTATTATGCACCCGTGCCTCGGAGAGCACGAATAGTCGTCGGTCCTTTACCTGACCTCTTTCCGGTCGTGTCGCTAGTCGTCCCATTGAATCATGAGAGTGATGGAATTGAAAGTGCCCCTGTGTTTGCGCACACACTTGTGCACTATAATATTTCCTGCGAAATTGGCTAGTCTCCATTGAGACTGGCCGCCGTGGCCAAAATTCGGTCGGAAGGACATCATCATCATGTCCTGTGTCGTTGGCTATTCTCCATTAAATTCGGCCGGGAGGAAATAATTAGATTTTATGTCAGTGTTATACATATATTTAAAGTACCCCGCGACAAAGAGATTAATTTCCAGCTAGGAACTTGTATAATTATGTATCTGGTGTTGCAAGCGTCCATGGACTATGGTGATAATTATCTATATAAGTATGTATTTACAAAAGAAAAGAAGTATATGTATTATATCTGTTATCTGGTTTCTATCGTACAAGCTCTGCTTAGTCTGGGATCAGATGGCCGTGTATGAATAATGTTCCAGGATATTATTGTTATCATTACTCCTTATTGTAATTGTGATTCGTTGTATACGAAATAAATAATACCAAACATTTTAAGTCATAGATTGTAGAATAAAATTTGTTAGTTTTTATGGCATACCGTTGTATCAAAATAAGATTTCGTTGACTTCAAAACAAGTCGCGTAAAAGTACAATGTAGTGCAATGCTATGTGAACATTTTCTTTCTTTGATAGACTTACTGAACTACGTTACCTTTTCCTGTTACCTTTTGTGATTTACACAAAAGATTCCGACGTGAAGGCACACTAAAAAGGAATCCATGTTTGTTGTAAAACTTTCACTGTTGAGTATTTGTAACAAACATAGCCTCTAAATTCGAAGCCTGGAGAGGTATATTTTGAACCCCTGCCACAAAAGAACGTTGTTACAAATTAAAATCCTTCCTGCTGTTAGATCATGGCTTCGATACAAATCGATATTTTTTAGTGAACTTAACAATGTATTTTTTAGTGTAAAGCGCGGTGGGAGGATACCGAAAACATTTTTTTATTTAATTTAGTGCTTCTTTATTTTACGTGTGGAACCATCTGGAGCGTACACAAAAACGTTATTGGGGTTGTTTACGCGTGAAAGAGCTACGTATAGTTGACCATGGGAAAAGCATCCAATACTTAGGTCCACCCCCGCAACGGATAATGTCTGGACCTGAGCTTTACTAATCGTCATGGCATAACAGAGACTGACTGGGAATTGCACTCGTTTGAAAGAGAAAGGAAAGTTTTTAGGAATTATAGGTATCCTTGGAATAAAAACAATATCACCGGCGCCGCAACCTGTTAATATTTCAGCTTCGATAATGTTGCAGATTTGTGACTTTGAGCCGAGTGCCGTTACAAAGTTTGGGAGGACATTAATTTCTGAGGAGAATGATTGGTACACCAATTTTTAAAACTATTTTGTGGGCTGAAGGCTGAAAGTCCGGGCGTGCTGAGGGAATCCAAAAATTCTACCGGGTAGTGCGTGACGTTATCTTCTTCCATAAATGTATTTATTGAGCTATGTTCTCTACTATTACCGGACGCATGACTCAATATTTTGAAATTAATTGCCGCAGCTTGGTCATTGTGGGGAGTCAAAATAGCTCGCTGACATAGCCAAGAACCGGCTTGATTTCCCATGTTTGTGGTATCTCCGTACACAGAAGAAATTAGCTCTTGCTGTGGTGTAACCTAAGAACAGAGATTACCAATCAAAATAACTTTTCCATCTTCTTGTACGGGGTATGTGCCATCGCCTATTTTTAACAATAAAAAACTCCTGTGCCTTTTCGCAGCCTCTGACTGATCGGGTTCCCTCCTATACTTATAACTATCGTTTGAATAGCCAATAAGGACCTGTTGTGACAATTTTCACGTACCCTGTCAGTAATTTGTCCATCAGTATTTAGTTGTACATGTCTCATAAAATCTTCAGCAAACTTGTCATGGTACTTTTGCCATAACTGTTTAGCGTCCGATAACGCACAAAAGGTCAGTAAGATGGCAAACAAATGTCGCAAGCGATGTGGACTATCGCTCACGCATGCTTCCGCTAGAGCGTCATCCCAATGCTTACCTCCAACTAATAAATGGCGTGCTCTGCAAGCGGCC
Source organism: Pseudoips prasinana (assembly GCA_951640165.1). NCBI lineage: Eukaryota > Metazoa > Arthropoda > Insecta > Lepidoptera > Nolidae > Pseudoips > Pseudoips prasinana. The sequence continues at coordinate 34,448,901 of OX621247.1, forward strand.
TGGTATGTGGGATGTTCAATATCATCCACTTTACGGCGCTCAGCAAAAGACGTAGGTCCTCGCTCTACATGGATCAGACTGTGGGATGAACTCACACGTGAGCACGCGACGTGAACCTGCCCGCCTTCCTCAAGTCAATTCCAGCTAACGTAAGTATTTTAAACTGAAAAGGGAGATCATTTGGCACTAACGGAATACGTGACACGAACACTGCTTCTCCCTGGGCGGATCCAGGCATAATAGTAGACTCTATAACACGATGCAAAGTTTTGACTTGAAGTCTCACAACCATTATAGGTATACCCACACGCAACATACATCCCCTATTATGCGCCCTTAGGAGTGGAAATTCCTAAAATCCTGAAATACATATTTTTTATTTTTAACGGAAAGGCCAAATACCAATTTTCATGCTTTTCACATAAAAAATTATACACTTTTCATACAAACTTACATCCCCTATTTGACGCCCTTGGGGTGGAATTTCCAAAAATTCTAAAATATTTATTTTTATTTTTGGCTGAACTACTAAATATCAGTTTCAATGCCTTTAACTTCAAAATCTTTCATTATCTTTCATTCTCTGTTTTACCCCTTTAGGGTTAGTATTTCCAAAAACCCCTTCCTTAGTGAATGCATACGTCATAAAAAGTATCTACCGGCAAAATTTCAAGTCTCTAACCCCAGCCGTTCAGGCTGTGCGTTGATATGTCAGTAAGTCAGTTTCCTCTTTTACATAGGTAGGTATATAGATTTGTGCTGAGAAAATTATGAGAGACCGGGTTAATTTACTACATTCAAATACATTCAATCGGACAGGCTCAATAAAATTCGAATCGTCTGTACATTCGCGTTACAAACAATCGACAGCACAAACTTTCGATTGATTGACATTATAATTTAAAATTAAATTATAACAAATCCAACCATGTACATAATTCAATTTGCCCAAAGAATACAGAATATTTTAAAAACCAATTTTGGACAACGACATACTTCTAGCCAACCAAGACCTTATTTCGAAACAATTCGGAACATTCTAAGCCCTACGTAACTCATGCAATTAGCAAACACGGGCAAATCTTAATACCGCGGGTCAAAAGCAATTCACAACGACATCTATCGAAATAAATATCAACTATAAAGCACAACGACATGTATCGAAATAAAAATCAACTATCAATAATTTAAAATGAAATTATAACAAATCCAAACTTCTACATAATTCAATTTGCCCAAAGAAAACAGATTTTTTTAATAACCAATTTTGGACAACGACATACTTCTAGGCAGCCAAGACCTTATTTCGAAACAATTCAGAACATTAAAAACCCTACGTAACTCATGCAATCAGCAAACACGGGCAAATTTAACACCGCGAGTCAAAAGAAATACACAACGACATCTATCGAAACAAAAATCAACTATCAACCTGGTTCATTCAGAAAAGAGATGTCATAATATGCACAAAGACATCTATCGGACAGTTTAGTTCAACTATAAACATTAGTTCATCTTGAAGTACCGAAATGTGTGTTATTTTTCTCCATGATTACTTTAAAATCTAATATCTTTTGATAGACTGAACCGATTGCAATAAAACAAAAACTAAATGTTACCTCAAGTTACGCTCAATCGTTGTGTATAAAAGTTATCTACATTGCTTTCGTATATTTTACGTGATACCCGAACATATAAACAGACAAACAGACAAAAATTCTAAAAATGTTTCCAGCATTTTTGGAATTTTTGTCTGGGTTCTATTGGTTGTCCTTTAATACCCTGGCTATTTTTTTTTGAATTTTCTTTTCATGTACAAAAATGATTTTTCTACAGATTTATTATATGTATAGATATAGATTCTAACACGTTCTAACTTCAAATCCTATGTCCACCTATTTTAGACGAATAAAAAGAGATTATAGTTCTTAACTCTCAAAAGAGGTTCTATAGGAAAGCAATATCATTACAATCTATCACAAGACCAATGAGGCTGGAAAAAATTACAACTACTGTGTTACAAATTAAGTGAATGACGGGCCTATTGCCGTGGTTGGCAAATGCTTGCTCTTCACGCGAAGTCGTGGGTTCGATTCCCACCCAGGACAGACTGGTGTGCATGAACATGTCTGTTCGTCCCAAGACTGGGTGTTATAAATAAAAATAAATGTTTTTATTTCGGATAACAATACAGATCCATATTATTATCTATATAAGTATGTATTTACTAATGAAAAATAGTATATCAGTTATCTGGTTTCTAATAATGTCCCAAGATATAATTTTTTTTTATTGTATTACTTCAAACATGTTTTGACAATTAACAAGCGCTTTTTTAACGTCTACCTTTTTTATTTATTTATTATTATTTTATAAAATGTTAAAAAGTGAGCCATAAAAGAATATTTAGAACGCAATTTTTGCGAAAATGTACAAGTCTAACTAATTTGAGTTAATGTTTAGTATTTACGGGCAATGTGCGGCCTCTGTGTTTCAACACGCAATTGGGCGAGTGTTATAAATAGGTTGGTATAATACAGGCTGAACAAAATTAAATAAACTTAAACCATTCCACATCGCTGGATCCACAAACACATTAGATATTCTGCTTACATAAACATATATTCCAAAGAATATAAATTAACTAGAACACTTGTCAAAATTTGCACTAGCTAGCTTTCTGTCTACCCTTATCACGTAAGGGGTAGAAAAAGAGGGGGGTGTATATCAAACGAATCGCGTATTCAGTGTTCTGGAAAATGCTAAAGTTGCTGAAACAACAAACCTTTAGCAGCTATTCTGATAAAGATTTGGGTTCACATGGAATAACGTAAAGTACCTAACGTGACACCAGTTGCACTTATTTGGCCGGAGATTACCGAGGTTCATCACCTAGATTCAACATCTATCAGTGACCTGGTGGTCTTTTGGTTAGTGACCCTAACTGTTAGACCAGAGGTCGTGGATTCGAGCCCTACTTAGGACAAATCTTTGTACGATGAGCACTATTATCCGGTATGACATGGCAATCTTGAAGAAGCGAGCCTATTCTTTTCTTAAAGGCCGGCAACGCACTTGCAGCTCCTCAGGTGTTGCGAATGTCCATGGGCGGCGGTGATCACTTACCATCAGGTGACCCACTTGCTCGTTTGCCATCTTATTATATATATATAAAAAAAAAAAATATTACACAGACAAGTTGTACAAGAGGCGGTGTTATTGCATAAAGCGATCTCTTCCAGACAATTTTAGGCTGGATAGGAGCTGAACAATAACTAATAGCAGTATGTGTGCAACCAGAGATATACCAAAATTGTGGTTTTGGTATATCTCTTGTTTTTTAATTTATTAAAAATATCATTATACTTATGGATACATAATTATAATGATATTTTTAATAAATTTACTGTCAAAAATGAAGGAAATAAAGGAAAAATGTATTTAGGAATATTTTTTTTAAAGATAAAGCCTGCATATAAGTATGTTTGTATAAGTATGCAATATATAAGTATATTTTCCTTATCTTTTTGCAATAATACAGGCTCCGCCTTCGGACGCGGGTAATTCGATTTAGGTTTTTTTTTGCCTATTTTATCGCTTGTAAACAGTTTCACTCAGCAGTCCATATATAAGGTATCAATGAGGTAAAGCACCTAGATATGCGGTTAGTCTATAGATAGGTAACCGTCAAAGAGTTTTAATTTAAAGAGTCTCCATACTACGCAAGGCACGTCAAGCTGCCAGTCCCGGTTGTTGTCGTTAGACGACAGTCGCTAAGCCATGTCAGTGACCTACTGGGCGGCTTGAACAACACCAGAGTACCTCTGCCCATAAGATACAGAAAGAAGAAGCAGTGTAAAGCTCCAAGGCTGAAAACGTAATGTAAAAACAAAAGTGGTTTCAGTACAAATAACTTTTGTGATAATTGGTTTTCTCAGCTGTTCGGAGACTTTGATATTACCGATATCGCTAACCATAAACGGTGCTCCAACTTAGGTTCACACATTAAATGTGATTTTGTTCCCCAAATTTCCAATACTTGAATATTATTCTTTTCATTGCGTGACTTTTTAAAGCTTTGAGGACACGTTCGGGCGTCGGTCATATTAATAGTACTTACTTTTTATTGTTCAGATCTGTTAGGTTTTCCTTCATATCTTTTCAATGTATTTAATATAATAATATACATATAATAGAATCGTAGTAAAGTCAAAATTGTACATTGAATATTTTTTTTAAAGGATATTTGGGGCGTTATCTAAATTCGATACCGAAGCCAAAAATATAGTTATTTGGAATTTTTGTCTGTTTGTCTGTATGTATGTCCGGGCTAAACTCAAAAAGCACTACATGGATTTACTTCAAATTTTGCATGAATATAATTGAGAGGGTCGGGTCAACATATAGGCTACATATTATCACGCTATCTCCTACGGGCTAGGAGCTGTGTTAATTTATAAAGTGCTAGTCATTAAATACATTGAACAAATGGAAATCCGTTATCTCTGCCTACCCATCTGGTCTGGTCTGAGTCAGTCAGAGCATGAGAATGTGTACTAGGTAGATAAAAGGTAATTTCACCTTGCTAGTTAAACGGAGTAATTGGTATATTTTTTATGGCGTTTGCAGTATGCTCTTAAGTAAAATAATAATAATATCCTGGGACATTATCCACACACAGCCAACTGATCCCAAACTAAGCAGAGCTTGTACTATGCTGACCAGACTAATATACTACATATACAAGTAATTATTTTGTAAGTACATACTTGTATAGATAATCACACCCAGACTCAGGACTAACACACCAAATATCTGTCCTCGGTGGGAATCGAACCCACGACCTGCTCCGAGCAAGGCAAGTGTCAACCAACCACGACAACCGGCCAGCCATAATATGATTAAAGAAACAAGAAATATAGAATTAGATATCGATAATCACACTATCACATCACACTAATATTATAAAGGCGAAAGTTGAAAGTTTTGTCAATGTTTGCCTATGTTTGTTACTTCTTCACGTCTAAATGGCTTAAGCAATTTTAATAAAATTTCGTATAGAGTTAGCTGACACCCTAGATTAACACAGGATATCATTTATAAAGTTGAACGCGGGTAAAACCGCGGGGCATAGCTAGTAGTATATAAAATGAACAATAGAGTACTTAATTCTGTAGGTAGGCATCCTGAGAACAAATAATAGTCTGACATGTACATTATAACTTCTATAGGTACTTGAATACAAAAGCCGTTTCCAACAATTTGACATATTTTGTTCCCTTTCATCTTGGACTTTTTGTTACGTTCTTAACATAGGTCACAATACATACAGTATATATATGTATATAAAACTGTCACGTAATTCTATCGCTGAACATGAAGCTGATTGAACATGCTAATCACAGATAGTGGGAGCATTGGTTCAAATGCTCAACTGGGCCGTGTTGAAACCGGTAGTAGAGACACCCGCTGAGTTTGTTTCGCTGGGTCTTCTCAGTTGGGGCGCATTGGATCCGGTGGTAGCATTAAAGCGCGACCGTAGTTAACACAAGGTCCGCCATAATAATAACATTTAATCCGTTCCTTAATATAGACAGAACCATTCAGACAATATGTAGTAAAATATAGCTTTGAAATATTAAAAAAAAAAATGATAATTAAACCTACACATGATCCTTGACAATAACTTAATTTAAGTTAGTTAAATATCGTTACTGTTATAAAATAAATCTTATTGTAAATTATTTCCTACAATCCGTGTACCTAAATATCTATATGTACCTAGAAATAATTATAAATTAGTTATATATTACTACGAACATGTTCTGACTTATTACAAGCGCTTTTTTAAAGTCTACGTGAATAAAATCCTTTTTTTTGGTTTAAATTTATTTATTTAATCAAGGACCAGGCGAAAAATTATACTTAAGATTTCTATAAAGAAACATTCTAATTAGCAGCCCTGAGTCAAACAGCTGGTGGTGCTCACCCCGTACCTCAGAGACCAAAAAGTACCTAGAACCTATACTTAACCTTTCTCCCAAGTGGTAACTGGATAGAGAGTGTAAAAAATAGAAGTGTAGTTTACGCCCGGGCATATTAATTACTTACTTATCATGTGGGCAGTGGTTACGTAGTTAGGCCTCTGACATGGCTTAACGACTGTTACCTAATGGCTAAAACCGGGACCGACAACATAACGTGCCCTCCGAAGCACGGAGACACTCAGAAATTAAACCACTTTAGCAGTCATCCATATATGGATATGGAATACTCTTTATTGTACACACTCAGACAGAAAGGGAATACACTGGGTATAATATAAAGAACATAAGGTACAATGGGCGGTCTTATCGCCTTAAGCGATCTCTTCCAGAAGACCTTTGGATGGATAGGAACTGAAAGTAAAGTAAACAGTAGCAGGAGTGCAACAAATAAATTATACTAAGGAACTATGATAAATATATTGCATACCAAAAACTTAGTATGACTTCACAATTAACGTATGTTAATAAACATATCATACACTAATTATATATATATACATACAGACATATATATGACAATAATAAATACGGACATATCAGTCGGCCATGTTTCTAGAAAACAAAACCGATAGATAATACCTACATCCTCCGGAAGGGTGTTAGCAAGGGTATTCTAAATTTGATCTGCCAGCGTGTATCGTTCGTAGCTTAACGCAGAACGCCTACCCCGGATTGGTAGATAGTGCAGGTTCGAGACCCGCCGGACGATCAAATTTATGATTTCCCATTTTTGAGATTAAATAAATATATAAATAATATATTCAAGTGTAAGAAATTATGACCATAGATAGTGATGGTGTAGTCCATCTATGGACATCTATGGAAGCCTAGTTGCTTGACCTCACCAATCGGACGGTGAGAGCATCTGGCTATGGGTGCCCGGGCATATTGAAACATGGTAATAATAATGTCCTTTATGTCCGTGTGTCCGTGTCGTTATTGAACAGTCTGACTATGTGGCTGACGGCGGCGGATATCGCCCCATCTCATCCCGTGGGGGCAAAGAAGTTGCCCCGAAGGAATATCTACCGGAGAACGGACAGCAGCGTTACTTTGTGTACTATGACCATCATACTGCGATCACCAACTCGTCTGCCAAGCATGGCGGTTTTGGCATATCCCCCTAAATTATGGATACAGTTCCTTTGGGGAGGCCTTTGTCCAGCTGTGGACGTCATATGGCTGATATGATAATAATAATAATATCTAGGGACAATGTCACGGATAGCTTGTACTATGGGTACCAGGCGACGATATACATACTTATATAGATAGATAAATACTTATATACATAGAAAACATCCATGACTCAGAAACAAATATTCGTGCTCATCACACAAATATTTGCACTTACCGGGATTCGAACAAGGTAATAGTGGTCAGTATACTGGGAGAATAGCCATCAGGACATTATCAAAGTGTCTTGCACACTTATATGTGTTCCGATGGCTATTTCCCGTTATACCTGCTTACAATATTATCTTCTATGGCGGCCGGTATAAACGTGTGAATTGTACACTTGTATGCGTCCCGATGGCTATGTCCCGTTATACCTGCTTACAATAATGTCTTCTATGGCGGCTGTTATAATTGTGTGAATTGTACACTTGTATGCGTCCCGATGGCTATTTCCCGTTACACCTGCTTACAATAATGTCTTCCATGGCGGCCGGTATAATTGTGTGAATTGTACACTTGTATGCGTCCCGATGCCTATTTTCCGTTATACCTGCTTACAATAATGTCTTATATGGCGGCCAGTATAACGGAAAATAGCGATTGGCACATATAAAATTGTAGTCAGGATCAAAAGTGGCACATAACGAAATGACACTGAGCGGTGAGGTTCAGGCATGTCCCGGGAAATCGCTTTAACTGTCTTAGATGCCGCAATGAATTTAATCAGAAAAAAAGGAGGAGTTAGAACATGAATAGTACTCATATCAAATTGTACCTATACTAGTATGTGACTTCTAAACTTGTATAATAATAATAATATTTAGGGACAATGTCACACAGATCATCCTAGCCCCAAATTAAGCAAAGCTTGTACTATGGGTACCAGGCGACGATATGCATACTTATATTGATAGATAAATACTTATATACATAGAAAACATCCATGACTCAGAAACAAATATTCGTGCTCATCACACAAATATTTGCACTTACCGGGATTCGAACCCAGGACCACCAGCTTCGTAGGCAGGAGCACTACCAACAAGGCTACGGTGACCGTCATAATGTATGCTATTTCCCATTACCTATACTGTCTGCCATAGAGGACATTATTATACCCATCTCCCAATATGCCCTGGCATAAACTAACACGTTAAATTTTAATAGCCGTAACGTTGCATCGTGTTAATTAGAACCTCTCACATGACTTCGGTCGCAACCAATTTAGTTTAATTTACATCAAATTATTTTACCGCCTGGCTCGCTCAATATTATATATTGCGAACGTTTATTGTTTCTGAGTACATAATAAACGTAATATACTTGTAGAATTCTACGACTTCAACATTTAGCAGGCCGGTTGGCGCGGGTGGTAAATACTTGCCTGTCTCGCCGCAGGTCGTGGGTTCGATTCCCACCCAGGAAAAATATGATCTGCATGAACATCTCTGTTTGTCCTGAGTCTGGGTGTAATCACACTAATATTATAAAGGCGAAAGTTTGTGAGTGTGCATGTTTGTTACTTCTTCACGTCTAAACGGCTGGAGCGATTTTAATAATATTTGGTATGGATTTGGTGACACCTTGGATTAAAACATAGCCTATAATTTATAAAGTTTAACGCGGGTAAAACCGCAGGGCACATCTAGTAAATTATAAAGGCGAAAGTTTGTGAGTGTGTGAGGGTGTATGTTCGTTACTCTTTCACGCAAAAACTACCGGACGGATTTTTATGAAACTTTTTAGTAATATAGCTTAAATTTTCGAATAGTCTATTCGGATATTTCAGCTATATTTATAAAGTTTAACGCGGGTAAAATCGCGGGGCACCGCTAGTTGTATATCGGTTATCTGTTTTCCATAGTACAAGCTCTGGATGGTTTGGGATCAGATGCCGTGGGTAAATAATGTCCCAGGATATTATCATTATTACGGATTAGGCGTCAGTCAGTTGCTTCACCGATCCGCAACTATTTCGACCTGTTTAAGTACCTAGGAGGCCCATAGTTATATGGGCTACTGCCCAAGAGTTGTGACTTCTGTGAGCTGTCGCGCTCGGCTGTAGTCTGTCATCATCATCATCATATCAGCCGAAAGACGTCCACTGCTGGACAAAGGAATTTTAAACATTATATCTTAGGTTTTTGAATTTGTATGTATAATTAAATATTGTTTAAATTTTTAATAAAGAATAAGTATACCTTTTAAGCCGTTAGAACGCCTTTGGTACAGGTTTAACCTAGTACTGGCACAAATTGTCTATAGCTAATTATTTTTAAAGTAAGTAGATATAATTTTGTACACATTATTTCTTGAATAAAAAAAATATTTATTATTATTATCATTTATTCATATATATTTCTTATTAAATACATTTTAAAATATATAAAAAACAGAAATATACATTTTAAAATATAAAAAATAGGATTTGCAATCGGCAGCAGGAACTGGGTCTATGCTACCGGAGGTTACGACTCTAGGGACAGGAACCTCCTGACAATGCGAGCCGTGTCCAAAAGCACCGCTTTTTGGATCTTGTTCTTGACCCAACCGCCTAGCGTCAGCCTCTTTAGGTGTTTTTCGAAGCTCTTTGCTATTAATCCATTAGCAGAAACGACTATCGGTACAATGATAGCTGAGTCAACATCCCACATGCTGACAATCTCCCGCGCAAGATCCAAATATTTAATTTCTTTTTCTTTTTCAGCCTTCAAAAGATTTTCATCATGCGGGATGGTAACATCAACCATCACTGTGCAGCGTTTTTGTCGATCTATCATTACAATATCGGGATTGTTGGCAATCACAGTCCTGTCTGTAATGATAGATCGATCCCAGTATAACGTGATAGTACCATTATCCAGAACTGGCGCAGGTGCATACCTGTAATAAGGCACCTCTGAAGCTACAAGGCCATGTCGCAGAGCAAGTTGTTGATGAATAATCCTGGCTACGAGGTTGTGTCTGTGAAAATATTCACCATTTGCTAGTCGAGAACAACCGGAGACAATATGTCTGAGGGATTCACCGGGGCGATGACATGCTCGACAAACATCGTTTGTGCCATCTTTAGAATATATCTCCGGTAGTTTCTCGTCATCATAACTTCATCCATAATTGCACAGACAAAACCCTCAGTCTCAGCAAATAGTTCACCACATCGTAGCCAAGCCACAGATGCAAGCAGATCCACATCGTGTGCGTGAAGAGCACGATAAAACCTGCCATGTAACTCCTTGCCCTGCCACACTGCCCTGCGATCATCAGTGCTAAGTACCACAGGTTTACGCCAGTTTCTTTTTGCCATTGACAGCGGGGTTAGGCCTTTATCTACAGCAACCACCTCCGCATGCATACCCCCCGTGACAGCGGCGCGGAGAAAGTACTCCCTGAGGCTACACACCTCGCGGTTATGTAGGTTCTTGGCGTTTAAAAAGCCTCGACCCCCACACTTCCGCGGGATGTACAGCCTCATCACCGATGAACGAGGATGATGCATGCGGTATGAAGTTAACAGTAGACGGACCGTCCGATCCAGGGTTTCTAATTCAGCTTGGATCCACTTGAGTATGCCGAAGGAGTACATCAACACTGGCATAACCCAGCCATTGAAGGCACGCACCTTGTTTCCACCTGTTAAAAGACTTTTCAGAACTTTTTTAAGGCGGGACAGAAAGCGTTCCCGCAATGACTGTTTTACATCAGTATCATTGATGCCCAATGCCTCCGTCATACCCAAGTATCTATAAGTCTCGGTCTCGCAGAGGGACCTAAGGTGAATGGAATCTGAAAGTTGAATTCCTTCAGATTGCATTATGTGCCCATGTTCTACATGCATGACCGCACACTTGTCAATACCAAACTCCATCCTGATAGAGTTACTAAAATTTTCAGTAACCTTTAGTAAACCTGTCAATTGAGAGTTGGTAGAAGCAAATATTTTTAGGTCATCCATGTAGAACAAGTGTGATATGATTTGACCTCCTCTGCGCAACCGATAGCCTAATCCTGATTTCTCAAGCAATGTGCTTAAGGGATTCAAGGCTAGGCAGAACCATAGTGAACTTAAACTATCACCCTGGAATATTCCTCGCTGTACCCTAATTGGTTCGCCGCTACCAAGTACTTGTTGAGACCCTGGACAGAGAAGGACTGTTCTCCAGTGCCCCATACATGACATAAGGAAGGCACGTAGAGTTGTATTTATTTTATACAACTCCAGTACCCTCATCAGCCATGCATGCGGCACAGAGTCATAGGCCTTTTTATAGTCTATCCAGCATGTCAACAAATTTCTTCGATTTCGACGAACCTGCTGGTTAATGGTCATATCTATGAGGAGAAGCTCTTTTGTAGCGCGGGCCCCACTGCGACAACCATTTTGTGAGATAGACATTATTCTATTAGATTCTACGTGTCTCGTGATTTTTGTTTTTATTATTATTATAAAGGCCTCCCCAAAGATCTCCAAAATTGCCGGTCTTGCGCTATTCGCATCCAGCGGTTTCCAGCGAGCGACCCGCACAAGATCATCGGTCCATCTTGTAGGGGGCCTGCCCACGCTGCGTCTTCCGGTTCGTGGTCGCCACTCGAGAACCTTTCCAACCGTTACCATATTGTGTATAATAATAATAATAAAGCCTTTTATTCCGAAACTTTGTCACAATTTTTGTTAAATGTTCGTAATCTTAATATAGTAAATCCCTTAATTCGGTGTGTCTTACGACATTGGCCTCCTCCAACGTCTTCCATTGTTTCCTGTCGGTCGCAATTCTTGGCCAAAGGGGACCTAGAGTCAATTTAATATCATCTTCCCATCTTCTCGCTTTGCGACCTCGGCTCCTTGACCCGTCTCGTGGATACCAGACCGTTACCTGCTTGCTCCATTTTTCGTGCGTACAGCGGAGCATGTGCCCTGTCCATCTCCATTTCATTTGGTCAATATGGGTAAGGATATCTGTGAGTTGTGTTGTGCGTCGTATTGTGTATATTGTGTATACGATAAAGTAAAATTGTAAGCAATTATGAAATTTCTTAGGTATGAGCATTTTCAATTTTGTTAAGCTTTGTAAACCGTTATTGGTAACACTACGACCGTTAATTTAACCTTTGTACTGCCCTGTACTGGTGTTCGCTAACGGTGTTTTATGACGGTCGTTTGAAATTGGCGAGTATTGGAAAAATATGGGTCGTAATTGCTGCTGTGTGAGTGTGTGTTTTCAGGGGAGCGTGCAAAAACCATGTTCAATAATTCCAACTCTAGCTGCAAATGTCTGTAATTGTAATGAAATTGTTTGGTTGAGAATTAAGCATCAGACGGTCAAACTTATAATCTATGTAATGGCGAGGATCAAAAATTATATTATGCTTTGAAGGGGTAGGCGGGTACAATAATTCGAGACCCAATAAAGATATGGTAAATATATAAATCATTTGTTTGCATAAAAAATACTACAAGTTCATATAAAAAGGTATTTCTTAATTTGGTTTAAATTTCAGAGTTAAATATCACATTAAAAAAAATTACATAAAATATATATACAACGTGTAACAGAAAGTGTGAACGTAACTTAAGGGGGTTATAGGGTATCAGGACGGCTACCTATGGACGAAACTTCAAACAGAAATAATCATTTTTTTATTCAACTAGTAATTTATTTTTATATCGACAACCTAAATCAACAAGTAAGATTACCGACGTTATGAACAACACTAAGCAAAACTCAGCCGCAAGGGTAATGAACCTTACCGAGAACTCTTTGGGTACCTACTACTTAGACTGTAAATAAAAAGTGTGGTTCTGTACAGTCACATAATTTATTACACGTGTTTATTTTAAGATTCAATCAAATGTTTAACTGAATTATTGCTCTAAATTCATATAAATTTGATAACTAGGAAAAATCACTGAATTTAATTTAAAATGATATTCCGCAAGATGTTGGATCTAGGAGAAATAAATAATTTAATTGACTTATGTAACTGCAGATATTTTTTGTGTGTTAAATAGTAAGAATATTAAATTTTTCTTTCAGTATGTGAATTTAATCTGGCCGGAAACGAATAGGTACTTAATTTTTAACACAAACTAACCAGATAAACACACGCGGTACGACTACTGATAAATTACGAAAAAATATGAATAATGTACTAGGCTCATATGAACATTAGGGGACATTTCGAATTCCGTCCTGATTTTGTCGCAAGGAACTCTAATACGGCGGCGAATACAAAGGATTGATGTAGGTAAATAATAAATGGTTAAATATTTTTTAATATTCATCAAAGCGGGCCCCGCGCGTGGCGGCGCCTTTGAGAGAGTCAAAGATGCCGCCACCGCGCGCCGCGCCATTTGAATGTGTTCGTGTATAACTCATTGGTCTAGCGGTAGCGTGTTCAACTGCAGATAATAAAGTCCTGGGTTCAAATCCCGGCTCGGGCCAAAAAGTGATTATGGGAATAATGAAGTCCTGGGTTCAATTCCCGGGTCGGGCCAAAAAGTGATTATGGGAATAATGAAGTCCTGGGTTCAATTCCCGGGTCAGGCCAAAAAGTGATTATGGGAATAATGAAGTCCTGGGTTCAATTCCTGGGTCTGGCCAAAAAGTGATTATGGGAATAATGAAGTCCTGGGTTCAAATCCCGGGTCGGGCCAAAAAGTGATTATGGGAATAATGAAGTCCTGGGTTCAATTCCCGGGTCGGGCCAAAAAGTGATTATGGGAATAATGAAGTCCTGGGTTCAAATCCCGGGTCGGGCCAAAAAGTGATTATAGGAATAATGAAGTCCTGGGTTCAATTCCCGGGTCAGGCCAAAATGTGATTATGGGAATAATGAAGTCCTGGGTTCAATTCCCGGGTCGGGCCAAAAAGTGATTATGGGAATAATGAAGTCCTGGGTTCAAATCCCGGGTCGGGCCAAAAAGTGATTATGGGAATAATGAAGTCCTGGGTTCAATTCCCGGGTCGGGCCAAAAAGTGATTATGGGAATAATGAAGTCCTGGGTTCAATTCCCGGGTCGGGCCAAAAAGTGATTATGGGAATAATGAAGTCCTGGGTTCAAATCCCGGGTCGGGCCAAAAAGTGATTATGGGAATAATGAAGTCCTGGGTTCAATTCCCGGGTCGGACCAAAAAGTGATTATGGGATTTTTCCGTAAAAAGAAATTTCTCAGTATCAGCCCGAAGTCTGGGAGTTGACGATATTACACCCCCATGCCTCGGAGAGCACGTAAAGCCGTCGTTCCTGTGCCTGACCTCTTTCCGGTTGTATCGCTAGTCGTCCCATCGGATCATGAGAGTGATGGAATAGAAAGTGCAGGGGCACTTTCAATTCCACCTTTAAAATTTAGAGTGATACACTCTAAATTTTAAAGGTTTCCTGTTACGAAATATTAATCATTCATACAATACATACAAATAAAAAAATATGAATAATGTACTAGGCTCATATGAACAGTAGAGGACATTTCAAATTCCGTCCTGATTATATCCAAAGTTACACTAATATGGCGGCAAAATCAAAGAGTTGATATAGGTAAATAATAAACGGTTAAATATCTTTTAATATTCATGGAAGCGAGCCGCGCGCGTCGTAGATACCTAGGCGGCTCTTTTCAGCGGACTCAAAGACGCCGCCAAAGGGGCCGCGTTCGATGAAAGCCGCCAAATTCATCAAATATTGTGCAATTTCATTTATTTAATAAAAATATTAAAATCATCAGTTGTTCGTAAACTGCTGTCTATTTAGGTCGTGTTTAGTTACTAAATCGTCTAAAATGTCGTTTAGTAATGAGTAAAGTGTTCCGCGAAATCCTTAACTATGTCGTTTAGTGATCGTAATCATTTTGAACATTTCGTGCATTCATCTATGAAAGAATAGCCTCAGACGTGCACTTTGTGATGATGAGGATTCATAGGTCACAGGCTGCACAGGCACAATTTAAGGCTGTTTAATTACGAGGAACCTATGTCGTGAAGGGTACAGTGTCGCGATGGAGGCCACGCCTCTTTATAACTAAGAAACATGAAAACTTTACGATTCTATGAATATGTTGTACATGAGAGAGACTCGTGTTAGTTGGCAAGTCTTAGAGTCAAGCTTTCGGTGTCGGTGCAGATTTTAGTGAACGTGAAATAATGAAATTCTTCCATCAGTACTGAAAACAACTTCAACTAGAAGTTAAACTATAAAAAAATTCTCGTAATGTGTTTGTGTATCACGTACTTATACGATGTAAAGTATTCAATAGCTATTCAGCAGTGCTATAAATAAAAACATAACTCGAAAATAAAACAAAATATGTGTAGTGAGTGCATTTGGAATCAAACTACCAGGCGTGCATAGAAACACAGAGGTATGTCAAACAATTTCTAGCGTAAATCAGAATCAGCTGTGCTGTGTTAGTACGGATGTTCGTTATATCGATAAAAATACTTGTCGATATATTGAATGGTATATTATTTTACGATCAAGATTAAAATGATGGTATTTCGGTATGAGATTTTGTGTATAGGTAGGCTTAAGGAGACCGTATATGCCCCTTAAGTTACGTTCACTCTTTCTGTTACACGTTGTATATGTCACCGTAAAAAATAAACCGAGACGCTCATAGCTAGATGCTCTCACCGGTCCGTAAGTGATCGGTGAGGTTAAGCAACTAGGTTCTTGGTCAGTTCATAGATGGGTGACCGCCAAAGTGGTTTAATTCCTGAGCGTCTCCGTGCTTCGGAGGGCACGTTAAGCTGTCGGTCCCGGTTGTAGTCATTAGACAACAGTCGTTAAACCATGTCAGAGGCCTGCTGGGCGGCTTGAACAACTCTGACACTAGGGTAACCACTGCCCATACGATTAGTAAGTAAGTACCGTAAATTTGTAAATACCGTTACATTATTATCTATCTCATGTATCGTAATTGGGAACTGTCGAAATATTGCGAACCGTTACATTCTGGTTGATCGGCCGTATTTGGCTACTTAAAAAGTAGCTGAGATTAAGTTGGAACTGTGACTTTAAACGCACAAGCCAAACGTGCCGCGGCAGCGGCCGCCGAGCGCTAAAATATATTTATTTACACATACAAGATGTTAATGTAACAATTTCAATTCGATAAATTACTATCTATCGAAAAAGAAAGCTTTAAACTGTAAGCAAAAGTTTACAATGTCGCGAGATGGATTATAATATAACGGTATTTACCACTTTACGGTGACATATATAAAGCTAAGACTGCTTAATAAGAGTTTAACTAACAAAGGTTACTTTTTGAAGTTATACTTCTTTTGGCGCGATGGAGAAAAATGATGAGAGTGAATTTTTACGATGCGCGCGCACACCGACACCAAAAAATTTAACAGCATGAAGTTAGTTCTAGGTGGTATGAAAATGTATGAGAGTGAATTTTTACGATGCGCGCGCATCGTAAAAATAACAGCATGACGTTAGTTCTAGGTGGTATGAAAATTGATAACTATGTTCAAGTTGTATATTAAGAAGTATAACTTCTAACGCGTGTACATAAGTACACACAAGTTTTTTTTTTATCTACAGTCAAAGTACTCATGTCAGCTATAGATAAATGTTTTCCACATTTATCAATTAGACATATTGATAAAAAACGCTTAAGTTTTAAAAATGATAAGTAGTGTTGTTAGCTAATTGGTCCCTTTATTACATAAATTTCATTGAATTTCAATTCAATTTATAATTCGTTTTATATTCAAAATTAAGCAATTAAATTAAATAATGTAACTAATTATAATAAATAAGCTAAAAATTAGAAAAATCTACAGAAACCCTAATTACACTAAAAATGTAACACTATTTTCATTTATTCCGTTTAAATGTTAAATTTGTGTCGAATCGTCAATTTAACCTACCGTACAGTGGATGACGTGGCAGCTACTAAAAAATACCGCCAGAAAACACGGTAGGAATCCTTTTTTTAAATATATAAATAAATATCTAGGGACAATGTCACACAGATCATCCTAGCCCCAAACTAAGCAAAGCTTGTACTATGGGTACCAGGAGACGATATACATACTTATGTAGATAGATAAATACTTAAATACCTAGAAAACATCCATGACTCAGAAAAAAATGTTCATGCTTATCGCACAAATATTTGCACTTACCGGGATTCGAACCCAGGATCACCAGGTTCGTAGGCAGGAGCACTACCAACTAGGCTACTGTATATATTAGAGTGATTCAATCACGGCCGCTTTATCACTTAAATAATCAGAAGTTTTGTAGTAAGCCCTTATAGAATATGACTTTCATAGTTCTTTTACACTTATTCGTAGAGATTTCTCTGTTATCACTACGAAGTTTGATAAATAATCTAATACATTGCCCATTGGAAGTATGTAGCACAAGGTTATGCTTATATCTAATATTTATATTATAAGTGTGACTTCTTTTACAGAAGGAATTGAATGCGCATGATATGATATTGTTAGGGATATGTGAGATTAGTTCTGGGTCAGTGTAGTTTTATAACCAATAGACATAATTAATAGTTCACCATTTGTATACTGTAGACACTATAGTTTGGACTAAAATTATGAGTTGTCCGAAGAACGAACTTGATCCCAAAAACAAACATGTTAACAGATCCCCAGAATGACAGATATGAAAACGTTAAAGAGGTTTCAAACACAAGAAGGTTGTTCCCAATACTATCTTCAGAAATGGGCAATCATTCTTCAATAAATCGTTCATTGAGGAAAGCTTTTTATATGTCGATCTTTCGGGTAAGCTTTCTTTGGGCATAAGTAATGTGACATTCTCAAGAAAGTGACGCATGGTTGGCGATTTGACCCAGTGTCGATGCAAGGCTCAATTTAGTCCGACATACTTGATCGTCTCAATCGTAGTAATGGAAGTACTGTACAATATTTTACAGCTTTTTTTCCTTTTTTAAAAGACAACGCCCGCACTAGGGAATATAATCCCTGCCTCATCATGGACACAAATTACATCCAGACTCAGAACAACTATTTATGGGTCACACAAATAGTTGTCCGGCAACGACTCGAACCCGCGATACGAACAGGCGAGGCGACTGTCTTAGCCGCTGCGCCACACGTCCCGTAGTTTGCCATATCGATACATGTTACTGAATGTTCTCCATTTACCTTTTACCTAGGCACCCTGCATATACAATTTCTAGGGTTCCGTATCCAAAGGGTAAAACGGCAACCTATTACTAAGACTCCGCTGTCCGTCTGTCCGTATTTCAACAGGCTGTATCTCATGAACCGTGATAGTCAGACGGTTGACATTTTAATAAAAAAAATACTAAAAAACCATAATACATTTAAGGGTCACGTTTGTTATATGGGAGCCTCATACAACAAACGTGAACGTTTTTTGCTAGTTTTGATAACGGTTCGATATTGATAACGGCAATAGGAAGACGCTTGAAATATTCACAGAATAATTAGTTACATATTATTATTCAATTTAATTTATAATAATAAATTAAATTAAAGTTTTTACAAGGATCGATGAGCGGCTTCCAGCGACTGTTGCAAGATCCTCGGTCCACCTTGTACCCCTACAAGGTGGACCGAGGATCTTGCAACAGTCGCTGGAAGCCCGACAATGTATTTATTTATTATAAATAATAAATATTATTATAAATATATAGTAAGATATTAAAGTCGACAGCCAAGGACCCAAAAAAATACAAGATCAAACTTAAAATAATTTATTACTTATCAAGGAATTACAATAAAATTATATGAACTAAGTTAATTAGGTGACGACCGTTCGATGGTTGAGTAGGAAGTGGCCGGTCCCACGGAGCCGAGGAGCGGGCTTCGGGTGTCCGGTACAGCGGTGGTCACGTTGCTTTCCGGCTACGCTGATTAAGCGCCTTCGTGTGACTCGCTGTTGCGAAGTGTAACAATGGGGTAAATGCAAGTCAACGGTTATACTGTGCTATGCATATGTAACAAGTATACTCCTAAAAGTAATAAATAAACAAGACAAAAAAGCCAAACTCCAAGCGAACGTCGAAATCTAGTTAAATTCTCATTTCTCAAATACTTTCCGTTTATCAGACACCCAGATCTTGGCCGCTTCGAAATAACTTTCTTTCTGTATATCGATAAGAGACGTCTGCATTTAGAATCGTTATTTAATGCTATCGATTATTTTTAAGATTTATTATAACGGAATGTCCTTGGATGAATATAGAACTGAACTCTGTGTAAACTTTGAACAAAGACACAAGAAACGCTTTTAAACTTTCGTGTACACGTCATTATTTTCGGGTATTAGGTATTAAAAGCCAATACTAGCTGCCATTTTCCCAATCAAACGTAATGCAATATGTAAAAACCTTTAAAATAGATCCATCACGACTATGTCCGTCCATTTTGTTTTTGTAAATAAAGCTATTTTTATTAGTGTGTGTGTTTATGTGTGTGTGTATAGTATCATTATCATCATCATATCAGCCGAAAGACGTCCACTGCTGGACAAAGGCCTCCCCCAAAGATCTCCACAATTGCCGGTCTTGCGCTATTCGCATCCAGCTGTTTCCAGCGACCCGCACAAGATCATCGGTCCATCTTGTAGGGGGCCTGCCCACGCTGCGTCTTCCGGTTTGTGGTCGCCACTCAAGAACCTTTCTGCCCCAACGGCCATCGGTTCTACGAGCTATGTGCCCCACCCACTGCCACTTCAGTTTTGCAATTCTTCGGGCTATGTCGGTGACTTTGGTTCGCCTGCGGATTTCGACATTTCTGATACGATCACGCAGGGAAACTCCGAGCATAGCCCTCTCCATTGCTCTTTGGGTGACCTTGAGTCTTCTAATAAGGCCCATAGTGAGCGACCACTCGTGTATAGTATACAAACTAAAAAAATACAAACAATGTATGTGTACAATAACAAGCATGTAATCTATGTGCATGAGGTCGTCATTATGACATGATTGTTTCGCGTTCCCGAAAACTAGATCAATACAGATCAGTTCACGATCGGAAACACGCTATGATTTATAAAATTAAAAACAACATTGTCATAAAAAAAATTAAAACTTATTTTCCTTAGGTTATATTTCATAATAATGTAATCTCAAAAATGGGAAATCATAAATTTAATTGTGCGGCGGGTCTCGAACCAGCACCACCAGCAGAGCGCCTACCACGGATTGGTGAGGCAATCAGTGATGTATGAAACACATTGGCAGACTAAATTTAGGATGCCCTAACTAACTTCTACTAAACTACCCTTTCGCAGAAGATTTGATCCATCGGCTTTTTGTTCCAGAAGCATGACCGACTGATATGTTCACAGTTGCATGTATAAGATCATATCATATTTATATTATTGCTAGGAATTCTTTTTATTAAAAATGTTCGTAACTTAATTCAGATCGGTTACCGGACCCCGGATTGGTAAAGGATGCTGGTTCAAGACCCTCCGGACGTTTAAATTTATTATTTTCCATTTTTTGAGATTAGATTAATGCTTGCGCATTATGCTATAAAACTTAATAATTAATATAATGTGCCGACTTTTTTATAGTCGTAGTAGCGTAATAAACTGGGACATTATTATCATTGGTCATCCATCCTTCACAAATTTGTTGAGGCCCCTATTATCTACTACTATATACTAGGGCAAATAATATCTTTGCAGACCCCAGATTACCACAGATCTTCAAGAGGTATATAGAATAATCTGAAATCAGAAGTGGTTTTTTTTTTTTTTTTTTTTTTTTTCATAATAAAAAAAATGATTTATTTACTTTTCACAAGGAATAACAAGTATAACTATTAGTAAATGTTGACAAATTTTTACAGTAATTGATAATCCTTGTGAAAGTCTGGAGTCTGAACTAGGTCGAAACCTGTACTACAGAACTCCAGGCTCTCCGGATTCTTTGAAATACACCCCGTATTTAAACTTTTTCTGTAAGTTAATTGTAAATTTGAGACTATTACCTAATAGCGATAGGAAACTTAACCGCTGGGTAATTAACACGACCGACTTAATATTGATATAATTCGATGATAGGCTTCTACTAATTTACGTCGTATTTTGATTAATTTCCGCTGTAAAGGTAATAAGAATCCTTATTTGGATTGATTTTCTAATTACTAGAGTGTAAGAAGGGTCTCTAAATCTATTTAATCTTTATAAATACGTTAAGTGTCGTTAATTTTAGGTTAAAATTCAATTATTGAAAACACTAATTCATTGAATGTATTGGTGCCAACAAAAATAAAAATTTCTCCTTTAAATAAATAGAAATAACAATCAGTGTAATCAGTTGCCACTTTTCTATTGGCCTATCTAGATGCGCTCACCGGTCCGTAAGTGATTGGTGAGGTTAAGCAATTCAGCTCGCGGTTAGTCAATAGATGGGTAACCGCCAAAGTGGTTTAATTTCTGAGCGTCTTCGTGCTTCGGAGGGCACGTTAAGCTATCCCGCTTGTAGTCATTCGACAACAGTTGTTAAGCCATGACAGAGGCCTACTGGACGGCTTGAACAACTCTGACCCTAGGGCAAACACTACCCATACGATAAGTAAGTAAGTAAGTATTGGACCAGACAAATAGTGTTTCTTCTAGTTCGTTCGTTTAGTAAGTTCTTTAGTATAAGGCTCGTTAAGGTAGTAAGATCAAAATTCGCCCATTAAAGCAACCATTCATCGTACTTAATATAATTATTGTACGATCCGTGACGTCACGGTAAAGTTGCCAAGTCGACATATTTCGCCATTATTGTGGAAAAGTGAGTTGTTAGCGTTACTTGTAAATTGGCACATCAAAAGTTTTCGCCCACTACTACGTGAACTCGAAGCTTATAAACATGCCTTCGAGAGGTATTTAGGCAATCACACTAATATTATAAAGGCGAAAGTTTGTGAGTGTGTGGGTGTGTATGTTTGTTACTTCTTCACGTCTAAACGGCTAGAGCAATTTTAATAATATTTGGTATGGAGTTAGCTGACACCCTGGATTAACACATAGCCTATGTGTAGAGTAGGCTATAATTGATTAAGTTTAATTCGGGTAAAACCGCGGGGCAAAGCTAGTATTGAATATATCAAACTTTGTATATGGACTACATGTATAGTGCAGTGGTTGAAGTCGGCGTATTACTATCTAGGGGAACCTTTGTTTTGGGTTTGATCCGCCCACAAAACCTTTATTCGTGTTAGTCTTAAATAACAGCATTGAGTCTTAGTGTTATTTTCGTCAGTGAATGGCATTTGTGTAAAGCCCCAAAACAGACATTTTCTTGAGTAGGCGCGGTTTGCTGGAGTTTGAGTTGTGGCCTTGATTTCGGGGCTGTGTATGGATGCTAAACTTAGGTTAAAAAAACATGTAGCTGATGCAGCTCATAATTGTTTCTACCGGCTGAGAGTTCTGTACAAAATGGGACCCTATCTGTCAGAGGAACTACGTATACGTCTTATGAAGTCTCGGGTGCTGTCAAATCTCAACTATTCTGACACTATTTACGGCCCACGTTTACTAGCTATAACAGAGCGACTGATGCAAATAGTAGGTAATGCCCGTGCTCGTTTTTGCTTCTCTATTCCACCTAGAAGTCACCTTTTTAAAATATAAACTTTATTTTAAAAATGAATTCTCGTCGCAAATTGCATTTGGCTCGTCTTTTATTTAATACGATAAAATACAAGCAACTTTCGTCGTCGTAGAAATTTTACTCCGCAGTTGTCAATACCAAGCCATGAAACATCAGCTTTTAGACGCAGCTTCAGGCCTCAACCAAATCATCATATCAGCCGAAAGACGTCCACTGCTGGACAAAGGCCTCCCCAAGGATCTCCACAATAGCCGGTCCTGAATCTACCTGTACAACAAATAGTCGTGCTTATGATATATAGATTTGTCCTTGGTGGGGATCAAATACTCGACCATTGAGGCAAGCATAAGCTGAAGTCATCTAACAAAATAAGGTATAACACATTAGTGATAAGAACGATGGTATTAATCAGTTAGTTCATCATATCTATACAAATAAATAAAATTGGAGTGTCTGTTTGTAATATTGAAATAACCGGTTTTTACTACATAAATATGAATATATATATACGGTACATACACCAAAATAACATTTGTTACAATTTTTGTCTGTCTGTCTGTCTGTTTGTTCCGCCTAATCTCTGAAATGGCTCGACCGATTTTGACTGGACTTTTATTGGTAGGTAGCTGATGTAATAAGAAGTAACTTAAGCTACTTTTATTTTAGAAAAAGTATTTTATTTTACTAAAAAACAAAAAAAAACGAAATAAACTAATTAACACGCGAACGAAGTCGCGGGCACAGCTAGTTTAATATATGATCATTTCATCCGACCCCCTACTTATCGGTCTTGTGAGTGTTGGTGGAAGGATGCGGGTAGCAAGACCGATAATTATATGGATCTATGTGGTAGACTAGGTGTGGACGTCTTTCTGTTGCTGACAACATTATAAGAGTACTTAACTGCAGATAAAAAGGTCTTGGGTTCAAATCCCGAACGAAATGTAAGTTGAGAGGAAGATTTAAGTTAGTGAAGATAGAAATATTGAGAGTTACGTTTCGTATATTACTGTCGGATCAAGAGAGAGAGAGAGAGGTGCGAGCACACATTTTCTTTCTCTCATATTCAGTTACTCATACTAATATTATGAAGGTGAAAGTTTGACAGTGTGTGAGTGAGTATGTTGGTTACTTCTTCACGCAAAAACTACCGAACGGATTTTCATGAAACTTTGTAGTAATATAGCTTATATATCCGAATATCACATAGGCTATAATTTATAGTTTAACGCGGGAAAAACCGCGGGATAGAACTAGTTTATTATAAACGAACAACATAAAATACATATATATTTTATGAAATAAATTCGTTTTATGATGTACACGTGTTATCTTATTTTGAAGTCTAAAAAGGTTGCTGAACTTGGGTCCCTTAATCATGAAAATTACGAAAACCATTAATACTCCCACACAAAACCTTTAGATTACGACGTCAAACAACATCACACATTTAATCCACACAATTGTCCGGAAATTAAAAACTTCACCAACAATACGTCACAGTATAAAAAATTCAATACAGAATTCATTCAAAGTTCGCCAGTGTACCAACCTATAAACGTACTGTACTTGTGTACTAGTTCACACCACTACCGTAGTCTTGTAAACGTATTTGGAAGTTGTGCGCAACTTATAAAAGCTATTATCTGGAACATTATGGTGGGACGAATTTGAGACTACGGTCCATTACTAAGAGTTATCATTTGCTGAACTCACAAGTATTTCACGTAATAATTTTAACGAGATTATGTTTACCTTGCTTTGTTTAATTAGTCACCGTACTTAGATTCAGGACTAATTAAACAAAGCAAGGTAAACATAATCTCGTTAAAATTATTACGTGAAATACTTGTGAGTTCAGCAAATGATAACTCTTAGTAATGGACCGTAGTCTCAAATTCGTCCCACCATAATGTTCCAGATAATAGCTTTTATAAGTTGCGCACAACTTCCAAATACGTTTACAAGACTACGGTAGTGGTGTGAACTAGTACACAAGTACAGTACGTTTATAGGTTGGTACACTGGCGAACTTTGAATGAATTCTGTATTGAATTTTTTATACTGTGACGTATTGTTGGTGAAGTTTTTAATTTCCGGACAATTGTGTGGATTAAATGTGTGATGTTGTTTGACGTCGTAATCTAAAGGTTTTGTGTGGGAGTATTAATGGTTTTCGTAATTTTCATGATTAAGGGACCCAAGTTCAGCAACCTTTTTAGACTTCAAAATAAGATAACACGTGTACATCATAAAACGAATTTATTTCATAAAATATATATGTATTTTATGTTGTTCGTTTATAATAAACTAGTTCTATCCCGCGGTTTTTCCCGCGTTAAACTATAAATTATAGCCTATGTGATATTCGGATATATAAGCTATATTACTACAAAGTTTCATGAAAATCCGTTCGGTAGTTTTTGCGTGAAGAAGTAACCAACATACTCACTCACACACTGTCAAACTTTCACCTTCATAATATTAGTATGAGTAACTGAATATGAGAGAAAGAAAATGTGTGCTCGCACCTCTCTCTCTCTCTCTTGATCCGACAGTAATATACGAAACGTAACTCTCAATATTTCTATCTTCACTAACTTAAATCTTCCTCTCAACTTACATTTCGTTCGGGATTTGAACCCAAGACCTTTTTATCTGCAGTTAAGTACTCTTATAATGTTGTCAGCAACAGAAAGACGTCCACACCTAGTCTACCACATAGATCCATATAATTATCGGTCTTGCTACCCGCATCCTTCCACCAACACTCACAAGACCGATAAGTAGGGGGTCGGATGAAATGATCATATATTAAACTAGCTGTGCCCGCGACTTCGTTCGCGTGTTAATTAGTTTATTTCGTTTTTTTTTGTTTTTTAGTAAAATAAAATACTTTTTCTAAAATAAAAGTAGCTTAAGTTACTTCTTATTACATCAGCTACCTACCAATAAAAGTCCAGTCAAAATCGGTCGAGCCATTTCAGAGATTAGGCGGAACAAACAGACAGACAGACAGACAAAAATTGTAACAAATGTTATTTTGGTGTATGTACCGTATATATATATTCATATTTATGTAGTAAAAACCGGTTATTTCAATATTACAAACAGACACTCCAATTTTATTTATTTGTATAGATATGATGAACTAACTGATTAATACCATCGTTCTTATCACTAATGTGTTATACCTTATTTTGTTAGATGACTTCAGCTTATGCTTGCCTCAATGGTCGAGTATTTGATCCCCACCAAGGACAAATCTATATATCATAAGCACGACTATTTGTTGTGTGTCTAGGTGTAATTTATCTTTAACATGTAAGTATTTAGAAATATAAAATATGTCAATTAACTGTCTGGTTGTCCTAATACAGCCTCTGCCTAGTTTGGGATGATGGCAGAGTGTTAACTGTCCCAAAATATCTATTTATTCATCATCACACTAATATTATAAATGCGTAAGTTTGTGTGTGAGTGTGTATGTTTGTTACTTCTTCACGACTAAACGGCTGGAGCGATTTTAACAAAATTTGGTATGACGTTAGCTGACACCCTGGATTAATACATAGGCTATAATTTATAAAGTTTAACGCGGTTAAAACCGCAGGGCATAGCTAGTTATTAATAATGTCCAATAACTCAGTAGAGGGTAACTGAAGACGTCATATTATAAATAAATATGTTGCAACCTCTAAGCACGAAGTAAGGATCAAAAGGCCCTTCCTTTTTCCTTCGTCTTTTAGAAAAGATTTACATTTTAATGTTCAACCAATCTCAATATGGACTGCTGGAAGCTCAATTTTCAATCTGAAGATTCTTTTATCTCATACTTAAAAAGAATATAAGTATATTTGGAATATATCCCCATGGAATAAGAGTATTGAAGTATGTATCTCAAAGGGGGTTTAGTACAAAGTTGAATGTGAAAATAAGGTAAATGGTAGTAATTTAAAAAGCTCTTTATTGTAAACAATAATTATAAATTGTGTACAAAGGACTTATAGGTTCTTATCGCTAGCAAAAAAAATTCTAACAACTTTGGGATGGATAATACAAGTAGGTAGGGGAAAATGGGTAGTTTAAAGGTATAAGAAATGATAATGATATGGTAAGCAAATAATTATAATTATGAAATCAAACTTCCTGTATTATTTTGAAGTCTGAATAACTAATACCCTTTCATGAACTAAATTCTATAAGATTTTTCGTAATCAGTTGATAGATATTTACATGAAAGTAAAAATATAACCATATTTCTAACTGATATTTTTAACCATCTGTCTATCCAATTTCAGAGCTATGATTTGTCGGTGGAGTTTCCTCCGCTTTGACACCTTCTTTCAAAATTCTTTTGATTTTATCCATATTGTAAGTTATCCTTGACAAATAAAAATGACAGAAATCGACTTTACCACAATCTGTCAAATTTTCAACTTCACAAAAGCATAATAAGGTTCACTTTCAATAGGGGAAATTTGACAGATTGGGATAGCTTGATGTGCTGGCGTCTGTACATTTGATATCTTGTAAACTTATAAGTTGTGTGGTGTCGGTATAAGAATATCATCACCCAATATCATCGTGTGGAGGGCGTAGAAATCGTCCGAGGGAATACGTACTAGAGAACAGGCAGCAGCGTTTTTGAAGTTATATTTCTTTTGGCGCGATGGAGAAAAATGATGAGAGTGAATTTTTACAATGCGCGCGCACACCGACACCAAAAAATTTAACAGCGTGAAGTTAGTTCTAGGTGGTATGAAAGTGAATTTTTACGTTACGTAAGTTTACAAGATATCAAATGTAAAAATAACAGCATGAAGTTAGTTCTAGGTGGTATGAAAATTGATAACTATGTTCAAGTTGTATATTAAGAAGTATAACTTCTAACGCGTGTACATAAGTACACACAAGTTTTTTTTCTGTGAATTATGACCATTAAGCTGCGATTGCCATCCGTCTGCCAAGCGTGGCGATTATGGCATATTACCCCATTCTTTGGGGAGGCTTTAGTTTTACAGTGGAAGAATTTTGGCTGACATAATATTTCGAGCGTTACTTATTTCGAGCTTTACTTATTTCTATCTTTACATTTTGCAGCAATGACCTTGTTCTTGGGAGCCCTCGCCCAATCTACAAGGAGATGAGAAAAATATATCTAACAGACCGGCCTTATTGAATCATATTATATATATTACATAATATTATAAATCCCTATGGACTAGAGCGGGAGCCATTTCGATATTGATTTCCAGCTATTTTTGTGGAGCACAAAAAATGGATACTTACATAACGTATGGAGATTTTTAGGATGAATAATATTTCGGTATTTGGGTGTCCGGTGAATATTTGCGAAAAGGTGTTGGGAAATGGTTAATGAAATATTATGTAGTTGAAATGTTTATATAACTTTGGTAAAATGTTTATGTACATTTTTTTTCTAGTTTAAAATATTTAAATAATATTTCATGACATGAAATATTTTGGAGATTAAAATACTATCGAACAGATTAGCCTAATTGAATAAATATTATATGGATTACAATTTGTTAACATTTCGATATTGATTCCTAGCTATTTTATACTGAGTAATTTTCGAAACAGAAAATCCCTTAATTACTTTTTGGCCCGACTCGGGATTTGAACCCAAGACCTCACACTAACTAAAATGAACTGCGAGAACTGAACGCTGGCCTGTATAATTTAAATAATGTACCTCTACCTTCTTATCGGAAGATCGCATCAAGTTGTATCACGAGATTCCTATCATTTTGTGGTTTAACCTATGTTTTGAACCCAGGACCTCATTAAACTTAGACTTAATATTTTGGAAAGTTATAAGGTATACACTAAACCAGTTACAATAAACCTCTGTCTCCCTTGTTTTGTCTCACGATGGCGTTGAAAGGAAGCTTAGTAAAACGGACCCTTGAATAAAATTAGGGAAACTAACACTTTACCAAAACCTCACATGATGTAGAATAAACTCAATGCAGTTTCTATTGCATTCCTAAACTCATCTCGTGGTAAAGTATTCGCACTTAAAAGCTACATTCAATACCCGCAATTCAATTACGCGATGTCTATGTGAAGTTGTTCGCACATCTATCACTACGAAAGTATGTCATACCGACATGCCACAGAACATTTATCGGCGTACATGTCACTACGTGATCTATCTAGTCACCTTTTCATATCTTATTACAAGCTCATAAAGTTCAAGTTCGTATGACACGATAAAAGCATGATGATATAAGAATATGTTCGGTAGCAAATTTACTCAGATGTATGACTTATGTTGGAAGAAAATAAGGTTTAAATTTCAATAACAGAAGTTTTATGTTAGATGAGAATTCAGTTATATTAAATGGATATGATTTCTTGTAGATGTTTTACATGCGAGACTACGGCAATGAAAAGAGTATGAATGGGATAGTACTGAAAACTTCGCTACGATTCTGTACAGTGGAAATATAAATAATAGCAATTTTAAACAACATAGAACTGAAAAAGAAAAATAGTAGAATAAATGCAATGGAAATGAAAGCTTTGAGAAGTATATGTAGTGTTACTTTGAGAGACAAAATACGATGTAAGAGAACGTTGTGGTATATGAAAGAGGATATAGTCACAAAGATTGAGAAAAGGTACGGTGAGATGGTTTGGGCATTTAGAAAGGATGAATTAAAGAACAGTTAAAATAAAATAAAAATAAAAAAAAAAGGTTTTTATTCACATAGACTAAAAAAGCGCTTGTAAATAGTCACAACATGTTTGTAGTAATATAGTTGTATACATTATTATTTCTGGTAACATAGATATTTAGGTACACATTGTATGAAAACATTTATAAAATTTATTTTATTATAGCAATGATATTTAGCTAGCTCGTATCAAGTTATTGTCAAGAGATTATGTTTAATTATCCAGTTGATCATTCTCATGAATCTCTCAACACCCTAATTCAAGGGATCGAACCCCAAAGTTGGTGCAGTCTAATTACTTCGTAGAAATGTTTTATTTTACTAAATGTCTTGAGTGAGGTCTCGCATTAATTGTATGGTAAAGCAATGGTAGCCCCGTATGATCTGGCAAACCATTTAAAGTTCTCTTAAAAAACCCAACGTAACATAAAACTCTTCCAGCTCATATAACTCTATGTAAATGAAAATGTATTAGAGTTGGTGGCAGGCTCTATCAGTGCTGGAGACGTGGCCCATCGATTAACACATTAGTGCAGGTTCGATGCCTGCGTCATGCCGCTTAGAACCTAATGTAACGGGAAAGCCATTTTTAGGGTTCCGTAGCCAAATGGCAAAAAACGGAACCCTTATAGATTCGTCATGTCTGTCTGTCTGTCTGTCTGTCCGTATGTCACAGCCACTTTTTTCCGAAACTATAAGAGCTGTACTGTTGAAACTTGGTAAGTAGATGTATTCTATGAACCACAATAAGATTTTTACACAAAAATAGCAAACTAACAATAATTTTGCGGGGTCGCCAAGTCGCCATACATAGAACTGAAACTCAACATTTTTTTTTCATCGTACCCATACATGTGGGGTGTCTATGGATAGGTCTTCAAAAATGATATTGAGGTTTCTAATATATTTTTTTCTAAACTGGATAGTTTGCGCGAGAGACACTTCCAAAGTAGTAAAATGAGTGTCCCCCCCCCTGTAACTTCTAAAATAAGAGAATGATAAAACTAAAAACAATATATGATGTACATTATCGTGGAAACTAACAACGAAACTTGGTTTGAACGAGATCTAGCAAGTAGTTTTTTTAATACGTCATAAACCGCAATTTGCTTTTATTTAATCAACTGAAATACTTTCTTCTACGGAACCCTTCATGTGCGAGTCCGACTCGTACTTGGCCGCTTTTTATACACACTTTTTAAGAGGTTATTTCAAGCGGTGGCAGAGTATTTTAAGAGGTGTTGCATAATTTAGTACTTATTTTTTTGCTTATCTGTTGTTACATTAAATTACGATTTTTTTATTAAAACTACCTCGACGACAGTTTATGTCACCGGTCCGTAACTGATTGGCGAAGTTAAGCACCTAGTCACGTAGTCACGTACTATGCCATATAATCTCTTGACAATAACTTGATACGAGCTAGCTAAATATCATTACTATTATAAAATAAATTTTATTAATGTTTTCATACAATCAATACAATGTGTACCTAAATATCTATGTTACTAGAAATAATAATGTATACAACTATATTACTACAAACATGTTCTGACTGTTTACAAGCGCTTTTTTAAAGTCTACGTGAATAAAAACCTTTTTTATTTTATTTATTCTTTACAAAATGTGCCCCACCATTTCATCCGCTTTAAACTTATATATTAAGAAGCCTATGAGTTAATCGGATGAATAAGCTATATAACTATAGAGTTTCATCAATATCCGCTGAGTAAATTTTACGTGAAAGAATAACAAACATCCATACATTCTTACTCTCAAACTTTTGCATTTATAATCATCATCATCATCATATCAGCCGAAAGACGTCCACTGCTGGACAAAGGCCTCCCCCAAAGATCTCCACAATTGCCGGTCTTGCGCTATTCGCATCCAGCTGTTTCCAGCGACCCGCACAAGATCATCGGTCCATCTTGTAGGGGGCCTGCCCACGCTGCGTCTTCCGGTTCGTGGTCGCCACTCAAGAACCTTTCTGCCCCAACGGCCATCGGTTCTACGAGCTATGTGCCCCGCATTGCATTTATAATATTAAAATAATAATATCATTGGACATTATTTACATACCGCCATCTGATCCCAAACTAAGCATAGCTTGTACTATGTAAACCAGGTAACTGATATACTATATATACTACTTTTATTTTGTAAATATATACTTATATAGATAATGACAGACTCCCGATTAACAGACATGTTCATGCCCACAATAGTTGTCCTGGGTGAGAATCGAACCCACGACCTACGGCGTCAAAGGCAAGCAATTACTAACCACGCCAACAAAACTTTCTTAGTTGAGACATTTTTTCCAAAAAGATCTTATTAACACTCTTTGGTCGAACGAGGCTACCGATACACCGATACACCGATACACCGATACACTAGCGTGGCATTCGTAGCACAACTTAGTTAAGTGATATTGTATTTCGTAAACTAACTGGAGGCTCTAGTTTCTCACATAGACCGTCTTAGCATAATGCTTGTATTATAGTATAAGACACTATGTAAATGTATAAGATTACAAGGACTAGAGTTTTGACATTGTACCCATTTTGAAGCTCCAAATACTAAGCAATTCAAAGTACATCAATATGTAGCGCACAGAATGAAAACTGCGAGCAAATTCCTGGATTGCACTGAATTAATTCTTAGGAACACTGGGTCAACCTTTTATTTTCTTTTTTTTCTTTTTAAAATGACAACGCCGTTTATGCTCAGAGTAAGAACTAAACTGAAAATTGTATGAAAATTCATTACTTCACAGATTTTTTATAAAGTGGTTTTTTATTTTTTACTAGGGAATTTAATTCCTGTGTCGCGGGGTACTTTACAAACATACATATAATAGACAGACACAAATTACATCCAGACTCAGAACAACTATTTATGGGTCACACAAATAGTTGTCCGGCGCGGAACTTGGACCCGACACGAAGCAGCGAGGCGACTGTCGTAGCCACTGCGCCACACGTGCGGTCAAAAAGTCACATTCAGTTTTCTGTTAATTTGTGGGAAAATCCAGCATGGATCCCGGGACCCCATCACCTGGCGTAGAACAACTGGTTATGTAAGACTCTAGCGATTGGAACTACACTTCTTCATCATCTTCTCCATACACATATACAAAAGCACCAACAAGTTAGGACATACATAGACTCACGCCTGTTTCCCAGAGAGGTAGGCAGAGACAACGGATTTCCATTTGTCACGATCTTTGCATACTTCTTTTGCCTCGATTACTGTCATTATATTCTTCATACATGCTCGCCGGTTTAGGGTACTTCTGACCTGCCCTTTCTTGAGAACATCTCCAATTTGGTCCGAGAATGTTCGACGTGGTCTTCCCCTTCCGGTTGTCCCATTCACACAGGCCAGGTATACTTCTTTTGTCAATCTTCTTTCATTCATCCTTTCTAAATGGCCAAACCATCTCAGCATGCCTTTTTCAATCTTTGTGACTACATCCTCTTTCACACCACAACGCTCTCTTACATCAGTATTTCGAATTCTGTCTCTCAAAGTCACACCACACATACTTCTCAGAGCTCTCATTTCCACTGCATTTATTTTACTTTCATTCTTTTTCTGCCATACCCAACTTTCACTTCCATATATTAAAGTTGGCACTAACACTCCATCGTGCACGGCTAGTCGAGCCTTCTTTGATACTTGCCGGCTACTCATAAAGGCGTGTAGTGTCCCATTCACTCTGTTCCCCGCATTTACTCTTCTAACAATATCTTTTTCATATTTCCCATCTCTCGTAAACAAAGTTCCCAAATATACAAACTCATTCACCTGTTCGACTTTCTCTCCTCCAATCACAATATCACACGCTGTCGTGTATTCATCCCTCTCAAATACCATTACTTTCGTCTTACCTACATTCATTTTCATCCCTTTCCTTTCAAAAGATTCATGCATACTTGTTACCATCACCTGCAATTCATCCGCCGATGATGCAAGTAAAACTTGATCATCAGCGTAAAGCAGACATTTGATGAGTAACTCATTCATCCTTACACCGCATTCGCTTTCTTTCAAATCTTTTAAACAGCTATCCATGAATAGGTTAAACAACCACGGTGACGCTACACATCCCTGTCTAACACCCTTTTGGATGCTAAACCACTCGGTGTATGACCAGTTAATCCTCACGCAAGCTCTGGAATCCCTATAAAGAGATTTCAGTGCTTGAACAAGGTTGTCGTTCAACCCATACATGGACAGTACCGACCATAGTTCACTCCTCAACACTCTATCGTAGGCCTTTTCTAAGTCTACGAAGGCACAGTAAACCTTTTGGTTTTTGCCCAAAAACTTCTCTACTATGCTTCGCAGAGAAAAGACCTGATCCGTGCATCCCATTCCTTTCCGAAAACCCGCCTGTGCATCCCATATTTTCGCATCGGTTTCTTTCACAACTCTTTCAACCAATACTTTTGCATACAACTTACCAACGACGCTGAGCAGACTAATGCCCCTATAGTTTTTACAGTCTTGCCGTGAGCCTTTCCCTTTGTAAAGAGGTACGATGACAGCCTTGCACCAATCACTTGGCACTTGGCCGGTGGTATAGCATAAATTGAATAGGCTGCACAGCTGACTCACTATGACGCCATGTCCAGCCTTCAGCATCTCGGAAGTTATCCTGTCATACCCTGGTGATTTACCTGATTTCATACCCTTAATAGCTTTCACAATCTCATCCATACCAATGTCATCTTTACATTTGTTCTTGTCTATACTTAGTGAACTACGTTCACTCTCTGTTACACCTCTTTCATACAAACTTTCAAAATACTCCTTCCAACGTTTTAACACGCATTCTTCCCTTTCACTATATTTCCATCTTGGTCTCGTATGGATTTCAGTTCTGAGGTTTGAGTTATGCTTTTTACTGATCTAATGGATTTCCAGAAAAACTTAATGTTCGTCTGAAAATCCTTAGACAACCTTCTATCAAAATTATCCTTTTGTTCATTTTTCTTTTCGTTCACCACATCCTTTACAATTCCTTTCATTTTCCTATAATCATTCCAGGCCCTTTCTATATCCTCATTCGTCGCCTTATGCATTCGTTCGTTTGCTCTGGTGGCTAGCCAGTCTAACCACGCTTTCTTCTTTTCACATACAACTTTTTGTACACTTTTATCCCACCAAATATTCTTCATCTTTCTTCCTCTTTATTACACCACATACTTCACCAGCTACACTCACCACACCTTTTTTGACTACCTTCCATAGCTCATCTATTTCTCTTATGTCTTCAGATCCCTCAAACTTCTCAACCAACTTACTTTTGTACTCATCTGCCACTTCTTCCTCTTGCAGTTCCTCTACTTTTATTCTCTCTAGTACATTTTTAGTCTCAGGGATTCGGTGGCGCCATCCTTTGAATAGACCACTTATTCGGCTCATTATATTATTATTATATTATTTAATGCGAACAAGCGTGGTGGTTATGTCATATCCCGGCCCATTCTTAGGGGCGGCTTTTGTCTAGCAGTGGACGTAATTTGGCTGACATTATGATATTTCCTTAGATTTTATCACTTTTGTTCATAGCCCCTTAGCGAACCTACCATATTTTCTGTGCGTCACCCCACGGTTAACTAGTAGAGAATGCCTTAGGCATATAGTCCGCCTCTTACATTGTTGTGCATATAATTAAAATCATCATCATCATATCGGCTGAAAGACATCCACTGCTAGACAAAAGCCTCCCCAAGGATCTCTAAAAGGGCCGGTCTTGCGCTGCCTCCATGCAGCGGCTTCCCACGACCCTTGCAAGATCGTCAGTCCACCTATGCCTGCAGCATTTCCACACTGGTTGGCTATACTTACTATTCCAAAATATTGTACAAAATTCTGGTCACATTTGCTGATTACTTTGATATTTAGACATGCAAGATTGGAGAATGCCTGGAGATCTGTCATACGGGTTTAGAGCCTAGTACAAACTCCAGCTCACTCTAAAGTTCTAATTAAGCAAAAATTGTTCATACATCGCAATGTCATTTATACATGAACTTTTACGAGAGAAATAAACCATATTTTTGTTTTTATGTTTATTTATTTTTATTTTTTATTTCACAGAAAGGTCCACTCTATCGGACCCAACGGTTTTATAAAGCCAACGCTGTGTCTTCCGACATAGCTTGTAGAACCGACGGCCGCTGGACATTCTCGAAGGGCGACCACGAACCGGAAAATTAAAATAAAAATAATATTATATTTTATAAAAACATCCGTACTGATCTTCCACTCAATTAAACAATCAAAGCCCAGTCTATTAATTTGAAACCAAACAATAAAACAAAAGTTACAAAGGATGCAGAACAATAAATTATTTCCCATTTAATTTGCAAAATACGATTGAAGGCTTATAGGGCCTTTTTTAGTCAGAAATTACTCAAAGAGAAAGCAAAAGCTTCGGTTAAAGAAAATTCTCTTTTCTGTGATAAGGTAGGCGGTAGAATTAATTAGTAATCATTATGCGTACCGTTTATTATATAGATGAATAGGTAACGGTAGAGAAACTAACTTAGGGTAACAAGCACATAATTAAAAGTATTTGGGCCTTTAAACACTGGTCTGTTCGTGACATCTCGTGAATACATTTTTTTATATAATAGCGCTCCTGGCCAGCTGTTAATATGGGGTATCCATCGGATTCAACGCAAGACATATCAAACAGGACTGTTATCCAACATGACCGGGAATAGTACCGGAGAAAGAAGAAGGGTTTTAGGTAAATTTTGAGGCTAGGACATCTTACACCACCGAGTTTCATACTCTGGTTGTGTCCGTTTTTGCTAGTAAGATTCCAATGACACCTTTTTTTCACTCATTACTTGTTACGGTGCTTCGGTGAAAAACCATAAATGGTTAAGTCATACTTACGTCGTCAAACAATTATATGATCAGTAGCAGTCAGGGTCACTTATCACTCGACCAACATGTCAGTTTATTGTATGTTTTTTTTCCGTTGCGCAAACCAATTTTAATATGTTTTGTATACGATAAGGAATGTTTTCAATATGACCATATCTAGATCTTTATCAAATTGGTTATAAGGAGTTTTAGTCGTAAGCACGTTTATTTAATAGTAATTATAATCTCACTGCTGAACTTGTGTTCAGCAGTGAGGTTATAATTACTGTATGAAATTCAGTTCATAAGCGATTGTTACCACTTTTGTTAATATCTTTCCCGAAAATCCCCGTTATATATTTGTTTTTAATTGATTTATCTGTTTTCTAAGACATATTAGTCAATTTATTTTATTTTTAGTTTTATTTTTCAATACTCTTCTCTCGCTTTGCACTTATGAACTGCTTTTTATACAGTAATTATAACCTCACTGCTGAACACAAGTTCAGCAGTGAGGTCATCTCGAAAACATTCCTTATCGTTTACAAAACATATTAAAATTGGTTTGCGCAACGGAAAAAAACATACAATAAACTGACATGTTGGTCGAGTGATAAGTGACCCTAACTGCTACTGATCATATAATTGTTTGACGATGTGAGTATGACTTAACCATTTAATATGGTTTTTCACCGAAGTACCGTAATGGCACAGCATCGGGCTTCAACGTACTATGACGCTACAAATTACTACGAAGCTACGAGCTACGTAGCGGGAAGCTACGAATACTGTGAAAAATATGAGTTAGGTTAATGATAATAGTATAACAGCAAGCCCATATGCATGACTCAATTATCGCCTTCTATAAACTTTAATTTGCATTTCGGCTGGCCTGTTGGTTTAGTTAGTGGTTAGTGACCTTGAGTGCTGAGGAGGTCGTGGGTTTGACCCTATCCAGGACATAATAATATATTTATATGTTGAGCAGGATTATTTGTTCAGTGTCTGGGTTTAATATATAGTATAATATGTATGTAGTTAGAAATCAAAAATATGTTTATCAGGTGTCAGTTTTGGATCAGATTGCATTGTTTTAGCCGTCCCAATATTAGTTTATTATTTATAAAAAAAGATCATATACATGAAATACTAACCTTCACCTTTCGAAGGCTTTTAAAAAATGCGTTCCTAGGCTACATTCCCTTTATAAAAACTGTAAGAAATATGTAATTTAATTTAAAATATGACTGAAAAATAATCACCCTACAAATACACATTAAAACAAAGTATAACTTATATATAAACTAATAGGTATAAAATTACTATAGCCCCTAAAATGGTTTGCATCCCACTACCCACCTCGTATAAGAACATTAGGGAAATTATCTCGGTCCTATATTGAAGGGCCGCGCTACGGTGATAGAATTTTCGATGATGTTGAAAGGTACGTTATGAACACTTCATTTTTGGATGGAAATGAGGACGAGTTTTAATATTAATTTGAACTCATTAAAGTGCTAAGGCTTGTAACAACTTTTACATCGGTTAATTTTGTAAGATGGCTTAAGTTTACAATAATCCGTAGGGCTGTGTCATGCCAAGTCAAGGCGAGCGACAAATATGGAGAAGCTCGTAATTAGTGATACAATCTCTTACCCGCCACTGCAACTCCTGTAAGCCAGGATCAACAGTGGCACACAATGAAATGAAACGACTGCACGTGTGGCGCAGCGGCTAAGACAGTCGCCTCGCCGCTTCGTGTCACGGTTTCGAGTCCCGCGCCGGACAATTATTTGTGTGAGTCATAAATAGTTTTTCCGAGTCTGGTTTTAATTTATGGTTGTAATCTGTGTCCGTCTATTATATGTTTGTAAAGTACCCCGCGACACAGGGATTAGAAACTATTGCGGGCATAGTCTTTAAAAAAATGACACTGAGCGGTGAGGATCATGCATGTCCTGCAAAGAATTTAATCAGCTTTTTTCTGATTTAGGAGGAGAAGGAGTTAGAAAATGAATAGTTCCACAATATAGTGTAAAATAATTAGTGCAGAAAATCTAAGAAGCACTGTTTACGTAAATGAAAATACATTTTATGTGGTTGATGGCAACGATTATTACCACCCCATCTTATCTTGTAGGGGTGGGTAGTAGAAGTGGTACCGAGAGGATATCTATCTGAGAACGGACAGCAGCATTTTTTGTGTATTATTACCACCATATTGCAATCGCATCCCAATCTTGGTGTTTATAGAGATCTTTTGGAGAGGCCTTTGTCCAGCTGTGAAAGTCATTTGGTTGACATAATGGTTGTTTGTATGGAAAAGCTTTTTCCATAAAAAATATAAATTTGTTTGTATGGAAAGTTTTGTTTGTATGTTTTGCTCCTTTTTACGTCCACTTTTTATGTTATTTACTTTTTTTAAGGTATTGTTACCCAATATTAAGTATATAGATTTACATACCTAAATTTATATTATACACGTTATTATACCTCATCTGATTACAAAAGAAAAAAGCCTAAAAGTAGTCTAACTTGCGCGTCAAAAATGTTCCGCATCGCTTCCAGTGCATATCGGCCCAAATGCCTGCAGCATTTCCACGCTGGTTGGCTATTCTTAATATCCACCCAAAATATTGTACAACACTCTGGTCACATTTACTGATTAACTTTTGATATTTCGCATAAAAGTTCCACTCTATCGGACCCAAGGGTTTTATACCTTGTATATATACATATACAAGCTGCGCCCCGCGGTTTCACCCGTGTTTAAGTAGTTATGGCGTAAAAGAGTAACAAACATACATACATACATCTATACTCACAAACTTTCGCATTTAAAATATTAGTAGAATGTGTACCTCCAGCGGTTTTGGCAGTGCACGCCGGAATAGCTCGCAAATGGTAGTATTTTTCCTACTTGACACTTATCGTGATATTTTGGACAATTGACACAATATCTTCTGATGTTATTCTGATGTATAAGCTCTATAGCATGGATTATAATGAAACTTTACAATACTATTATTGTAAAGTTTCATTATAATCCATTCAGTAGTTTTTACGTGAAAGAGTAACAAACATCCATCCATACTTACAAACTTTCGCATTTATAATAATATATAATAATAATATCTCGGGACAATGTCACACGGATCATCCTAGCCCCAAACTAAGCAAAGCTTGTACTAAGGGTACCAGGCGACGATATACATACTTATATAGATAGATAAATACTTATATACATAGAAAACATCCATGACTCAGAAACAAATATTCGTGCTCATCACACAAATATTTGCACTTACCGGGATTCGAACCCAGGACCACCAGCTTCGTAGGCAGGAGCACTACCAACTAGGCTACGGTAACCATAATATTAGTAGGATATGTATATATATCACCTAGTCAAACCCACGCGAGTATGTGGCAGCCCATTCGAGTTTTATGTCACCTGTAAATGTTTATCACGTTTTATAACTCCTATTACATATTATTATCTCCCGTCGCCGCGTCGTTTTAGTGACAGAAAATACTCGACATATCAGTCACACACAGACACTTTATTCAAGTGTCTGTATGTGATTGCTGCCTTTAGTCAACTACATATTTTGATTAAACTTTGACTGACTTGGATTGCCTCGTTGGTCCTCGTTGGCGTATTCCTAGGTTTAAATCCCGGGTCGGGTCAAAAAGGGCTTGTTGAATTTTCTGTGAAAAATAATTCCGATGTCTGGGAGTTGGCGGTGTTACACCCCTG
Organism: Pseudoips prasinana; assembly: GCA_951640165.1. Classification (NCBI taxonomy): domain Eukaryota; kingdom Metazoa; phylum Arthropoda; class Insecta; order Lepidoptera; family Nolidae; genus Pseudoips; species Pseudoips prasinana. The sequence goes on from OX621247.1 coordinate 34,489,065, forward strand.
TATCGCCTGTACGTCAGCCGTGTACCTGACCTCTTTCCAGTCGTGTCAATAGTCTTCCCATTGGATCATGCGAGTAATGGAACAGAAAGTGCCCCTGTGTTTGCGCTCACACTTGTGCACTATAATATTAGGTATGTCCTGCGCAGTTAGGCTAGTGTCTGGCCGCCGTGGCCGAAATTTAGCCTTGAGGACATTATATTATTATATCTTTTATTTCGAGTCTTTATTATTTCATACATTTACAAATGTATAGTTACTATATATATATAAACTAAAGCGTACAATCGGCAACGGGAACAGGGTCCATGCTACCGGTGGTCAAGGCTCCAGAGAGAGGAACCTCATAACAATATACGCGCCGTCTCGAGTCGACGAATATTATAGTGTGACAAATATTAATGTTTCTCTTGGTCCGTTTATCATCTTTTATTACCGTTTTGAGCACTTATTTAGTAACAGTTCACTAAAGATAAGTTATGAGTTAGATTTTTTTATGTTCAATGATAACTGAATTTTCTCAAGGTCGAAGGAATTAGTTAAAAAACACAAGAAATGAAAGACTGTTTTTTTAAATGTGACACATGGGCAGATTGGCCCATGTCTTTTTATGCCTAGTTCTATCGATACCACAAATATTTTGAGTACTGACTTATCGTATGGGCAGTGGTTACCCTTTTTTTTATAATGCAGGGGGAATGCCTACGCTTGCCACCCACAAAAAGTGTCTGCGGGTGGGTATGTCGGATGCGCACCGACTAAACCTAACCTGCCGTGGACTTCTCTTGGCGCCTAACGGGAGGAGCCCCGGAAACTCGGGTATGCTGCTCCGATGCCCCGGGCAGTGGTTACCCTAATATTAGAGTTGTTATTAGGCCTCGGACATGGCTTAACGACTGTTGGCTTTTGACTACAACCGGGCGGCTTAACGTGACCTACAAAGCACGTAGCCACTCAGAAATTAAGCCACTTTGGCGGGCTGACCGCGATCCTAGTTGCTTAACCTCGACAATTACTGACGAACCGGTGAAAGCATCAGGCTCTAAGAGCCCCACACTCCCAACATCTCTTTAGACCTTGTACATAGATAGATAGATAGATAGAATACTTTTTATTCTACACATTCAGTCACACAGAAAATACATTGGATATAATATAACGAACATAAGGTATAATGGGCGGTCTTATCGCCTTAAGCGATCTCTTCCAGACAACCTTTGGATGGATAGGAACTGAAAGTAAAGTAAACAGTAGCAGGAGTGCAACAAATAAATTATACTAAGGAACTGCGATAAATATATTGCATACCAAAAACTTAGTATGACTTCACAATTAACGTAAGTTAATAAACATATCATACACTAATTACTTATATATACACATATAATATATGATACATAATACGATTCATAAAATTATTATTAAATCATTTTGGCACAGGCGTTTAGAAGATAATTATGTAGGAATAAAAAAGACACTGCTAATGAACCGTTACCTTTAATATGTATTTCAGATGAGGTGACTACTCATAATTGATTTAACGGACACGATATCCACATATGCTTTTTTTGTCAAGCGAGGATTTATTTTCTATATCATCATTACAGCTAAATAAGTCCACTGCTGGACAAGCCTCCCTCAAGAATCGTCTTGGGGGGATATGCCATAATCGCCACGCTTGTCAGGCGGGTTGGCGATCGCAGTAAGATGGTCATAGTAATCAGAAGGAAGCTGCTGCCCATCCTCTGGTAGATATTCCCTCGGGTGGACTTCTACGCCCCCCACGGGATGAGATGGGGTGATGATATTCTGATTCCGATATTTGTCGCCGTCACCACACAGCAGTGCGTCACCACACAGCAGTATATAACTGCCATATGAATTATATTCTAAATACACGTATCTACGTGTATTTAGAATGAATAGTTGTGAGGTGATCTCACCACACAACTATTCACTATAGAATAAATGATCGTTAGGGTCAGCGCAGACAGAGAGGTGCGCAGCGGAGAGAAATTTATTAAGGCACTAGAAAATCAACTTTAGAGCTATAGGAATAAATTGCATATATCCTTGAACCTGACAAAATGCTCGCGCAGCATACATGCACTTTATTTCAATAGTTTTAAAGTTGTTTTTCTAGTGCCTTAATAAAATCCTCTCCGCTGCGCTCCTCTCGGTCTGCGCTGACCCTTAGTCGATTGAGTTTATCTTATGTGCACAAATTCCTCCCACAAAGATCCCCACAACTACCGGTCTTGCGCTACCTGCATCTAGCGGCTTCTAAAGTATCTTCTTACTCAAGTATGTCTTGTGCCAATTATATTACCTCTCACTTATTTCATAGGTTGGCCCGATATTTTATCCTGGACCTTATTTTTATATAAAGGCAGAATAGCTTTATAAAAATAATATCCTTAATAATAATAATATCGAGTGATATTATTCGCACACGGCCATCTGATCCCAAACTAAGCAGATCTTGTACTATGGAAACCAGGTAACTGATATACTACATTAATACTACTTTTATAGATAACTAGCTGTGCCCCGCGGTTTTACATATATGGATAATATGTAGCCTATATGTTGATCCGACCTCTTAGTAATATTCATGCAAAATTTGTAGTAAATCCATGCAGTACTTTTTGACTTTAGCTCGGACAGACACACAGACAAAAATTCTAAAAACTATATTTTTGGCTTCGATATCGATAGTAGATCACGCCCCAAGTATCCTTTAATAAAAATATTCAATGTACAGTTTTGACTTTCCTACGATTTTATTATATGTATATAGATTACACCCAGACTCAGCACAAACAAACATGTTCATAAATATCTGTTTTGGGCGGGAATCCCATGACCTGTGGCGTGAACGTTAATTATCTAACAATCACGCAAACTGACCCGACAACTCTAATGGTCTTTATTGTCATTCTGCCTTTACCGCAACTAATCTAATTGAAAATTCATTTGATCACTCTATTATAAGCTCGTATAAAATGAACTAGTCATACTGAACTGAACTGTCAAACTATTTAAGTCCTTGTCCGGAGCGCATAAATGACCGACGGGTTCTAACGTGTCACTTACTTTCTTTCACTCCAAAACTAAATTGACATAACTAAATATGTCGCCATAATATAATAATATTTACAGAAAATATCTAGGGACAATGTCACACAGATCATCCTAGCCCCAAACGAAGCAAAGCTTGTACTATGGGTACCAGGCGACGTTATACAAACTTATATAGATAGATAAATACTTATATACATAGAAAATATCCATGACTCAGAAACAAATATTCATGCTCATCACACAAATATTTGCACTCACCGGGATTTGAACCCAAGACCATCAGCTTCGTAGGCAGGAGCACTACCAACGGCTACGGTGACCGTCAAATATATGCGACAATGGTTGGACTTTCCGTACTTCAGATACCAAGTTTAGTCATTGATCCCAAAGGTCACAAAAATATCTTCAATAATCTCTCAGATAGAAGTGTACATACAGGCTAAACAAGATATTCTAGTCTGTTTATACAAGGCACCAGAAATGCACATTACATAAAAACCTTTATATGTAAGACTTCTGACTGCAGTAGATACTTGATACCAAAATGAAGGAAAAAGGAAAAATTACCTCCGGGACATAATTTGCCATGGCCAACCTGGAGGACTCTTAATAGACTACGTACCCAGGTTGGTAGATCCAAAGAAAACACCAAGTCACCCCAAAGTATGGCACATTTATCCGTTTGTCCCTCATGTCCAGTCTCTTGTTCCCTTCAGGACTTGTATGACGCTTCAGCTAAAGGAGTCAGCGTTGCCCAATTTTGGGAAGATAGAATATAATTCTTACCATCGACACGATAAGAAGAAGACCAAAATTAATACATAAATACCTTGGGACAACAAACACAAAACCATCTGATCCTAATCTAGGCAGAGCCTTTTGTGTCTATAAGAGCCAAATTGTGGAGCAAGGCTTAGGTACTACAAAACTTCTGATTATTTAAGTGATAAAATGGCTTGGAATGGAGTCACTCTAAATTAACACATTAAATACACTATATAAATAAGTATTATAAAATAGGATTCCTACTGAGTTTTCTGGCACTGTGTCTCAGTAGCTGCAATGTCATGCACTGCACGGTAGGGTAAAAAAAAAATTGACGACTCCACACAAATGTAGATAATATATTAACAACTGATAAACATACTTATATATAATTTGTATGTATTTATATACATTATAGATAAAATAAACCCATACACAGATTTATTCTGGGTGCATCAATTCAAACCCTCGACTTCTGGCTTAGCAGTCAGAGTCCCTAACCATCAGATCAAAGAACCACATCTAACCATCTCGGTCACTGAACACTGTGCATGTGTTGCTTGTATCAACTGGCAGTCACTCTTACATTTTAGGTGGCTTACAGCAATAGTTAAAGCTAATAAAAGACGGTCACCGTAGCCTAGTTGATAGTGCTTCTGCCTACGAAGCTGGTGGTCCTGGGTACGAATCCCGGTAAGTGCAAATATTTGTGTGATGAGCACCAATATTTGTTTCTGAGTCATGGATGTTTTCTATGTATTTAAGTATTTATCTATCTATATAAGTATGTATATCGTCGCCTGGTACCCATAGTACAAGCTTTGCTTAGTTTGGGGCTAGGATGATCTGTGTGACATTGTCCCGAGATATTATTATTATTTAATAGTTTAGACTAGAAGCTGACTCCAATAGAGATGGATAAATGTCTATCTATCCAAAATTTAAGTGCTTGGCAGTTGTCTGTGTAGCATTCTCCATTCATCCCGTTGTAGAGCCATCTCTTTTACTTCTTTATAACTGTCCACTTGCAATTTTTCTTTAAGTTGATCAGGAAACTTTCTTCTCAGTCTTCCTCTCTTTCTTCTTTCGTCTTTCTTCACTTCTATTATATTTGGGACAAACTGGTCGTTTTGGATTAGATGTACTATCGCCTTACCCCTTCTGGTTTCTATGTGTTTTTAAATTTGTCATTCTTCATTTACTCTTTTTAATATCTCTTGATAAAAAAAATAGATAAAAGTTCGGAAAGATAAATATGTAACAGAGAAAAAGTACAGAACTTGTACAACTATCCAACCAGTAGCCTACCTCATTTGGTTAGATGACAGTTTCAGTAGATTTCCTCTCGACATGCTTACGTTACGTTACATAGTTTTTCATCGTAGGACGACGTCACGGGGAAACAAAGCGTGTGCCCGGTCGCTTGGAACATTCGTTCAAGCGGGAACAGTGGGAATATACATACGGTATACTTGTTGCTAGGCATGTGTGATAGAACTGGCATTAAGTTTTTATTTGCTTCTATTTACTAGATTTAATTAAACTTTAATTTAAATTTTTGGTAAAAGGTGTTTTCACTATATTCTGGAGTAATTTCTTAATACTAAACTAACCAACGAAATAGATTTATTTAATAGATCTAGATTACAGCGACCAAAAAATTACCTATATGGACGTAGGTATGCACCTATACTACCTATATGAAATATCAAGTATCTATTTGATTGGAAACTATCTAACGTTTATTATTCTTTTCAGGTAATACTGCCACATGGAGAATATAATTATAGGTAAATATAATAATTAAAGTTTAACTGTTGTATTGGAACCACTACATGCCACACTGCCTCTAGTCTTAACGAAAGCGTGTTCAGCCGCAGATAATTAGGGCCTGGGTTAGGTTTAAAGATATTTATTTCTCAAACAGAATAAAATTCACTTAAAAATGAAAAATGACAAAATTTGGTTACAATTCTTCTTAGGGAACGAAAATATTTAAAGAACTATTAACTGTGTATGATTTGATAATATTACCTTAAGAGATAATAACATGCAAAACTAATAATAATATTTACAATTAGCAAAAAAGAACTAACCTCAAAGGGTTCAAATCATAAATAATATTTTGGTATGTCCCTACCAGTCACATCAGTCTGAAGTCTAGCGTCTTGGAGGGAAGACATTTGGCGCCATTGGTACTGAGTGAGCGTGCTTTCATCAAAGCCCTTGGTTGACGCTTCATTTGAGAGAATTGGCTATTATTTTGGGCTGAGACTAAGCATAAGCTTGGCAATGCTGGTAGCATTCTGGGCACTTTGTCCACTGAAATCGATGAGGAACTGTTTTTTGATGCCCAATTATGACTTTTAGGCATTTGTTTCACTACGTAAATATTTAAATTTTAGAATAATTAGTTCATTGATACGTTATTTAATTTATAATAACGTAAAATTTTGATAAGAATTCTATGTAAATTTGGGATTGAACACAAAAACTAAATTAGAAATTTTTACATTGTAGGGACATTTTATTGTTTAAACCAAAATTTAAGTAACAATGTTCTACTTGATGGTAACTTTATATTACACACATTAAAAGTGTCTAGGGACGAAGTATATTTTTCACTATAAAAAAATTGCGTCTTTGGGGAATGCCGATAGAAGTGACTTGTAATCTAAATAAGCTTCAATATAATATATAGTTATGCATATAGCACATGGGAAGAATGACGTGACGATGGCGAGAGTTTCACGCTTATTGTTTACTAAGAAAGTACACATATATACACAGCATACATATGTATAGCTCATGGGAAGCGTGACGTGACAATATAATAATAATAATTATTATTATAATAATAATTATTATAATAATAAGTCATTTATTCTCTCTCACAAAGTACACACACGTTTACAATTATAACAGCATCACAGAATATGACATAACTTTATGAGAGACTGGTGCTTGATGTATTACAAGTATTTACAAGTCACCAGGAATGATGCCAGTTCCATGATTCTTGTACAACCAAAAGGTGCTCAACGCGTCCAAAGAAGGTTTCACTCCAAAAATTATACACTACATACTATTTGCACAAATCTAGTTTTCCAGCCTAGCTTCTTACTTTAATTTCTATACCTAAGTTAACAACATATCCCTCTATTTTGTAAACATTGAGATAAATTGCAATATTCTCAAATTATCTTCACCATCTTTTATGCATTGCAAGTTTTCTTAATTTTTACAAAGTATATATATAAGTTGTTAAATACATAGGATTTAAAGTACGAAAAAAGCCAGACTGGCTTCTTTCTTATTTAGATTAGATTAAAAATTAATTGGAGAATAAATATAAAATCAAAGTTAAAATTTCTATATTTCACTCGATCCCACCTAAACACACGCACACAGTTGTGACAAATAGTTTTATTGCATTTTGAAGCAATTTCCTGCACAGCATTGTTGTGTAGGTTATATCAAACGCATTTTTCCAGCAGGTTTAGAACGAGGTTGCAAACCAAACGTCCGAATGAATTCGAGATCTCGGTCAACATGCAGAGCTGTTATTGGTTGAAGCTTTGATGTGATACGTTTCGCAAATCATAAAACTGCGTTTCTACTCACGTATTTTTAAAATACAGAGTGTATGTATACTAGATAACTATAGTTTTATTAATTCAAATAATGACTGCACGTGTGGCGCAATGGCTAAGACAGTCGCCTCGCTGCTTCGTATCACGGGTTCGAGTCCCGCGACGCAGGGATTAAGTTACCTAGTGCGGGCGGTGACCTTAAAAAAATTGTTTTGGACTAACTATAAGCGCTCTTAATATGTTTAGGTAAATTAAATCTTTCATATATGAGATTCTGGGTTCAAATCCCGGATCGTGCCAGAAAAGTGATATTGGGATTTTACTGTTCAGAATATTTCTCTTCTTTTCTGGTAAACGGTGGTATGATACCTCCATGCCTCGGAGAAGACGTAAAGGCGTTGGTCCTGTGCCTGACCTCTTTCTGGTAGGGTCGCTAGTCGTCCATAGTATCATAAGAGTAATGAAGTAAACAGTGCTCCTGTGTTTGCGCACACACTTGTGCACTATAATATCACTAGTTTTTAAGCACATTGTTACCCACAAATTATGAATCTTGTCTGAAATAAATGTTTATTATTATCATTATTACGACTGCGTGTCATATACACAAAACATATGCCACTATGCGTAAACACGCAAGATGAGCCCGTATTCATATTTCTGTCTTGAGTGTTTGTGGTTTTGCTGAGATATTACCGGGCCCATAAAACAATACCTATAAGACACAGCCCATGAGAAAATATGCCTTCATTCCAAACTACGTCGAATAAACATCAGTATCAAACATCAAGCTATAAAAACAGCAATACAACAACCACAAAATGGGTAAAACTCCCCAACTCCCCGATTCACAACACCCGTTACCCACATGTTGGAAACTCAACTGTTGTTTGGATGCAAGGCACGCGTGTGATCAAATTTGGGAGAAATTGCAGGTAAAATTTGAGTCATCTTGTTGCTTGTTTGAGGGCTGTATCTTATTCCCGATTCTAATAAAATGCGATAAAGTCTTTTTATTATGTACTAAAGGACGTATTAGTGGTATCTACTTTATTGGTTTGATGTGTGTTGGACTGAATGCTAAATCGGCGGGTGTTCTAGAAAGTGGAGTAAATTAATATCGGATATGCCGGTGAGAATTGAATTATTACTAAAAAAACACTACACTTTGTAACTTGCGTACAACTTGCAGTTTTTGCACTAAATTTGTTTTCTTGATGTAACTAAAAATATATTTTAAAGCTCAAGACCAAGTGTGAGTTGGACAGGAAGACATATATAGACTCACGCCTGTTTCCTAGAGGGGTAGGCATTAGGGTTAGACATTGGATTCCATTTGTCATACTTGCACACCACTTTTGCCTCCTTTACTGTCATTATGTTCTTCATTATGCTCGTCAGTTTAGAAGTATCCAAAACTGACGAACACGACGGCAAGGCCTTACTTGTGAACATCTCCGATTGGCTCAGAGAATGTTCAACGAGGTCTTCCGGTAGTTCCACCCCCATAGGCCAGATATACTATGTACGCACGGCTACATATCAAGCTATACATTTCCAGTATTAGCTGATCCCGCGTTGTATAGGATTTCTATACGTGTGCAGGCCTCCTACACGGTGGACCGACGATCTTGTGCGGGTTGCAGGAAGCCGCTGGATGCGGGCAGCGCAGGACCGGCTATTGTGGAGATCTTTGGGGGAGGTCTTTGTCCAGCAGTGGACGTCTTTCGGCTGATATGATGATGATGAGATGTCAGCTTATATTGGAAATGAATAGCTAGATATGTAGCCGTTTGTACTTAGCGCGAAATATAATAAATAAAATGTTGTTATTAGTATTACTTGTTGTTATAAATGTACTAAACATACACTCTTAGTGAAAATTGCATGTCTTTGCTGACTTCGATGTTCCGTTTTTTCACAAGAAATTTCAGCATGAGTGAAGCAGCAAGTGAAAGCAGGTTTAACAATAACTGAATAGCAATACTCCGTATAGTAAAACGATGATAAGATACTGATCGTTCTCCGTTCATCCCACTTGTGGGAACTTTTAGCTCTGTTAGAGCTTGAAGTTATAAGAAAAATCTTATCTTTAGTTTTAAATGTAGGCATAGACGACCAAGCTACCCTACCGATACGCTTTGCATTTTCGGCGTCCGTAAAATTTCTAGTCTAAGTTTACCCATGTTTTTGTCGTCGGTCCATAGCACTGAAGAATGCCTGCAAAGGAAACAGAATGTTACAATAGGGTTACTATTTTAACATTCTGTTTCCTTTGCTGGTTATTTCTGAGGTGCTATGGTTTAAGCAACGCAATCAACACATGGAAAATTTTATGCCCAAGTACAGACATACATTAAAGAATTTAAAAAACTTAAACATATAACTTATTGAGCTTTTCTCCAAAATATTTACTGTGAAGTCACTACAAATGACGATAGTTTTTTGGCTGTTAGATAACTTATTTAATGCATCCTCCGTGATATCTGAAAAAGTGTCAAATGGAAAACGAGTAAGCGGGTTGCCTGATGGTAAATGACCATACTACCAATGAACACGCGCAATATAATAGGGGCTGCAAATGCGTTGCCAGGTTTTAAGAAAGGAATAATATATAATATCTGGGGACACTGTCACACAGATCATCCTAGCCCCAAACTAAGCAAAGCTTGTACTATGGGTACCAGGCGACGATATACATACTTATATAGATAGATAAATACTTATATACATAGAAAACATCCATGACTCGGAAACAAATATTCGTGCTCATCACACAAATATTTGCACTTACCGGGATTCGAACCCAGGACCACCAGCTTTGTAGGCAGGAGCACTACCAACAGGCTACGGTGACCGTCTGAATGAATCACAGGATTTAATTGTACATTTTTAAGTGGGACTGTGGGTAATCATCTTAAATTGTTATAATTAAACTGTAGTGATAAACAAGTTTTCTAAGAAAGGTTTCTCGTTGGCAAGAAACAAGTTGGTCCTCTGCCTCTGAAACTGCAATCGCATCACGAAGTCCATGCCAGCGATTACGAACTCTCTCGGTGGCTGCTAGCGTTGAAGTGTAAGATCGCCAAGCCTCAGAGGATTAGTAAAAATACTGATAGAGAACCATCTGCGCTCCCCACTCACTCAGGGTAAAAATGAGACCCACACGGCCGAGAACATCATCTATCCCTTTCAAATACCAAAGTCATGCCGTTACTGCGTGGAAAATATTAGGTATTAAAGTCGCAATGACAATTTAGTCTTAGACTTAACTGCTCCTTGTCTATACAATGTACAAGTGTGAATACTCATACAAAATGCGCGCCTTATTTATTTACAATACTCGTTAGTGTTCTATAAAGGAGAAAGGAAAGTGCTAAGACTATTTTTACTTGGGCATTATTTCGAGACTTTGACCTTGTTTCACATTTGTTGTCAAAATAGACTGAGTGAAAACGTTAGAATAGAAACATGATGAAGGAAGAAGAAGGTCGTAAGTTAAATTTTATTACAATATGTTAGGGTATATTGAAATGTTGTTTTTAGTAATGTGAGAGAAATGGGTGTCCTTCGACTAAGTTATCGTTCCGTCTGTTGATTTAAATACAGTGTGGTGCCGCGGTGGTAGACAACCATCCATTCAAGTGATAACGATGAAATTAACACTTTCGGTGAAAGGGTCTGTGGCGAAATGTGGCAGGTATATGCTCAACAATTACTCTGTTGTGTGTGTTTTTAAAAGACAACTCCTGCATTAGGGAAATTAGTTCCTTTATCGCGAGGTAATTTACAAACATATAATCGACGAACACAAAGTACATCCACACTTAGATTATCTATTTATGGGTCACACAAATAGTTGTCCTGCGCGGGAATCGAAACCGGGACACGAAGTGGTGAGGCCACTGTCTTAAATACGTACGTACGTATTTAAGACAGTGGCCTCACCACTTCGTATCCCGGGTCCTGTCTCTTATACTACTATACTTAAATGAATGGTTGTCTACCACCGCGGTACCGTGCGTTTCTTAAGAAACTTTTTACCGCATACTCTGTGGAATCAATTAACTGCGGAGGTATTCCCGGCAACCTTCAAGAAGAGAGCCTATTTCTTACTCAAGGGCAGAAACGCACTTGCGGCTCCTCTGGTGTTGCGAGAGTCCATTGGCGGCGGTGATCACTTACCATCAGGTGATTCATTAGCCTTGCTATGACATAAAAAAAACAAAAACCATTTCTGTTTATGACAGCAACTTACCTCACGCACCTATATATTAATACAAGTTTATATCTGCTTCTGTGGTCTAGCCATAACATGTTGAACCACAGATAACGAAGTTACAGATGGCAAGTTGGGGCAAAAACTTATTCATTGGGATTATACGGGACAGAAAAATTCTCAGTGGCAGCTGTGGTGAGCTGCGGATGCTCAGTAAAATCAAATAGCTACCAATCAATCAATGACATATCTCAGAATAAACAAATATCTCCTCAGTAACTAATACTATCTAGGGAAAATGCCACACAGATCATCCTAGCCCCAAATTAAGCAAAGCTTGTACTATGGGTACCAGGCGACGATATACATACTTATATAGATAGATAAATACTTATATACATAGAAAACATCCATGACTCAGAAACAAATATTCGTGCTCATCACACAAATATTTTACTTACCGGGATTCGAACCCAGGACCACCAGCTTCGTAGGCAGGAGCACTACCAACTAGGCTACGGTGACCGTCATAATGTTGTAGTTACGGTGATTATCATATGAAATTAAATTCAATGATAGTTTCTAATATCAACAATGTTTTTAAGAGGAGTAGGGCACAGCGTTCATTTGCTCAAAGTGCAGCCCGACTGGGGAAATAGACATACTTTAATAATAACATTAATTACTTTAGTGTTGTGTCTAGTGTCTACCTTACAGAAATAGACATACTTTAATAATAACATTAATTACTTTAGTGTTGTATTTCTGCGTGTGAGTAAGGTCGCCACAGCCCATTGGGGTGGGGGAAGGGTCAGCAACACTTGTTTGCCGACTCTTAAAGGCCGGCAACGCACCCGTGACACCTCTGGTGTTGCGGGAGTACATGGGTGGCGGTGATCACTTACCATCAGGTGACCCACTTGCTAGTTAGTCGCCCTATGCCATAAAAAAAATGTTATCAACATCATGTCAGCCAAATAACGTCTACCGCTGAACAAAGATTTTCACAGTGGAGTTGTGGCCTAAATTTGGAGGGACGGTCACCGTAGCCTAGTCGGTAGTGATCCTGCCTACGAAGCTGATGGTCCTGGGTTCGAATCCCGGTAAGTGCAAATATTTGTGAGATGGGCACGAATATTTGATTCTGAGTCATGGATGTTTTCTATGTATATAAGTATTTATCTATCTATATAAGTATGCATATCGTCGCCTGGTACCCATAGTACAAGCTTTGCTTAGTTTGGGGCTAGGATGATCTGTGTGACATTGTCCCCAGATATTATTATTATATGCCACGCCAATTACTACGCTTGGCAGACGGTGTGGCGATTGCAGTATGATGGTCATAGTACTCAGAGAGAAGTTGCTACCCGTTCTCGTGTAGAGATTTCCTCGGAACGCCCCCCACAAGTCGAAATGGGGTGGTGATATTCTTTGCCATCAGCAAATAGCATCTGCCGTCAGCAACACTCCAAAATATCAATTATGATGAAACTTTCTTTTAGATATGTAAGAAATCGCCTGCTATAAGCAAATTATTCACTGTGTTGCAGGGTATTCTATTCTTATTCTTTATTGTACACAGAAAATAATCATATTATACATGTGTATTTGTAAATTAATGTACAAGGGCGAACTTGACTCATCGATGAGTTTTCTTCCAGCAAACCACTGACAGAGGGAGATTTGTAGAAGAAGGGTAAAAACAGTGTACAACATCAAAAGAAAAATAAAATTAAGTGATGCTAATTGCTACTACCAACTCGTAGAAAAAGATATATATCTACATACTAATAAATACTAATAATACAGACAAATTACATAGTATACACACTACATATATATAAAACTCCTAAATATACTTATACATATATTATAGATTACAGTGATTAAGACAAAAGTGTTCCCTTGTTCTGCTTTTAAATACCTCTAAAGATGAGCTAGAAAGAATATAGCGTGGAAGAGAGTTCCATAGTCGAACGGCACGTATTGTAAAAGAGCCATCATAACGGCTGGAAGTGTGAGAAGGCATACGAAGTAGAAAGGACGTGGCTGTGCGACAGAATTTGCCTCGAGGGACTAAATACTCAGAGCGTTCACGAAGATAGACAGGAGAATTAGAGTTATGAAGGATTGAGAAGAGTAGGGAAAGAATGTGACTAGGGTACTTTCCAAACATATCATTAACGGACACAAAGTAAATCCAGACTCTAAAGAATTACTTGTTCGTTATACAATCTTGTCTTGTGCGATAATCAAACCCGGGATACGGAGTGGCGAGGCGACTGTCTTAACCTTTTGCGCCAAAATTAATGTTGTAATTAAGAAATCAAATCTTGTAATTAAGAAATCAATCTAATTTTTGTTCTGATATGAACAATGTATTTTATGAAAATGTACACTGAAATTGTTGTAAGCCTTAAATGTACACAATTTAACTCGTATCTTTATTGCCACCTGTTATGTGCAATATTTTGTTTGTAAACAAATTGGAACTTTGTGTGCCTCGTTGGAACACTTTGAACCGTAACATTCAAAGCGTACTCGAAATAATATTAGAACTTGAAATGAATATCTAAAATTGAATGAGGCTTCTTCCAAAATTTGCTTATTCTACTTTGTAATTAGGATACTGTTTCTAATGAAAGTATTATTTCCAAGAATTTAAAGTGTGTATCTACTTATTTGAAATTGTTTGGCATCTACGTGTCTTAACATAGAATAAACATCATCATCATTAAAGTTGATACACGTCTACTGCTGGACAACCCTTCCCAAGAATCATGTTGGGTCCTCCAAGATGATACTTGGGAAGGCTTGTCCAGCAGTTGACGTGTATCAACCTTAATTCATAATCGCCACTCTATTTCATAATCGCCACACTTGGCAGTCGGATTTCGAATCGCAGTAAGCTGGTCATAGTACTCAGAAAGAAGCTGCTGCATGACCTCAGGTAGATATTCCCCCGTATCGACTTCTAAGGCCTCGGGTGATAATATGCTGATTTTTGCCGCCGTTACCAGAAGGCAAAAATAGAGCCATAGTTGAATAAAACGTTCTCTAAAATCAATTCTTGAATGTAGCTAGCTCTGCGATCAATCTTCCAAATATAATAATAGGAAATAGAATTCAAACCTGGAGAAACAAATTTGTAACGAACGTGAGACGGGCCATTCAAACGACATTGGTAGACTGTTGTAGACTGTCCTACTCCGCACTCTGACTGCCATACAAAGCCCCACATAGCGCATGATGGTGCTAAAACTGTCAATGCAAACTCCTACAAACATTCTCAAAGCGCTGCAGAAGACAAGAGGCAGCCGCTACAATGCCCTCAAGGCATATTATATTAAACCTCGCCATACCTGCTGGATGGTTCAAGACCTTGTACCCTAGTCCACGTGGCCGATGCATCTAAAATCCTTAAACAGATATACTTCTAAAATTGGAAATCGGAAAGGAGAAAACTGTTCCAGTTTCAAACTTTATAGTTCCATCTATTTGCGGGTTTAGGAATAGCTGCGCGCGCAAAGCACGTTTCTTTACGAGGTCACTTTATCTAGATTCTTTGAGTAATATTCAAAAATATTGATGATGATATTGGAAATCTTTTACTTGGATATTGACTGAGTGGCTGAATATCATCACCCCATCTCATCCTGTGAGGGGCGGAAAAGTCGTCGCTAAAGAATTTCTCCAAGAGATCGGGCAGCAGCGTCTTTCTGTGTACTTTAGTCGAAACATGAATACAGTAGGTAAGTATTACAAATTGATGATGATGATGTCCTGCGCGACGTGTCCGTCGATGGCGAACCCTGCTATGATTTTTTGTTGTGGGCGCGAATATGGCTCGCAAACCGAAATTTAGTTTTAAACACCCTATCGCATGACACGCAATACAGCTGATTATTACAGTTGTATGTATAGTTACATACTGGCTGGGCTTAAATTTTTTGTGTTGGCGATCAGCATCTATGTTATTTAACCTGGCAGCCTCGTATTGCGCTGCAGCTAGATGTATAGTCCTGCGCCATTCAGGACGTCGATGTGCGAGTTTTTCCCAGTGTTTGCGTGAAAAGTTATATGCAGACAGGTACCGTTTCAGGACATCCTTGTACCGTAGAAACTGTCCCCCCGGTTTGCGCTTCCCGTTAGCAAGCTCTGAGAAGAAGGCCCGTTTGGGGAGCCTAGAGTCATTCTTACGAACAAGATGCCCACACCATCAAAGTGACCGCTAATAAGTAGGGTTTCCATGCCAGTCATCCCCGTTCGGCGTAGAATTTGCGAATTTGGGATAAGGTCTTGTCACTTTACATGCAAAATGGACCTTAGACACTTCATGTGGAACACATCAAGTGTCAACTCACATTATTACAAATTACCAAGACCATCATAATGCGAGCGTCAACCAATTGGCTAAACGTGGGGGTTATGGCATATCCTTGGGGGAGGCTTTTGCCCAGCAGTGGACGTCTTTCGGCTGATATGATGATGTATTTTCTTGTCCCCATAAGGGGACTCCCACTTTAGTGAGAAAACTTAAGTGATATCCTTTGTTTTACTGATATTAAGAACTAGCGGTGCCCCGCGCTTTTACCCGCGTTAAACTTTATAAATAATAATAGCCTATGTGTTAATCCAGGTTGTCAGCGACGACTCCATACCAAATTTTATTAAAATAGCTCCAGCTGTTTAGACGTGAAGAAGTAACAAACATACACACTCACACAGTCACAAACTTTCGCATTTATAATATTAGTGTGATTGCTGGATAGCATAAAATTATGGATACAACTCCATTGTGGGTACGAGGTATGTGAAAATATAAATGTTGCACAATGTCTTTTTACTATGGGTGGCGCGAGGAAATCAAAATATTTATATTTTATTTCCGGTCCTATATATTCATTCATTTTTACCTGCTTTGGACATTTTTAGAATAAACGGATATTTGGCATGTCGTCTTCTTAGTATAACAATATTATGTTTGGAATGTAATGCGTTTAGAATTTACGTCAATTAAATAAAGAAAATAATATTTCTATTATTTCTTGACAATGAGTAATAAAAATATACATTTAATATAGTTAAATGTATATTTTTTACCTTTATTAATAACTAGCTGTGCCCCGCGGTTTTAACCGCGTTAAACTTTATAAATTATCACAGCTCCTCCCCGGTAGGTGATAGCGTGATAATATGTAGCCTATATGTTGACCCGACCTCTTAGTAATATTCATGCAAAATTTGAAGTAAATCCATGCAGTACTTTTTAAGTTTAGCCCAGACAAACAGACAAACCGACAAAAATTCTAAAAACTATATTTTTGGCTTCGCTATCGATTGTAGATCACGCCACAAGTAACTTTTTTTAAAAATATTCAATGTACAGTTTTGATTTTCCTACGATTTTATTATATGTTTGTATAGATTAATCATTTAATTCAAAATATACTCAAATCGCTGGATGCGGATAGCGCAAGACCGGCAATTGTGGAGATCTTTGGGGGAGGCCTTTGTCCAGAAGTGGACGTCTTTCGGCTGATATGATGATGATGACACTTAATCAAAACTTAAATACCATTAATGTTAAATGTCTGTAAATAAAAAAAACTGAATTCAAATCAAAGGTGCCCAGAAAGCTGGTAACATTACCCCGTTGTATAATGAGGCTAATACATTGTTTTAGGTAAGGGTCAGCTCTCTGGTCACCAGGCGACTTGGTAAGATAATACCATAATAACCAGGTACCAATAAGAATATTTCCCTTTCATCATTATATCCGTTCAGTCGGTGATATGGTAAGATCTCATCCAACTCAACCAATGCACCCAAAACTCGATAGCCAGTAATGGGGTATGCAGGAACTTTGTTCACTATTCATCATCAAATCTGGCAAAAGAGGTCTGCAAAAATCGTGACAAAAGGCTCAATATTGGCAACGGCAAAAGATAGACGCTTGAAATATTCCCAGAATATTAAGTAATCTATTTACTTTTATAATAAATAATTATATTAAATCAAACAAATATTTAATATTTTCCCATACAACTAATGTTTTGGCCGTTTTTATAGAAACTGGTACGGAACCCTTTGTGCACAAGTTTGTCTCGCACTTGGGCTGTTTTTATTCTTTACTTTAATTCGGCACTTTTGAGATGTCACGCCACTTCCACCATACCATAAACCAACTTACACCTTAGGCATTTAAATGATTATCTTGTTTAACATAAAACTTCAACAAACTTCGTAACACAACTCATATAACAGGGGTGCCGATAAAATGATATGGAGAAAGTTGAAATCAAACTTATTACTATATCATAATAATATATGAATATCACTTACTCTGTTTCTTTAGGTTACATTCCATTAAATATGTTGCACATTCTCAACTTTTTTTATACATAACACTAAGGAAAAAGCAGGTGTAACTGATCATTTTAGATTGTCGATTTGTTGGAATACGCTAAGCACGCTCAGAATGAAGATCACTTTAGCAGTAGACCCCCCTCTGTAGACCGATAACGCATGTATGTGCTTAACGTCTCTGATAGCATTCAACTGGATCCGAGGTCTGAACTATAATGTTAAATATTACTTTTAATTATTTTTAATAATACATGTTTACTTGTACACAAAATATTAAATAAAAACATACATACACAAATCACGTTTTCCAAAAATTCATACACTCAAAAAAGGTACAGAACTAGACAAGCAAATAATATCGTCTTTCAGGCCCCTCGGACAAACTACGGGAAAAGAACTATACTGTATGAAGGAGCACAGCTTTACAATTAATTGCCTAAACATGTAAAAGACCAGAAGTCCATATATACCTTTAAAAAAGCTTTAAAAAAACACATTTTTGAGGATTTAAAATAGTAAAACTTTTTCTTTCTATAATTTCCATATGAACTGTCTCGTCGCCCTAACTTATTTAGAAATGTTGTTTTCTCATATAAGTGAAATGTATTTCTTTTTGAGAAAATAAAGTTCTTAAACCTAAACCTTTATCTTCTAAACCGCTAAGCTGATTGTGATGTAACTTGGCAATGAAATATCTAATGGTTACTGACGCTGACTGTTGAGCCAGAGGTCGCGGGTTCGATTGTCACCCAAGATGATCTTAGTATGATGAACACGATTATTTGTGCTGTGTCTGGGTTTTATAATTTATCTATAATATTAAATAATGTAGATCTAAGTATGTCTATCAGTTGTTTGGTAGCCATTATACAGGCTCTGTGTAGTTTGAGATCAGATGGAAGTGTATTTTGGTCCCAAGATACGATAATTAAAAAAAAGCTTTAAACTTACCACTACACCAACGGGCCATTTAAATAACTATCTAGAAAAATATTGGAATTAAACTCTGGAATCCAACGTTGAAACTTTTACAAAGGTTATTAAAAAACATCAGGGCCTCTAGCACGAGTTCCTGCAGTTTACTTACTCGATCACACGTACAGTTTCGTCCCATACATTGACCACCAGAATTTTAGTTCTTAATAGTATCCGCGAGAGGCGCTGGTGCTCAATGTATGGGAGAAACGGTACGTGTGATCGAGTAAGTAAACTGCAGGAACTCGTGCTAGAGGCCCAGAAGTAAAGATTCAACATACCTAACTGTTCACAATTTTAGCGAATTATACGAAGCCGTTTAAGTCTTTATTTTATTACAATACCATACTCTATAATTTGTGTCCTTTTTACATAACAATATGTTTACGTGAAATAAGATTGTAGTTGTTTTATTATCACGCTAAAACAGAAGGGAAAGCGGTTTCTACTTTTACTACGCATGAAGGCAGATACAGTTAGCAGCAAAAGTCGATCACAAGAAATTTATATTAAGAAAATCTTTTATCTGATATTTTTCTTGCTACATATAGAGGTACACGCCAGAAGGCGCTACATGGTAGAGGTAAATATATAATAATATAGTTTTGGGCTTTATTAATCCACTGCTATCTCATCTTAAACTTGTAGAGCCCGTACCATAGCCACCATACATCTGATAAACATACATATATATATATATATATATATATATATATATATATATATATATATATATATATATATATATATATATATATATATATATATATATATATATATATATAATTATTTTTTTGGGAACTAGAAGTGAAATTAATATAACAAAAAGAAAAACACTACCCGAGATGGCCTAACTGTATTTACCTCTAATATTATTATTACAATCAGAAAACCAATCAGAGAACAATGAATGTAATCACTAATCACAAACGGACAACAAATAATTCACGAGTAAACATAGGAAAAGATTAACAACATAACAGAATAAAGTTAACCAAAATGGCTCACGTCTCGACTGCTGCCATGACAACCAAAAAACATTTATCTCCAGCCAAATACCATGCCTCTACCATAGATTTTCCCGGCATAGTGTGTTGCCAGAGCACCTAACAATATATATTTTTTTATAAGCTTATTGGACAAACTGTACAAAGGCGGAGATAATGCCATGTAAATAGTTTACATTGTTGTTATAAAGACATTTTGTAAAAAGAAACTTAGAAATTTTATATAAATACTTCACGTTACAATATTCTTTTGAATATTTACTAAGGCTCCTAAATAGTGTAAGTAAATAAAACAGTTATTTGAAGAAGTGGAGTACCCTTACCGTATATAACACGTTCGTATATAATGTTAAGATTGCGTGAGTAAGGTCACTATAGCATCGAGTAACAAACGGTCGGCAACGTGTGAGTGTTGCCATGTGTGCGGTACGCTATATGGATATTGGTTGCCCTAAAAATAAATGTGTGGGGCCGCGAGGGTCTGTTTTTTTCATACGTTTCAACACGGCCGTTGCAACCGGTAATAAAGGAATACCCTGAGTTTGTTCAGCTTGCTTTTCTAAATTGCTAGTTTAAAATAGATATTGAATTCTTACTCCAACATGGACAGAACCATTCAGACAGGATTAAAAAAAAAGTGTCTGTTAAAAAAACTCTATTATATTTAAACTGATAATTAAATATTCCAACAATAACTCAAACAAAACGAAAACAAAGACATAATCTTAACAAATTAGTTGTTTCGGTAAACCATTATAGTCAAAAATTATAATTCTCACTGATTAAAAACAAATCACAGATTTACATATCTATCTGTATCTGTGATAGTTCAACCATGTTTGGACTATTTGCACGATCTTCTTAGACTGTGAGGATAAAAACCCTATATTTTTTTGGCTGAGAAAATTACGTCTTTTGCTGACTGTAGTTTCATATTTGAGTTAAAGGTCAAAGAAGACATTTTCCTGTCAACATCTAATGTTGTAACGTTTATGTTTTTTGTTGATATATAGAGTGAGTAATTGAACAAATGTGCTCTATTAGATACATGCAAAACGCTGACAGTCAGTGATAAAAGATAACATAAGTTTACCATTACTTTTTATATTTTGATAAGGCATGGATTCCCTATGCCTTCCTGTGATTCCCCGTGCCTACGCATGCCACCCAGAAAAAAGTGTCTGCGGGTGGGTATGTTGGACTCGCTCCGACTAAACCTAAACTGACTTCTCTTGACGCCTGATTGGAGGAGCCACAGAAACGCGGGTATGCAGGGACACGTACCCTGGGAAGGCTCCGTATTGCCCTCCTCTATTGCACACTCCTGCTAGTTTGGCACAGCGACTGCGCCACAAATAGATCGCTGTCTTCCCGGAACTGCTTGCACGTGGCAGCAGCAAAGGACAAACATAAGTGTACCTACCATCCACATTCTTTAATTAATAATAATAAGTCAATTTCAGTAAGTGGACCAAATTTCGTGTATATGCCCCATTGAGTATGTTTCGCCGGAGCGTCTCAACTGGGCCGTGTTGAAACCGGTAGTAGAGACACCCGCTGAGTTTGTTTCGCTGGGTCTTCTCAATTGGGGCGCATTGGATCCGGTGGTAGCATTAAAGCGCGACCGTCGTTATAAATACAAGGTCCGCCATAATGATAACATCTAATTCGTACCTTAATATAGAAAGAAACCATTCAGACAATATGTAGTAAAACTATAGCTAAAATTTAGATAATTAAACCTACACATGATCCTTGACCATAACTTAATTTTAGTTAGCTAAATATCGTTACTGTTATAAAATAAATCTTATTGTAAATTATTTCCTACAATCCGTGTACCTAAATATCTATATGTACCTAGAAATAATTATAAATTAATTATGTATTACTGCGAACATGTTCTGACTATTTACAAGCGCTTTTTTAAAGTCTACGTGAATAAAAACCTATTTTATTTATTTATTTATTCTCTCTCACAAAGTACACACAGGTTTACAATTATAATAGTATCATAGCATATGACAAAACTTTGTGAGAGCCTGGTGCTTGATGTAGGTTTGATACCTGTAAATTATAATTTCGAAAGGTTGAAAAAGAATTTTAGTGTATATGACTACTTCATTGTTTATGATTCTTAGCCTTAATTGCCGTCATTTACTAGAGTAAAAATTTATTTGTATAAAACAATAAATAACAATTATTTATATCAAAATTATTGATTTAAATAAATAAAATAAAAATAAAAAAGGTTTTTAGTCACGTAGACTTTAAAAAAGCGCTTGTAAATAGTCAGAACATGTTTGTAATAATACAGTTATTATTTCTAGTTACTTATTACAGATATTTAGCTACACGGAATGTTAAAACATTTATACAATTTATTTTATAATAGTAGTGATATTTTATTTAAATATCAATTAAATAATTATTATAATAATTAAAGATTGGTATTGGATTAAAACTACGTACAAACGGAAGCTTTTTATATACTTAAAATCAAACTACAAAATTACAATGAAAAGTACAGCTAACAAAAACACCGTTTTAAAGTCACCATCTGCGGGTAAGGGGCCCTTAAAGCTTGCGACGTTACCTCTTTAAGCAAGGCTTATGCGTTGGCCGAGGTACACACATATCAAGCTATACATTTCTAGTATAAACTGATCTCACGTTGTATAGGATTTCCATAGAATGAGAGGTTAGCTTATAATGGAAATGTATAGCTTGATATGTAGCCGTGTGTACGTGCCAGCTCTCCGATCACTATTGTTCCACAAGCTGTCTGGACAACTGCCTGAAAAAGCTATTTACCTATAATTTAAGATTAAAATAAAACAATATTAATGCTTTAGTTTTATTTGTTTAGTTACATTTAAGATTCTACCTACAACAACAACGGGAAATTAAGTTACTTCTCGATTATTGCCCTTCAAATCGAAAAAAAATATTTCATAATTCCAATTTTTTCGCGACGTGCGGAGGGAATTAACTTAATTCTAAAAGTGACATAAATTGACTTGGTCTTGAAGTTTCTTTGGAAGAAATGTTTCAAGAATTCAATATTCGTGAGTAAATACCTAAATCCATGTATAAATCAGAATCCACTTTATGTGTATACTTACTTACCTACTTATGTATCGTATGGGCAGTGCTTTCCCTTTTCTTTGTTCGACTAGACATGCGAACAATCGATAGATGCGTAACCGTCAAATTGGTTCAATTTCTGAGCGTCTCCGTGCTTCGGAGGACACGATGACCTATCAGTCTCGATTGTAGCCACTAGGCAATATTCGTTAATCCGTGTTAGAGGCCTAATTGGCGGCTTGAACAACTCTGACACTAGGCTAACCACTGCCCATACGATAGTAAGTGTTTTCCGTAGTGTCCAAGTTGTTCAGGCCTCTGACATGGCTTAAGGACTTTTGTA
This sequence comes from Pseudoips prasinana, assembly GCA_951640165.1. Lineage (NCBI taxonomy): Eukaryota > Metazoa > Arthropoda > Insecta > Lepidoptera > Nolidae > Pseudoips > Pseudoips prasinana. The sequence goes on from OX621247.1 coordinate 34,512,507, forward strand.
TAACGACTTCAACCAGTACATACATCTTTGCATACTCTCCGAAGCACGGAGATGCTCAAAAACTGCACGTGTGGCGCAGCGACAGACAGTCACCTCGCCGCTTCGTGACGGGGTTTCGATACCCGCACCGGACAATTATTTGTGTGACCCATAAATAGTTGTTCTGATTCTGGATGTAATTTGTGCCCGTCTATTATATGTTTGTAAAGTACCCCGAAACACAGGGATTAGACACCGTAGTGCGGGCGTTGTTTAAAAAAAAAATACCACTTTGGTGTTTACCTATCTATCGGCTGATCGTATGTCTAGTTGCTTAACGTCGCCAAACATTTAGTCTTATGGACGAGTAAGAACAAGTAGCTTTGACCGCTTATGTGTATTAAATAGAATCTCACTGTGAAATAACATCATATGAGTATTAGACATATATTGGGTTACATTTTTTACTGTCTACCGAGGCAGACATCTGCTGGTAAGTGGTAACCGCTACTCATAGACATTTGAAATACCAAGGGGTACAGCATATCGCTGCCTACCGCGATATCAATATTGTTTTTTAACCTCGTTTAAAGAAGGACAAGTCGTATATTTGAAGAAACACCGCAGCAGGTAATTCTTTCCAAAGTCTGCATTTACGTGGGATTAATGAATGCTGAAAGCTAACCATGCTTGTCGAGATCGCTGCCAGGTGTCTGCGAGTGCGAGTGGTGCCAAGATAAAAAGGGGACAATGACACCAGTCATACAGATCCTCAGAGAGAGAACCAAAGTCACTCCGCTGCTCTTACGATTCCAATCTGTTGTTGTGTCATGGTTTGATTCCCATACAGGCGAAAAAGTTGTAAGCATAAACATATCTGTTTGGCGGTGTAATTATCTATATAAGTATGTATTTACTAATTAAAAGTAGTAGGTATATCAGTTATCTGCGTTCCATAGTAGTGCTTAGTTTGGGATCAGTTGGGCATGTGTGAATAATGTCCTAGGATATTATTATTATTGTATCTTCTGTATAACACACTGCCATTACTAATATTTTTACGGATAAATTTCTTTAATATGACTATCCCGTCCTCATTTGTAAACATGATATCAAACTATGATTTGGATTTCATAGACTTAAAAGTTTTCAGACTGCTACAAAGAGTCCGCTTTGCGTCTCAAGTGAAATGGCAGAATCATTTATATGGCGGCGTGTTTCCAAGACTGATTCCAATTTCCTTGACCCCAGAACTAGCCAGCATATAGTACGTCTTCAAGTCGGTGCTCAATTTCCGACAGAAATAACATAAACTGTACTCTTGTACGTCTGATGCCGAGTTTGTGCTAGGTTTAGGTTTGTATATTTAAAAGTAAGAAATTTTACCACGAATTATCAAAATGTATACTACACTATTGTATACTACAATTCTAGCAAAATAAATCATTCATTCATTCATTCAATGAAATTTCATTAAGTGGGTGCAGTAAGGGTGAATTTATATAGGTATATAAGGTTAAATGTAACAAGTGTTTCGAAAGATTACACGAAACATAATAACAATGTCCACAATACTAATAATACCTTAATATAGACCGAACCGTCTTTAACATCTTCATTATCATATTTTGAGCAAATAAAGATATTGAAAATTGAAATCATTTAGACAATATGTAGTAAAAATACCGCTAAAACTAGAATTTCTATAATTAAATTAACACTTAAACATAATCTCTTTGGAAATAACTTAATACAAAGCATAGCATATTAAAACCACAAACCTTTGTGGTTTTAATATGCTATGTTCACTAAACAATTATCCTGTAATTTAAATAAGTAAATAATTAAAAAAAAAAGAAAATACGTGTACCTAATTATCTATGTAACTAGAAATAATTATATTACTACAAACATGTTCTGACTAGTTTACAAGCGCTTTTTAGTACGTGAATAAAAACCTTTTTTATTTTATTTTTATTGAAGAGAAATTACGTATCATACAACTGCTGTCATGCAATTATACTTTGGTTTTTGATTAAAGAGAAAGTACGACACCGACCACTAGGTACACTATTTCCATTACAAGATTGTAATCAAAAGGGAAATGATAAGGCTTTCAATAAGACATTAAGCATCACAGAAATTCGAGACGGACCCAACTCGCAGTATCTACACAAAATAAGATTTTCACAGTTCGACGGACGGATACAAATCGACTCCCTAGTACTTTATTGGGCAACCGACCATACCATTTCAAAGCAAAATAGATTCGTATTGTTACGTAGGTAAGGCTTAATTTTGAACTAAATTGGAGTTTTGAGATGGCCGATGCCGAAATTTGAATGGAGGTTGAAAATAGGCTCGTCTATTTATCACTGTTGGCTTATTAAATACAGTTATTGATAACATTTCTAAGGCTTCAGCTCGAATAACGGATGTTTTGTTATTTTGTTTGAACTTCCATTTCAAATAAAATGATGTTTACTAAAGAATATTCTGTGATATTTTGCTTTAGAAATTGTGATGGGAATTAATATTCTATTGATACTTTTTAGCTTTTTGGAGTTCCATATAGAATTATAAGTATCTGGATGCCTTTTTAACACAACTGTATATCTTAGTAAGTTTAAGCTCATCGTTATTGAAATTGAGTAGGATTACTGGAACCTGAATAGCTAAAACCTGCATGCCATTACTTAGATTGGACCATTACCAATAGATAGTGCCTAGTTACTAATAGTTCTTTCATATTATTTATTTCGGCATAGTAAAAAAAAAACCGGCCAAGTGCGAGTTGGACTCGCCCATGAAGGGTTCCGTAGCAGCAAGTATTTCAGTTGATTAAATGAAAACAAATTGCGGTTTACGATGTAAGACGTATTAAAAAAACTACTTGCTAGATCTCGTTCAAACCCATTTTCGTTGTTAGTTTGCATGGTAATGTACATCATATATTTTTTTTTAGTTTTATCATTCTCTTATTTTAGAAGGGGGGGGGGGGGGATCAAGAAATGATATTAAAAAACTCAATATCATTTTTGAAGACCTATCCATAGAGATGAATGGGTACAATGAAAAAAAAAATTAAGTTTCAGTTCTATGTATGGGGACCCTCCAAAATTATTGTTCTTTTTCTATTTTTGTGTAAAAATCTTTATGCGGTTCATTGAATACATCTACTTACCAATTTTCAACAGTACAGCTCTTATAGTTTCGGAAAAAAGTGGCTGTGACATACGGACGGACAGACAGACAGACATGACGAATGTATAAGGGTTCCGTTTTTTGCCATTTGGCTACGGAACCCTAAAAATGTATTTAGCTGTATGGGGAAAATGGTCGTATAGTAAAATCCAAGTGCGCGTATTCATGATACCATTGAACTTTGATCAACGTCTCGCGTGAACCGCGGGTAGCTTATGCTCGAATTAATGAATTCTCTATCTTTGTGTAGTAATTATGGCATATTCCCCATCCTCGAGGAAGGCTTATGTCCAGCGGTGGACGTAATATGACATTTCTTACACTAAAGATGCGGCTGAGTCTTTCATCATCATCATCATATCAGCCGAAAGACGTTCACTGCTGGACAAAGGCCTCCCCCGAAGATCTCCACAATTGCCGGTCTTGCGCTATCCGCATCCAACGATTTCCAGCGACCCGCACAAGACCATCGGTCCATCTTGTAGGGGGCCTGCCCACGCTGCGTCTTCCGGTTCGTGGTCGCCACTCGAGAACCTTTCTGCCCCAGCGGCCGTCGGTTCTACGAGCTATGTGCCCTGCTCACTGCCACTGCAGCTCGGCTGAGTCTTTAAACCAGATAAATAGAGGTAAAATGACCTCTTAAAAACATAAGTTAAGAAAAGATAAAATACAGTAGAGGTTGCAAGTTTAATTTTCAACCTAGACTCCTATACTTTGGTATGTTTTTATTGCGTAGGTACTTATTGCTTAGTTAACCATTAAGGTCTTCATCATGTTTATTCTTTTTGTGTGTCGAATAAATGAAATTATTTCTTTCTTTCTTTTACTTTCAAACCAGGATAGGTGGTCTCCCGTTAATCTACGATCGATTTTGTTTGTGAGAAATATGCTACAGAAATAACATTTTAGGGCGAAATATTTAATATCAATGTCTTTGATATTTGATGACTATAACGACTTTCAAAAACAAAGTAGTATTAATTCTGCTAATTATCAGTTTAATCAAGCCGGGAAGTAGTAAGCACCGCCCTTTTTCCCGCAAAAAATATGCACATCCCAGAAGGACAAAATAATCATGCAAATATGCGCCGGTACGATACACAACACGTGTTTCAGTCCTCCATGGAGTATTCTCAAGGGACTCTAATCATCTTTAGTGATCTAAATAATCATGCAAACATGCGCCGGTACGATACCCAACACGTGTTTCAGTTCTCCATGGACCATTCTCAAGGGACTCCAGTCATCTTCAGTGATCTAGTCCTCAAATGCGACTGAATTAGCACTACATATTAACTTTTTATTTTGAATGTTATGGATCTCCACAAAGTAACGCCTGATTCAATTACTTGTAACGACTGTATTACCACAGGTTCACCTTTTTGATAGATATACCGCAATTGAAAAGATACAAAAAAATATAATATATAATGTAGGCTTCAAACCTATTAGCTTGAGAGCCTTTTCGTGAAACGAATAAAAGTCAAGGACCAAAACAATGTTAGTCTAAAGTAAAATTTTGCTCATTACCTAAATATAATTAAATATTTATATTCATGGAAGTTAGAGGAAAAACTTAACGGTTTCCTAAATTAAAGTTTTTATAGATACTTAAACATTATGCAGTTTTTAAAGCTTTGCTTTCCTTTTCGTTGAAAACACAGTTGGCGTAAACTAGCTGATTTACTTCTTACGCCCGATGGCCGCTGGGGCAGAAAGGTTCTTGAGTGGCGACCACGAACCCGAAGACGCAGCGTGGGCAGGCCCCTTGCAAGATGGACCGATGATCTTGTGCGGGTCGCTGGAAACTGCTGGATGCGGATAGCGCAAGACCGGCAATTGTGAAGATCTTTGGGGAAGGCCTTTGTCCAGCAGTGGACGTCTTTCGGCTGATATGATGATGATGATGATAGCTGAAAATAAAAAGTTAAAACAATTCAAATGATTTAATATCAATTAATTTTGTTTGATACTTGGCGATTCCCAGAATATTTGCGTTCTGGGAATCGCCAAGGATCGAGGGGCGTATTTGGGTTCTGGGACTCCAACTTAAATTCTACTCCTATTTGTGTGGCTAATATAGAATTATTCAGTCTGGGCGTGCTTTAGGTCTAAGTACCGAAATGTAACGTTTTCAATGAATAAGAGATTTTTGTTTATCCCAACTGATACGTGTTCTTAGTAAAATTTTCCACGACTAAGGCTTCATAAGCAAATAAATTCTGTTTATCAATTTTGATACGGTACAATGAATCAAAATTTGTGATGTTGCCTTTAACATTTTTACTAGAAGAAGAAGAAGAAAAAATATTTATTGAGCACACATAATAAAGATACAAAAAATTCATAATTAGAGTAACAATGGCGACATAAAATATAAATAAAATCTAACTAGTAACCGAGATTCTTGCTGGCCAAAATATATAGACCTAGAGATCACACCCTTATTCGAAATTCAACCATTAAGGTTATATCGAGAAAGACTAGGTATGTGTACGTGGATATTCTCAAAAAAAGAATATCCACGTAAACTTAAAACATTATTTCTAGTCTATCGGATATACTCGTTAAAGCTATATTACTACAAAGTTTCATCAACCAAATCCGTCCCGTAGTTTTTGCGTGAAAATCTTTTTTTTTTAAAGTCTACACCCGCACTTGACTATCTAATCCATGTGTCGCGGAGTACTTTATACACATTGTTCTAAGTCTGGATGTAATTTGGGTCCGTCTATTATGGACCCAAATTACATCCAGACTTAGAACAATTATTTATGGGTCTCACAAATAGTTGTCCGGCGCGGGACTCGAACCCGCGACACGAAGTGGCGAGGTGACTGTCTGAGCCGCTGCGCCACACGTGCAGTCAATCATATATCTCATACAATAATTATAAGATCATATATTATATTATAATTTTCGATTTTTTTATATTATTGGCTGGATTATAAGCTCTGAAATATGGCAAAATGCCAATAATTCTTTTAACTATTGACGACATCTTGTGGGATTATGAAGCATAAATATATATTTAGTTGACAAGCTACTCGTTTTACACTGTTTGTTTAGGGCAGGTTTATAACGACTGCAGATTAGCAATGGGTCATAACATTTTAATTTTGTAGACACAGCCTAAAAGACGTGAGATTAACAAAAAGCAAGTTAATATTATGCTAATGAGTACTCTGATGAAAAAATAAACTTATAGGAAGGGAGGACTTTTGGAAAGCTAAGTCGTTAAGAGAAAATTAGGATGCAAAAAAGATTTTTTAAAGTTTTAAATATAAACTTTTGGTTGTAGAATTGGTGGATGGATTGAATAGGAAACTAGTCCTTGCTAACGGAATTGGCGTCGTCAAAATCACGGAACAACACGTATTTAGAGTCCTGGCCACAAGCACTGCGTAAGAGTATACACGTGGTGCAGATACAAAATCCCTGTGACAAACACTGTGCGAATGTTCCGACGTACACGGTACACTGTACGGTACACTTGGCACTGTTAAATATTACTGATCAGTTGCACTTTTTAGTATTTAGTTTTATTTCAGCCTGTTCATTAGCTTTCGATTTCACTTGTATTTAATCTCACCGTTCTGTTTCGATATTCTGCTTATAATAAATAATAATATCCTGGGACATTATTTACACGACCATCTGATCCCAAACTAAGCAGAGCTTGTACTACGGAAATTCTATTTTAATACATACTTATATTATATAGATAGTTACACCCAGACTCAAGACAAACAGACATGTTCATGCACACAAATATCTGCCCTGACCTCCGCTCCGGCGTAAAAAGCAAGCATTTGCCAACCACACCAGCAGGACCTTCAAAGACAACCCTTTATTTAAGTTAAGCCATGTCAACGGCCTACTGGGCGGCTTGAATACCTCTGAAATCAGGGTAACCACTGCCCATAAGACTCCCCACAGACATAAGATAAAAAAAAGAATTTTAGTTCTTATTTTGAATTTATTGTCTTGGACTTTATACTCTCTTGGATTGCCTTGGACTTATCAATACTCGGAAGACTTTCTTAAATCATTAAAATAAATAATTTATGAACAGTTGTTATATCAGTTGTTAATGTAATAATTAAATTATTCTATAATGCATGATTTAATTTATAATTTGTTAATATTTTTGTTATTCGTATTTTATTTTTCTTTTTTATTATTTTATTTTCTTGACACATTAAAGCACCTTATTAGATATAGTTTTAAGTTTGTACTTTATATTGTACCATCAGTCTGTGTGTGCAATGCCTTCTTGTAAAAACTCTCCACGAAACAGGCTCAGCCTAGTGTGGAGTGTTTTAGGTAAGACAAATTCATGTACAAATACTTTCTGCCAATAAACCTTTTTATCTTTTATCTAATAAGATTACCAGAGCTTATCAAAGAGGGGAGCAGGTTCAGTAGCCCGTTAATATTGATCTGTGTGTTGTTTTATACAAATACGTGAAAAGGTCCCAAGCTATAATTTTCCGAGCCCCAAACGCGAGAGGGTTAGTCAGTGGGAAGACCAAACACCATATCGATTGCTAAAACGTCGCCAGGTTGAGAGCTTAGCCATCAAACAGGAATAATAATAATATCCTGGGACATTATTTACACAAAGTCATCTGACCCCAAACTAAGCAGCGCTTGTACTATGGAAACCAGATAACCCAACTGGTAACCTAAATATCTAGGGACAATGTCACACAGATCATCCTAGCCCCAAATTAAGGAAAGCTTGTACTATGGGTACCAGGCGACGATATACATACTTATATAGACAGATAAATTTTTATATACATAGAAAACATCCATGACTCAGAAACAAATATTCGAGCTCATCACACAAATATTTGCACTTACCGGGATTCAAACCAAGGACCACCAGCTTCGCAGGCAGGAACACTACCAACTAGGCTACGGTGACCGTAAATAATAGATAATTTCACCTAGACCCAGGACAAACAGACATGTTCATGCACACAAATATCTGTCCTGGGTGGGAATCGAACACGACCTCCGGCGTGAAAAGCAAGCATTTGCCATCCACGCCAACAGGCCCGTCAAATATCAGCTAGCTTAGTATAAATTGGCAAAAAACGGTTTTTTTTTATTTGACGAATCTAATCAAATATTTGCTCATTTATAACATTTTAGTAAATGAAATATTTTTATTAGATAGATATTTTTTTCCAATATTGGTTATAAAAGATATGAAACGAGATTGAAATTGAAATTACTTTAATAATAATATGTACTCAACAAAATTAGCAGCCATGTACCATCTGCTACGTAATATAAAATTTTAATATCCCGTCAAACATAAATAGTGAGAAAGAGAGACAGATCAATATCTTTTTTTTTACGTGGTGGAAATGTTCTAGTCGCACGTTGTGTGGGACTCGACCCACTAAATAATAATAATGTCCTCCTAGCCGAATTTCGACCACGGCGGCCATTCTCAACAGAGATTAGCCATCTGCGCGGGACATATTATAGTGCTCAAGTGTGTGCGCAAACACAGGAGCACTTTCTATTCCATCACTATCATGCTCCGATGGGACGCCTAGCAACACGACCGGAAAGAGGTCAGGTACAGGACCGACAGTTTTACGTGCTCTCCGAGGCACGGGGATATAATACCGCTAACTCCCAGACTTCGGACTGATGCTGAGAATTAATTCTTTTTACAGAAAAGTCCCAAAATCACTTTTGGCCCGACCCGGGATTTGAACCCAGGACCTCGTTATCTGCGGGTGAACATGCTACCGCTAGACCAACGAGGCAGTCATAAAATCAACGACCCACTAAAACCACCACGGTAGCCAGGCTCTGGGTCCTCGTGAACGATCTCGCCAGTACCCCCGCGGAGAGGGGCCCGAATGCCACCCCCCTCCCCAGCCCGCACAGGCGCGTTTAGGCAACCTGAGCTACAACAGGTTACCTCTTCCCGTGACCGCTTATACAAGACGAGTGGGGTTTTTTTCCTCCAAACGCCAGCGGTCCCAGGGGCGGCGCCCAGCCGGGGGAAACCATCCGGGCACCGCACACTCTCTCGCGCTGGGATTAGCTCCCAGCGCCGGAGAGATCAATATCTATTTTAATATTCACTTTGAAAGTCGCTCCTAATAGTTTAATAAATAAATATTAATCAAACATTTGTAAATCCCGGGACCTGAATATTAACTTCGAAGGTCATTGAAGGGATGTCTCATGAATATTTATGAAAGGGACTTTCGTTATTAACAGATCAAAAATGGCGTTTCATTTTTAAATTGACAGCGTATTGGAGTTTGTTTAAGCTTGATTGCTCCTGAATGAGGTACTTAGGACGTTTTAATGTAAGCTATTTTTTAAGAAAAGGGTATTGTGTCTATAGGTTTGAACTTTTAAGCCTAAGTCGTATATTGACGGGCCTATTGGCGTGGTTGCCAAAAGGCTTGCTTTTCACGCCGGAGGTCGTGGGTTCGATTCCCACCCAGGACGGATATTTGTGTGCATGAACAAGTCTGTTTGTCAGGACAAACAGACTTGTTCATGCACACAAATATCGTGCATACAAATTACACCCAGACTCAGGAGTCTGGGTGTAATTTGTATATACAATAAGTATGTATTTACAAAAGAAAAGTAGTATATGTAGTATATCAGTTATCTGGTTTCCCTAGTACAAGCTCTGCTTACTTTGGGATCAGATGGCCTTGTGTCTACAATGTCCCATGATATTATTTTGGTATGTCTGACACTAATGCACCGAAATAAATAGGCTTTATTGAGTTATGTCGATAAAATTCGTAGGCCTTTGTGTCAGGGCAGACTCAAAGACACAGTCGAAGGGGTCTAAGCTGTCTACCATTTCTAACGGTCAATTAGCTCTCTTACTAATATAACTAGTTTGTAGGCTATTTACTTATACAGGGTGGCCGAGGATTTGACGTTCAAACGCAAAATGTTGTATCCGAATCATAAACCATAATCTCCACATTTTAATTTAGTTTTGATACATTGAAAATTTAAGAACTTTCAAAAAAATTCTAAGTCAGTTCTGAAATGATTAGATAAACGATACTTTTTAGGGTGTTACGTTTAATTATGCTAATTAGTTATCACAAAAAAAAAATGAACCAGAAATGTTCAACAGAACGAGCAAAAACTGATGTCAGGTAAAATTTACGAAAAAAAATCATCAAAAAAATTATATCTCGAAAACTACGCCAAATCGTAGAACATACATGGGGGTGATTCGGATACTCCTCATCATAAAGTATCTAAATTTTGCGTTTGAACGTCAACTCCTCGGCCACCGTGTATAAGACGACTTTAGCTCTTTCCTGCTTCTGTCTTGTAAGTTGCTCTAGTTGTTAGTGACCTTGACTGCTAAACTAGGGCTTGTGGGTTCGTTCCCCACCCGGGACATTGAAGTATCTGGAATTGATGAATAAAAGTATCTATTTAGATACAAAAATCTGAGGCATATGTAGTATGCGATACGTAGTATATCACTTATCTGATTTCTATAGTACAAGCTCTGCGTTTGGGATTAGATGGCCGTATGTAAATTAATTTACATATTTTCTCTCTATTCTAATTACCTTAGGTGGATTTCGATGGTTAACTGGACTATATAATAATAATAGCCAACAGGTTCGCAAATGTCGAAGGAGTCTCTCCGCTGCCTGGATTGACTATAAGAAGGCATATGATTCGGTGCCCCATACATGGTTAAGACGGGTACTAGAGTTGTATAAAGTTGATGCAGCTCTATGCGCCTTTCTTACCTCGTGTATGGGACAGTGGACCACGGTTCTCCGTCTTTCAGGAACCGGAGTGACTTCTTCGATATCCGAACCTATAAGGATTGAGTGAGGCATATTCCAGGGTGACAGTTTGAGTCCCTTGTGGTTTTGCCTGGCCTTGAATCCTCTGAGCGCTGTGCTGAGGGATTCCGGGTTAGGCTATCGGTTGCGGAGAGGGGGTGAGACCATTTCTTATCTTCTGTATCTGGATGACCTCAAGTTATATGTTCCGAATAAACCAAACTTGATATCCCTACTAAACCTCACAGAAAGATTTAGCAGTGATATTGGAATGGAATTCGGTGTAGATAAATGTGCGGTCATACATGTACAGAGGGGTAGAGTTGTAAATTCTGATAATTTACAACTCACCGAGAGTATGACTCTCAGATCCCTCTCTGAAACTGAAACCTACAAATACCTTGGTATGTCTGAGTGTCTAAATATCCCAGATGGGGACATTAAGCAGTTGGTGAAGGAACGCTTCTTTAACCGCTTGACAAAAGTACTGAAAAGTCTATTGTCAGGTGGTAATAAAGTGCGTGCTTTCAACGGCTGGGTAATGCCTCTACTGGTTTACACCTTCGGCATACTAAGGTGGACTCAAACTGAGTAAGATGCCCTGGATCGAAAAGTCCGGAAACGCCTAACGACGTACCGTATGCACCATCCACACTCTTCACGAATGAGATTGTATATCCCACGGAAGTGTGGGGGTCGAGGCTTCCTCAATGCCAAGAACCTACACAACCGTGAGGTGTGCAATCTCAGGGAATATTTCCTTGGTGTTGAGTGTTGGATGCATCAAGACGTCGCCGCCGTTGACAACGGACTCACGCCACTCTCCTTGGCTAAAGAAGACTGGAGAAAGCCTTACGTACTTAGCACTCGGGATCGAATTGACGTATGGAAGAGCAAGGTGCTTCATGGTAGGTTCCACCAGGCCCTACATAGTGCTCATGTGGACTTACAAGCATCTGTGGCCTGGCTACGTTTTGGTGACCTATTTGGGGAAACTGAAGGTTTTGCTTGTGTAATTGCTGATGAAGTTGTCAAGACAAGGAACTATCGGAAGCACATCTTCAAGGACGGTACCATAAACATTTGTCGGGCGTGTCACCGTCCCGGAGAGTCCATCAGACACATTGTTTCCGGTTGTTCCTATCTTGCCAACGGCGAGTACTTGCACAGGCATAACCAAGTTGCCAGGATTATCCACCAGCAGCTTGCTCTTCGGTATGGTCTTGTAGATTCCGAAGCAAGTAGGAACCAGTTCTCGATAGCGGTTGTGCCAAGCTCTACTGGGACCGGTCTATCATTACAGACAGGACTATTGTTGCCAATAAGCCTGATATCGTTTTGGTAGACCGGTTGGAGCGCCGGGCATTTATTGTTGATATCACTGTCCCAGTTGACGATAACCTCGTAAGAGCCGACACTGACAAGTTGTCAAAATACTTGGATTTGGTTCACGAGGTTACCGCCATGTGGGATGTGGACTCAACAATAATTGTCCCGATAGTCGTCTCCGTAAACGGTCTCATAGCGAAGAGCCTCGACCAACATCTAAAGAGGCTTTCGCTAGATCACTGGGTCAAGGGTCGGATACAAAAGGCTGCAATAATGGGAACGGCACGCATTGTGAGGAGGTTCCTTACTCTGTCGCCCTGACCACCGGCGGCTTGGGCGTCAAACCTCGCCGCTGGAGGACCTCTATTTTTTACATATTTATTTATATAAATTGTTATCTTTTTTGTTTCAATTTTATAGATATAAATATGTTAAAAATAACGTATAAATAATATACGCATAAATAATGAACTTTAATAAATAATTTGAAATAATAATAATACCCAGGATATTATTATTATTATTTATGACATTGTCCAGTTAAACACCGAAAGCCTCCTAAGGTAAGTAAAGATTAAGTTTCTAATAAGTGTCACGTATGAGTTTGATCTAAATTTATATAGGCACGTTTTTATATTATTCTGAACGACAAAACAACGTGTAGCTATCATAGTGTCAGCCGAATGCCACCGCTGGACAAAAACCTCCCCAAAAAAATCCACCAAGGATATGCCATAATCATCATGTTTGGCAGACGGGTTGGCGATCGCCGTATGATGCATAGAGATACATAGAGAGAAGCCCGTTCTCTCAGAGATACTTAATCCCTCGGGACTTCTTTACGCCCCCACAGGATGAGATGGGGTGGTGATATTCACACAAGCTAGCTACTACCACTATTAGTCACACACAATATCGCAACCATACAACACATAAACTATCGTTTTTCCAATTACATTTGCGCAAACGAAAAACAGCGAAGACTTTTCCGGCGTGCTCGCAGATTTTAAAAGCTTCGACCAGCTAGCCGAAGTTCCATCGTAAATCAGGGCACTAGAGATTTATATGTCAACTTTGTTTGCACCTGTTGAACTGTCAACTTTTATTTGCTATGCACGAGTTGAGTAGAAAATATTGGAAGTTTTAGACTTATTTAAAATGAATTGTATATATATTTAAGTGCGGTTGGGAATCAAATCCATGTACACAGCCAGCACATCCAGCTACCCCAATTTTTTATAGTTTTTCAACTTTATCACATAAGCATAAGGTTCACTTTCAATTGGTGAAATTTGACAGGTTGGGGTAGCTTGATGTGCTGGCGTCTGTACGTGAACTGATTTACCGCTGCAGAATGATTTTTGGACTTGAATCTATTAGATTCCCCATTATCTTATCGTAACGTTGATGCTTAAAGATTTCTTATGACCTTCTACCGAAAAGATCTAAGATGGCTTGTATAGCAATACTCAAATGGAACCATTACCAAGAAATGGCGCTTTTTAAATTATTATTTTCAGAATTATTTCATAAACATTGGTTTTTATAGTAAACATGATTCAGATATGTTTGAAATGAGTTTTCCAAATTTAAGTACTTGTAGGAAATGAAGATACAATATTCACGATCAAATAATCGATTTGTACCTAGAATTAATTATATAAAGTTAATTTGTTATACTGCAATTCATGGATATAAGACAGCAAAAGCGGTTTATTTCTGTGCATCTTTGTGCTTTGAGACGTGGGCAACTTAAGCTGTCGTTCCCGGACCGAAGCACCGTTCTCTCGGCGAATTTCGAAGCTCTCTGAGTTGCGAAATGAACACTAGATATAAGAATCTCACAGTTAGACATCTAGGCGCATGTTCAGTTTATTGTCGAAGTGGTTTATTTCCGAGTATCTCCGTGCTACGGAGGGCACGTTATTGGCATCGTTTTGGTCATTTGTCTACAATCGTTAAGCCTAACTACTAAGAAGATTACTATAGAATAATAAATATACATTTTACAATGTTGTATGATTATAATAATATTATAACTGCCTCTTTGGTCTACCGGTAGCGTGTTCAACCGCAGATAATTAGGTCCTGGGTTCAAATCTCGGGTCGGGCCAAAAAGTGATTTTGGGATTTTTCAGTAAAAATAAAATTTTTAGTATCAGCCCTAAGTCTGAGAGTTGGCGGTATTACTCCCCCAGGCTTCGGAGAGTACGTAAAGCCATCGGTCGTGTACTTGATCTCTTTCCGGTCGTGTTGCTAGTCGTCCCATCGGATCATCAGAGTGATAGAATAGAAAGTGCCCTTGTGTTTGCGCACGCACTTGTGCACTATAATATGTCCTGCGCAAATTCGGTCGGGAGGACATTATATTATATTATTATTATCATTTATTCATATATATTTCTTATTAAATACATTTTAAAATATATAAAAAACAGAAATATACATTTTAAAATATAAAAAATAGGATTTGCAACCGGCAGCAGGAACAGGGTCTATGCTACCGGAGGTTACGACTCTAGAGACAGGAACCTCCTGACAATGCGAGCCGTGTCCAAAAGCACCGCTTTTTGGATCTTGTTCTTGACCCAACCGCCTAGCGTCAGCCTCTTTAGGTGTTTTTCGAGGCTCTTTGCTATTAATCCATTAGCAGAAACGACTATCGGTACAATGATAGCTGAGTCAACATGCCACATGCTGACAATCTCCCGCGCAAGATCCAAATATTTAATTTCTTTTTCTTTTTCAGCCTTCAAAAGATTTTCATCATGCGGGATGGTAACATCAACCATCACTGTGCAGCGTTTTTGTCGATCTATCATTACAATATCAGGTTTGATGGCAATCACAGTCCTGTCTGTAATGATAGATCGATCCCAGTATAACGTGATAGTACCATTATCCAGAACTAGCGCAGGTGCATACCTGTAATAAGGCACCTCTGAAGCTACAAGGCCATGTCGCAGAGCAAGTTGTTGATGAATAATCCTGGCTACGAGGTTGTGTCTGTGCAAATATTCACACAATATGTCTGAGGGATTCACCGGGGCGATGACATGCTCGACAAACATCGTTTGTGCCATCTTTTAGAATATATCTCCGGTAGTTTCTCGTCATCATAACTTCATCCATAATTGCACAGACAAAACCCTCAGTCTCAGCAAATAGTTCACCGCATCGTAGCCAAGCCACAGATGCAAGCAGATCCACATCGGGTGCGTGAAGAGCACGATAAAACCTGCCATGTAACTCCTTGCCCTGCCACACTGCCCTGCGATCATCAGTGCTAAGTACCACAGGTTTACGCCAGTTTCCTTTTGCCATTGACAGCGGGGTTAGGCCTTTATCTACAGCAACCACCTCCGCATGCATACCCCCCGTAACAGCGGTGCGGAGAAAGTACTCCCTGAGGCTACACACCTCGCGGTTATGTAGGTTCTTGGCGTTTAAAAAGCCTCGACCCCCACACTTCCGCGGGATGTACAGCCTCATCACCGATGAACGAGGATGATGCATGCGGTATGAAGTTAACAGTAGACGGACCGTCCGATCCAGGGTTTCTAATTCAGCTTGGGTCCACTTGAGTATGCCGAAGGAGTACATCAACACTGGCATAACCCAGCCATTGAAGGCACGCACCTTGTTTCCACCTGTTAAAAGACTTTTCAGAACTTTTTTAAGGCGGGACAGAAAGCGTTCCCGCAATGACTGTTTTACATCAGTATCATTGATGCCCAATGCCTCCGTCATACCCAAGTATCTATAAGTCTCGGTCTCGCAGAGGGACCTAAGGTGAATGGAATCTGAAAGTTGAATTCCTTCAGATTGCATTATGTGCCTATGTTCTACATGCATGACCGCACACTTGTCAATACCAAACTCCATCCTGATAGAGTTACTAAAATTTTCAGTAACCTTTAGTAAACCTGTCAATTGAGAGTTGGTAGAAGCAAATATTTTTAGGTCATCCATGTAGAACAAGTGTGATATGATTTGACCTCCTCTGCGCAACCGATAGCCTAATCCTGATTTCTCAAGCAATGTGCTTAAGGGATTCAAGGCTAGGCAGAACCATAGTGAACTTAAACTATCACCCTGGAATATTCCTCGCTGTACCCTAATTGGTTCGCCGCTACCAAGTACTTGTTGAGACCCTGGACAGAGAAGGACTGTTCTCCAGTGCCCCATACATGACATAAGGAAGGCACGTAGAGTTGTATTTATTTTATACAACTCCAGTACCCTCATCAGCCATGCATGCGGCACAGAGTCATAGGCCTTTTTATAGTCTATCCAGCTTGTCAACAAATTTCTTCGATTTCGACGAACCTGCTGGTTAATGGTCATATCTATGAGGAGAAGCTCTTTTGTACCGCGGGCCCCACTGCGACAACCATTTTGCGAGATAGACATTATTGTATTAGATTCTACGTGTCTCGTGATTTTTGATTTTATAATAGATGTAAGCAATTTATACATTGTAGGGAGACAAGTTATCGGTCTATAGTTTTTGGGATCCACGGTACTACCAGATTTAAAGAGCAAATGGGTTACGCCTAGTGTCATAAACTCTGGGAGCAATCTTGACTGCAAGGCTTCCTGGAAAAGGGACGCTAAGCGGGCATGTGAGCTACGTAACCATTTAATCCAAAAATTATGCAGTCCATCTGATCCTGGTGCCTTCCAGTTAGGCATAAGACGGACTGCACTGGTTACGTCTTCTTGGTGTATGTTTATATCATCCATTTCTTTTATTGGTTCACATGCTCGCTCAACGTCCTGTATCCAGTCACCTTCAGAGTAGGAGACGGGTACTGACCAAATACTGCGCCAAAATGTAGATATCATTTCCGCATCTGGTGAGCATCCATCTACTGCTTGATGTGATTGCTCCCAGTTTCTGTAGACCCATTTTTCGTTCCTTTGGAACATGTGGTTCTGATTATAACGATCCGAGCGTTTTTTATACCGTTTAATACGACTTGCCCATGCACAAATCTTTTGCTTCCAGAAATCGATGCGTTCTGTAACATTGGATATGTTATAACCTGGGGCAGAAATTTCTGTCCCAAAGAATGCTTGTTTAACAAAACGAATTACTCTTGGGCGTATGTTACCTTCTCTGAAGGAAATGAGTTTACCAACAAGAACCCTAGCGTGGTCGATACGACGCTCAATTCTGCTCTGCCATGCCGGTACAATGAATCTGGTTTGTGTACCCGAATTATAACTCGGCAGTTTCACGTGGGCTAAACGGCAAGCAGCAATAGCTCCACAGTACATTAGTGAGTGTGCGTCTTCAAGAGATACACAGTTGTCGAAATATGGGGACAGAATTGAGTCGAGGGCACACACCAGGGCTTTGTTTTTTTTGTGCATGGGTAACTGAGCTAAGCGTGGTTTTAGATGTATAGGTACGGATCGGTAATCGCGAACCACGTCTTCCAAGGTGCTCCTCACAAAATCGTTATACTGAGTACTTACAACAGTAGCCGTGTCATCTATGTCCACATCATTGGTCCTAGGTGTTACGGGACCCGATGTAACATCCTGTGTTTGCACTGTAGGTAATGTAGCAGACGGTGAGACAGGGGTGACACGGGTACATTGCACTTCCAAACGAATTTGCTCAAGTACGGAGTCATTCAACATTTGTCCACGTTGGATAACCCGCACCTGATCCGACAGTCGTTGCGCGGAAACGTTGACGGTTGGTTCAAGAACCTGGAACAAAGCAAGCATTCGTCCACGGTACGCTGTAAGGTTAGTTCCTACCTCTGTAGCTCCGTAAAAGGCGCGCATGGCATTCTCATTCATTTGCTGAGACCATCTCTTTACCACCGGGAGCAGGGACCCTATTCGAGGCCGGTTGCCCCGTTGGTCCCAAGCTGCCTGGCGGCCGGCCTCTCCGACGCCGTGTTGGTGGTAGCGACGACGGTAGAGGGATATATTCGTCGCTGGAACTCGACGCAACTGCAGGAGCCGCAACACTTGAACCTGAAGGTACCTGCGAGGCGGAGCTTAGCGACGAATCCGGAGGTCTTTTTTGTGCCCGTAGACGCGTCAACATTTTAAATGAAAAATTCTTGTTGTCATTTTATGCCAAAATTATTTCTATGTGTTCTCTGGTTTTGTTGGGTCTTCTTATTTTCTTAGTATTGCTGTATGGTTTCATTATTATTATTATTATTATTACCAACATATGGAGTTTTCTTACAGTAGTAATGAACTGAGATGTATCTACAGTCTCAAAGGCGTTCAAATTATTGTAGTTATTGTCTTCGGTTTTATCAGCCCCTCCAATCACGTGTGACATTTACTTTTCGCTCCTAGAAATTTATAACTACAGATAGTTATTTCTTCAGGGAGGACCCTTCTAAGAATAAACTCAAAGTGTTGCGTGGGAAGCGATCTCACTTTAAAAGGGGACTTCAGTTACATTTGTCAAAGAAAGTAACATATTCTTTCGATCCTTAGCCATATAATTTAATGGCCAACTCAGCCCACACGCGCCCACTTCTTTTAAATTATAAGAATATGTGGTTGTCTAGATTTTTTATGGTTCTGGGACTACTACTAAGACCCCGCTGTCTGATTGTCTGTCCGCCTGTCACCAGGTCGTGTCTCATGAACTGTGATAGTTCGATTGAAATTTTCACGGATGATGTATTTTTGTTGCTGCTATAACAAACTAATAAAAACAGAATAATATAAATATTTAAAGGAAAAAATCACATTTGTTGTATGGGGCTCCCATATTACATATTATATATTTATTGCCGTTTTTATGGGTAATGGTGCGCAACCCTTCGTGTGCGAGTCCGACTCGCACTTGGCCGGTTTTTTATTTATTTAATCATATGGGCAGTGTTTACCCTCGGGTCATGTTTACGTGGCCTAATGACTATTATCTTATTACTACAACCAGAACCAACGTACTCGTATTAACGTGCTTTTAAGGATGAAAACACTAAAAAGTTAAACTTCTTTGGCGACCATCCATCTATACTGAGCGCATGACTATGTTCTTAGTTATCAACATACTAATTAAGTTACAAACACCCTAAAGATAGTTAAACTTATTTACGCCTTTAAGATTTTTAGATCTTCATATTTTTTATTAGTATTGGGATGGGTCCTCTCTATCTATCTTTGGTTCCAAACCCATAATAATATCTGGGGACAATGTCACACAGATCATCCTAGCCCCAAACTAAGCAAAGCTTGTACTATGGGTACCAGGCGACGATATACGTACTTATATAGATAGATAAATACTTAAATACATAGAAAACATCCATGACTCAGAAACAAATATGCATGCTCATCACACAAATATTTGCACTTACCGGGATTCGAACCCAGGACCACCAGCTTCGTAGGCAGGATCACTACCAACTAGGCTACGGTGACCGTCCATAAGTATAAGGAACATTGGTTGTGTTATTATGTAGATCTCTGACCTGAATGTAAATAATTTCAAGTGACTAAATCACTGGAAAGTTCCCACTTCATGTCCGCCGAATGACGTCCACTGCTGGACAAATTTCTCCCCAAATATTTTTACAATGTAGATGTGTGCATCATGTGCAGGGATATGTCATAATCCCCACGCTTGGCAGACGGATTGCCGATCGCAATATGGTGGTCATATTACACAAAGAGACGCCGCTGTCCGTTTTCTAAGAGATAATTTCTCGGGACGATTTCTACGCCCCCTACGGGATGAGATACGGTGGTGATATTCTTTTCATACAGCAGTACCCACTTTACATATCAAAAATACATGCAGTCTTTAAAATCTAATTATTCTTAGCCTATGTTAACAGCACTTAACTATCCTCTATCTATACCATAATGATGCCTACTAAGAAAACAAGACTGCTGAGAGCGTTTTACTCCCAGAATGGCAATCTCCTGGCAAACATCCAACCGCTTGAAATTTATTTTACAACCTTAACTCCGCCATTTTTGGTTTAAAAGTGAGTTCAAAAATTTGTTGAACGTTTTAGGGGAATTTTGACACTATGTTTGACATTGCCAGTGTCAGACTATCGATTTAGCAACACATTAATCGAATATATTATGTTTGTTCATTTTGCCTTTTATAGCCTTATTTGTTGCAGCATTTTGTAAATGTTGTTAACTTTAAGAATTTGGTGAGGCAAGCATAAATAAAGATAAATCCCATAGTTATTAACGCCTGACTAAAGTTCAGTGTTAGAGTTTTTATTTTAATTTTAGATTTATTTTATGTTTTGCAAATTACAGACTAAATACCAATGGCTATTTCTGCCAGTCAGCCTTTAGGTGGTGTAGAGATATTGATGGTTATTAGTAGGTGCACCAGGGTTAGATATTAGAAGAAGATAGGTAATACACATGTACCAGCTGGTGTAGTCATAAAAATATAAACAGGGCATTATTGCGATGATAAAACAAGTGCAGTGGTTGTTTTATTACATACCTATGGTTTTACCTACGTTAAACTTTATAAATTGTGCCTTTGTGTTATTCCGGTATATGAGCAATACTACTACATAGTTTCATCAAAATCCGATTGGTAGTTTTTGCGTGAAAGAGTTACAAACTTCCTATAGTATGGAAGTAATCCATACTAACAAAGGAGAAGGAAATGACTCCATACATTCCTGGGCCCAGGTGTTAACTGAATCAAACTAGCCTTATTTGTGAGAGGATATAATAACAAGCCCTCACTGAAATTTTGGTGAAATTTGGCTATCCAGAGGAATCAAGTTATATGAAGTATAGTAAAAGTGAGGTTAAATTATAACATTGTAGTTTTTTACAAAATATTTTTGAATGGCTTCGGTTGTGTTATGGTTTTATGCATGGAGAATGTGACATGTCGAAGATCTGGCACGTTTGGATCCCCCGCGCCCCGTGCAGTCACTACAGTCGAAGAAAACCACAAAAACACGCATGTGAATCGATTCCACGAAAAACACTTGTCACTCGATTTTTAAACATATTCTGAGATTTTACCGATTTATTCTTAATCGATTGCGAGCAATTCATCATTATTTTATCGATTATTTCGTTTCATAACTTAAATTAAGTTTTCTCGCTTCCTAGATAGAAACATGATACCATATTTTGTGATTTCCTTTAGAAAAATATAACGGTTTTTTTTATTCACATTTCAACTAGTTAACTGCTGGGCCCAGAAGTTTCCTTCTCCTTTTCGTATTTATAATATTAGTCAATTCGTAATAAATTATACTCTATAAGCAGCCTACCGTCAGGCTTTAACACCTGTATTTGAGACTTATTAGTAAATATACAATATTAAATAAATAAACAATGTATATAAAAAATAACAGAGTCGTCCGCCACACAGTATTGATTAATTATCTTGCCTCTACTGATTGAATAGTAAGTGCAGATAAACAGTCCATCTACAAGACGATTTAACGAACTTGAAACTGTAACCACCATTTATCTTAAATTCAGTGAGTATCAGAATTTGACGAAAGAGATTTTAAATCGACCTTTAAAAGTAATTGATCAAATCAAGTTTTATCACGGTATAAACTCGAATATCTTGCTCCAGTATTTGTAGAACTATTAAATTCTTTTATACTGATTTATATGTTTTATTTTAACTTTTTCAAAGTGAAAAGTTTAATTTGTTTGATCATTTTCGGATTAATTGCAGTTTCAACGATTTATAGAATTGGTATAGGTTTTTTTTTCTTTCAATCTTAAAAGATAAATTAGACGAATTATTTTTGTAGAATTAATAGTTTTCAATCCAATTATAGTCAGAAAATGTGATTATTCTTTATTGCCATTAAAGCTTATAATAACTTTCTAAGTCGTTTAGTTTGGGGTCTTAGATTGATTAGATTGTGGTTTTAAAAAAATAGCAATGGTCATTTATTATTTAACTACTTACGAAAATATGTTTTTTTTAGATATCAGGAAAATAATTATTTCAAATATTTACAGAACGTACGGATATAAAAATGACTAATAAAATATATTTTTTTATCTTTTTCGCTGGATGCGGATAGCGCAAGACCGGCAATTGTGTAGATCTTTGGGGGAGGCCTTTGTCCAGCAGTGGCCGTCTTTCGGCTGATATGATGATGATGAATAAAATCTTGTTATAAATATTTTTGTAACATAATAATAAAAAGTAACGGTCATGGTGCCATCAGTACAGTTTCCATCCGTTCGTTCCCCCGTCTGTCACAGCAGTATATCTCCGCAACTAATAATTATTATAAAACATAGACGACCGTCGTGACTTTGTTGGTAGTGAACCTGCCTTCTTATCCAAAGGTTGGCGGTTTGATCCTCGCACAAGGTAAATATTTGTGTTCAAGAACATAATAATATCTAGGGACAATGTCACACAGATCATCCTAGCCCCAAACTAAGCAAAGCTTGTACTATGGGTACCAGGCGACGATATACATACTTATATAGATAGATAAATACTTAAATACATAGAAAACATCCATGACTCAGAAACAAATATTCATGCTCATCGCACAAATATTTGCACTTACCGGGATTTGAACCCAGGACCACCAGCTTCGTAGGCAAGAGCACTACCAACTAGGCTGCGATGACCGTTAAGTTTTGTATGTATACCATCTACATGTGTGCCTACAAATTTGCGGTTCAGCTGTCATACTAGTTTTTTTTTTCTTTAAAAAGATAATGTCCACATTAGGGAATTTAATCCCTGTGTCGCGGGTTTAATTCCTGTGTGTTCTTTACAAATATATAATAGACGGACACAAATTACATCCAGACTCAGAACAACTATTTATGGGCCCCACAAATAGTTATCCGGTGTGGGAATCGAACCCACGACATGAAGCGGCGAGGCGACTGTCTAAGCCACTGTGCCACACGAGTAACATTAGCTTACATAATGCTGGAATTCGAGCAAACATGTATTAACCTCGGGTTAGTTGAGTTTCATGTTTTAATATAGTTTTAATGAGAACATACAAAGCATCACAGTTATTCACGGTATTTAACTAACGTTTGTCTCTAGTTAACAAAAACACAATAAAGTAAAAGAGAACAACTCTACATTATTACATTTTTGGTTGAGTTGAATAAACGCCAGCGAAAGACCTTGGGTAATATGTAGAGACAAATTAGAGAGTTGGATGTCCAATGTTAGTATTGTTAGTTTAACGACTTGAATTGTAGAACTTTCGTGTAATTTCATATATAAAAGTAACACTTAATGTTTTATTGTGGAAATCTAGCAAGCTATTATGGCTGAGAGTTTCATATATGTTCATACCTACACCAGCTTTTTTAAATAATATTGTGGTTTATATTACACAAATGACCACACCTGGGTTTGCACGGGTATATAGAAAGGTAAATTATTTCAAACTAGCTGTGCCCCGCGGTTTTACCCGCGTTAAATTTTAAAAGTTATCTCAGCTCCTCCCCTTTATGTTATAGCGTGATAATATGTAGCCTATATGTTGACCCGTCCTCTTAGTAATATTAACGCAAAATTTGAAGTAAATCCATGCAGTACTTTTTGAGTTTAGCCCGGACATATATACAGACAAACAGACACACAGATAAAAATTCTAAAAACTATATTTTTGGGTTCAATATTGATTGTAGATCACGCCCCAAGTATCCTTTTAAAAAAATATTCAATGTACAGTTTCGACTTTCCTACGATTTTATTATATGTAAAGATTAGTCCTTCATATCAAATATATACTTCCTTTCTGACGGTCACCGTAGCCTAGTTGGTAGTGCTCCTGCCTACGAAGCTGGTGGTCCTGAGTTCGAATCCCGGTAAGTGCAAATATTTGTGTGATGAGCACGAATATTTGTTTCTGAGTCATGGATGTTTTCTATGTATATAAGTATCTATCGATATAAATATGTATATCGTCGCCTGGTGCCCATTGTACAAGCTTTGCTTAGTTTGGGGCTAGGATTTATGACACCCACGCAATAGTATGGGTTGGCCTATAATTGTAGTAATTATTTCTGTACCACCCATCTATGGACTGACCGCGAGCCTAGTTGCTTTACCTTGTCAATCACTTACGGATCGTTAAAAGCATCTAGCTATGACCGCCTCAATTGAATAAAACAACTGTTTACACGTATAATATTAGACATTTTATACTGTATATGAACTGTTTTTTTTTGGTAAGGCAGGGGGAATGCCTACGCATGCCACCCGCAAAAAGTGTCTACGGGTGGGTATGTCGGACTCGCACCTACTAAACCTAAACTGCCGTGGACTTCTCTTGGCACCTAATGGGGGGGGGGGGGGCGGGAACGCGGGTATGCTGCTCCGGTGCCCCCCTTTTGCACCATGTCCCAGATGTTTGGGACACGTACCCTGGGAGGGCTCTGGATTGCTCTCCCATATTGCCGACTCACATTCGTATTAGATAGATATAGATATAGATATTCGTTAGATATAGACTCGTATATGACCTAACCAAGTAGGCGGTAAACTATAAAAACCTCATGCCAAAACTACCCAAAAAAGTAATAAAAATGAAGGAGGCAAACGTGGTGTGTAAGGGTTGTTGTAACGAGAAATACGCTGACTCTGCTTTCTCTTTCAGGAACAGCGTGAGTCTAAGTAGTACTTGTGCTTGTACAATAATAATAATATCCTTAGACATTATTTACACGGCCATCTGATCCCAAATTAAGCGGAGCTTGTACTATGGAAACCAGATAGCTGTTATACTACATATTATTAGGATTAGGTCTTTTAAATAAACAGCCGACACTTCCAATAATCACTCTTTTATTTATTTCACTTTACACGTGTTAACCACTTAAAAACTACCACTCGACTGCCTGCCCCACTCAAACGCATCACCGATCACACCTCCCCTCTACGGTAAAAGTGACGTGTGTCCGGCCAATGCATCCGATTGGGCGAAGTCTCTGATTGGCCCCCGCAAACAGAATCAAATTAGAATGTAATAATTTGTAAACATTAATTAATTCGTGAAAAAAATATAAATAAATTGATATACAATGTTTGTATTATAATAGTAAGTAAATAATGTAGATAATTCATTGACATGTTACTTTCATAAACAATATACTTATTTTACTATAAATAAACCTAACAATATACTACATTTCTTTTGTAAAAACATATGTACGTATATAGATAATCAAATCAAATCAATTAGTTTATTTCAGTAACTTAGTCTATTACAGTATCAAGTGGTTGGAGCCACCTTTTAGAAAATAATCTTGCTTGTATTAAGAAGCTCCGCTCTTCTATAACAAGATTACATTAAATTAAATTTAACCGCTCATTATATAAAGATATGAAACTAAACTAAAAATAAAAACTTACGGTAAACTATATAATAAAGAAGGTATACCTATGCTAGTTATTAATTTGTTGAACAATATTTGTTAGTATTTTATAGTACTTAATATATATAACATATAATGTAATACAGAAATACATATGTGTGTGTGTGTGTGTGTGTGCGTGTGCGGGGTATGTGTGTGTGTGTGCGTGTGTGTGTGTGTTTGTTTGATTGCAGATATTGTGTGTCCTACGACAATGTTTGTGGAAGTCAAGCTTCTGTGTACGTTTTTACATTTAATTACAATATAAAAATTACAATATAAATTACAATAAAAATATTTTTTTTCGATATCATCGTAAGATTTTATCTTGAGCCATTCAGAGAGGACATTTTTACACTTGGTGTATGATAAAAGGTAAATATTTAGTATAATAACACCCAGACTCAGGAGAAACAGACATGTTAAGGCATACAAATATCTGTCCAAGGTGGTAATCGAACCCACGACCTGCGGGTTGAAAAGGAAGCATTTGCCAAGCACGCTAACGGGCCCGTCGTCGTATGCATGTATGAGGATTAACTTATTATTTCATTGAACGATTGGAAGATAATTTTGGTGGTATATAATTCTGCTACTGGTGATGCCATATAATATCCATCGCCGGAGTATTATGCAGAGTGCCAACCAGTTTTGGCCCAAATTCGATAAACATAATATAATTACAACATCTGTAGATAGATGTTAAAACTATCTGTCTCAATTACAAATTCCTTTATATTTAATTATGATTCTTTGTTAGATGCCTAGATTTGTTAAAACGATCGCATAACATACTTCTTTCTTTCTTTCATAGGGAAATAACATTTTTTTTTGAAAGAAAGAAAGAAATACTTAATTTTAGTTAGCTAAATATCGTTACTTTCATAAAATAAATCTTATTGTAAATTATTTCCTACAATCCGTGTACCTAAATATCTATAAATTCAGTCAAAAAAGTATCGGGAATGGATGATTTGTTTATGGTTCCAAATTCAAATTTTTGTTGTTAATTTGTTGTTGTTAGATTAGCACAACTGTTTTCCATTGTGGGGCGGAGTTTAGTTGCATCTGTTATTTATATTAAATATAAAAAGAATATTATTTGAGCGTTATGCGGCGTTTAAGAGAGCAAATTCGACGAAAAAAGGCCAGATTTGTGGAAAGAAAATTCTTGGATTTTGCACCACGATAATGCGCCTTCGCACAAGGCCATCATTATGAACGAATTTTTGACCAAACACTCAACAAATACCATCCAGCAACCACCATATTCACCAGATATGGCTCCAGCTGACTTCTTTCTTTTTCCTAAACTCAAATTACCACTTCGTGGTACCCGTTTTCAATCGGTAGAAGACTTAAATGAGAATTCGCGGCGAGAACTGAACTCAATTCCGAAAGCAGCGTTTCAAAAATGTTTTGATGAATGGATTATTCGTTGGCGTAAGTGTATCGTTTCTGAAAGAGCATACTTTGAAGGTGATAAAATAAATTTGGATGAATAACAAACATTTTGTATATTATTGATCTTTTCCCGGTAATTTCTTGACAGAGTAGTATGTACCTAGAAATAATTATAAATTAATTATATATTACTATGAACATGTTCTGACTATTTACAAACGCTTTTTTAAAGTCTACGTGAATAAAAACATTTTTTTATTTTATTTTATTTATTTTTTTATAATGTAATACATACAAATTAGTTAAAAGGTGCTTAAAAACAAAAACAAATTGCTGTGTATCATAAATGGGTGCCAACTTCAGCATAAGCTACATCAACAAATACTGTAACGTTAGTATTCTAGTTGGCCCTAGTTCTAGTTGTTTCTAGTCGGTAGTTTTTATAAGACAAACAAATAATTCAAAGTATAAACTATGTGTTAGCTGTTGTTTAGACAAGTAAGAAATGAAATTATCGAACACTAGCTATGCCTCGCAGTGTTACCCGCGTTCAACTTTATAAATTAAAGCCTATGTTTTATTCGGATATATAAGCTATAAAATTACAAAGTTTCATCAAAATCAGTTCGATTGCTTTTGAGTGAAAGAGTAACAAACATACACAACTACACACTCACAAACTTTCCCCTTTATAATATTAGTGTGATTGTATAAATGTATATATATATGGCCTTTGCGTCTGTTACAGACGATTTACGGCGCATTCTCTGAGAGACATTTCTTATGGTGGCTAAACAAACCGATGCGAGAGCGACATAGCCTGCCGCAGGCCTGACAAGAGAAGTTTGCGGTGGTTGGTGCCGAGCCGCTTTCATGTCGCTTTTGTCTCTTATCAGCAAGTACTCCGAACCAGGCTTCATCACAGATCTTACGACCCTCCACTACGCGTTTGCGCCATTCAACTCTATTTTCAGCGAGCTTTTCCCAGCTACAGTGGTCAATTTTAAAAGCAGCCATATCCCGCTTGGTGCAGTCTTTAACGCGAAGCAGAGGTCTACCGACATCGCGCTTCGCATTAGCTACCGCACCCAACAGAACACATCGCGGTATTCGAGTGGGTTCCATTCTGTGCACATGCCCCAACCAACGTAAACACTGTTTAACAAACGCTGTCAGGCTAGGTAATATATATGTATGATTATATTTAATACAGAATTTAATTTATTATATTTTTAACAATGTTTTAGAAATATTTGTTCACTCTCCAAACCTGTTTGTTATTGCGAGTAGATAACAAAGGGCTGTTTGTTAATGATAATTTTGTTACGATCCTGTACAAGCAATTTCATTGTGATTATTTACAGCTCCGTTTATTTTTTGTAAATTAATATATAAGTAGACAAGTATTGACGGGCCTGTTGGCGTAGTTGGCAAATGCTTGCTTTTCACGCCGGAGGTTGTGGGTTCGATTCCCACCCAGGATAGATATTTGTGTGCATGAACATGTCTGTTTGTCCTGAGCCTGGGTGTAATTATCTATATAAGTATGTATTTACAAAAGAAAAGTAGTATATGTAGTATATCAGTTATTTGGTATCCATAGTACAAGCTCTGCTTAGTTTGGGATCACATGGCTGCGTAAAATAAAATAAAAAAGGTTTTTATTCACGTAGACTTTAAAAAAGCGCTTGTAAATAGTCAGAACATGTTTGTAGTAATATAGTTGTATGCATTATTATTTCTAGTAACATAGATATTTAGGTACACATTGTATGAAAACATTTATAAAATTTATTTTATTATAGCAATGATATTTAGCTAGCTCGTATCAAGTTATTGTCAAGAGATTATGTTTAATTATCTAGTTTAAGTCTAATATTTTGACTACATATTGTCAATGGTTCTGTCTATATTAAGGTATTATTATTATGACAGACCTTGTGTTAATAACGACGGTCGCGCTTTAATGCTACCACCGGATCCAATGCGCCCCAACTGAGTGTGTGTGTAAATTATGTCCCAGGATATTATTATTATTGCTCATTTAATACTAAAGGAATTGATCATGGTCACGGGTTGACTGACTAAGATCAATCCAACTTGGTCGAAACGTTGGGAAAATAGCAATAAAGGTTATTCGCGTTAATACCTGTAAACAATGTTGTATATAAGTATTAAGATTGTTACAATAATAACATCTTAGGAGATTATTCAGACACGGTCATCTAATCCCAAACTAAGCAGAGCTTGTATTATAGGAACCAGATAACCCCTACAAGATCGACCGATGATCTTGTGCAGGTCGCTGGAAACTGCTGGATTCGAATATCGCAAGACCGGCAATTATGGAGATCTTTGGGGGAGCCTTTGGCCAGCCGTGGACGTTTTTCGGATGATACGATGATAACTCATATACTTTTAATTTTATAAATGTGTTCATACAATGTGTACCTAAATAACTATGTTACTAGAAATAATAATGTATACAACTATTTTACTACAAACATGTTCTGACTATTTACAAGCGCTTTTTTAAAGTCTACTGAATAAAAACCTTTTTTATTTTAATCATTACTTCCTTTTCTTTTGTAAATAAATACATACTTATATAGATAATTACACCCAGACTCAGGACAAACAGACATGTTCATGTACACAAATATCTGTCCTAAGTGGGAACTCACGACCAGCGTGCCAAGGCAAGCGTTTACCAACCACATCATGAGCCCGTCATGTTATACCAAAAAGCGCCACTATCACCAAAAAACTGTTACACTGATTGGCGATTTTGTTTTTTAATGTAACTGTTTGCATTTCTAAGAATAAACGATAAAAAACAACCGCTTATGAACAACAGGATGAATCTACGCATGAAGATACTGCCCAGAAAAGCAAACACTTTCTCAAGATTGGCATTATTGAGTGCCTCCTACAGACATTGCATTGAAGTTGAGGAAACTTCAGGCGCGTACTGTTACATTGCAAGAGACCAGTTTACTAAATAAAATAGTTCCTGAACAAGTTAAAGATACTGCAGAGGGTACACAACCTTGCGGTAATACTCAAGATCGCTCTCGAAGTCTTCTGAGAAGTACTGAAATATAATGCGTAGCCAAAAACGGTGACGGTCTTAATTGGCTTACTAGTCTGACCTATTACTATGTGTCTGACCCATACAGAGTATACATAGTAATTGCATATCAATGATAAAGTCACGCATCACACAATCACACTAATATTATAAAGGCGAAAGTTTGTGAGTGTGTATGTTTGTAACTTCTTTACGTCTAAACGGCTAGAGCGATTTTAATAAAATTTGGTATGGCGTTAGCTGACACCCTGGATTAACACATAGGCTATAATTTATAAAGTTTACCGCGAGTAAGACCGCGGGGCACCGCTAGTAAATTAATAAATATCTTGGGGCCACTAACACACTGACATCTGCTCCCAAAACAAGCACAGTCTATACTATGGCAACCAGAAAAGTGATAAACATACTTATATATTCTTAAATACACATCCAAATTATAGACAAATGACACACAGACACAGAACCAAGAACCGTGCTCATCACACAAAGGTTTGTCCCGGGTGGGATCGAACCCACGACCTTCGATTTAGAAATCACGGTCACTCGCCACTAGCCCAAAACCAAAACCAAAACTAAACCAAAACCCGTCCTATGGCAACCAAACAACTGATAAATATATTTATGTATTGTATGTATTTCTGAATACACATACAAATCACACTAATATTATGAAGGCGGAGAGTTTATGAGTATGTGAGCGTGTATGTTTGTTACTTCTTCACGTCCAAACCGCAGGAGCGATTTTAATAAAATTTGGTATGGAGTTAGCTGACACCCTGGATTAACACATAGGCTATAATTTATAAAGTTTAACGCGGGTAAAACCGCGGGGCACAGCTAGTTATAGATAAATGTCACACAGACACAACCAATAACAGTGCTCATCACACAAAGGTTTGTCCCAGGCGGGGGTCGAACCCACGACCTCTCGCTTATCAATCAGGGTTACTTACCACTAGACCAATGATATTATTTTAGTGCAGGCAACGTCGTTAAAAACTTAAAATGTTTTTATAGAATTTTTGTACTTTTATTGCCTTTGCAAAACTTAATAGACGACTCGTATTTTAAGTCGTAGATATTCGGCATAAATATTCCCAATCGAGCGGCAATAATTCACAAGTTAAGCCACCTAGGAGTAGGTGGCTCCAACAGTTTGTAAAGGTTTAGAGCGCGAGCCGATAGGTCTGGAAAGGTAATATATTATAGTATCAGTATTAAATAATTTGCGTGTTTGGCTCGGTTTTATATTTCAATATTCATATATATTTCAGCTTTATGCTATCATAAATTATGATAAAACAATCAAGAAATCTTTTGTCTGCCTTGTCGGTCTAGTGGTAGGGTAATCGCAAATAATTATGTCCTGGGTTTGAATCCCGGGTCGGACTAAAAAGTGTTTTGACATTTTTCTTTAAAGAAAAATGTTTCATTATCCGCTTGATATCTAGGAGTCACGGATCTAGTACGTACATATCACCCCCGTGCCGTGGAGAGCATGAAAAGCCGTCGGTCCTGTATATGACCTCTTTCCAGTTCTATAGCTAGTCGTCCCATCGGATCACGAGAGTGATTGAATAGAAAGTGTTAGCGCACACACTTTCGCACTATAATATGTCCCGCGCGACCAAGAGCACATTATTATTATTTTATTGTATTATTTATATAACTATTAAAATAACGTAATAATCTGACGATAATGATACTTGAGAGATCTTTGGGGGAGGCCTTTGTCCAGCAGTGAACGTCTTTCGGCTGATATGATGATAATGATGAATGATACTTGCACTAGCGGCTATTTTATTAAAGTATTATACGCATTAGTGAACTGAATCACTTTTTTTTTATATGACAGGGACAGCACCGACTAAACTTAACCTGCCGTGGACTTCTCTTGGCACCTGATGGGAAGAGCCCCGGCGTTTCTGCAATGTCCCAGATGGTCGGGACATGTACCCTGGGAGGGCTCTGAATTGCACTCCCCTATTGCCAACTCCTGCCAATCTGGCACAGTGAGTGCGCCACAAACAGATCGCTGTCGCCCGGAGCTGCTTGAGTGTACTGAATCCCTGCGTCGCGGGGTCTTTTACAAACATATAATTGACAAACATAAAGTACATCCAGACTCAGAACAACTACTTATGGGCCACACAAATAGTTGTCCTGAGCGGAATCGAACCCGCATACTGTCTTAACCACTGCGCCACACGTGCAGATACTTTTCCTTAAAATAATGTTTTTGTTATTTCACAATTTACAGTAATAATGGATATATATATGTATAACGGTTTGATAAAAATACTTGGATTTCTTTATAGTCATTTCTTAAGTTAATCTGAGTTCATGTACAACTACTTAACGCACACACTACAGCGTTTTCGGATAACATGCATCATCCATCACCGCGTATTGACGGCAAGTTATTAAATGAAAACACAAAAAACTGGTGATGGATTGCAAATTTAGCTTCCGTGCTCAAATCCCATCGGATGAGAACATATTTTGTATTTTTTTATTACAAACTTATATAGAAGCCAATTTGGAAATTTGAATCAAATCATCTCTATTGGCATAAAACAAGTTTTAAATGGTAGAAACATTATTATGAACTAGCTGACCCCGCAGTTTTACCCGCGTTAAACTTTATAAATTATAGCCTATGTGTTAATCCAGGGTATATATATCTTGCAGAAAATAATATGTCAATACTTGAGATTTGGAGCTTTTTTTTTTTGTTAAGACAGTATTCACACTGTCTCCTACGCATGCCATCCGCAAAAAGTGTCTACAGGTGGGTATGTTGGAGTCGCACCGACTAAATGTACCTTCCGAGGACTTCACTTGGCACCTGATTCAGGGAACCCCGGGTATGCGGGTATGCTGCTCCGGTGCTGCCCTTTTCATGCGTCATGTCCCAGATGGTCGGGGCACATACCCTAAGAGGGCTCTTGCTGGCCCTCCCTATTTGCCGACTCCTGCCAGTCAGGCGCAGCGACTGTGCCACAGTCAGATCGCTGTCTTCCCGGAGTTGCTTCCACGTGGCGGCAGTAGAGGACACTTCTCACACTGCCACTGCAGGTCCTAGGGGAGTTGGGCTACCGGCTGCCGCCGCCGCCCCGACGCCTCCTTAAGTAATTCAAGCCACTTCCATTCATTGATTACGGATTAGGAAATGGTCTTAAAACCAAGAGAGACATCGAATCTAGTGCATCAAGTATGTTTGCTAAGGCCAGCACAGACTGCTTTAGGGGTATAGAGCGGAAAAGAGTGGCCTCCCTGATGCGGCGCGTGCGTAACAGCAACCAACCTTCTGAATACCATATTGAGAAAGGTTAATTATCCGGTTGTGAAACACTGGAATACCATCATTCAAAGTCAAAATAGTGCTTATGTACAGCCGCCAGCACATCAAGCTATCTGTCAAATTTACCCAATTGAAAGTGAACCGTATGCTTTTGTGATGAAGTTGAAAATCTATAAAAGAAATTTGACAGATTGGGGTAGCTAGATGTGCTGGCGTCTGTAATAATAAAGAAATAATTTGTAATGTTGACATTGAATAATGATATACTAACATAGTTATAAGTATGACTTACTAAGTATACATGGAATATTTTAGATTCTGAAATAAAATGAATATTAATAAATGTCCAGGCAAAAGCGGTGTGCAAAGAACGAAACAAATGGAAATCCGTTATCTCTGCCTACCTCTCTAGGAGCAGGCGTGAGTCTATGTATGTAACACTTATCGCATTCTGTTTTAATCCATGTTTTTGCTATAGTTCTTTCGATTTCACACTAAATTTTACTAATTAATACGTCATTGTGTAACCTGTTATCAATTAACAAGAGCAAAATCTATCTACCGTGTTCAATTGGGCTGAGATAGAAATGTTAGTTGTTAAATTTTGCTTACGTGTCTTGGCACTGCGCCGTCCACCCACTGGCTTGTACTCAGCAGAATGTTTAAAACAAGTTTAGTGGAGCCAAGGAAATACTTTGGATAAAACTTCAGACTGTAATGTTTAGATAATGGACAATAATAAGGGTTTGGACGATTCATTTTGGAGTAATACATACCAGAAGTAACTAACTGCTACAGGTGATTTAGTAAATAATAAAAATAATATCCTGGGTCATTATTCACACTCGGCTATCTGATTTCAAATTAAGCCGAGCGTGTACTGCTGAAATCACATGTAAATTTATTATTTTTTATAATATTAATAATTATTATTTATATAGATAACTAGCTGTGCCCGCGACTTCGTCCGCGTGTTAATTAGTTTATTACGTTTTTCTTGTAAAATAAAAAACTTTTTCTAAAATAAAAGTAGCTTAAGTTACTCCTTATTACATCAGCTATCTGCCAATAAAAGTCCCGTCAAAATCGGTCCAGCCATTTCAGAGATTAGCCGGAACAAACAGACAGACAGACAGACAAAAATTGTAAAAAAACCTTTTTGGTGTATGTACCGTATATATATTCATATTATTATTTATATAGATAACTAGCTATGCCCGCGACTTCGTCCGCGTGTTAATTAGTTTATTACGTTTTTCTTGTAAAATAAAGAACTTTTTCTAAAATAAAAGTAGCCTAAGTTACTCCTTATTACATCAGCTACCTGCCAATAAAAGTCCCGTCAAAATCGGTCCAGCCATTTCACAGATTAGCCGGAACAAACAGACAGACAGACAGACAAAAATTGTAAAAAAACCTTTTTGGTGTATGTACCGTATATATATTCATATTAATGTAGTAAAAACTGGTTATTTCAATATTACAAACAGACACTCCAATTTTATTTATTTGTATAGATTACACCCAGACACAGGGCAAACAGACATGTTCATGCACACAAATATCTGTCCAGAGAGGGAATCAAACCGGGAAAGGCATCTACCAAACACGCCAACATTTATATAAATCTGTTAAGTTTTAGTTTTTATAACATTACTAGCTGTGCCCCGCGGTTTTACTCGCGTAAAATTTTGTTAATTATCACAGCTCCTGCCCCGTAGGTGCTAGCGTGATAATATGTAGCCTATATGTTGACTCGACCTCTTAGTGATATTCATGCAAAATTTGAAGTAAATCCATGCAGTACTTTTTGAGTTTAGCCCGGACATACATACAGACAAACAGACAAAAATTCTAAAAACTATATTTTTCGTTTCGATATCGATTATAGACCACGCCCCAAGTATCCTTTTAAAAAAATATTCAATGTACAGTTTTGAATTTCCTACGATTTTATTATATGTATAGATTCTCAATGCAAAGCGTAAATCTAATCTCAAAAATAATCATATACTCGTATGTATTCGTCCTTCGGTCGTGGAACTAGTATATAATTCACATGCAACCGTGAACATATCTGCTGGCCACGTTTCAAGAAAACAAAGCCAATGGGTATCACCTACATCCTCCGGAAGGATGTTAGCAATCATTATCCTGGGACATTATTCACACACGGCCATCTGATCCCAAACTAAGCAGAGCCGGTACTATGGAAACTAGATAACCATCACAATAATATTATAAAGGCGAAAGTTTGTGAGTGTGTGAATGTGTATGTTCATTACTTCATATACGAAACTTTGTAGTAATATGGCTATAATTTATAAAGATTAACGCGGGTAAAACGGCAGGGCACAGCTAGTACGACATATGCCTACTACATATAATAATAACATCTGGTGACAATGTCACACAGATCATCCTAGCCCCAAACTAAGCAAAACTTGTAATATGGATACCAGGCGACGATATACATACTTATATAGATAGATAAATACTTATATACATAGAAAACTCAGAACTCAGAAACAAATATTTGTATTCATCACACAAATATTTGCACTTACCGGGATTCGAACCCAGGACCACCAGCTTCGTAGGCAGGAGCACTACCAACTAGGCTAGGAGACCGTCAATGTTTTTGTAAATACATACTTATATAGATAATTACACCCAGACATGTTCAAGCACACAAATATCTATCCTGGGTGGGAATCAAACCCACGGCCTACGGCGTAAAAACAAGTACCTACCGACCACGTCAAACGGCCCGTCAATTTCATAGTCCCCGCAATACATTCAAACCAACCACATCCTCGCGGAAAATAACAAGCAACGACATGGTGAAATTACTAAATTTCATTGCAGCACGTGACATGAATCTGAAACGTACGTTTTCAAACGTATTTAGAATTTAAATTCTCGTTTTTACCAATACAGAGGGTATCATTATGTTTTAAAGAAAGGGGAAACGTGTGGCAAAATTAGGGATATTTTTGAAGGGGCGTAAGGTCTTAATTTATAAATTATATGTAACGTACGGAATCGTTTCAGATTGATTAATAACTTCACGAAAACTTAAACAGAATCTTTTTTTATATGACAGCAAAGTAAATGAGCAAGTGGGTCATATGCTGCCTATGGAGACTCGCAACACCAGAGGAGCCGTAAGTGCGTTGCCAGCCTTCAAGAATTATTTATAGTATCAACATAGTTGGTAAGGTACATTTTTTTATTTATTTTCGTGGTTTAATTTTGCTCCCAGTAATTGAGGACAGTTACCGTTAATGACGTAACAATGTAAAGTAAACTTTGTATATTACTGCCAAAATCACTAATTTACAAGTGTTATTTTTTCAAAGTTTACGGGAATGAAAGCGTTTCTAATTTTATTTTATGCCATAGGGCGGCTTGAACAACTTTGATATAATCACTACCCAACCGTAAAGTACGACATTTTGATTTACCTATACGTAGATTTGTAGTTGAATCTGTTACTTGCGTAGACTATAGTCACAATGACATTATACAAATAAATTCCTCAGCACGCTTTTAACTATACAACTATTTCATTTAGATGGTGTAATAAAACGGTTTCACCTCATAAAAACATTTTAGACACTAAGCCTGAACATATTAGTGAAACTAAGTTGCTGGTATTTGACTTAGTTGTTGAAGGCTCTAAATTTTAACTCCCTCAACAATGCTGTTTGTGTGTAAATAAAAAATGTGAGCCATCACGGGACGCCTGACAGATGTGAAACATCGACATTATTTTGTAAAAGTAATATGCAGAAAAGAACATATTGTGATAGGAACTAAATATGTCATAATGATAAAATAAAAAGTCGATTGCGCATGGCGACGCGTCGCCACACCGTACACACTACTATCGTATAGCGTGGCGACGCGTCGCCACGGCATGCGTCGCCACGCCAGAAATCTGTTTTTACGTGCGGCTATAGATGTTTCACATCAATAAAAGCTACAAGTAAATAAAATATGAATAATCTTTATTTTTAAGTAAAAACTACGTCCGCATTTAGCAAATAAATCCCTGTATAACTTTTCCTACTTATGAGTCGCTGAAATAGTTATTTTTATGGCAAAATACGAGGCCATTGAAGGAGTTAGAATGGCGAAAAACTGAATCTGCGTATGGCACAATGGTAAGACAACAAACAAATTACTTCAGTTTTTGATGTGTAACATTTTTTCACTGGTTAGCTGGTTATTTTTCGTGGGAATGATTTTGGAAAAGAAACGGAAATCTGCTATAATAAACCGGGGAAGCGCGCGCACACACAGCGCGCTATTTGATTTGACCAATGAGCGCGCGCGTTGGTGGCGATGTCTATGAGATGGTGCCAACCCATTTTGCATGAGGTTGGTACCACAATGTGCTGTTATATTTTTATTTTATTTTATTTCATCTGTAAGGGTTCCGTACCATTATCTATAAAAACGAGTAAAACATTCACGTTTGTTGTATGGGAGCCCCCTTA
Organism: Pseudoips prasinana; assembly: GCA_951640165.1. Lineage (NCBI taxonomy): Eukaryota > Metazoa > Arthropoda > Insecta > Lepidoptera > Nolidae > Pseudoips > Pseudoips prasinana. The sequence goes on from OX621247.1 coordinate 34,550,508, forward strand.
AATATTTATTTGATTTAATTTTAGCAACAGAAATACAACATCTGTGAAAATTTCAACTGTCTCACTATTACGGTTCATGAGATACAGCCTGTGACAGACGGACAGACAGACAGCGAAGTCTTCGTAATAGGGTCCCGTTTTACCCTTTGGGTACGGAACCCTAAAAATGCTGACACAATAAATTTGTTTAGACGTAAGCTGAAAGAATTTTTAATATATAAGGCATATTACTCAATAAATGATTATATAAATGACAAAAATGTATGAATTTAGTTTTAGTAATGATTATAATGTGATATTAATTATTATTTGTGATATTAGACATCAGATATTATTATAATATGCAGTCTTCTTCTTCTTCTTCTTCAATTTATTTATATTCAATTAATTATATGACCAAAGATGTTTATTAGTGACTTAATTATTTTAATTATTTATAGAAAATGATAGAAATTGATGTATTTTTAGAAACAATATTAATTGTATTGATAGATAATGCTCGTTGCTAAGCATAACAATTAAAATGTTTAAAATATTGCACACCTCATTGGTATGTTACAGAGATACTTAATACAATACCACATTGTTCTACCTGTAATAAGCAATAAATAAATTTGACTTTGACTTTGTATATTGTACTGCCTGAGCTGTGGCCCGAAGCCCATAAGGGTGCCCTCAGGTATTAGTCGCTTAAATTAAGCTACTGGTTGAGAGCCTTTTGCGCTAGCCAACTGCTCGTTGTTTTCAATTCTTTAATTTTAATATACAATTGCTAAATGTAACAATAATAGCTTAGTAACTTACTATTTATTATTTATTTAAGGACATTAAAAATATATGTGACGAAACAGACCGCATGGACGGACTAATTCAAAATATTTTGTTGCTTTAATTACTGTGTTTATGTAATACATTGTGAGCTTGACAAGTACAAGTGTATGTAAATACCCAAGTGCTGAATAAATTTCATTATTTCGTATGTATGTACTAACTTGGCCACTTATGAGAACATCTCATCAGTGAGTGACCGCCTGCCAAGATAAATGGCAATATCGCTCCAGGGTCATTTGTGTAAATAGGTTTACTGTGATTATGCTCGCCATGTTGGCAGGCTCATATCGAGCTAATAAAATATGGGTAACAGCTGTTGGTTAACGCTATCACTAGGTGTATTATTATCGTGATTTTTAGACATACTTTGTAATAAATATTTATTTGTCTGAAATAAGTTATCTATACTAATATTATAAAGAGGTAACGTTTGTGAGTTTGTGACATTGTAAGGGGTAATCTCTGGATCTACTGAACCGCTTTACAAAATTATTTTACCAATAGAAAGCTACGTTATTGTGGAGTGTCATAGGCTATGAAAAATTCCAAAATTAATAACGTATCTTTACTTAATTTTGAATAATATAATTCAAGTTGCGGGACAAACGGGCGTGGACAAAAATATTTATAACGCGGAACGAATTCTGCGGGCACGAAGTGAACGAAGTCTGTGTATAATAATTTGAGAGGTCAAACGCGTTCTAAGCTGTAAGATTGGATCTTCAATATAAGGTATTTTCTTACTTATCGAATGGGGAGTGGTTACCCTGGTGTCAGAGATATTCAAGCCACCCATCAGGCCTCTAAAATGGCTTACGACAGTAGTCAAATGACTAAAATCGATAGCTTGACGTGCCCTTCTAAGCATGGAGACGCTGGGAAAGTAAACCAATTTGGAAGTTAACCATCTATAGACTTATTACTTATATTACTTAACCTCCCCGATCAATTACGGACCGGTGAAAGCATCTTTCTATGAACGCATATACGGTAATAAAATTTAAGTTAAGTGCAACAAGGTAGTGCACAGCTTTTTTCCTCTCTTCAAGCTGTAACATAAGTAGTAGACGTAACTTATCTACCCATGAAACTAAACTTATTAAATAAAACCATTTTGCAAAGTACGCAATACGTTTTTTACTCTCCTTTCTTACCAGCATTAGCTGATCAATTCTTGTATGGGAAGAATTATTGACACGCATATATGACTAACATAGTTATTTTAATTATTTTTATACATATAAATTAACCTGTTCAATCTGTGCGAAGGTAGGGTGAAAGTATATATAAGTGTACTATATCCAGTTCCACCCTACCTTCGCATAACACTACATACCTGGAGGTTTGAAAAAGACGCAGCAAAGATAAGTTCGTTCATTGTACCTTATTCATAAATAAATAAATAATATCTTCTGATTCCAAACTAGGCAAAGCCTCTGTTATGGCAACCAGACAACTGATAAACTTACGTTTTTTTTATGACTACTTGTCGCGGGGTACTTTACAAACATATAATAAACGGTCACAAATTACATACATAAATATTTATTACATACACTTAATAAATAAAACACTCCCAGACACAGAACAGATAATCGTGTTCATCGCACAAATATTTGTCCTGAGTGGGAATCGAACCCACAACCTCTGTCTTTGCAGTTAGAGTCACTAACTACTAGACCAACAAGACAGGCAGGTATTTAATTAAATGCTAATTATATGTTACTAGCTGTGCCCCCCGGTTTTCCCCACGTTATAAATCTCACTTTATAAATTATAGCCTATGGACGTCCAGCCGTTTAGACGTGAATAAGTAACAAACATACACACTCACAAACTTTCACCTTTATAATATTAGTGTGATACATTTTTGTTTTTGTTAATTGTCACGATCGTTGCAAACTTCTTATGCATCCTCTTAACAAGTTACCAATATTTTACTAACTTTAAATTATTTCTAACGTCTATATGAGTGTATTTTAATAACATACGTCGTACTTGTTAAATTATTATAATTACATATGTGGAACAAAGAAAGTTAATTTGCCTCAGTTTGTAAACTCTTTGGTTACGTCAACACTTGTGAATAAACAATATGGAGGGAGCGTGTGTGAAGTTTACGAAATGGTTTCTTTTTATGAGTTCTGCCAATGTTGTTTGTTAGTTATGTTTTTGTAAGTGGCAGCTTGTATGAATGAACACGCAATGTATTGTAAATTTGTAGTATTGTTGAAGCCTTTATAACTAGGTACCTTTACGGGTCTGTAAGTGCATATAGCACCTAGGCTTGTCTGTACACAGAGCAGATATTTGGATGCATGAACAAATTATAATAATAATAATCTTTATTGTTCAGAAAATATATAGTCTCGTTACATAAATCTCTGGTCTCCACACTAAGATTCCCTGTGTCGTGGAGGCCAGTCTCTTTCATCTTGGTTCAAAAATACAATAAAATTATTAAATTACAATTATATATATATATATGTAGAAAAATTAAAGTTAAACGTAAATAAAGGAGAAGGAAACTTCTGGGCCCAGCAGTTAACTAGTTGAAATGTGGATTCAAAAAACCGTTATATTTTTCTAAAGGCAATCACAAAATCTCATATCATGTTTCTATCTAGGAAGCGAGAAAACTTAAATTGAGTTATAAAACGAAATAATCGATTAAATAATGACAAATTGCTCGCAATCGATTAAGAATAAATCGGTAAAATCTCAGAATATGTTTTAAAATCAAGTGACATGTGTTTTTCGTGGAATCGATTCATAGCGGATCGTATTCCATAATTTTTTCTTCGGGCAACACTTCTCTGCCTGACAGCCTTTACATGCTCTTTGACTGTCACTCGTTCGTTGTCTTTCTTTTTAAGTGCGCACGTATTTTTCATGTTTTATTTGTGGTTTTCTTCGACTGTAGTGTCTGCCCGGGGCGCGGGGGATCTAAACGTGCCAGATCTTCGACATGCCACACTCTCCATGCATAAAACCATGACACAACCGAAGCTATTCAACAATATTTTGTAAAAAACTACAATTTAACCTCACTTTTACTATACTTCATATAACTTTATTCCTGGATAGCCAAATTTCACCAAAATTTCAGTGAGGTCTTGTTATTATAATTATCCTCTCACAAATAAGGCTAGTTTGATTCAGTTAACACCTGGGCCCAGGAATGTATGGAGTCATTACCTTCTCCTTTATACATTTAAACATGGCATATGGCTAGAAAACGGTGGGTGTGTGTGTGTGTGTGTGTATGTGTGTGCGTATGTTTCTGTGTTTGTATATGTGTCTTGTCTCCACAAAAAAAAACAAAACTTGTATATCATTGTTGAATCTAATCGGTGGTTTTAAAAGAATTTAGAACTTTTATTCAATAGTTTAATAGTTTCTCTAGATCGCTGTAATTTAGACTTTTAAGGTATATATAAGGTATAACAAGGTATTCCAGCGATTTCCAGCGACCAGGGGCCTGCCCACGCTGCGTCTTGCGGTTCGTGGTCGCCAGTCAAGAACCTTTCTGCTCCAACGGTCGTTGGTTCTACAAACTATGTCCCCTGCCCACCGCCACTTCAGCTTTGTAATTCTTCGGGCGGTGACTTTGGGTCACACAAAGAGCACCATTATAGAGCACTATGCTCGAAATTTCCCTGCGAAATCGAATCAGAAATGTCTGTTTATCGACTTCGAAATAAAACCTCTCGAATCTGCATGTGTATATTGACCATCGACGGACACGTCGCGGAGGACATCATCATCATATTGTTATTTTTGGCAGAGCGCCTACCCCAAATAGCGGGTACTGGTTCGAGACTTTCACTGATTGCCCATTTATTGTTACAAATTTGTTACAAAAATCTTATACAACTACGTCATCCTACAGAAATGACTTCTATCAAGTCTTAAACGCATACGAAAATATTAAAACGACTGGTAAGACTGGCTTTGTCCTGGCTACAAAAGAATTCAAAAGCAGCCCGTACTGCAGTGAAGGCTTCTAAAAGCAAATTGGCTGTTTAAAAATAAACAATGACCTGCAGTGGGTAATAAAAAATAGTAAAAGGTATTGATATTTAGTGCAAAGAATCAAGATAGACCACCATGGGTATATACAACAAGTTTTTCCAGCGTTTTCCATGACGGTATCCCGGGACGGGGACGGGATACAGCCGTGATTTAGCCGTGTGGTTTCAGGCCAAGAAATAATAATAGGGCCACCTCATACCATCTCGTGGCTGTCGTCAAAGTGACTAAGGGCTGGTTGGGCAGCAGCATCATCTATGTACTACCTAATTGCCCGCTTGAGTAGGTTTCGCCGGACCGTCTCAACTGGGCCGTGTTGAAACCGGTAGTAGAGACACCCGCTGAGTTTGTTTCGCTGGGTCTTCTCAGTTGGGGCGCATTGGATCCGGTGGTAGCATTAAAGCGCTAGACTATTACTAGAAATAATAATGTATACAACTATAATACTACAAACATGTTCTGACTATTTACAAGCGCTTTTTTAAAGTCTACGTGAATAAAAACCTTTTTATTTTTTATTATTAACGTTCTGCTTACGCTTAAATTAAATAAATCGAATTTAATATTGCTAGATTCAACGGTAAAAATTTACATAGACGCAAGTGCTTCTGGTTGAATTTCAGCCATCATCAACGGGCACTAGCCATAAGCAAGATTTTTTAGTACAAAAGTGGGTGCCAAAAAACAGGTGTTCTCTCTCTCTCTCTCTATTCCTTCACTCCCACCATCCAATGGGTTATATTTCTTTCCTGTCAGAAATATCCCGAAACACTTCATGCCCCGAACGGGAAAACGAATTCAGGACCTCTTTATCTTCGGTTGAACACAATAACTCTAGACCAATGAGGCATTTTCAAACATTTACCTTCTGAGTCACAGTCTTAACTAGTTCAGAGGGTACGGATAATATGCTAAAAAACATGGTCTATGCAAATTTAGTGGATACACCGTAGTTTTAAGCATAAAATGTAGATACATGCATGCAAACTCCTGTGTTCTCTCCTGTATTAGGTTTATTATACTTAATAAAGGAAATTTGAATTTGAATTAAAGGGTAAAATTAAGGACTGTTTCTTTGAAGGTGTTCTATAAACCGTTAACTAACAGTGGCTAAGTGACGCAATAACATAGGTACATATTACATTGAGTATGATTAGCCTTCTAACGACCAAGGATACGTAAATAAGTAACTTAATGGATTGAAGGTAACGGGCAAGGTTGAGTTCAGTAAAGGTTTAAATAATTAAGGAGTCACTTCCTATCGGGCATACATTAAAAAGGTAATTGATTCTGTACTTTATTTATAGCTTTGTTACTGTACGACACTATCAACTTAATAATAAAACTTCGTCATTTTGTCAGTGATTTTTCCCGGCTCAGATGTGTGAAGAGTAGTTACTTACCGCATGAGCAGTGGTTTCCTTAATGTCAGAGTTGTTCAAGCCGCCTAATAGGCCTCTGACATGACACTCAGACTCAGAACAACTAAATTATGCGTCACAAAAATAGATGTCCTGTGCGGGAATCGAACTAGGAACAGGAAGTGACAATTTAAAGTTTTAAATATAATTTACTACATCTTATCTGAATGGTTCTGTCTATATTAAGGTGAGAATTCCATATTATTATTATGAAGACCTGGTCTTTATAGAGACGGTGTAAACCGCTGTACCATACGTACAGTCAAATGTCAGGATGGGAAAATTGGACCTTAGTAAAATATAAAACCATTGGTGAAAGTCATTTATTTTGGCCATGATGTATACAGTATCTATATTTCAGTTTCACCAGATGATAAAAAAAAATTGTTCTGGTTGAGGACCGAACCCACCTCTGACTTAGCTGTCAGGATCACTTACCACTAGGCCAAGAGGCCCGTCAGTACAAAAACTAAGTAAAATGGAAGGCGATGATTGAGTCAAACAAACATATGTGCATGTTTTTATATCATTATTATTAACCTCACTCATATTTTCACAGAATTCGTAGCAGGAAAGTTGCTCGTAGCTTCGTAGTAACTTGTAGCCTCTTAGTAGTTTGAAGCGCTACGCAGTTACGTTACGTTGCTTCGAAAAGGGCTAAATGATTATCATACTGCCAAAGTCATATAATCATATATTTGTAAGATAGACTATATAGCTGTTATAGAATTAGATGTTAGATCCATAACTGCATCATTCTTTAAATTGCATGTGACGTTTAAATGTAATTTAGGCTTTCAATTTCTTTTTTATTAACTAAACAATCAAGGTGTTTATTTATTGATACAACCTTAAATAACTGGTGTATACCAGAAAGGAAAAATGTCATTACCATTTATTAGTTATTGAGAGTCACGAATTCCGCCATTGAACTACTAAGCCTATTAAGTCTATTTAATCATCATCATCATAATATCAACCGAAAGACGCCTAATGTTGGACAACGGCGGGAGGTGTTTGCCCATCAGTGCCGTATTAGATATATATTTGTTTGATAGTTTAAATATCTCCACAATTGCCGGTCTTACGCTAACAAGATCATCGGTCCACGCTACGTCTTCAGATTCCTGGTCATTTTTTTTTAAAGGCAACGCCTGCACTCTTGAGTCCTTTAAAAACATATAATAGACGGACGCAAATTACATGCAAACTCAGAACAACTATTTATGGGACTTACAAATTGTGGTTCAACAATTGTTGTTGAACCCGTGAAACGAAACGGCGAGGCGACTGTCTCAGCCACTACGCCACACGTATTTATTGACCGTATGGCTCTTAAAACCGGTATAATTTTACCTATGTTAGCGCAAAGTTGTAGGAAGAGACTCCGTTAAACACTGCGCCACTCGTGTAGTCGGTCACCATCAGTTGCTGTTAGTATGCAAACAATAAATAAGGGTGTAGTGGCAACAACTACAGTATAAAACCTACTTTCTACAAATTCTCTATGATAGTGAGTGACGTTTAAAAAAGATAGAACTTAAAGATTAAGTCAAAAAGTAAAATAGTTTTACATGTTAACACGCTTCTGATTTCTACTCCTTCTACTAATTTATTGGTCTCACTAAATTGGTGACTCCTACTAAAAGTTCATTATACACCGTAAGAGTGAGACAGTATTATTTTTAGGTGTGAACCTCCTATACCTACATATAGAACGTGGCCTCTTTCCATCTTTGATTGATTTAGGTAGACGCGACAGATTGAGATTTATATTTGGCACCAAATTTGTTGGAAAATCCGATTTTCGGATTCGTTTAGACGTAATCCGACAGCTGTGTTTGTATAAGATCTTGCTTTTTCATTTCACTTTCAATTCATTCTCTTTGCGCTTTTAGGGATGAAGGTAATGTTTCGTTATTAAGTACAATGGTATATAAATATTTGACATTTTTAATTATTATTTAATGGTCTAATTAAAACTAGCTGTGCTCAGTGGTTTTACCCGCATTAAACTTTATAAATTACTAGCTGTGCCCCGTGGTTTTACCCGCGCCAAACTTTATGAATTATCACAGCTCCTCCCCCGTGGGTTATAGCGTGATAATATGTACCCTATATGTTAACCCGACCTCATAGTAATATTCATGCAAAATTTGAAGTAAATCTATACAGTTCTTTTTGAGTTTAGCCCGGACATACATACAGACAAATAGACAAAAATTCTAAAAACATTATTTTTGGCTTTGATATCGATTGTAGATCTCGCCCCGAGTATCCTTTTAAAAAAATATTCAATGTACAGTTTTGACTTTCTTGCGATTTTATTATATGTATAGATAGCCTATGTCATTGTGTTAATCTAGGGTGTCAGCTAACCCCATACCAAATTTTATTAAAATATTAAAATCGCTCTAGCTGTTTGGACGTGAAGAAGGAACAAACATACACACTCACAAAATTTCGCATTTATCATATTAGTAGGATTGTATGTTGAGAAAGCACGGTGGTAATATGTCTTCATAGTATGGTGTAGGCTTTAGTCGCTATTTACGACACCCACGGGATGATATGAAGTGGCCCTGTTCTTCTTTCAAGACCGGAAACCACACGGCTATTATTGTCATTATTATATAAAAACTTGAGAGGTGTCAAGGGACACCCGGATGGAACGAAGTTATTTCTTATTATTTATTATTTGACGGTCACCATAGCCTAGTGGGTAGTGCTCCTGCCTACGAAGCTGGTGGTCCTGGGTTCGAATCCCGGTAAGTGCAAACATTTGTGTGATGAGCACGAATATTTGTTTCTGAGTCATGGATGTTTTCTATGTATATATGTATTTATCTATCTATATAAGTATGTATATCGTCGCCTGGTACCCATAGTACAAGCTTTGCTTAGTTTGGGGCTAGGATGATATGTGTGACATTGTCCCCAAATATTATTATATATTATTATTATTATGTACAAAAAACCTGTATACACTCAACAAAAATAATCGTCGCGACACCACACTGTTCAATGCGAAATAGAATTGAAAATATCTGGCTTGCTTTCTATAAGAGAGAGAGAGAGACAGACAGAGAAACATGCGCACGCCGCACAACTGCAAAAAGTGTCGTGACAACTTTTCGTAAGATTTTTTTCCGTCTAGCCCCCTTTCACAACGCGCGATAAGGAACTTCGTTCCAATATTTATAATTGTCATTAAGTTTAGTAAAATTTATTTGCCTGGAACCATGCTTACTTGCTTATCGTATGGGTAGTGGTTACCCTAGTGTCAGAGTTGCTCAAACCGCTCAGTAGGCCTCTGACATGGCTTAACGACTGTTGATTAATGACTACAACCGGGACCGAGCAGCTCAACGTGCCCTCCGATGCACAGAGACGCTCAGAAATTTAACCACTTTGGTGGTCACCCATCTATGGACTGACCACGAGCCTAGTTGCTTAACCTCGCCGATCGCTTACGGACTGGTGAGAATATCTAGCTAGCTAGCATATTGCTATATTCGTAAGTTGTATATGAAGCGTGTGAGAAACATAACAACTGAAGAAACGTAAAAATCTATATACATATAATAAAATCGTAGGAAAGTCAAAACTGTACATTGAATTTTTTTTAAAAGGATACTTGGGGCTTGATCTACAATCGATATCGAACCCAAAAATATAGTTTTTAGAATTTTTGTCTATGTGTCTGTTTGTCTGTATGTATGTCCGGGCTAAACTCAAAAAGTACTGCATGGATTTACTTTAAATTTTGCATGAAAATTACTAAGAGGTCGGGTCAACATATAGGCTATAAATCATCACGCTATCACCTACGGGGGAGAAGCTGTGATAATTTATAAAATTGAACGCGCGTAAAACCGCGGGGCACAGCTATAACTTATAAAAGCCCAGATCACTTCGCACCCTCTACTCACAAATATTCATGCCACTATAAAAGCGGTATATCATAAGGAATATAAATACTTGAGCGCACCCACTTCTCACAGAATACGTCACGTAATAATTCATACGCTATTCACAACGAGTAATGCAACAGCTACTTTTGACTCTTGTCACAATTTGTCGTGACGGCAGTTTTATATAGTGGTTACTTTAGAAATTTACTATCAAAGTGGAATATATCAAATATATGTAGGGTATGGGACAGTATAACGTGGATCGGGAAAATTATTATGGATCTACTACCGCTGTTTTTGAAATTTGTCTTTTTGATTTAAATTGTGATTTTATACTCATCTGGTTTTCATCTCAACTGGGTCGTGTTGAAACCGGTAGTAGATGAACCCACTGAGTTTGTTTCGCTGGGTCTTCTCAGTTGGGGCGCATTGGATCTGGTGGTAGCATTAAAGCGCGACCGTCGTTATTAACACAAGGTCCGTCATAATAATAATACCTTAATATAGACAGAACCATTGACAATATGTAGTAAAAATATTAGACTTAAACTAAATAATTAAACATAATCTCTTGACAATAACTTGATACGAGCTAGCTAAATATCATTAATTTAATTAATAAAATAAATGTTATAAAATGTTTTCATACAATGTGTACCTAAATATCTATGTTACTAGAAATAATAATATATTCAACTATATTACTACAAACATGTTCTGACTATTTACAAGCACTTTTTTAAAGTCTACGTGAATAAAAACCTTTTTTATTATTTTTTTTATTTTATAGGAAACTTTTGACTTTTGTTGAGTTTAAATTCTTAAGTTTTTCTCTCTTAGCATTTTCTAAAGACTAGCTAAAAGCATCTCAAACTTGTATTCTGTTCGAAACGAGTAGCCTCAAGATTTGCAATAAGTTCTAACACGAAGCATGGTTACAACACGCGACACGTTTAAAGCGTTATTTTGGTAAAAGAATTCAAATTGCACCCAAATAAACTTAAAAAGGCTGTGCACTACCACGTTGCACTTAACTTAAATTTTCTTACGGTATATTTAATTTTTCATCTTACACCTAAGGACACGTTTGAACTTCTTAAGTATAAGTAGAATTCAACAAGCCAAGAAATAAACATTACTTAGTACATAGTTCACCTTATTCTAAAATACGGCAGTGGCAGTGGGCATGGCACATAGCTCGTAGAACCAACGGCCACTGGGGCAGAAAGGTTCTCAAATGGCGACCACGAACCGGTAGACGCAGCGTGGGCAGGCCCCCTACAAGATGGACCGATGATCTCGTGCGGGTCGCCGGAAATCGCTGGATGCGGATAGCGCAAGACCGACAATTGTGGAGATCTTTGGGGGAGGCCTTTGTCCAGCAGTGGACGGCTTTCGGCTGATATGATGATGATGATATTCTAAAATATGTCTGAAGACAAGACACCGATTTGACGTGTAAACAATGGCTGTTTATTACTTAAATAAAACACGTAATACTTCGATAACACAAATCAAATCAATCAAATCAAATCATTTATTATTTCATTGCATTTGGGTATTACAAGTTCACAGATAATAAAATAAGTTTCACCAAAAGCTGCTTAAGAAGGCGTTTGAAACATACAATAGTAACTTAATAAAATAAACTTCTATAGAATGTAAACAAAACAAAATATTTTTTTATACTTGCTTAAGAATTACATTATTACATTTATATGTCAATGTGTTTTTGTTTTCCAAATGTCAACAAAATATCTTGCAAAAGCGAAAAATGTCAAAAGTTGTTGTAATTAAATGTAAATAAATAAATTAAAATTGATTAAATTTTTCTCAAATTAGATTATTGTCATTTAGAAAATCATTAATGGTATAGTAACATTTCTTAGTCAAGATATTCTTAATTTGTTTTTTAAATATGTTAGTACTAGTTGTTTTGATACAATTCGGAATTTTGTTGTAAATTTTAGGAGCCATACATAAGAAGCTTTTACTCATCAGGCTTGTTTTGGCATTATGTACACACAACCTATCCTTAATATTGTTTCGTCTATTACGCTTTATAACATCAGATATGCGCTCAAATAATTGCGGATTGGCATGGACAAACAATGCTACCTCCAAGATATATAGAGATGGGAGTGTTAAAATATTATATTTAATAAAATATGGTACACAGCTATCTATTGATTTTAAACCAAACATTGCTCGTACACAACGTTTCTGAGCTTTAAAAATAACATCATTATGGGTTGAGTTTCCCCAAAAGATTATACCATACCGAAGTACTGAGGCTACTAGACCATAGTATGCTGTCAGGAGAGCATCAATATTTACTATTGGAGCTAATTTGTAAAGGGCATATGCAGAACTACTAACTCTTTTACATAGTTCCGATATGTGTGCTTTCCAGTTTAGCTGTTTATCAATGATAACACCCAGGAATCTGGCTGTGTCCACTTCAGGTATGGCGTTATTATTAAAACTAATCTGAATATTGTGTGGCTGAGGTCTTTGACTAAAGTGCATGATTTGAGTTTTTAGAAAATTTATTTTTAAATTGTTATTTTCAAGCCAGTGAACAATTGATGCCAAACAATCATTTATATCATCTTGATATGTTTCAGCCGCTCTACATCGAATAGAAACTGTACTGTCGTCGGCAAAGAGGGACATATGATGATTTGTATATTTTGGTAAATCGTTTATATACAAGATGAACAAAAGGGGACCCAAAACACTACCTTGTGGAACACCGTATTGGATAGGCCGTAATTGTGATTGATATGATTCTTCGTATTTAGTTTTGATATTTAGTCTAGATACGCTAGTCATTTGAAACCTGTCAGACAGATATGATTTAATGAGTTCTAGCACGTTCCCACGGATTCCATAGCACTCTAATTTCTTTAGTAAAATACCATGATCCACATAATCAAAGGCCTGGGTCATATCACAATAAATGGCACATACGGGGGACCTTTTATCGACATTAGCAAGGATAGTTTTGTAGAAGTCATAGATAGCTAGGTTAGTGTTTCTATTCTTTCTAAAGCCGTTTTGTTCTTGACATAGTAGTTTATTCAGCTCTAAATATGAATAAATACAGTCATGGATATATTTTTCAAAAATTTTTGAAAATATAGGGATGAGTGTTATTGGTCTATAGAATTCCATAAGCTCTTTGTTTTCTTTTTTGAACAAAGGTTTTACTATTGATAATTTTAATTTATCTGGAAATACACCATTACAAATACATAAATTTAATATAAAGCTTAAATGTCCACAGATATATATATTAGCAATTTTTATTATTTTAGTACATATGTCATCAAATCCTACACTATTAGTATTATTTAGTCCGCATATAATTCTAGGTATGTCATATGGTATGGATGGTGCCATAAAAATGGATTCAAGTTTGTTCACTATCTGAGATGTTACATTGATACCAGACTTCAAAATGGGATTTATTTTTTCTATAAAGTTGTTATTAAAGGCATTGGCAATTTGGCCAGGGTCGGTAATAATATTATTATCCACTTTTATTCTATTAATACTGTCACGAGGAAAGTTAAACCTTAATGTGTTTATTATATTCCAGATACTTTTTGCCTTATTGTCGGAACCTTTAATTTTATGGTCATTCTGAGCGCGTTGCGTGAGTCTGATAATTTTTTTATATAATTTCGAATATAAATTGTAATTTTGTTTATTTACTATCGATGGTTTTAATCTCAAATTCCATAGTAGTTGTCGTTTCTTAGCACTGCATTTCTTTAGCCCACGCGATATCCATTTAGGTTTCCTATGAATACGTATAATTTTTGTTCTAAACGGAAAACAGAGGTCATAAAATAGCTTAAAATGTTCAATAAAATAGTTATACGCTATATTAGGGTCACTTTCACGATACATCTCAGAAAATGAAAAACTTTTAAGGCATTCAATGAATTTCTGCACATTATCCGAGCAAAAGTCGCGAGTGCGTTTTCGCCACTGCTTAATGAGAGGTATCATTTTCGTGGGAAACTTCATTAATTGTGCTGTATGATCAAACAAAGCTAATTCTAACAGTTCAGTCTGACATGGTTTAGGAAAATTGTGGGCAAAGTTATCTATAGAAGTCTGGCTTGACAGTCTAGTCGGTTCTTTTAAACTTAAGGTCATGTTATAATTAAGCAGTATGCTTTCAAAATCTAACGTTACATTATTTTGTTTTAAAATATCAATATTAAAATCTCCCGCTAATATTACTCGTTCATAACATCTTTTACTCAATATAGATAACATTGTCTCTAATTTACTAAAAAAAATATTTAAATTTTCCATTTTCGGCACTCTATAAATACATACAATCACAATCTTATGACTAGCTAGTTCTACAGCACAACATTCATACAGTCCCGAAATAGAGAGATTTTTTATGTCCAGCAGCTCTTTCCATTCGTGCCCTTTTCTTATAAGAATGCATGCACCTCCTCGTTTACAATTGGTTCTGCTATAACATGAAGCTATTGAGTAGTGCGGCATATTCAAATAAGTCTCGTAGCCAGCCATCATGAAGTGTTCAGTGATACATATTATGTCTACAAATATTTTTCTGTCAATGAGTTCCTGAATACATATTGACAATGCCTCCGATTTGTTACATAATCCAGCAATATTTTGATGGAGTATATGTAAATATTTATTCGAGAAAAAACTGTTGCTCGTTTATACAACTGTCTTCTATATTTGTGTCTATTCTATTGTCTAAAGTTGAGCTGTTGCATCTCTGTACATCACTAACTAATTTCGTGAGTTTGTCAAATATTGCTTTTATTCCATAATTGTTGATTTTGCCGGAATGTCGGAAAAACATGTTATAGTCGTAGGTTAGTATACCGTTTGAGTCAAAAAAGTAGGCATATCTATAGGTCAATATATCTTGGTAGAGTTGATTGTTGAAAAGTTGTAATCTTGAATTATATATACGTTTGCTTGAATTATATCTGTATTGTGGCGCGCAGATTATAATATTTGTATGCGTTAAATCTTGTAATACGCGTCTTATATGAAGAATGATGCTTGAAAAATCCTTTGTGTAATAAAAGTCCTCATCCCCTATCATTATAATGCAAAAATCATTTTTGGTGAATTCCTTTATCTTCTCCTGCAACCCATGTAACATTTGGTTTATGTTACAGTGGGGTGTTAGGTAATGACATAGATCATAATTTCTACCTATAGTGTTTTCAGCGATTGACAGTATTTTGTTGGTATTGTTTGTGCTTAATATGCATATCTTATTTTGTTGGAATTTATTTATTATATTTGAAGTATATTGTGAGTTATCGCGACTAAACATCTGAGTGGGTTCCACTATATTATGTATGTATGAAATATTTTGAACAGAATCCAATGAAGTAGTAGGTTGCTCAGGAGTTAATGCGAGTTTTTTTGCTCGTGTATGTTTAGGGCGTTGCTTCTTGTTAGGCGTTACATCCTTCGACTTAATAGGAGTGCAGGTGACTTTTTTGAGTAATTCTTTTGTCAATTTTAAGTCCTCAATTTCGCGTGTGAGCTTGGTATTTTCTAGAGAAAGTACATCTATTTCCTTGTGTGCACTTTCTAAATTCATTTCAAGTGTTTTGATTCTATCTTTTAACTTTATCATGATGTCTGTATCCTCATCATCGGATATTTCTGGTAAACTACTGGTGGTGCCATCTAGCGTGTTAGTTATAGAGCTTACGTTTAGTTTACTCGGATCTGAGATGGTGCGCCTCCGACGAAAGGTTATATTGTCAATGAAGTTCATGGTTTTATTTTATACCAGTTATATTATAATTGTATATTAATTTGAATAATCTTTATTCTAAGTTTTTAGATTCTCAAAAAGATTGCACTTAGTGGGGCTTGAACTTGAGATTGCTGGTTATAATTGACAGTCTTACCAGTTTAGTCAGACGACGGTTAATGAACTTGTCCAAATTAGGCTATAGTTGGTAGTTCAGTTGGTGTAATAATGTAATTCGACGCTAGATGTCGTTGTAAATAATCTTGGCTTTAAATATGTTATCTATTGGTCAATACTGTTTTATCGTATCTTTGGTGTCTTAATATAGATGGAGCTCATGTCGGTTTGTTATGATGTCACTTTTAAATTTTATCACTAGAAAACGGTGTTTCTTTTATTAATTTATGTTGATTATGTTTTGTCGCACAATTCGTTGAAAGTAGATACTGCACTATTTGTATTTGATTTAAATAATTTATTTTATTAGTCCACAATTGATTGCCACTTGTGTTGAGTCATTGCACTTTTGAAGTAAACGTGTAGATTGTTTGAAACTGTTTTTTATCAATTACACATTAATTAGTTTATGCACAACTTTGATTTTTCACCACCTTATTATTGATTATATTTCTCACATGATATCATGAATTAAATACGGGAATAACATCATTTTACTAATATTATGAATTAAAATGTTAGGAGCACACAGGTACTGAACCGTTCGCCTCGCGGGGTGAGGGGGTACAAAGGGGGGTACAAAGGAAATAAAAATCTTTTCTTGACACAAATATCCCAAATGCCTACCCAGTTCCTTATTATTTGTGGTTAAACACACTACTGCAAGACCAGCGATGTAATCAACGGGCCGGTTGGCGTTGTTGGTAAACACTTGCCTTTCACGCCGCAGGTCGGGGTTCGATTACCACCCAGGACAGATATTTTTATCCATGAACATGTCTGTTTGTCTGGGTGTAAGTATCTATATAAGTATGTGTTTACAAAAGAAAAGTAGAATATTAGTTTTCTAGTTTCAATAGTATAGGCTGTTTAGTTTGGGACCAAATAGCCGTGGGTGAATTGTGTCCTAGGATATTATTATCATTATACTCAGACAATTTCGTTTACCAACAAAACCACATTAAGTATATGAATCAATTAAAAACCAATTAATTAAAAAAAAATTAAAGCAGATAATTGGTTTCACGCAGCTCACAACGGGTCACTGGCTAAATAACAAGTATATTTTGCGCTCCGATGTATTAAATTGCTGCAAATTAACGAATACCAATGATAAATGCTTCATTAAAACAATTACGCAGAGTTAAAATTAATTCTTCGCGGTTTTTCAATATAAAGTTTCTGTTTACGCTTCGTATGTAGAATAAAAGTAATTTTAATACTGCTGAAGATTGAAATTAAACTCTTTTGCTTTACTGTTTGAGAATAATATATATCTTGTGATAACACACTGCCATCTGAACCCAAACTATGCAGAGCCAGTTCTATGGCAACCAGACAACTGATAAACTTATATACAACTTGTAACTTAATTAACGCACATACTGAAAATAGTTTGTTCAGAATCGTTTACTGAATCGATTTATATCATTTTTAATATAGGTAATTTTTTATTCCAAAATAATAAAAGAAACGGAAATTATCGTTATTTTAACCCTGTACAGTCAAAACAAATCGAAATGGACCGTAAGTCAAAGTAATAAGACTTTTAAATCTCAGTTTTATTTGTATTCATATAAATTCCATCATTCAACACAAAATAAAGAATTAATAAACTTTATTCCAAGAAACTAATTTAGTAAATAACAATGCATATACATGTTAATTTAAAAATGTTGTGTTTGTATTATGATTACAACACAATATTCTAATTGGGGTGTTTGAGGGTGTGCGTTGATTACGTTGTATATTTCTAAATATATTCATATTATAGATAAATTACACCCGCATACAGAACTGTTAATCGTGCTTATCACATATATAAAATAAATAAAATAAAAAAGGTTTTTATTCACGTAGACTTTAAAAAAGCGCTTGTAAATAGTCAGAACATGTTTGTAGTAATATAGTTGTATACATTATTATTTCTAGTAACATAGATATTTACGTACCTATTGCATGAAAACATTTATAAAATTTATTTTATTATAGCAATGATATTTAGCTAGCTCGTATCAAGTTATTGTCAAGAAATTATGTTTAATAATCTAGTTTAAGTCTAATATTTTTACTACATATTGTAAATGGTTCTGTCTATATTAATGTATTATTGTTATGACGGACCTTGTGTTAATAACGACGGTCACGCTTTAATGCTACCACCAATGCGCCCCAACTGAGAAGACCCAGCGAAACAAACTAAGTGGGTTCATACCACCGGTTTCAACACGACCCAGTTGAGACGGTCCGGCGAAACATACTCAAGCGGGCATGAACACGGGATTTGGTCCAATTAGAGTAATTATTTAGTAGGCAAACACAATATATGCTCGATCGGTTGTCTGAATGCTTATTATTTTAGATTATATTTAGGTATACAAAAGAAAAACTTCAAAACAATAACATTATTCATTTTGAGACAGAGTCAATAATTTTAAATTAAGTATATGATAGCAATAATTTACAGATAATTCACGTAACACAGCAGATCAGTCATGTCTATATGGCTACAAGATCTCCAGCGAGCAATGTGCAGGTAGGAAGTGAGAGCCAGACGTCTTTGTCATCAATGTACTCTATAGTGGTGTAATAACCCCTAGCCATAAGTATACGTTTAATATGTGTTTTAAAACTTATGTCAGGCAGATCAGTAATTTGAGTAGGAAGCTTGTTATAAAACCTAATACAATTTCCAAAAAATGATTTTTTAGTTTTGCTTACTCTAAAGCCTGGCATTGCTAGTTTGTTTTTATTCCATGCATCTTTGCCATCGCAGTGGCAGTTTATTGATGCCCTTCTTAAAGAAATCAGCTGGACGGGAGGCAACAAATTCTTCAAAGGCATTTTGTACTGCCTCTCGGGTATTGAATTTTTTTCCCGTCAAGAAGTTATCCAAATTCTGGAAAAAGTAGTAGTCTGTAGGCGCAAGGTCTGGTGAGTAGGGCGGATGACGGAGAGCTTCCAACCCCAGTTCTTGCAACTTGGAGACCGTCTGCTGTGCAGTATGAGGTCGCGCGTTGTCGTGCAGGAGCAGCGGAGACGAGCGATTGACCAATGCTGGTTGGAGATGCGCCAGCTTCTCCATCATTGTGCTCAGTTCTTCACAGTACACATCTGCAGTAATGCTCACCCCGTTTGGTAAGAAGCTATGATGAATCACACCGGCGCTAGACCACCAAACAGTGACCATCACTTTTCTAGGGGTAAGTTTTCGTTTAGGGCATTGTTTAGGTGCTGAACCAGGATCCAACCAACTTGCTGAGCGCTTGCGGTTATCAAACAGAATCCATTTTTCATCGCAGGTAACAATGCGGTTCAAAATTCCTTCATTTGTGTGTCTGTTGAGCAGTGCAAGGCACGTCTCGACGCGTACTTCGCGCTGGCGATCATTGAGTTCGTGGGGCACCCATTTGTCAAGCTTTTTTACCTTGCCAATTTGACGCAAATGGACCAATATTGTTTTGACGCTAACGTCGAAAGCTGCTGCTAATTCAGCCGTAGATTGTGTATCATCAGCTTCCACAACCGCCTTTAATTCGTCATTGTCGACCAAAGTCTTCGGACGACCGCGAGGTTCATTTTTCAGGTCGAAATTTCCAGAACGGAAGCGAGCAAACCAATAACAGGTGGTGCGTTGGTTTGTAGTGTTAGCTCCGTAAACGTCGTTGATGTTGCGTGCCGCTTGTGCCGCGTTGCTGCCACGACGGTACTCATATTCCATAATTACTCGAATTTTTAACGTATCCATGATGACGAAAAAGATTGAAATGCGATGAAAATGTAACACTAATCTCTCTCGCAACACCAAGGAGGCGCGGGTGCATTGCCGGGCTAGAAAAGAGTCCACAAACCATTGTTGCCATGCTATGAATGGCTCTACAATCAAAATATTGTTATCCCACCTGACATAAAAATAATCCTACTTAACTGTACTACTGGAGACGTTTGAAATATCTAAATTATATCCTTTCTATTCCACAGATGGTATTCTCAGAAATTTAAGACGTAATATCTTGAATTCTAAAACAATCCCTTAATCCAGACTGTAAGTTAGAGCTTAAAACGTTTGCGCTATCTCCTAAAACAAATTTGTTGTTGAAAACAATTTAAGTAATAAAAGAAAAATAGCAGCACTTTGAAACAATTAATCAGTCTATGAGAATGTATTAAGGACAACTTTTAAACTGAGTTCTATGTAGCATTATTAATTTTCTAAGATATAAAAACGCTTTTGAGTGCGACGAACATATTAAAGTTTATAATCTGTACAATCATATTTTAGGAAAGAAAATATTGTCATATAATCCCTACAATATATACGTCGTTATAACTCATCAGCTACTAAAGATGGTACAAAAATAATTTTCTTTCATACAATATACAATAAAAGCTTATAAAAGCTTATATACAGAACTAAAGAAGACAGAAATATGTTGTTAAGAATGTTTTTTTTTTAATTTCTCCAGATTGTTGAGTTAGAAAGCTAGTGAAAACTGCAAGTAAGCTAGGATAGAACCGCGTTGGCCCCTTATGCCTCATCTGGTGATCATCATCTGTATATGGAAATCAGTCTCTCTAATTAAGTGGCACCACGCGACATACTTACCCTATAATTGTGCTCTCAGGCCTAGCCTATGTCACCTATATTGGAAAACTACTTGTTGAGAATACTTATATTTTATTTTATTTTTTGGGACAAGTAACATATAGCCATATTATACTAAACTAGGAAAAAAATGTACTATGGCAGCCAGATAACTGATAAAAATAGTCATATATTTCTAAATACAAGCGGGATATGGCCGCTTTTAAAATTGACCACTGTAGCTGGGAAATGCTCGCTGAAAATATAGTTGAATGGCGCAAACGTGTAGTGGAGGGTCGTAAGATCTATGATGAAGCCTGGTTCGGAGTACTTGCTGATAAGAGACAGAAGCGACATGAAAGCGGCTCGGCACCAACCACCGCAAACTTCTCTTGTCAGGCCTGCGGCAGGCTATGTAGCTCTCACATCGGTTTGTTTAGCCACCAAACCCCACCAAAAGAAATGTCTCTCAGACAATAAATCGCCGTAAATCGTCTGTAACAGACGCAAAGGTCATATATATATACAAAGACACCAAACAAATAATCGTGCGCATCACAGAAAAAATGTCTTGGGTGATGGTAGAGCCCACTACCTCTGCTTTAGCAGTCAGGGACACTAACAACTAGATAGGTTTTAAAATGAAAGGTACGTATACCCAGTAGAAAAGACGCTATACTAAGTGAAAAGATAAGTTTCCAGCCTAAACATATGACACAGGTATTGATCCAAAAAATCAAAAGATAAAAATCATTTATTTACATGAAACATGGTGTACAAATTGTAGGTGTTGTAATCATTACTAAGTTTCACATGCTTCGCCATATATATGGCATGTTAATTTTTACAAATAAGTAGACAACTAAACAACAGGCGAAATAAACTAACGATTAAATTTTCAATTATAAAATTAATGGATTTCAATTATAAAGGGGTAAAATATTCACCAAGACGGTTCGGCGTCAGTTGCATGCACAAAAACGTTTCAACTTGACTGCACGTGTGGCGCAGCGGCTAAGACAGTCGCCTCGCCGCTTCGTGTCTCGGATTCGACTCCCATGCCGGACAACTATTTGTGTGACTCTTAAATATTTGTTCTGAGTCTGAATGTAATTTGTGACCGTGTATTATATGCTTGTAAAGTACTCCGCTACACAGGGATTATCTAATCCCTCCCTCCATCCATCCCCTCATGAGGGCGTTGTCTTTTTAAAAAAAGAAAAATTTTATAAAGTACTATAGGAAACGAAATAAGTACAGTCTTTTCATTACTTTTAAAGTTTTCAGTTTAAATATATTATGTAGTTAATAAATATCCAAAAACTCAATGTCCCTGAAATTGGGTTCGCCATTAAAAGCATTATGTTAATATGGACCGTCCGGACCGATCTCGGAACAATTTATAGCTTATTGTGTGGCATTATGGAGTTTCTCCTAAATCAATGCGGTTTTGATGAGTAGGGGATGATTTAAATGTGGTGTGTGATAGTAATGACATGTCGACTGGTACTATTGAGAATTTAGGTTATGTTTTTTTATATAGCCTACTAGCAGTGCCTGCGGACTTCGTTTCGCGTTATCAATATTTTTGTCCCGTGTCGTTATTAGTGATTAGTGTATTTAATGATTAGTGTTAGCAATAATGAAATTATAAAGAACACATGAACAAAGTGTCTTCCCCTTAACAAATATGACTAAGGAAAGTCGGTGGACTGATTCTTAGAATTAATTATGTTTATGTAGAAGTTTAGGTTAATATAAAATTACTTATTGGTCTCTACACTAGATTGTAATATATATAAAGTGCTACACTTGGTACTTTATTAAATAAAAAAAAATAAAAAAAAACTTGTGTGTACTTATGTACACGCGTTAGAAGTTATACTTCTTAATATACAACTTGAACATAGTTATCAATTTTCATACAACCTAGAACTAACGTCATGCTGTTATTTTTACGATGCGCGCGCGTCTGCGCGCGCATCGTAAAAATTCACTGTCATACCACCTAGAACTAACTTCATGCTGTTAAATTTTTTGGTGTCGGTGTGCGCGCGCATCTTAAAAATTCACTCTCATCATTTTTCTCCATCGCGCCAAAAGAAGTATAACTTCAAAAATATTTTTGTCCCTGCCCGTTTGTTCCGCGTGATACTTCGGGTTAAAAGTTCGGGATAAATCAAAATTATGATAATGATTCATAGCCTATGACATTCCTGGTTCAGTAGATCCAAAGATTACCGCTTACAACGTCATGAACTCATAAACGTTACCTCTTTATAATATTAGTATATTTTCTGCCTCACTCTTGAAAATACCTTCTTTTTATATCTTGAAATATTTATAGGTATAGGGAGCAGTTACTGTTTCTAATCACTTCTTCCGATTATAATGCCCAACAAAAATTACTAAATTGAAATTAGGCACAACAACAAATAGGCATAAAACCCTGATACGTTTTATGCGTATATAAGTTGGGGAAGAATGATCTTGATTTAATAATCTGCACTCAAATCAGCTGTTTTTAGATTTTTTTTTATTTATCTATTACCGAGTTTCATTTTATTATCTCATCAATGACTAAACCGATAACAATAAAATTACAATTTAGGCCAAATTAAAATGAGTTTCTTTTTTATCGTAATCGGTCCAGTGAATTTTAAGAAACAATTTAGCTCATCAACTATATGAATACGCTAAGAAAAAATCCTTTGTCCCGGAAATTTTATCATTTGTTTTGGCAAAGCAGATAATACAGTAGATATTAGTTAATATGATAATCAAGTCTTCTCAGTTGGGGCGCATTGGATCCGGTGGTAGTAATAAAGCGCGACCGTCGTTATAAACACAAGGTCCGCCATAATAATAATACCTCAATACCATTCATATATTTATTCAATATTTGCTGTGTGGTGACGGCCTAAGAATATCACCACCCCCTCTCATCCCGTGGGGGGACGTAAAAGTCGTCCCGAGGGAATATATACCAGAGAACGGGCAGCAGCGTTCTCCTGAGTACCATGTTCACCTTACTGCGATCGCCAACCCGTCTGCCAAGCGTGGCGATTATGGCAAATCCCCTCAAATGATGGACACAACTAAACCGCGGCCCCCAGTCCCCGGCAGCCCTGCTATTCCCAGCCGTGGTAACAGCCGTGGTTACGGCAGGGCAGGGGGTGCTAAGAATCCCCGGCAGATTCCGCGTTACCAACACCGACGACCTCTGGCCCTGGCAACATATAACACACGTACACTGCGGTCCGACGAGAAGATAACCGAACTGGAGGAAGAATTGAGCAGGTTACATTGGGATATTGTAGGATTATCTGAAGTCCGAAGAGAGGGGGAGGACTCGATAATACTGAAATCCGGAAACCTGCTCTATTACCGGGAGGGTGACCAAATATCCCAAGGTGGTGTCGGGTTCATAGTCCACAAGTCCCTCGTGAACAACCTAGTGAAAATCGAGAGTGTGTCGACGAGGGTTGCGTACCTTATACTCAGAATCTCCAAGCGGTATTCGTTGAAGGTTATACAGGTATACGCACCCACTTCGACACACTCCGACGATGAAGTCGAGGTTCTGTATGAGGACATATCCAGAGCCATACATACCTCTAACTCCTATTTCACTGTGGTCATGGGGGACTTTAACGCGAAGCTGGGCAAAAGATTCGGTAATGAGCTGAGAGTGGGGCAATTTGGAACTGGTGACCGGAACCCCCGGGGCCAAATGTTGGCCGACTTCATGGAGAAGGAGGGACTTTTTATGATGAATTCCTTCTTCAGGAAGCCGGATCACCGCAAATGGACCTGGGTGAGCCCGGATGGTAAAACTAAAAATGAGATAGACTTTATATTGTCGACGAGACGACAGATGTTCAATGATGTCTCCGTGATCAATGCGGTTAAAACCGGGAGCGATCACAGACTGGTCAGAGGCTCATTGAACCTTAATGTCAAACTCCAGAGGTCCCGACTGATAAAGTCTACGCTCTGACCTTTACCTATCCACGTCCAAAACCCCGAACCATTTCAGCTCGAACTGCAAAACCGTTTCGAATGCCTAGCAGACTGCGAGGAAGTGGACTCATACTATGACAGGCTCGTAGAAGCTGTCCATACGGCCCGCCGTACAAACAGAACTAAAAAGATCTCTGACTTTACCCTGCAACTTATGGAAGATAGACGGAAAATGGTTCTGACATCCTCAGATGATGCTACCAGATATCGGCAGCTCAACAGACAGATCTCAAAGTCTTTGACTCGCGACACGCGGCAATTTAATACAATTAGTATTAAAGAGGCCATTGAGCGGAACAAAGGCTCCAAAGTGTTCGCAAGAGCTCTGTCTGTTGGACAGAGCCAACTGACGAAGTTGAAGACTGAGGATGGTAGAATCGTCACGTCTAGACCTGAGTTGCTGGGAGAGATCGAGAAGTTCTACGGACAGTTATATACGACAACACAGCCACCTGTCAAAAGTCATGCCTCAGATCCCAGAGCACGACTAACCCGACATTACACCGAAGACATCCCGGACGTCAGCCTGTACGAGATTAGAATGGCTCTCAAACAACTCAAGAACAACAAGGCGCCTGGTGATGATGGAGTTACAGCAGAGCTTCTGAAGGCAGGTGGTACACCAATCCTACGGGCCCTTCTGAAGGTATTTAACTCCGTCATACTAGATGGTCAAACGCCACAAGCATGGCACAGAAGTGTGGTGGTGCTCTTCTTCAAAAAGGGCGACAAAACCCTATTGAAGAATTATAGACCCATCACACTGCTGAGCCATGTTTACAAGTTGTTTTCGAGGGTCGTTACGAACCGTCTCGCGCGCAGGTTTGACGACTTCCAGCCTCCCAAACAAGCCGGTTTCCGAAAAGGCTTTAGCACCATAGACCACATACATACGCTGCGGCAAGTTATACAGAAGACCGAAGAGTATAACAAGCCACTGTGCTTAGCGTTTGTGGACTATGAGAAAGCCTTTGATTCTATCGAAACATGGGCCGTGCTGACGTCTCTCATAAGGTGCCAAATTGACTACCGGTATATCGAGGTGATCAAGTGTTTGTATGAAAACGCCACTATGTCAGTGCGACTCCAGGACCAGATCTCGAAACCTATCCACTTGCAGCGAGGCGTGAGACAGGGAGATGTTATATCTCCGAAACTGTTCACCGCTGCATTGGAAGACGTCTTCAAGCTTCTGGACTGGAAAGGCTTTGGCATCAATGTCAATGGCGAGTACATCACTCACCTTCGATTTGCCGATGATATCGTAGTCATGGCTGAGACCATGGAAGACCTCGGTACAATGCTCGATGACCTCAGCAGAGTCTCTCAACAAGTGGGTCTGAAAATGAACATGGATAAGACGAAAATCATGTCAAACGTCCATGTTGCACCCACTCAATTGAAAGTTGGTGACTCTGCACTCGAAGTTGTAGAGAACTTTATTTACCTAGGACAGACCATCCAACTAGGTAGGTCCAACTTCGAGAAGGAGGTCAATCGTAGAATCCAACTCGGATGGGCAGCGTTCGGGAAGCTACGTAACATCTTCTCGTCCAAAATACCGCAGTGTCTCAAGTCGAAAGTCTTCGACCAGTGTGTGTTGCCAGTGATTACATACGGAACAGAGACGTGGTCGCTCACTATGGGCCTTATTAGAAGGCTCAAGGTCACTCAAAAAGCAATGGAGAGGGCTATGCTCGGAGTTTCCCTGCGGGATCGCATCATAAATGTCGAAATCCGCAGGTGAACCAAAGTCACCGACATAGCCCGAAGAATTGCCAAGCTGAAGTGGCAGTGGGCAGGGCACATAGCTCGTAGAGCCGACGGTCGTTGGGACAGAAAGGTTCTCGAGTGGCGACCACGAACCAGAAGACGCAGCGTGGGCAAGCCCCCTACAAGATGGACCGATGATCTTGTGCGGGTCGCTGGAAATCGCTGGATGCGGATAGCGCAAGACCGGCAATTGTGGAGATCTTTGGGGGAGGCCTTTGTCCAGCAGTGGACGTCTTTCGGCTGATATGATGATATGATGAATATCATTCAGACAATATGTAGTAAAAATATAGCTTAAACTATAAATTTCGATAATTAAACTTAAACATAATCTCTTTGACAATAATTTAATACAAGCTAGCTAAATATCATTGCTATTATAAAATAAATTTAATAAATGTTTTCATACAATCCGTGTAACTAAATATCTATATAACTAGAAATAATTATGTATAATTAATTATATTACTACAAATATGTTCGGACTATTTACAAGTGCTTTTTGAAGTTTACGTGAATGAAAACCTCTTTTATTTAAGTTTTTTTATTTTATAATGGACTACAAAAATATTTTGTAATATTATTATTATTCCCTAATATTTATTTTTGTTGTCCATTATAAAATAAAAAAACTTAAATTAAAAATTTAAAAATAAAAATTAGGGACAACTTATACTCGCATAAAATCCGGATACGTTTTATGAGAATATAAGTTGGGGGAAGGATCATTTTGAATTAATAAACTAAACTCAAATCAGCTGTGTTTAGAATTCGTATTTATTTATCTATTACCAAGTTTCATTTTGTTACCTCATCAATGGCTAAACCGATAGCAATAAAAATGTCATTGTAGGCCAACTTAAAATGAGTTTCTTTTTCATTGTTTTAATTGGTCCAGTAAATTTCCAGAAGCAGTTTAGCCCGTATAATATAGGAATACGCTAAAAACGAAGCATTCTACCGTAATTTTTATCATTTCTTTAGGAGGAATAGCAAAGCAGGTAATACAGTAGATATTAGTTAATATGATAATCAATTTAAAAACATTTAAACTCGTACCTTAGCTCTTCGGACAGTGAAATATCTTTACTAATTTTTACTTTAATAACCCAAGTACTAGATGTGGGCAAAACAAGAACGTACGCATTACCTTCTTATATTCTTAAATTGTGTTTTAAATATATATTAAAAAATAGTAAAATACGAAATCACCAAATTGATTTCATGATAAATATATACATTTTTTTATCACACTAATGGACATGTATAAGAAACAAAGCTGTTACGATTGATAAAAAATAAGACGACTTTCTAATAAATAAATTTAAAAACCCATTTTTTCAGCAACACGGCAAGATTTTCTTCAGGCATTTCCACTGCTTTTCAAATTAACGTATGTAAACCATAAACAAAATAAATTCGTAGTTACGTAAAACTCGTTTTCGAGCTTCACACGTTTACACCACATACAATACTAGGAGCAAATCGAGATAACAAACAAATCCTTTGTGTTTGGGACTTTACAATTTAGATAACCATCTCGGGCCAAAATTCTACAAACCTTATCAGATAACACGTTAATAAGAAAACTGTCAGGGCGTCAGTCAAACTCTCAAACGAATACTCTTAATTAGAATGTAAAGGTGTCGAGAATTTAGAATATGTTATAGTTAACGTGAGTTAGTCGTTAGGGTGTTCATTATTTGAGTTATGAAAAGAATATAATACATAAAAGGTTAATCTAAATGTAATATTACTAGCTGTACACTGTGGTTTCATCCGCGTGAAACGGTGTTATATAACCTATGTATTATTAACCTATATATATATATATATATATATATATATATATATATATATATATATATATATATATATATATATATATATATATATATATATATATATATATATATTAAATTTCCAATTTTTATAAATTATTATAGCCTATGTGTTAATCCAGGGTGTCAGCTAATTCTAAACCAAATTTTATTAACACGCTCAGCACCATGTGTATTGTATTCGGTACACACTGTCTAAATACTTGTGTATCTTTTTCAATACACAAGCACCGTTCCAGTCAAAGCGCCGTCTATCGATAACGCGCACACTTTCCATACATTCTGTTTAGCAAAAAAAAAGGGAGGGCGTATGAAAAAAATCCTTCCTCTAAGATGTCTAAACTATTATAGACGGTCACCGTAGCCTAGTTGGTAGTGCTCCTGCCTACGAAGCTGGAGGTCCTGGGTTCGAATCCCGGTAAGTGCAAATATTTGTGTGATGAGCATGAATATTTGTTTCTGAGTCATGGATGTTTTCTATGTATATAAGTATTTATCTATCTATATAAGTATGTATATCGTCGCCTGGTACCCATAGTACAAGCTTTGCTTAGTTTGGGGCTAGGATGATCTGTATGACATTGTCCCTACATATTATTATTATATATTATTATTATAAAAGACTAAAAACAAAGAAAAATATCAAAAACATTTGGTGGTATTGGCTTATAGGGCTTGGCGCCGAGCGTGTTAAAATCGCTCAGCCGTTTAGACGTGAAAAAGTAACAATCATACACACTCAAACACACACTCACATAATCCTAATCACACTCAGTGTGATTAAGATTACATAATGTACTTAATTAGATAAAATTCAATTGAATATATTGCATTCAATAGGTTAATAAAAAAATATCACGGCACTGTTAGACAGGCGTAAAAAAAAATTAACCTAGCCATGTCCATATTAAATAATATAATAAATAATAATAATATAATTTATTTATTAAATAAGACAAACATTACACCATTTAGCATTACAAAAAACACCTGAGTGGGGCCTGTTTTGTGAGGAGTTTTCCTTAATTAAATACATTACATAATATGTAGTGTGTGGTACCATGCTTAAGATAAGTATATAAATTAAATTATTATAGCTATTTTGGTAACTAACATTTAATTAACAATTTTCAAAACGTATTCCGTGTGTTGATACGACCAATGCAACAAAGTAGAATAAATTTTTTTCTTAGCTTCGATTTGGGATAGCAATTTATTCTTAACATATTTTCAAAGTTGAAAAAAAAATGTACAATTTCTAAATCACCTGGAAATGTGTTTAACCCTTAATGGGGCAATGGTATAATAGTTACCACATCATTTTAAACTCTATTCTGTTGTAATAAGAGCTAAAACCTATGAATTATTAACATGCGTTATGCCCTATTAAGGGTTAAATGTAAGAAAATTGTACCGTGTTCGAAAAAAAAAATATAACATACATATATTTATTTTGTTTGCTGATTGATTAATTGTAGAAAAAATATACTATAATATAACATATACTGTAGTGCAGTAATCACTTGTGTATAAATATTTTTAATCGCTATACTCTATTGGCGCTAAAGTAAAGCGCTCAGAAGACTGACCGCATTGCCACGCCATTGTCTATGGCAATGCTGAATCTTAGGCTGAGATCTATAGAGCGTACTTAGACTTTACTCAAACTTTACTTACGTAAAACTTTGCTAAGTTTATGCTAAGCTTATACTTTGATTTGGTATTTATAGATTTTTTGACGTTAAGATTATGCTTAGCATAAGCTAAGACAGAAAAAGTCAAAACACCAATTGTAATTTCGTTACATGCATTAACTTCTTAATTACTCTTTGGAAAACATTTTAAAACAGTCATAATTATAAATAAAACATGGTGCGCATCGTTCCTCTGTGTATTATTATTATTATTGAACTATTAAGAAAATGACGAGTGAGATATAAAAATAGATTTTATTAATGATCAACAATCGACATTAATTTGTATTATGAGAAACGGAACATTGTTGTATCAGCTGTGAACGGAAACGTCAACTACTTATTTTTTTTATTTTTCTCGACCCTGGCATCTTCGGCCTTATGAGAATGTCAACTACAGTATATCAATGTTGCCAGATGACAGATTAGATTTCTCTTCACGCCGTATCTAAAATTCCCCGAAAATTTGGTTTGAACACATAAATAAATAATAAATACAATGATAATGTCTAATAATTATTGCTTTCTGTATTTTAGATATATTTATCAATATATCTGTAGTATTCCTTCGAATACAAATTCCGTAATTTCCCATTTCTCTGGAAATCCTATACAATGTGGCATCACTGTCTCTGATAATACGGAAAAATTTAAAAGTCGTGTAAGTTATGATGGTCAAGTATATTTTTGACTACTTTATTTTTATTTGGCTTATAGTGTAAGTTTTTACTAAGTCGTCGATTTTGTGGACTTAGCATTTGCTAAGCATGCACTCAGAGGGATTTGAAGATTGCTTTATAAATACCGACTTTGACTTAAGTCGAAAGTAAAGTCTGAGCAAAGTCCAAGTACGCTCTATAGATCTCAGCCTTAGACCCATAAAAAGGTCAGGAGATCACGGGAAGCGTCAATCAAGTGTTATACAATATTTGTTCTTACAACTATTCTGAACCCGGCATTTATATTATAATCTACATAATAATAATGTTCTCCTAGCCGAATTTGGGCCACGGCGGCCAGTCTCAATGGAAATTAGCCATCTGCGCGGGACATATTATATTGCACAAAGGTGTGTGCAAAAACAGAAGCAATTTCTCTCTCAAGATCCGATGGGATGACTAGCGACACGACCGGAAAGAGGTCACGTACAAGACCAACGGCTTTATGTGCTCTCCGACAATACCGCCAACTTCCAGACTTCGATCTGATACTGAGTAACTTTCCTTTTTACAGCAATGTCCCAAAATAACTTTTTGAACCCAGGACCTCGATCTCTGCGAGGGTGAACACACTACCGCTAGTCCCACAGGTTAACCCACATACCTACTAACTTACAAAACAAGAATATAACTTCTCTAGTTCAAGGTTTCCCGTCGCCAATATCATGCACGAGGTCTCATTAGTCTGACAGATATCGAGCTATTCCATTCGCCTTTTATGATTCAAAACGCGAACATTCTTAATTAGAGCTTATTGGTGTTGAAAATAGCCTGAGTTTAGTGTCAATCAAGCTAATTCTCCTTGGCACGGTATGGCACGTCATCATAAAGCTGAAATATCTGGCAAATCCCATTTATGGCTCATTAACATAGACTATAAAATGTGTATTCTACACTTACGATGCTATAACTTCGGTTATATCTAGTGCAATGACTGTTTTATAACGAGGTAAAGATTATCCTAACACAACTGGCAGTTTATTGCGAAAAGCTTTAATTTAATTTTGTTTTTTATATAGTATATCCCCTTTCACCCCGTGGGGCGAATTCATCTGAAGAAATTATCTAGCAGGGAACGGCAGAATTTCTTTAATATAGGTACCCTTTTTATCGTTTTAAATTGTTTGTTACTTCTAGTCATATCTTTTAAATTCTTGTCTCGAAACTACATTCTTCATAACTCCTTAAACAGATATATGTATAATATGACGATGGCGTGCGTCGTCGAAGATTATCATCACCCCATCTCATCCCGTGGGGGGTGTAGAAATCGTCCCGAATACCCACCAAAGAGCGTATTTTTGTATATCATGACCATCAAACTGCGATCGCGAACCCGTGTCGTGGCGATTATGGCGTATCCCCCATTTTGTGGGGAGGCTTTTGTCCAGCATTGAACGTAATTTGGCTGATATGATGATGATATTATTATAGTATGGTATTATTTATTTATTTTTTACATACAAACATTAATATTATAATCATTTGAATCAATTATTATTGAAATAACCTAACTTATCAACTAAAGAAACATAAATAAAATAAATACAAACATAAATAAAAAGTCTTACCAATGAGCTTATGTGTCAAAAAAATCGTCGGCATCGCTTTGAACTTATTAGCTAATAATATTATTAGTATTTAAACTAATATAATTATATATTTATTTACATACACAGATGCCAGCACATCCAGCTACCCCAATCTGTCAAATTTCTTTTATAGATTTTCAACTTTATCACAAAAGCATAAGGTTCACTTTCAAATGGGGAAATTTAATAGATTGGGGTAGCTTGATGTGCTGGCGCCTGTACACAACTTTGAACATTTGATACACTCCATGGTTCACTTATGACTACTGCCTTTTCTACTTTATTTTTTCCTTGTCCACCCAACGGTGGTCTGGAAGAGATCGCTACAAAGTGTTAAGGCCACCAATTGTACCTGTATTTGCTTATTATGAGATAAAGTAGTATTCTAGTGCAATAAGGTGTACTCTATTCTATTTTATTATATTTCATCTCCCCGTGTACGAGACCCATCACCTATGACGATTGCAACACATATGGCCTCACTCACGAGCTGACCCTTCCACTTAATGAACTTTGACAGGCATTCTTAAGCTCAAAAGATATACTATTGCAAAAAGAGGGACATTACAGATATACACACCATCTATAACAAAGAACATTTATGAATTGAAACCATTTTAGATTTTTCTCAAATCAATCATTTTAAATTGACTTGGATGATTACAAAAAAGATTGCGGATAAGTGGCGTTTGAATCGAGGTCCTTGGGTTGATTGATGAGGTCAACCCTGCGATTGGTGGAGATATAAACGGATTTGTTGATTTGAGGATCAATGCGTTTTTAGAGTTCCACATCCTGGGAAACCCTATAGATCTTCATTAAACTCTTTGTCCGACGAATTGAATTGATTGAAAAATTAGTATCTGCCGTATTGCCATCCCACTGTCGATGTCTATAAGAGATGGAATGTACTCACGGTAAGACAAAGATTTATATTGCTTACTGTACTCTTTAAACATTCACAATTACCCTACGATCCAAATAACAGAAAAGATAAACGTAGAATAGGTCATGTATGCCCTCCAAAACCACTTAATACTGCTCTTTCCCATAGATTTCATTGCTTTTTAGGTTATTTTCTATATAATAAAATAAATACAAAGCTCAACATATACTCCTGCCATAAAAACCGCTGCAAATTTCTAGTTACTAACTACCTCAAAGGTCTGGACTATCTTGAGACAGAAAAATTACTAACGCCTCTCACATAAAATTTTTCTTTGGTACTCGTTACTCACTAGCACAACTCACTCACACCGACACATAGTTCAATTCCACTAACACGTCTTTCTTTTTGATTTTTCATACCTGTGGGTACAGGTGTGAGGGGACAAAAAGAAAGACACAACATACGACCGTAATTTCAATAATTAACACTCTATCACACACTCACATATCCCTCTTCTTTGACACAAATAATCACCATGCACACGCTCTTCACTCTTCACTTTGATTATAAGGATGAATATCTTAGCAATAATAATTAGAATTAAGTTTACATAGCCTCTCTGTAATTAGTAGTTATATAAGTGTGTTTCACCTTACCTAATCCTGTTACAACGCTGTTACATAACGACTTGTTCATTTTTTGTTGTTTTAAAATGGCCTAACCGCGGGAGGGTCCTGGTGACCTGTAATACAGGTTTTGTTAAAAACCTAAATCAGGCACCAGTCCCTCACAAAGTTGAACTAATGAAGATCTATGTACATTAAGTTAAATATGATATTATTGTAACGTTCATCTTGTGAGGAGAGAATAAATGCTTTTTATTATTATTATTATAGAATCCTGAGCGTTAGCGAGGAAATCAAAATAGCACAAGGTGAAAAATCTTTGCACTCGAGTGCAACACAAAACTTTTCATCAAACCTCAGTGAGGAAATGACTAAATGCGAAAAAAATCTTATCATAAATACTTTTATCTCAGTTTAGGTATTAATTACTATATCATGACAGTCTTTAAATTACTTGTATGATAAATTCGGTACCATAGAGGTAGTAGGTTTACTGATATTTTGCATTCATAAAATGGTGCACACGATTTTCTAAATTCAAATGTACTTTAACTTCTAAAGGACTTCTAAAGGACTCCACTCAGATATCGAATAGTATAAATGCTCTTTACGAGATGAGGTGATGAAAATTAATGTATTTATCAATTATGAAACTTCAATTATAAGATACGCTCATAGCTATGTGCTGTCACTGGTCTATCTTTACTAATATTATGAATGCGAAAGTAACTCTCTCTGTCGGCTGCGCTTTCGCGCCAAATCTTTTGAACCAATTTGAGCCAGAGAAAGGACATCGGCTGCTTTTTAATTTGAAAATAAGCGTTGTAAGGAGTTATAAATTACTAGCTGTGCGGTTTTACCCGCGTTTAATTTTATAAATTACTATAGCTCCTCCCACGTAGGTGATAGCGTGATAATATTTAGCTTATATGTCGACCCGACCTCTTAGTAATATTCATGCAAAATTTTAAGTAAATCCATGCAGTACTTTTTGAGTTTAGCCCGGACATACATACAGACAAATAGACAAAAATTCTTAAAACTATATTTTCGGCTTCGTTATCGATAGTAGATCACGCCCCATGTAAAAAAATATTCAATGTACAGTTTTGACTTTCCTACGATTTTATTATATGTATAGATAACTGACGATACCTCCATGTCATGTAATATGTTCGGTATGTCCGGTTCGGAGGTATCGTCAGTTTTAGTACTAGAAGCTTAAACTTATTTTTATATAAATATATATGACAATCAAAGTTTTTAAAAGTTTAACCCACAATGGTGTAAAATAACAATGAGAAATAGGTTTTAAGTTTGTAAGGAAATATAAAAGGTTTCAGTGAATGTTTTATAAATTTGCGACAAGAGACAAAATATGAGAGACATGGTAATGTAAAATTTACGGAGACATTACAAAACACAGACGATGTCCCGGGCGGGAGATTTATCATAATCATTTTAATTAATGTGTACTTTCTTTTTTTTCAGATGCGAGGAACTAAGTAGCACAAATGGAACCTGTGAAAAACAAAAATGACTCTCCCGCCTTACGACGCAAGCCGGTCAAAGCCAAGCGTTGAAGCTATGGCGACCACTATACTGCCATACCACAACACCTCACACTACACGACGTACTTATACCCATCAAAAAGGCCACCCGACGTTAAAATTAAAAACACAACAGTCAAACTAGACATTAGAGAAACGAACACCAGTGGTGATTTCATGAAATTCGTCGAAGACTTCAGTGATTATTTCTACAGTAACACCTCGCATGATTTTCCAGTAAATACCAGTCTCGATTTGGCAGAAGTTTACGGTTATACAAATTGTAGCTTTAACGGTACATTTAATATATCTTGTTTCAATCGCCAAGTGGATGAATCGGATCAGAATTTGTGGGCATTGTTGCTATTAATATTCCCATTTTTTACGTTGTTCGGTAATGTGTTAGTGATTATGAGTGTAGTGAGAGAGAGGACGCTGCAAACTGTGACTAATTATTTTATAGTGAGTTTGGCGGTAGCTGATCTGCTGGTAGCAGTCGTCGTAATGCCGTTCGGAGTATACTACTTGGTGAGTAATAATATAAGCAGATATTAACTCACATGTATACATATTCGCCAATTTCTAAATATAATGTGCTTACGCATAGAACATTATTAAAATATTATTCGGAATTAAACACACACACACATACACACACACACACACACGCGCGCGCGCGCGCACGCACCCGCACACAATCAAAGACACATAGCCACATGCACACACCCACTCACAGCACACACACACGATTTAGTCTTGTTTTATCTTATGTTTAATAACTGCCATAGATTGTACTGATAAATGTAAATTCAAATTAGGGGTTCGGGACTGAAACTCCTTAATACAGCCTACCTAGAAGATCAGCACTACACCCACCTAATCGTAGTTATAAGAAAGTACAACCCTTTAATGTAAATTATTATTAATGCCTTATGTATTACGATTCACTTTTTGTAATAAAGATTTATTATTAAATGATTCCACCTAGAGATTTATTCTTTATTTTATTCTTTATTGCACACAGAAATACATATTCATATAAGTCATTAGAGCTAGCATGTACACAGGCGAGCTTAACTCAACTATGAGTTCTCTTCCAGCAAACCTTTGTCAGAGTGAGAGCTTATATGAGATGGGTTAGAAACAGTGCACAACAATTTGACTTAAAAATAATACAAAAACAGAATTTACCAGTGGTAAATAAATATATACATAAACCTGCTTACTAATACTACATACTAAGTTACTTACGTACATACCTAATTATATAACATAAATATTAAACATATAATATATACATAAATATTAACTGCCTGCCTGCTTAGTTAATTGAAAGAAGTGTTCTTTTGTTTTTCTCTTAAACACGTCAAGAGATGTTGTAGCGCGAATCGAATGTGGAAGGGCATTCCACAAACGCACTGCTTGAACAGTAAATGATCCGTCATACCGGCTTGAGGAGTGAGAAGGCATTCGAAGTAGAAGTGAAGTGGTTGAACGACAGATTTTTTCTCGCGGGACTAAATACTCAAAGCGTTCACGGAGATATGTGGGAGCATTGGTGTTATGAAGAATAGAATAGAGGAATGATAGAATATGACAATCTCGAAACTCGGACACGTGGTCATACTTTCGGAGGCCGTAAATGAATCGGATACATAAATTCTGGAGACGTTCGAGCTTGTTGAGAAGTTCTTCATTTGCATCCAGGAAACAGACATCGGCATAGTCCAGAAGAGGAAGTAGAAGTGATTGAGCAAGGTAAATTTTAGTGCGAAAAGGCAAGAACTTCTGAAGCCGTTTTAAATGAACGTCTGAAATGAACAGTATACTCTCCTGCTTACTTCTGCAACGTGTTCGGACCATGATAAGGTGCAGTCAATAAATATCCCAAGGTTTTTGGCACATTTGGAATAAGTAATGGGAACGTCATCGTAAATTACTGGAGGTGGACATATATTTACTATTGTGTTAAGCATATACTGGCCACCAATAATGAGAGCTTGTGACTTAGATGGGTTTACCAGAAGGCCAAAGCTTTTGGCCCAATCGCTAATGTTACCAAGATCACTATTGATGGCAGCTATGGCTAAACTAAAATCCTCCACTTTAAAGTGACGATAAAGCTGCAAGTCGTCTGCGTAAAGATGGTAATTAGAAGATATAATTTTGGTAATAGCATTAATAAATACCGAGAAGAGAAGAGGAGAGAGTATGCCACCTTGAGGAACACCTGCAGTAAGATTACACCACTCGGAGGTAGCCTCGTCGTGACGGACTGACTGCGAGCGCCCTCGAAGATAAGATTCAAACCACACAATTACTGAAGACGAGACATTTAGAGAGGATAGGATACCGAGAAGGATGTCAAAGTCAACTGAATTAAAAGCGCTGCTGAAATCCAGTAACACCATAACCGTTAGTGATTTCCGCTCCATGGCCAAACGGATGTCATCTGTTATTTTGACCAGAGCTGTAGCAGTACTATGGCCAGGGCGGAAACCTGATTGGAAAGGGCTCAGCAGGCTTTTGGAAGAGAGATACCCTGAGAGTTGCTTGTTCACAATACTTTCAAGGACTTTGGATAGGATAGGAAGGATAGAAATTGGTCGGTACTGGGATAAGGAAGAAGGATTGGCTGATTTAGAAAGCGGTAGGATAAGGGCTTTTTTCCAAATAGAAGGGAAGGAACTTGTCTCCAGGGAGAAGTTAATAAGGTGAGTTATTATAGGAGCAAGTTCCTCTAGGATAAGGGAGATCATTTGTAGCTGGAGCCCGTCAACTCCTACAGCTTTGGTGGATATTGATCGGAAGGAATTTTTAATATATCGTTCAGTAACTGCTGTAAAAGAGAAAGAAGTACAATCTGGCATTGAAAGGTTAGAGAGGTATCTAAGAGTTGAAGATTTGGTGGTGGCACTCAATGCGACTGGTGGCTGTGAAAAGTGAGTATTGAGTGCATTGAGATCGACAGCTGTAACACTGCCATTTTCACTTTTGCCAACACCAAGTGATTTTAGAAATTGCCATACTTTTGTAGTGCTAAGATTATTAATAGAGTTATGTATGTGGCGTCTTTTAGCATCTCGACACATACGACTGCAGCGATTTCGGAGCTTTTTATAGACGTCCCAATTTTCATTAGAAGCAACCTTTCTATACCGTCTTTTGGCCTTGTCACGCTTAGACATAAGTTTTTTTATTTCATCGGAGAGCCATGGTGCAGGTACATGTTTAACCCTCACTTTTTTAATCGGAGCATGGCAATTATATAGATTTAAAAAGAACTCAGTAAATATGGCAACTTTTGTGTCCAAGTCGTTACAGTTGTAAACAGGAGACCAGTCAATACTGCCCGCATCCTCCCTCAAACGGTCCAGGACAATGTTTTTGAAGCTGCGTATGAAGAGATATTGAGACTTACGTCGAGGGCAGCGAATTTTGTATGATAGATATACAAGATCATGATAGGAAAAGGATGCCGGCAACTGGCCATGAGAAGATACTTTAGATAGGTCGGATACAATTATTAAATCTAAAAGAGAAGGAGAACTGTGAGGAGCATGATGTGTAGCTTCCAGTGGTAGAATGTGCATGTTGACCGAAGAAATCAGAGAAAGAAGCTTACGACTCCGTGCATCATCCTTAAGTAAACAGGTGTTAAAGTCTCCAAGGATTATTATGTTATCATATTGGGGCGCAAGATTTTCCAGTTTAGATTCGAAAGAAGAGAAGTAGTCGATATGGCATGATGGACTATAATACACCCCCAAAAGCATTTTCGAATGATTAATGGTAATTTCGATAAAAAGATTTTCGGCAAATTTTGAATAATCACTTGGAGACTTGTCGACCACCTTATGCTTCAAATCCATGCGTAAATAGATAGCCACTCCACCACACCCCTTTCCAGTTCTATCATTGCGCACTAGCTTATAGCCAGGTATAGCATACTGTTTCGAAGGAAGTGCAGGTTTAAGAAATGTTTCAGAAACAAGAATAGCATGAATGAGGTCAGAGTCAAAAGATGACAGAAGGCTTTGAGCATTTATATGTACCGCATTAAAACATTTAGATGACGAAAACGAAAGGTGTCAATAGAGCTGGTCGCGCAGTTGAAGTGATTCATCATCAGTAAATGCACTAGCGTAGTGTTCAGACGTAGAGGAAGAAGAACATGAAAGAAAATCGTCGTAATCGCTACTGGCAGACATAATAAACTAAATAATAATATCAATACTATAAATGCGTAATAAAATAACAAATATAAAACAAATACAACTAAACGATAATAACCCCTACACACTCATTTTACTAAAAAAAAAAATATAAAAATAAAACCGAACAACAAAATATTGGATAAACAGTGCAGTAATAGTACCACGTTTCATCCGTAACGATAAGCGCCAAAAGCCGCAGTCTCACAGGGTATGATTGACATTTGATAGTCGATGAAACAAAATTGTTAAAATGTCAATGTCATAGTTGTTATTTCTACACGGAACGCATAATTATTTACCTCCGAGTTATTTACATACAAATCTTAAATACCGTCAAATTACTGGAAGAATACAATATTAACGTGGTAAATTAAGAATGAGACATACTATATAATACTACCAATGAGTGTAGTTCAAAACATTGTCGGAAAGCTACCTCGGAAGATTTTATTTCGCCGGCCTGCGGGATCTCGTAGCTGTAGATGTGTTTGCACCTTTGCCGGTGTCTTGCAGAGACTTTCCCTTCTCGGTTCCCTTAGCAGCATCGCACGCTGGTGGCTGCGTGGCCGGGAACTCAGCCAGGAGAGCACGAAGTTGACTACTAGTCTCGATCTTCCGCTTCGATTGGCCTGCTAGCTGGATTATGATCAAACCTGCTGATGTCCAGACCTGTTTTTGGCCATAACTTCTGCGCGCATCCATAAAGACTCTGTGTCGCGGTTTTGTCAGGAACTCCGAGAGTGTATAACCCGAACCCTTCAGCATGGTCTTGGCATTCCAAACTTCACTCCTCCGTGTGTACTGGTGAAAGCGGACCAGGACAGGCCGAGGCTTGCTCTTGTTGGCTCCGAGGCGATGACAGACAGCTATATCTGTAGAAGTTAGTTCGGCCAGTTGCATCTTCTCAGTTAAAATACTCACGACTGTAGGCAATGGATCCTCATCTTCAGTAACACCGTGTAGCAGCAACACTTTCCTACGAGATGCCATTTCGTGCCGGTCCAGCCCCAAACTCAAAAGTTCAACTTGACTCCTCAGTGCATCAAGTGTCTTACAGACAAAGGTTTTGAAGTCTGTAAACTCCCGTGACAAACTTGCAATTGTTTTGTGAGGAACTTCAGAACTAACTGCAGCCTTCAGTTCAACCTCATGTTGGGCCATCCTGCTATTTAATGATTTTGACATCTCCTCCATCTGTTCAGAAAGCTTTGTGTACACATCCATCTTCAATTGTTGTTATGGTGAAAGTGAGTGTTAACAGGAGAATGTTGTTTTTAGTGAGTGCAGTAGAGGTTATAGATTAACTATACCACTAATTAAACATAATTAAATGTAAGTAAGATATTTAAATTAAAATAAATAACAGAGCACAATTTTTTGGTGTTGGCACTTGAACTACCCACAAGCAAAAAAAGAGATAATTGAAAATGGTAAATGACTAATAGAATATAAACCTTTATTAAATATTTTACAATTAAAAACTTATCATTATAAGACTAATAGCTAAACTGTAAATAAAAAAAATACTTTTCCTCTAACCGAGCCATTAGGAAAACTTTCCAGAATACTGTCATATTGCCGCTCGGAATGGCAATGTTTATTTGTCGGGCATATTATATGCTATCATTTTAGGTACGTGTCTCCTCAAGAAAAAGTGCTGCAATTTTTTTGTTGTATACCGTTGGCTTCCAGTAAGGAACCGCTATTAAGTGTGCCTTTATTCAAAATCAAAGTCAAAAATCATTTATTCTGTAAAACAATTTTACATTTATGTGGAATCGACATATTTTTTTACCCTACCGTGCAGTGCATGACGTGGCAACTACTGAGAAACACTGCCAGAAAACTCAGTAGGAATCTTTTTTTAAAATAAAATATACTTGAGATTAATTACAATCATGTATGTTGACTCAGAACAACTCAATCCCAAGCACTTTTATCACTTAAATAATCAGAAATTTTGTAATATGCCTTGCTACACAATTTGGCTTTAATAATTCTTTTAAACTTATTCGTAGACAATTCTCTAATATCATTGGGAAGTTTGTTATAGAATCTTATACATTGCACCATAAAAGAGTAACTTCTTTTGTTTACGTATTATGCCTCCGGCGGGGGATTCACGTCAAGAGGGTCACTCTCTTACCATCGTCGCGCAACAAAAGCTCTAAAAAAATAGTCTAACTTTTTATTTGAGAACTGAACCTGTTGTAGAAATGTGCACACAATATAAATAAATCAATGGCACATTGGCTGTTAAAAATTAAGTTCTCATATCATACTCTTTTATCTACATTTAACATGTTTTTGCAGGCTATATGATATGAATAGACATGATGTTTTCCATTTCCATTCCAAACATACAATTTTTAATAATAAATCCTAAACTGTAATCGGTTCATATATATATAGTATCATGATACCGATCAACTACTTTCCGGTTTCTTATGACATAGACACTTCTAATTTGAAAACTTAATTTAACTGTTTTTTTTTATTTACTCATTCAGTCGCATTACGGTGTATGATATTGCCAAAATTGATTGTCTTCTATTTCTATGTTTTTTTTATTGGGCTTTCAGTTAACCTATTACGCTGACATTACTTGCAAAACCCATACAAAACCGGAAGATGTTCTAACCAGGTGTCTGATTCTATTAAATTTACGACCACCAACCAGCCATTACAGATCGGTTGGTACCCCATGACCAACCAAGTCCTAAACAAACAAAATTGTTTGTTGTTGAATTTTTACCAGCGACCTCAGAGATACATTAAGTTAAGTTTTTTTTTGCGTTACGTCTGTCTAGGCGCAACCTAAAAATTCAACAACAAACAAAATTGTTTGTTGTTGAATTTTTATCAGCGACCTCAGAGATACATAGTCTGATGGAACCGCCTAGACAGACGCAACTCCAAAAATAATTAACTAAAGAGATATGAAAAACCGGACACCAACTTTCCTGATCACAATATATAAGTTATATTGTGATCCGGAAAGTTGGTGTGCAGCACAATACGCAAAATACACGATCAAGTTACGCAACCTTCCATAAAACGAACCGTCAACAAAGTAGCAAGTTGGAATCCTCTTGCGTTCCAACTATATAAGGCAGTTGCTCGACAGTTCCAACTCCCGTCCCAACTGCACCAGTTACGAACTACTAAACAAAAGCTAGATTAAATGGAATTGAACTGGATGTAGTAATGTTTGTCGCAACTGTTTTCGTACAATATTTGGAAGTAGATAATATTGTTGGTGTTATAGAATATGTTCGGTTTGTCGACTATATGGATTTTGTTTGTAATATTGACTGGCCTGTTGGTTTAGTGGTTAGTGACCGTCACTACTTAGCCAGAGGTCGTGGGTTTGATTCCCACCCGAGACATTTTTTTGTGTAATGAACATGATTTTTTTTTCGATTGTTTTGTGACTGCGTATCATACCGTTCACGGTACGCAGAAACTCAGAAACTGCATTAGTGGCCACCCATCTATAGGAAAATAGGGCTGATAGCAGTGCTATGAGCACCTATTTGAAACCTCTTATTCGGCTATTAGTCCGTGTTTAAAGTTTCATAACATCGCGTACGTTATCATAAAAGAGTGGCTAGAGAAGACAAAGAAGTAGAGTAGATGGCGCTTCTTGATACAGCAAAGATCAGCTCTGATATTTATTTATTTAAAAATAGTAATTTAATTATATACTAATATTGCTATAGCATATCGTTAAGCGTATAAACAATCCCAATTAATGTTGGTGACAAAAATACGGAGTAATACTAAAGAAATGATAGAAAACAGTAAATCAGTAGTGTTTAAAAATCCAGTGAAATTTTGTAAAATAAAATTTAATAAGTCTGTAAGAAGTTAAAAAAAGAACTACAAACCAAAATAAATAAATCTGCCACAAATTGTGAGTAAAATTTCTAATATTACTTGTTGATAAACGGCCATACATAGAAGTTTATCATCTTTATCTTTATCATCTCCATTAGAAAATTTGAGAACAGTTGTCAAACAACTAGTTAGCCGAGAGAAAACATCGTCGGACTGAAGATTACAAGGTAGCAATCAGATCAAATGCAGTCCACTAGAAAACATCTAACTTTACAAACGAAAAACAAACAATCTGATCACTATTTTAAAGGCGCCCAAAATATATTTTCGCCCAGTATATCCCCTAAAACGTAATCAGAGCGTGAAGATATCAAAAAGAAAATAGCTTCACTCGCCAAATTCCACACTAAATCTCCGTCCAAACTATATCAACGTCACATTGTGAAGAAATAAGACATACACAATAAAAAGATAGCCTACAATTTTACAGCCATTCTTACGCATGATTCGTTTTATGTGAAACACCCCGATACAGGGGAAAATCGTAAAAATTTTAGGGTGCCACATGAATTTCACTTCGTCATAAAATATATAATAAAATTATATTTGTGATGTAAAGACGATTGAGTTTTTTGTGTAGTTGCTG
The DNA here is from genome assembly GCA_951640165.1 of Pseudoips prasinana. Taxonomy (NCBI): domain Eukaryota; kingdom Metazoa; phylum Arthropoda; class Insecta; order Lepidoptera; family Nolidae; genus Pseudoips; species Pseudoips prasinana. Next base: position 34,594,661 of record OX621247.1, read on the forward strand.
TACTGTGAAGATGGTATATCGTAAAAGTAATAGAAATGTAAGTGTTATATTGACATATTGTATTTAAGAATATTCTATTTCCCTTTACATAGTTATTTCTTCGTCAAAATACCTTATGACTAGGCACCACTAAACTTGTTCTATGACCTATTGTATCGATAATATACCCACCCCGAACCTGAATCGAATTAGCAACTTTACTCTTCGTATGGCAATAGTTAATTTATCTATAACTAGTTGTATGGACAATAATTGTACTGTTTTAAAAATTTAAATAATACCTGGACTCTCAACGCAACGCCAAGTAAGTAAGATGTATAAACATTAAATTACAACATATCAAAATTTCAGCTTGCCTCAACTACATTATTTGGTAAAAAAAAAAACAAAATAATCAAAAATTTGGAGGTTGGTTTAGACCCGCTACCCGCCTGCCAGGTCTGCAGTTCCGTGTTGGGGTGTGTCTGAAGAGTTATAGGACAAGTTTTCAGCTTGCCTCAAATACCTACCCAAAAATGCGTGCCAGCTCTCCTACTATTAGTTATGCTAGGCCTAAGCCATATCACATTAAGTACGATAACATTATAGTTACTAATTGTAAATATAATTTTTTGAGAAATTCATTGGGTTTGGTCTTAAGATACCGATTTCGATCCGATTTTTGATTTAGATGGGTGATGAGCTTAAGGCTGTCAACATTTTCATGATAATTGCTTGATTTTCGTCACTTCTACGAATAAAGTAGCTACATGTAAACTGTTAACTGATGTAAACAACTTGTACACCTACAGCTCAAAATTTGTTCACGAAATTTGTAAACTGATATATTAATTAAGCAAGTTAATCTGAATTATAAAACATGTTGAATAAACCAAACGAAAATAATTCAAGCTACTTAATTTTCTAACACGTGTTAAACTTTGTGTTGTAGCAGAATATTGAATAATATATTAAGGTATGCCAGCCGTACTTTCCTTACCTTTATGTATGGGTTATCATTAAAATCGTGAAATTACCGTAAGTTAGATACATAATATATATTTTATTAAATCAAAATGTCAGCCAAAATTCTGTCATAATGACTAACATGGTTGACAAAGACAAGCCTTGCGCTACTCCGTCAAGATCATCGGTCCATTTTGATGTTTCGATTCGTGGTCGCCACTCGAGTACCTCTCTGCACTAGTTGTCATCAGTTCTATATGCTATGTGGCCCGTCCACTATCATTTCCGTTTGGAAATTCATCTAGCAGTTTTAGATTAATTTGGTTCATCTCTAGCTTTCAATCTCGTAGGGAAACTCTTATTGTTTTTAAGAGTGCTATCCTTTGCCCTCTTAAGAGCAATTTTTCAATTATTTTTGAATGAAATATCGAAGACAAGCTAGAGTATAGAATATTTATGTTCGATCAGCTTGTACCGTGTCAATGGAATACCTAATACGTACGTAATTTTGTTTCTATTGCAAGGGAAATGCCCGCACTAGGTAAATAAATTCCTGAATCGCGGAGAGTTTTACAAACATAGATTTCATTAAAACAGCGCACCAATGAATAATGAATAGTTGTCATGTATGAAAATGGAGTCCAGAATATAAAGCGCCAAGATGAAAGCAAGATGATCTTAACAACAGTACTACACGTGCAGATAAATCTCTCATGTATGGCGTTACTATAGGTAAACAAAATCTTTTCAACGAATTGCTTTACAATACGATACAAAGTATCGTAAAAATCTGTAACGCAAAATCTATACATATAATAAAATCGTAGGAAAGTCAAAACTGTACAATGAATATTTTTTAAAAGGATTCTTGGGGCGTGATCACAATTGATATCGAAGCCAAAAATATAGTTATTAGATTTTTTGTCTGTTTGTCTGTATGTATGTCCGGGCTAAGCTCAAAAAGTACTGCATGGATTTACTTCAAATTTTGCATGAATATTTCTAAGAGGTCGGGTCAACATATAGGCTACATAATATCACGCTATCACCTATGGGGGAGGAGCTGTGATAATTTATAAAATTTAACGCGGGTAAAACCGCGGGGCACAGCTAGTAAATAAAAAAAAAAAAAAAAAAAATATCTCGGGACAACTTACGCGCGCTGTTATCTGATCCCAAACTAGGCAGACCCTGTACTATAGTCTACGTTTTGAACCCAGGATGGTTCAACTTTCTCTTCTACTTTTTGGCCCAACCTGGGATCCTGTCATAAAAAGTCCAGAGTCTGGAAATTGCCTGCATTCCAACCAATCAGCCATTGGTTGCATACTCAATATCTTTCTTCATAATATTCAAACACATTTAAAAGAAACGAGGTTATTAATCACACTAATATTATAAAAGCGAAAGTTTGTGAGTGTGTGAGTGTGTATGTTTGTCACTTCTTCACGTTTAAACGGCTGGAGCGATTTTAATAAAATTTGGTATTAAGTTAGCTGACACCCTGGATTAGCACATAGGCTATTATTTATTATGTTTTACGCGGGTAAAATTGCGGGGCACAGCTAGTTATATACTATTACTATATTTTTATGTATTTTACTTACTCGATCTTGAAATTTATTACATTCTGATTTAAAAATTAAATTCTTGTATCGGTCGTGTTTTTGTAGTTTTTTTTTTATTCTAATAAATAGAGATATGTCTCTCAGACAATGCGCCGTAAATCGTCTGTAACAGACGCAAAGGCCATGTATATAGTTTTTATGAATTTAACAATTTCAGAACACTCAATTTTGCAATTTTATTATCCGGCTCAGTTATACATGGGGAAATTCCTCTGCATTTTTACGGTATTTTTTTTCAGAATTAATTTTATTCGGAAGCTTTTATATATTATTGGTCTTACATAATGTGACTTTAATGTTTAGGGCTACCTGCAATGGATTTAAATAAAGACAAGATAGTTTTATATATCTTTAAATTATCTGCAATACCTGCTACGTCAATAATGAAATGCTCCTCCATTTTCACGTTAAACCCTAGGAAAACAAATACTCAATGATTCTAATTCTCTGCTAATACTATTTTGAAGGCGAACAGAAGAAACAAAGACCTTCAATCGAACAGCGGATAAAAATAGAACCGCGGTACTTATTGTGCCATTCGCGTCCTAATGGCACTTTATTGTGAAGATTTGTGATGGCTCGGGAATTAAGATTTTGATACGTACTTTCATGAACCTCCTTTATATTTTGACAACGTTTGAGAGTTGAATAGGTTGGGTGACTTTAACAGCTAAAGCTTGACATTCAAAGAAGATAATAAAGATTTTCGAGGACATAACACCCAAAATGATATCTAGATTAATGTCATCATATGGTTATGTAGGTATATGGTTTAAATAATGTCTAAAGTATTATAGTATATAAATATACTATAATACTTTAGACATTATTTAAATTCCAAATATTCTGGTCACATGCCCTTATTCTAATTAATTAGAATAAGGGCATAAGAATTTTGGAGCAATTACTTTACTTTGATCCTTTATTTTTGATTGATGTATCGTACATGATACTTCTATTTTTCTTGTAAATTAATATTTTTTAAAAATAAATGGCCTAAACCTAAACTAAAAATTAGCAATAAAATAAATATAAACTATTAAAAAAATCTAAAAAAATGAAAATAAAAAATGATTTTTATAGTAAAAAACTGTGGGGTGCTTTTTAATAAATTATCAAAGTGTACCAATAAAATATTTATAACTATAATTGTCAACACGCACCCCACGCTTTTTGCATTGTTTTAATTTTTAGTTTATATTTGCGGTTCTACAAAATAGTGCTTTTTATAACAAAAAAAGTTAGATTTCTTGTATAGTCGTGTTTATCAGTTTTTTAAACATATATTAATTACAAAGCACTCTCTTTTTTGTTGTTTTTGGAGGCAGACGAGCTATCTGCCCACCTGATGGTAAGTAGTAACTGCTGCTCATGGACATTCGCAGTGCCAGGGGGCACAGCAAACCGCTGCCTACCGGGAGATTAATACTATTTTTAAACCTAGTTTGAAGAAACCTGGGGAAACACAAAGACTATTTCTCGACACTAAGATTTTATTAACTTTTTAAAATATTGAAATACTATACAGGGCTACTCTATTAAAGAAGTAGTCTAATAAATTTACCCTGCAAATAAACAAGCATTATTTGATGTTAAAAGAGGGGGTGCTCAACTCTAGTGCGAGTTACTTAGTTTATATTTGTTATCAAAATACAAAATCAATATTTAGTGTTAATTCCGCTAATTGTCAGTTTAATCATGCTGGGATGCAATTTGCACCGCCCTCCCGCCCGCAAAAATGTGCACATGCAAGAAGGACAATATAAAAAGCAAATTACATGCACCAGTACGATACCCAACACGTGTTTCGGTCCTCCACGGACCATTCTCAAGGGCTGCTAACTCGTCGAGTGCTCGAAGGAGACTGAAAGTCAACGAGGCGAGCGCTCTTTTATATACTACCAACCGCATGGACAACTATTTCTAACTACCCCCAAATATTCGTAGTAAAGGAGATGAAACTAAATTTGTTTGGTCATTCAACAATGCAAAACTATTACTGCTATGTTTTAATATTTCTAATTGTTCCAACACACATAACCGGAAACTTTTTTCACAATTATGTAAAATATTATACGTATTATTGTCGCCCAAGGAATGGCCAGTTTCAATTAAATGTTTGGCGTAATGAGATTTATCAGGATGGCCATTCCTATAAGCAGCTACATGCTCTTTATACCGTATTTCAAAATTTCGGCCTGTCTGACCTATATATACCGCGTCACAATCATCGCAGACCAACCTATACACGCCGGATTTCTTGCAATTTTCCAGATTATCTTTTCCATTACAAAGACGTCGTATAGTTTGGTCCGTCCGAAATGCAACGTGAATATTATTTTTACGGAGTAAATTGGCAATTCTATCTGAAATTGGGCCCATATAGGTCAGACTACCAACATATTTGTTAATACGGTCAGGGGGGCATGCATACAGTAAAGAGCGAACCCTACATCTCTGATTATTTTTAATCAAATTATCAATAATAGATTTTGGATAACCGTTTGATAACGCGATTTCATAAAGAATATTAAGTTCTTTTATGTAATTCTCATTAGACAAGGGGACCGACATTAACCTATGAACATAGCTGCGGAAGGCAGCTAGTTTATGTTGATTGGGGTGACAGGATGAAGCTGGAATAGCCATATCGGTATGTGTTGGTTTCCGATATATTTGAAATTCTAATTTATTATGGACATTAGTGATGGTGAGGTCAAGAAAATTAAGGGATTTTTGTGATTCTAATTCCAATTTAAATTTTATTTTAGGGTGGAGATTATTTAATTTAGTAACAAATGAATCAATTTGACGTTTGGTACCAGACCAACAGATTATTATGTCATCAACGTATCTATAATAAAATAAAATGTTGGGTTCGCCCACTATATATCTACGTTCAAAATTATCCATAAAAATCTCTGCCATTAGTGGACTTAACGGTGAACCCATGGCCAACCCTTCCTTTTGGCGGTAATATTGATTGTTAAAACGAAAATAATTTTGTTGCATGCATATTTTTGTGAGTTTAAGTAGATCATACATCTCTCCAGGATGTAACCGTTGTCTCTCAAAGTATTCACCCAGAATATGTAAACATTCCCCATGAGGGATATTGGTAAATAGACTATCAACATCTAGGGACAGTAACTTAGCGGAAGATGGAATTTGAGTATCTTTAATTTTTGAAATTAAGTCTAAACTATTTTTTAAACTGAATTGAGGTTGAAATGATGCTTTTTTACTTAAAAGGACGTTAAGGTGTTTGGCTAAATTATACGAGGGGGCACCAATATGAGAGACAACAGGGCGAATAGGAACGTTTGCTTTATGAGTTTTTGGCAACCCATACAAAACAGGTGATCGTGGGTTCATGGGGATAATATTTTTTAATTGATCTGGAGAGATGTAAGACGTACCCTTAATAGCATCTTTTAACTCAATCGTAAACTTTTTGGTGGGATCAGAATCAAGGCATTCAAAATCGTCACCCTGGATGACATCATTAACCTTCAGATTATAATCAATTCTATCCAGAATTACGACTGAGTTACCCTTATCAGCTTTTGAAATTACTAGGTTATTCTGGTTTATTTTGTCATTTAAAGAACGAAAAAGAATATTTTCTGACCTACTGTGGATAACCGGTGTCTTTAAAGCTTTTTTGATTTGAACTGCTATCTGATGCTTAATGATGCCATCCTGTTTACTTCTAAAGCAAGCAATTTCCGAGTCAACCGCCAAAGTTTCAAGGGATTTCTGGGAAGGCCTAGGTTGAATATTATATTTCAAACCTTTTTCTAACAAAGAAATTTCATTTGGTGAAAACTGAGTATTAGAATAATTTTTGACGCGGGGATAAAATGTATGCGTTGAAATCGGCAAATTATCAGAATGGTTGAAATTATCATTGCGGCTCTCCCGAGACAATCGCTCCAACTTCCGCGATTGTATTACATATTTTTCATGCACCTCTTTCGAAGCCAGATCCCTAGCCTTGTTATCTAAAATATCAAACTCCACGTTATGTAATTTGAAACTCAATTCGGTATATAATACTTTGAGGTGGAGCTTGATACCATCTCTAACAGAAAACCAATACTTGCATTCCTCATTCAACCATATCTGCTTAGCCTTCCTCAACGCTATACTACTAGCTCGGTTATGTGTGTTGGTACGCAAATTAATATAATGAGGTATTACATTCAATTTCTTACATTGTTGATTTTTTACATCAAGCTAACCAAACTCCACCGTTTGGCAGCACAAAACGTATGGTTCAATCAACAATGTAAGAAATTGAATGTAATACCTCATTATATTAATTTGCGTACCAACACACATAACCGAGCTAGTAGTATAGCGTTGAGGAAGGCTAAGCAGATATGGTTGAATGAGGAATGCAAGTATTGGTTTTCTGTTAGAGATGGTATCAAGCTCCACCTCAAAGTATTATATACCGAATTGAGTTTCAAATTACATAACGTGGAGTTTGATATTTTAGATAACAAGGCTAGGGATCTGGCTTCGAAAGAGGTGCATGAAAAATATGTAATACAATCGCGGAAGTTGGAGCGATTGTCTCGGGAGAGCCGCAATGATAATTTCAACCATTCTGATAATTTGCCGATTTCAACGCATACATTTTATCCCCGCGTCAAAAATTATTCTAATACTCAGTTTTCACCAAATGAAATTTCTTTGTTAGAAAAAGGTTTGAAATATAATATTCAACCTAGGCCTTCCCAGAAATCCCTTGAAACTTTGGCGGTTGACTCGGAAATTGCTTGCTTTAGAAGTAAACAGGATGGCATCATTAAGCATCAGATAGCAGTTCAAATCAAAAAAGCTTTAAAGACACCGGTTATCCACAGTAGGTCAGAAAATATTCTTTTTCGTTCTTTAAATGACAAAATAAACCAGAATAACCTAGTAATTTCAAAAGCTGATAAGGGTAACTCAGTCGTAATTCTGGATAGAATTGATTATAATCTGAAGGTTAATGATGTCATCCAGGGTGACGATTTTGAATGCCTTGATTCTGATCCCACCAAAAAGTTTACGATTGAGTTAAAAGATGCTATTAAGGGTACGTCTTACATCTCTCCAGATCAATTAAAAAATATTATCCCCATGAACCCACGATCACCTGTTTTGTATGGGTTGCCAAAAACTCATAAAGCAAACGTTCCTATTCGCCCTGTTGTCTCTCATATTGGTGCCCCCTCGTATAATTTAGCCAAACACCTTAACGTCCTTTTAAGTAAAAAAGCATCATTTCAACCTCAATTCAGTTTAAAAAATAGTTTAGACTTAATTTCAAAAATTAAAGATACTCAAATTCCATCTTCCGCTAAGTTACTGTCCCTAGATGTTGATAGTCTATTTACCAATATCCCTCATGGGGAATGTTTACATATTCTGGGTGAATACTTTGAGAGACAACGGTTACATCCTGGAGAGATGTATGATCTACTTAAACTCACAAAAATATGCATGCAACAAAATTATTTTCGTTTTAACAATCAATATTACCGCCAAAAGGAAGGGTTGGCCATGGGTTCACCGTTAAGTCCACTAATGGCAGAGATTTTTATGGATAATTTTGAACGTAGATATATAGTGGGCGAACCCAACATTTTATTTTATTATAGATACGTTGATGACATAATAATCTGTTGGTCTGGTACCAAACGTCAAATTGATTCATTTGTTACTAAATTAAATAATCTCCACCCTAAAATAAAATTTAAATTGGAATTAGAATCACAAAAATCCCTTAATTTTCTTGACCTCACCATCACTAATGTCCATAATAAATTAGAATTTCAAATATATCGGAAACCAACACATACCGATATGGCTATTCCAGCTTCATCCTGTCACCCCAATCAACATAAACTAGCTGCCTTCCGCAGCTATGTTCATAGGTTAATGTCGGTCCCCTTGTCTAATGAGAATTACATAAAAGAACTTAATATTCTTTATGAAATCGCGTTATCAAACGGTTATCCAAAATCTATTATTGATAATTTGATTAAAAATAATCAGAGATGTAGGGTTCGCTCTTTACTGTATGCATGCCCCCCTGACCGTATTAACAAATATGTTGGTAGTCTGACCTATATGGGCCCAATTTCAGATAGAATTGCCAATTTACTCCGTAAAAATAATATTCACGTTGCATTTCGGACGGACCAAACTATACGACGTCTTTGTAATGGAAAAGATAATCTGGAAAATTGCAAGAAATCCGGCGTGTATAGGTTGGTCTACGATGATTGTGACGCGGTATATATAGGTCAGACAGGCCGAAATTTTGAAATACGGTATAAAGAGCATGTAGCTGCTTATAGGAATGGCCATCCTGATAAATCTCATTACGCCAAACATTTAATTGAAACTGGCCATTCCTTGGGCGACAATAATACGTATAATATTTTACATAATTGTGAAAAAAGTTTCCGGTTATGTGTGTTGGAACAATTAGAAATATTAAAACATAGCAGTAATAGTTTTGCATTGTTGAATGACCAAACAAATTTAGTTTCATCTCCTTTACTACGAATATTTGGGGGTAGTTAGAAATAGTTGTCCATGCGGTTGGTAGTATATAAAAGAGCGCTCGCCTCGTTGACTTTCAGTCTCTTTCGAGCACTCGACGAGTTAGCAGCCCTTGAGAATGGTCCGTGGAGGACCGAAACACGTGTTGGGTATCGTACTGGTGCATGTAATTTGCTTTTTATATTGTCCTTCTTGCATGTGCACATTTTTGCGGGCGGGAGGGCGGTGCAAATTGCATCCCAGCATGATTAAACTGACAATTAGCGGAATTAACACTAAATATTGATTTTGTATTTTGATTGTTATGGATTTCCGCAAAGTAACGCCTGATTCCATTACTTATATTTGTTATTTAAATGCCTGGATCCCACCCTCACCTCATTTGTCCGCTGCAGCAGTGAAAGTTTCATAGGCTAACTGTTAACGTGATATTAAAGGCATTGTATGGGCTAAATATGTACAAAACACATTTTACTTCTTGTACTGAAATCGTTAGCCTGCTTTTAAAATGTGAGCCATAGAAAATTGACTTATATTTCCGCAACTTTTGATAATTTAAGGTTATTATGAAATAATGAACATATTTATTCCGAAATATAGAAATACATATTTAAATAATTAACTTAACTTATAAGAAACAGAAAAATATCAGCTAAATTAACTATAGTAACTAACTACTAAGTTATAGGGCGTCATAGAATTCCTCCGCATCGTCGGGAGGTAACGTGCCCAGAAGGCTGGCCGCATTGCCACGCTGTATGGCAATGCCGATTCTTTGACCCAAAAAAAGGCCAGCTCTCTGGTCACGGGAAGCATCAATCAAACGTTTCGAAATTTCCCGAAACAATAAACGTGCGTTATAATAATAAAATAATTGAATTAGGCTACAAGTTTCTAACAAGTAAGTTGTTTTATGGTAAAGTTTAGCCCAACCATTTTGTTTTTTTTTTTAATCTAACTTGATCACACACGCTCACAAGTCGTGCAAATATATTGTACTACTTTTCTATTGTTTACTATTCGAATAAAGGTTGCTGATTTTGGTACAAAAAGTAAAATGTGTTTTGAACACATTCAGTCTATTTAATGACTGACCTATTTGGTCTAGTGTTTAGTGACCCTGACTGATAAACCAGAGATCGTGGGTTCGATCCCCAGCCAGGACAAAATTTTGTGTGATGAGTACGATTATTTGTTCTGTGTCTGGGTACACCACCTAATTTTAATTCACAAATGCAATAATATATTTGACTTTTATCATACATACTGCTGCGCCATGTTGTTATACCCGCGTTGTACTTTATAAATTATAGCCTATTTGTTATTCGGATATATGAGCTACAAAGTTTAATCCAAATCTGTTCGGTTGTTTTTGAAGAAGTAACACTCAGACAATCAGAAACTTTCACCTTTATAATATTAGTATGATTTTTATTTTAAACCTTATTCCGTGCTATGCGTTATTTACTGATATATAATAGGTCTTTACCTATGAAATTGCCGTTTTGTATGAAAAAATTTAAACGAATTTTTTTCATGAATTTTTTTATTTGTATTAATCGAAGTAATCACCCATGCAATCAATGCATCTTTGCCATCGCAGTGGCAGTTTATTGATGCCCTTCTTAAAGAAATCAGCTGGACGGGAGGCAACAAATTCTTCAAAGGCATTTTGTACTGCCTCTCGGGTATTGAATTTTTTTCCCGCCAAGAAGTTATCCAAATTCTGGAAAAAGTAGTAGTCTGTAGGCGCAAGGTCTGGTGAGTAGGGCGGATGACGGAGAGCTTCCAACCCCAGTTCTTGCAACTTGGAGACCGTCTGCTGTGCAGTATGAGGTCGCGCGTTGTCGTGCAGGAGCAGCGGAGACGAGCGATTGACCAATGCTGGTTGGAGATGCACCAGCTTCTCCATCATTGTGCTCAGTCCTTCACAGTACACATCTGCAGTAATGCTCACCCCGTTTGGTAAGAAGCTGTGATGAATCACACCGGCGCTAGACCACCAAACAGTGACCATCACTTTTCTAGGGGTAAGTTTTCGTTTAGGGCATTGTTTAGGTGCTGAACCAGGATCCAACCAACTTGCTGAGCGCTTGCGGTTATCAAACAGAATCCATTTTTCATCGCAGGTAACAATGCGGTTCAAAATTCCTTCATTTGTGTGTCTGTTGAGCAGTGCAAGGCACGTCTCGACGCGTACTTCGCGCTGGCGATCATTGAGTTCGTGGGGCACCCATTTGTCAAGCTTTTTTACCTTGCCAATTTGACGCAAATGGACCAATATTGTTTTGACGCTAACGTCGAAAGCTGCTGCTAATTCAGCCGTAGATTGTGTATCATCAGCTTCCACAACCACCTTTAATTCGTCATTGTCGACCAAAGTCTTCGGACGACCGCGAGGTTCATTTTTCAGGTCGAAATTTCCAGAACGGAAGCGAGCAAACCAATAACAGGTGGTGCGTTGGTTTGTAGTGTTAGCTCCGTAAACGTCGTTGATGTTGCGTGCCGCTTGTGCCGCGTTGCTGCCACGACGGTACTCATATTCCATAATTACTCGAATTTTTAACGTATCCATGATGACGAAAAAGATTGAAATGCGATGAAAATGTAACACTAATCAATAAAGAAATGACTACTTTTGGAAAAAAGAATCCATGTTTTTAAAATAAAATTAATTTGAAATTAGAATTCTTAGCCAAACAAAAATTATTTTGATTTGAAATGGCCAGTACTGCAGAACGGCAATTTCATAGGTAAAGACCTAATATGTATTTATTGATACTTACATAGTACCATTTATCTGTACTATGTATGTATCAATAAATATGTTAGTTTATCAATTGTCTTGTTGATATAGTACAGGCTCTACCTAGTTAGAGATTAGATGGAAGTGTGTAAGTTGTCCCAAGATTATTAAAATGCAATGAAATAATAGAAAAAAGCGGGACAGTCTTATGGGACTACCGATAGAAGTGGAAAGTATTTTTTCATTTCTTATACTCGGAAAGTAGTGTATATTTGATCCGAGTAGCGAGTGGAAAGTGCTACTTCCCACCTTTGGGCGGTAAAGACTCATAATAACTGCTTCCCTCCATATGGTGGAAATAAATTTTAAATTTGGTTAGGCATTTGGCTGTAAAAAATAAGAAAAAAGTACACAACCCCGCTAAAGAAGTTTTCACTTCAAAAATGCTGAAGTCATGTGATTCTATAAACGGCCAGTGTGAATTAAAAAAAGACCTTACGTCTTACGAATATTCGATCAGGTCCTGACGCGAGTTTAACAATTTTTCCCCATCCCCAAAAAGTGAACAACACCGCTAAACAAGTTTTCACTTCAAAAACCATTCAATTTTGACATCTGATTTAAATATCAATGTTGATAGGATACACTTAAAATATATGGTACAGACGCCAGCACATCCAGCTACCACATCTGTCAAATTTCTTTTATAGATTTTCAACTTTATCACAAAAGCATAAGGTTTACTTTCACTTGGGCAAGTTTGACAGATTGGAGTAGCTTGATGTGCTGGCGTCTGTACAATCATCTCCTAATGTGAGGGGCTAATCTAGTAATATAACAGTCATTATAAACACAAGGTCCGCCATAATGATAACATTTAATTCGTACCTTAATATAGACAGAACCATTCAGACAATATGTAGTAAAAATATAGCAATTTGATTTTATTGGTTGCTTATCGATATTTATTTACGCAATAAAAATGCTTACTTTTCATTTTTCTTCTGTATTTAATAAGTTTTATGATATTGATGAATAAATCGTCAATTCCGTTTGATTTTATTCGTTGGTTATCGATAATTATACTCCACTGCCTGTCTCGCAGTAGCAAGGGGGTCACTATCATAAAAAATGAATCGAATGATCGAGCATATTATATTGTGTTTGCCTGCTAAATAATTTCAGTAAGTGGTCCAAATCTCGTGTATATACCCCATTGAGTATGTTTCGCCGGAGCGTCTCAACTGGGCCGTGTTGAAACCGGTAGTAGAGACACCCGCTGAGTTTGTTTCGCTGGGTCTTCTCAGTTGGGGCGCATTGGATCCGGTGGTAGCATTAAAGCGCGACCGTCGTTATAAACACATGGTCCACCATAATAATAACATTTAATTCGTACCTCAATATAGACAGAACCATTCAGGCAATACGTAGTAAAAATATAGCTAAAATTTAAATAATGAAACCTACACATGATCCTTGACAATAACTTAATTTAAGTTAGCTAAATATCGTTACTGTTATAAAATAAATCGTATTGTTAATTATTTCCTACAATCCGTGTACCTAAATATCTATATGTACCTAGAAATAATTATAAATTAATTATATATTACTGCGAACATGTTCTGACTATTTACAAGCGCTTTTTTATTTTATTATTTATTTTATAATTATCTCTTCCGTTTCTTTCGGCAAGAAAGTGAAATGAATTATTTCTAACCCCCGCTTGATGCTGCTTCTATGTTAGTTCATATTGGTGGTGCTAACTCGGCTTGGCTGTGTGTACGTGACGTTGAATAAATAATCTCAGCTTTGCTTTACGTTGTCACACATAATTGATATCGAGTCTCCAAATATCAGTTATCCTGCGTGGTCATCCATACTAATATTAATCAAGTTTGTTTGTTTATTTGATAGAGAGTTAGATTGACGCTTTCTTTTCACGCCGCAAGTCGTAGGTTCGATTCCCACCCAGGGCAGATATTTGTGTGCATGAACATGTCTGTTTGTCCTGTGTCTGGGTGTAATTTATCTGTATAAGTATGTATTTACAAAAAAAAGTAGTATATCTAGTATATCAGTTATTTGGTTTCCATAGTAGGTCCAAGCTCTGCTTAGTTTGTAAATAATGTCCCAGGATATTATTATTATTATTGTTCGTCACATCTTTATGCCTTAACTACTGAACGAATAGGTATTTATGTAATTTATGACTGACTAAAAAAAAAGAAGGAGGGCATTATTTCAACTGTATGTTTTTTGTATATTATATGTTACGTGATTTCATCATACATCAATATCTTTAGACAACTAATTCACTGCCATCTGATCCCAGGCAGAGCCTGCGCTATGGCAACCGGACAACTAATAAACATACTTATATTATATATTTATAAACTGACCGCTAAGCCAGTGGTCGTGGGTTCGATTCCCACGTGTGATAAATCTTTGTGTGATGAACACGATTCTTTGTTCTGAGACAACAAGATGTTAAACGGCATATAATGAGGTGCCGGGTTCATAACGGGCGGTTTTAATAGTTTTATAGGGATGGAATCATCAACATTATCATATCATTTTTTTAACATCAGAGGGCGACAAACGTGCAAGTGGGTCACCTGATGGTAAGTGAACACTGCCGCCCATGGACACTCGCAACACCAGAGGAGTCGCGGGTGCATTACCGGCCTTTAAAAGTCTGCAAACAAGTGTTGGTGACCCTTCCCCTACCCCAATGAGCTCTGGCGACCTTAATTACACTCTAAAACACAACATTAAAATTATTAATGTTATTATTAAGGAATGTCTTCTGTAAGGTGGAGGTACTTCCTCAGTCTGCTCTTTGAGCGAATGAACGCTATGCGCTACCTCTCTTAATCTTTAATATTAGCTAAGAGACATTCACTGCCGGACAAAGGCGTCCACCAAAAACCCCATCACTTGAGGGGTTGTGCCATATTCGCCACGATTGATAGACAGGTTGGCGATCTCGGTATGATAGTCATAGTAATCAGAGAAACGCTGCTGCCCGTTCTCTGGTAGATATTCCCTCGCAGAACTTTTACGCTCCCCACGGAATGAGATGGGTTGGTGATATTCTTCACCGTCAGTGACTCAGCAAAGAATAAAATATGACCCCCGTATATCAGGTTTTATACAAATATTTATGCTAGAATACAACCAGTGACCACCTCGGTACAGAATGGTTCTAATATAAAGATGGATTACTTACTTATCATATGGGCAGAGGTTACCCTAGTGTCAGAATTAGTCAAGCCGCCCAGTAGGCCTCTGACGTGGGTTATCGACTGTCTAACGAGTAAAACTGAGCCCGTCAGTATAACGTGCCTTCCTAAGCATGGAGACGCTCAGGAATTAAACCGCTTTGGAGGTCATCCATCTATGGACTGACCGCAAACCTAGTTGCTTAACCTCTCTGATCCGTTACGGACTGGTGCCAATCTGCTATATAGCTACTCTAATAATAGCAACAAATTACACATAGTTAAAATGTACAAAGTTGCTTCGGATACACCAACTTAGGAACTTCCAATGTTAATCATTTGTTTCAAACAAAAGTAAAACTCTCAAAGGCAATGTTCCTTTCCAGTTTTAGATCATCGTAATAAATTCTGAACATACAAAGAAAATATTCGAATAACAAAGTAAAAAGTCCAATTCAGGATTTCGAGGTTCGGCTAACGCGCTGAGTCGTCCAGAAATTCAGAACATTTTGAACTTTAAACATATATCTGTGTCAAACTTTAACCGCGCTCGTGTTAAGAAATTTTGTATTTTACCGTCTACTTCTATCTATCGGTAGAGCATAGGAAAAATTACAATTAAGTACTAAGTTATCAAATTGGACGAAGCATAAAATAAAATAAAAATAAAAAAAACTAGGGACATAAATCTATCAGAGGACTTTAAAAGCACGCGTATTCATCATAGACCCAAACACACATGCACACACAATATTCAGAATAACTGTATATGATACCACAAATACTTGTCCTAAATTTCTGACTATTTATAAGCGCTTTTTTAAAGTCTACGTGAATAAAAACCTTATTTATTTTATTTAAAAAGAAATAAAATATGTGTAAAAAATTTTTTTTAGTCAAAGCTTTTATTTAAATGCTCTAAAAAGAAGAAAATAACATTTTCCTTTAAAATTTCAATCATCAACTCATAACCTTATTATACAAAATTTATATGTTTATAAAAGCTTGTCGCGAGGTTTAAGTACCTATAAGTATTAAATTAAATTATTTTTTTTTAAATTTATACTTAGCAGATCAAGTTACTTAATTGAAGAGGTACTAGTTTGTTTACGCAATTTAATCGCGCGACAAGCTTTTATGAACATATAAATTGTGTATAATAAGGTTATGAGTTGATGATTGAAATTTTAAAGGAAAATGTTATTTTCTTCTTTTTAGAGCATTTAAATAAAAGCTTTGATTAAAAAAAATTTTTTACTCTTATTTTATTTTTTACTTTTTAGTTATCGCTGGCTAGGTTTCTTAGTCTATACATCTCAGTTAACGCATCATTGTTGCAAGGTCGTTTGCCGGTTAATTTCGAACAGTCTAGTTCTTCAACCAGGAGACCTTCTAAAGATTTTACTCTACTCAAGGCCACATATGCTTGACCAGCAGCAAAGAGCTTTGAGCCTAAGTAAACAACGGCGTGGTCGACAGTACTACCCTGCATTTTGTGTACTGTGCAAGCCCAAGATAATACAATCGGCAGCATTCTTCGTTCTGCGGTACCGTGACTATATTTTGCTGGAAATTGCACAGACTTGGGCTGAATCAGGTGAACACCATCTTTACCAAGGTCTATACGGACGGATGGTAGATCAGTGTCATACATTTGTGCTCTTCGGAAGCAGGGCCATATAATTTCTGTAATATGTCCAATAGCACCATTTACCAGACCTTTAGACACATCTACATTGTAACGCAACATCACTTTGGCCCCAACGAATATTTCTAGCTCCTTAGGTAGCCCTCCTGTCTTGTTTATATCGGATGATATAGTATTATTTAGATCTAAGTTGTCAGTTTTTCGAGTACAATCTACTAGACTATCCTGTGCTATCATTTTGTTAATAGTTATACCACGAGCTCTGAAATGTTCGAGAACAGTTTTGTTGTGATTGTATACTTGTTGGTATGTGGGATAAAAATTTTGACATTTTTTTTAATTTTGACTTTTTTTTTATTTTGACTTTTTTATGAAAATTATGACTTTTTTAAAAATATCTGATTGTTTTTTCAATTTTGACTTTTTGTTTGAAAATTTTGACTTTTTGAAAATTATGACTATTTTGAAAATATTGACGTCACATATTTTTTGAGTTACTCTCAACAATCCCTTTCATTTGATACCCATATTGTAGTAGAGCATCAAAAATAACTATTCTGCCATCTTGGATTTTCCGCCATATTGAATTTAGAATAACGTCACTTATGTTTTCGAGTTAGGTACTGTCAACAATACCTTTCATTTGATACCCATATTGTAGTAGAGCATCAAAAATAACTATTCCGCCATCTTGGATGTTCCGCCATATTGGATTTAGAATAACGTCACATATTTTTTCGAGTTACTGTCAACAATCCCTTTCATTTGATACCCATATTGTAGAAGTGCATAAAAAATCACTATTCCACCATCTTGGATGGTCCGCCATGTTGGATTTAGGATGACGTCACATGATTTATCATGAATTGTCATCCAAACTAACCGTGTATACAAAATTTCAGCTCAATCGGCTGAAAATATCTGCTTCAAAATTGAGTTGCAAGATTCCACCCGAACATACATACATACATACATTGCAAGTTAAATAAAAGCTTTTAAAAAAAGTGTGTTGTACAGACGCCATCACATCCAGCTATCCTCATCTGTCAAATCTATTTCATAGGATTTCAACTTTCTCACTTAAGCATAAGGTTCACTTTCAATTGGGGAAATTTGACAGATTGGGGTAGCTTGATGTGCTGGCGTCTGTACTATGAGCGCCATACTGCGATTTCCAACCCAACTAACAAGCGTGGCGATTATAGCGACTTCCAAATGACGGGGGCCATTAACCAGCAGTAGACGTTTTTCGGCTGATATGATTTTCATTATGAATTTTTGCTATATGTTTTATGTTATTCAGCAGACCATCTATTGATCGATGGCACCATATTATTGTATTGACATTTCACTGTCGTAACATCAACAATATGTCACTAGAATTGTATCAACGATTCTTAAGTTTGCTCACCCATAAACATACCCATCTAGTATTCATATTGACTTGATGTATCATATCTATTATAAACTGAACTAACTATTACACGGTGAGAGTTAGAGATATTCACCGAACATAAAGATAATAGGGGCTAATTTACGGATGGAATGCTACTGTTTCCATGGGTCCAAGCTACGACGTCTTGTGGTCCCTAGGTTGTGCTAAACGGTGCCAACATTTAAGTTCGCTCTTAGAGCAGTTCCACTACAGAAGCACCTATACTTTACATTACAAACTGCTTTGTGTTATGGGTATTTGTAAGGTCGCCAACAGAGTTCATCGCTGAGGCGAAAGACTTGAGCCGTCACTAACATAACTGCTTAAGTACCATGAGATGAGCCGTATGCTTGTTTGATATTTGGTCATAAAATATATATATTAAATTATTAATTCAGAATTGTCGGTCTTGCGCTACCATCTTGGATAGCATCCAGCGGCTTCCAGCGATCCTTACAAGATCATAGCTTCATCTTTTATGGAGCCTGCTCACGCTGCGTCTTCCGGTTCTTCCGGATTCCGGGCAGGCCTTTGTTCAGCAGTGAACTATTTCGGCTGGTATGATGATGATGATATATTAATTACATCATGAGTGGGGTATACCTCCAAAGTATTATAAGTAACTGCACTTTTAGTCTTGTAGGTTAGCTAGTTGTCTCGCTATCTTAACTATGGCCTAGTGTTTCGTAATTGTTTCCTGCACACAGGATATACAGTTTATAAGTTAGTTTACGACGTCATGGAATTTTCTGAAATGAATGTTTTTTACGTTTTAAAGTTTCAGTCCCAGCGATTCAGATATTTATTTATTTAAGGGAGAAATTCTCTTAAAAAAATATACTTAAAGTATTTATAGGTTTTATTTTGTTTGGCACTGATGAAACCCTGGCCCTGACCTGACGGATCAAAATCCTTCTCTACACAATATCTGTAAAATTCTCTTTGTATATTTATAACGAGATGAAGCTGCTACAAAACTTTTTCTTTGAACGAGAGTAAGTAGGTAATGTGTTTGAGAAATAGATTTATGTATGAAAAAGAAATGCTTTACAGGATCGTTCATCAATCAGAAATTCATATTGTTTCTTTTAGTCAAGTAGTAGTGATTTCAATTGGACATAATGTGGTACTGGACTCCAAACCTGAATGTCTAACCTAGGTTCGAAGTCCAGTCCAAGAAAACAGCGACATTCTGGTCACAGCCTAGAGTTAATAATTTGGAGGTGTCGTACCCCCGCAAGGTTTATTTTATTTAGTTTTAGGTTTATTCAATACTAGCTGTGCCCTGCGGTTTTACTCGCCTTCAATTTTATAAATTATAACCTATGTGTTAAGCCAGGGTGTCAGCTAGCTCCATATCAAATTTTATTAGAATCACTCCGGCCGTTTAGATGTGAAGAAGTAACAAACACTCACAAACTTTCTCCCTTTATGATATTAGTCTGATAAGAATTGTATAAATGTTTTTTAATGTCCCGTGCAAGATTCCGTTAAAGCCACTCTGGCCATAATTCTGTCGGGACACTTTCGAAATTATGTGTATCGATGTGGCGCACTTTCGCACTAACGTGAGTCGCGTTTCAGTACTTTAGGGCTACAGTTCATCGCTATTTTGAACTTCGAAATACAGTATTACAGTGCTTTTAAGACTGTAATACTGTATTTCGAAGTTCAAAATAGCGATGAACTGTAGCCCTAAAGTACTGAAACGCGACTCACGTTAGTGCGAAAGTGCGCCACATCGATTCACACATTGTCGAATGTATTCCAGCGCGATGCACGTTAGTGCGAAAGTCCAGTAAATGCGAAGGCATGCCATTATGGAGATATCCATGGTTAATGTTTTTCTAGCGCTCGGTGGCCGCTGCCGCGGCACGCTCGCTACGCTCGATCGCCTTCGCGCGCCAAATGGTCACCGTTCTAACCTAACCTTTTTCTTTTTTGTTTGCGCTGGGAAAAAATGCGTTACGCATACCCGCCCATTGGGGGATGGGCGGGTTATGTGGGACTCTCCGGCTACTCCGGCATACCCACTAAAATAACCCAGCGGCACTCCCGCATCGTCTATTTGGAGGAGGACTGGGATACCGGCACAGCCTTTACGTCCAGTCCCCCACCGACGACCGCCCGCCTTTACAGCGGGGCCCGCACGCCCCTCCCTAAGTGGAGGGGCCCAGGAACGACCGTGAGTGCTCGGCCGTTCCCGCGCGACGAGGGTGGTGATTAGTGCAATGCGAGCGAAGGCGCCCCCGCGCCTGTCGCCCGCTAATCACCACCAGAAGGAGGGAGGCGACGATCGTACAACCGCCGTCTCCCACCCCTTCTTCGCCTGCGGAGCGGCGGCGCGAGAGGATCATCCTCCCGCGCGCGCTCCGCCGCCTCCTTTTGCGACATGACATTCTCGCAAAAGGAGGCAACCGCCGCCCAAGCCTCCTCACTCCCCAGCATGGAGTTGACCACACTGGGAAGTGAGAGGTCCTGCCCGACCACATCAGTCAGGGCACGGCGCAGCTCAGCCCAGGCTGGGCACACCTCGAGGGTGTGCTGCGCCGTGTCGTCCGCGGCTCCACAATCGTGGCACGCCGGGGTTTCCTCCCTCTGAATCCGATGCAGGTGCGTTCCGAAGCAGCCATGCCCGGACAACACCTGCACCAGACGGAACGAGAGGAAACAGTGGGGCCGCTCGAGCCAGTCCCGTAGGACTGGACCGAGGGCGTCCAGCGTGCGGCGTCCAAAGGTGGCGGAGGCGAGGTCCCGTGCCCAGTGCAGGACGATGGCGTCCCTCGCCTCCAGCCGCACGGCATCCCGCTCTTGCGCGGCGGGGCGCTCACCCAGCGCCCTACGCCGCGCCGCCCATTCGTACACTCTGGCGAGCACCCATGCCTCCAATTCCCATGGAGGGGTGCCGGCCAGAGCGCACGCCGCCGCAAAGTCCCTCCCCCGGGCAACAAGGAGAGTGTCATCCGCGTAGCAGATGACATTCGTGCCCTGGAGGAGGGGTTCTAACCTAACCTAACCTAACCCAAACGATTTCGCACTAACGTGCATCGCGGTGGAAAACATTCGAAATTATGTGTATCGATGTGGCGCACTAACGTGAGTCGCGTTTCAGTACTTTAGGGCTACAGTTCATTGCTATTTTGAACTTCGAAATACAGTATTACAGTGCACTTTTGACTGTAATACTGTATTTTACTGTGGTAGCATCTATAGATATAATAAAATCGTAGAAAAGTCAAAACTGTATATTGAATATTCTTTAAAAAGGATACTTGGGGCGTGATCTACAATGGATATCAAAGCCAAAAATATAGTTTTTAGAATTATTGTCTGTGTGTCTGTTTGTCTGTATGTATGGCCGGGCTAAACTCAAAAAGTACTGTATCGATTTACTTCGCATTTTGCATAAATATTACTACGAGGTCGGGTCAACAAATAGGCTACATATTATCACGCTATCTCCTACGGGGGAGGAGCTGTGATAATTTATAAAGTTTAACGTGGGTAAAACCGCGGGGCACAGCTAGTATACTATAACTTAAACATAGCTGACTGGTTTCCAGCCCAGACATAATAACAGGACCACCCCATACCTTCCCATGGGTGTCGTAAAAGGTGATTAAGGGATAAACCGGGTAGTCGGGGAGCAGCGCCATCTGTGTACCAGTTGCTACCTAACTGAATTCGTCAACTCGCATGCCAAGCGCGGTGACTACGGCAAACAGCTCCAATTGCAAAACCTTTGGAGGAAGTCTATGTCTAGCAGTGGACTTAGGCCGTCGATGATGGTGAAACGAAAATATTCTATAATAGTCTAAAAATACGTCGAATAAATGCAGTTAAAATATTATAAATAATATTTTTAGGCTGATTTCATAGTCGCGCCGGCGAGCGGCGCCGTCCAAACTCGCGCGCTTTCAATAACACTAGATAGTAGTTGCGTTTCATAGTCGCGCCGTTCAAACGCGCCGCGTGTGAGACGCGCGCCGTCGGCCAGCGCTGGCAAAGCGCGCGCGGCCTGAGCTCCTCTACTGGCAGCTAGCGTTTCAGAGTGACGCGGGTCGCACGCGCACGCACTTAAATAAAACGTGGTGCTTTTATCCTCCTTGCACTTAAAATGAGTAACGATTTTATGTTCCTCGATATATGTTTGTGGGATGTCTCAGATCAATTATATAAGGACAGGGATGCTTAAAATAAAGCCTGGGAGGAAATTGGGCTGGAATTACTTGAAGAAAATTATGTTGCTTTGCACTCTTATCCATAAAAAATAAATAGCCAATCCTCTTAGTCGGTTTGTCTCTATGATGAGGATTATACACAACTGTACACTGCAAAGAAACGCGCGATACTAAAACTCGTTTCAGATGGTCCGCGCGTCAAGCGCGCGCTGTTGAAATCAGCCTTAGACTGCCTCGTTGATGCGTGTTTGTTCTTGGTTTGAAATCCGAACTTTCCAGTACAGTCAGTGTAAGGCTGATTTCAGAATGACGCGCGCGGCACGCGCCGGCGGCCAGCGCGTCTCAACAGCGGCGCGTGCGAGACGCGTCACTCTGAAACGCTAGCTGCCAGTCGAAGAGCTCGGTCAGCGCTGGCCGACGGCGCGCGTGTCACCGGCGGCGCGTTTGAACTGCGTGACTATGAAACGCAACTACTATCTAGTGTAATTGTAAGCGCGCGTTAGGACGGCGCCGCTCGCGCGCGCGACTCTGAAATCAGCCTAAGAATTTTTCCAGCAAGATATTAGCAGCTGTCTTGAAGTTGGCAGACAGCCGTTCATCAGATAATACGTCAAATTGTCAGTTTGAACTGTTCCCGGTTGTGCCGATTAGTCGTCCCTTCGGATAATACTCACTAACAAACGGGTCGACTTCGTAGTTGGCTTGTCCTTTGTGATTGAGCGCCGTAATCAAAATTGGGCTAGAAGCACCGTTATGTTTTAAAATATTTGCATTTAAATTACTTCGGCCCAGTGGTTGTACAGACGCCAGCACATCAAGCTACCACAATCTGTCAAATTTCCCCAATTAAAAGTGAACCTTATGCTCATGTGATAAAGTAGAAAAACTATAAAAAAAAATACAGAATGGGGTAGGCTGGAGGCGTTGGCGTCTGTACTATTACTATTTAACTGACTGCCTCGTTGGTGTAGCGGTGGTATGTTCAAGCGCAGATAAGGAGGTCCTAGGTTCATATTCCGCGTCGGTCCAAAAATTGATTGTTATATTTTTCTGTAATGAAAATTTCTCAGTATCTGTCTGAAGTCTGGGAGTTGGCGGTATTATTCCCATGTGCCTTGGAGAAAGCGAAATGTTGATAATCATGTACCTGGCCTCTTTCCGCTCGTGTCGCTAGCCGTCCCATTTTATATTTGTTTTACTTCTTTTATACAATGCGTCAGCTGATCCTACAAATACAACAAATCCTACATATACAAACGTATTTTTTTTGTTTTTGTTCGTTATTATAGATAATGGTATGGAACACTTCGTGCGCGAGTCCGACTCGCACTTGGCTGGTTTATATTTTGTTGTAATACCTCCCAAATGCCACTGTGTAGCATACTATAATTCAAACATTTTATGAAGACTAGTTTCTCTTATAGTTTCTTGATTGCGTTGTATAAATAGACTTTTATACAATGCGTCAGCTGATCCTTATTCTTATATTTAATTCTTTTTTGTGAACTTTGCATGATAACGTCCCACACGTTGATAAGTTAAGTAAGCAAATGAAGCCCCTTAAGTGACGTCTACTATTTATATTACACCTTGTATATTATACAACGTCTACTATTTATATTACACCTTGTATATTATACAAAGCAATCAAAAAGCTATAAGAGAAACTACGTAAAGTTTTAGAAGTACGGAAAGAAAAACAGGAACCCAAACACTCAAGGTCTTTGGCAGAGGAAGGCCCCTAATATACTTTTCATAATGTCATTATTCTTTAGCTTATGAATATCTAAGATGATATATTGGAGACTGTTCCTACTTGATATACGTGACTGGAAAGATGAATTTACGAGAAAATAGCTTTCAGCCGTGAGAATTGAATGAATTTACAAAGTTAAATGGTGTCAGTTGTTTTGATCTTTTAACTATTAGTAAACATTCTACCAGATCCCGTTTACCTAAATATTATGTTGATATTACAAACAAACAACCAAATATTTATTGGAACCAAAAACAGATAATATACAATATTGTGTGTACGTTAGCAGCTACATTGGTTAGCAGTTACTGTGTCGTAGCTGTTAGCGCCCACCTCCGAGGTAGACAACAATGTTCCATAGTTAGGGTAATAATTAATTAAACATTTATAAAAAAGTAAAAGTAAAATCTTATGAACTATCAGATCACTTTGAGTGTGTGTATGTGCATGTGTGAGTGTGTGTGTGTTTAATTATATTCTATAAATGTTTGGATAATATTTATAATTATCATGATATCCGCTGAAAGACGTCCACTGCTGGATGAAAACCTCTTCCTAAGATCTCCACAATTGCCCATCCTGCGTTTTCCACATCCAGCAGGTTTCAGCGACCCATCCAAGATCATCGCTACATCTTGTAGGGTGGCTACCCACGCTGCGTCTCAGTCAGTCTGATAGCTAATGATGCAAATCAGAACCATCAAAATACTTGAAAGTTTACAGCAGTCAACGGCTAATGGTGCGCATTTGCATCATTGCATTACAAGTCATTTTAAACCCTGTTAAAATTGCTTTGAGTAGGTTACAGTCAGACAATTTTATGTCGAACAAAAAACAGGTATTATTTAGGCCCTCGGTAGACGATACAACTGCAAAGGGTTAAGTACTCATTATTATAATTATCCATTCTCTCTACCTACCGCTCTGAGAAACAGGCCTGAGTCTTTGTTTGTATGTATGTATTACAATTAATTTAGCTGGCCAGAGATGCCAACTAACTGTGCAAGTTTGTTATTAGCATATATTTATCTAATTTGTATGTAGCTGTAGGGTACCCAAATGAAATACAATAAAAACTGAAGAAGGGTAATAAATCTTTAATCTTCAACACTATTATATTATAAATTCAGGAAGAATTTTGCGTACAGCAGCTAACCTTAATATAAACTAACCAACTATAAGGGGCCGTTTATAGGGCACCACGACTCTTCATCAAACACGAGTGCACTATACTACTCTCATAATCTGATGGGATGGTGACCTGACATAACTGGGAAGAGGTTAGACCCACGATCTAAATATTTCATATCCTGGCTGCTGATGCCTGATGAGTGTGAAAGACTTCGGAAAGAAAGAAAAATGGTAATTACTACGTGTAGAAATTTTGACCCAGGACCTCATTATTAGCAATTGAATACTGCCACAATATTAAAGAGGCAGTCACCCAAATAGGAGAATGACTAATTAATCATTCAACAAAGTTCTTCAAATTATATTGGGCTTTAGTTTTAATAGTCATTTTGCTATTCTCTTTTCCGTTTGACGATCAAGTTTACTATAAGTTATAGAATTCTTCTTTAACCAACATAAATCTAATTGACGACTGGCAGAATTTCAAGAACTTAAACGTTACTCAAATACTTATTATTAAATTATGACTGGTAAAATGGTAAGTTTTTGAGATAATGTCATTGCCAGAGCGGTTGGCCCACTTTTGGATATATTTGTACCCGAGAGGCTCTATGTGTAATTCCTGCTCCAACAATCTGTGTGAATAGTGAGGGGTCGGGCAGCAGCGTCTCTCTGTGTACTATGACTATCATGCTGCGATCGCCAACTAAGCACGGCGATTATGGCATATCCCTCCAAATGGTGGACAGATCTATTGTGGATCTGCTGGGAGGCCTTTGTCTAGCAGTGAACGTCATTAAGCTGACATAATGATTTTAAATAAAGACACACTCTACAAAATATGGCAGTTCTGTTTATCAGCCAAACGGGTTTTTGGTAGTTTGAATGTATGTTTGTAGGTATATCATCCAACACACTATTACCTTTAAACATAATTTTTGCATGTCTACTGGGAAAAATATCTTTATAATTAATCAGCACTTTTAGACAATGTCATTTCTTCTTTCTTTTCTGTTCTATATTTAACTTTGTCTGGTGATCATGAATTTTAAATTAATTAAATATGATTTTATATATTTTCGGTGAGTAATAACTCTACAAACAACTACAGAGGTAGTTTTATGTACAGACGCCAGCACATCCAGCTACCCCAATCTGTCAAATCTCTTTTATAGATTTTCAACTTTATCACTTAAGCTTATGCTTATGTGGTAAAGTTGATTATGGTTCAATTTCAATTGGGGAAATTTGACAGCTCGGGGTAGCTTGATGTGCTGGCGTCAGTAGAAAATCATATATCTATAATTTCTAAATAAACAATGGTTGCACTCAAATTCAATGAAGCAAAACTGTAGCTAGGAAAGTCTCTAAACGTCTCATCCGAACTACGTTGATGCCAAGATAATTAAATCAAATGAACGGCCACCCATGTATCGACCGATATCGTGCCTAGTGCTACTGATCCCTTATGGATGGGTTAATAGAACTGCATTCACCTATTATAAGGGATCAGTGAGGTAATGAGCATTATTTTAATTGTTTGTCGGCCAACCCAATCACGGGAATGAGCAAGTAGAGATCAGATGGGTAGTCTTCATTGAGTCTGTCCACAGTGACCGAAAGTCAAACACGAGTATATTATTTTGTGATACATTTCCACGCTCGCAATAAAATCTGGAACACAACCAGCACACGTATTCTAAATGAAAAACATTAGATATATAAAACAAAATACTTTTGGCATCATTCCAACTGTAGAAACACCTACGTACGTCTAGAATATTTTATCTAAAGCAAGAAAGAATTGACATCTCAGCAAATTTATTTCCCTGGAGTGTATTTAGAAACACGTTTGTAAACCCAAAAGGATGTAACAGATATATGCCGAGTAAATAAACAATTATTCCCTAGCGATGTGCTCTGCAATGTGCGAAGAATTGTACGAATCAGATTGGTGAACTGCTTTTCTTCTTTAATAATTAAGTTCTGCTTTACAAAGAATTACTAAGGCGAGGATGGTGGTACGTTAGTGTTGAGTGAGGTACCTCTAGCTTTTAGATGTTTCAATTGTTTTTGTTTCAAACTTTCATAGAATCTAACTTTAGTACCTCTCCAGAAAGGCCATGGATTGTGGTAAATGGGAGTTTTTAGTAATGATTAATTTATTTTTGAGAGGTAAAACAACTCGTTCTTTAGCTCGGTGAGCAGCTCAAGTTTCGAAGTCGTATCCATGAGTCATATTATCTTACAAAATACACTTCATGTCCGTATGTAAATTTTCGGTTTAAGTAAGCTCGTCGGCAGTCATTAGGAAAGAAGGAAGAGTTAGCCTCATTAGGCACGGTAGTTGTAAGTCTAAGGGGAATACCTACGCATGCCACCCAAAAAAAATGTCCGCTTGTGGGTATGTCGGACTTGCACCGACTAAACCTAACCTGCCGTGGATTTCTTCTGGCGCCTGTTGGAGCGAGCCCCGGGAAAGTGGAAATGCTGCTCCGGTGCCCTCCCCCCCCCCTTGCGCCGTTTCCCAGATGGTCGGGACATGTACCCTGGGAGGGCTCTGAGTTGCCCTCTCCTATTGCTGACTCCTGTCAGCGACTGCGCCAAACAGCTGTCTTCCCGGAGCTGCTTGCACGTGGCGGCAGCAGACTTACTGCCACTGCAGCCCCGAGGGGAGTTGGGTTTGATTATGAGGTCCTAGTTTTGAATTCTGGGTGGGGCTTAAAGTGATGTTGGGAGTTTATCGTTAGTAAAAAATTCAATATCAATCTAGATAGTTGGCGAGGTTAGGCCTCTTTGCCTCGGAGAGAAGGTAAAACTATCGATCCAGACAATATGAAAACTGACAGTGAAAGTGAGTGAAAAATAAGTGCTCATGTGTTTGTTCATACGCTTGTGGACTACAGTACTAACACACAGCTTGCCTCTATTACAACTAGCTTCAAGACTAAAATGTGCTTCTGTGCTCAAATAGCCACCTGGTATCTCTTACCTTACCCCGGGTATCTCTTCATCATCCGAAGGTTGATTAGTAGACAATGCTTTTGTTATGAAATCCGCCTCTGTAGAATTTTTTCAAGCAGATTTTATAATAAAAAGACATGCGGGGTAGTCTATGGGTAATATTTTATTATTTCACATACTCGAAAACTAGTATACCTATATTTGATCCGAGTAGCGAGTAGAAGATGCTACTTGTCACCTTTGGGCGGTCAAGACTCATAGTAATTGCTTCCCTCTCTATGGTGTGAACACATCTTTTAAATATAACTAAATTTGGTTAGACAGTCGGCTGTAAAAAATCTAACATAATTGAGAAAAAAAATGCACAACGCCGCTAAAGAAGTTTTCAGTTTAAAAATGCTGCGGTCATGTGAGTGTATAAACAGCCACTGTGATTTAAAAAAGAAGATCAAGTCACGTGTAACTTCAAAATACTAACAAATGTAAAAAAAAAGAAGCTTGAAGAGCGTTTAGCTTTCCCCTTAAGAACAAATTTTCATGAATGTGGACGGCAAACTATTTATGTTAGGCACGCATTGTATAATAAATTAACTTATTTTTTCTGGTAAAAATAAATAACATCCAATTTCCTCAATACAAATTGGCAGCCCTCGTGATATACGACATGAGATTATCAATCTGGGATAATATCGGTTTAGTGTCGGTCCATTAACGGCAGGTGGTAAAAAACATTCCGTCGTTTATCTCTGTTCCGGTAAAGTATTATGTCAGGGTAGAAATAAACGGGTAGTTTTCTTTATACTACTTACACTACTCGCAAAGTTAATCAAAGTTTGCCTTAGTTCTTCTTCGATAGTGTAATAGTCACCTAGATATTATGTAATATTAAACGAACAATATTGTTAGGTACCTGTGTAAAGAGTTGGCGCACGGATTGACGCTGAGTGTGCAAAGTAAATCCTATGATGACAATAATTACCTCTTGGCGGCGGCTGGTCTGGAAACTAGGCATCTGCTAGGAGCATATTAGTTTGTTCAAACTTAGCAGCATGTGCGGGATCTACGGCTTTGCGTGTTCTCCGGAGCATAGGGGTGAAACAACACTATTTTTAAGAATCCGGGCTCATATTGAGAATTAGACGTAAAAACCATCTTATCTTTGGCCAGAATATGAACCGAGGACCTCATTATCTGTCTTCTTGGATTTTAGGTGATTGGCCTGTGGTCTAGTGACCAGTGACATTGATTGTTTATTCTATGTGGGGTGTAATTTATGCTTAATATCCCAATAACAAATAGGTTAAAATTCATAAAGTTTAACGCGGGTGAAACCGCGCGGCACATCTATTATTAATTTGTCTCTAAATTCCGTGCCCTCTAGCCCTCGTCGTTTTTGAGTGAAAGAATAACAAACATCCATACTCTCAAACTTTTCGCATTTTATATCTGACCGAGCTGTGCCCCGCGGTTTTACCCGCGTTAAATTTACAAATAACAACCTATGTGTTATTCAGACACATAAGCTATATTACTACAAAGTCTGTTCGGTAGTTTTTGAGTGAAAGAGTAACAAACATCCATACATCCATCCATACTCACAAACTTTCGCATTTAAAATATTAGTAAGATATATCCCACACGTTCATATCTATATATCAGTAAATAGACTGACAACATAGCACGGAATAGGGATTAAAATAAAAATCACACTAATATTATAAAGGCGAAGGTTTGTGAGTGTTTATGTTTGTTACTTCTTCACGCAAACGTAATATAGCTTATATATCCGAATAACAAATAGGCCCTCGTCTCTAAGTGCCCCGTGATTACCCGCGTTAAATTTTAAATAATAGCTTGTGTGTTATCCGGACATAAAATGCTTCCTTTTGACACCGGAGGTCGTGGGCTCGATTCCCACCCAAGACAGAAATTTCAGTGCATGATCATGTGTGTTTGTCCTGAGTCTGGGTGTAATGTATCTATATAAGTATGTATTTACAAAATAAAAGTAATGAACTAAATCACTTATCTGGTTTCCATAGTACAAGCTCTGTTTAGTTTGGGATCAATTGGCCGTGTGTAAATAATGCCACAGAATATTATGTGCCTACAAAGTTTCATCAAAATTGATTCGGTGGTTTTTGCATGGAAACCACAAACTTTCACATTTATAATATTAGTAGTATAAATAACACCACATACAGAACAAATAATCCTATTCATCATACATAGAACTGACCTGGGTGGGGATTCACGACCCTCCCACGACCTTTGCCTTAACAGTCACGTTCACTAACCACTAGACCAATAGGAGAGTCAGTAAAAATCCATGAATGCCGATAATGAGGTCCTGCGTTCAAATTGCGGCCAAAGATAAGTTGTTTTTTTAGTCCAATTTTCAATATGGATTCTTGAAGTGTCACATCGCCGTGCCTCGGTGAGCACGTAAAACCGTAGATCCCGTATATGATCTCTATCCAGTCTTGCTAGCTTTGTAGAGGCCACCACCAACTCCTTTCATGATTCTTCGTTATCAATTTTCTTCCGCCATTTTATAAAGAAAATATCTATGTTACTACCCCTTCGCTTTCATGAACTACCTACATTTAGACGATTACCTATTGTGAAAGAATTTGGGCCCACCTCTCCAATACACGTATACGTGACCCACTCTGACTTGGCTGACTTTTGAGCTTTATTACAATGGAGTAGTATTTTAGGCACCAAGAGGCGGACCATATTACTAATACTAAAATGCACTCCGATAGTAAAAATGAAAATTATTGAACTGAAAATAAATTTGAAGTGAACAAGAAACTCGTTTTTACTAGTCGAAGAAGCTAGGTTCATCGTATAAATAGGTCACGCTTAATAGATAGACTAATATATATCTTTTTTTAAGACAACGCCCGAATTACAAACATATAATAGACGGACACAAATTACATCCAGACTCAGAACAATTTATTATGGGTCACACAAATAGTTGTCCGGCGCGGGACTCGAACCCGTCTTAGCCGCTGCGCCACACGTGCAGTATCTGAAATTATCTTTATAAGGATAGCGTTCAAATATCTACTGAACCTTCAAACTATAATTATAATTAAGAAATAAAACGTGTCTCAATTTAACATTCAAATTTTAACTTTATAGTTCAGAACATTGAGTTCAATATTGCGTGAGGGTGTATGTCATTTTCATAAATTGAATTCTGATTAGCCAGCCAGATTTCCGAACGTGTGGTTTCTATGGCACAGTCCAATTTGGAATTGTTTACTGTTATGGTTAGTTCGTGGCTGGTATTAGGCGTTAGGTCGGTTTTGATCATTGCTAAGCTAAGTTTATTAGTCTGACTGGGCTGAATTTGAGGAAATTTATTTACCTTAGTTTTTGTTATAGATTTATATATGACGGATGTATATCAATACTGCAAAGTTAATCTTGTTTAGTGAATATAAAAGATTTTTTGTACACCAAGAGTACTCTTAGGTACTTAGTTATCGTATGGGCAGTGGTTACCCTAGTGACAAAGTTGGTCAAGCCGCCCAGTAGGCATCTGGCTTAACGTCTGATGCCTAATGGTTACAACCGGGACCGACAGCTTAACGTGCCCACCGATGCACGGAGACTTCTATGGACCGACCGCGAGCCTAGTTGCTTGACCTCGCAAGCCACTTACGGACCGGTGAAGCATCTGACTATGAGCGTCTAGTACTCGTATGAAATATTACTCGAAAAAGTTGTAACTGGCGGACTTATTACATAAAGAGAAAACTTTAGAGATACCTTTAGAGACGCTTAGATTGATGTATAGTATGTTATAGTATAGTATTTATTAGATTAAAATCATATAGTAGCTATTGTATAGTATCTATTATATATAGTGTTCGTAATTATTATTAAAATAAATAAAATAAAAAAGGTTTTTAGTCACGTAGACTTTAAAAAAGCGCTTGTAAATAGTCAGAACATGTTTGTAGTAATACAGTTATTATTTCTAGTTACATATTACAGATATTTAGGTACACGGAATGTTAAAACATTTATACAATTTATTTTGTAATGGTAGTGACATTTAGCTAGCTTGTATTAAGTTATTGTCACGAAGATTATGTTTAGTTGAAGTATTTAATATTATGTATGTTATAGTATAGTATTCATTAGATTAAAATCATATAGTATTTATTGTATAGTATCTATTATATATACTGTTCGTAATTATTATTAGTTTAATTACACGAATAATAAGTAAAAATACATTTTATATAACCCAAATGCACCTGCCACGACCTCTCTGCACTAACATAAGGTAGACTGGTCGAAAATGCCTTACGCATTAAGTCCGCCTATGTATTCTCACTGTACTAAAGTTTAATTAAATAAATTGACTAAGAGCTGAATATGAATGTTGGCAGTAGATAATATGTGTTATATATAAAGTTGAATACTTTTCTATAAATATATCATCATCATCATGACAGCCGAAATACGTCTACTGTAAATGATAAAAATCACAATTTTAGTAAATAACTAGCTGTGCCCCGCGGTCTTACCCGCGTTAAACTTTAAATATTATCACAGCTCCTCACCCTTAGGTAATAGCGTAATAATATGTAGCCTATATGTTGACCCGACCTCTTATTAATATTCTTGCAAAATTTGAAATAAATCCATGCAGTACTTTTTGAGTTTAGCCCGGCCATACATACAGACAAACAGATAAACAGACAAAAATTCTAAAAACTATATTTTTGGTTTCGATATCGATTGTAAATCACGCCCCAAGGATCCTTTTAAAAAAATATTCAATGTACAGTTTTAACTTTCCTACGATTTTATTATATGTATAGATTTGTATGTTGTGTTTCCGGGTGTGAGTAAGGTCGCCAGAGCTCATTGGGGTGCGGGAAGGGTCAGCAACACTTGTTTGCTGACTCATAAAGGCCGGCAACGCACCCGCGACTCCTCTGGTGTCGTGAGTGTCCATGGGCGGCGGTGATCACTTACCATCAGGTGACCCACTATCTCGTTTGTCGCCCGCTGATATAAAAAAAAATAAGTTACTTATTAAAAAAATTGTGCAACTTTTATTTCGTCTCAACACTTATGCATACACGAGGTACGTATTATTTCAACATGAGTATTTTAAAACCTACAGAACACAAGTTCAACATCGGACTCGGAGAAGCTGACAGTCTAACTTTGTACTTTCTTGAACTACACAATAACTGTGCGGAAGAAACTTTTATTGTACGATCACGACTAGTAGGATTGGATTTGTGAAGTTTCTACATTTTTCCTGCTATGTGTTAGTTTGGTGGAAGAGTGGCTTCGAGTCAGATATTCTAACAGCACCCGTGAGCTTATACTTTATTTGAATGTACGTGTGGAACTTTGAATACAAGTCGCTACATATTTATTTATTTATTTAGGACAACCAGTAACTGTTACATTATTGCTAGTCTAAATACAACACTTAAAAATTAAAATCAAATGCACAGTTTATTAAGGTGTCACAACATACACAGATTCATGACACTCGTGACATCAGTAAAAAACCAAAAAATATATTACAACTAAAACTAAATATAAAATGAAAAATAATAAAGCTAAAATAAAAATAAAATATAGGAAACAAATTAACATAAAAAACGAAACATAAAATATAAAACAAAGAGTGAAAAGTGAATATTAATGATAAATGCATCAGGTTCTCATTGCCGAATGTGACTCAAATTGTACCAACAGTTGCACTTAATGCGAAAATATTAGATTTAGTCCCATCGACCGTATTTTTAGGATTGACACTTGATTCAAAATTGCAATGGGGTCCTCAGATTGAAAAGTTAGCAGGTAAATTAAGTTCGGCTTCCTATGCTGTCTGGAAAATAAGGCAATTGTCAGATGAACAAACTGCTAGATTAGTGTATTTCGCGTACTTTCATAGCATTATGTCGTATGGCATTCTGCTGTGGGGTTTGGCGGCTGACATAGGTACTATTTTTGTATTGCAGAAAAGAGCAGTCAGAGCCATTTATGGTTTAGGCAGTCGCGATTCTTTGCGAAATTTGTTTAAAGAAATAAATATACTTACTGTGCCATCGGAATATATATATCAGAATATAATGTTTGCTAGAAAAAATATTCATAATTATAAAAAGAAAAGTGAACTGCATAATATAAATACTAGGAATAAAAACAAACTAGCCATGCCAGGCTTTAGAGTAAGCAAAACTAATAAATCATTTTTAGGAAATTGTATTAGGTTTTATAACAAGCTTCCTACTCAAATTACTGATCTGCCTGACACAAGTTTTAAAACACATATTAAACGTGTACTTATGGCTAGGGGTTATTACACCACTAAAGAGTACATCGATGACAAAGACGTCTGGCTCTCACTTCCTACCTGCACATTGCTCGCTGGAGATCTTGTAGCCATATAGACATGACTGATCTGCTGTGTTACGTGAACTATCTGTAAATGATTGCTATCATATACTTAATAAAAATATATAATAAAGTCTTTGCCTAATCGGTTGAACAGTTAACATATGTGTTATATTTGCTCCCAAGTTTATTGCTAATTATAAACATAATCTGGAAATATTTCATAATAAAACTATTCTCAGTGATATAATAATCCACCAAGAAAGTGATTTAATATAAATGGTGAACAAGTGAAGTGTTTTACAATAATAATTGTTAATAAAACACAAACTACGGCCAGTGTACCGGCCGGTGCATGACAAGCCATTTTGAATATAGTACATGCAACTGCCACGGTTACTCGGTCCGCATAAGGAGTACTTTTGTATGAGCGCCCGACCTGTGACGTATTGTGAGCGCCCGCGCCGAAGATTATCAACGCAGACAGTGCTATAATTTCTACCTACATTACACTGCCCCTGGGAGGACGACATTTTTTTCTATTGAGTAATTTTCTACTTAAGTAATAATTTGTCATGGCTAGTGATTCGGAACGTGCAAAAATCTTCAAAAATGAATCGACCTCGAACCCGAACGTATCCGTGAATAGAAGATGCAAAAGATCCGCTAAAAGCCCACCGGCTCCACTTTCACCCCTTTCCGGCTTTGATAAAGATGAGTTGCGCTCGATTATGCAAGAGATAATTAAAGCCGAATTTAGCGAGATGCTTTCCCAGATTAACCAAAACATGATCAGTACCATAAATAACGAGTTGGAATCGGTAAAATTGGAAATGAAGGAAATAACCAAGTCTATGGATTTTATAAATAAAAAATTTGAGGAATTTGAAGTTAATCAACGGATATGTAAGGAAAACATAAAAAAAATAGAATCCGAAAAAGCTGAATTAAGAACCGTGGTGGGGGATCTTCAATTGCGCATCAACAATTTAGAGCAGCAATCCCGATCTAACAACCTGGAAATACAATGTATGCCGGAATCCAAAAATGAGAATGTATACACCATCGTCGCTCAACTCGGACAAATCGTCAGTTGTGAAATTCAAGAGAATGACGTATTAAATTGCTCACGTATTGCCAAAATCAACCCATCTAGTGCCCGCCCCCGATCTATAGTTGTTCAACTGGCATCACCTAGACTTCGAGATCAACTGTTGTCATCAGTTATCAAATACAATCAGAAAAATCACCAAGAAAAACTAAACTGCGGACATTTCGGATTCACCAATAAAAGCTCGCCCATCTATGTTGTAGAACACCTATCATCTAACAACAAAACCCTTCACGCAGCCACTAGGATCAAAGCAAAAGAAATGAACTACAAATATGTCTGGGTCAGGAACGGCAAAATTTTTGCAAGGAAGGATGACGGCGCAGGATACCTACTTATCAAGAATATGAACAGTTTAAGTTAAATTGTTTAACTCTATCCATATTATATTTTTAAGAGTACGTTTTCGGTAACCTAACTACTTTAAGATTCAATAATTTAAGCATATTTTATCAAAATTGTAGAGGCTTAAGAACCAAAACTAAGACTTTCTTTTGTAACCTGAGCTGTATGAATTATGATGTCATAATTTTAACTGAAACTTGGCTGAATAGTGGTATACAAAGTAGTGAACTTTTTGACAATAGGTATGTTGTCTATAGAAGAGATAGGGAGACCGCTGGTTTTCATGCTCATAAGGATGGAGGTGGTGTTTTGATTGCGATATCAAAAAGAATCAACTCGAAACGAATTAACAATTGGCAATGTAAATGTGAAGACCTCTGGGTCACCCTTGACGTCTCAACCAGTCACGCATCACGACAACTTGCTCTATGTGCAGTATATCTTCCTCCACCAGTGTCTCTTTCAATGCTCGAACACTTCATTGAAAGCTGTAATAACGTCTTTGAGTCTAGTACTATACCTATCTGTATAATTGGGGACTTTAATTTAAGCAAAATTAACTGGACTTCGGGGAGCGTTAACAATTCGCTCCCTATCATATGTTCAAGGTTACTAGAATTTGTCCATATTAGTAAACTCACTCAGTATAATTCAGTTAAAAACTACTCAGAGCGCACCTTAGATCTCGTTTTAAGTACAATACCTTCATGTACTGTAGCTGAAGCTAACTGCTATTTAAGCACCGTTGATAAATTACATCCTCCTCTTGACATAAATCTGTCATTAGTGAAAGAAAATAATTTCGCATATAATAAGCTTAAAATGAGAAAAAACTTTTATAAAGCCAACTACGAACAAATTAAAAGCTATTTAAACGAACTTGACTGGCATCAACTATTTGCGAATAGTAATAACGTAGATAGCATGTTGAAGGTGTTTTATGAAAAGTTAGAGTTTGCAATAAATAAATTCGTACCAAATTGTAAGCCCATGAACCGCCGTTACCCTCCATGGTTCAATACAGCACTTATAAAAACTCTAAAGGAAAAAAATCGTTTAAGAATGCGATACAAAAAATATAAAAACCCGCTAGATGAACTAGAACTTAAATTGGTTACAAAACGATGTGAAAATTTAGCTAAAATCCAATACAGTCACTATATGCAAACTTTAGAAACAGAAATGAAAGTAAATCCCAAGCTATTCTGGACTCATGTAAAGGCTAAACGCGGAGGATGTAGTGCTTATCCGTTAATTATGACTGATGGGCAAACTACAACATCTGAGGGTACGACTATCTGTGAACTTTTCGGTAAATATTTCTCATCCGTCTACACCACTGATAGTCGACATGATACCGAATTCCAGAGCAACTCAACATTTTTTCAGTCTTTAGGAATTAATAGCCAGTCCCTGACAATTCCTGAATTAAATTCGGATAGCTTACTTGCAAAGCTGCAGTCACTTAACATAAGGAAAGGAGCAGGTCCCGATGACATACCACCTCTTTTTATAGCTAACTCTGCACCGGCACTGGTTGCTCCGCTACTAATGATATACAAACTATCATTAACCACAGGAACATTCCCCATAGAGTGGAAAAAGGCCAAACTTATTCCAGTGCACAAGTCTGAGAAAAAAGACCTTATTTCTAATTACCGGCCCATTGCGATTCTGTCCACTTTTGCTAAGGTTTTCGAGTCGATAATTTGTCCACACATCCAACGTCACTTTAGACTCTATCTCAGTGACCACCAACACGGTTTTGTTTCATCCAGGTCCACAACTACCAATTTACTGTCCTTTTCAGAATCCTTGGTGGAATCCGTAGATTCTAATAAACAATTTGACGTATTGTACACCGACTTCAGTAAGGCGTTCGATAAATTTTCTCACTCCATCCTAATAAAAAAATTAGCTCTGTATGGCATATCGGGACACTTATTGAAATGGCTGAAATCATATTTAACGAGGCGTCAATTCTATGTCGTCATAAACGGCTTCAGATCGACAATGAACTATAGTATGACCTCCGGTGCCCCCCAAGGCTCTCATTTGGCTCCTATATTATTTAATATCTTTATAAACGACCTTCCCCTTTGCCTTCACTCTTCGGAGTGTTTTTTATATGCGGATGACTTAAAATTCGCCAGAACAATTGAGTCATCACGTGATATCGAGCTCCTACAAGAAGATCTAAACCGAGTAATAGAATGGTGTGAGAACAATAAAATGGATCTAAACTTGAAAAAATGTTATCACATGACTTTTTCGAGGAAATCTAACGCCATTTGTTCAGAATATTTTATAAAAAACGAAAAAATTCAAGAAGTTGATACAATTAGGGACCTGGGAGTTTTATTTGATAAAAAAATTACTTTTTTACCCCATATCGAAAACATTATTAAAAAGGCATCGAAAACTCTTGGTTTTGTGATACGGTACACCAAAGACTTTAAAAAGATTGGCACTAGAATAATGCTGTATAATAGCCTTGTACGAAGCATCCTGGAGTATTGCAGTGTTGTATGGAGGCCGCACTATGCCACACATAGGCTCCTCTTAGAAAGAGTCCAAAAACGGTTTTTATGGCACCTGGCATTTTCAAAGGGGAAAAGTAAACAACTGCCTTCATATACCGCCCGCTTGCAGTACTTCAGGATTTATTCCCTAAATACGCGATCAGAAATTTTAGACGCCTTATTTCTCCACAAACTGCTAAGAGGCAAAATTGATTGCCCAAATATATTATGCATGGTTAAATTTCGAGTCCCAGTCCGATATCCACGATACCGTATCACTCCATTATATGCTCCCTTGCGTAGAACGGTTTTAGGCGCGAACTCACCAATTCCACGTTTATGCAAATTGCTAAATAGCTACAGTGACCTCTTTGACATACACCATGACAGCATTAAAAAATTAACGAGTATAATAAAAGGAAATCCTCGTATAGGTTAAAGCTAGCTTAAGAAAGTCATGGTTCACCAGTTATACTAATTCACAATTTTTAAATTTTAATTCAATTGAAACTAATTTATTTTGTACCGTTATAATTTAATTTAATTCTCATTTATTGTACGCCATCTTATTATATTATTTATTAACTTAATTGATTAATTATTCATTTTCTATCATAATTTTAATTTTTACAGTTTATGTTTGTATATATATATATGTATATATATATATATATGTATATACACACATAAAATAATTATTACATATTTAACTATAATTTATGCAAGTGGTGTTAGTCTGTAAGTAATTGTTGCACTTAAAATTGTATTATTATTAATTAAGAATTTGTAAATGTTACGTGTAAACAATTGTAGACTGACCTAATAAATAAATAAAAATAAAATAAAATTTAAAATTATTGACTCTGTCTCAAAATGAATAATGTTATTGTTTCGAAGTTTTTCTTTTGTATACCTAAATATAATCTAAAATAATAAGCATTCAGACAACCGATCGAGCATATATTGTGTTTGCCTACTAAATAATTACTCTAATTGGACCAAATCCCGTGTTCATGCCCGCTTGAGTATGTTTCGCCGGACCGTCTCAACTGGGTCGTGTTGAAACCGGTAGTAGATGAACCCACTGAGTTTGTTTCGCTGGGTCTTCTCAGTTGGGGCGCATTGGATCCGGTGGTAGCATTAAAGCGCGACCGTCGTTATTAACACAAGGTCCGTCATAATAATAATACCTTTAATATAGACAGAACCATTGACAATATGTAGTAAAAATATTAGACTTAAACTAGATAATTAAACATAATCTCTTGACAATAACTTGATACAAGCTAGCTAAATATCATTTCTGTAATAAAATAAATTTTATAAATGTTTTCATACAAGATGTACCTAAATATCTATGTTACTAGAAATAATATCTAATGTATACAACTATATTACTACAAACATGTTCTGACTATTTACAAGCGCTTTTTTAAAGTCTACGTGAATAAAAACCTTTTTTATTTTATTTATTTTATTTTATTTTATTTAAAACAATTAAAATTAAAATTACTTAATAATATCAAAACGTATTTTTTTATAGGTGGACAATTTGTTATTGAGAATGTCGACTTCTCCGCAGATAGCGTTATATAATTTGGGTAGTCGACATATGCCAGAGAACTGCTTCAGATTCCTTCTGGAAAGTGGCTGGTGCAACAGTCCAGCAGCTACGAGGCACACGGCGTGGGACACGAACACTAATCGATTGTAGTATAGGTGGACAGTCGAAATGGTTTCTCAATATTTTGTAGAGGAATATCATATACTCAATTAAGATATGCCTTCTCCTTCTGCGTGGGACATATTATAGTTCACAAGTGTGTGCAAACACAGAAGCACTTTCTATTCCATCACTCTCGTGATGCTGCCCGACAACCTGGTGTATTCGTAAGTCGCCTTTTATGATACCCACGAGATACCCTGTTATTCTTTCTGATAGGAACAAAAGATTTACTCTATGAATTCCCAGTGTAAAAATAAATAAATTTTAAAAAGCTTAAAAGGAAAGTTACAATAATGTAATATAGTAAAACATAACATAATTAGCCTCAATGAAGCAAATCTTAGCTCTCACTCTAATAGCATGTAAGACCAGACGTCGAACACTTTATCATTTCCTCGCCGTTACGGTTACCATGATATGGGTTTCCTGATGGACACGTCCCGTTTCGCAGCTAGGCTATTGAAGGGTTCCACGTTTATCAGATATTTTTTTTGCTGAGAATATATTAAACTAATCCCGCCCCAGCCTCGGGCGAGTAGATAGATATTTCATAACTTGGATTGCATTATTGTGATTTATAATAGAGAACGTAGAGAACTCAACAATTTTCAAATGAAAATTGACTTAAAGGATGGCTTAAAGGTTGATAATATGACTTAAAGGATGCGAAATCAAGATGCTGCGAGTTTGATTTCGCATCCTTTAAGTCATATTATCAACCTCTGTATAGAAAAAGGACGTTTCCCAGACCAGCTTAAATCGACAATAATAAAACCAATATTCAAAAAAGGTGACAAGTCAAATGTTAGTGACTATAGACCAATTGCTTTAGTCACTATCTTTGCTAAAATATTTGAAAAGGTAATACACAAAACTCTGTACGATTTTTTTGAAAAGCACAACATATTCACACCTGTTCAATTTGGTTTTAGGAAGGACAAATCTATTAATATAGCTGTATATAATTTTCTACATAAAGTTATGAGAATCTGGACAAAGGTTTACCTGCTATAGCCTTATTTATGGACATGTCTAAAGCTATCGACCGCGTAGACCACAAAATTCTGCTAAACAAGCTTTATGCAAATGGTGTAAGAGGTAATGTATACTGTCTTATAAAATCCTATCTAGATAATAGACAACAGATGACGGAGATAAAAAGACTCGACCCTGTAACAAAAACAGAAAAAGTATATGTCTCGGAGACTAGAACTGTCAAGTATGGTGTTCCACAAGGGAGCGTCTTAGGTCCTCTTCTCTTCTTAATATATATTAATGACATGCCTTCCATTTTAAAATATGACATGACACTATTTGCTGACGACTGTACCATTTTATTTACCAATGACACACTAATTAATTTAGAATTTGACATTAATAAATCACTAGAACTAATAATAGAATGGCTAAATGACAATAATCTAATAATCAATTTTCAAAAAACTAATATTATGCTATTCAAACAAAGACCTAACAAAATAAAACCACTTAACATAAGATATCTAGAAAATAACATTGAAAAAAGGACGGATACAAAATTTTTAGGACTATATATAGATAGTAAAATAAACTGGAAAGTACACATAGACCATATCTGCAAAAAACTTAACCAATTTTCATATGCCCTGCATAGACTTACAAAAATTTCAAACCAATCGGCTTTATTAACAGCATATCATGGTTATGTCAATTCAACACTAAGATATGGAATAATATTTTGGGGTAATTCAACCGATAAAAATCGCGCTTTTATAGCCCAGAAACGTTGTATTAGGTCAATGTGTAACTTAAAACAAACAGACTCCTGCCAATCGTCCTTCATACATTTAAAAATTCTTACACTTCCCTGCTTGTATATATACGAATGTGCAGTATTTGTTAAGTTGAATATTGAAATGTTTGTCCATCGTGAACGAGCACGTCATAAGGATAAATTACACGTAGTGCCCAGTAAGACACACCTACTTCATGAAAGTGTTTTTTGCGTTGCCTTACGCATATACAACAACATCCCAAGGTCAATCAGGTGCATTTCAGATAACCAGATTTATAAAAAGAACCTTCATGATTTTCTGGTTCACAAATCTTATTATACATTAAATGATTTCCTCCTAGATAAATTCAAACATGTTTAAGAATGACTGCTAAGTAAAATATGTTTTATAACTAAGATAAGAATTAATGTACTTCACTTGACTTTAGAATAAGAAATAATTATTGGTAATTAAATGACATGTATTAATTTGGGTTAAAATAATTGTATAAAATTTAATTGTATAAAATAATTTTTACTAACCAAATATTGTACGCCTAAATGGCTGGACATAGCTGAACATAATAAATATTTATTGTGACTGTAACAACTTTTGACCACATATGGACCACAATAAAAAGTTTTGTATTTGTATTTGTAAAAAAATCCCATCCCGTTTACTTGCTCGTAGTTTAGCTTTATATAAGCGAAAAAATTGTTGAAGTCAGTAAAGATCTTTTGTATTTTCAATGTTATAAACTAAGATCCAAAATATAAATTCTCTGCTCTTTAAGATGTTCGTTTGTATTTGTAGTTTCCGAGCAATCACGACCGAGCTGGTAGTCCGGTGGGACGAGCTGATTTACAACATCCGGCCAAATATCTTAAGATGGCTTTGTGTCATGTCAATAATATGCCGTCATTAAGATAATTAAGAGTTCCCCAGGTATTGATCTGGAGCGAAACCAGTTCTGACACAGTACCAAAGTTATGAGGTCAAGTAAGGTTTCTGAGCAGGATTATATGGGCGGAATCAGGCCACAGAACTTCTTCGTCGATGGTCAAAACACCTACACTACTTCCCATTTAACTTGAATAAGCTCCACTGATATAACCGTATTTTAATAACTTATGCCTCTCTTACCTTATTATTTCCGTCTCCATCTAATGGTTGTCTAGAAGTAATCGCTACACAGCGTTAAGGCTGGTGATTATACTTCTCACACCATGTCAACCGAAAGATACAGACTTCTGAACGCTTCCTTATTATCTGGATATTAGTCAAAACATTTTATACTCCTTGTATTTTGTGAAATCTTTTAGTTTCTCATTATCTGGTGACCCTACCCTCGGTTTAATTTCATTACGGTGTTAATGGAACGTTCGACCCGATTCAATAATCGATTCGAATG
Source organism: Pseudoips prasinana (assembly GCA_951640165.1). Classification (NCBI taxonomy): domain Eukaryota; kingdom Metazoa; phylum Arthropoda; class Insecta; order Lepidoptera; family Nolidae; genus Pseudoips; species Pseudoips prasinana. Next base: position 34,638,142 of record OX621247.1, read on the forward strand.
CCTTCTGTTCGGTTAAATTTCATAGGAATTTAATAAAAGTTTACCGTTTACATATTGATAAAGACACATTACACAGTGTTATGTCAATCATTCGTTACAAATGATTGAAAGTTTTTGGAATGATCGAAAGGTTTTACATTTTGTGAATAAATGTTTCTTTTAAATGTTGATGTGCTTCCATTTATTTAACGATTTTAGTTTAACGAAATGTTTAATAAACTTTAAAGAGAGAGTGTGTGCGCATTAACCTTCAAATGGGTAAGATATATGCCCATACGTGATAGATATATGTGTCATCAAGAGACTAGATAACCGGTTCCTAATTGAATACACCAATTGAGTGGGAACTGAGAAACATATTGTTAAACTACATTTCCACGCTTTCAGTATAGACGGCTACGTGCAATGCGCACTCAGGTAGGAGTTATGTCTCCTGACTTTATAGAAGAATTTACTACGTATTAAGGTAGCTGTGTGTGAATGTGTGGCGTGGTTGGTAAATCCTTGCTTTGCACGCCACAGGTCGTGGGTTCGATTCCCACCCAGGACAGATATTTGTGTGCATAAACATGACTGTTTGTCCTGAGTCTAGGTGTTATTATCGATATAAGTATGTATTTACAAAAGTAGTATATAGTATATCAGTTATCTGGTTTCCATGGTATAAGATCTGCTTAGTTTAGGATCAGATGACTGTTCCACGATAAATCACCAGTATATGACAAAATACTTGACAACATACTTTAAATCACATGATCAACCTTTTACTTTTTCTGTACTTGCTGTTAAAGAAGGTGTAATGCTAACAATTTGTTTTTTTGGAACGAAGTTCCTTATCGCGCGTTGTGAATGGGGGCTAGACGGAAAAAAATCTTACGAAAAGTTGTCACGACACTTTTTACAGCTGTGCGGCGTGCGCATGTTTCTCTGTCTGTCTCTCTCTCTCTCTCTCTTATAGAAAGCAAGCCAGATATTTTAATTTCTATTTCGCATTGAACAGTGTGGTGTCGCGACGATTATTTTTGTTGAGTGTATACAGGTTTTTTGTACATAATAAATAATAAGAAATAACTTCGTTCTATCCGGGTGTCCATTGACACCTCTCAAGTTTTTTTTTAATAAACAGGTTTGGTATATAGTCATGACGAGAACACATGTACTTTTTTTTTAAGATTATTAATATCATCACGCATCATGTTCGCAAATTGATTGACCATTGGAAACAAAACACCAAAATCAACTCCGACAGTTTGGGTCTATAATCGTATATTATTATCTACACGACATAGGACCTTTGTAACGTGAACGGACTCATTGTCCCGCATAACGGATGTCCAGATGGCAGCACATCCAGCTACCCCAATCTGTCAAATGCCTTTTATATATTTTCAACTTTATCACTAAAGCATTAGGTTCAGTTTCAATTGGGGAAATTTTACAGATTGGGATAGCTTGATGTGCTGGTGTCTGTACTTTTCATTTCAGGCGAAAAACATTTGGGGTACTAGTTTCAAACATCCTTAAAAAAGAATTATATAAATTTATTGGGTGGGAATCAAACCCACGATAACGGGGTATCCGGTCCAATGCGCGTTAACCACTCCGCCATCGCACCATGGTTCCTGACCTCAAATTTATAATTTGATATTTTCTTAACGGACTTTCAACCTTTTTTTCTTTGAAAAAATTAGAAGTAGTGTGCAATATTTTATATATACTCACACCAGTTTCCCAGAGGGGTAGGCAGAGACAACGGATTTTCACGATCTTTGCACACGTCTTTTGCCTCGATTACTGTCATTATATTCTTCATACATGCTCGGTTTAGGGTACTTCTGACCTGCCCTTTCTTGAGAACGTCTCCGATTTGGTCAGAGAATGTTCGACGAGGTCTTCCCCTTCCGGTTGTTCCATTCACACAGGCCAGGTATACTTCCTTGGTCAATCTTCTTTCATTCATCCTTTCTAAATGGCCGAACCATCTTCGTGTCGCGGGTTCGTATCCCGCGCCGGACAACTATTTGAGTTCTACTTACACGCTATCCGCTTTTTGTAAAGACAATATCTCAGTTCTACACTAGGTTATTTTTATAATTTGGAGAGTATTTTTATAGACTTTGCAATTTTTGGATGTATTACTAATTTAACTACCACAACTAGTGTTTTGCATTTAAAATTTAACTGAAAAATTAAATTGAACCAACGGTTTAAGTATTTCAATAGTTTTACGTTTACAACACAAAGAAGCGACTCTTCTCTTCATTTGCTTATACAGTGAATATTGCTCAAGATGATTGAAATCATTTATTAATGATCAATCTCTTGTTAAATCAGCAATTAAAGCTATTGATCAATTACTTAATGTAAAAGTGCTTTATCACTAGCTCGCTTTGTTTAATGATTTGATTTCAATTTCTCAATTGGTGTTGTTTTCGTTCAGATGCCTTTACGGTATTAATTTTGTCTTTTGTTGTTTTGAATTTCATTGCTATCACAATATCTATAATAGTAACAATATTTAGATTTTGGTGATAATATTCAGATATTTATTCCTATTTCATTAAACTAAACGACTTCAATAGAAGGAGAGTATCAATTTCCCAATGATATTAGAGAAATGTCTACGAATAAGTTTAAAAGAATTATTAAAGCCAAATTGTGTAGCAGGGCATATTACAAAATTTCTGATTATTTAAGTGATAAAAGTGCTTGGGATTGAGTTGTTCTGAGTCAACACACATGATTGTAATTAATCTTAAGTATATTTTATTTAAAAAAAGGATTCCTACTGAGTTTTCTGGCAGTGTTTCTCAGTAGCTGCCACGTCATGCACTGCACGGTAGGGTAAAAAAAATATGACGATTTCACATAAATGTAAAATTTTTACGGAATAAAGTACCTTTGACTTTGACTTTGATCTGTATGGTATCTATTGTTTTTATGCTACGCGGCTTGTCGTTGTTTGAAAACAGTTTCTGATATATGTTTTTCCTTGATAGGGAATGCTATCTGAATGATCTCATATAAATTTTATTCCAATTGGGTTTTATTTTTGTTTTTTTTTTTTTAAGACAACAGTCGCTCTAGGGAAATTAAACCATTTGTCTCGGGGGTACACGGACACAAAATACATCCAGACTATATATATATATATACACAAATGATTATGACAATGTCCTGCGAAATAATCCCAAACTAAGCAGAGCTTGTACTATGGAAAATAGATAGCTGATTATAAAATGATTTAGACTACTTTTCTTTTGTAAATACATACTTATTTATTATTGACTGCCTCGTTGGTCTAGCGGTGGCGTGTTCAACCTCAGTAAATGAGGTCCTGGGTTCAAATCCCAGGTCGGGACAAAAAATGATTATGGGATTTTTCCGTAAAAAACTAATTCTCAGTTTCAACCCGAAGTCTGGAAGTTGGCGGTATTACACCCCCGTGCCTCGGAGAACACGTAAAGCCGTCGGTCCTGTACCTGACCTCTTTCATGTCGTGTCGCTTATCGTCCCATCGGATCATGAGAGTGATGGAATAGAAAGTGCCCCTGTGTTTGCGCACACACTAGTGCACTATAATATGTCCTGCGCAATTGGCTAATCTTCATTGAGAATGGCCGCCATGACTGAAATTCGGCCGGGAAGACATCACTTACTTATATAGATAATTACTCCCAGACTCGGGACAAACAGACATGTTCATGCACACAAATATTTCTCTGCGGCATAAAAGAAAGCACCAACCAACCACGCCAACGGCTCCGTTGAAAATAGTTGTCCTGTGCCGGAATCGAACCCGGGATACGGAGTGGCGAGGCTGCTCCTCTTGTTCAGTCAAGTTTGTAAAAAAGAAAGATTCAAGTCACCATTATGTTTTCTAAAACAGTAATTATACAATCTAATTAAGATATCACTATGAGATTTCAGTAAACGAGAACGCAAGGCTTATAAATCCTTAGTGCAGCATTGCTTAATCTGACATTTACTCATCTGTGACAACCCTACTTTGAGCTGCGAAACCTAAGGGGGTAAAACCTTCCTACCGGAAGGTTTTTCCTATAGTTTAAAAAAAGAAAAATATATCAGACATTTTAAGCCTCCATCAAAGTCTTTGATACATCTGCGTCTAATGGCAAGCGAAGATTAGGTCCGAGTTACCTGCATTATAACTCTAACCTTGAATAAACTAATGGTAGATGTTCGGAATCTCCTTTTTGAGAGAGAATATTTATGATATATTGGTATTACTTTTCGTTAGTGAGTATTCCAATGAATAGGTACTCTTTTTATACATTAGCCTGCTTGTTTACTGCATATTAAAGCACATGCGAACCGTCTTGGTCATGATCATGTATTGACTAACTGGCATACAATATCCATTGCCGAAAGGGCTAAAGAACATATCGCAGCTGTCAGGAACCGACAGGTTAATAAATCAGCAATAGCTGAGCACGTAGTCGACACAGGATCCCAACACTGGATTACAAATTTACACAAGCCACAGGTCCTCTCCACCGATCGTCACTATTACTCCAGAATAGTACGTGAAGCGGTTGAAATAAAGAAACATATCAATTTCAACCGGGAAGACGGATACCGCCTCTCACCATCTTGGAATCCTGTAATAACGAAGTGCCATCGTCGCGTAACCAACGTAGTGCGCCCGGGCGCTGATGTCATTAGTGTCGTGTGTACCGACAGTTTCGTAAAGGAAAATAAAAAATATCAAGACCATGCGAGGGTAGATACCGATACCCGAGCTACACGGAGACGACGCTGCCGAGCCACACCAGTCGACCCGTGACCACGGCTGGTGCAATCCATGCCGAAACGTCGGGTAAACAAGGTAATGATTTACCTAAATATTTATCGCGATGAGACCCGTGTCTACAGTATATAAAAAATGGCATACAATATTTTATTTTGAAATGAGTTGGCTTCAGCTGCTACCCCAATCTGTCAAATTTTACCCATTGAAAGTGAACTATATGCTTATGTGATAAAGTTGAAAATCTATAAACGAAATTTGACAGATTGGGGTAGCTGGATATGCTTGTGAGTCTATGTATGTACAGACATACATAGACTCACGCCTTTTTCCCAGATGAACAACGGATTACTATTTGTCACGATCTTTGCACACCGCTTTTGCCTCATTTACTGTCATTATTTACTTCATACATGCTCGCTGATTTAGAGTACTTCTGACCTGGCCTTTCTTGAGAACGTCTCCGGTTTGGTCAGAAGGGGAAGATCTCGTAGAACATTCTACGATCGTCCCCTTCCGGTTGCAATATTCACAGAGGCCAGGCATAATTCTTTTGTCAATCTTCTTTCATTCATCCATTCTAAATGCTCAAACCATCTCAGCATACATTTTTCAATATTTGTGCCAACATCATCTTTCACACCACAACGCTTTCTTAGATATATATAATTATAGATACATATTAAACGTATGATATCTAAAAAAGAATCGAATTTTGATTATTTTTATGAATAATTGCTATGCCTAACTGGAAATACCACCAAACCAACTAAAATTTGAAATTATGTCACATCGGATCCACAACCTTTTATCCAACAATACTGAGGCATGTAAGTAATTGGGGCTATTTATTAAACTACTCCGTCTAGTCTCCATATGAGTGCTTGTCTGTCACTAATGTGTGTAAAATCTAGGTAACCCACATATGTATCTTCACCCAAATAAACATTTTCGTTCACTTAGAATTTACTGTAAATATAATTCGAGAATATATAGACCATAGCGAACACAGACATGTGGAGAGTATTTTGAGCGGACGTATCTTGGTGGATATGATGATGACGATAATTCAGTCGCAGCAGCTGTCTTTCGGCTGATATGATGATGATGATGATAGTTCGATAGAATGTTTTCTTTTAATCTTTTAGAATTCATAGAAGTATTTTCGTATATAATTAATGTTAAATTATAAATCTGACCAAAGGTTCATGTTTATTGGATGACGTAGTTGTCTTTTTAATGGCGTGGTTGGTAAATGTTTGCTTTTCACGGTTTGATTCCCACCCAGCACAGATATTTGTGTGCATGAACATGTCTGTTTGTCCTGAGTCTGGGTGTAATTATCTATACAAGTATGTATTTACAAAAGAAACATATTAATGTAGTATATCAGTTATCTGGTTTCATAGTACCATCTGTTTAATTTGGGATCAGATAACCGTGTGTAAATAATGTCCAAGGATATTATTATATCACATGTTTATTACCACTATTATTTGCAATATATTATATAAGGGTATTTTAATACGAAAACAACTTATAAAATATATGGGCTACATGGAGATAAATTTCCGCACAATCCTGGCATTCACCAGCAAAACCGCCTACTGCATGTAACTCTCCAGCCAGATATCAAGCCCTAAACTTGCAAGGTTGATTTTCAGGGATTTAGGAATAACTCCATTTGTGGATATAACAATAGGTATGATCGCAGGTCTTTCGGTTCTCCAAATTTGCGCATATTCAAAACTTAGATCAAGGTATTTAGAATTATTTTCTTTTTCTGCGTTAGTTATATAATAATAATAATATTATATTTGCCATGCAAGGCATACATTTCAACTCACACCTGAAAAATCTTCGCACCTGTTAAACAAGCACCCACACTTGGGAACTGTTCTTTATTCTGTCTGATTGGTATATTCTACGTCAGTATTATTGACTATCTTTGTTTATATTACTCCTTAACATTAGTGATCTGTATCAGTGTAGGTCGCGTCGATAAAATCGGTCTACCTGTTATAGATATAATTACCGAAAGAAACAGATATTAATAAAAAAAAAAAACAGTTTTTTTTGTTATTAGTACTTTCATATTGATGATACAGGCTATTACTGTCCCACAGTAGAGCCTCCTCCCACATAAATAATAATAATGACGTAATTACGGACAACGATGATCCATCTGAGTTAATAACAAAGCTTTCAAAGTTATAAAACAATGTAAGGCCATAGGCCGTATTCTACCAATATTGGCAGACTTCTTCAATCAAAATAATTTTTGTAGAACCCTCAGGCATTCAAATTTTTTCATGAACCTTTTCTTCACCATTTAAATACAAAATAATGAATTTCTAATTCGCACTTGAATTCCATATTTATCTTGACGATGCTAGACTATATCGACGACAAAGTATCATGTTTCATTAAAAAATATATTTTGAAATTAGAAATAAACACTACAATTCATTTATTTCTATAGATTTTAACATTTATTAATTTCCATATAACTTAAAATGAACTACAACGTATTTCCTTTCCTTGTCACAAAACCTTTTGATATCACCTAATTAGCACATTTCTACTTACCGTATTTGCATCGTAGCACTCAATACTTCATTAAAACAAGTTGGTCGCTCATTATTTTTTGTCTTCCGCGCCGGCGAATATAATTAAATTATACTTGTGGGAGCCCGGCAAATTCTAGGCCAAGTCTCATTAGGTTCAGAGATGTATAAAATTCACTTTAAAAAAATTATCGCATTGGATCCGGTGGTAGCATTAAAGCGCGACCGTCGTTATTAACACAAGGTCCGTCATAATAATAATACACTAATATAGACAGAACCATTGACAATATGTAGTAAAAATATTAGACTTAAACTAGATAATTAAACATAATTTCTTGACAATAACTTGATACGAGCTAGCTAAATATCATTGCTATTAAAATAAATTTTATAAATGTTTTCATACAATATGTACCTAAATATCTATGTTACTAGAAATAATAATGTATACAACTATATTACTACAAACATGTTCTGACTATTTACAAGCGCTTTCTTAAAGTCTACGTGAATAAAAACCTTTTTTATTTTATTTTATAGAGAAATCTTTGTATTCAGATTAGTTGTTTGAACGTAGAAATCAGTGAGATTATATTAATCTCTACTATAATAATAGAATCAGTAAAAAATAAAGACATATAAAATAAGTACAAAGGAAAGATATTATATATATAAGATATGTTTACCGTGCAAATCGGAGATTTAGAATCATCTATTTAGATCATATACCTAAATATAATTTTTTAAGTCTACTAGTCCCTCCCTCTTACTTACCCACCACTTCAACTCCTGTAAGCCAAGGTCAACAGTGGCACCCAAAGAAATGACAGTGAAGGTAAGGCTCAGGCATGTCTGGAGATTGTTTCGACTCTTGGATCAATAATAATAATATCTAGGGACAATATCACACAGATCATCCTAGCCCCAAACTAAGCAAATAATAATATTAATAATTTAATTCAGAATAAATTCAAGCAAAGCTTGTACTATGGGTACCAGGCGACGATATACATACTTATATAGATAGATATATACTTATATACATAGAAAACATCCATGACTCAGAAACAAATATTCGTGTACATCACACAAATATTTGCACTTACCGGGATTCGATGACGGATTCGGGACCACCAGCGTCGTAGGCAGGAGCACTACCAACTAGGCTACGGTGACCGTCAATGTCTATGTTTTGGTCATGAAAACAAGGTCGGTAGAGCATAGCGTTGGGTTGCACTATAAGTAGCTTGAGTAGAGAAGTAGGTAGCTTACAGAGTGGTAATGGCATTACTGCGTTTTTATTTTTATTAATTTTTTATGCTCGATGGGTTACCACGATCTCACCTGATGGTAAGTGAAGATGTGGTCGAAGGTTGACCGCATAAGATCCCTGTTCACTCTAGCCTTGAATAAACCCATGTTGTATGAGTCTGGAAACACGTCGTTCGGGAGGGTGTTCCACTGCTTAGCGTACGTATGATAAAAGAGGAAGCAAAGCGCTTCGTACGGCAGAATGGGATGTCAACAACAAAGCGGTGAAATGTAAGTAGAGCGGTCGCAGCTGATCGATTTAAAATCACAAGGTTAATGGGGGACTTTGTTTCCGCCTGCCAGATATTTTGACGTCGCACAAGAAAGGCATGAAGATGTTCCAAGAGAATTGACGCAGCTCTTCTATAAATGCAGACAAAACCACCGTGCGGTTTTAGTCTGTTAAACCCCGTTATACATTGGGATAGGAATCCTTGACAAATTTCCCCACAAGCAATTCAGAATCTCCAATATCTTTTAGAACATCGATTAATTTTTCTTTCCACACTTAAGGAAAAGGAATAAAGCGAATAGGTATATGATTGAGTTTGATTTCAAATCTGATTGGTTACCGATTTATCATAAGAGTATGAAGAATTAAAATGGGTAAACATGGGTATTCACAATTTATATAGGTACGTGTTAAAAAAACTAAGATATAATTCATAGCAGGTTGCTGGCAGATATAGTTCCCTTTTTTTTAATATTAATTCGCATTTACATGTACAGACGCCTGCACATCCCAATCTGTAAAATTTAAGGTATTCAACTTTTTTTTATTTATGCATAATGGGTTTGCGCTTGACCACGATCTCACCTGATGGTAAGTGAAGATGTGGTCGAAGGTGGACCGCGCGTACCCATAAGATGCCTGTTCACTCTAACCTTGAATAAACCCATGTTATATGAGTCTGAAAACACGTCTTTTGGGAGGCTGGTCCACAGCTTAGCCGTGCGTATGATGAAAGAGGAAGCAAAACGCTTCGCACGGCATAATGGGATGTCAACAACATAGCGGTGGAGAGCCTCCCGACGCCTTGTAGTCCGATGAAAAAAGGGAGATGGAGGGATAAGTTCATGGAGGTCTTGAGCGCATTTTCACTTTATCACATAAGCATAAGGTTCACTTTCAATTGGGGAAATTTGACAGATCGGTAGCTGGATGTGCTGGCATCTGTACATTCTACACAATTGTGATTCTACACAATCTAAGAGACACTTTTTGTAGGAAAACTTCTTTATGCACGCTTACTTGAGGAGTAGGCTGATGAATGCGTGACGAGAGCGTTACGAAATGTGTGATCGGGCGAGGCGAACGGAAGTTGGGAGATAAGTTTAAGATATAAGTTTATGAAGATAGAAAGAGAGAGAGTTACGTTTCGTGTATTACGGAAGGGGCAAGAGAGGGAGGTGAGAGCATATATTTTCTTTGAAGTTTTACTTCAGTAATGAGGTCTAAACACACTCTTTTTTAACTTTGTTCTTACAAATTTTAATGCAGACGGAAAATGGCAATTAATCATAAAGCATAGTACATTAAGATTAGGCTAGTTTTTATGAAAACGAGCCGCCGTGGCTGAAATTTGACCAGGGGGACATTATTGTTAATTTCACTAACACGGTAAAACGGATTTTTGAACTATGTTTACTACAACACTAGAGGCGCTCACAGCTAGATGCTCTCACCGGTCCGTAAGTGATTAGCGAGGTCAAGCAACTAGGCTCGCGGTCAGTCCATAGATGGGTGACCGCAAAAATGGTTTAATTTCTGAGCGTCTCCGTGCTTCGGAGGGCATGTTAAGCTGTTGGTCCCGGTTGTAGCCATTAGGCAACAGTCTTTAAGCCATGTCAGAGGCCTAATGGGCGGCTTGAACAACTCTGACATTAGGGTAACCACTGCCCACACGATAAGTAAGTAAGTAAGTACTACAACACTTTGAGGGCGTAAACAGGATTGTCAAAGACGAAGTAAGTTCAATCGTTGATATTTATCACTGAGAGTTTGAGTTACAAAGAGTTAAAGTGACCCGTGAAACTTTGCAACTTGCAATCAGATTTGATATATATATTTAAGTGAAAACAACTTTTATTTATCTTGGATATGACCTTTCCTTTGAAAATTGTTTGTTGGGTCGCCCCTCAGTAAGTCTCCGGTTTTCCTCTGGCTAGATAAAGTTAGAAAGTATCATACTAATTCTTTTAAGTTTTCGCTGGAAAAGAATCAGAATATATTAATTAATATAATTAATATATAAAATTAATTAATATATAAAATTCCACAAAAGTTCGCATACAGAGCAGACGTGTCGTTCAATTTATCGGAATCTATTTAATTACTTACAGTCCAATTCGAGTTCTATATGAATTGCAAACAACGCATTTTAATATAACAACTAAATTGTCATTTACAACTAAAATATTCTGAGTGACAAGTGTTGCGCGGACACATCGACGTTGGTGAAGGCTCCTCACCTCCTCGGGGAAAAGAGACGGGCTCTTTATTTTTCGTTTCTTTCGTTCACTGGGCTTCAAGCGCCGTACACGTGACTAACATTCAACACGGATATACAATGAGTACACCGCACTCACCGAATGGATGCGGCAGTGATATTACACTTGGGGACTCTCAAACAAACCTGTCAGATATCCAACCAAATGATTCTCCGCATATCACGTTACGTCAAAAACAAAAACGAAGTGTTGGTAATGAGTTTATTAGAGCCGAATTATCTGAACTGCGTAAGCAATTTTCAGATATGATGTCTGTTTTGACCTCCTCTAAAAATGAACAACAAGACAGTATTTCTCAGTTGTGCCAAAATGTTACTAGTATAAAGAACCAAGTAAATAATATTAGCAGTGCCATAGAGAACATTACATTGGAGAACGATAATCTGAAAAGCAAGCTAATAAGTCTCACAACCATCACCGAAGACACGCAGAAGAAAATAAATCGCCTTGAAGCTGATGTCAATCAACTTAAATGTACCACACCGCAAGTCTCCGCTACTCCAGGATCCAACCAAGCTCCTGCAACTTATGAAGAAATAGTTACAGAAATTCAAGAACGAGACGCGCGAGCTAAAAACATCGTAATAGTTGGAATTCCCGAATCTACATTGAAAACTAAAACGGAACGACAGGAGTACGATCTTAAAGAAATTTCAAAAATTGTTAAACTTATTCACAAGGTGTGCCCTCAGCCGGACCGAATCATTCGCCTCGGAGCGTTTAAGCCTGATCACAGTCGACCTATTAAGGTATGTTTTAAGACATCAGATACAGCTAAAATAATCCTACGCAACAAAAATTCACATAATATTGAGCATATTAAAATCTTTTCTGACCAAACTCCTTATCAAAGAAAACATATGCAATGCTTAATCAAGGAGCTTGATAACCGTAAAGCGGATGGAGAAAAAGACCTTATCATTAAATACATTAAAGGTATACCTAAAATTATAAAATCTACAGAAAATCATTCTAACCCAATTGAAGTGACAAAAAACTAAATAATTCTACTGAGAGTACAACATATCAAACTACAGATACCTACACTAACATTGAATATTCTAATAAATCATTGAAATGCCTTTACATGAATGCTCGTAGTATAGTTAAACCAGGGAAACTGGATGAGCTCAGATGTATAATAAATTCTTTTCATGCAATTATTCATATTATCATTATTTCGGAGACATGGATTAAAACAGAAGAAGAAGCAAAAAGAATTCAAATACCATCTTATACACACTACTAAAATTTTAGACAAAACAAAAGGGGAGGAGGAGTTTCAATATTTGTACATGATAATTTAAAACACCACCTCATTGAGGAACAGTATATAGATAATGCTCACTATCTCTGGGTGCATGTCCAAAAGTTTTCGTTAGATATTGGAGCCATCTACAAACCGAGCAATTCCAATATGGATAACTTTCTTGAAATATTTTGTCAACAATTGTACAAGACGAGGAGGGCCGTGGTTTTTGGTGATTTCAATCTCGATATTCTGAACCCAGACCGAACAACTCGCAATTACAAGAATTCATTAAAAGAAAACGATTTCAAAATTATTAATAAAATTGACCAGAAATATTGCACACGTGAAACATCAACGACTAAAACCATCCTGGATCATGTGTGTACCAATTTAAGAGACATTAATTTCCATTTTGCTTTGATTGATTCTGCGATGTCCGACCACAAACAAATATTCCTAGAAATTAAACGATATCAACCTGCTCCTATCAAGAAAATTAAATACATTGCTGTTGACTACACGAAATTTTATTCACATTTTGAAACCATTGCAAAATATCATGAAGACCCATTGTACGAAAAACTGGAGGAGAAATTACTTGTATCTTTATCCAAGAGCCAAATTACTAAAACAAAATTCATGAATCCGCCACAACAAGATTGGATTAAGAGAGAAATCCTTCATGATATAAACAAGCGAAACATTATGTGGCAAAGATATAAAACAAATATGGCAGATGTCAACTTGAAACAGGATTACAGGAAAGCAAAATTAGAAGTATTTAGAAATATTCAAGAAACTAAAAGCAAATATTATTTAAAACTCTTTGACGACAATATGAGTAAGCCTCGAAAAATGTGGCAATTAATAAACGATCTTGCGAAAAACAAAACCAAGTTTAAATCTGGACCAGAGAAATTAATTAACAACTTAAGGACCATCACAGATCCAAATGAGATCTGTGAGTATTTCAATATGTATTTCTCTACAGTTGGTTCATCTCTAGCACAGGCCATCCCAGACATGTATAAAGGATCTCAAAAACACATACTACCTGAAACAAGTGATGGAATAGAGCTTCGGTGCTTTACGCCGACAAACACGGATGAAATTATTGAAATTATAGACGGTTTGGACCCTAATACTGGATCAGGTATCGATGGCATTAATACAAAATCCATTCAATGTATTAAAAATCTAATTGCTTGTAACCTAACATCATGCATTAACATGTGCTTAGAATGTGGCATTTTCCCGGATAGTCTGAAAATCGCAAAAGTTGTTCCGATTTTTAAGTGCGGCACCAGATTTGATCCCTCTAACTACCGTCCGGTTTCAGTTCTTCCTGTCATATCAAAAATTTTTGAAAAAGTAATTTACATACGCTTAGAAGCATTTTTAAAATCAAAAAAGTTTTTGTACGGCAAACAATATGGTTTTCGACCCCAATCAAATACACTATCAGCAACTATTGATCTAATTACAAAAATAAAAAATAAAATAGATCAAAAACAAATCGCATTAGGAGTATTTATCGACTTAAAAAAAGCTTTCGATACTATAAGTCCTATTTTATTACTCCAAAAATTATCCAGCATAGGTATTAAAGACAAATGCTTAGATATTCTTAAATCATACTTACAATCACGGAAGCAAATTGTAAAAATAGGTCAACATCAGAGCTCACCTAAATCTATAACATACGGTGTCCCCCAGGGATCAATATTAGGACCACTATTATTTCTAATATACATAAATAATATATCCCAAATCGGCTTAAATGGAGATATATCGCTCTATGCAGATGATACGACCCTTTTTTACTTCGGAAACTCAGTCGAAATCCTGATACCTGTCATCCAAAACGATCTAAACCTTCTAAATGACTGGTTCTTATCCAATTTATTAACGATAAACACTGCTAAAACAAACTTTGTAATATTCGCACCAAAAAATAAAAAAATAAGTGATAACATAGAACTAAAGATAAATAACCAATTAATTAATAGGAAAACAAAAGAACAATATCTAGGCCTTATTCTTGACCAGCAATTGAATTGGAAGGCACAAATAGAAAAAATTAAATCCAAGCTTACATCATTAACAGGATCTCTAATTTCTATAAGAAAGTGCCTGCCTAGAAAAGTTAAATACATAATATATAATTCTTTAATTAAACCGCACATTGACTACTTAGTAGAAATCTGGGGAACTGCAGCCAAAACGAACTTAGACGTAATACAAAAATCACAGAACAAATTAATAAAAGTGTTATTCAATTATAAATTTAGAACACCAACACAAAAGATTTACGAGGAAACAAAGATCATGAATATAACTCAAACGTATGCATATTATACCTGTATACTAATACATAAAATTCTCAACAAGAGTATACATACTAGTCTAAGTTTCGCCAAAAAGCGAACATCACAAAAAATTAAATTAAGAAATTCAAATTACCTAATAACACGTCCACCTAGAACAAACTACGGTAAAAAGAACATTGAATTTGAAGGCGTCAAAATGTACAATACATTACCAATACCCATAAAAGAGGCTAACACCATGTCACGGTTCAAAAAACTACTAAAATTATATATATACAATATGTAAATATATATAAGCAATATATGTGTATACAAACCTGAACTCTAAACATTTTGTGCAATAGTACTTATTTTATCTACCTGATACCATAGATGCCGCATCCACTTTGATATTTGTAAGTGCATCCGTGTTTGGCCAGCGATGATGTTGTTGTTTTGAACGAGTTTTATTTTATTACATTTTTTAGATATTTACCTACTTCTAAATTTATTTGATAGTTGTATTGTATAAATTAAGTAAACAATAGCTCTGTATGCTCATAATTTTAATGTTTAGTTATGTATATTTTCTCAGTAAGTGAATTTATTGTAATTCTTATGAGAAATAAAGTACTTCTTAATCTATATATTTATTGCGCTTAGGAACACATGGCACACTTATGAACAATGTCCATAATTAAAATTATACGCAATACAGAAAATGAAATATAAACTTTAAATAGATGATGGTAGGTAACATAATATTATATAGAAATTCATTAGAGTTATCAATGTCAGACATTAATTAAAATTTAAAATGAAGATTAATATCGTTAGGAAGTCAATTATAACAATTTTTTCTATTCTTCGGTTTACCCAAGTAAGCGATCACCGTAAATTGATAAAGCTTGCAAAATGGGGACTCGGCACACGTGCGGCGTGCTGGCGTCTGTACATCAGAAAATAATATTTTGATACCATTTCTGTAATATCATCTTCATCATCATCATATCAGCCGAAAGACGTCCACTGCTGGACAAAGGCCTCCCCCAAGGATCTTCACAATAGCCGGTCCTGCGCTGCCCGCATCCAGCGGCTTCCCGCGACCCGCACAAGATCGTCGGACCACCGTGTAGGAGGCCTGCCCACGCTGCGTCTTCCGGTTCGTGGTCGCCACTCGAGAACCTTTCTGCCCCATCGGCCGTCAGTTCTACGAGCTATGTGCCCTGCCCACTGCCACTTCAGTTTGGCAATTCTTTGGGCTTTGTCGGCTACTTTGGTTCGCCTGCAGAACTCAGCATTTCTGATTCGATCTCGCAGGGAAACTCCAAGCATAGCCCTTTCCATTGCTCTTTGGGTGACCTTGAGCCGCCTGATAATGCCCATAGTGAGATCTGTAATATAGATATTAATAAATAACTAAACCTTTTTAAATTCTGGGTTTAATTATATATATTCTGTCATCTTCTATTAAAACGCCATTACAATATTTATTAGAACGTAACTTTCTTCGTAAACCTTTTCCCAATAGTTGATATGTTTCTGAACATCATAGAACAACTTATAACAACCGAAGTGTAGTTATAAATAATAAATTCGTTGCCTTTGATCCTATATAAGTAAAAGGTAACCACAGAGATAAAACAAAAGTATGAGGTTCGAGAGATAAGGTTCTCAGGTGGACCCTTTGATCCCCTGATAATATAACTTCTCTAATAGGTCATACAGATAGCTATTTGGTTAAGGTCGTTGTGGATAGAATTTTTTGCGCAAAAATCAATAGTTTCTGTCTTTACTTACAATTTTTATTTTCTTTTTATTAACCTGGAATCAGTCTAATGTGACTATAATCAGGTTGGTTGAAGTGAAATAAGTTTTAGAGGATTAGGGCCACTGCCCCAACCCTCTTCAGTCATCAAGCACATTGGCTCTTTTCAATCGTTTTATATGATTTCTTTGCAGAAGCATATTTGCCAGAAGATTAGGATGATGCTTCAAGCGATCTGCGATTTTCAGAGTAAACTTTAGCTTCTTCAATCACAGTTTTCATGTCCAAGTACTCATGAATCTCTGAGTTGCGAGTGAACCAAGTTGCGCCACTTATTGTCCTCAATATATTGTTCTGAGCTCTCTGGAGGCACATTATGTTGGATTTACAGGCTGATGACCACAATAATTGTATACTTACTAAAATAAAAAAATATAACGTGCAGACTACACACAGCATATGTATATTGGCAGGTCTGAAAGCGTACAATGTTGTATATAAATACTTTACGTAATGTAAATTACCAATAAGATAAAGTTTTTGTTTATGTGTACCCATGTAGGGCGAATAAGGTCTAATAATATTTAATAAATAAATGTGTTGGGACGACTAACACACTGCCGTCTGATCCCAATCTAGATAAAGCCTGTAGTATGGCAACTAGACAACTGATAACCATATTTATTTATTTCTAATTATACATTTAAGAGAGGTAGGGCCCAGCGTTCATTCGCTCGAAGAGCAGCCCGACTGGGGAAGTACCTCCACCTTATAGAAGACATTCCTTAATAATAACATTAATAATTCAATATTGTGTTTCTGAGTGTGAGTAAGGTCACCAGAGCTCATTGGGGTGGGGGGAAGGGTCAGCAACACTTGTTGAAGGCCGGGAACGCACCCGCGACTCCTCTGGTGTTGCGAGTGTCCATGGGCGGCGGTGATCACTTACCATCAGGTGACCCACTTGCTCGTTTATCGAACTCAGACATAAAAAAATACATAGTATGCACAAATTACACCCAAACACAGAACAAATTATCGTGCTCAACTCACAAAGATATGTCCCGGGTGGGAATCGAACCCACAGGCTTAGGAGTCAGGGACCACTACATTAAAAGGCCAATTTGTATAGATATTCAACATGATTAATTTAAAATATTGTCATACACACCTAACTAAGAATAATTATAACTAAATCAAAACCAGGAAATCATACATATAAGTCAGGTAGTCATGTAAAGATCACTATGAAAATTCTAACCGTTCCTAGTCTCTACATTTTTGTTGTACTCATTGATGTTATTCAACATCAGTGTAAGTATGAAAGCAAGCACAAAGAGAACTAAGACTTAATACTAGAAGGAAAAATTTGGAGGTTCCTTTGCAACCAAGGTTAAATGTCGCGATGCATGGCTGTAGATATCAAGCGGTTAAATTATTTAACTCCCTGCCGGTTGAGCTTAAAACTATCGATAGTCCAAACATATTTAAAAATAAATAAAAAAAGCATTTGCTGGAAGGGTGCTTTTAATCAGTAGACGAATTTAAATTTTAAGGTGACTTTATTAATTATGTTTCGTCGTAGCTTTATTCATTATTGTATTTTTTATTGGTATTATATAAATTCCTATTTTTTTTTGTGTCTAGTATATAAGTCTCGTTAATATTCAAATACGATTGTAAAATTGTTCTCTGAATAAATTAATAATAATAATAATAATCGTGCGACAGGAAAGCAACTGCTTGTTCCATTCCCGTCCCATCTATTATTCCAGGGTAGGCGCCCTAGGGTTAAGCTACAAGCGATACAGGGCTATTTTTTATTACCTATTGTAATAAAAAAATAGGCGAATGTAATAGCCTGACCAGGTATGTACTAAACTAGGTACTAGAAGTAGTTGGCCTCATGACGATGTATTAATTATGAAAAATAAGGCAAATTATTGAGCAACATATAAAAATTTTGGAGACTTTCAAAAAGCGCTTATAAATAGTCAGAACATGTTTGTAGTAATATAGTTGTATACATTATTATTTCTATCAAAATACAAAATCAATATTTAGTGTTAATTCCGCTAATTGTCAGTTTAATCATGCTGGGATGCAATTTGCACCGCCCTCCCGCCCGCAAAAATGTGCACATGCAAGAAGGACAATATAAAAAAATATAAAAAGCAATCCTGACATTCCTTCGAGCACTCGACGAGTTAGCAGCCCTTGAGAATGGTCCGTGGAGGACCGAAACACGTGTTGGGTATCGTACTGGCGCATGTAATTTGCTTTTTATATTGTCTTTCTTGCATGTGCACATTTTTGCGGGCGGGAGGGCGGTGCAAATTGCATCCCAGCATGATTAAACTGACAATTAGCGGAATTAACACTAAATATTGATTTTGTATTTTGATTGTTATGGATTTCCGCAAAGTAACGCCTGATTCCATTACTTATTATTATTTCTAGTTACATAGATATTTAGGTACACGGATTGTATGAAAACATTTATAAAATTTATTTTATAATAGCAAAACATAATGATGCCGAATAAACAATTTGTAAAGCCATCACTTATTACACAACGCATTTTATTTATTCTCCATGACAATACAAGATACAATTCTGGATTCCGTTCAATCACCCTTTTCGGCGTTATAACACTATTATATACAATCTTCCCCACTAACTTTACTCGTCCTATTAAATTTTTCTATATAATTATTATTACGCCTGTGACCCAGAGGGGTAGGCAGAGACAACGGATTTCCATTTGTCACACCTCTTTTACCACTTTACTGTCATTATATTCTCCATATGTACGTTGACTGCCTCTTTGGTCTAGCGGTAGCCAGTTCAACCGCAGAAAATAAGGTCCTGGGTTCAAATCCCGGGTCGGACTAAAAAGTGATTTTGGGATTTTTCCGTAAAAAGAAATTTCTCAGCATCAGCCCGAAGTCTGGAAGTTGGCAGTATTACACCCCCGTGCCTCGGAGAGCACAGGATGGAGGAGAGCAATGGAGATTAGCCAATTGCGCAGGACAAATTATAGTGCACAAGTGTGTGCGCAAACACAGGGGCACTTTCTATTCCATCACTCTCATGATCCGATGGAACGACTAGCGACACGCCCGGAAAGAGGTCAGGTACAGGACCGTAAAGCCGTCGGTCCTGTACCTGACCTCTTTCCGGGCGTGTCGCTAGTCGTTCCATCGCAATTTGTCCTGCGCAATTGGCTAATCTCCATTGAGAATGGCCGACGTGGTCGAAATTCGGCTGGGAAGACATCGTCATCATCATCATCATCATATGTACGTCATGCTCGCCGGTTTAGAGTACTTCTAACCTAGCCTTTCTTGAGAACGTCTCCGAGTTGGTCAGAGAATGTTCTGCGTGGTCTATGTTCTGTGACGTCTTCCCATTCCGGCTGTACAAATTTCACACGCAGGCCAGGTATACTTTTTTGTCAATCTTCTTTACCATATCTTGTTCAATCTATCTTATACATATAAATACATATAATAAAATCGTAGGAAAGTTAAAACTGTACATTGAATATTTTTTTAAAGGATACTTGGGGCATGATCTACTGTCGATATCGAAGTTAAATTATAGTTTTTAGAACGTTTCTGTTTGTCTCTATGTATTTTCGGGCTAAACTCAAATAGTACTGCATGGATTTACTTCAAATTTTGCATGAATATTACTAAGAAGTCCACACATAGACTTCATATTATCACGCTGTCACCTACGGGGGAAGTGCTGTGATAATTTATAAAATTTAACGCGGGTATAACCGCGGGACACAGCTTGTTTATTCTATAAAAATAACGCTACAGAAACATTGATAAATATAACCAACAAAACCTCGGTCTGTAGTAATAGGTATAACATTATTCTAAGCAATGATATCAAAGTCAGTCACAATAATATCCTGAACTGTGTCGGCTAACTACTGAGTACAAACCTGTTGCTCTCAAACAATATGCTTGGCTCGATGCCGACCTTATACAGACTTGCTTGTCATGTTACATCAATGTTACATGTGCTGTTTAGTTTCATAAAAACAAACTCCCGACACCCCGTAATCGAAGGGAAACTTCTTTAAGCGCCTTGGGCATTTATGAGATAGGAAAAACAATTGGACGCGCGACACTGCTACGTAATTGTTCAAGCTTTTATTCTGTTTTTAGGGTTCCGTAGCCAAAGTTCGTCGTGTCTGTCTGTCTGTCCATCCGTATGTCACAGCCACTTTTTTCCGAAACTATAAGAGCTGTACTGTTGAAACTTGGTAAGTAGATGTATTCGGTGAACCGCATTAAAACTTTTACACAAAATAGAAAAAAAAACAATAATTTTGGGGGGTTACATAGAACTGAAACTCATTTTTTTTTCGATAGTTCTTCAAAAATGATATTGAGGTTTCTAATATCATTTTTTCTAAACTGAATAGTTTGCGCGAGAGACATTTCCAAAGTGGTAAAATGAGTGTCCCCCGCCTGTAACTTCTAAAATAAGAGAATGATAGAACTAAAAAAAATATATGATGTACATTACCATGCAAGTAGTTTTTTTAATACCTCATAAATCGTAAACCGCAATTTGCTTTCATTTAATCAACTGAAATACTTGCTGCTACGGGCGAGTCCGACTCGCACTTGGCCAATTTTTTTTTAATATGACGGGCCGTTTGGCGTGGTTGGTAGATACTTGCTTTCGACGCCGCAAATCGAGGATTCTGAATTCTCACCCAGGACAGATATTTGTGTGCATAACCATGTCTGTCATAATATAAACACTAATAAGATACAATAATATATATTTTTTTAATAACGTTATTACATCGCTGCCTATTCAATAAAGAAAAAAACATAAAAAGCACACTTTACAGATATTCACAATGCTATTTTATTGTATTCATTTTAATTTAAGTTTAACATGTGAAGTTTTTGACAAAAAATTATTTGTAGGTATATTGTATTGTTGTAGTGCCCTTACAGGGTTCATGTTTGGTACTGTATTATAATCTAAAATACCTATGTAAAACCCATGAAAGCAATAAATCAATTGAAATTGAAATTCTGTCCTGTTGATACTAATAAGTGTTACTAATCTTTTTTATATATTGTGGACAAGGGTCTCAATCGCGATAACAATTTAAGGCAAATCATTACCTTTAGGTTACCCGACGTTTCGGCATGGATTGCACAAATCGCGAAAGTTTAAAAACATTAATGATTTTTTTTTATATCAGAGGGCGACAAACGAGCCAGTGGGTCACCTGATGGTAAGTGATCACCGCCGCCCATGGACACTCGCAACACCAGAGGGGTCGCGGGTGCGTTGCCGGCCTTTAAAAGTCAGCAAACAAGTGTTGCTGACCCTTCCCCCCACCGCAACGAGCTCTGGCGACCTTACTCACACTCGGAAACATAACATTAAAATTATAAATGCTATTGTTAAGGAGTGTCTTCTGTAAGGTGGAGGTACTTCCCCAGTCGGGCTGCTCCTTGAGCGAATAAACGCTATGCCCTACCTCTACTAAATGATAGTAATCTTGTGGTCCTGTGTGATAAGGCCAACTTAGTTTATTGAGGAAGGAGAACAATCTTCAACGCGTCACTGATATATTTTTAACATGACGTTTACAATTAGTGTAGGAGGCTTTCAATGCTTCACCGGACAATAGAAGCGAGCGTGAGCTCAAGCCGTCTAGCTAATAAAACTATAAACTAAGTACCCGCGCCGGATGGGTGGTTACTTACGGAAAGATGCTTGAGTGAGGCATTGCTTTTTAGGGCCGTTTTATGCAACTGTCGCTCTACGATAAGGCACGAAGACGAGGGTCTTTCGTCTGATTGGGGATCGGAGAGGGAATTTTGTGGATACGTAGTAAACTACGGGTCATGGAGGACGCTAGTGGCCGCGGCGCGTTCGCGGTCGTACTCTCGTCCGACGAATACCTAAGATAATTCCTTTGGTGTGTAGTGTGTTTTAGTGGTTAGATTCAGTAGGGCGATACGCTTGGCAAAAAAAAAGTAAAAAAAACTTGAGAGGTGTCAAGGGACACCCGGATGGAACGAAGTTATTTCTTATTACTTATTATGTACAAAAAACCTGTATACACTCAACAAAAATAATCGTTGCGACACCACACTGTTCAATTCGAAATAGAAATGAAAATATCTGGCTTGTTTTCTATAAGAGAGAGAGAGAGACAGACAGAGAAACATGCGCACGCCGCACAGCTGCAAAAAGTTCCTTGACAACTTTTCGTAAGATTTTTTTCCGTCTAGCCCCTTTTCACAACGCGCGATAAGGAACTTCGATCCAAAACTATGCCACGCGATCAGACTAAAACGTACAATATTCAACTAATGATAAATTGTTTATTCTGTTAATTACAGCCATAAAGTCGAAATACAAACATTAACAAAGAACTTAATGCTATAAATTTATCTTAAACCAAATCCACACGGTTTCAATAAAAAACCAGACGGCCGGCAATATATCGCCGGCTTACATCAGCAAAATGACGGTAAAAGCCGAAATTATTAATGCTCCGAATTACTTTTCGGATCATTAGATTCTTTGTGTGTTGTGTTAGATTAAAAATATTTATGTAGACAGCTTTTGAATTCAAAAGGTTACAATATTATATAGATGTAGAGGTTCTATGCGCACGTACTTTATTATAATCCATAACTGTAACCTTCGACAAGATGCATACACATTAGTCGAGCTTTAATAGTTAACCAGAAACCTCAGATAACCTTTTTTGGTTATACTCAACCGGAAATCGTTTAAAAATTAATTCACTACCCTACGGGAATTAAACTAGAACCGTCAGAATACAGATTAGAAACGATGGCGCTAATATAAGTTAATAATAATATCCTTGGACATTTTTTCTTTATTTCATTCATGATTTATTCAACACTTGGATAAACATACTCCTGTGCTTATCAAGCTCACAATGCAGTATATAAAAATTGTCAAATGCAGTATAAAAGTAAGAAAAAAAATTTGAATGAATCTGTCCGTGCGGTCCATGGTTTTATTTTTTTCTTTTTTTAAGACATCACCCGCCCTAAAGAATATATTCCCTGTGTCGCGGGGTACTTTACAAATTTATAACATACGGACACAAATTAAATCCAGACTCAGAACAACTATTTATGGGTCACACAAATACTTGTCCGGCGCGGGACTCGAACCCGCGACACGAAGCGGCGAGGCGACTGTCTTAGCCGCTGCGCCATACGTGCAATCATGTAATAAGAGATATATATATATATATATATATATATATGTCGCAGATTCTGACGGATTTAACTCCGAAACATCGTCGGTGTCCGCCATTATGCACGTGGTTAAAAGAATCAGTGCGCACACCCGGCGCCGTCGAGCTCTGTATGCCAACTGTGTCGTGTCGCTAACACACTAATGTCACTTAGACAACTGACAGACGTCAAACGTCACATGCGACAGTTCATAGACAACCTTGACTCGAACTACTGACTCAGTGAGTAGTGTTTTCCGAACGCTAATAGATGGCGTTACTAGTACGTAAACAGGCCTTTTATTTAATTTCTCCGACACGGCCATCCGACAATCAACGCGCTCTCGCGTTGTTACTCGCTGACATAATCAGCATGAATTACAGCTCTTCAGTTTGGCAAGGACACAAAGCGTTACGAGCGGCTTTCAATGTTACACAAAGCAAAGCCTAAAGGCTTTCAGCATTTACTACAAAGCGTTAAAGCTTTCATCATTAGTTAGAGGGCGTACCTCACACAATGCAAAGCGTTGAAACTTTCAGCATAAAACGCAACGCACAGCAAAGCGTTGAATCTTTCAGCATAAACTGCATCGCACAGCAAAGCGTTGCAGCTTTCAGCATAAATTGCAATACACAGCAAAGCGTTGAAGCTTTCAGCAGAAACTGCATCACACAGCAAAGCGTTGTAGCTTTCAGCATAAACTGCAACACACAGCAAAGCGTTGAAGCTTTCAGCATAAACTGCAACACACAGCAAAGCGTTGAAGCTTTCAGCATAAAGTGCAACACATAGCAAAGCTTTGAAGCTTTCAACATAAACTGCAATACATAGCAAAGCGTTGAAGCTTTCAGCAAAAATTCAATTACTCGGCAAAGCGTTACAGCTTTCAGCATTGCTCACAGGCAGCACTTAAAACACGCTGCAAAACGTTGCAGCTTTCAGCAACAACCTTGGGTCACGACAGATGAGCCCAACCTTACTGCAAAGCGTGATGGCTTTCAGCAGGACATCAGGACAAAGCGATAAGGCTTTCAATCCACCCTTCAATAAAGCGTAGTAGCTTTCAGTTTAAATAAAACATTTTATCAATCAGCATTGAACATAAGTCTTTTATCAACACAGGTTTACGCTCAACAAAACAATGTAATTATCGTTTCAACTCAAACAATGATCATGATTCAATACAATAATTCAATCCAAATTACTTATTACACCAAATTAGAATACCAAATTAATCAATACAATTTGTTCCATAATTAAATAAAGCTGTTCAATTATTTTATTTAATTATGGGTTCTACAGGATCAAGATATTCTGACAATTCAGGAAAACTAGCTAGATATTTACGTAGTCGTTCATCGCACACATATTGGGCTCGTCCCCCAGATACTGGTTCCACAATATAACGCTCATTGGAACACACTTTAGCTACCCTGTAAGGGGCTTTTCTCCATACTCTTACTTACAGTACAATTCAAAACGAGTTTTACTTCGCCTAAGACAGACTTCCAGGATTCATTTTTATAATTTTCGGCCACTGTAAAACAATTTGTCAAGGTGGAAATCATTCGCTCCACCCGACCATTAGCTCGGCTAACACCACTAGCAATCTCATGGAACTCAATGGCTCAACCTCGGCATAAATCCAGAAAGTCTTGACCAGTAAAAGATGTTACCTTGATCAGAGATAATTCGTTTCGGGGTTCTAAATATGTGAACAAAGCTACGTAGTGCCTCGCAAGCAGATCGTTATGTTAAATCTTTGACACACATTAATTGACAAAATTTCGTAAAAGCATCTACGATGGCTATCACATACTCCTTGGAGGTCTTGCTACAAGTTCGAAAATTATAGGTAAGTGCGCAATGCAGCGTCACGAACTCAAAGCACGAAGCTTGCGATAGTCAATTGTCACAAGCACTAAGCGCGGAGCTTTCAATACTCAACCGTCACAAGCATAAAGCGCGGAGCTTCCAATGCTCAACCACCACAAACACAAAGCGCGGAGCTGCTTTCAATGCTCAACCACCACAAGCACAAAGCGCGGAGCTTTCAATGCTCAACAGTTTCAAGCACAAAGCGCGGAACTTTCAATGCTCAAGTTTCAGGAACTTTAAGTAGGATATTTCCCTTGTCACACAATTTATTTCAAATCAACCAGCTTTATTACTCATAATGTTACACATAAATGTGTCTTACAATGAACTCCAATAATAATTTTAAACGTTGGAATTTAACTCAACCATCGGCATTAACTACTGTTATTTCTGACTACAACTGTCAAATTCAAGTTTTTTGTAACATACGTAGGTACTTAACGCGTCCACCAGCTATTGGCTCTTCCTTGTTTCTATCGTTGTCATAGACCTCTATTATCTTACAAGAATTTGAAAACTTTTCACTTCATTTGTTTATTGTTAGAATAGAATACTCCCCATTGTACACACTCAAACCGGACAATTACATAGAAGACAAAATAAATAACACAATTTATTAGGGTTCTTTCCGACAAAAACAACGTCTCCTGTTTTAAATGGGCGAATTTTAACTTTGCTATTGCCATAACGCACCTTATCAGCATGAACTAGCTCGTCCATCCTGCATTTTGCCTCACATCTAAGTTCGTAGAGGTTAACGTTACCATACTTTTGGACAAGGGCATTAATTTTGGATGGGAACTTTAATTACAACTCATCAACAATTGAAGCGGACTTCTAACTGTACTTCTAACTATGATACAATTTAGCGAGATTTGGATTTCACCTGAAGCTGTCTTCCAGAACCTACGCTCGTGGTTCTCGGTTATAGTGAAGCAATTAATTAAAATAGTTCGGAAAGCTACGCAATATCCTTTCATCACAAATAACGCAGTATTTCAACTCTAAAGTCTTTCACGTGGTCGCTCACTATTGGTCTCACAAGAAGGCTCAAGGTCACCCAAAGAGCAACGGAGAGTGCCACGCTCGGAGTATCCCTGCGCGATCGAATAAAAACGTCGTAATCCGCAGGCGAAACAAAGTAGCCGGCATAAAAATTGTGTCACAAATCAGTAAGTTAGTATTTTAAGTTCAATATACCTAGTTTGTACCTAAGTACAACATTTGTATGCCATGTTCAATATGGCAAATGCGTGAAACTTAAATGATGAAAACAATAACACTTGTATTCACCACATTTATACAAATAAAGATATTATGATTATAACCAAAGAATTGCCAAACCGAAACGGCAACGGGCGGGGCACACAGCTCCCAACACCGACGGCCGTTGGATCAGATAGGTTCTCGACCGGGGACCACGCACCGGAAGACGCAGCGCGGGCAGGTCCCCCACAAGGAGGGCCGACCACTGTGGAGATTCCCGGGTGAGGCCTCCGCCCAGTGGACGTCCTTCGGCTAACATAATGGTGATGAATTATTACTAGAACAGACAGGAATCTCTCCACATGTCAGTAATTGAGAAACGTCTTTACAGTCGATCAAATCAGTATCGATAGCTTGTACAAGTGTCATGATTCTGTAATAAACAAACTTCAGCATGGACCTCGCGAGTGATGTGGAGGACTTTGTTACTAATAGTCAAGCTCAATCCCGGTTAGGTAAAACATCTCTACCTATCATAACATCATGCGGCAAAATATGTGAATCTACAATTACAAAAGTCATTTCTCACACACGAGCACTTCGTTGACCTTGACAGGCAGACTAATACGGGAAAAAGAAAATGTAATGTTCGCCCCAATACCTGTCAGGCGCGTGGATATAAAATCTCGAGTACCTGTATGGATATCAACAAATCATTTACGAATTAGGGAACAATCTGTACCACTGTCCACAAGAGCGTGTATGTGATCTAACTTGCCCCTATATCCATAGACTTCGAAATAAACCGTTCAAACTATTTAACCTTCAAAACGCGCATATTGTCACCATAAAAATTAAATGTAACAGACGTTGGGCATATTTTCAACATCTAAAAAGTATAAACCACACAAAACAACATGTGTTATGAATTTCACAGATATCAAAAATTCTTCAGTGCAGCATTAGGTCATCAAGTGCCTTTTAAACAATATAATAAAAGTACTTACAGGTTTCTTCTCATAAAATAAAGATTCACCACTCCCACTCGACACGATGCACTTTTGCTTTAGAGGTTACTTTAAATTTACTCTAATACAAACTGGTGTCTCCTTCGCTCCAAGCAGGCTTCAACCAGTTAATCAAGGCAAGCTTGTAAGTCGAGTACTCCACGTATGTAAGTTCTCGCACGGTCACTGCACCATACGGCACCATATCTTGAAAAAGGTCATCAATCTCTCGGTCGCCGCAAACTGTCTTGATACACGCTCCTTTGCTTCGTCTAACGTTTTGCACAACGGGTACGACTTCGAAGTCCATTTGCGAGCTCGACATCGAAGATGTGTCAATGTAACGTATCGAGTTTCGCAATCAGTTCACGAGTTTGCGATACAGCCGTAAATTCACAATCAGCGGGGTTGTATTTTCATCGTAATTTTTCAAATTTGTAACGACACTATTTTCACAACGTGGTGGAACCGAATCACGAAAATATTCTTGATTTTGAGTAGCAGGCATTGCGGTAGACACGTAGGATGATTTTGGAATCGATCCCACCGCTGCTGTCGGAGATTATGACGGATTTAACTCCGAAACATCGTCGGTGTCCGCCATTATGCACGTGGTTAAAAGAATCAGTGCGCACACCCGGCGCCGTCGAGCTCTGTATGCCAACTGTGTCGTGTCGCTAACACACTAATGTCACTTAGACAACTGACAGACGTCAAACGTCACATGCGACAGTTCATAGACAACCTTGACTCGAACTACTGACTCAGTGAGTAGTGTTTTCCAAACGCTAATAGATGGCGTTACTAGTACGTAAACAGGCCTTTTATTTAATTTCTCCGACATATATATAAATTGAAATCCTTAAATAACTAACAACATAATAAGCTAGATATTATTTTTAATTTTAGCACTATTTAGTTAAAATGAAAAATTTAAGACAACAAGCAGTTGGCTAGCACAGAAGGCTCTCAAACAGTAGCTTAATTTAAGCGACAAATACCTGAGGGCACCCTTATGGGGTTCGGGCCTCACCTCAGGTGCCGCTGAAGTAAATTCTAAATGAAGGTGTGATCACTTGCAAGGGATAAGGACCTACCCTAGCTAGGCCATCCCGCCTATAGGCAACGGGCGTCTGCTCTGGCGCCTCACCGTTCTCCCGGCGGACGCGGATTTCGGTGTAAACCGTCGCGTCGACTGCCGCCAGGAGATCCACGGCGGGAGGCGCGCCAGGAGTGTCGCCGCCTCACAGGATACCGTTCGGTTTCTTCGTGCGATCCGTATTTCATCACACGCTGCAGGCTGTTCAAGGTAGCTCTGCAGCGGGAGGCGCCCGTCTGGCGTTCAGACCAGACGGGCGCCCCATAAAGGACCATGGATCGCCTCGCTTTCTCTAGCTTCCTAGGTGGACGACCGGGATGAGTATGTATAACAGTTTTAGATGATTCGCTCAAAATAAGTACACTGTTAGGGGGTAGCAATATAGCTTAACAATTATTACATATTAACATAAGATTACTATATAAAGACACATTGATAATTAAATTTTACATAATTATAATTAATGTCAAGTTACAATTTACACATAATATTATTAAATTAATATTGTATTTCTATTCACATTAAATTTACATTGGTGGTATAAGGGTCGGTGGTGGTATACTCAACATAATATCTATTATGTAAAGAACGTGCGTAGAAACCATTTTGAACCCTATTACTTTTATAGTGAGTGAATTGATGTAGAATGCAGGTTTGATTCCTACCGCATGATTAAATTTATGATTTTCTAGTTTTTAGTTAGATTTATCATTCGGATTGAACGACTATAAAAATGTTGTTACACTAGAATTCAATTTTCTTTTATCATATTTGTGTGCGTAAGCAGCTAAAAGTCATCATATCATCCGAAATACGGACAAAGGCCTCCCCCAAAGGTCGCCACAATTACCAGTCTTGCGCTATCCGCATCCAACGGTTACCAGCGACCCTCACAAGACCATAGGTCCATCTTGTAGGGGGCCTGCCCAAGCTTTGTCTTCCGATTCCTGGTCATCACTCGAAAATCTTCCTTCCCCAGCAGCCAAAAAACTCATATCACTCAAATAAAACTTCCTGTTGATACAATCTTATTTTTTATTTTTATTTATTGAATAATTTATGTACACACCGAAAAATACAAAATAACAATAAATTACAAAAAAAGGAAAACATTGCACAAAGGTACTGCTTATTACAATAGAAATCTCTTCCAGCAGACCCGCGAGAGGAGAAACTAATCGGAAAAAGACCATACCGTGTGTAGACAACTATACACTACTAAGTGTATTTATACACTACATACTAATAATACATAAATAGGGGAGGGGATATAAATATATATAAAGACTATATAATATACTACATATACAATGTACACAAATATTAGGATGAAGACAAGAGATAATGTTCTTTCACTCGTTTTTTTAAATAAAGTGATAGTATTTATGTTACAGATGTTAGGCGGAAGAGAATTCCACATCCTCACGGCCATTCAAATTCACGCTAATTCAAATGTCTATAAGAAGACTGTAGTGACGCTATCTACATGTTATTGTCCAATGCAAAATGAGTGCACATGTGGCGGAGCGGCTAAGACAGTCGCCTCACCGCTTCGTGTCGCGGGTTTGATTCCCGCGCCGAACAACCATTTGTGTGACCAATAAATAGTGTGCTCTGAGTGTGGGTGTAATTTGTGTCTGCCTATTATATGTTTGTAAACTACCCCGCAACACAGGGACCAGATTCCATAGCGCGGGCGTTGTATTAAAAAAATGAAAAGAAAGACACAATAAGGAACTACTAGTTAAGTCAATGAAAGTGGAATTTTTAACACGTTTTCATCGTAAATTATCAATTTTTCATCACAACTGAACAAAATGCTTCCCGCGCTACGATCTCTATGAAAAGTATAGAAAACCTATATGAGCGGAATACCTAACGGTAATAACACAGTTATTAAATGCCAAGACACCGTTTTAATATGTGTGACAATGTAGGTTGAACGTTACGACTTCTATGACAAACTATTATATACGTCACTTTGTCACTTTGAAAGACATTTAAAATGTATTGCATGTATCACTTTAGTAGGCGTCTTTTATTTCTTTTTATACGTAAATACAACGCAACACAAAAATTACCTATACAACATGCAACGTAATTAACGCACACCCTCAAACACCCCAATTAGAATATTATGTTGTAATCATAATACATACACTGAATGTTTTATTTAACATGTATATGCATTGTTATTTACTAAATTAGTTTCTTGGAATAAAGTTTATTTTTTCTTTATTTTGTATTGAATGATAGAGTTTGTATGAATATGTAGAAATAAAACTGCGATTTTGAAAGTCTTATTACTTTGACTTACGGTCCATTTCAGTTTGTTTTGACTGTAAAGGGTTAATATGGCAATGATTTCCGTAGTTTTAATTATTTAGGAATAAAAATTGCCTATATTAGAAATGATATAAATCGATTCAGTGAACGATTCTGAATAAACTATTTTCAGGATGTGCGTTAATTAAGTTATATGTTGTATAAGTAGGTATTTACAAAAAAGTGGTATGTATACTTAATATATCAGTTATCTGGTTTCCATAGGATTTGCTCAGTTTGGGATCAGATGGCCGTGTGTGAATAATGTCCCAAGATATTTATTTATTACTTGCTTATCGTATGCTTACAGTAGGTCTCTGACATGGCTTAACGACTGTTGCCTAATGGCTACAACCGGGACCGATAGTTTAACGTGCCCTCCGAAACACGGAGACGCGACGCTCAGAAATTAAACCACTTTGACGTTCACCCATCTATGGACTGTAAACAATAAATACATATATACATTAAACGGAAATGAAATAAAAATAGCCTTATCTAGGGTTAAATTACTTTTGACTATAGATTAAATTGACGGTCACCGTAGCCTAGTTGGTAGTGCTCCTGCCTACGAAGCTGGTGGTCCTTGGTTCGAATCCCGGTAAGTGCAAATATTTGTGTGATGAGCACGAATATTTGTTTCTGAGTCATGGATGTTTTCTATGTATATTAGTATTTAGCTATCTATATAGGTATGTATATCGTCGCCTGGTACCCATAGTACAAGCTTTGCTTAGTTTGGGGCTAGGATGATCTGTGTGATATTGTCCCGACATATTATTATTATTATTAATTTAATATTTTAGTCCACCAGTTTTAAACATGGATACGAATTACTTCAAACAAAGGTTTCACTAAATTGTATTACCGTATATCGGCTAGTATATATATAACTTAGTAGGTATACTCATAGCCGCTCAGCGGTTCGTATGGCGATGTCTATAGATGGGTTACTGTCAAAAACTTCACCGTGTTTCAGAGGTCTTGTTAACTCAGTCGTTACGCCATGTCAGAAGCCTGTGGCTTAAATCATTCTGACACCAGATAATAGCCACATGCTCGCGGTCAGGCCAGAGATGGGTGACCACTAAAATTGGTTTAATTTGTGAGAGGCGCCGTGCTTCGCAGGGTACGTTAAACTATCGGTCCCGGTTGTAGTCGTTTACAACAGTCATTAACCCACGTCAGAGACGTACTAGCCTCTTGAACAACGCTGACACTAGGGCTACCACTGCCCATAAAAAAATAAGAATAAATCTGCAACCTTTTTTCAGGCCACAAGATCGTAGGTTAGTATGTACCAACAGAACCATTAAATAATATTGAAAACTAATGTTAGTCCTAGTTGTATCTTAACGGTATAAAACAACTTAATTTAATGAACTGTACTACAGAAAGTACCACTGTTGCCTAGTATATTAAATAGGCGTATCCAATATCCCAGTATATGGCTATCCCACAAGTCTGCTATAAACCTCAAGATAGTGTTGGGGCATATCACTTGCGCATGTTAGCGTGAAAACCATATTATATGAACGCCCCTTTAAACATAATGGAAGCATTGCAGTATGAAGTAACGCCCAAATGTATTGAATACGAAGCCAATATCAATTCGTATTTATTATACCTACTCACCGGTCCGTCAGTGATCGGCGTGAAGCACCTAGGCGCGCGGTCAGTCCATAGATGGGTGACCATTAAAGTGGCTTCATTTCTGAGCGTGCTTCGAAAGGCACGTTAAGCTGTCGGTTTCGGTTGTTCTTGTAAGAAGACAGTCGTTTAGCCATGTCAGAGGCCTACTTACCTACTGGCGCAGCGGCTAAGATAGTCGCTTCGCCGCTTCGTGTCCCGGGTGCGATTCCCGCGCCGGACAACTATTTGTGTGATCCATAAATGGTTTTTCTGAGTCTGGATGTACTTTGTGTCCATCTATTATATGTTTGTAAAGTACCCCGCGACATAGGGATTAGATTGCCTATTGCGGACATTGTCTTTAAAAGAAAAATAAGCAACTATTTTGTATCGCCAAGACTTTGTAAAAATAACACTCGTAACTCATTCAACCCGTTCCACTAACAATTTTAACAGAGACTTCACAGACATAGATTTTCTCGATAATTCGCTCAATAGTCTTAAATTAGAATGAAAACGTAGATTAATTGACATCTTATATATAATTTATGTATCTTTTCTTTTCATCTTTTCTTTTTTTTATTAAACTCATCTTGTCATACGCGTCCTTCCAAATTAAGAGTAAAAAATTGTATAATTACTGAAATTTTTTGTTCGGCACTGTAGGTTTATTGTAAAAAAACATATATGTATAAGTATTGTAAATTTATAAAACTGTTTGTTGCCAAAATAAAAGAAAAAAAAATACAAGGTGGCTTAAACAACTCTGACGCCAGGGTAACCACTGCCCATACGATAAAGAAGAAGAACATACAATGAAATACTTTTATGACTATACTATATGTAAAAACCCTGTATTTCGCGGTATTTTATAAACATTCAATACTTAACACAAATCAAAGATACGTAATCAATAGCAAACTGATAACGCTAAGACTTTGCACCAGTCTCAAAGGATAAATTATTCTTTATATCCATATAATAAAAAATAATGGCATTCCGATACTGTCAGCAGAAGTCAAAACCTGGGGCTCTACCGGCTAAGTCGCCGAACATCGATTTATTAAATGGCGTTCAAATAAATAAAGGTTAAAAATGACCTAATCAATCGTTGAATCGGCTTTCATGAGCACATGTGACGTCATAAATGGTCCGGAATCGATTGTCAACGTTGAAGCCGATTTAACGATTATTGAAGTCATTTTAACCTTTATTTATTTGAACTCCATTTAAGAAATCGATGTTCGCCGACTTAGCCGGCAGAGCCCCTGAATAATTGCGTGGTGTGGGTTACGGTAACAGTGTCGCGAGTTCAATTGTTTTTCCCATCTCATATATGCCCAACGCTCCTAAAGAAATGTTCACTGCAATTACGTGGTGTTGTTAACGGTGACGCGAATAAAATTTATTTATTAAATCTCAAAAATACCCAATGCGCTTTAAGTTTCACTTCCCAAAAACGAGTGACAACAGGTATACGAGTAGCGTCGTGGTTAAAGTATCATCTATTGTCCAATTCGTCAAAATAAAACATGTTATGGAGGCACAAAGTTTACCCAAACCAACACAAAGAGTTTTTGCTTTTTTTCTTATTTAAGACAACGCCCACACTAGGGAATTTAATCTCTGTGTCACGGGGTACTTTACCAACATATAATAGACGGACACAAATTACATCCGGACTTAGAACAACTATTTATGGGTCACTCAAATAGTTGTCCGGCGCGGGACTTGAACCCGCGACACGAAACGGCGAGGCGACTGTCTTAGCCGCTGCGCCACACGTGCAGTCAAAAGTTAAAAGTTGTAAAAATATACTGTGGATTGTCAGGGATAACAAGAAACGTGGCAATAGAATTTCAAAATGTGATGTATTTTAAATTGACAATCAAAATTCTAATAAGTTCCCGCATCCAAAACTAGTTATGGATTTCAGCTAAGTCATGATAATATTAATTATGGAATCAATGATTTCAAGAAGCGTTTTGAGCGTTATGGTGTGAAAGAGGAACGTAATCACAAAGATTAAAAAAGGTATACTGAGATGGTTTAGGCATATAGAGATGAATAGAAGAAGATTGACAAAAGAAGTATACCTGACCAGTGTGAATGGTACAACCGGAAGGGAAGACCACGAAGAACATTCTATGACCAAATCGGAGACGTTCTCAAGAAAGGCCGGGTCAGAAGTACCGGCGAGGATGTATGAGGAGTATAATGCCAGTAAACGAGGCGAAAGAGGTGTGCAAGGATCGTGACAAATGGAAGTCTGTTGTCTCTGCCTACCATTCTGGGACACAGGTGTGAGTCTCTGTATTTATGATTTCAAGAAGATCATTAGGTTCACTAAACTTCATGTGTGTGACCGATGAGCACACTGTACAGGAGAGGTACACTGTACACTGTTTAATTACTACGTATTGAATAAATGTAACCACAGGTTTGGAGATGAATCCTCCACCTCCTACTTGTCGTCGAAATGACCGAAACCCAAAACTTGTCAGTTTCACGACAATAAGTACAACCACAAGTCGTTTTACCGTTTTTGATACCGTACAAAAAATCGGATATTGTATGTATATAAATTTTCTTAGAATCAAGTTGAAGTTAATATACCCAAAAGTTGATTTCGGGATTTGATCTATTAGATTATTGTTGTTATGTTTGCGTCAAATTTAATTCTGTGGTTTAGTAAATATTACTCAAATAATCGAATTATCGTATTTTTTTCATTTGCACCTTGTATACTTAAACTAAATCGGTATTGGGTGGTTACAAAAGCACTATTATTCTAAATTTCCTTGCAATAATAATGTTATGTATCAATACCATTTCTAAAATTATTTAATATTACCGCAATAACTCAGTAATAAGACGTTATGTATCATCCTTAAGATAAAAAGTAACGTTGTAAATACGAAATATTTTGTTTGGTGAATTTGCTGCGATGACTCCGTAAGTGCTAATACAATAATTTTTATGTGCTTACGGAATTATAGGATTTATTTTTTAAAGAATTTCATATTAACGTCACAGTTATACATCACAAAAGATTAGCTTTCAATTAATACACCAATGACATCAATGACTTGCTGAAAAGATATTTGATAAAATAAGTAAATCTTTTATTCTACTGTAAAGTTTTGATTTTTATTGCCTGGAAGCATCGATATGTTTGAATGCTTTTGTAAAATCGTTGTCATTAATAAAAAAAACGTGCATGCCAATACCCAAGTGCTGAATAATATTAATTATTTCGCTTGTATAAGATACTTATTTGGAGTCTGGGTGTACTTATGTCTACGATTGGTATATTTATAAAGATTTTTAACCATAGTGCGAGCAAAGTTAAAATAATAAATTAATTTAATTTTAAATTTAAATTTATAGATTTATAAAAAAATTGGGCTCGTCCGGAATTTGAACCCGGGACCTCTCGCACCCTAAGCGAAAATCATACCCCTAGACCAACGAGCCGGCTATGAATGATAACAAACTCACGCTTCTGTTCATTCCCTTTCGCTAAAATAAAAGCTTAAACAAAATATTGCATGATATTACGTACCTCACAAGTAATACCATTTAGCATTTAAAATTCTTGAATTAAATGCTTTAGTTAAAATTGCTTAGTTGTTCAATCATCAAATCAATTCGTACAAATCAAGGCTATTAGAAACACTCGTGGATTGGAATAACCGCGAAGGCACTGCAACTGACCCGCCCACCATGTCGCTACCTAAAACACGTCAAAGTTATTAGAAACTCTTGTGAATACACAATTTTATAGCTATTATAATAGGTATTCTAAGTAAAAAGCTTTATCAGTACTCAAATTTACAACTACTCAAATAAAGTTGTCCGGTGAAGCATCTGCTCCATTGCTGGACAAAGTTCTTCCTCTCTATCAATGATTACTATTATATACATTTTTTATGATAGTGACCCCCTTGCTACTGTGAGACTGGCAGTGTATAATTATCGATAACCAACGAATAAAATCGAATAGAATTGACGATTTATTCAACAATATCATGAAACTTTTTAAATACAGAACAAAAATGAAATGAATGCATTTTTATTGCGTAAATAAATACCGATAAGTTACCAATAAAATCAAATTTCATAGGCTATTTAATCATCAATATCGTAAAAACGTCTAAATGGACCTATGATTTTACATTAACAACCTTTTGTGGGTAACTATCGATAAATAACCAATAAAGTGAATTGCACAGACAATTTAATCCTCTAACCATGAACCTATATAAACAGAGGTATGATTTTACTTTTTAAATTGAATTGCATAGAGTAAGCATCATTACCATAAACGTAAAAAAGAAGTATGCTTTAGGCCACACGAATAAAGTAAAACTTAAATATACGTACTGTGCTACAAACTTATCTGGCCCGGTGGCCAAAAGTAGAACTAATGACGCCAGTTTGAAATGTCAATCCATGACATTCCTGCCATTGATTGTTTGTTGCGCGTATTTATTTTTCTCTTTGTGGTTTTTAATTGTGAAAAATGCCGAAAGCTTTAAAAATTGATGCGGGGAACGTTATATTACAAGTATTGAATTATATGAAGGAAGAATAACGCCTTCAGGCACCAATTATACCCTTCAATAAGTTGTATGAATGCGTAGCTGCTGCTACAGGTTAGTGTTGTCAGCTTCTGAAAAAATACGAAATTCCCCCTCGCTCTTTAAATTAAAATACATATTTTAAAATATTCATTATTTATTTAATTTTTGCTGTTTCCTTTGTAGGTGTCTGGGAGTGATGTGTAAGAAAACTTGTGAAAGAAAAAGAGCATAGTAGATAGAATTCTGAAATCCTATCATTCATTGCAGAAGCTTTTGATAAAATAATAGTCAATGAATGGCAAAAGCATTGCAATAATGTACAAAAATATTGAAAATGTGTATCGAAAAAGGGATGGATACTTAGACGAGCCTTTCATCATTCATGGTAGTGATAGTGAAAGTGAAAGCAGTGATTGCGATAAAGATGATGATGAAATGACTTCTGAATTAAACCATTCCGGTCACATAATAATACCTGGAGCATCTCCGTTAGAGAACACATAGCATACATTTTATGTAAATGATCATAATTATTGTATAAAAATATAAAGATGTTATAAAGATTAGTAATGACAGTATTTGTTTGCTTTTTAGTGAAGTAACATTTACGTTACAATGTGCATATTATTTTTACCCACTTTATTGCAAAAAATATTTACTAGCAACACTAAATGCGATAACAGCGACGCTGCCACCGGGTCAGAAAAGTTTGCGGGACTGTAACTAGCTATGAGTGAATGTGACAGAGAGAAAGAAAATTGGTGCTCGCACAATCTCTAGTATTAGTAGTGATTAGTATAGTAATAATTAGGAAGCTTGCTGATAAGAGACAGAAGCGGCATGAAAGCGGCTCGGCACCAACCACCGCAAACTTCTCTTGTCAGGCCTGCGGCAGGCTATGTCGCTCTCGCATCGGTTTGTTTAGCCACCATAAGAAATATCTCTCAGACAATGCGCCGTAAATCGTCTGTAACAGACGCAAAGACCATATATATAATTAGGAAGATAAAGTAAGAGAACATAGTAAAGAGGGTTCTTATATATTCACTAACTTATATCTCCCTCTCAACTTCCGTTAGCCTCACCTGATCACACTTTTCGTAAATAATATAATAATATCTAGCGACAATGTCACACAGGTCATCCTAGCCCCAAACTAAGCAAAGCTTGTACTATGGGTACCAGGCGACGATATAGGTACATACTTATATAGATAAATAAATACTTAAATACATAGAAAACATCCATGACTCAGAAACAAATATTCGTGCTCATCACACAAATATTTGCACTTACCGGGATTCGAACCCAGGACCACCAGCTTCGTAGGCAGGAGCACTACCAACTAGGCTACGGTGACCGTCAAAGCATTCGTCATGCGTTCAGCTTGCGTAAAAAGGTTAACATACGATTTAAAAAACCCATGTTGTTTACAATCGATTCTGTATTTAGATTAATAGAAAAAAAGAGAATATCGTTTATTTGTAACAATATATAGTACCATATATTCTACCATTACTGGCGTCCAAAAATTTTCTTATCACTACAGGTTTTTTTCCTCAAGTTAATCTTTACCGTGTGGTGACGTCATAAAATATCGTCGGCGGGTCGTAGGGGCGTAGGAATCATCCGAGGGAATACCTACCAGAGAACGTGCATCAGCGTTTTGCTGTTAACTATGACCATCAAACTGCGATAGCCAACCCGTCTACCAAGCGTGGCGATTATGGCATGTCTCCCCCATTCTTTGGGGGGCCTTTACCCAGCTGTGGACAAAGTGTACTTTGGCTGACATGATGATGAATGTTTAATTGCATTTTCCCTTTTTTTTAGTAATAATTCAAACAATTCATGCTTAAATGAAAATAAGTCGAGAGTCTGGCAGTCTGTAACACATGCGAACAGCCATACAGAATGAATTATGGCATAACAATGTGATAACATGACAAGGGATTTATTAGAAAACCTACTATTTCTATTAGTAATGGTTGAAGTATTTTTAAAAGGATGGATGTGGATTTAGATGCGATTATAAATAACATGTATGTAATAACTTTTGTGGATAAATAGATAATATTTGCTTTAAAAAATCCGACTCAAACTATAATTACATCGTTTTGGAAAAGAGCTGATATTCTTACACTGCTGGTCCGATATCAACCATAGCTAAGAACTACCGCAAAAAACTGGCTATCAAATGAAAAAAACCGCATCAGAATCGGTCTAAGCTAGCTAGATAGTCTAGCTACGATGCCACACACGCACAAATAAACATCGACGGCAAACTTATAAGACCCGTCTTTTGCGTAGGGGGCTAACGTTACGGATATTCCTCATCATAAAGTATCTAAATTTTGCATTTGAACGTGAACACCTCGGACACCATGTATATGTACTTTGACCGTAGTCTTAAAAAGTAAGTTTCAATATATACAATACTTAGTTTATAAGACTAAATACGCCTGCAGTTTACT
Organism: Pseudoips prasinana; assembly: GCA_951640165.1. Taxonomy (NCBI): domain Eukaryota; kingdom Metazoa; phylum Arthropoda; class Insecta; order Lepidoptera; family Nolidae; genus Pseudoips; species Pseudoips prasinana. The sequence goes on from OX621247.1 coordinate 34,678,115, forward strand.
GATAACAGTAAATTGGAGACATTAAATATTCGTTAGACATAAGTTGGCAGAATATTTTTAAAATTATTTACGTGCAACATATTGAGATGAAATAGTGAGAGTAGGCATATTTTTATCCATTGTTTCTGTGTGGCTGACGGCAAAGAATATGACCACCATTTCATCCAGTGGGGGGCGAAGAATTTGATCCAGAGAATGGGCAACAGCGTCTCATTGTGTACTCTGACCATCAGCACGCGTCTACTAAGCGAGGCGATTATGGCATATCCCTCCAAATGATGGACACAACTCCATGGTAGTAAAAGCTGACCATGAGATAATGATATAATTTACCCGACTACTTAAACACTAGTGTTTTGTTGTTAAAGGTACTATTGGGCTGAATAGCTGATCATTACTAAGAATAAGAATAAGAATAATTTATTTCCCACATAAAAGTGCACAATTTACACATAAATTACAGCTATTAAATGGTGACAAAAAATAGAATTGAACTCTGGTACCCATGATAAGATTTAACTTGAGTTATGGGTACCAGGGCTCTCACACGTAGTTTAAGCTAAAAGTAAACGTAGATAGTAGATTTAACAAACGTAGCCAGTTGCAAAAATTTAACCTAGGAGCCTCGACATCTGTACAGAATAGAGATAAATATATATGATTGTAAATTTGTAGTGTATTAGTACGTGTATATGTAGTGTAGGATTCATGATCGTGTAGTGTTTATTTATGTTTCTGTCAGGTTTACAGAACGGACAGGGTGAGAAGGTCTTCAGTGTCTGTGTATGTCTTTAGCTGAAGCCATTTAGTAACTGTAGATTTGCACCTGTAACTGCACATAGGGTATATTTTACACCATTTGTTTAAAGTGTTATAGAGGTGACCTCCTATAACCCGATAGTGTCGACCAGCAAATGTAGTTTTGAATGGCTGAACTGGACACACCTGATAAGACCGCCTTTCGTTCGCTTTCTCTTTCTCGTATAGCAGCGACCTATGTTTTCTTAGAACGGTTTGGAGCACAAAGAGCTGTCGCACCGAAAGGATTTGGCATTCCTCATAAAGCAACGACGTGGGGTACCTAAAAGGTTTGCTCGTCATTACTTTCAGTACAGCTCTCTGTCCCCGTTCTAGTTCCAAAAAGTGAGTCTTTGCAGCACCACCCCACACCGTGATGCAGTAACCCAAAACAGATTGGCATAGGGCAAAATATACCATTTTAAGAGTGCTGATATCACTGGAAGAGCGTAATCTTTTAAAAATAAATATAAGTTTCCTTACACGAGCATTTAATTTCTGCACATGACATTTCCAATTAAGTTGGCTATAAATGTAAACTCCTAGATATTTGATGTCATTAGATCTTGATAATATTGGGCAATTACATGGGGATGTATCAAAAGCTGTTGTTGTCTTATTTATTATTTGACATATGACCTGACATTCCCTAATTAATTTTAATGTTAGATTTTAATTTTATGATTGTTAAGTACTAGATTATTTGTTTTCATTTGAATTAGAATTTTAATTAAACATTGTTACTAACATAGGATAAGACTTCTATAACTAATACTTTATGAAGTAATCCGAAATAAAATTATTATTATTAAAGGAGGAGTATTCTTAATTCAGACATTGTTTTAATGTTCTCTTTTATAACATTGGCCGCTTACAATTGTGTGTATTATTTTACGCTGATCTAATTTTTGTGACATATAAATAGCTTGGTGCTTGGATTTCTAAATGTTAGTAATATTGTTAGTATAATTTAATAAATTATATAATGGACATATTATCCCTGACTTTTGATGGATCTTGTATGTTATGTACTCGGAAAATATTGCTTGCTTGTATTAAAATATGTATTTATAAGATTCAATAACAAACTTCCCAATGATATTAGAGAATTGTCTACGAATAAGTTTAAAAGAAATTATTAAAGCCAAATTGTGTAGCAGGGTATATTACGAAATATTTTATTACTTAAGTGACAAAAGTGCTGGGATTGAGTTGTTCTGAGTCAACACACATGATTATAATTAATCTTAAGTTAATTTTATTTGCGCATCCACGCGTTTCCAGCGACCCGCACAAGATCATCGGTCCATCTTGTAGGGGCCCTGCCCACGCTGCGTCTTCCGGCATCTATCTTTGTTTGCGAATAGCGCAAGACCGACAATTGTGGAGATATTTGGGGGAGGCCTTTGTCCAGCAGTGGACGTCTTTCGGCTGATATGATGATGATGATGATATTTTATTTTAAAAAAGGATTCCTACTGAGTTTTCTGGCAGTGTTTCTCAGTATCTGACACGTCATACACTGTACGGTAGGGTAAAAAGATGACAATTCCACATAAATGTATTTTTTTACGGAATAAATGATTTTTGAGTTGAGTTTGAGTATATATCGGTTGGTTGATTTTAAACATCCGCTACTAGTTAGTGAACCAGCTGAGATAGGGCCACTTTTCATACCATTACAGGAATAATTTAACAATCAAAACTAATATTTGTCAAAACCTATTGAATTCCATTTCCCGTGGATGATATGAAAAAAAATCATTAGCGTGGTTAGTAAATATATGCCTCTCACGCAGGTCGCGGGTTCGATTACCACCCAGGACAGATATGTGTGTGCTCCATATCTGATTGTCCAAGGTATGGGTGTAAGTATTTTGAATTTACAAAAGAAAAGTCATATATTTAGTATATCAGTTATCTGGTTTCAAGTAAAGTCGAAGTCTACCTATACAGTTACACTTCAAAAATCCCTCTTACTGGTAACGAAATACAGACAAAGTCAAGGTAAGTTTATGTCAAGTAATTTACTACAGAAGTTTTAATCTCTGATTTATCAATCATAATCTTCCTAACGAAGAAAAGACTACTGAAAGAATACTTAATGTTAGTGATTAAGTATAAACCACTGAATAGTATGTAGGAACTTTAGGATCGCTATTTCTTCAAAGCCACTTCATCATTAATACGCCGCCGCCTGCGCGAATAAGGTTCGAGCACATTTTATCGTTGCGTATTATAACGATATGTCGTATTCTGTACAATGTCACTAGAGTTTTTAATATCCTTGTTTTTTAGGTAAGTTGTGTTACCTGGTCTGTTTGAAAATGATACTTAAATTCTAAAGCTTAAGTATCATTTTTGAATATAAATAAAATTAACTTTACCTCAACAATAAAACTTTCAATTGCATTCACTTTTAAATTCGCATCAATTCCGTCGCGTTTATATTTTTAAATGTCTTAATGGCCAGTACTTTCTTTTTTATTTTAAATCTCTTTACGACGGACGCAATATGAAACATTTAGAATTTCGTCTTTCACTTTAGCGCAGTGCGGTGCAGTCAGGTATTAGTCGCTTAAATTAAGCCACTGGTTAAGAGCCTTCTGCGCTAGTCAACCGCTTTGCCTTCTATTGTTTAATTTTAATATAGTAGAACTAAATTTCAAAATAATAGATTAGTAACTTGTTATTTATTTAAGGATTTCAGTAGATATATGCATTAAGACAGACCGCACGGTCCGTGCGTGCGGTCTGTCACACTTGACAAGTACAAGTGTATGTTAATATATAACATTTCAAACTAGTGTAACCTTTTCAGACGCCATGGACAACTTAAAAAAAACAGAATAAAAAAAAATCTTGGATACTAAAAATTGTATGTAAGCATACAATTTTTAGTTCAGTTTTTACTCTGAGCATGAAAAGGTTTCCTGCTTACGTTTTGGGTGAACAATTATGATATTACTTTGTAGTTGAATGAAAAATACTTTATACTACTTTAACAAAAGACGTTTTAATATATTTAAATGCCATACAAAAATTCTTCTTGCTTTCCACGTGAGTTAAAATATGTTTTATGAACACTACTTTTACTATTCCACTGCTCAACGAAGTAAAAAAATTGCGTACCAGAGTCCATTAAAATTGTCAGACAACAATAATATTTTAGTGCGGCCGTAAAAACTCCATTTCGGACCATGTTGAAAAGAGCATTCATTCGGAAGATGTGTGAAATCGTTGGGCGTGCTACATGAAGATGTAATATGTTAGGACATATCTAACTTCTATTCACTTCTATTTAAATAATAATATCCTGAGACATTATTCACACACGCCTATTTTTCCTGGATGGGAATCGATCCTGCCGCGTGCAATGCAAATATTTTCCAACTACGCCAACAGGACCGTCAAATGTTTTTAGTATTCTGTACCCAAAGGGTAAAACAGGAACCTACGAGTATTACTAAGACTGTCTGTCCATTTTTCTAGGCTGTATCTCACGACAATGATTTTTTTATAAATTATGTATTTCTGTTACAGCTATGACATCAAATACAAAAAAACAGAACAAAATAAATATTTAAGAGGGTTCCCATTAATGAAATTTTATTTTTTTGCTCGATTTTGATATCGCCAACGCGTAGACGCTTCACAGAAATGTTAGTAGTATATTCACTTTAACGAATAAATAGTTATATTAAAGAAAACAAGGCTGTGTGGTGACGGCCTAGAGAATATCACCACCCCCTCTCATCCCGTGGGGGGACGTAGAAGTCGTCCCGAGGGAATATATTCCAGAGAATGGGCAGCAGCGTTCTCATGAGTACCAATTTCTACCTAACTGCGATCGCCAACCCGTTTGCCAAGCGTGGCGATTATGGCAGATCCCCTCAAATGAAGGACACAATTAAACCGCGGCCCCCAGTCCCCGGCAGCCCTGCTATTCCCAGCCGTGGTAACAGCCGTGGTTACGGCAGGGGAGGGGGTGCTAAGAATCCCCGGCAGATTCCGCGTTACCAAAACCGACAACCTCTGGCCCTGGCAACATACAACACACGCACACTGCGGATCGACGAGAAGATGATCGAACTGGAGGAAGAATTGAGCAGGTTACATTGGGACATAATAGGATTATCTGAAGTCCGAAGAGAGGGGGAGGACACGATAATCCTGAAATCCGGGAATCTGTTCTATTTCCGGGAAGGCGACCAACTCTCCCAAGGTGGTGTTGGGTTCATAGTCCACAAGTCCCTCGTCCACAACATAGTGAAAATCGAGAGTGTGTCGACTAGGGTTGCGTACCTTATACTCAGAATTACCAAGCGGTATTCGTTGAAGGTCATACAGGTTTACGCGCCGACTTCGACGCACTCCGACGATGAGGTTGAGGTCATGTATGAGGATATTTCTAGAGCCATACATACCTCGAACTCTTATTTCACTGTGGTCATGGGGGACTTTAACGCGAAGCTGGGTAAACGATTCGGGAATGAGCTGAAAGTGGGGCAATTTGGAACTGGAGACCGGAATCCCCGGGGCCAAATGTTGGCCGACTTCATGGAGAAGGAGGGACTCTTTATGATGAACTCCTTTTTCAAGAAGTCGGAAAACCGCAAATGGACCTGGGTAAGCCCCGATGGTAAAACAAAAAACGAGATAGACTTTATCTTGTCGACGAGTAGACAGGTGTTCAATGACGTCTCAGTGATCAATACGGTTAAAACCGGGAGCGATCACAGACTGGTGAGAGGCTCATTGAACCTAAATGTCAAGCTCCAGAGGTCCCGACTAATAAAGTCTACGCTCCGACCTTTACCCATCCACATCCAAAACCCTGAACCCTTTCAGCTCGAACTGCAAAACCGTTTCGAATGCCTAGCAGATTGCGAGGAAGTGGACTCATACCATGACAGGCTCGTAGAAGCTGTCCATACGGCTGGGTCTAAGGTCTTCAAGGCCCACCGTACAAACAGAACCAAAAAGATCTCTGACTATACCCTGCAGCTTATGGACGAAAGACGGAAAATGGTTCTGACATCCTCTGATGATGCTACCAGATACCGGCAGCTCAACAGACAGATCTCAAAGTCTTTGACACGCGACACGCGCCAATTTAATACAAATTGTATTAAAGAAGCCACTGAGCGGAACAAAGGCTCTAAAGTGTTTGCAAGAGAACTGTCTGTTGGACAGAGCCAACTGACGAAGCTGAAGACTGAGGATGGCAGAATCGTCACGTCTAAACCTGAGTTGCTGGGAGAGATCGAGAGGTTCTATGGACAGCTGTATGCGAAAACCCAGTCACCTGTCGATAGTTGTGCCTCAGATCCCAGAGCACGACTAATCCAACACTTCACCGACGACATCCCGGACGTCAGCCTGTGCGAGATTAGAATGGCTCTCGAACAGCTTAAGAACAACAAGGCGCCTGGTGATGATGGAATTACGGCAGAGCTTCTGAAGGCGGGTGGTACACCAATCCTACGGGCCCTTCAGAAGTTATTTAACTCCGTCATACTAGAAGGTCAAACGCCAAAAGCATGGCACAGGGGTGTGGTGGTGCTCTTCTTCAAAAAGGGCGATAAAGCCCTCTTGAAGAATTACAGACCCATCACACTGCTGAGCCATGTTTACAAGTTGTTTTCGAGGGTCATTACGAATCGTCTCGCACGCAGGTTTGACGACTTCCAGCCTCCCGAACAAGCCGGTTTCCGTAAAGGCTTTAGTACCATAGACCACATACATACGCTGCGGCAGGTTATACAGAAGACCGAAGAGTATAACCAGCCATTATGCTTAGCGTTTGTGGACTATGAGAAAGCCTTCGATTCGATCGAAACTTGGGCCGTACTGAGGTCTCTCCAAAGGTGCCAAATCGACTACCGGTATATCGAGGTGTTAAAGTGTTTGTACGAAAACGCCACTATGTCAGTGCGACTCCAGGACCAGAGCTCGAAACCTATCCACTTGCAGCGAGGTGTGAGACAGGGAGATGTTATATCTCCGAAACTGTTCACCGCTGCATTGGAAGATGTCTTCAAGCTTCTGGACTGGAAAGGCTTTGGCATCAATGTCAATGGCGAGTACATCACTCACCTTCGATTTGCCGACGATATAGTAGTCATGGCTGAGACCCTTGACGATCTCAGTACAATGCTCGATGGCCTCAGCAGAGTCTCTCAACAAGTCGGTCTGAAAATGAACATGGATAAGACGAAAATTATGTCAAACATCCATGTTGCACCCACTCTAGTTAAGGTTGGAGACTCTGCACTCGAAGTTGTAAAGAACTATATTTACCTAGGACAGACCATCCAACTAGGTAGGTCCAACTTCGAGAAGGAGGTCAATCGTAGAATCCAACTCGGCTGGGCAGCGTTCGGGAAGCTACGTAATATCTTCTCGTCCCAAATACCGCAGTGTCTCAAGTCGAAAGTCTTCGACCAGTGTGTGTTGCCAGTGATGACTTACGGAACAGAGACGTGGTCGCTAACTATGGGCCTTATCAGGCGGCTCAAGGTCATCCAAAGAGCAATGGAAAGGGCTATGCTTGGAGTTTCCCTGCGAGATCGAATCAGAAATGATGAGATCCGCAGGCGAACCAAAGTCACCGACATAGCCCTAAGAATTGCCAAGCTGAAGTGGCAGTGGGCAGGGCACATAGCTCGTAGAGCCGACGGCCGCTGGGGCAGAAAGGTTCTCGAGTGGCGACCACGAACCGGAAGACGCAGCGTGGGCAGGCCCCCTACAAGATGGACCGATGATCTTGTGCGGGTCGCTGGAAAACGCTGGATGCGGATAGCGCAAGACCGGCAATTGTGGAGATCTTTGAGGGAGGCCTTTGTCCAGCAGTGGACGTCTTTCGGCTGATATGATGATGATGATGAAGAAAACAAATACGTATGGAGGGGACCAATACAAAAAACCAGCCAAGTGCGAGTCGGACTCGCCCATGAAGGGTTCCGTAGCAGCAAGTATTCCAGTTGATTAAATGAAAGCAAACTGCGGTTTTTGACGTATTAAAAAAGAACTACTTGCTAGATCTCGTTCTAACCGATTTTCGTTGTTAGTTTCCATGGTAATGTACATCATACATTTTAGAAGTTACAGGGGGGGACACTCATTTTACCACTTTGGAAGTGTCTCTCACGCAAAATATTCAGTTTAGAAAAAAATGATATTAGAAACCTCAATATCATTTTTGAAGACCCATAGATACCCCACGATGAAAAAAAAAATTGAGGTTCAGTTATATTTATGGCGACCCCCCAAAATTATTGTTCTTTTTCTATTTTTGTGTAAAAATCTTAATGCGGTTCACAGAATAAATCTACTTACCAAGTTTCAACAGTACAGCTCTTATATTTTCGAAAAAAAGTGGCTGTGACATACGGACGGACAGACAGACATGACGAATCTATAAGGGTTCCGTTTTTTGCCATTTGGCTACGGAACCCTAAAAACGTGATTTTTTGTCGTTTGTTATAGATAACGTGCGATAATCCGACTTGTCAAGAGACAGTGGCACTTGGCCGGTTTTTTATGCGAAACTATATTAGGCGCCAAGACGAGGTGTCACCTTGGAGCCCATGATGAGCCAGCCTCCATTTGTGACTTAATAGCAAACGGCTAATTTACAAAAGAAAATCAGTATATGTAGTATATTAGTTATCTGGTTTCCATAGCACAAGCTCTGCTTAGTTTGGAATTAGATGGCCGTGTGTGTATAATGTCCCAGGATATTATATTATTCACCCTTAAAATATTTTATAAAAAATATTTTTCAAAATGTCAGCGGAATGACGAAATGAAAATAATTTTCACAATAGGGTTGAGAGATTTTTTTTTTTTTTTTTTTTTATGACGCTACAGTTAGCCTAGGAGGCTTTCACTGCTTCACCGGACAATAGAGGCGAGCAGAGGGCTCGAGCCGTCTAGAAATTAAGTAACCCGCGCCGGAGGGCACCCCCTGTGGGGTTCGAACCTCGACTCTGGGCGATTACTGGCGGGGAGAGGGCAGAGATCATCATTTTAGGGAGTTTTGTGCAACTTTCGCTCTACGTTAATGACGGCCCCCCGTCCGCGTTGAGGGGGGCTTTTTATCGGTACGATAAGGGTTGAGAGAGTGGCTATTAAATAGAGGGATATGCCATACCCTTCACGCTTGGCAGACGGGTTGGCGATCGCAGTATGATCATCATAGTACTAAGAAAGCCGCTACTGCCCATTCTCTGGGAGATATCCTCTCGGGACAACTTCTATGCCCCCTATGGGATGAGATGGGGTGTTCCTCTTTGCCGTCAGTATCACAGAAAATGTCTTTGATAGCTTAAATTTCGTATACAGGTTAGGATTATCACATAAACATTGAATAAAAATGAATTTGTAATATTTCTGACTCAATCCTCCATAATGGATAGTGTACTTTAGATTGTTCAAAATTACATTTTCAAGAGCGTGTCTTAATTTCGTCACAACTACGAGTAAATTAATCTCAAGCACCACAAATAAGCTAATTTCCAGCGAATCGAAACATAGAGACTCTCACTTCACTATCGACAGGATTAACTAAATTGAACTCCAGAGACTAACTAACTGTTGACATAGATTGCTATGCTGCAATGTGTATTCAGGTCTGAGATCAAACACTTTAGATATTGTACACAAATTCGCATAGCCACTACATCGGGCATTGTATTACATAGATAGCAGTAGGCTCGTCTGTTCAAATCAGTCTTAGGAATATATTTCTGAGTAATAATTAAGTTATTGCCATTTTTCTATAAAAAAAACTTGAGAGGTGTCAAGGGACACCCGGATGGAACGAAGTTATTTCTTATTCAATTCAATTCAATTCTTTATTTACAAGAAACATGGTAAATGGTTACAGATGGTCATGAAAAATAAGTAGGTACATACATGTTTCACCAGTTTGGCATGCAAAAAATTACAAATTAATCTACGTTATACTTAAATACCTAATGTTCAATTTACATAGTCATATTAATAACAAAATAAACAATAATAAATGTCAAAAAATATAAACAGAATTCTAATATTATTATTTATTATGTACAAAAAACCTGTATACACTCAACAAAAATAATCGTCGCGACACCACACTGTTCAATGCGAAATAGAAATGAAAATATCTGGCTTGCTTTCTATAAGAGAGAGAGAGACAGACAGAGAAACATGCGCACGCCGCACAGCTGCAAAAAGTGTTGTGGCAACTTTTCGTAAGAATTTTTCCGTCTAGCCCCCTTTCACAACGCGCGATAAGGAACTTCGTTCCAAAAACATGCAGGGAATTTATTGGGGATTGACAATAGAAGTGAAAATTTGTGAATTTTTATACCTTGCTACAACCAACTCCCATTTTTAATAGCGATATTGCTTGGGGAAGGTCTTTGTGCTGCAGTGGATGTCTTTGCAGTGGCTGTCGACTAGCATGATAACATTGATGATGATCACATGCCCTTCTTCCATTAGCATGCTTTACCCAAAGGCTCTAATGAGTTGTAATTGTTTTCGAATAAGCTTATTTGCCGAATAATGGACAATCGCAATTGCTTGGAGAGTTGAATTTCACAAAAACAAAAACATTCAACAATAAATATTCACATTGTCAACATGTCGAAACATTAAGCCATTGAAACCACCAAAGGCTTTTAATTCATAAAGTTATCATAAAGCGCTTTTTTATCAGTCCCGCTTTCAATAAGAATTGATTTATGTAGCTTTTTGTTTCACTTTATCTCCGAAACATGGGATCCGGGTGGGGCGGAAAAATTTGGTAAATATTATAGATATATATGTAGTCAGCCTCACATGCGTAGTAACAGTGCGATACTTTAAATATATAATGTTAAGGAAAAGTTTCCAATAGAATTGTTTCTACTGAAGTGATGTTGACTATGTGGGTTATTGTTTGAAATTTTAATAGCTCTATAGGAAGCGTGCAATTTATAAAAACATATAAGAGTCCGCTGCCTGAATTTCAAAGTACTTTTTAAATAGAGATAGCACTGGCTTTTATGTTATGAGGCCGCCTTCTATTATATTAATAATAGTGGATAATAAATTAAATAAAAAAGGTTATTATTCACGTAGACTTTAAAAAAGCGCTTGTAAATATTCAGAACATGTTTGTAGTAATGTATAATTTATTAATTAATTTATAATTATTTCTAGTTACATATAGATATTTAGGTACACGGATTTTATGAAAAAATTTACAATAAGATTTATGTTATAATAGTAATCATATTTAGCTAGCTTATATTAAGTTATTGTGAAGGAGATCATGTGTAGGTTGAATTATCGAAATTTTAAATGATGATGATGGTGGTTATGTTATCAAGTTAGCAAGCACTGTGCAAGCATCATTATAGCGCATGAGTAAAGTAAAATAAAAAAGGTTTTCATTCAAGTAGACTTTAAGAAAGCACTTGTAAATAGTCAGGACATGCTTGTAGTAATATATATAATTAAACATAATTACTTCTAGGTACATTTAGCTATTTTAATACACGGATTGTGTGATATTATGATTTAGTTATTTAGCTAGCTTATATGAACTTGTTGTCAAGATTAGGTATATATTGAATTATCAAATTTTGAAGTTTTAGATATAATTTATTACATTTTATATGAATGACTCTGTCTATAATAAGGTGAGAATTTCATATTATTGAGCGTCTGCGCAAACACTTTTGCGTTCTCTCTCGGTCTCGTAACCCGTTGGGACGGTGACACGATTGTTTGGGGACACATCATCTGCAGGATTGTGTGTGAACAGGAAGTGTAACATCGCCTCCTTTAAGACTTCAGACTGATTGCTTGCTTATCGTATGGGTAGTGGTAACCCTAGTGTCAGAGTTCCTCTAGCCGGCCAGTAGGCCTCTGACATGGCTTAAAGACTGTTGTCTAATGACTACAACCGACAGCTTAACGTGCACTCCGAAGCACGGAAACGCTCAGAAATTAAACCACTTTGGCGGTCACCCATCTATGGACTAACCGCAAGCCTAGTTGCTTGACCTGGCCGATCGCTTACGGACCGGTGAGTGCATCTAGCTATGAGTGCATCAGACTGATACTATATGTTTTAATATTGCCAAAAATCGTAGTTCTATTTTTTGTTCCGACACGGGATTTGAACCCAAGACCTTGTTTTCTGCGGTTGAACATCTGCCCACTGGATCGCCTCTTTAGTAGTATGCCCACCCCATCTCATGTTCAGAGCAGAAGCCATATAACTAAACAACAATTACGTTGCCATTTGGAAGGTACCGTAGTCACCGCGCGTGGCATGCGAGTTGGCGACCACAGTTAGGTGGTAGGTAGTACACAGGTGGCGCAGAGGTACCACTCTATTTTAATTGTTATTATAATACGACTATATAGGATATTTTATATTATTATCAAAATCTTTTTTGTTTTGGTTTTGTCATAAATCAAAATACAAAATCAATATTTAGTGTTAATTCCGCTAATTGTCAGTTTAATCATGCTGGGATGCAATTTGCACCGCCCTCCCGCCCGCAAAAATGTGCACATGCAAAGAAGGACAATATAAAAAGCAAATTACATGCGCCAGTACGATACCCAACACGTGTTTCGGAAGGAGGAGAAGGAGTCTCCTTCGAGCACTCGACGAGTTAGCAGCCCTTGAGAATGGTCCGTGGAGGACCGAAACACGTGTTGGGTATCGTACTGGCGCATGTAATTTGCTTTTTATATTGTCCTTCTTTGCATGTGCACATTTTTGCGGGCGGGAGGGCGGTGCAAATTGCATCCCAGCATGATTAAACTGACAATTAGCGGAATTAACACTAAATATTGATTTTGTATTTTGATTGTTATGGATTTCCGCAAAGTAACGCCTGATTCCATTACTTATCTTTGTCATAAATGTATATTTATATTTTTCTTTTATTGGAGGACGTGGTTGGTAGATACTTGTCTTTCACGCCGCAGGTCGTGGGTTTGATTTCCACCCAGGGATACCAGATATTCGTATGCATGAACATGTTTGTTTGTCCCGAGTCTGGGTGTAATTATCTATATAAGTATGTCTTTACCAAAAAAAGTAGTATATGTAATACATAGGTTTCCATAGTACAAGCTCTGCTTATTCATATTCATATCATTTATTTGCATTCCACAATGTGAATTTAGGTGGTAAACATTAGGCTTATAGCTAGGAGCATTATGGACCCTGTCGGGCACAGCAAATTTATAAATATATATATCGGTAAATTATTATTGTTCGTAAATTATTAAGGAACTAATTGAGTCTTCCATTCCATATGACCACTTTACATTTATATATTTATATATTACACTAGCATATTATTATTTAACTATCATGTCATTCAATAAGGAAATACATTTTGCTTATTAACAGTAACAAGTTATATTTGTGTGATACATTTGGATCTAACTATTTAATAGATTATATAATTAAAAATATATTCATGTATAAGTTTGTATGTATGTGTGTTTCTTGTAATTTAGGTTATTTGTTTATCATTTAAATATTCATTTACTGTGTAATAAGCCTTATTTATAAGTATTTGTTTTAGATTAGTTACGAATTTATTCTCTCTGGTTTAATTTTTTATAGAATTTGGTAATTTATTATATATTTTGATTGACATTACATTAGGACTGTTAGAGTGTAGTGTAATTCGGGAATTAGGTAACATTAACATATTCTTGTGTCTTAGTGAACGACTATTCAAATTATTATGTTTATCTGCCCGTGTTGTAAAAAATACTTTGTATTTCCTAACGAACTTGCATATTTCCAGGATATAGATAGAGGGTAAAGTTAGAATTTTATATTTCGTGAATAAAGGCTTGCAACTGTCCGTTTGTTCTATATTGGCAAGAATGCGAATTAATTTCTTTTGTAAAATAAAAAGTGAATGTGAATCTGTACTGTTGCCCCACATTATAATGCCGTAGGTGAACCACGCATGTGCATAGGCGTAGTATGTAGTAAGGGCTGTCGGTAGATCGGTTGTTTTTTAACTTCACGAAGCGCATAGCTAAATCTGGAAATTTTCGATCTAATGTTTTGGATGTGGGTTTTCCAAGAAATATGTGTATCTATAGTAAGTCCTAGCAATGTGAAATTATTAACAACCTCAATTTGTGTACCGTTTACTGTAAAGTTAACTGTTAATGGAGGTTTTTGATAGGGATAAAAAGTCATTAGTTTAGTTTTATTGTAATTAATTTCTAGATTATGCATCTTCATCCATTCAATTCTTTTATTTAGTATTAAGGTAAGATCATTGTTTATATTAGTAGTGCTTTGGCAGGAGGTAAGCAAAGATATATCATCTGCAAACAATACACAAGTTTCTTCCATGATCTTAGGGAGGTGATTTATGTAAATTATAAATAACAGACATCCAAGTACAATTCCTTGTGGAATCGAGGCGTTAATAATGTTTTTATCAGATCTTATAGGTATTATTTGTTTCAGATTGTAGTCAAAGTGATCTATTTCCACGAATTGCTCTCTATTTTTTAAGCTTAGTTTGGTATCAGATGGCCGTTTGTGAATAATGCCCTAGGATGTTATTATTATTTCATCTTCCTTTTCACGTGTTTATACGGACGACACCACGGTATGATAAGACCAGATCAGCCTCCGTTCTAACTTTGGCTTAGGTGGGTTATTGACGCGGAGATGGATGAGTTTTGTATTTAGTTTGTAATGTATATCTATAACTGTACGCTTATCTTTAATTTCTTTTATGTCTTTATTGCTGATTAAATGTATTTTATTCTATTCTAAATTAATACGCAAAGAGTTGAGCTTACCGATCGGTAAGAGCAATTTGATATTAATGTATGATATGCGCTTACATTTTACGATTCCTTTTGTCTTAGGTTTTTACATATGCTTATATCATGTAATTAATTAGTTATTGTTAATCCAAAAAATGTATTCTAATAGTAAACTTCTCAAAATATTTTTAAATAATTTTGAAATATTTAAAGTTGCAAGTGATCTTGTTAAGAATTAAGGCTTCCATGATTATATTATAATGTAAGGGTTTAGTAATCCTACCAAGAACTTCAGCCAGATTGTAAGCTGACTTCGAGACATTTTGAAGAGCGCTGGTCACTTGCAAACTGTGTCCGGCAATTTGCATTGCTAATCAGTTTACAGCAGAATATAGTTGGTTGGAGCAAAATGTTTGTGGACTTTATTTTGAATTTACAAGTATCATGTTAAATTTATTCTAATTTATTTAATGGTGTTGCTCGTTATCTGCTAAGGATGTTGCAAATAACAAGGGGGAACTGATATTCTGTACGATATATTTAAAGATAAATAAATAATAGAATAAATATACAAACAGTTCTTAATATCTAATCTAGATATAAGGGTCACATAAATTTAAATGAAATATATTTTTATCATTAACATGTTTTTAGTTTTTTTACACAAACATTAGGAAATAGGACATCTCAGTTTAGGTACCTAGGAGAATTGTTGTTAATAATAAAAATATGGGGGTTGCCCAGTTTGGGACCTGATGTCGGAATGTTAGTTTTAACACACTGCCATTCGCTCCCAAACTAAGCAGAGCCTGTACTAAATCTATACATCATCATCATCATCATCATATCAGCCGAAAGACGTCCACTGCTGGACAAAGGCCTCCCCCAAAGATCTCTACAATTGCCGGTCTTGCGCTATTCGCATCCAGCAGTTTCCAGCGACCCGCACAAGATCATCGGTCCATCTTGTAGGGGGCCTGCCCACGCTGCGTCTTCCGGTTCGTGGTCGCCACTCGAGAACCTTTCGCATCAGAAATCTATACAAATAAATAAAATTGGAGTGTCTGTTTGTAATATTGAAATAACCGGTTTTTACTACATAAATATGAATATATATACGGTACATACACCAAAATAACATTTTTTACAGTTTTTGTCTGTCTGTCTGTCTGTTTGTTTGTTCCGGCTAATCTCTGAAACGGCTGGACCGATTTTGACGGGACTTTTATTGGCAGGTAGCTGATGTAATAAGGAGTAACTTAGGCTACTTTTAGTTTTGAAAAAGTCATTTATTTTACAAAAAAACAAAATAAACTAATTAACACGCGGACGAAGTCGCGGGCACAGCTAGTATATAATATAAAGGTTGTCTGGAAGAGATCGCTTAAGGCGATAAGACCGCCCATTGTACCTTTATGTTCTTTATATTATATCCAACTAGCTGTGCCCCGCGGTGTTACTCGCGTTAAATTTTATAAATTTTCTTTGCTATAAACCTCACGGAGCCCAAGACCTTTCCAACAAATGCAAAACCGTGGAAATCGGTTCGTGCGTTCTGGAGTTATAGCGTCAGGAAGGAAAATACGACTTATTTTTATATAGTAGACTAGCTGTGCCCCGCGGTGTTACTCGCTTTAAATTTTATAAATTTTCTTTGCTATAAACCTCACGGAGCCCGAGACCTTTCCAACAAATGCGAAACCGTGGAAATCGGTTCGTGCGTTCTGGAGTTATAGCGTCAAGAAGGAAAACCCGACTTATTTTTATATAGTAGATGTATTTTCTTCCTGTCCGAGTGTGTACAATAAAGAATATTGTATCTATCTATCTAATATATATATTGATAAACATATATATTGCCTATTACAAAACAAATAATCGTGCTCATCAGACAAAGATTTATCCAGGGTGGGGATCGAACCCATGACCCTGGATCAGATTTCATCTAGTATTGTAGATTATGAAGTCCTAGCTTCGATCACCTGGTCGAGCAAAATTGTTATCCGAACAGGGGCTCTACCGGCTAAGTCGCCGAACATCGATTTCTTAAATGGCGTTCAAATAAATAAAGGTTAAAAATGACGTTATCAATCGTTAAATCGGCTTCAACGTTGACAATCGGCTCCGGACTATTTATGACGTCACGTGTGCTCATGGAAGCCGATTAAACGATTGATTGAGTCATTTTTAACCTTTATTTATTTATACGCCATTTAAGAAATCGATGTTCGGCGACTTAGCCGGTATAGCCCCTGATCGGAGAGGGATTTAGCGGAGGATCGCTCTAAATGTTCTAAAGGCGTGATTTAGAGCAATTCTCCGCTAAATCCCTCTCCGATCAGGTCTGTTTGGACTCTGTGTACATTATAATAACACTTAGCTTGACTGGGTAGTAGTGCTTGTAAACAATTTTCTGTATCAGCCTGACGTCTGAGAGGTGGCGGTATTTGCACCCTGAGAGCTTTTAGAGTGGTCCTCCGCTAAAGCCCTCTCCGATCATGTCAGATTGAACTCTCTTAGTATTTAACACTTAACTTGGCTATGTAAAAGAGCTTGTGTTTAGTTCCATAGTAGTATTTATGCTAACTTACTTGTCTAGTTTCCATTTACATAAGCTTCCATAGTCACAATTTGAACTTAACATTAATTATGAGTAGTAATTCTGTAATATATATGTAAGTATGTACGTTTGTCAGTTGTCTGGTAGCCACAGTACAGGTTCTGCATTGTTTGGGAACATAAGGTAGTGTGTTAGTTGTTCTAAGATATAAATTTATATAGAAATGCGTATTTATTCTTATATCAAATGGGATATATTTGATATAAGAATAATACAATCACTTTAACCATAGGATATCTGAACTACGATGCTTGTCTTTGTTCGAACCGTGTCCCGTTTAATTTTCTACACGACTACTAGCATATAATTATTATGATTGGATCATATGGCAGTGTGTTAAGCGTCCCAAAGATATTTATTTAGTTAAAGACAAATTTACTGCAAAATGTATCACGCTATGGAATAGTGTATATTATATGTCCTAAAACACGAACAATGGAGTTAATATTACAATACTCACAGGTTTAAGTGTACCCTACTTAAACAAGGTCTCATTGTAAGGGTACCTTAGTACGAAGTTCTAATAACCGCCTAATTTGGGACACCTACGGTACATGTGCACCTAATTTGGAACAAGGCCGTGTGATATTTTAGCCCACTACCGACAGAACGTTTATTATATTTCTTAACAACGATCGCACTAGGTAATCTAATCTCTGTGTCACGGGGTATTTTACAAACATATAATAGACGGACACAAATTACATCCAGACTCAGAATTTATGGGTCACATAAATAGTTGACCGGCGCGGGAACCGAACTTTTGTATTGACTATGTGTTTTAAATTTTGGAACGAAGTATATTATATATATTACGTTACATTGTGGTTTGAACTTCTCATGCGATTACAATAACCTTTCAAGAATTAAAACATACTCCACTCCAACTGAAGATAGGCTATATCATATTAATATATTAACTATATGCTGTATCTACGTACATATCTATTCAACCCGCATAGAGTCTGGGGAGGCCGCTATAAATATCAAATACGTCCATGATAAATAATTGAGATGAATATAGAAAGTATATATATTAATTTACAAGTTAAGGACGAAAGATTTTTTTAATCCAATCTATTGAGATAAAATCACCATTTCCTCGCACCGTTCCTTAGATTAGTAATTGGGGAAAGGGCAGTCTATTGCTCGGTAACCGCCAAAATGGTCTAATTTCCAAGCGTTTTCATGCTTCCCTGGGCACCTTAAGCTATCTGTTCTGATTGAGTGTTAAGTCAAGAGAGAGACCTAATGGGCGGCTACAATCAATCTGGCTCTAGGATAACGACGACCATACGAAATACTATCTCATGGCATAAGTGTAAGTATATAAGTATATAAAAAAAAAGTTAAATTAAATTACAATATATTATTATTAGAAACTAATGGTTATATTATATTATGTACATTTAAATATATTCAAGATAACCGATCACCTATCCAAATTTCAACAAGATATCTAAAGTATAAGTGGATTTGAGAAAAAAAATTGGGCTCGTCCGGGATTTGAACCCGGGACCTCTCGCACCCTAAGCGAAAATCATACCCCTAGACCAACGAGCCGATTGATATAAGTCTTTAATTTAACGTACAGTAAAACAATACTTTCACTTACAATATTATCACATGTTTTGGCGGTCGGCGTGTAGTCATATACAGTGTCTTTATTACAAGGCATTAAGAGTGGTTCTCGTAGTACTAATGTATTCACTGACATGACGGATACTATACTTACACATACCTAACAATAATGTCCTCCTGGTCGAATTACGACCACGGCGGCCAGTCTCAATATTGACTAGCCATCTATATATAGCGGCCATAGCCATCGAGTCATATTGGAATATCCGAAAACATAGGGTTACTTTCTATTCTATCGCTCTCATAATCTACGAGACTTCGAAAATGTTGCTCTCGTTAATGTGCACTGCGCGCTGTATATCCATCTAAATAAATTAGACAAATCATTGAGGACCTTATAATAGGAGTTCTCTGTCTAATGAGAAGTAGCTCTGCACAGGATTTTAGATTTTAACGTATTAAATTCACATTAATTTCTATGATTCAAAGTCAAAGTCAAAGTAACTTTATTCCGTAAAAATTTTACATTTATGTGGAATCGTCATATTTTTTTTACCCTACCGTGCAGTGCATGACGTGGCAGCTACTGAGAAACACTGCCAGAAAACTCAGTAGGAATCCTTTTTTAAAATAAAATATACTTAAGATTAATTACAATCATGTGTGTTGACTCAGAACAACTCCATCCCAAGCACTTTTATCACTTAAATAATCAGAAATTTTGTAATATGCCCTGCTACACAATTTGGCTTTAATAATTCTTTTAAACTTATTCGTAGACAATTCTCTAATATCATTGGGAAGTTTGTTATGGAATCTTATACATTGCCCCATAAAAGAGTTACTTATTTTGTGGAGACGGGTAGTATGCTGTATGAGATTATTCTTATATCTAGTATTTACATTATGTGTATCGCTCCTTTTCCTTTTTAAGGAATCGATATTTTTATGCACATATAGTAAGTTTTCATATATATACTGAGATGGTACAGTTAGAATGTTGACCTCTTTGAATTTTTCTCTTAGAGACACTCTCGGGCCAAGATTATAGATAGCTCTTACAGCTCTTTTTTGCAATATAAATATGGTGTCAATGTCAGCAGAGCTACCCCAGAGAAGAATTCCATAGGACATTACACTATGAAAATAACTGAAATAAACCATTCTAGCTGTGTCAACATCAGTCAGCCGTCTAATAGTTTTCACTGCATATGCTGCAGAACTTAATTTGCCAGACAGTTTTTCTATTTGTGGGCTCCATTTAAAAAAGACTCCTGTGTTTTATTCTTCCATATCTATACATATAATAAAATCGTAGGAACGTCAAAACTGCACATTGAATATGGTTTTAAAGGATAGTTGGGGCGTGATCTACAGTGCATATCGAAAACAAAATTATAGTTTTTAGAATTTTTGTTTGTTTGTATGTCCGGGCTAAATTCAAAAAGTAGTACATGGATTTACTTCAAATTTTTCATGAATATTACTAAGAGGTCGGGTCAACATATAGGCTACATATTATCACGCTATCACCTACGGGGGAGGAGCTGTGATAATGTATAAAGTTTAAAGCGGGTAAAACCGCGGGGCACCGCTTTCTTTAATAAATCACATCGTTTATGATTTGCAGACGGTTAAATAAACACCAAAAATGTATACAAACAAAATAATTAACACAATTACGATTACTTATTACGACGAGTGAGAGACCTGGTATCGTAACACAAGTTAAATCTTATTTTGGATACCAGAGTGTCATTAAAATACTTACTGTGTTGTATCTCTTCATAAGCTACTAACAATAGCAACAATACATTGTGTTTTGATGTGTAAGTGGTTTTGTACAATATATCAGAAATAAAATTATATTATTATTATTATTGCCTATTTTTATACTACTTAGTTGACTTATACATATCTGTGACTTGTTTTCTTATCGCTCATTAGGTAACAAGTACGTTCCTAGTTATTTGGTTTTAAACTTTATTACAAATAGATAGAGTTTAAAATATGTTGCCAATTATATCCCCTCTCCCGGGAAGGGTTTAAGTGTGAGCTCAATGTCTAGAAAATGCCTGCTAGAAATAGATACTTTGAACGTGATATCGTTCTAGGCATGCCCTCATTAACACTTTACCTCAGTAATTAAAAATCTTCTAGACAGAGATGTAGAAAAACTTGCCGGAAGAGACACTCTATATATATACTCTATTTAATGAGAATAATTATTTCATAAGTAAGTATGTGTGGTGTGACTTTGAGATACAGAATTCGAAATACTGATGTAAGAAAGCAATGTGGTGTGAAAGAGGATGTAGTCACAAAGACTGAAAAAGGCATGCTGAGATGGTTTGGCCATTTAGAAAGGATGAATGAAAGAAGATTGACAAAAGAAGTATACCTGGGATGTGTGAATGGGACAACCGGAAGGGGAAGACCACGTCGAACATTCTCTCACCAAATTGGAGATGTTCTCAAGAAAGGGCAGGTCAGAATGAAGAATATAATGACAGTAATCGAGGCAAAAGAAGTATGCAAAGATCGTGACAAATGGAAATCCGTTGTCTCTGCCTACCCCTCTGGGAAACAGGCGTGAGTCTATGTATGTATGTATGTAATTTTATCATCACTTAACTTACTTTACTAGAGGTAGGGCACAGCGTTTATTCGCTCAAAGAGCAGCCCGACTGGGAAAGTTCCTCCACCTTACAGAAGACACTCCTTAATAATAACATTAATATTTAATGTTGTGTTTTTAGTGTGATTAAGGGCGCCAGCTCATAGGGGTGGGGGTGGAAAGGGTCAGCAAGAATTGTTTGCGGACTCTTTTCAAGGCCGGCAACGCACCCGCGACTCCATGGTGTTGCGAGTGTACATGGGCGGCGGTGATCACTTACCATCAGGGGACCCGCTTGCTCGTTTGTCGCCCTCTTATATATATATACATAAATAGGTACAAAAAAGTATATTATAAATAGTAGAATCATACACTAGAAAGTTGTAGAACAGTTTTGCTGCACAATGTTAATCGTTAATCGTTTCGTAAATGGATGAACGAACGTAGAACACCCGAAATAATTTAAACGACGACGGGCACATAATCCTGGTTAATTTAAAGAAAAGAAATTATTCCGGAAATCCGGTCTGTATACCTGTCAAGGATTGTCATGTAGTTGAATCTGCAGATAGGAATAAAATAAAAACGGTTTTTATTCACTTCATCTGTAAAAAAGCCCTTGAAAGCATTCAGTTCATGAACCATAATTGTAATATTACAATATAACTGTACATTAATTCTAGATACAAATAGATTATTGGATCGTATTCGTGACTTATATTTGATTATATGGAATTGTAATTTAATTTATGATAGTCATGGTTTAGTTAAATGGCTAATTTCTTGAATTAAACATCAAAATGGTAATTCTAAAGCCGTACTTCAAATGTTTTCACTAATATCAATATAACACCTCATAGTTACTATGCCTGATAAACTAAGGCATAATAATATAATATCCTGGGTCGTTATTCACACACTGCCATCTGTGTACGCAGAGCTTGTATTATGGAAACCAGATAACTGATGTACTACATGTACTAATTCTTTTTGTAATGCCATACTTATATAGATGTTCAATCAGACATGATCATGCTCAAAAATATCTGTCTTAGGTTGGAATCGAACCCACGACCTGCACAATGCATTCTACAGTCGTGCTGCATTTTACTTGTCTGTTTTCATTAATATCAACATAACATGCCACATGTACTATGCCTAGTAATCTAAGGCATAATAAAATTATATGACACGTGTAACGCTGCTATCATCTACCTACTAAATAATTTATCATCTATATTGCTTCATAAATCGTTTATGAGAAGGTTTACTCAAAGTAAAAGGTATCGCTATACGTAGGTATATTTAGATTGTAATTACAAGCGGCTCGTTGGTCTAGGGGTATGATTTTCGCTTAGGGTGCGAGAGGTCCCGGGTTCAAATCCCGGACGAGCCCAATTTTTTAAAACCGTTTTATTATTTATTATTAGAGGAAATGACAACACTAAGGAAATAAATATCTATTAAATGGGGGACTTTACGAACATTTCTGACACACCCAGAATTAGAACAACTATTTCATGGTTACGCAAATAATTGTTCTACTAGCTGTGCCCCGCGGTTTGGCCCGCGTTAAACTTTATAAATTATAGCCTATGCGTTAATCCAGGGTGTCAGCTAGCTCCATACCAAATTTTATTAAAATCACTCCAGCCATTTAGACGTGAAGAAGTAACAAACATACACACTTACAAACATTCGCCTTTATAATATTAGTGTGATGCAGAGATCGTATTTGGGACACAGGGATACTTTAACCACTATGACGAGCGACTTCGACTAGTCGAATTACAACTTATTCAGATTAGATTATATAAGTATGTATATCGTCGCCTGGTACCCATAGTACAAGCTTTGCTTAGTTTGGGGCTAGGTAGACAGGTGTGACATTGTGCCTAGATATTATTATTCTTAGATTCAGAAATTTATCCAGATTCTATTTTTGAATCTTGTTCTTGACCTAACTACCTAACGTAAGCCTCTTTAGGTGTTTTTCGAGGCATTTTGCTATCAAGCCCTTGCCAGAAACGACTACCGGCACAGTGATAGCGGAGTCAACATCTCCCGTGTTGACAATCTCCCGTGCAAGGTCCAAATATTTAATTTATGTGTATTTTTCAGCCTTTTAAAGGGGGTCATCATGCGGGATGGTAACATCAACTGTCGCTAGCATTCTTGTTGATCTATCATTACAATACCAATTTTGTTGGCAACAACAGTCCTGTCTGTAATCAGAATGATAGATCGATCCCAGTATAACAATGTGATAGTACCATTAGCCAGAAGTGTTTGTATAGCCATTTGTTTAACAGTTTTAAGTAGAGTAAACTAGATAATTAAACATAATATCTTGACAATAACTTGATACGAACTAGCTAAATATCATTTCTGTAATAAAATAAATTTTATAAATGTTTTCATACAAGATGTACCTAAATATCTATGTTACTAGAAATAATATCTAATGTATACAACTATATTACCACAAACATGTTCTGACTATTTACAAGCGCTTTTTTAAAGTCTACGTGAATAAAAACCTTTTTTATTTTTATTTTATTATTTTATAGTAGTACATTATCTGCCTACATATTATTATAAGAAATATATTTGAATGAGTGAATATAATAAAACATACTGCCTCGTTGTTCTAGCGGTAGCGTGTTCATCCGCAGACAAAGAGGTCCCGGGTTCAAATCCCGGGTCGGGCCAAAAAGTGATTTTTGGAATATTTCCGTAAAAAGAAATTTCTCAGTATCACCCCGATGTCTGGGAGTTGGCGGTATTATACCCCCGTGCCTCGGAGAGCACGTAAAGCGGTCGGTCCTGTACCTGACCTCTTTCCAGTGTCACTAGTCGTCGCATCAGATCATGAGAGTGATGCAATAGAAAGTGCCCCTGTGTTTGCGCACACACTTGTGCACGATAATATGTCCTGCGCAATTGACTAATCTCCATTGAGACTGGCCTCATCATCCTCATCATCATAATAAAACAGTGAATCTTTGTTGTTGTAAGTATATACTTACACATATTATTATGTATGTATAAGGACTGTGTCTTTACCAAAAATATTAACTAGGAGGTCGTATTTCCTATAAGAAGATTACATTTTAAGCGAGTGAAGACTTCGTATGTAATTAATTATGTAAACTAAGTGTAAGTAAATATGTAAAATGAAACTTCGTAAAAGGGTTTCTTATTACTGTGTAACGGGGTGAACAGAATTTCGGGAGCGAATAGAAATAGCAACTAATTTTTTTTTAAAGACATCGCCCGCACTACGGAATCTAGTCCCTATGTGGTGAGGTACTTTACAAACATATAATAGACGGACACAAATGCCGTCCAGACTCCGTACAAATATTTATTGGTCACACAAATAGTTGTGTGCAAAATTTCTTCCTAATCGGAGACCGGGAAGTGGGTCAAATTAAGGTTCCAAGATTTTCTTACATACATAGTTAATTACAAGTGGAGCTAATAAAAGCGTGTAAAAATGCTTGAAAATTATTATATTCATTCTCAATCATAGTTTGTCCTGGTCAAAATAAAAATAATGACTACATTAAATAGCTAGGTTAACGATGAACCTATAGTCCGCAAGCTATCTATACATATAATAAAATCGTAGGAAAGTCAAAACTGTACATTGAATATTTTTTTAAAAGGATACTTCGGGCGTGATCTGCAATCGATAACGAAGCCAAAAATATAGTTTTTAGAATTTTTGTCTCTGTGTCAGTTTGTCTGTATGTATGTCCGGGTTAAACTCAAAAAGTACTTTGTGGATTTACTTAAAATTTTGCACTTATATTACTAAGAGGTCAGGTCATCATATAGGCTACATATAATCACGCGATCACCTACGGGGGAGGAGCTGTGATAATTTATAAATTTAACGCGGGTAAAACCGCGGGGCACAGCTAGTAGAAAATATGTGAGGTTATCGGTCCTTCAAACAGCCTTCAAGTAGGTAATTGAGTTATTATTCTGATTTTGGATTGAGTCTGGAATTAAGGAGTGGATCATGCAATAATTTAGAACACCGCTGTAAACCAAACCTATATAATCATGTTTAAAAGATTGCCTGGCCGGCTAGTTTAGTGGTTAGGCTACTAAGCCAGTCGTCGTGGGTTGAATTCCCGTCTACGTTAAATCTTTGTGTAATGAGAATGATTATTTTTTCTGTATTGGATGTAATTCATTTACAGTACAATATATACGTATTTAGAAATATATAAGCACACGTTTATCAGTTCATCATCACCCGCTGCTATTGATTTCCAGAACCACCAAGTAATCTATAAAAACTTTAAAAAGTAATACGTGATTTATAAGTGAACTAGCTGTGCCCCGCGGTTTTACCCGCGTTAAATTTCATAAATTATCACAGCTCCTTCCCCGTAGGTGATAGCGTGATAATGTAGCCTATATGTTGACCCGACCTCTTAGTAATATTCATGCAAAATTTGAAGTAAATCCATGCAGTACTTTTTGAGTTTAGCCCGGACATACATACAGACAAACAAATAAACAGACAAAAAATTTAAATCTATATTTTTGGCTTCGGTATAGATTGTAAATCACGCACCAAGTATCCTTTAAAAAAATATTCAATGTACAGGTTTGACTTTCCTACGATTTTATGTATATTATTATATGTATTACATGTATAGATATAAATCAAAACGTTTTAATTTCTCATTTTTATTTTAAATTGGTATTTGTGCTACAACCCCGTCTCAAATTATTTCTAATGTAAGGATTTCATCACATTTATAACACTTTAACTAAATTTATTGCTAACAAGAAATAATATTTAAACAAAAGCGATATTGCTGAAGTGTCTATATTTTTTAATCATAATTTGGAAGATTTTAGCGAGTTGAAACAATTTAGAGAAGGCAACCAAATCGCATTTAACTGTTTCCCTCCATAACAATGTAGTATATATAATGAAATAAATAATAGTAATATATAAATCTTTTGGGACTACACATACACTGCAATCTGATCCCAAACTAGGTAGAGCCTGTACTATCGCAACCAGACAATTGACAAACATAATAATATTTACAATATATTTATTGTACACAACTGTATTACTACAAACATGTTCTAACTATTTACAAGCGCTTTTTAAAGTCTACGTGAATAAAAATCATTTTTAATTAATTTCTAAATACATTCCTATTACAATTTATCGTGTCCATAACACAAAGATTTATTCTGAGTGGCAAGCGAACCTTCAACCACTGGCTTAGCAGTCAGAGTCATTAGCGACTAACCCAACAGGCTAGTCAAAAGTACGGTTAATAAAAATTGGGCTCGTCCGGGATTTGAACCCGGGACCTCTCGCACCCTAAGCGAAAATCATACCCCTAGACCAACGAGCCAGCTGACATAATACTGTAAACATACATGCATATAGTGATAACTTTCATTTACGCAATTCATTCATAAAGGTAGTTATATATGATAATGATAAAGTAATTTTCGACTGTACGTGTGGCGCTGCGGTTAAGATAGTCGCCTCACCACTTCGTGTCCCGGGTTTGAATCCCCGGCGGGACAACTATTTGTGTAACCCATAAATAGTTGCACTGAGTCTGAATGTACTTTGTTTCCGCAAATTATATATTTGTAAAGTATTCCGCGACACAGAGATTAATTGGTCAAGCGGTAGGGTGTTCACCCGCAGAGAACGAACCCAGGACGGGTTCAAATCCCGGGTCGGACCAAAAGTGATTTTGGGACTTTTCTGTAAATAGAAAAATTCTCACCAGCAGCCCGAAGTCTGGGAGATGGCGGTATTATACCCCCGTGCCTCGGCGAGCAAGTCAAGCCGTCGGTCTTGTACCTGACCTCTTTCCGGTCGTGTTGCTAGCCGTCCCATCGGATCATGAGAGTGTTTGCGCACACACTTATGCACTATAATATGTCCCGCGCATTATTAATTACACTAGTGCGGGCGTATCAAAAAAAAAACTTTACCTTTCACTTTCGTCCGCATGTTACAGAAGGTATATTTGATCGATAGCAATCTTGTCAAATAAAATGAATAGGACAAGTAGTTATTACTTGGTTTAATTATCAATCTGCGAAATCTATTATCACCATGACAGCCAAAGTACGTTCACCGTTGCACCAAAGCCTCCCCAAAGAAAAGGGGGATATGCCATAATCGCCACGCTTGGCAGACGGGTTGGCGATAGCAGTTTGACGGTCATACGCTGCTGCTCGTTCTCCGGTAAGTATTTCCTTGGACGATTTCTACACCACCCACAGGATGAGATGGGTTGATAACAGGCATCTTTGTCTCAACTTCCACAACTTAGTTTTGATGGCAATGTTTTATTATATATATTCACTGGATTGCCGGATTGATATATAATATATGTGTAATTTATCTAATATGACGTAGAAAACTCTGTTTTTTTTTTCTAATGATACTAGTGCGTACCGTTTCTATACTTGTGTACACTGACAACTGCCCTATCTCTCTCTTTCTCTGTTACTCCATACTCCAATCCCTGCATAGGTTGTCTGGAAGAGATCACATTTAGTGATAAGGCCGCCAATTGTACCATTTTTTATGTATGTCATTGTATTCTTGTATCCTGTAATATTTTGGTGTACAATAAAGAGTTATCTTGTCATATATTCTATGCCATCACCACACAGCAGAATCCATTATCAGATTAAGTCAATTACCCGACAAGATCTCATTAAATATCAAACAATGATTCAAATACTGACACGACCACAGTCTTTAGTTCTAATAAGCCTATATAGCTGAACTTAAACAATATTTAAGTAAGTTAGATGATAGCTTCATAGTTCAAGTAATAGTTCCAGATATCCATCATCAATCTTGTCAAGAATTTGGTGAGATCTGGTATAACTTGAACAATGAGCGAACATTTCGAGGCATGTTGTATCCCGTCACGGTTCTCTAAGGACTAAGATATTAACTTAATACAATATCATAATATTAATACGTTAATACATTGCCGAGGCGCTCATAGCTAGATGCTCTGCCCGGTCCATAAGTGATCGGCGAGGTTAAGCAACTAGGCTCGCGGTCAGCCCATAGATGGGTGACCGCCAAAGTGGTTTAATTTCTGAGCGTCTCCGTGCTTCGGAGGGCACGTTAAGCTGTCGGTCCTGGTTGTTGTCATTAGACAACAGTCTTTAAGCCATATCAGAGGCCTTTTGGGCGGCTTGAACAACTCTGACACTAGCTAGGGTAACCACTGCCCATACGATAAGTAAGTAAGTAATGCGTGAAGTAAAAATTTTGTACCAGTTATTACGAAAATTGCGCGGACGGTGGAGTATGTAATTTGGAACAATTAAAGTTCATATGGAGAGGTATTGTAAAAGCTAATATTTTATATATTAGGCGTTAGAAGTAAATTATTTTAATTAAAAAACCGCTACATATACTACCATGCTTTTAACACATTGACCAACTAAGAAAAGGGGAAGGTAAAGGGAAGAGTAAGAAAGATGACAAACTGAGTGTCTAAACTGAGAACAGATTAATGTTAATTGTCTTTAATGTCTATAGTCTTTGGCAATAGAAGCTTAACGGTTGAATTTCGAACAAGTGCGATCTCTCATTAACGTAATACTGCTCCGTTTATTCTATAATGTCATATCAAATTGAGCTCTTTTATTTACATTTTCAGACACGTAGAGCATAGTTTTATACGCTCATTGCGCAAAGTGCATTAAAACTGCACTCTACCTCTTTGATAGCGGATATTGATAAACATACTAATCAGTAGAACTATAACTCCTTCACGGCCATGTTACTAAATCATACATTAAATGTATAGCATGATACATAATATACTAGGTAAAAATAGCCACACAAAGACTAAAATTATAATATTAATATGTTTAATTCCTTTCCTTGTGTTTTTCCTCAAATTCAGCACAAAGACAGCTTGGTCGTTTTTATGGTTTATTTATTACAATCATACATACAAATAATCTAATATTAGAAGAGATTTTATGAAATTTATAAACTATATACATAAAAGAAAGTTGTTATATTTAAACCATTTATAATATCTCAAGAACATTCATTACTGCACCAAATTAGATAATCTCAGATTTTTTTATTCATGTATTCTAAGAATAGAAGAATAACTACAAAATATAGGAACTTACTTAAAACTAATCTTTAGAAAAAATTCTAATACATAGAAAGTAATTGCATTCAAATTGATTTGAAATTGACAACACAGAATATACTATAAATTAGAACAATCTATTATTTATATTATATAACTAGCAGTGCCCGCGGACTTCGTTCCGCGTTACAAATATTATTGTCTCTGCCCGTTTGTCCCGCTTTATACTTCGGGTTAAAAGTTCGGGAAAAATTATGGAATTTACATAGCCTATGACACTCCATCCTTTCTATTGGTGAAATTATTTTAAAAATCGGTTCATTAGATCCAGACATTACTCCTTACAACGTCACAAACTCACAAACGTTACCTATAATATTAGTATAGATTTGGACGTTACCGGTTGATTTGTTTGTTTTGTGCGACCGTTTTAAATAAATCTAATTGTGAGTGTATTATTACTAAAAATACCGGGACTAAGTAGATATTATCTTTGTCAAAGAAGCCCTAATGCAATTAGGCTTCGCGACATTGCGAATCAATGCAATGAAGAAGGAAAACCATTTCTGATACATGACAGTAGACCCTTCCATATTGTGCATTTGATTGTGTCCCTTGATGTGTTGTGTGTTGAGATTTCATTTTTATATTCTTAGGGCAGTACAACGTTTGCCAGAGCAGCTAATTTATATCCTGGATAATAATATTATCCTGGGACATTATTTACACACGGCCATCTGATCTCAAACTAAGCAGAGCTTGTACTATGGCATCCAGATAACTGATATACTACATATACAATTTTTTTTGTCAATACCTACTTATATAGTTAATTACAAACAGACTTGTTCATTCACACAAATATCTGTCCTGGGAGGGAATCGAACCCACGACCTCCGGCATGGAAAGCAAGCATTGCTCACCACGCCAACAGAACCGTTGTTTTAGTATAAGTTCAGACTAAGCACAATAACATTAAATTGTGTTATATTATGTGTTAATAATCATACATGTGTATGAACTGACACGTATGATTATCTATGTCTGTTGATTATAGAGTTAATTTGCATGCAATTATGCGCTGAGATAAGTATCATAATAATAACAGGAGAATACGGAATTGGAGCAATGCATTACAACACAAATATGTATTGTTATTAACCGATTTTAAAAGGAGGGAAGTTCTCAGATTGATATGTTTTTGTGTTGTGTATGTTTATCGAATAATTCTACATTTGTGATCCAATTGAAACAAATTAATGGCAGTTACTGACGTGGAGATACAAAAGAGGGTCTGATTTTGTGGATGTTATGTGCAATTTCACTCTACGTTAATTTAAGAAGACGGGAGCCGCTCATCCAATTGAAGATCGGAGGGGGTATCGCATCAATACGAATCTATCAAGGAGGGAGCGGGGTTAAATTATATAGCTCTGCAAAACGCAAAAGTGTATGATTAAGGCCGATGAAGGAATTTTAAAGACACCATTATTACACGATTATACATTAGGTGTCCATCCATAGAGCTATTAAAATAAATCTATAATATATAAAGCTGTCTTGTATTCTTCACATAAGTGTAAAAAAGAAAACAATACCAAATTGACAAAGTTAAATATTCGTAATTTCTAATTTCCTCCTGCAAAATGTAACCGATTCTTTATTTAGAAATTGAGGAACACCTGACCAGTTTTAGTATTTTTTATTTGTTTCTAGTAATAACTACTAAAAGAAATCCATTCGTTCCATCCGTTTCAGGTAATGATGATTCACCAAATGAAACAGATACAACCTATGGGAGAAATCTATAAACCAGGATGAAATAGGATTTTCTTAAGCCAAAGAAGTGTTTAAAGTTATACCTTCTATGCTATTACTTTAAAAGTTTAGCTTTATAATATCAATCACGTAATATTATCAAAATTTTAGCATAAACTATTAATGTCTCCAGAATGATAACAGAATGGCCACGCTGCACTGGGGACCAATATTGGCGCTTATTGGTCTCCACTGCAGGCTGTTGACCAATATTGGCGCTTATTTTTGTTTCATTCCGGGAACGTGTTGCTTTAACTACTCGTGTTGTGGTCTCTTTAAAGATAGATTTGGATACCGCAACGCATACTAAGTACATAATTAATTCATTTATATTCATTAGGAACAATTTTGAATGATGAAATGAAATTTATTTATTTATTCAGCACTTAGGTAGGTGTAGTACACAAGGTCACAATGCAGTTCATAAATACAGACAAAACCAATATATTAAAATAACTCAAATTTTGAACTAGTCCGTCAGTGCGGTCTATTTTTTATGTTATTTTATGTACTCCTTTAATAAATAACGAGTTAAAAAATAAAAATACCTATCCTACCGAATTGAGATTATATAATAATATCTTAGGACATTATTTGCACACGGTCATCTGATTCCAAACTAAGCAGAGCTTGTAGGTTCTTTGGAAACCAGATAACTGATATTATACTACTTTTTTACATTTGTAAATACATAGGCACTTAATGTTTTTAAACTTTCGCGATTTGTACACATTTTTATATACTGTGGACACGGGTCTCAATCGCGATAAAGATATAGGCAAATCATTACCTTGGTTACCCGACGTTGCGGCATGGATTGCACGGCAATTATATAGATAATTACACCCAGACTCAGGACAAACAGACATGTTCATGCACACAAATATTTGTCCTGGGTGGGAATCGAACCCACGACCTGCGGCGTGCACTGCAAGCATTTACCAACCACGCCACAGGCCCGTCATATAAGTCACTATTCAAATTCAGGGCAAGTAGGTGTTAAATATTAAACTTTTGGGTGACCGTAACATATTTGACTGCGTATGTGGCTAAAATGTTAAGTGGTTAAAATAGTCACCTCGTTATTAGACTCGTATTTCAAATTTGATCTGCGAACCGAAAATCTGTCAGCTGTCAAAACAGCCTCCTTTGTCTACGTAATAGTAAATTCCTACAGAATTCAGGTATTTAATTCCCTAGTAGTGGCGTTTGCTTTTAATAAATAAATAAATTATGAAAATGTGTTAAAAAAATTGGGCTCGTCCGGGATTTGAACCCGGGACCTCTCGCACCCTAAGCGAAAATCATACCCCTAGACCAACGAGCCGATTGAATGTTAAAATTAATTATACGTGCACGTTCCAATGGATTTAGTTCGACAAATTACTCCTTTCACTTTGATTTATGTTTTAATTGGTTACCTAATTACCTTAATAATTTAACTATATAACATAATGTTACTGCAGATTGAATGTAGCGTATTCAATTATTACGAAAACCTAGCAAAATACTTCAAAAAATCCAAATAATAGGTGATTTGATTTTTTTTATGAATTCCCAAACGTAACAATATTTACCTTTTTAGGGTTCCGTACCGAAAGGGTAAAACGGGACCCTATTATTAAGTCTTCGCTGTCTGTCCGTCTGTCACCAGACTGTATCTCATGAATTGTGTCTCATGAATGTGTTATGCAAATAAACGATTTGATTTGATTTGATTTGAACCGTATAGTTAGACAGTTGAAATGTTCACAGACAATGTATTTCTGTTGCCGCTATAACAACAAATACTAAAAAACAAAATAAAATTAATATTTAAGGGGGCTCCCGTACAACAAACGTGAATCTTTTGCTCGTTATATAGATGGTGGTACGGAACCCTTCGTGCGCGAGTCCGACTCGCACTTGGCCGGCTTTATTATTAACTTATCAAAAAATCATACCGCCTACCTTATAGTAACTATGACCATTGCGTTACACGTGACATAACGCCAAATTACACTTTAACGACCCTCTTGTCCGATGGTAACCTTATTCACCCAAGACCATAACACTTAGGAGATGCTACATCTCCAGCCAAGGAGCACATAGAGCGAAAGCAGACTATGTTTATTTCACATTATTGAACACGATTGTTTTGTTCATTTGTCAGATACTAGTTAATAATAAATTTTCAATATGTCTAAAAGCTATGGTAACAGTTAAGGGCATAATATTTTCGTGGAGGGGAATAAATCTGCACTTACTTACTTACTTATAGTATGGGCAGTGGTTACCAGGCAGTGTCACAGTTGTTAAAGCCGCCCATTAGGCCTAGACATGGCTTAACAAATGTTGCCTAATATTACAACCGGGATCGGCAGCTTAACGTGCCCTCCGAAGCACGGAGACGCTCAGTAATTAAACCACCCATCACCCATCTATGGACCGCGAGCCTAGTTGCTTAACCTCCCCGATCCCAATCTTCACTTTATTTATAAGTAATGGTTTTAAATACACGCAATAAAAGCAAAAAGTAAGCAGAATTTATTTGTTTCAATGAACGTGACATTCACTGTTAAAATCAAGTGACCAAACCGCCAGATCAACCTACATAACATACTTTCGAAATAGTTACGTCATCAATTTTGGTATGCGTACACGATAATCGGTCACCTTTCACTGCTAGTGTACGATACTGGCCACTAATTTTAAATCTATGTACAGCTGGCTCGTTGGTCTAGGGGTATGATTTTCGCTTAGGGTGCGAGAGGTCCCGGGTTCAAATCCCGGACGAGCCCAAATCTTTTTTAAATTAATAATGAAATTTCCTCATAAGTACAGATAATATTACTATTATTAATGTGCTTTAAATAAGAGATATAAATATGTTTATTCTGTTTTTTTATACGTATAATGCTAAACACGATCATTTTCATGTAGGTACTAAATAGGGCATGCTGTGACTTCCTATAATTGGAGGAGAACTTATAATATGTAAGACCATTGTCTTACATATTATAAGTTTTAACATTACACCCTGTTAGGTCACAGCAACATTGAATAATTAATAACAATTTTAATAAGCAATTTAGGTAGGTATGTCAAAACATACGGAAGTCGCTGATGCGCATAGCGCAAGACCGGCAATTGTGGAGAACTTTGGGGAGGCCTTTGTCCAGCAGTGGGCATCTTTCGTATGATATGATGATGATTACAAAACATTATATCAATATTTGTTCTATATTTTTGATTATCACACTAATATTATAAAGGAGGACTAATATTATAATTTAAGAGAGGTAGGGCATAGCGTTCATTCGCTCAAAGAGCAGCCCGTCTGGGGACACCTCCACCTTACAGAAGACATTCCTTAATAATAACATTAATAATTTTAATGTTGTGTTTCCGAGTGTGAGTAAGGTCGCCAGAGCTCATTGGGGTGGGGGGAAGGGTCAGCAACACTTGCCTGCTGACTCTAAAAGGCCGGCAACGCGACTCCTCTGGTGTCGCGAGTATCCATGGGCGGCGGTGATCACTTACCATCAGGTGACCCACTTGCTCGTTTGTCGCCCTCTGATATAAAAAAAAGGCGAAAGTTTGTGAGTGTGTGACTCTGTGAGTGTGTATGTTTGTTACTTCTTCACTTCTAAACGGCTGGAGCGATTTTAATAAAACTTGGTATGGAGTTAGCTGACACCGTGGATTAACACATAGGCTATAATTTATAAATTTTAACCCGGGTAAAACCGCGGGGCATAACTAGTTATATATATATCCATCTGTGTAGTAATCCTACTCATTTATTATGAAGGCGAAAGTTTGTGACTGTGTGAGTGTGTATGTTCGTTACTTTTTCACGTCTAAACGGCTGGAGCGATTTTAATAAAATTTGGTATGGAGTTAGCTGACACCTTGGATTAACACATAGGCTTCAATTTATAAAGTTTAATGGGGTAAAACGGGGGGGAAAAGCTAGTAATTAATACATTGTCAATTTATAATTCAAATCTTATCAAATGTACTCGTAATAGAGTCCAAGTTTAGTAGAGTAAGTACTTTGTTTGGTTTATAGTCATATAAAATAAAATACTGATGAATCTAATCTAAAAATAACAGCCCATTTACTACCTATAGCTACTATAATACCCCAATAAAGATAAATACACCTTTGCGCAACTTCAGGTTAGGTATTATTTATTTAGTCAGCAATAAATATAACTAGATAAATATTGATAAAACCACTCCAACATTTTTGTTAGTATATCGTGTTATAAACCAATATAAATAATTCAGCATATAAAACAGTGGCTAGTATTCATGGATCCAATTTAAATATTTCTTTATTGAATCATGTTGGGAATGTAGAGTTTAATATAGACTTCGTTTGAAGATTTTTCTTTGAAGTTTAAGTTTGGAATTTTATCATATTTTGGTTTTTAATTCATTCGGCTAGTTGGTGTAGGAGTATAATAGTTGAAGGGCATGAGGTCCCGGGTTTGAATCACCGCGGTTAATTCTAAACTTTTTAAAAAATTAGAACTAAAATATTAAAATTTGATCAAATTAAATCACCATTTCCGATGTAATAGTAATGACTCAGCTAATATGCTAAAAAAATTAAGTATGTTTTATCTGGTTAGGGTTCCGTAGTCAAATGGCAAAAAACTTAACCCTTATGGTTTCGTCATGTCTGTCTGTCTGCATAAATCCTAAACTGCAATTTACTTTTCATCCAATCAACCGAAATAAAAATAATTTAATTTAAAAAAATGTTATGTTACTTGATACCACGGAACCTTCATAGGCGAGTCTGACTCGCACTTGGCCGCTTTTTTATTTATACTACCTGAAGAAACCTAGGACTAGGGTCCTTTACTGGGGTTTGAATAAAACCAAAAAGATCAGTGAATACGGAAGTGGAACCAACACCCCGTCTGATTTATTTCAATTACCAAAGTTACAGTACTTATAACTAGTTAACTACTGATCCACATTGGTTTGGATAGCAAGAATTCGCTTATACTGTTTCCCCACATATCTTATTAACGGGTGGTCTTGTTAACGGGCGATCTAGTTAACAAAAATATTTACGTTGCTACAGGGACTACTATCTACGGCGGAAAATCTCTATAGCGACTTTTAAAAATTAATCAACGCCATCTAGTGACAAAATGCACGATACAATTTTCCTTTGACTTTAACTGTCACTAAATGGTTAGACACTACCGATTCGATAACAAGTGTTCGGCCCAGTAATGCTTGTAACACTCACATGGCAATTACTCACCCGCCTCCCTCCATCTCCGATGAGCACTATCAACATTACTCAAACCTAACTAGTAAATTTAAACACCTAGGGCACTTTTCAACTACAAATAAAGTACTTTTCCTTTGGGTAAACGCGAGTAAAGCCGCGGGTAAAAACTTCCATAATTTACTTTCCAATTACGATGTTCAATTGCCAATTTGAAGGCTGGACAATATTTACCTGAAACTTTGTACAATCATTTGTGAGTTTCATAGAATTGTTTAACATATTTTGTACATGCCTAATTATTTCAAAATTTACAGGAGGTTAATTATTTTATCTGTAACTTTTGATAAAGTTAAGACTTACAAAAACAGTCTAAAAGGCTCATCATTACAGCCAAATACGTCCACTGCTGGACAAGCCTCCCTCAAGAATCGTCTTGCGGGGATATGCCATAATCGCCACGCTGGGCAGGCGGGTTGGCGATCGCAGTAAGATGGTCATAGTAATCAGAAGGAAGCTGCTGCCCATCCTCTGGTAGATATTCCCTCGGCTCGACTTCTACGCCCCCCACGGGATGAGATGGGGTGATGATATTCTGATTCTGATATCTGTCGCCGTCACCACACAGCAGCACTAAAAGGCTCATAATAATGAAATTAAGTACGACGAAATGAAATAACTAGAATTTGAAATACTTTACAACACATTATTCTTGTCTCAAACAAATTAAAAGAACTTATAAGATAGTTGGCAAGTTTTCAAGTAAATAAGGGGCCTATTCAAGGTTTCATTTATTTCTAAATAATTTGTTCTTTAGTTTTGTTCGAGCTAAACTTCTACAAAGAACTTTTTTTTTGTCAATCGGAGCTTATATAGCAATGGCGAGTTCAGATATATAATTAGAAATGTGAAAACAATTGTTTTGGTAGAATTAGAGTTCGTGTAATTAGTGTTGATAGGCCAAATTAGTTATTCAGAATCATTATCAATATGACGGGCCTGTTGGCGTGGTAGGCAAATGCTTGCTTTTCACACCGGAGGTCATGGGTTCGATTCCCACATTGTCATTTAGCTACTCGTATCTAAGTATGTATTTACAAAAAGCAATGTAGTATATCGGTTATCTGGTTTCCATAGTATAAACTCTGCTTAGTCTGGGATCAGATGGACGCGTGTAAATAATGTACCATGATATTAT
Source organism: Pseudoips prasinana (assembly GCA_951640165.1). Taxonomy (NCBI): domain Eukaryota; kingdom Metazoa; phylum Arthropoda; class Insecta; order Lepidoptera; family Nolidae; genus Pseudoips; species Pseudoips prasinana. The sequence goes on from OX621247.1 coordinate 34,715,942, forward strand.
CTATATAAAATTTGTGTAGTAAAATACTCTTAATTGTAGATACAGGTAAAATTTAGGCTTATGGCCAGTCATACCTATCCCTACTGCGATTTCTTACAACCCACTAGGTTTGGAGACAGATGACTAAAGGAATGAGAAAATAGGTAGATAGAAGCCTCTTCGTCGCATATTAACATAAAGCGAAAGTTGTACCTAGAAAATTATCCTCTTGCATCTTTTTAATATTTTTTCTGTTAAAATTACAGGAAAAAAAATCTATCTTTTTTTTTTACTATTGAATAAAGTTGTACCTAGAAAATTATCCTCTTGCATCTTTTTAATATTTTTTCTGTTAAAATTACAGGGAAAAAAATCTATCTTTTTTTTATTAATTATTAGTCTTTCGACATATATGTGAACAGAGCGAGGACGTTGCTAAAAAGTGTAAGTACACATTTGCATATTGACATTTTTGCCAGCAGACTTTTTAGCAACGTCCTCGCTCTGTTCACATATATGTCGAAAGACTAATAATTAAAAAAGTATTTTTTTATCTAGCACTCAGATATCAGTCTTTGGTCTTTCGTAATCTGTTAGTGAAATGAAACGGAATGTAAAACAAGTATTCAAGCATTACATCATATGGCTCGTTGGTCTAGGGGTATGATTTTCGCTTAGGGTGCGAGAGGTCCCGGGTTCAAATCCCGGACGAGCCCAATTTTGTTTTAGGATTTTTAGGATTTCCACGTCAGTAGCGGTCCTCAGCTCAGAGGTTCAAACCCAGAAGGGGATACCCCATGGCTTGATTTACTTAGCTTATAGTCTTGTTTGCTAGGTGACTTGAGGTCTACACAATTTCATTAGGCGGTTGCTTAGGCAAATTGTAAAGGTCAAAATAAAAATAAAAAAGGTTTTTATTCACGTAGACTTTAAAAAAGCGCTTGTAAATAGTCAGAACATATTTGTAGTAATACAGTTATTATTTCTAGTTACTTATTACAGATATTTAGGTACACAGAATGTTTATACAATTTATTTTATAATGGTAGTGATATTTAGCTAGCTTGTATTAAGTTATTGTCAAGGAGATTATGTTTAGGTTTCATTATTGAAATTTATATTTTACTACATATTGTCTGAATGGTTCTGTCTATATTAAGGTATGAATTCAGTATTATTATTATAACAGACCTTGTGTTTAATACGACGGTCGCGCTTTAATGCTACCACCGGATCCAATGCGCCCCAACTAAGAATACCCAGCGAAACAAACTCAGTAGGTTCATCTACTACCGGTTTCAACACGGCCTAGTTAGTTAGATATATAGGTAATGATGATCACGTTGGCTAACCGTCCTATCGGATCATATGAGAGTGAGGGAATTAAACTATACTTGTGTTTTTGTACACAGTATTGCACTATACTTGTGTTTTTGTACACAGTATTAAACTATACTTGTGTTTTTGTACACAGTATTGCACTATAATATGCCATAGGCATATGGCTAGTCTCCATTGAGACTGGCATCATTGCCTAAATTCAGCCAGGATAATATTATAATTATTTAGGTCCAACACCAAAGAAGTTTAAATGTGTTTAATCACGTATATTATTTTAACATAGCTGGTTGTTACAAGAAAATGAGCATAGGGCACACTGTTAGCGGGCAAAAGGCGTAATATATAATTATTATATAAAATAAAATAAGACGACGCAAATTATGTATTATGGAATCGATGTATTGTTTATGTATTTCTGTAAACAATAGACAATTGTAACGTTGTATTAATGTTTTTATATGGGACTGACACTGAACACTTGATGTAGTTACATAAAATTAGTTACATAAACACTTTAATGCTGTTTAAATTACACTTAAAATCATAGTATCAGAGATTCCACACCAAAAAGTAAATCCTACTATCCTACTAATATTATAAATGCGAAGGTTCGTGACGATGGATGGATGTATCTTTCACGTAAAAACTAAGAGTCGGATTTAGATGTAACATAATAGTAATACAGCTTAGACATGCGAATAACACATTGACAGTATATAAAGTTTAACGCGGGTGAAACCGCTGGGCACCGATAGATAGATTTGTAAATTTATAACTATGTTAATAAGTTGTCTTATTGCCATAGTACAGGCTGTGCCTAGTTTGGGATCTAACGGATTTATTATTCTTTTGCTTTATATATGCTTTGACGGTACATTAAATTCAGCCAAACATGCAGGTTGCACATTTTTATCAATATCATCATCATATCAGCTGAAAGACGCCCACTGCTGGACAAAGGCCTCCCCGAAGGTTCTCCATAGTTGCCGGTCTTGCAATGTCTGCATCCAGCTACTTCCAGCGACCCTCACAAGATCATCGGTCCATCTTGTATCTCTATATATAGAAGTAGAACAAATTCACATTTAAAACAATTCCACATTTTATTTTTCGGTTATTAGAAGTGGTTTAAACATAGTTAATATATAATTACTATGAGTTTCATAACTTTTTTTAATAGTGAGATTTATTGATTAACAACAATTCTATACAATCATCTTTCAATCGCTTGTCAACATACACGGTATACGTTTATGTCTATACGTTTATACGCACAAACTGTTATCTCTATTAGCTCAAAGGTAGCAGATGATTGGCAGCATCTGATTTGATTATATCAAACAGATTGCCACTTGTCACTTATAGAGCAGATCTATTGAATACCTGTTTAGAGGTTATTAGTTAATAGAGAATTAATCAGAATATCAGTCTTAATATATTCAATTTGTTATGCCACTGACATGTGAAATTGGCGATATAATGAACGGTTATTACTACATAATATAACATAATATATATACAGATACATGTCACTTGCTACATGCTGTGTGGCTGACGGCATATAATATCGCTACCCCATCTCATCCCGTGGGGGACGTAGAAGTCGTACCGAAAGAATATCTACCAGAAAACGGGCAGCAGCGTCTCTTTGTCTACTATGACTATCATAAAGCGCCAATTGCGAGTTCTGAATTTGGATCGTGGATTATTTATGTAAGCTTTTTGTAAATGCAAAGAACTTCCCAGTGTGGGTCATGTTATTAATATAATAAAACTAGGGGTCATATAAGTTCTAGAGGTAGCTTTCTTCTTCCAAGAGACTCTTGATTTAGCTAGGCACCGCCATTTTATAAATGCGTGACCCTTTAACAAATAATTTGTTTATAGCTTATCTCGTCAGAAAATATCTCACACGAACATAGAAGTGTGACACTGGATATACATTAACTCTTAAGACAGCAGCAAAGTAGGATTTTTTATTTCCAGGAAGAAACAAATGGAAGGCTAAAACTTGATAAAATATTTTTGACGCTAGCAGGCAGACCACAGCCTTAGGTCTTTCGTAATCAGTCAGTGAAAGGTACGCAAATTAATCAGAACTTGATACATGTATTTCTCTACAACGTCATATGGCTCGTTGGTCTAGGGGTATGATTTTCGCTTAGGGTGCGAGAGGTCCCGGGTTCAAATCCCGGACGAGCCCAATTATTTTTTTTATTAAAATAAAAATAAAAAAGGTTTTTATTTACGTAGACTTTAAAACGCTTCACGCCCAAGTATCCTTTTAAAAAAATATTCAATGTACAGTTTTGACTTTCTTACGATTTTATAATATGTATAGATAATAATTCTTTCATTAGTGACACATGATTTCAATATCACAGAAAATTTTACTGAAATATATTAGTTATATTATACAAAATCAATATTAATTATAATCTCTAGATAATAAATTAACAACTTAAGCTTATACGTATATTAGTTTCTACAAATCATAAAGGCTTGTTAATGAATATTGATGACTGCTTCACTTCATGTCTCACGAGATCTTGATACATTAGTTATCTTGAATAATTGAGAGAGTTACATCTTGGAAATTCACAATTAATGGGACTTATTCCGAAACAAACTCTAACCGCACTCAAAATCACATTTTATCATTGATTTACTTAAATAATGTGGTATCTCGTTTATTTATGCCTAAAGCTATATTTGAAAGACAAGGAGAACACATTACTTTAATTAGTAAATTATTCTTATTATATGTATTAATCCTACTAATATTATAAACGCGAAAGTTTGTAAGTATGGATGGATGGATGTTTGTTACTCTTTCACGTAAAAACTACTGAATGGATTTTATTGAAACTTTACTATAATATAGCTTATACATCAGAATAACACAACTACAATTTATAAATATATTGTGTGAATTGACCAAAATATTTATTTATTTATTTATCAGCTCCTTAACACATAATCATTACAGGGTAGACCTAATACGATAGTGTGTATATAAAAGCAAACATATTATAAATCTTATCTAATAGGTACATAAAATCAAATAGAATTAATAACACAAAGTATATAATAACACCTTTGCGAATTCACTCTTGGTACAGGTCAGTATATCTATCCGGTCATGGACCCTATTTATAGTACGGATCGCACGAGTAAGGGGAGCCTTTGCTAAAAGATTGGTCCTAGCAGTAGGCACGGCTAACAATGGCGGTTTTCGTCTCCTCCTCACATAGCAATCCGGCACACATAGGCCCAGTTGTTGTAACAGCTTCGGGTGATGCTCAAGGCCACGCAGCACCCTAATCAGGCACGCGACCAGGGTAAACTCTCTCCGTACCCTCAGCTGATTGTACCCGACCATACCCAGTACGAATAGGGTAGGGTACATCAACGGATACAGCGGATACACTCCATACAATTTGTGATACAAGTGACGCGTAAACTTGTTTTGTACTCTCTCTAACATCACCGTATATTTAGCCTCATGAGGATCCCACACCACCGCACAATGCTCCAGATGGGATCTAACAAGAGCATCATACAATACTTTGACTGTTGTAATGTTTGTGAATCTTCGTGATTGTCTTAATAAAAAGCCCAAGTTTCTAAATGCTTTTTTACAACAGTCAGTTACGTGTTGGCGAAATGTAAGATCCGGAGTCATGTTTATCCCTAAATCGCGAACCCGATCAACTCGCTGCATGGGAGAAGTATAAATTACATAATTATAAGCTATCGGTGTACTCTTACGTGTAAAACTCATTACTGAGCACTTATTTACGTTAAAGTAAAGCTTATTCTCCTGACTCCACTTCATTATTCCATTTATATCGTCCTGTAAGCGCTCACAATCATCTTCATTTTTAACTTCATGGAAGACCTTAAGGTCGTCGGCAAATAATAAGCAGGAGCTATATCTAATGACCTCTGGCAAATCATTAATCATTAGAATGAATTCTAAAGGTCCCAATGTGCTACCTTGGCTGACCCCAGATAATGTGTAGTATAGATCAGAGTGTCTGCCATTGTAGTCTACATACTGTTTTCTATTGAACATATAGCTAGAGAAGAATCTAAGTAACTGGGGAGTAAAACCTATATCTGCTAACTTTAATAATAACCTGTTATTATCAACAGTGTCGAAGGCTTTTTTAAAATCAAAATATGCCACGTCAACCTGGCCCCCCGCATCCACCACCGGCACAACTTGTGACATAAAAGTAAGTAGGTTAGTGGCAGTAACTTGATGATAAGTGTCAAGTAAGTAGGAAAACTCTACCATCTGCGAGCAATTCCGGTGTGCACTGCCAAAACGCTAGAGGTACTCATCCTACTTATAATAGGTCTTTACCTATGAAATTGCCGTTTTGTATGAAAAAATTTAAACGAATTTTTTTCATGAATTTTTTTATTTGTATTAATCGAAGTAATCACCCATGCAATCAATGCATCTTTGCCATCGCAGTGGCAGTTTATTGATGCCCTTCTTAAAGAAATCAGCTGGACGGGAGGCAACAAATTCTTCAAAGGCATTTTGTACTGCCTCTCGGGTATTGAATTTTTTTCCCGCCAAGAAGTTATCCAAATTCTGGAAAAAGTAGTAGTCTGTAGGCGCAAGGTCTGGTGAGTAGGGCGGATGACGGAGAGCTTCCAACCCCAGTTCTTGCAACTTGGAGACCGTCTGCTGTGCAGTATGAGGTCGCGCGTTGTCGTGCAGGAGCAGCGGAGACGAGCGATTGACCAATGCTGGTTGGAGATGCGCCAGCTTCTCCATCATTGTGCTCAGTTCTTCACAGTACACATCTGCAGTAATGCTCACCCCGTTTGGTAAGAAGCTGTGATGAATCACACCGGCGCTAGACCACCAAACAGTGACCATCACTTTTCTAGGGGTAAGTTTTCGTTTAGGGCATTGTTTAGGTGCTGAACCAGGATCCAACCAACTTGCTGAGCGCTTGCGGTTATCAAACAGAATCCATTTTTCATCGCAGGTAACAATGCGGTTCAAAATTCCTTCATTTGTGTGTCTGTTGAGCAGTGCAAGGCACGTCTCGACGCGTACTTCGCGCTGGCGATCATTGAGTTCGTGGGGCACCCATTTGTCAAGCTTTTTTACCTTGCCAATTTGACGCAAATGGACCAATATTGTTTTGACGCTAACGTCGAAAGCTGCTGCTAATTCAGCCGTAGATTGTGTATCATCAGCTTCCACAACCGCCTTTAATTCGTCATTGTCGACCAAAGTCTTCGGACGACCGCGAGGTTCATTTTTCAGGTCGAAATTTCCAGAACGGAAGCGAGCAAACCAATAACAGGTGGTGCGTTGGTTTGTAGTGTTAGCTCCGTAAACGTCGTTGATGTTGCGTGCCGCTTGTGCCGCGTTGCTGCCACGACGGTACTCATATTCCATAATTACTCGAATTTTTAACGTATCCATGATGACGAAAAAGATTGAAATGCGATGAAAATGTAACACTAATCAATAAAGAAATGACTACTTTTGGAAAAAAGAATCCATGTTTTTAAAATAAAATTAATTTGAAATTAGAATTCTTAGCCAAACAAAAATTATTTTGATTTGAAATGGCCAGTACTGCAGAACGGCAATTTCATAGGTAAAGACCTAATATTATAAATGAGAATGTTTATGAGTATATATGTATGTTTGTTACTCTTTCACGCCAGAACTACTTTAACGCAGGTGAAACTGCGGGGATAGCTAGTTTATTATAATTGTCATGCATCTGAGTGACTTCAGCAAAATGTATGTGATATCGAAGTCCTCGCTAGTATCATGGTGAGACCTTCTTTTCAATGCGTATCATGTGTGATTTTTTTCGCTATATTCCGAGCTACCGGTTACCAGCTAAATATATATAACAAAATAAAATACGATAAGGTGGGCTCAGTTTAATTTAAAGGATTTTTTTTTTCTTGTTTCGTAACACAGAGAACGCTTCATCATCATCTTATCTCACTAATGTGCTAGTAGGTATGGTTTCCGCACTTAGTCCCGATGTGGACCATTGTACGTGAGCCATGGCAGCCTTCACTCCATCCAGTCCACCTTCTTCCAGAAGCATATTAGGTCCCCCAAACTTCTTAGGGCCTCCGTAAGAGTTCTTGGTGAACCCAAGGTTTCTCTCCGGATTTTCACGATGCCTGTGCACTCGAGGAGCACATGCGCGACCGTTTCGTCAGCGTCCATGCACGCTCTGCACAGAGGGCTGTCAGTTATGCCAATAGTGTGAAAGTTTTTGTTGAGTGAGCAGTGTCCAGTGATGGTCCCCACCACAACACGCAGGCTTTTCCAGAGAAGCCTTTCGGAATAGTCCAATAAAAATGTAGTTATAATGAGTGAATTTAAAAAAAAGTTGAGTTGGTATAATTATCACCATATCAACCGAAAGATGCGCCTAATATTATCGGTATATTTGGCGGTTTTAATTTAATTAAAACAGCAAAGTTTGTCCCAAAGATATATTGTGGCGGAAATCGAACCCGTGACGTCTAGTGTTAAAGCCGAAACAGACCACTTTCTTACACGGATTGAACTTAGACTTCATCATAATTATAGTTCCATAAATTACCAATATTACGATATGATATTTGATAAATATGATTACTTAATAGGTAATGAGTTGTAATTGTAATCGTGAAATCATACTAACAATATAATGATAAAGAACTTGAACTCGTTATTCAATCGGCTCGTTCGTCTAGGGGTATGATTTTCGCTTAGGGTGCGAGAGGTCCCGGGTTCAAATCCCGGACGAGCCCAAAACTTTTTAATTACTTTTTAAAGAGAAGGGTGATTGTAATGAAGGCCAGATATTGGAAACAAGGCAACTCTTGTAGTCTTTGTTTACGTTTGTAAAGGCGAATTGCGTTTCAAAAACTGTAATACGCTAACTAACTATATGGGTAATGATTTAGTTACTTAGCTAGCTTATTTAATATCTTAATTAAATGTTATTACTTATGATTTCATACAAACCGCTGACCTAAATATCTATACCTATCCAGAAATTATGTATAGTTAAATATATTGCCACAAATGTGTTCTAACTATTTATAAGCGTTTTTTAAAGTCTACGTGAATATTATATTTTATAACCCTTTTTATTTTAGTTAATTTTACATCAATAATTGTATATTAGCTGTCCCGGCAAATATTTTACTGACTTAATAATAGAAATAAAACCTATAATCATCGCAGCACCACCTGCCGGATCCAATCATATATCTAAATCATCGAGGGACCCTCAAATCCACAAAAAAAAATATCCAAACACCCAACAAATGTATAGTTAACATATTAAAATTGCTATTACAAATAGTGGTCGGTAGTAGAAGGGCCAAAATATAGTATGTATTTTTCAACGTCAAATTTAAAATAAACAAGGCCGACTTTTTAGTAACAAATTTTAACTTAAAATTAATGTTAGTAAATACAATTAAAGATATTATACACTCACAATGACACAAACAAAACGATTATTGTAACTGTACCACTGCTACTTATGGTTTTACAAAATAGTTTACGACCGATTCTCCGATCTATCTAATATGAACAGAAATTTTCCTAAGAATCAGTCAACTTCAGTCAAGCCGTTTGGGAGGAATATGCAGGCAAACACTGTAATACGAGAATTTTATATATAAGATTCACAATTGAAAGCTTTAATCTATTTAAGGGAAATCATAAATTCAATCACCTGGCGTTTCGAACTAGCACCTTCTACCATTGGTGGGCCTGTTGGCGTGGTTGGTAAATACGCTGCTTTTCACGCCGCAGGTCGTGGGTTCGATTCCCATCCGGGACAGATATTAGTGTGCATGAACATGTCAAGAAGAGACGCCTACCCTGGATTGATAATATCATGGGACATTATTCACACACGGCCATCTGATCCCAAACTAAGCAGAGCTTGTACTATGGAAACCATATAACTATCACTACATATACTTTTTTTTTTTGTAAAAACAATTGTTTGTCCTGAGTCTGGGTGTAAATTATCTATATACTTATATAGATAATAGGCGCTCTGCCGCTAAACTACGACAGATAAACACTGGCAGATCAAAGTTAGGATTCCCTTGGCCACACCCTTTCGGTGGATGTACGTCAAATCTATTGACCTTCTTTTCGAGAAACATGGCTGACTAATATGTTCACATTTGCATGTGACAGATCATATCATATTTGAAACACCTTCCAAACTTTTATTCCGACCGTCAAACACTGAACGTTCGCAGCGTCTAGCTGAAAACAAAGCTAAAACTTCCAAACTATACATTTTTATAGAATTATTCCAAAGCAAAGCTACCAAGCAGTGAACTTACTGAATTGGACATTTTTTTGCATAGTGTTACATTGGGTAATCTTATTTTGTTTTTGTTACAGGTAAGAGATTAAAAAAAAACAAGCATGTTGGAGAAGAGATTTAAAATCTACCGGGAATAAGTCATAGCAATATTGTATCAGGTAAATGTCATAAATATTTTTGGTCTGTTACTTTGAAAAACCATACGTATTTTATTGAAACAGTGTGGAACTTTATTTATGGCCGTTAACTTTAAAAAACATATGGGTTATATTTAAACAGTGTGGAACTTTATTTGTGGCCGGTATCATTAAAAACCATATGGGTTATATTTAAACAGTGTGGAACTTTATTTGTGGCCGGTATCATTAAAAACCATATGGGTTTTATTTAAACAGTGTAGAACTTTATTTGTGGCCGGTATCATTAAAAACCATATGGGTTATATAAGACTTATATTTAAACAGTGTGGCACTTTATTTCTGGCCGGTATCATTAAAAACCATATGTGTTTTATTTAAACAGTGTGGAACTTTATTTATGGCCGTTATCATTAAAAACCATATGGGTTATATTTAAACAGTGTGGAACTTTATTTGTGGCCGGTATCATTGAAAACCATATGGGTTATATAAGACTTATATTTAAACAGTGTGGCACTTTATTTCTGGCCGGTATCATTAAAAACCATATGTGTTTTATTTAAACAGTGTGGAACTTTATTTATGGCCGTTATCATTAAAAACCATATGGGTTATATTTAAACAGTGTGGAACTTTATTTGTGGCCGGTATCATTGAAAACCATATGGGTTATATTTAAACAGTGTGGAACTTTATTTGTGGCCGGTATCATTAAAAACCATATGGGTTATATTTAAACAGTGTGGAACTTTATTTGTGGCCGGTATCATTAAAAACCATATGGGTTATATTTAAACAGTGTGGAACTTTATTTGTGGCCGGTATCATTAAAAACCATATGGGTTATATTTAATCAGTGTGGAACTTTATTTGTGGCCGGTATCATTAAAAACCGCATGGGTTTTATTTAAAGAGGTTGGACCATTCCTACCTTCTATGATTTAAAGAGATAGGTATATAAAATCTAAGGAATGCTGTACTTGTAAACTCACTCGAATTGTAAATTAAAATTGTAATGATGACAAGGACTTATTAACTATCTGGATACACAATTAATGATGACTTTTATCAATGAATCAGTGTTGGCTTAATCAAGGAGCGATCTCCTTGATTAGGCTAACACTGAGAGGTCTCCCGTAACATTCAGCTTGTATGTCCAAGATCTATTTGTGGGGAGATACAGATGACTTGTTCATTTGACGCGTACGCTCGTATGTCGTGGTCGTAGAGGACTGTAAAATTAGAAGGCTTTCCGAGAATCGCGAGAGGAGCAGTCTTCACTCTCGGCTCTAGGCATCAAACGTGGTTGGTAGATTGCCTTATACGCCGCAGGTCGTGGCTTCAATTCCCACCTTGGATAGATATTTGTGTGCATGCATAGATCTGTTTGTCTTTAGTCTGTCAAAACATAGACATCTGACAAAAAACTGTATTAGTCTGTCAAATTAAGCTTTCTTCTTTCCATGGGAGGCATATTATAAATTGTATTACGAGGATAATAAATTTAGATTACAGTATTTTATCTTTCTTAGTGTTATTTTTGACATGGCAATACCTACAATAACAGCAACGTTTAATTGCATAATTTAATTTAAACGGATATTACAATAATCGTATTTACTTTTAATCACAAATTACTGCAAAAACCACACCTCATTTATACTACCATAAATAATTAAAATCCAATTAAACACGACATATTAGCTCGACTAATTACACAAAATTAATTAATGGTGATTATTACTTCCGAGTTTCGTAGTTAACACGAGAGATGATTATTCGTAATTATGGATGATACATACATACATCCATGGACTCACGCCTGTTTCCCAGACGGGTAGGCAGAACGGGTAGGTGGAAGCGATCTCGTCAAGCACGGTTCGCTTTCAGCGTTCATACATCCCACGTACGTACCGGCTCTGGAATGAATTACCTGCTGCGGTGTTTCCCCAAAGCTACGACATGTCCTTCTTCAAACGAGGTTTAAAAAGAGTATTAATATCACGGTAGGCAGCGGTTTGCTGTGCCCCCTGGCACTGCGAATGTCCATGAGCAGCGGTTACCACTTACCATCAGGTGGGCCGCTAGCTCGTCTGCTTCCTAAGGCAATAAAAAAAAAAATAACGGATTTCCATTTGTCACGCATATTTGCACACCTCTTTTGCCTCATTTACTGTCATTATATTCTTCATAAATGCTCGTCGGTTTAGGTAGGGGTTTAGTGGATGATACTTTGATTATTTATTCAAACAATATGAACGGTGATTAGTATATTATGTACCTAAGACATTGCATTACAACGCACAACAATAAATAACCATAAATCCTTCAGTCTCATAAGCTATATAGCGATCAGGATACAGATCAGGCAGTTAAGTAAAAGTTTACTTTTAAAAAGTTTTGGGCTCGTCCGGGATTTGAACCCGGGACCTCTCGCACCCTAAGCGAAAATCATACCCCTAGACCAACGAGCCAACTGAATATTTATTTCAATTATTGTATCAGTATATTGTAAGTCACTTAAGTAGGTATGATTACATGATTTTAATTTATTGAGGAAACACTATAAACTCACGTAATTTTATTTTTATCTATCAATTGATTAGTGGTGTTGTTTACGGTCCCACATAAAAATAGAGAAGAATATTCTTGTAATAAAAAAACATTTACTTATTCGTGAACACAGGGAAATATTCTAAATTTAAAATTTTTATTTGGCATAGACTTATCATTTAGAACAAAATTTGTTGCTAATCATGTTAGCAACTTAGTCTTGCGAGATTGTTGGTGTTTTACTAATCACCCTATATAAGCACCTCGCCAATTCAAATTCTAAATTTAATTAAATATTTGTTTATTCCGTTAAATTGTTACACAAATGTAACATATTAATGGAATAAATTAATATTATGCATAGTGCATGCTGTAGCAGCTACTGAGAAACACTGACCGAAATATCAATAGGTATATATATATATAAAATTACAGTGTTTTTAAATGTGGTAATTTAGAATGACTCAATACCAAACAGTTTAGTTACGTACTTAAATGATTAGAAGTTTTGTAGTAAGCCCTGCTACACAATTTAGCTTCCATAGTTCTTTTAAATATAATTGTAGACATTTCTCTGATATCACTCGGTAGCGTGTTATAGAATCTTATACAGTGCCCCATAAAAGAGTGGAGACGGCTAGTATGTAACACAAGGTTATGACGATATCTAGTACCTATATATATAAAAGGCAAAATTGATTCACTGACATATATATCAACGCAGGGCCTAAACTATAAAGGTTAGAAACTTGAAATTTGCACAGAGGTTCCTTTTATAACGTAGGGGATCACTAAGAAAGGATTTTTGAAAATTCATCCCCTAAGGGGGTAAAATAGGGGATAAAAGTTTGTATGAAAATCCGTTAGTTTTGAAGTTAAAGGCTCCTGTGGGAGTGTGATCTCTGGCAAAATCAGCGTGATATTATGTTAAACAGCTTGCAACCAATATCTGGAGTAGTTTATTATACGGATCTTGTAGCAACAAGGAACAACTTCCGTGCGTTTAAGCGTTTCTGCCATACCTACTATTGGAATCAAATATAACAGCTCACTTAGGACCCTTAAATTGATCCTCGGTGCTTTTGCAGCTGGCTTCTCTAGTTGCAAATCTCTCATTTTATGAGGCTATAGCCTCTTAACATCATTCAGTCTCCCGCTTTGCTCTGGAGGGAAGTGGAACTATTCATTTTCTAACTCCTCCTTTTTTCTGTTTCTGATTAAATTCGTTGCGGGATCCAAGACAGTTAAAGCGATTCCCCGGGACATGCCTGAGCTTCACCGCTCAGTGTCATTTCATTGTGTGCCACTGTTGATCCTGGCTTACAGGAGTTGCAGTGGTGGGTAAGAGGGAGGGACTAGTCCCGTATATAAAAAAAAGTTAAAGGCACGAAAATTGGTATTTGGCATTTCTGTTAAATTTAAAAATATGTGTACCTATCAGGCTTTTTGGGAATCCTTCCCCTAAGGTCTTAAATAAGGGATGTAAGTTTTTATGAGAAATGCGACATTTTTGAAGTTAAACGCATGAAAATTGGTATTTGCCCCATCAGTTAAAAAAGTATTAAGGATTTTCGGAAATTCCACCCCTAAGGGCGTAAAATGGGGGTTGTAAGTTTGTATGAAAAATGAGGCATTTTTGAAGTTATACGCATGAAAATTGGTATTTGCCCTTGAAGTTAAAAACGTAAAATATATATTCCAGGATTTTTGGAATTCCACCCCTACAGGCGTAAAATAGGGGATGTAACTTTATATGAAAATCTGTCAGTTTTGAAGTTAAACTCATGATTTTGTAAAATCAATTAGCGTTTCCTTGTTCTTATCATGTGGGGTAGATAAGAAGTGAATTAATAATATATAATGCTTATTTGTACTATCATGCCAATTTTGACCTTTCTTGCGTATGTATGCTTTTGGTCTTTGGTCAGAGTAACAATCTCAATTTTACCTTACACTCCTTGACAGCGAATCACATGTATCAAAAATCGATAATTTTCTTTTTTTTCCTTTATCTCTTGGTACCATATTTCAAAATTGTAGGCCAATGAAAAATCGTGTAAAAACTATGCTTATGTGTTAATTAGTGAGTCAGTGAAACCTTTATTATGAAAATATGCTTTAAAACACCGTGTTTTTCTGTTGCGTTAATATTTTTTTTTGTGTTGAACTTAAAATATAACTTGACACTATGAGCCTGTAGACTTTAGTATCACTATTTATTTTAATTGGATCATTTTTCAAACCATTTCTGACAGAAACGGCATACAGAATTTTAATGAACGGCCCTTTTTTTATTTGTTCACATTCATTTTACAGTTTCTAAAAGTGACTCTTTGTTGTAGGTTACATTGGTCATCATTCAAAATTGTCGCGGATGAAGTCGCGGGTAACAGCTAGTTTATAATATTAGTATCGCTTCTTTGCCGGAAAGAATCTTTATTTTTAAACACATAAAGTAGATTTTTATGTATATACAGATATGCTACCTAGAATGTTAACCTCTTTAAGCCTTTCTCTTAAAGACACTCAGTTGAAGGGATTTTTAAATTAGAGTGAATAAGAACAGTTACTATATAATAAAAATATCCTCCAGGCCGAATATTGACCACGGCAGCCAGTCTCAATGGAGACTAGTCTACTGCGCAGGACATATTATTGTGTACAAGTGTGTGCGCAAACACAGGGGCACTTTCTATTCCATCACTCTCAAGATCCGATGGGACGACTAGCGACAAGACCAGAAAGAGTTCAGGTACAGGACCGACGGCTTTACATGCTCTCCGAGGCTTGTAATGCCGCCTACTCCCAGAATTCGGACTGATACTGAGAAATTTCTCAGAGAAATCACTTTTTGGCCCGACCCGGGATTTGAACCCAGGACCTCATTATCTACGCTAGAACATGCTACCGCTAGATTACCGAGGCAGCCAGTTCTCACTCTATATATCGAAGCTTAACGGAATAAATTCCGAAAATGATGATGCATCCAGTGCACTAAAACCCTTACCCGTTAATTAGTATGTCATAATCAAACAGATTTAGTGACGTCACAGCCAACCTGGTACCGGATTAACCATACAAATCCGATTACCATATACTTGCTTTAAACAGTTTCTATGGAGAGCTTTGTTTCGGAACTCCTGATACCCGGCAATTTAACCAGATCGATTGAAATTCTGTTCTAATTGAAAATTGTAGGTGTATAGTGAATTGGTATTGAATTCCGTATTTCAGCGATTTGTCTTTAAAGTCAATGGATTTTATTGTTGTGTTATTGTCTGATTTTTAAGACATCGTCACCCAACGCTTTCCATGAGTTATATGTATAATATTAATAATAATATCCTGGGACATTATTCACACACGGCCATCTGATCCCAAACTAAGCAGAACTTGTACTATGGAAACCAGATAACTAATATACTACATATACTATTTTTCTTTTGTAAATACATACTTATATAGAAAATTTACACCCAGACTCAGGACAAAGGACAAACAGACATGTTCATGCACACAAATATTTGTCCCGGGTGGGAATCGAACCCACGACCTGCGGCGTGAAAGGCAGCGTATCTACCAACCACGCCAACAGGCGTATATACCTCTGTGCGTTATTACTAGCTATGTCCCGCGGTTTCAGCCGCGTTAAACTAGTTTTGGTGTAAAAGAGTAACAAACATACATACATTCTCACAAACTTTCGCATTTATAATATTAGAAGGATGTGCACCTCTAGCGGTTTTGGCAGTGCACGCCGGAATAGCATGCAGATGGTAGATTTTTTCCTACTTACTTGACACTTAGGGTCAGCGCAGACAGAGAGGAGCGCAGCGGAGAGGATTTTATTAAGGCACTAGAAAATCAACTTTAGACCTATAGGAATAAAGTGCATATATGCTTGAACCTAACAAAATGCTCGCGCAGTCGCGCGCCTTATAATGTTCAAGCATACATGCACTTTATTTAAATAATTTCAAAATTTGATTTTCTAGTGCCTTAATAAAATCTGCCTGCGCTGGCCCTTTCTGTCATATTTTGGGCAATTCACACAATATCTTTATAAATTGTAGCCTATGTGTTATTCTGATGGATAAGCTATATTATTGTGAAGTTTCATTAAAATCCATTCAGTAGTTATTACGTGAAAGAGTAACAAACTTCCATCCATCCACATTTGATTGTATTGATTGTATTGTATGTTTTATAAATATAAAAATCTTTATTGACTTAAGTGATACATTTACATTCTTTTTAATCTAAGAGTATGTTGCTATACTTATGACATTATTCTAAGTGAACACTAACGTCTAAACTAGGCCGAGCCTGTATCTCAGACGGTAGTTTTTAACAGTATTATTGTGTGATTGCCTCGTTGGCCTAGCGGTAGCGTTTTCACCGATACATAATAAGATCCTGATTTCAAATTGGCGTTGTTACCTCACTGTGCCTAGGAGAGCACGTAAAGCCTTAGGTCCTATACAGTCATGTACACTTTCCGGTCGTGTCGCTGTCGTCCCACTGGATCGTGAGAGTGATGGTATAGAAAGTGTTTCTGTGTTTGCACAGACAATGTTGCACTATAATATGTTCTGCAAAGATAGCTAGAATCCATGTCCAAAATTTGGCTAGGAGGACATTCTTAGAAACACAATTAAATTTTTACCCGACCCGTTTAAATACAGTACAAGAACAGATTATCGCCAATAATTACAGGTATAAGAACATTTATAAAGCTTTTGATTTTGTAAATTGTTGGAACATACTCCTCGTTATGGAATAATTGTCTTCAAACCACCCTAAATCGATTCATATTGTTATACAAATAACGTTCAATATTAAAAACCTAAAAGAATGGTTCTTTGGTAATTTATTTGGTAAATTACTGCGATAAACTGGGCAATTTTTGCAATCGATAGAACCCTTAGGGACCCCTTTGATCACAATATTCTCCGTTTAACAATGTTAAACAAAATTAAATACTAGTTAATTTGCTTTAGTAAATCATTGGTAGAAGACGCTCGCAAAATTCTCATTGAAGGCTATAGGGAAATTAAAACCGTATATGATCATTAATTTCGCCAAATCTGAAGATAAACAAAACCACAGGTAGGTACTGTTGGCGTGGTTGGTAGATACGCTGCCTTTCACGCCGCAGGTCGTGGGTTCGATTCCCACCCGAGACAGACATTTGTGTGCATGAACATGTCTGTTAGTCCTAACTCTGGGTGTAAATTATCTATATAAGTTTATCTGGTTTCCATAAGCTCTGCTTAGTTTGGGATCAGATGGCCGTGTGTGAATAATGTCCCAGGATGTTATTATTATTGCTGAAGATCATTATATCAGCCAAGAAGTGGTGTTCTCGTACTAACACTACAACACCTCGACGTACCAATAGACAATTTGACACCTTTGAAGAGACCTCAGCACAGCCTATGTTTCGATGTATTCAAAGGCTTTCTCAACGTCCAGAAACGCTAAGCATAATGGCTGGTTATACTCCTCGGTCTTCTGTTTAACTTGCCGTAGCGTATGTATGTGGTCTATGGTACTGTAGCCTTTTCGGAAACCGGCTTGTTCGGGAGGCTGGAAGTTGTCAGTCCTTCGTACGAGACGATTCGTAATGACCCTCAAAAACAACTTGTAAATATGGCTCAGCAGTGAGATGGGTGTATAATTCTTCAACGCCATCTTTATCGCCCTTTTTGAAGAAAAGCACACACTACTACCACACTGCTGTGCTATGCTTTTGGCGTCTGACCTTCGAGTTATAACGGAGTTAAATAACTTCTGAAGGGCCCGCAGGATCGATGTACCTACCGCCTTCAGAATCTCAGCTGAAACTCCATCATCACCCGGCGCCTAGTTGTTTTGGAGTTGTTGGAGAGACATTCTAATCTCGCACAGGCTGACGTCCGGGATAGATTTTTTGATTGACGGGCTTATTGGCGTGGTTGGCAAATGCTTTCTTTTTACGCTGGAGGTCGTGGGTTCGATTCCCACCCAGGACAGACGTTTGTATGCATGAACATGTCTGTTTGTCCTGAGTCTCGGTGTAATTATCTATATACATAAGTATGTATTTACAAAAGAAAAATATTATATGTAGTATATCAGTTAGCTGGTTTCTATAGTACAAGCTCTGCTCAGTTTGGGATCAGATGGCCGTGTGTAAATAATGTCCCAGGATATTATTATTATATCCTGGGTGAAGTGACGGCTTAGTCTTATTATACGATCTGAGGCATGACTATAGACAGGAAGTCTAAGAATTTACTAAAGATGATGCCAATTAAATAAATAAATAAAAATCTTGGGATAAGTAACAGTCTGCCATCTGACCTCAAACTAGGCAAATCCTCTACTACGGCAACCAGTGTAACTGATAGGTACTTAACATACTTATATAATTTTAAATACAAACTCATATAAATTATATATATAATTTAAATGTTATAGTTAAATTATACCCAGACTGGCTTAAAAAACCATGTTACCAGATCATTAACATAACAACTTTGTAAGGTACTATACATTAAAGAAGAAAAATAGCATTATAATGTCAATATTACCAGAGGATTGACATATTAATGATATTACAATGGTGAGTTTCCTGTAAGGTATAAGTAATTCCCCAGTCGAGCTGTACGTGTACTCAACGGTGTTATCCATTTACCTTCATGTTGGCCAACTCGGTAATATAAAATAAAACATAAATTATGAACAGATTTTTATGATGAGAAGATTAGGTACTTGTAGATCAGCTAGAATATTGTTAATTTTGAAGTAAGTAAAACGTAAGAAACATAACGGCCGCAAAATTCAATTAAGAAATTGGTTGAAATTATTCGGATTTAATTTTGATTGAAGACTGTGCTTAAAAGAAAATACCTAGTCCATTCTTCATTTATTGAATTTTATAACAAAATACTTACTTATTTATCGCATGGGCAGTGGTTGCCTTAGTGACAGAGTTATTAAAGCGGCTCAGTAGGCCCCTGACATGGCTTAACTACTGCTGTCTAATGTCTACAACCGGGACCCACAGCTTAATGCTTCTGGGGGTCTCGACTAATAAATAAAACTATTTTTTTTTGTTAAATTGGGACTAGTCCCTCCCTCTTACCCACCACTGCAACTCCTGTAAGCCAGGATCAACAGTGGCACACAATGAAATGACACTGAGCGGTGAAGCTCAGGCATGCCCCGGTGAATCACTTTAACTGTCTTGGATCCCGCAACGAATTTAATCAGAAACAGAAAAAAGGAGGCGTTAGAAAATGAATAGTTCCACTTCCCTCCAGAGCAAAGCGGGAGACAGAATGATGTAAAGAGGCTATAGCTTCATAAAATGAGAGATTTGCAACTAGAGAAGCCAGCTGCAAAAGCACCGAGGATCAATTTAAGGGTCCTAAGTGAGCTGTTATATTTGATTCCAATAGTAGGTATGGCAAAAGCGCTTAAACGCACGGAAATTGTTCCTTGTTGCTACAAGATCCGTATAATAAACTACTCCAGATATTGGTTGCAAGCTGTTTAACATAATATCACGTTGATTTTGCCAGAGATCACACTCCCACAGGATGTGGTGAGCAGTTTGTTCATATTCCTTACAGGAAGTTGAGCACAGACAGATTGGTGAAGATACTAATTTGAAACTATACAATTTACTTTTAAAATTGCCGTGTCCGGTAAGAAATTGTGCAACACAATGGTCTATGATTAGCCACGTTTTATTTAACCGTTCGCGTACGTCCGGAAAGAACTGGTGCAGATGGCGACCCTTGGTTGAGGTATTCCATCTACATTGCCATTCATTTAGTAGTTCGTTATTTAAGTCAGCTATTGGCATAAATAGCCTGGTTATTTTCGTACGGTCGCGTAATGATAAGAAATCATCTTCTAAATTATCGCGCACAGAATAATACATCGCTGCTCGTCTTTAAACTTCAAGATCAACCGGAAGTACACCCGCTAGGACAGGTAGGGCCTCTGTGCTTACTGTTCTATAGGCTTTACACAGAAATATCAACTCCAACCTCTGGCTTTGTAGTAATTTACGGCGAGCAGCTCCGATGGTAGCCCTATCAGCCCACACAGACGAGCCGTAGCATATACACCCAAGATAGGTTGCCCCGTAAATGATTTTAAGAGTATTAAAAGAGAGGCCTCAGGTTGCCGTCGATATCCTTGTAAGTGCAAAAAAGTTTCGCTTAGCTTTTTCAATATGTTCGGGACAAGGTCCCGGTAGTTGTCGATAGAAAACAGTCATTAAATCATGTAGGACTGGGCGGCAGAAACAACTCTGACACCAGGATAACCACTGTCCATACGATAAATAAAGGAAGGAATATACTGTTGTGGTCTTGGTTTTCCCTCTACAACTACTTTTTGGTTAACAACTTTCCTCAAGACCTCGACACCTTTTAATTTGTTTATTATTTATGTCCTTTAACTCCTTCGCGTTTAGAATTATCCTAGTAGGCTTTCACTGCTACACCGGACAATACAGGTGTACCGGGGTCGGCATGAACCCCAGCTAGCAGCATCGTTGTTTTTTAAGCTTTTACCACAAACCAAAACTAAATAATTTTATTTTCAGTTACAATAAAAGTAAGGCATAACTTATGTACCTATCCATGAGGTAAATTTATTGTTTATACAAGTTTAAACGCAAGAGTTCAGATTTTCGTTCCAGCGATGAGTATATTTTTATCCCAGCCTGCAACCCTTTTATGTTGGAACGTTTTGGCTCTGGAAAATATTTTCCACTTAAAATAATATTCTATTCTGAATATGCTAACGAAACCGTTTGAGCCATGTGTAATCTTTAGTCGAGTGACTATTATGCAGGGTTTTGCGCCAAATCTTGGGCGCTTGGCAAAACATTTTATAATATTTATGTATATGTTATGTGAATATTTGGAATATAATACTAAAATTTTTATTTACTGGCCAGTGTGAGCCAAATGATGCCTATTTCTGGACAAAGGCCTCCCTAAAAGATTTCGATAATGGAGTAGTGTCCATTATTAAGAGGGATATGCCATAATCAGCAGGCTTGGAAAACAAGATATTTGCGCATTAGAAAATGTTAACAATAATAATAATAATAAATCCTTTATTTTCAAGTATCCATGACTCATTTTTTATTAGTAATACATAGGAACAAAAATATAAGCCATTGTTAGTAAATTACAAAAACATTAAAAACTAAAATAACGAATAAATTAAGTATGTATTACAATCACCGCTGCACCCCTCCATGCGAAGTTGCACAGCAGTGATTTACATAGATGCAGTCCAGCCTGTCTGCAATCATTGCCAGTATACTGTTAGAGCTAGCCCGCACTCTGCGCACCAAAGATGCGCACCTTTTGCGCATAGTAGTTAAACACTACTCGCGCTTCGGCGAATATCCCTGACAGACGCAGGGCAACCCCAACAGCACCCTGAAAGCATTACTGGATTGGATATATCGTTTATTTTTTATTGTATCTGCTGTGTGTGTGACAGCAAAGTATATCACCACTCCATTTCATCCCGTGGGAAGCGTAGAAGTCGTCCTGAGCGAAAATCTCCCAGAGAACGGCCAGCAGCGTCTCTCAGTATACTATGGCCATCATACTGCTATCGCCAATCCGTCTGCAAAGCGTGAGGATTATGGCATATCCCTCCAAAGATTTTTATTTTATTTATTTATTAAGAAAACAAACAGCGATACAGATAATAACACAATTTACAGGATACAATCTAAAGGGAAGGTCAATGACAGTTTTTCCTTAGTATAACATTAAAAGTGTAGTTGGCTAAAGAACGGACATAAAATATAATGCTGACACCAATCCTTTATCAGACATTGATGTGGTGAGATCTATATCAAGACAACTGCACACTAATGTAGGTAGTCTCGATTATGTAAGTATTAATTGCGAGAAATAAGTGATATACATCGATGTCCACCCAATGATTTTAAAGCTAAATATATACATAACTCTATTGTGGAAGTCTTTTGGGGAGGCTTTTGTCCAGTAGTGGAGGTCATTATGTTGACATGATGATGATGATCATGATAAATAATATCGTTTAAACCCTAAGCAAGGACAACATAGTCCTATTTGATCATTAATTCTAAAAGAATCCTGGTCAAAGGGAGAAACCATCCTTGGATCACTCCTACTGTAAAAGACCCGTTAATCCTCACGCAAGCCTGGAAGACTGCACGTGTGGCGCAGCGGCTAAGACAGTCGCCTTGCCGCTTCGTGTCGCGGGTTCGAGTCCATCACATTTTTCCACTTTGGAAGCGTCTCTCACGCAAACTATTAAGTTTAGAAAAAAATTATATTAGGAACCTCAATATCATCTCGGTTTATGACGTATTAAAAAAATCTACTAGCTAGATCTCGTTCAAATAAATTTTTGTTGTTAGTTTCCACAATAATGTCCATGATATATTCATTTTACCACTTTGGAAGTGTCTCTCGCGCAAACTATCCATTTTAGAAAAAAATTATATTAGAAATCTAAATATGATTTTTGAAGACCTATCCATAGATAACCCACATGTATGGGTACGATGAAAAAAAAATGTTTGAGTTTCAGTTCTATGTATGGGGAACCCCTAAAATTATTATTGCTTTTCTATTTTTGTGTAAAAATCTTAATGCGGTTCACAGAATACATCTACTTACCAAGTTTCAACAGTACAGCTCTTATAGTTTCGGAAAAAAATGGCTGTGACATACGGACGGACAGACAGACAGACATGACGAATCTATAAGGGTTCCGTTTTTTGCCATTTGGCTTCGGAACCCTAAAAAAAAACCCTATACAGAGTTTTCACGGCTTGAACAAGGTTGTCGTCTAACCCATTCAGGGACAGTACCGACCATAGCTCATTCTTCAACCCAAACAAACTAAATATCTACTAATGATACGGTAATTTATTTATTAAAAGAAAAATACTCTATTACCCAATTATTCCCAAATCGGCAGCCCATTATAGCTTAACTCGAGCCCAATTGTTAGCTAGCGAAACCCAAATTAATCGACATAATTACTGAAATAACGTGTTAATAATCTATTAATGTACCAATAGATTATCCATGAACACAATTAATTGCCTATTGTAGATAATGGTAGAGAATACAAAGAATTATAAGCTAAGCTTTGGGTGTTATCGGGATAGCGGAACAAAAATATTTTTATTTCGTTTGTTTTGTAAATATTTTTATTTATTTTATACCACCAAATTATACAGGCCAAGTGCGAGTCGGACTCGCGCACGAAGAGTTCCGTACCGTTATCTGTAAAAATGAGCAAAAATCACGTTTGTTGTATTTTTTTTTATGGTGATATTCACATTCAAGTTACATTAATGGTTCTTAACATATTAAACGGCTAACGCAGTATGTAGGCGACTCGCTCTTATTCATCTAACTTAAATGCTTATAATACTTAAATATATATTTACAATTATTAAGCTACCCTATAAGCTACTTATTTACTACATTCCTGCCCTTATGGATATATTGTTTTGAACTTATACTACTTCTTAATTCCATACCCTAACCATTCTTTTAATTTAGTTTTTAGCTGCACTTTACTATTTCTGTCTGATATTTATTGAAAAGCTTTGGTATTATATACTGTCGTGATCTTTCCCCATAGTAATTAAATTTAAATTTATTAATATAAATAAAATTAAAGCCCTCTTAAATTATTTTTTGTTTTTTTAGTACCTATTTTTTGTTAAAGCGGCAACAGAAATACATCATCTGTGAAAATTTCAATTGTCTAAATAGCATGGTTCTTGAGATACAGCCTGGTGACAGACGGATAGACAGACAGCGAAGTCTAAGTAATAGGGTCCCGTTTTACCCTTTGGGTACGAAACCCTAAAAAAATGAGAAACATGCATACGGCCCACTTGATGGTTACCGTATCCGTAAGTCAAAGTGAAAAATTCTTTATTCCGTATTAATTTTACATTTTTGTGGAATCGTCATATTTTTTACCCTACCGTGCAGTGCATGACGTGGCAGCTACTGAGAAACACTGCCAAAAAACTGAGTAGGAATCCTTTTTTAAAATAAAATATACTTAAGATTAATTACAATCATGTGTGTTGACTCAGAACAACTCAATCCCAAGCACTTTTATCACTTAAATAATCTGATAATATTTTGTAATATGCCCTGCTACACAATTTGGCTTTAATAATTCTTTTAAACTTATTCGTAGACTTAATTCTCTAATATCATTGGGAAGTTTGTTATAAAATCTTATACATTGCCCCATAAAAGAGTTACTTATTTTGTGGAGACGGGTAAGATGCAATATGAGATTATTCTTATATCTAGTATTTACATTATGTGTATCGCTCCTTTTACAGAAGGTTTTTTATTATTTTTATGTAATTTATATATATATATATAATTTAATAATATTTTAATATACATATATATATATATATATATATTGCCTCGTTGGTCTAGCCGGTAGCGTGTTCACCCGCAGAGAACGAAGTCCTGGGTTCAATATCCGGGTCGGGCTTTTCTGTAAAAACAAAAATTTATCAGCATCAGCCCGAAGTCTGGGAGTCGGCGGTATTATACCCCCGAGCCTCGGAGAGCACGTGAAGCCGTCGGTCCTGTACCTGACCTCTTTCCGGTCGTGTCGCCTAGGCGTCCCATCCCATAGAAAGTGCTCCTGTGATTGCGCACCCACTTGAGCACTATAATATGTCCCGCGCAGATGGCTAAGCTCTGTTGAGACTGACCACCGTGGCCGAAAATCGGCTAGGAGGACATTATTATTATTATATAGATATATATTCCTATATAGTGTACATAAGGCTAATCTCCCGCTCTTACCAACTCCTGTAAGCCAGTATCGGCAATGGAACATAATTTAAAGGTTCTTAACGGTTGAAAATTGGGAAGTGCTTCAACTGTCTTGGATTCTACAAAAAAAAATTATGAGGAAGAAACAAGGAGGAGTTAGAAAAAGTATTTAAATGTAGCAAGTTGGGAGAAAAAATTATTAAAAGAGGTTACAACCTCATTAAGTAAGAGATTTACTATTAAAGAAGCCACGGGGGGTATATTCTACAGCGCTGATAAATGCACTGGAACATTTCGATGTCATCCATGTTCAACGCTGGAACATATTCCAAACAGCACGTCTTGAGACTCCTATCAAGGGTCCACGGCCTCGATGCCCCTCTGGTTGATATCGATAAATGGCCCCAAAATTTTAGTATATTTCCTACGGGGACACCCCTTAAGTTCTTTTTAACAAAGCAGAAGCAACTTTAGGAAATCGTTGTCTTATAACTTAAAACATAATTTTGTTTTTTTAGTACCTATTTTTAGTTATAGCGGCAACAGAAATACATCATCAGTGAAAATTTCAATTGTCTAACTATCATGGTTCTTGAGATTCAGCCTAGTGACTGCGGACCTTACCCACGCCTAAGACCACAAAATTAACATAATGATAATATAATTTAAGTGAATATTTAAATGATAAATTGTAAGATAAATTTTTGTTTATTAATTTATTGATGTTGATTACTACACGACTGACTTGCATTGTAATTTCTAACTTTGTATCAAATTGTATCCTATGAGATTGACATAATATTATTTAATTGTATTCTTTATTATTTGACCATTTTTATGCTTATTTTTTTCAATAATATGCTGAACAATCAACATAATTATATTTTATTCAACACCTACATATGTCCTATGACAAAATTTGCACACCTTGTGGTAGAACACAGTGCACATGTATTAGGCACAATGTTACCACCATTTATAACCTGTGTTATGCAAATAAACGATTTGATTTGATTTGATAAAAAATCGATTACTGGTGGTGTATTATTATTGCCCAATCGAAATCCTTATTGAAGAAAACTTATTTCACTAAATTGTTCCAATCGTTTGCCGCTACTGACTCTTACAATTAGTAGAGCTGAGCGTATAGACAATCTATACGATTTTCTGGGAGGAAATGACAGATAATGTTAGACTCAAACCTGATAGAATCGAACGACCACAATTTGTTGGCCAATTAGAATACCAGTGCCGCTGCGCCACCGGAGTTTTTGAAATAGCTAATGCATAAAAAACATAATTAAGAATATTTTATAGACATACTTGAGAAGAACACAGTCAAAAGTCAAAAATTCTTTATTCCGTAAAAATTTTACATTTATGTGGAATCGTTATATTCTTTTACCCTACCGTGCAGTGCATGACGTGGCAGCTGAGAATCACTGCTAGAAAACTCAGAAGGAATCCTTTTTTATAATAAAATAT
This sequence comes from Pseudoips prasinana, assembly GCA_951640165.1. Taxonomy (NCBI): domain Eukaryota; kingdom Metazoa; phylum Arthropoda; class Insecta; order Lepidoptera; family Nolidae; genus Pseudoips; species Pseudoips prasinana. The sequence continues at coordinate 34,742,639 of OX621247.1, forward strand.
ACTTAAGATTAATTACAATCATGTGTGTTGACTCAGAACAACTCAATCCCAAGCACTTTTATCACTTAAATAATCTGATAATATTTTGTAATATGCCCTGCTACACAATTTGGCTTTAATAATTCTTTTAAACTTATTCGTAGACTTAATTCTCTAATATCATTGGGAAGTTTGTTATAGAATCTTATACATTGCCCCATAAAAGAGTTACTTATTTTGTGGAGACGGGTAAGATGCAATATGAGATTATTCTTATATCTAGTATTTACATTATGTGTATCGCTCCTTTTACAGAAGGTTTTTATTATTTTTATGCACATATAGTAGGTTTTCATATATCGTATATATATATATATATATATATATATATATATATATATATATATATATATATACTGCCTCGTTGGTCTAGCCGGTAGCGTGTTCACCTGCAGAGAACGAAGTCCTGAGTTCAATATCCGGGTCGGGCTTTTCTGTAAAAACAATCTCAGCATCAGCCCGAAGTCTGGGAGTCGGCGGTATTATACCCCCGAGCCTCGGAGAGCACGTGAAGCCGTCGGTCCTGTACCTGACCTCTTTCCGGTCGTGTCGCCTAGGCGTTCCATCCCATAGAAAGTGCTCCTGTGATTGCGCACCCACTTAAGCACTATAATATGTCCCGCGCAGATGGCTAATCTCTGTTGAGACTGACCACCGTGGCCGAAAATCGGCTAGGAGGACATTATTATTATTATATAGATATATATACCTATATAGTGTACATAAGGCTAATCTCCCGCTCTTGCCAACTCCTGTAAGCCAGTATCGGCAATGGAACATAATTTAAAGGTTCTTAGCGGTTGAAAATTGGGAAGTGCTTCAACTGTCTTGGATTCTACAAAAAAAATTATGAGGAAGAAACAAGGAGGAGTTCGAAAATTTATTTAAATGTAGCAAGTTGGGAGGCACACTTAGTAAAAGAGGTTACAGCCTTATTAAGTAAGAGATTTACTATTAAAGAAGCCACTGGGGGTACGTTATACAGCGTAGATAAATGCACTGAAACATTTGATGTCATCCATGTTCAACGCTGGAACATATTCCAAACGGCACGTCTTGAGACTCCTGTCAAGGGTCCACGGCCTCGATGCCCAGAGGGGCATCGTTGCCATTTATCGATATCAACCAGAGGGTTGATATCGATAAATGGCACCAAAATTATAGTATATATAATAATAATTATATCTAGGGGACAATGTCACTCAGATAATCCTAGCCCCAAACTAAGCAAAGCTTGTACTATGGGTACCAGGCGACGATATACATACTTATATAGATAGAAATACTTAAATACATAGAAACCATCCATGAGACAGAAACAAATGTTCGTGCTCATCACACTAATATTTGCACTTACCGGGATTTGAACCCATTACCACCAGCTTCGTAGGCAGGAGCACTACCAACTAGGCTACCGACGGTGGCCGTCATATTTCCTACGGGGACACCCCGTTCTTTTTAACAATAAGCAGAACAACCTTTAGGAATTCGTTGTCTTATAAGTGCTAGTCGCTCTCTAAGATTGATCTCAAAACGACTTACCATTTAAAATGTTAGTCTGTCAGTTTTTGTACTGGTTATTTAGCCTGACTAAGCCAGAGGTGGTAGGTAGGGACACAATTATTTGCTCAGTGTTGGGGTGTAGTATTCGGAAATATACGTGAGTTGATCAGTTGACTGGTTTTCATACTACAGGCCTACCTTGTTTGGGATCAGATGGTTGTTAGTTCTCCCAAGACATTTACTTATTTATTAGACCCCACAAGACGCCTTTAACCGATCGAGCATATATTGTGTTTGCCTACTAAATAATTACTCTAATTGGACCAAATCCCGTGTTCATGCCCGCTTGAGTATGTTTCGCCGGACCGTCTCAACTGGGTCGTGTTGAAACCGGTAGTAGATGAACCCACTGAGTTTGTTTCGCTGGGTCTTCTCAGTTGGGGCGCATTGGATCCGGTGGTAGCATTAAAGCGCGACCGTCGTTATTAACACAAGGTCCGTCATAATAATAATACCTTTAATATAGACAGAACCATTGACAATATGTAGTAAAAATATTAGACTTGATAATTAAACATAATCTCTTGACAATAACTTGATACGAGCTAGCTAAATATCATTTCTGTAATCAAATAAATTTTATAAATGTTTTCATACAAGATGTACCTAAATATCTATGTTACTAGAAATAATATCTAATGTATACAACTATATTACTACAAACATGTTCTGACTATTTACAAGCGCTTTTTTAAAGTCTACGTGAATAAAAACCTTTTTTATTTTATTTATTTTATTTTATTTATTTAAGAAATAATTGTATCACCCGACGTCCACAAAACATGACCCGACGTCCGAAATCCAACATGACCCGACGTCCCACTTGAGCCCCCGCTCAAGTGGGACGTCGGGTCATGTTGGATTTTCAACGATGTCTCATAATGCTATTTGTTATTCAACCAGACAATGTTAAAATATATTAAATGCAAAACTTGCATTCGCTACTTTATTATTACTAGCGGCAATATTCGCGGTCAAGTACACCCGTACTATCAAGTGCTGCTGGCAGATTTATGGTAACAATTTGCTTTCTTCGCTTTAACCCTGTGGTAAGGGTTATTTATGGGGTGATATATATTAAAATTGGTTGCAATTTATGCCTTCTTATTGTAGGGGGCTAAGTGCTCAGGGTCAAGGTTCCGACTGATAGTAAATTGCCGATGTGCCCTTGGTATTCCTTTTCGTTTTAACGACTTTAAATATGGAGGTAACGCGAATGTCTGTTTTATTTATGTATGTTACGTTATTTCAACGTGGTTTGTTAAACGATGTTGATATTTTTTATATGCTGTGGACTCGGGTCTCAATCGCGATAAAGATATAGGCAAATCATTACCTAAGTTACCCGACGTTTCGGCATGGATTGCACCAGCCGTGGTCACGGGTCGGGTAACCAAGAATGATTTGCCTATATCTATGTCCATATATAAGTATAAAAGTGTATAAAAATGTGTACAAATCGCGAAAGTTTAAAAACATTGATGTTGATAATTGTTTCTTTTATTGATAAACTAGCTGTGCCCAGCGGATTTAGCCGCGTTAAACTTTAAAAATTATAATAGCCTATGTGTTAATCCAGGGTGTCACCTAACTCCATACTAAATTTTATTTAAATCGCTCTAGCCGTTTAGCCGTGAAGAAGTAACAAACATACACACTCACATACTCAGACATTTCGTCTTTATAATTAGTTGCCAAAAAGCTAAATTGTATGAGTGTAAGGTCACATAAACTTCGATTACAAGATTATTTGTTTATAAGAATTATTTTAGGAAAAAGTTTCATCATCATCATATCAGCTGAAAGACGTCCACTGCTGGACAAAGGCCTCCCCAAAGTTCTCCACAATTGCCGGTCTTGCGCTATCCAGTGACTTCCAGCGACCCTTATAAGATCATCAGTCCTTCTTGTAGGGGGCCTGCCCACGCTGCGTCTTCCGGTTCGTGGTCGCCACTCGAGTACCTTTCTGCCCCAGCGGTCTCCGAGCTATGTGCCCTGCCTACTGCCACTTCAGCTTGGCTATTCTTCGGGCTATGTCAGTTACTTTGAAGACAGGTTTACTCTCTTTTTATGGATTTCTCTATATATGATATAACTAGCTGTGCCCCGCGGTTTTACCCGCGTTAAACTAAAATAAAATTATCACAGCTACTCCCCCGTAGATGATAGCGTGATAATATGTAGCCTATATGTTGACCCGACCTCTTAGTAATGTTCATGCAAAATTTGAAGTAAATCCATGCAGAACTATTTGAGTTTAGCCCGGAAATACATACAGACAAACAGATAAACAGACAAAAATTCTAAAAACTATATTTTTTGCTTCGATATCGACTGTAGATCAAGCCCCAAGTATCCCTTTTTAAAAATATTCAATGTACAGTTTTGACTTTCCTACGATTTTATTATAGGTATGTATAGATAAATATGGAGAAATCGGCTTTGTGATTAATTTATACGCCTTGGAAGTGGATGCGAGGAATATACAAGCAACCCTCTACAACCTATTTAAAGACTTAGGATTATTTAGAACTTCTTTAAGTTCGAGGTATGGACGTGACGCACCGACAACTTTCTGTCTCTAGGGTGCTTATGATAGAAAATTGTTAGGAAACACTTGGTCCATAGCGGGACTTGATCCCATAACCTCATTATTTATTTTTATTTATTTAGCACACCAACAGAATAATTACATGGAAACAATACATATTACACTAATAATATAGCACTTATGTAGTAACTACCCAACTTACAAGTATGCATGGCATTGATTGTGATTACATTTAAATTTGGGATTCACAAACAATAACCTACAACGTTACCTAAACTGATAAACTGAAAAGAAAAAAAAAACAACTATTAAATTAAATCAAACATGACTAGTATTATTCAAAAGAAAGTGCATGTGTGTTAAAAATGTCATGGAGAAAATATCTACCTTATTGTTAGTTGATATAGACAGTTCGTTATAAAGCCTTGCAATACGTGTGAGAGAGCTATTAAATATTGTATTTAAAGTGGAAACAGGTATATCAAATACACGATGTTGCCTCATAACGCGACGGGGAAGTTTAAAATGAAAATATTTAATTAATTCAGCATTGACGTTACCATTTATTTTTATATATTATGTGCAGTAGAAGACACCACAAAACGACGATTCAATTTATTTTAAAAGGATACTTGGGGCGTGATCTGCAATCGATATGGAAGCCAAAAATATAGTTTTTAGAATTTTTGTCTGTTTGTCTGTCTGTCTGTCAGGTATGTATGTCCGGGCTAAACTCAAAAAGTACTGCATGGATTTACTTCAAATTTTGCATGAACATTACTAAGAGGTCGGGTCAACATATAGGCTACATATAATCACGTCACCTACGGGGGAGGACCTGTGATAGTTTATAAAATTTAACGCGTGTACAACCACGGGGCAGCTAGTATAACAGATAATTCAATATAAAATGATCTTTCACATGCAACTGTATACATATCAGTCGCCCAAGTTTCTAGGAAACATAGCCAAAGACCAACACGTACATCCTCCGGTAAGGTATTAGCAGTGACATCCTAAATTTGATCTACCATAGTACAGTGTACGTTCATAGCTTAACGGCAGAGCACCTACCCCGGGTTGCTAGTGGGCACTGGTAGGTAACCCACCGTACGTTTACATTGATAATTTTTTATTTTTTAAATTATTACTATTTTATCGAGTTCGGTTGTAACATTTACCTCAACAATTGCGTACAATATTATCATGTTATTATCTACCTAACGTAATGTTATTACAGTAATTATTTCACACATTGCTCGGTAAACAACAAGCTTGTTATTTACAATACCGAGTAAATTACAGTGTACGCCAAAATACCTATATTATCGTCTACAAATTGTCTTCCACGCACAATTAATTACAATAATATAAGTACGAGCATTAATTGACAGAACTAATCATATGATATAATGTCTTCTTTATTATGAACATGGTTGTTTGTCCTGAGTCTGGGTGTAATTTTTCGGTCACCATAGCCTAGTTGGTAGTGCTCCTGCCTACGAAGCTGGTGGTCCTGGGTTCGAATCCCGGTAAGTGCAAATATTTGTGTGATGAGCACGAATAATTGTTTCTGAGTCATGGATGTTTTCTATGTATATAAGTATTTATCTATCTATATAAGTATGTATATCGTCGCCTTGTACCCATAGTACAAGCTTTGCTTAGTTTGGGGCTAGGATGATCTGTGTGACATTGTGCCCAGGTATTATTATTATTATTGATTATCTATTTAAGTATGTGTTTACAAAATAAAAGTATTATATGTAGTGTATCAGTTATCTGGTTTCCATAGTACAAGCTCTGCTTAGTTTGGGATTAGATGACAATGTGTGAATAATGTCCCAGGATATTATTATTATTATAATAATAATGTCCTTCCGAAGGAATTTTGGTCACGGCGACTAGCCAATTACGCAGGACATATTATAGTGCCAAGTGTGTGCGCAAACACAGGGGTACTTTCTATTCCATCACTTGACTGCCTCGATGGTTTAGCGGTAGCATGTTCACCCGCAAGGAACGAGGTCCTAGGTTCAAATCCCGGGTCGGGCCATTAAGTGATTTTGGGACTTTTCTGTAAAAAGAAAAATTTCTCAGCATCAGCCCGAAGTCTGGGAGATGGTGGTATTATACCCCTGTGCCTCGGAGAGCACGTAAAGCCGTCGTTCCTGTACCTGACCTTTTTCCCGTCGTGTCGCTAGGCGTCCCATCGGATCATGAGAGTGATGGAATAGATAGTGCTCCTGTGTTTGCGCACACACTTGTGCACTATAATATGTCAGATGGCTAATCTCTATTGAGACTGGCCGCCGTGGCCGGATTGTGGCTAGGAGGACATTAATATTATTATTATATTATTCCATCACTTTCATGATTCAATGGGACGACTCGCTAGTCGTCCCGTTCATGAGGTCTGGTACAGGACCGACGGCTTTACGTGCTCTCCGATCCACGGGGGTGTAGTACCGCCAACTCCCACACTTTGGGCTGACACTGAGAGATTTCTTTTTAAGGAAAATTCACAAAATTGAAAATTACATCACTACAATACAATCGAACACACAATAATATCAAAATTAAGTGCGAGTCGGACTCGAGTTGATTAAATGAAAGCAAATTGCGGTTTACGATTTATGACGTATTAAAAAAAATAACTGGTTGGATCTCGTTCAAACCAATTTCGTTGTTAGTTTGCATGGTAATGTATATCACATATTTTTTTTTTGTTTTATTTCTTCTCTTATTTTAGAAGTTAAAGGGGGGGCGGGACGAGACGGGACACTCATTTTTCCACTTTGGAAGTGTCTCTCGCGCAAACTACACACACACTTACTTCTTCACACCTAAACGGATGGAACGATTTTAAGAAAATTTGGTATAGTGTTAGCTGACACCTTAGATTAACACATAGGCTATAATTTATAAAGTTTAACGCGGTTAAACCGCGGGGTACAGCTAAAAACATATAATAATAATATAACAATATGGAATAAAATAATATGGAAATATGTAGATATCGATTACAATGAAACCAAGTCGCTCTTTCCGCTTAGACCTTAAGGTTTTAAGCTCGATTTTAAGACAAGGTTTAGGTACACAGATATGTCAACTCAGTCAATTGCAAAACTTATATAAAACTTTTTCTGAAGAAAAAACAACCAACCTTATTATTATTATTACACGACGGGGCTGATGGCGTGGTTGGTAAAGCCACACAGGTCGTGGGTTCGATTCCCACCACGAACAAATATTTGGGTGCATGAACATGTCTGTTTGTCCTAGTGTAATTTATACATATAATAAAAGTCGAAACTGTACATTGAATATTTTTTTAAAAAGATACTTGGGGCGTGATCTACAATCGATATCGAAGCCAAAAATATAGTTTTTAGAATTTTTGTCTGTGTGTCTGTTTGTCTGTATGTATGTCCGGGCTAAACGCAAAAAGTACAACATGGATTTACTTCAAATTTTGCATGAATATAACTAAGAGGTCGGATCAACATAAAGGCTAAATATTATCACGCTATCAACTACGGGAGAGGAGCTGTGATAATTTATAAAATTTAACGCGAGTAAAACCGCGGGCACAGCTAGTTATGTATATAATTATGTATTAACAAAAGAAAAGTAGTATATGTAGTATATCAGTTATCTGGTTTCCATAGGACAAGCTGTGCTTAGTTTGGGATCAGAAGGCTGTGTGTAAATAACGTCCCAGGATATTATTATTCATTTATAACATTACGTTAGTCTCCAAGGTACTGAGGCGTGATACCAGATCTTTTCTCCAATATCGTAATCCTTTGCTGTAATACAGGATTCGAACCTCCATGAACATGATCTGCTGTTAAACGATAATATAACTACCTCTAGATCAAAGAGGCCGTTAAATTTTATGTATTACAGTTATAACCATAATTCTCTAGAAGTTTTAACGCTCCATTAAATACGACCCTTCATAAGTATGGATCAAAAATAAAGGTAATCGTATTGCTGGACTGGTTTAACTAGGGACATTATATGAAACTGAATTATTTCAACTCATTTTTTTTTATCAACGGCTGCTTTAATACAATTTAATAATCAAACGTGAAAAGTTGCTCAATCGCTCATTGTTTTGACACAAAACAAAAAAGATACTGCATGGCTTTAAGATAACCATTTTGCTTGTGGGTAGTTTATGAGTTAAAAACGAGTTGTATGATATAAGTAATTATATATAAATTGTATAAATTGTATGATGTAATGAAAAGGTCTAAGTCCATGTGGATGAAATCTCTAGCAGAATATTATTTACACTTATTTAGCAATACGTCTTATAGGCCAAATCAATTATCTTTAAATCAATTAATTTAAACATAATATATAAAAAAAAATTGCGTTGCACTGTGAGATCATACATGTTATGCTAAGACTTAAAGCACGCATATAAAAAGATGCCTGCATTACAAAGCTATCATCCAGTACAATTCTGTAAATATTTTTAAATATTGATTGATATGCTTCGTCATACTTGACTGGTCTAGTGATTAGTGACCCTGGCCGGAAGCCAGAGGTCATGGATTCGATCCCCACCCACGATAAATATTTCTGTGATAAACACGATTATTTATTGTTCAATGACTGGGTGTAATTTATCTATCATAGTATGTATGTATTTAAAAATATATAAGTATATTTATCAGTTGTCTGCTTGCTATAGAAAAGGCTCTGCCTAGTTTGGGATCATTGTCCCAAGATATTTATTTATATAGAAATCCGTATTTATTCTTATATCAAATTTATCCCTCGTACAATCACTCTAACCATAGACTAACTGAACTACGATGCTTATGTTTGTTCGAACCGTGCCCTGTTTAATTTTCCATCCATATTGTGCCGAGTGGCTTGCATACAATAATGTTTGTTTATTCATATTTATTTGCCTGGTGCAGATGAATGACGGCTATTGGATTTGATGGAATTTCATTTTGGAATGAATAATAAACGAACTATTTGTAAAGTGCACTTATTTTACCCGTCGATTTATATGATTATAATAAAAACAATATTGCTCCATATAGCGAGGAATAAAACATGTATAAATGCCAGCACATCTAGCTACCCCAATCTGTCAAAGGAGACCATTTCTTTTTTTATGGCGGATGGGCCCACCAAAAATTCTCGCGTTTATTAATAATTAGGGAATGCCCTAAAAGCTGGCAATCCTCGTCATTTGTTTGTATAAATGGCGGCGAGCCGTAACCGAATATCAAAAAGTACTTTTTTTTAATGATTCATGATTCCGGTTACATATCTTTATAAGGTTGATCTCATTAGTTGTTTGTAATAATTTCGGTATATTTTTTAAGATTGATGTGACTAATATACGCAACCATTGCCAGTGGGCCCAAAAAGAATGGTCTCCTTTCTTTTATAGATTTTCAACTTTATCACAAAAGCATAAGCTTCACTTTCAATTGAGGAAATTTGACAGATTGGGTTAGCTTGATATGCTGGCGTCTGTACATAGAACAGGTTCTGCCAAATTTGGGATTAGAGGGCAGTGGGTTGCTTGTCCCAAAAACAATTTGGCTGGTATGCCAAAGTTGGCCTAAGCTTTGGCCAACAATGACATACCAGCCAGTTTCGGTAAAATAATATAATAATATATAATATCCTGGGACATTATTTACACACGGCCATCTGATCCCAAACTAAGCAGAGCTTGTACCTACTATGGAAACCAGATAACTGATATACTACATATACTACTTTTCTTTTGTAAATACATACTTATATAGGTAAATTCAGGACTCAGGACAATCAGAAATGTTCATGCACACAATTATCTGTCCTGGGTGGGAATCGAACCCACGACCTCCGGCGTGAAAAGCAAGCATTTGCCAACCATGCCAACAAGGCCCGTCAAAATTGCGTTAGGGTTTTCAAATATCTTGACTGCCTCGTGGATCTAGCGGGAGCGTGTTCAACCACAGATATTAAGAACCTGGGTTCAATGCAGTGGTTAGGCCAAAACGTAATTTCGAGATGTTTCCGTTGAAAATTTTTCTCAGTATTAACCCGCCGTCTGGAAACTGACGACAACACACTTCCGTGCCTTAGTGAGCCGTCGGTTCTGTACCTGACCTCTTACTAATTTCAGTTGATGAATTATCAGTTATTTCTTCATATCAAAATAGGTTCACACAACATACATACATACATAGACTCACACCTGTTTCTCAGAGGGCAAGGCAGAGACAATGGATTTCCATTTGTCACGATCTTTGCACACGTGTTTTGCCTCGATTACTGTCATTATATTCTTCATAAATGCTCGCCGGTTTAGGGCACTTCTGACCTGGCCTTTCTTGAGAACGTCTCCGATTTGGTCAGAGAATGTTCGACGAGGTCTTCCCCTTTCGGTTGTCCCATTCACACAGGCCAGGTATACTTCTTTTGTCAATCTTTCTGTACCTGACCTCTTATTAATTTCAGTTGATGAATTACCAGTTATTTCTTCACATCAAAATAGGTTCACACAACATACATACAAAATAATGGCCTGGTCTGTTGGTCTAGTGGTCAGTGACACTCATTGCTAAGCCAGAGATCGTGGCTTCAAACCCCACCCAGGTGCTACCGGCTAAGTCGCTGAACATCGATTTCTTAAATGATTTCTTAAATATAGGCAAATGGAATTAATACAATGTAAGGGTGACATTAGAAAAATTTGGAATAACATTAACAGCTGGATAGGTAAATCAAAAACTAATTTGGATTGTGTAATAATGCAGTATTTGGGTAAGACAGACACACTTAGTAACATATGTACAAATTTCGCACGAACATTTACTGAAGATGTAGAAAAAATTAAGCATCATTGTAAGCTATCGTTCTTAAATCGTGACGACTATGTAAAGCCCTGTGATATATCTCTACGTTACCAAAAAGCGACTTCCAGTGAGCTGGAAAGAATTATAAATCAATTAAGTAGTAGGAAATCACCCGGTATAGATGGTATAAGAATACAAGATGTAAAATACACTCGCGAGCAACCAAATCGACTCAAGCCTTGTCGGCGCACACATACATTGATACAACTAAAATCATGAATGGAAATTATTAAAATGATATGTCATTCGAAAGCTTAAGATGTCAGCTTTAATTTGATATCATTATCATTGAAATCCATCCATCATTTTTGAAATAAATGATGTCTGAATGCAAGAGTAGGAAAAACGGGAATTTAGGAAAAAGGGTATGTGTCTCGTATTTGACAAATTAAACAAAAAAAATTAAAAATAAAATTATTTTATTTAAATCAGTATTTCGTATTGCCCCCTCTAGCCCTAATTACATCCCGCAGTCTGTTTTTCATGGACCTTATCAATTTTTTGACATTTTCTTGAGGAATGCCGTCCCACTCCTCTAATAATGCTGTCTTTAGCTCGTCTACGCTTGAAGGGACTGGATTTCTGGCCCGAACTCTTCTTTTAAGCTCGTCCCATAAGTGCTCGATGGGATTCATGTCAGGACTGAGCGCAGGCCAGTCCATCGTGCGTAATTCGACCTCTTGCAGAAACTGTCGAGTGACTCGTGCCGTGTGGCAGCGGGCATTGTCGTGCATTAACACGAAGTCTTCACCGACAAACCCTGCGTAGGGCACAACATGATCCAGTAGAATGTCGGTGATGTACCGATCAGCTGTTAGCCCGCCTCCTCGGCCGCCCCCAGGCACGAAAACAAGTTCGGTTTTTCCCTCTAAAGAGATACCAGCCCACATCATGCAGGAACCGCCGCCATATGCCACTGTTTCAGCGAAACAACATTGGGCAAATCGTTCTCCCGGACGCCTGTAGACTCGGCCTCTCCTGTCACTGCCATGCAGACACATTCTGCACTCATCAGTAAACAGGACCGATCGCCATTGCGCAACGCTCCAATTGAGATGCTCTCGAGCAAATTGAAGGCGCGCTTGTCGGTGGCCTGCAGTCAACTTAGGGCCCGTCGCAGGTCTTTTTGGCGTCAAGTTGGCTTCCTTCAAGCGTCTTCTCACTGTCCACTCGCTGACAGCCACTTGTCGTACACGTCTCAGTTCTTGCTGCACATCAACGCCCGTAAGGTGTCGATTGCGCAGCGAGGTTGAGACAATGAAGCGGTCGTCTCTCTCTGAAGTGCACCGGTGGCGGCTCGTTCTTGGTCTCCGATTGAAGGCACCAGTCTCTTGGAACCGTCTGTATACTCGGGATACAGAAGACTGGCTCAAGTGGAGCTGGGCAGCGATTGCTCGCTGACTTAACCCTTGTTGCAACAAGGCAACAACTTGAGCGGCTTCTTCTGGTGTGGTATCCATGGGTTAGCGAAAACAAGGAATGCAATTTACGGAGATGTGTACCGGTCAACCTGTAACAAGCAACTGATAAGATAAACCGGAAGTGGGGGGTTTTATAGCGGGAGTAGGTAGCGCAAGTCGTGGATTCCTAAAGAGGTAATTTACGCTGACGGCCAATTAAAATGTGTCAATAAATCAGCGCTTAGTTTTTTTTAAGGTATTGATGTTAATTGAAAGCCTAATTCTTCAGCTTTCGAATGACATATCACTTTTGTAATTACCATTTATCGTTTTAGGAAAATCAATGTATATGTGCGCCGTCTAGGCTTGAGTCGATTTGGTTGCTCGCGAGTGTACATTAAAGACAAAATCAGCCCCATACTAGCCAAATTCATTAACCTGTGTATCCAAAAGGGAGTATATGCAGATTATTTAAAAAAATCTATCATTCGGCCTATTTACAAAGGAGGCAATCATTTGGACTACACAAATTATAGACCAATTGCCATTCTACCTGTAATAAACAAAATAGTTGAAAAGGTAATTGTAAAAAGAATCAGTATTTTTTTAGAATCCAACCATATAAATTCAGACACACAGCATGGCTTTAGAAAATCACGTAGTACAGCGACTGCCTTGTCAAAATTTACAGATGATATAAATATACAGTTAAATAATAAAAAGTATGTTGCTGTTTTATTCATTGACTTCAAAAAAGCGTTTGAAACTTTAGACCACGAGATTCTTCTAAAGGCCATGCAAGAGTGCGGAATTCGTGGTCCTCTAAACAAATGGTTTCAGTGTTATTTAAAAAATAGAACGCTTTGCACCAGTATATGTGAACAGCGTGGGCAAGAAGCGGTCGTTGGGACGGGTGTGCCAACCGGATCAGTATATGGGCCTGTTGGGTACATTATGCACGTTAATAGCATGGGTAGAGTAATAAAGAATTGTAGTGTATATATGTACGCTGACGACACGTGCCTAATGTACGCTGACACCAACTTGGATACTATAGAAAAATGTATGCAAATAGATCTCGAAAATGTTATCAAATGGTCCCACGACAATGGGATTATATTAAATGTATCCAAAACAAAATGCATGCTCCTTCACTCACCATATAACAGAAAATCAATTAGAAAAATATCCATTATTGGTCACACGTATGAATGCTTACATAACAATATGCAACTATGTATGAATTGTGAACATATAGAGTTTGTGGAACAATATAAATACTTAGGTTTAACAATAGATTGTCATTTTAATTGGAAAACCCACATCGATATTGTTTGTAACAAATTAAGGTCTGTCTTATGTAAATTCAAGCAACTTAAATATGTCACAAACCGATCCACGCTGTTTATGTTGTATCAGGGTCGATCTTCAGAGGCATTTTTTTTCGTGTCGGGCTGAATGAACCCATTTTAAAATCGAAAAACGTTTTCAAAATATTTTTTTATATACAATTCGGTGTCTTATCTATGTGATACAAGATTAATATTATGAAAAAGTTTATTTTAAATATTTAAAAAAATATCTGAAACCCTAAAATCCTGATCGCTCTGGGTTGACCCAACTCCCGATTGAATGAAAAAAATATTTTTAAACTGTTTAATGAGAAGGTTTATGCAAAACAACTCATTTAAATTACATAACAAATAGTTATTTTTTATATTCATAAAATATTTTGACTTATATTAATAATACTTTTGCCACAATTTTAATTTAAAAATGTGACCGGGCATTTTATCTCATCGCTCTGCGCGGACGCAAAATATCGCGCTCATCCCTAGTAACGCGTTATAGACACTCTATTCCCCTTCCCTGGGGTAACACCAGCAGAGGTCTATTCGCCGAGGAGGATACCTGTGTGCCACGTTCCCTAGCTCGAACATTACGAAGTTAAGTTTATGATTGCTCTGGATTTGGTTTTCGAATTTTATGATTGCTATGGCACTTTACTTAAATTAAATAGTAAGCTTGTGAATGTGTTTTTTATATGAATTAAGTGATCGTTATGATGTTTTTTATGAGACGTAATCACAACTTTCTACTGCTTTTAATTTCGGCTATATTTATGATTTTGTGACTTCTTCTGATCGCTATGGCTGTGATTGCTCTGTCCAACAAGACCATAGCGATGATATTTTGCATTAATTGTACGTCATAAATCTATTTTAACTAGTAGTAGGTAGCGCACTGTTACAATGACTAATGATGAACTATGCATAGAACCTTTAATTTATAAACTTTCCTGGTTCCTTTGGTCCATAAACGGATTTTGTCGTATTTTATCAGTTTTTATATTGGCATTTAGATAACACAACTTTAATTTTACATGAGTAAGGTCTTCTGTAAAATTTGAGTGGCCAAGATCAAAAATGATCCAGATCTATACGCACAATGGCTTGTGAAGTCAAGAGAGAGTGAATAAAGGAAAAAAGCTCGGGGCACAGTATAGAAAACGATCCAGATCTATACGCACAATGGCTTGTAAAGTCAAGAGAGATTAACAAAGGAATCAGCTTGGGGTACAGTAAGCAGCCAGCAAAAGATTCACAGGAAGAAAAGTAGGCAGTGTTCTCGATGGTATTATATAAAGAAAATTATTGGATAAGTTGCCAGCAATAGATATATCTGAGAACCGTCATCCTCTTTCAAGTGTTCCTCAATCACCTCAATTTTCTCTAGCCTTAAGCACCAACAACGTAACAAAACAGAGATATACCGCAAACTGTAAAACAAGATGTTGAAATGAGTTTAAAAATTATTAATCGTGTGGAAGTTCATTGTCAGACAAGTTCCTGTCTTCCAGAGACCTTTAAAGAATACGAGAATTTGTCTTATTTCGTTTCACCCGTCTCACCGATTAATAGAATAAGAAAAATGACAAGATCTACTGAACGGACGAAAGAACTAACATGCATTGGAAGTGCTTCCTCCATCATCTGTCCCGGTAGTCCGCAGAGCTCAATTATCAACATATCACATACGTCTCAAAAAAGTTTAGATATATTTATCATTCATCATATGATATATAGCCTTATTAAGAAAGATGTAATATAGAGCTAAAAGGGTTTCAAAATCAAATACAAAAATTCAAGAGATGAATATAAGTAATGAACGTATTAGAAGACAGATGAATAGGTTAAAAAATCAAAGTAAAGAAGGTAAACGTTAGAAAGAAAAATGTTGGTTTTACCTCCAAACAAAGATAATGTACTTACAATAAATAAAACATAAGTAAAACTACAGTTAATAAAAGATATGATATAAGCAGCATGACGTCTTAGGCGTCAAACAGATGAGCAGTACTTTGCTGCCGACAGAGCCAACTTCAGCTGTCGACAGAGGCGACTGCAGCTGTCGCCATTAGTCGGCGTTTGCAGTCGACACGTGGACAGCAAAAGCCGACCAATGGCGACAGCTTAGTATGAGCGAAGTGCGCGCGCTACCTTGTCAGTCGACTTTAAATAGACTCAGATGATAGACTTCAGATCGCTCTGTCTATTTGAAGTCAACTGAAAAGACAAGGCTGGCAAGGCCAAAGCTATCGTCATTGGTCGGCGTTTGCTGTCCACGTGTCGATGGCATACGTCGACCAATGTTGGCAGTTGCAGTTGCCGTTGTCTACAGCTGAAGTTGGCTCTGTCGTCAGAAAAATGCTGCTCGTCTGTACGAGGCCTTATATGCCCTGACCTTTTTCTAAAGTAAAACATTATTCTTGCATATAATCTTGTAACACGTACTCTGAATATGACTGAAAACGGCAAAATAAATAATATTTTATAAATTTAATTTTTTTTGTTTTACTACTTTCACCATTTATGATCGCTCAGGCACCAATTATGATTGCTCTGGTCGTGAATTTTTTTGAACTTAAATATTTCCATAACTGTTTGAGTAAATTGAAGGCCAATTGCAAAAACGTACTATTTGAAAATCATTATTTTTAATGTGATACATAATTACCATTAAATATCAATAACTGAAAAGCACCAGAGCGATCACACGAATACGCCCGTTTTGGAGATTGATCCATCATGCACTGGTCGATGCAATTTTGAGCTATGGGCTGAGTGCATACGGGCGTACATTTAAAACTTATTTGGATAAAGTCTTGAATATACAAAGTAGATTCCTAAAGATTATGGTAGATAAAAACACGAAAAATGAATGTAATAAAAACTATATGAAACTGTTTAAAATATGTCATATATTACCGGTGCATCAAAAAGTTCAATATATGTTAACTGTCGAACAATATAATAAAGCAGAGTTTAAGATACCTAAAGCTCCACATTGTATGCTCAGACAAGCTGTAAGAAATAAATACAAAGAGCCTGTGTCATGTAATTACTATGGCGAACGAACACGTATGTTTATAATACCAAGACTATATAACAAAATAATGTTTGAAGAAGATTGTTTAAACTTACATATATTTAAGAAAAAGTTAAAAGAACTATTGATACAAATATTTAATGATCAAATTCAAGATTAACAGCATCACTACTATTAAAATATATACTAGAATCTAAAAAGTTTTACAAAGGAAATAATAATTTATATAGTGTGTAATTTTTAAGTGTGTTACATATTTTGTTTTGTAAAATGAGCGCACAGTGTTCGCCAACAAACTGTCATGCAGTTTGGCGATATCATTTAATATGTATCTAAATGTATCACATTTGTTATAAATAAATTATAAAAAAAAAAAAAAAAAATAAATGGTCCAGAATCGATTGTCAACGTTGAAGCCGATTTAACGATTGATTAAGTCATTTTTAACCTTTATTTATTTGAACGCCATTTAAGAAATCGATGTTCGGCGACTTAGCCGGTAGAGCCCCTGGACAAATCTTTCTGTAACGATTTCCATTATTGGTTCTGTGTCTAGGTGTAATTGATATATGTGTATTTAGAAATATATAAGTTTGTTTATCAGTCGTCGGTTGCAATAACACAGGTTCTGCCTAGTTTGGGATCAGATTAGTTCTCCCAAGATGAACAAGATAATCTTATTAATAAGATCCTTTTGTAGTCATTCATAAAAGGCTTTCAAATCCTAAGTTATTTTGTAGTTTTGATTTAGAATACAGTATGCCCACTATTAGCTTGAACTTGAGACGAACTTTCGACGATATCTATACATCTATACTACAAATAAATAAAATTGAAGTGTCTGATTGTAATATTGAAATAATCGATTTTAACTACATGTATATGAATATATATACGGTACATACCCCAAAATATTTTTTTTACAATTTTTGTCTGTCTGTCTGTCTGTTTTTTCCGGCTAATCTCTGAAATGGCTGGACCGATTTTGACGGGACTTTTTTTGGCAGGTAGCTGATGTAATAAGGAGTATTTTAAGCTACTTTTATTTTAGAAAAATTATGTAATTTTAGAAAATCTAATAAAAAAACTTAATAAGCTAATTAACACGCGGACGAAGTCGCGGGCACAGCTAGTACATAATATAGTTGTTATAAATATAAACCTCAGTTCTAGCCTAATTCAATTTATAAGGATTTATAGCCTCAATGATTTTTGATCGAACTTATTTATTAGTTAAAACCAATAAAGCCCTCCGAAGATTCATCAAAGTTAGATAGTTTGTGATGTAAAACTTTGTTCAAATAACTTGAACTTTGAGTTTAAATTGCTTGATATTGATACTGTAAAATCAATAAGGATGGAAATAGAAATTGCCTAGCAGGCGAACTCATACTGTATGAATTATGCCCCCCTGGTAGAATTTGGTCTAGTCTGTATCGAACTTTGCCAGAAAGTGTATTTACTGAAAAGGGGCGTATATTTAAAATTTCACATAAATCATACAGCCTGTTCTATCTCTGAAATTTGTTTTCTTTTGTAAAATTAATCATGTCATATGATATTATATATCACACTAATATTATAAAGGCGAAAGTTTGTGAGTGTGTGACTGTGTGAGTGTGTATGTTTGTTACTTCTTCACGTCTATACGGCTGGAGCGATTTTAATAAATTTTGGTATGGAATTAGGTGACACCCGGGATTAACACATAGGCTATAATTTATAAAATTTAACACGGGTGAAATCGCGGGGCACGGCTAGTAGAATATAATTTCAATCAAGTGGCCGCCGCGACTCCGCTCTATGTGGTCTATGCTTATGGTCGAAATTTGGATTTCATATTTGCGTAAATGATACTCAATTTCATGAAGAACTTGAATTGTGTTGGCCTATAGGACGGCAATAGACTGTCATTTGTCTGCATAGACTAGAAATTCCACATAGCTCCATAGTAATCGGCACTAGTCCCTCCCTCTTACCCACCACTGTAACTCCTGTAAGCCAGGATCAACAGTGACACACAATGAAATGACACTGAGCGGTGAAGTTCCGGCATTTTTCGGGGAATCGCTTTATTTGTCTTGGATCCCGCAACAAATTTAATCACATTGAAAAAAGGAGGAGTTAGAAATGAATTTCACTTCCCTCCAGAGCAAAGCCTCATAAACGAGAGAATTGCAACTAGAGAAGCCAGCTGCAAAAGCACTGAGGATCATAGTAAGTAGTCTAGCGATGTTAAAGTTTGAAGTTCTCATTCAAAAAATGTTATGTTTCCGTGAGGTATGCCAAGTAACGCCATCCTGATGGGACCACATGTTTATGAGATCCATACCATCAAACCTAGGTCTTAAAGATTTGTCCTTATTCTCCTATATCGGTCCCATTACCAATGAGCACAACGCACGAAACGCGTCGACGCATTATATGTATGTACGCATATTGGATATGTATTCATGCCAAAGGTAATTGGGAATATATAATCCGCTTTGCGAACAATGGCGGATATTAACCTAAATTGTTTTAAAGGAACTTTCATTGCATGTATTTATATTAAATCGAGAGAGAAAAATGCACAGTGTTACGATTGTGGCTTCAGGAGTTCAGGGGCAGAAGTTGTGGTTTCAAAATGAGTCCTCTTGTTTGTTGTTTTTAAGACAATTTGTATATTTCGTGTAAAAAAACTAGAATTACATCACAGAATGCGCGGGCACAATTCGTATGACTACGTTTTCGAATTTAGACAACTATTTTAACTTTTTAAAGATAAAAAAAAGTGTTGCACAGATAACACAAAAAAATAATACTTTCCAGGTTAATAGTTTAAAACAGCGCCATCTACTGGATAAAATGAACACCAACTGCGATAGATGGCGCTTTACGTTAACACACATAGTCATTAAAAAAAGAACTAATGGATTCATACGATTTTATTACGTCTCACAAAGGGATAAAAATAATTTCAATAGCATTCAGCATGGTGCACGTATGAGCCAATGTTCAGTGGCATATACGCTGTCTCTTTATCAATATATACATGGCGTAACATAAAACAGCATATAAACTTGCAAAATATATTACTTACTTACCGTCAACCCAGGCACACCCTGTACCACAACCGGACAACTGATAAACATACCTACTTTTATATACTTCCAAATAGGTACATAGAAATTATAAATAAATTAAGCTTAAGCTCTTCCCTGCGGTCAAAATGAGCTAAAATTAGATTAATAAACCATGCTTAATAATAAATAATATAAACGATAAGAAACAAATTAAAACATTTCACTCATTGCGTGAAACAATTTTATAATCTGATTACCTCCTTTAGCTCTGCCCTGCGGTTAAAATGTACTAAAACATGATTTTGAAACCGTGTCTGAAATTGGATACACATCCTAAGAAACATTAAGAATCCCTTTCAAGTATCCCCTGACGAATGACATCTAACCCAAAACTCTTCGACCAAACTTTGCAACTTGTTGAAGTTCAAAACCATTAAACCTTTACAACATTGGACCCTATCCACATAGCGGATTGGAAAGAAAAGTTCTACCATAAGATCACGATCAAAGAAAACCCAGTAAATTATGTTAATCATAATTACTGGGTTGAAGGCTACATCATCATCATCATTACAGCTTAAATAAGTCCACTGCTGGACAAGCCTCCCTCAAGAATCATCTTGAGGGGATATGCCATAATCGCCACGCTTAGCAGGCGGGTTGGCGATCGCACTATGATGGTCGTAGTACTCAGAAGGAAGCTGCTTCCCGTCCTCTGGTAGATATTCCCTCGGGTCGACTTCTACGCCCCCCACGGGATGAGATGGGGTGATGATATTCTGATTCTGATATTTGTCGCCGTCACCACACAGCAGGCTACATGTAACAGAAATAGGTAGGCAAAGGTAGGCAAGTTCACTGTAAGCCGATTTCGATAATTGTCTTTTTCAGAATGGTCCCGTCTATTTTTTGTGAAAATCGGTGGTCATGTAGAGAAGGTGAAATCAGCTCTATGGCGCTTAATAAGTGCAATTGTAATAAAATATAGCCGTATCATCATCATCATGTCAGCAAAAGTACAGACAATAGCCTCCGCAAAGAATGGGGGATATGCCATAATCGCCACGCTTGATAGACGAGTTGGAGATCGAAGAAAACCACTTTGGCGGTCACCCATCTATGGACTGGCCGCGAGCCTGGTTGCTTAACCTCGCCGATCGCTTACGGACTGGTGAGAGTATCTAACTATGAGCGCCTCGGTTGGCAGACGGGTTGGTGATCGCAGTTTGATGGTCATAGTTCACAGAAAAACGCTGCTGCCCGTTCTTCTGGTAAGTGTTCCTTCGGACGATTTCTACGCCCCCCACGGGATGAGATGGGGTGATGATATTCTATGCCGTCATCACACAGCTAACACATATCCACTGTTTTTATTTAGCAGTTTAAAAAAGGGCTGTTATATTAAGTTTTGGAGCCTTCTACAGTTTTGCAGAAATAATGAATAAAATTGAAATAATAACATTTTATTCATTATTTAATTATAATGTTATCATAATCTTCATTTCAGCCGAGCGTCGCCCACGGCTTGACAAAGGCCTCCCCTAAAGATCACGACAATTGCCATTCTGAATAATTATAATAATAATAATTTTATTGTAGTATATTGTTTTTATTTTAAAATTATTATCAAGCAATGTAAATATAAAAATGTTATACTTATAAAAATAAATAAGTCAATAAATTCTTTGGTCTTTAATGAATCCCATTTCCAATATGCTTTTAAGCGAACAAATAACAAACAAATATTTATTAGAAAAATAATCTATAATCGTAACTATCAAAAATATATAAAATCGTAATAATGGTTCAAAATTACATTATTAGTCAATATACAAATATAAAGATTGTTACGTTTAGCCTCATTCATTAATAAAATATACTATGCATAGGTGTTACTTAAGGTATTGTAATAGTCTTTTCTAGTTATATAAAGAATACTTTTGTTTGGAATAATCATAGCTAATAATAGGACTTAAGTGACTCACCATTTATGCAACAAAGTATATAACAGCAAAGTAATAGATCATCGCTTCAACCTACTCTTAAATCCACACCCAAATTCTTGTCAAACTAGTGCGTAGTTTGTGGTTGTCCAAAAACATTAAATTATCAAACTCGCGCAACTTTGAGCCCAAATCCATATAACCAAAATGTAAGGAAAATGTTAACATAAAATCAATTTACACCGACCACATGTTGCTACAACATGGGCCATAATGGTGCACTTACGTCCAAACTTGCCAGATTTCAGACGCTGCTAAGAATTTCCATCCAATAAAATATATTATTAATAGATGTACAAAATTTTACGTACAAGGTATTTAAAGAGCCTTTTCTAGTTAAAATTCAGAATACTATTGTTTGGAATAATCACAGCTAATAATAGGACTTAAGTGACTCACCATTTATGCAACAAAGTGTAACACCAAAGTAATAGATCATCGCTTCAAACTACCCTTAAGTCCAAACCCAAATTCTTGCCAAACTAGTGCGTAGTTTGTGGTTATCCAAAAACATTAAATTATCAAACTCGCGCAACTTTGAGCCCAAATCCATATAACCAAAATGTAAGGTAAAATGTTAACATAAAATCAATTTACACCGACCACATGTTGCTACAACGTGGGCCGTAATGGTGCACTTACGTCCAAACTTGCCAGATTTCAGAGGCTGCTAAGAATTTCCACCATTTAACATTTTGGTCTACAAACTTAGGTGAAGGTAATTGTTTAATAGGTGCTTCTAAGTGTTTTGGGCATTGATGTTGTGTTTACAATGTTATAATACATGTCGTTACAGATTTACGAGCTAGCGGAATTTTAGTTTGGATTTGAGTTTGTTACGTCCACTTATTTTGTTCTGCCGGATCTTTTCAGTTGGGCTGCATTTTTTTTAAAGTGACGCTATTAAAGACGAAGCCCGCACTAGTTAATCTTATCCCTGTGTCACGGGGTACTTTACAAACATATAATAGATGGACAAAAATTACATCCAGACTCAGAACAACTATTTATGGGTCATGTAAATAGTTGTCCAGCGCGGAATCCGTACCCGCGACACAAAGCAGCGAAACGACAGTCTTAGCCGCTGCGCCACACGTGCAGTCCGGGCATTGGTTAAATTGGTCGTTGTTGGATTAAAGCATGACTGTCGTCATACACTGAAAGTCCGCTCTAATCATAACTTCCTGAATGACTACCTAGATTTAGATGGAACAAGACATACGCAATAAAGTAAAAATATATATTAAAACTTATAAATAATATTAATATTACTGTGGGTATAGACTCTATATCTTTAGTATATAATATTATTTAGAAAAATAATTAAATAGAACCCTCTTACACATGTTATTATAGTCTTATAAAGATAGAAGATTTGTATTTTTGTACTTTTCGTAACGAATAAACTAAAAACTACTGAACCGATTTGAAAATCTAATTATAATAATAATAATATATCCTGGGACATTATTTACACACGGCCATCTGATCCGAAACTAAGCCGAGCTTGTACAGACGCCAGCACATCCAGCTACCCCAATCTGTCAAATTTCTCCAATTGAAGGTGAACCTTATGCGTTTGTGATAAAGTTGAAAATCTATAAAAGAAATTTGACAGATTGGGGTAGCTCGATGTGCTGGCGTCTGTACTATGGAAGCCATATAACTGATATACACATATACTACTTTTCTTTTGTAAATACATACTTATATAGATAATTACACCCAGACACAGGACAAACAGACATGTTCATGCACACAAATATCTGTCCTGGGTGGGAATCGAACCCACGCCCTCCGGCGTGAAAAGCAAGCATTTGCCAACCACGCCACCAGGCCTGTCAAATTATATTAAGGACTAGCTGTGCCCGCGACTTCGTTCGCGTGTGTGTTCTACGAAAAGTACAGTAAGGCTGATTTCAGAGTCGCGCCGGCGAGCGGCGCCGTCCAAACGCGCGCGCTTACAATTGCACTAGATAGTAGTTGCGTTTCATAGTCACGCAGTTCAAACGCGCCGCCGGTGACACGCGCGCCGTCGGCCAGCGCTGCCCGAGCTCCTCTACTGGCAGCTAGCGTTTCAGAGTGACGCGTCTCGCACGCGCCGCTGTTGAGACGCGCTGGCCCCCGGCGCGTGCCGCACGCGTCTCTCTGAAATCAGCCTTATAAAACTCAAGATGCGAAAATCTACTTACACCGCACTTATAACTATATATTTAGCATTAATAAATAAATACCCGTGCGAACCCAGCACGGGACGCTAGTATATCATATAATAGTTACTTTGAAGTATTTATCCTATTCCATTCCGTCGAGCTAAAGTGCATGCGAGTAATTACGAAAAATTAGGATACAGTTAAATTGTTTATAAACTTTCTAATTAAAAGTTCCTATCCGCGATGGCTCAGTGTAAACTATGCCAAATGTCCTTGGCGAGAGTGAAAAGTGACAATATAAAGATTTGTACAGGTGCTTGTGAGGGTGCGTACCATATAAAGTGTGCCACAAAAATCAAAGCACCTCTATTAGCTCCTGAAACTTTTCGGCATAAAAACTGATGTCCTCAGACATGGACTCCAGCGTTTTTTTCATAAGGAACACTATTTCCAATTTTTTGTTAACTTCTGCTAAAAGTTCCCCCGGAGTGGTTTTTGTAATATCCACGTTAGAGGAACAAAACGACGAAATTATAGAAGATAAAGTGAAAATTATAGCCCAAAAACTGGGAATGGACACGGATTTAATATGTGAGGCAAGGAGGGTAGGCGAAAATAAACCGACCGTTGTCCTGATCTCTGGTTCTTCCGATAGCGTAACAACATCGGCGATGCCAGGCACCCCTCTGTCGGAAATAAACGCAATGAGATTCGTAGGGTAAAACCACGGCCGATTATCATCACTATGAATACGCGAACCGCTCGCGATAAGTGGCTATCAACAAGCAAAACTCATAATTTATGCAATGATGATATATTATCAAATGGCAATCAGCAACGAATTTACATTAATGAAGATTTAACCAAGTACATGCGTAACCTCCTGTGGACTGTTAAAAATGAGCTGAAGTCTACGTTTAAGTACATTTGGATCCAGAACAATAAGGTGTTGATTAAAAAGGATGACCCAAATGACAAAAAAATACGAGCGATACGTACACTAAGTGACATAAGCATGTACGCAAGTAACAAATAAATATGTCTACTGTGATGCTCTGATATAACACTGAGAGTACCAAGTAGTTTAAGTTCGATGATCAAAGCTTATATATTAGATCTAATATTAAATATAAAAGTTATTCGAATATAAACAGCTGGCAAGAGGACATACAGCGGTATAATAATAGTTTGAATATTGTTCATTTAAACATTAGATCATTAAGAAAAAATTTGATCAACTACAAGTTTTATTGCATGATTGTTTAGAGAAAATACAGCTTATTGCACTAACTGAAGCTAATATACGGAGAGATGAAATGCCCTTATATAATATACACGGATATAATACATATATACACACGAGAGAAAATAGAAAGGGAGGTGGAATATTGTTATATGCCCAAAATAACTTGAACTTAACTGCAAAAGTTAGAAATGGGAACTACTATGAGATGGTCCACGGTCAACTATTTCAGGAAGGACGGAAGGATATCCATGTATTGGTCGTATATAGACCGCCAAAAACTAACAAACAAGGCTTTGTTGAGGAATTACATTCCTTGCTGTCGGGGATTCCAGGAGACTGTGAAATAGTATTGATTGGTGATATGAATATAGACTTGCTGAACAGGACCACTCGTGCCGGGTGCAGCGCGACCACACAGTACGTGAATAATATGAGTGAAATAGGAATGGAGTGTGCCATCAGTGACGTCACGTGAGAGGAGGTATACGGCGGTATAGTGACTCGGACTTGTATCGATCATGCGTGGGTTCGAACTCAGTGTTGTGCGTCTGCGTATGTGTTAAACTGTAAATTATCAGATCATTACCTTATCGGTGTGTGTCTTGACAATGGTTCTATAAACCCCTTAAGTAATATACAAACCCAATTGAATACTTTAAGTAACAAAAAGGTAATTGAATTATTGGATAATACTATCTGGACGGACCTGTTGAACTGTAAGTGCCCACTTGATTTGTACAGCAGTCTATATTTAATGTTTTGTGATGTTTATAATAAGTCTAGAATACAAATAACCATACGTCACAAGAGAAAGAGTAAGCCATGGATTACGGAATCTATTAAAAACATGATATATACTAGAGATAAACTTTTTCAAAAGTGGAAATTGAGTCCAGGTGATATGAATCTCAGACTTCAATACAATAAATATAGGAATAGAACCAATAAATATATATATAAGGCTAAAAATAAGTACCGTCAGGATGAAATAAAAAAATGTCACAAAAACATTAGGAAAATATGGGGTAAAATTAACTCATGGATAGGGAGAGAGAAACCTAGTTTGGATAATATCATATTGAAATATTTAGGGAAAACGGATAGCACAACTAATATCTGTAATAAATTTTCCACTACATTTACACAAGATATTTTAGACACAAAGCATGTATGTAATTATAAGTTTATGGATAGGTCTAGCTATGTGAACTATAGCCAAGTGTCATTGAGATTTCAAAAAGCCGGTTCAAATGACATTAGTAAAATTATTAATATGTTAAGCTGTGACAAGTCTGAAGGGGTGGATAATATCAGGGTAAAAGATATAAAGTATCTGAAATCCCAATTGAGTCCTGTTATAGCATTGTTTATCAACTTATGTGTCGAAAAAGGGCAATACCCAGAACAATTAAAAACAGCTTTAATAAGACCCATATTTAAACAAGGAAGTCACACAGATTATTCCAACTATAGACCGATAGCAATACTGTCAGTAATTAATAAGATTGTGGAAAAATTTATTGTAAATCAAGTAAGCACCTTTCTGGAAAATAATAGCATATTAACAAGTGTCCAACATGGTTTTCGGCGGGGCCGAAGTACGGCTACGGTTCTGGCTCAATTCTCTGACGACATCAATGAGTGTTTAGATCTCCGAAAGCAGGTGGTGGTGGTCTTCATTGACTTCAAAAAAGCTTTTGACACCCTCGAACACCACCAGCTGCTGCAAGCTATGGAGGAATTTGGGATTGCAGGGCCTATCAACAACTGGTTTCGTGCTTATCTCACAGGCAGGACGCTGCGAACTGTGGTCGATGGAGTTGTTGGTGAGCCCAAGCGTGTCACCTGTGGAGTGCCGACTGGATCCGTGTTCGGTCCCGTCGGATACATCATGCATGTCAACAGTATGTGCAATGTGGTACATAATTGTCGAATATATATGTTTGCAGACGATACATGTATGGTGTATGCTGATAGGGACTTAAATGTAATAGAAAATAAAATCCAAACAGATCTCACGAGTATCATAAAGTGGGCTCATGATAACGGAATAGTTATTAACATCAGTAAAACTAAATGTATGCATATACGGTCACCCTACAATAAAAATATGGTCCGGTCGCCGCGCGTCGTGGGACACACATACGAGTGCCTGCATAGCGTGTACGACGGCAGAGTGATGGAGTGTGAGTGTGCTGATATTGAGGTGGTGACGGAATATAAGTACTTAGGTTTAGTAATAGATACTGATTTCTCGTGGAAAATGCACATCTCAAAACTGTCCGATAAATTACGCTGTGTTCTTACAAAATTCCACCACCTCAGTGCTGTACTGGATAGGGCCACTTTGATTGTTTTATATTATGCACTAGTAGATTCACTGCTCTCCTATGGACTGGCATGCTATGGACGTACATTTAAAACGTATCTGGACAAAATAAAAGCATTACAAATAAGATTTATGAAATTATTAGTAGATAATAAAACAAAATTGAGATGTAAAAGTAATAATTACGAAGAATTGTTCATAGAGTGTAAAATGTTGCCAGTACATGAGAAAGGATTACTATTAGTAGCGTTGGAACATTATGGTTGTAATGATTACAAGCTCATAACGACGCAGCTTAGGCCGCACAGGGTAAGGCAATGTAAAATATTTGAGGTGCCCACTTGCAATAATTACTATGGCCAAAGATGTAACAAGTTTTTGGTTCCAACCATATTCAATAGTTTGCCTTCGGACATTGAAAGTGGTTCGGTTTCGAAACGGTCATTTGGGCGAAGAACGGCGGAATTCCTGCGGAGCGTTGTCGGTGAGAGCTTATCCTTGCCTGCCTATGTATGACTGTGTATTTGGACGAATGGAGATTCTCGCTGACAGCGTTCTCGGAGGTTTTGTAGCTTTCTGGCTAAATGATTGTTTTAGGCCCGAGTTCCTTTCGGTGTCTAGGATGTTAGATGTTAGGCACATGGCTTGTTGAATGTGGTGGGAACTAAAAAACTATATACCCTATAACGCTAATATTAGTTAATTATATAATGCATATAAAATATTTAATAATCTAACTCAATTTATTTAATACTTTTAATTGTTTTTTTTTTAATTTCTTAATTAGATATATATATTTAGATTTTTTTTTCTTGTTTCGCTTGTGTTTATTTTGTTTCTTTATATTACCTAGATACTAGACCAAATAATGTATTTGTTGTAAGAAATATGTAAAAAGGGAGCTACATCTGCCAACAAACTGTTTTGCAGTTTGGCAGAGGTATCAAAAAGTTTGTAAAGGATTTATTTTAAAATGAATAAACATTTTTTCATTTCATTTCATTTTTTTCATTTATCATTTTTATCTCAATATTTTAGTACTGAGCGATACTAAATGGGAAAATATCCTTTTACTGTTATTTAATCCCTTTCACCAATAAAGAGAATATAAGATGCTTTTTCATAACAAAAGATCGTTACAGGTAATCTCTTCTTAGTTGTTTTATTTGGATAGCTGCCCGCGACTTCGTTTGGGTAAATTAATTGGTGCAGTATTTTTATGGATGAAGGTATGTCTGTGACACACTTCATCAACCGACCAGGTCATCATCATCAACATATCAGGACAATAGTCACAGCTGGACAAAGCACTTACTAATTTTCTTGTGTAAATACATACTCATATAGATACTTAGCTGTGTTCCGCGGTTGTACCCGCGTTAAACTTTATCAATTATAGCCTACGTGTTAATCCAGGTTGTCAGCTAACGCTATACCATATTTTATTAAAAGCGCTCCAGCCGCTTAGACGTGAAGAAGTAACAAACATACACACTCACACAGTCACACACTCACAAACTTTCCCCTTTATAATAGTTTAGTGTGATTACGCCCAAAACAGACATGTTCATATGCACATAAAATAGGACGGATCCTAGGCGGGAATCTAATCCATGACCTGCGGCGTGAAAGGCATCTACCAACTACGCCAACAGGCCTGTAAAAGATCGCCACAATACGAACAGATACTACAACTTTAGGGATGATTGTGTATAGTTAACATTCTAACTGTACCATCTCAGTATATATATATGAAAACCTACTGTATGTGCATAAAAGTATCGATTCCTTCTGTAAAAGGAGCGATACACATAACGTAAATACTAGATATAAGAATAATCTCGTATTGCATACTACCCGTCTCCACAAAATAAGTAACTCTTTTATGGGGCAATGTATAAGATTCTATAACAAACTTCCCAATGATATTAGAGAATTGTCTACGAATAAGTTTAAAAGGATTATTAAAGCCAAATTGTGTAGCATATTACAAAATTTCTGATTATTTAAGTGATAAAAGTGCTTGGGATTGAGTTGTTCTGAGTCAACACACATGATTTTAATTAATCTTAAGTATATTTTATTTTAAAAAAGGATTCCTACTAAGTTTTTTGGAAGTGTTTCTCAGTAGCTGCCACGTCATACACTGCACGGTAGGGTAAAAAAAATATGATTCCACATAAATGTAAAATTTTTCCGGAATAAATGATTTATGACTATGACTATGACTAGATGATATCCAGTAGGATACATTAGACAATCCAACACTGGGCACTCAATCAGCAAAACCAATATACATCTTGAATATTCAAAGCCTTTGCGAGTGTTACTTCACTGACACTAGATGCACTTTCATCAAAATATTCCTTTACGAGCAGAAACTGAACTTTCAGCTTTTCAAATACAGTGGAATATTGCTACTGTGAAAACGACATATGTAGTTTATACCTCGAGTGCCAAAGAGCGGGGGTTATCCGTCCATTTGGAGTATTAGATTTATCTCACATGTAGGTACTGAAAGGAAAAATACTTTCAGGATCTATATATAACACACTTTGCTGTGTGGTGACGGCATAGGATATCATCACCCCATCTCATCGCGCGGGGGGACGTAGAAATCGACCGAGGGAATACCTACCAGAAAACGGGCAGCAGCGTTTTTCTGTGAACTATGACCATCAAACTGACGGTCGACGGATTTCAACGGTCACTGTTACCTAGTTGGTATTGCTCCTGCCTACGAAGCTGGTGGTCCTGGGTTCGAATCCCGGTAAGTGCAAATATTTGTGTGATGAGCACGAATATTTGTTTCTGAGTCATGGATGTTTTCTATGTATATAAGTATTTATTTATCTATATAAGTATGTATATCGGCGCCTGGTACCCATAGTACAAGCTTTGCTTAGTTTGGGGCTAGGATAATCTGTGTGACATTGTCCCTAGATATTATAATTATTATACATTACCTGCGATCACCAACCCGTCTGCCAAGCGGGGTGCTCATAGTTAGATACTCTCACCAGTCCGTAAGCGATCGCCGAGGTTAAGCAACTAGGCTCGCGGTCAGTCCATAGATGGGTGACCGCCAAAGTGGTTTAATTTCTGAGCGTCCCCGGGCTTCGGAGGGCACGTTAAGCTGTCGGTCCCGGTTGTAGTCATTAGACAACAGCCGTTGAGCCATGTCATAGGCCTATTGGGCGGCTTGAGCAACTCTGACACTAAGGTTACCACTGCCCATACGATAAGCAAGCAAGTGGCGATTATAGCATATCCACCCATTCTTTGGGGACGCTTTCGTTCAGCAGTGGATATACTTTGACTGACATGATGATATAACCCACTTACTCCAGGTGTGGCGCTATTGTTAAGGAAGCTGTTCCAATACAAACTTGGAGCGTGAAAATTTTGGGTTCCAACTATTTTGGTCCAATATAAATTAATAATAATAATGTCCTCCTAGCCGAATTTCGGCCACGGCGGCCAGTCTCAACAGAAATTAGCCATCTGGGTGGGACATATTATAGTGCTCAAGTGTGTGCGCAAACACAGGAGCACTTTCTGTTCCATCACTCTCATGATCCGATGGGACGCCTATGCGACTCCACCGGAAAGAGGTCAGGTACAGGACCGACGGCTTTACGTGCTCTCCGAGGCACGGGGGTATAATACCGCCAACTTTCAGACTTAGGGCTGATGCTGAGAATTTTAACTTTTTACAGAAAGTCCCAAAATCACTTTTTGGCCCGACCCGGGATTTTAACCCAGGACCTCGTTCTCTGCGGGTGAACACGCTACCGCTAGACCAACGAGGCAGTCAATATAAATTAAAAAGTATCCATAAGATGGCTATTAATTTCTAGATAGATAAACTCTTTATTGTACACCAAGGGAATAACAAATAATAAACACCTTAAAAGTATAAATGATTACTTACTTACTTACTTACTACTTACTTACTATACAATGGGCGGTCTTATTGCAAAATGTGATGTCTTCCAGACAACCAAAGTAAAGATCAGAGAATGGAGTTATTGAGATGGGCAGTTGTCGAGAGATGTACAGATACATTACAAATAGTATCTTTTTGAACACATAAAAATAAATTAAAAAAGAAAATAAGTATATAATCATACATATTACAAATAATGAAAACGTGTGGCGCAGCGTCTAAGACAGTCGCCTCGCCGCTTCGTGTCACGGGTTCGAGTCCCGCGCTGGACAACTATTTGTATGACACATAAAAATGGTTATTCTGAGTCTGGTTGTACTTTGTGTCCGTCTATAACCAATATGTTTGTAAAGTACCCCGCGACACAGGGATTAGATTTCCCTAGTGCGGGCGTTGTCTTTATAAAATTTGTCTTTATAAAAGAATAAAAATAACAATATATTATGTTCCTATTTGCGTTGTGAGTCTTGTAGTGACAGATAGTGATTCTTGACAAGTCTTTGAAATTTTTGCAAACTTGCACGTCTCACTATTAGAGGCAGCGCATTCCACAATCGAACACTTTGTACCGAAAAAGTTTCAGCCACCTACATTAGTATCTAAATCTGTTTGAAAGTGCCTACGTTTGTGCTAAATAGGATGTGCTTAAGATATGCTCAGTTTTTGCATGAGAAACCATTTTTAACGTCAGATTCACACATTATAATTAATGACGTAGGTTGTATGTGCCGTCTAAATTGTGAGGATAATTTTGCAAGATACTATGTAAGTAATGTAAATATATCTGAGTATTTTTTTAATGCTGCAGCCTCTCAAACTTAGGTACATTTCCTTCGGTAATTACTGTTTAAGCATTGCTTTACTTAATTTTAGAGAATTATGGAGTGCATTGTTTGCTGTGTGGTGACGGCATAGAATATCATCACCCCATCTCATCCCGTGAGGGGCGTAGGAATCGTCCGAGGGAATACCTACCAGGGAACGGGCAGCAGCGTTTTCCTGTGAACTATGACCATCAAACTGCGATCGCCAACCCGTCTGCCAAGCGTGGCGATTATGGCATATCCCCCATTCTTTGGGGAGGCGTTAGTCCAGTAGTGGACGTACTTTAGCTGAAATGATGATGATTAGGAATTAATCACCCCGTACTAAAAACTGTGAAGGAAAACATGGTGAGATACAGTTCTCCAAAATGATTTCGATGGCATGTTAAGTTTACCAACCCGCACAATTAAATATTTTAATTGTATATTTTAAGATAGCTCTTACATATTACTATTGTAAATAAATTTAAATATATAATATTATGCACTCAATAAATCTGCATGCCTAACATTAGATTACATATTTACCCAAACATTTTGCACAACATATGTTGTATGTTGAATATCATCATCATCATCATCATCATATCAGCCGAAAGACGTCCACTGCTGGACAAAGGCCTCCCTCAAAGATCTCCACAATTGCCGGTCTTGCGCTATCCGCATCCAGCGTTTTCCAGCGACCCGCACAAGATCATCGGTCCATCTTGTAGGGGGCCTGCCCACGCTGCGTCTTCCGGTTCGTGGTCGCCACTCGAGAACCTTTCTGCCCCAGCGGCCGTCGGCTCTACGAGCTATGTGCCCTGCCCACTGCCACTTCAGCTTGGCAATTCTTAGGGCTATGTCGGTGACTTTGGTTCGCCTGCGGATCTCATCATTTCTGATTCGATCTCGCAGGGAAACTCCAAGCATAGCCCTTTCCATTGCTCTTTGGGTGACCTTAAGCCGCCTGATAAGGCCCATAGTTAGCGACCACGTCTCTGTTCCGTAAGTCATCACTGGCAACACACACTGGTCGAAGACTTTCGACTTGAGACACTGCGGTATTTGGGACGAGAAGATATTACGTAGCTTCCCGAACGCTGCCCAGCCGAGTTGGATTCTACGATTGACCTCCTTCTCGAAGTTGGACCTACCTAGTTGGATGGTCTGTCCTAGGTAAATATAGTTCTCTACAACTTCGAGTGCAGAGTCTCCAACCTTAACTAGAGTGGGTGCAACATGGATGTTTGACATAATTTTCGTCTTATCCATGTTCATTTTCAGACCCACTTGTTGAGAGACTCTGCTGAGGCCATCGAGCATTGTACCGAGGTCGTCAAGGGTCTCAGCCATGACTACTATATCGTCGGCAAATCGAAGGTGGGTGATGTACTCGCCATTGACATTGATGCCAAAGCCTTTCCAGTCCAGAAGCTTGAAGACATCTTCCAATGCAGCGATGAACAGTTTCGGAGATATAACATCTCCCTGTCTCACACCTCGCTGCAAGTGGATAGGTTTCGAGTTCTGGTCCTGGAGTCGCACTGACATAGTGGCGTTTTCGTACAAACACTTTAACACCTTGATATACCGGTAGTCGATTTGGCACCTTTGGAGAGACCTCAGTACGGCCCAAGTTTCGATCGAATCGAAGGCTTTCTCATAGTCCACAAACGCTAAGCATAATGGCTGGTTATACTCTTCGGTCTTCTGTATAACCTGCCGCAGCGTATGTATGTGGTCTATGGTACTAAAGCCTTTACGGAAACCGGCTTGTTCGGGAGGCTGGAAGTCGTCAAACCTGCGTGCGAGACGATTCGTAATGACCCTCGAAAACAACTTGTAAACATGGCTCAGCAGTGTGATGGGTCTGTAATTCTTCAAGAGGGTTTTATCGCCCTTTTTGAAGAAGAGTACAACCACACCTCTGTGCCATGCTTTTGGCGTTTGACCTTCTAGTATGACGGAGTTAAATAACTTCTGAAGGGCCCGTAGGATTGGTGTACCACCCGCCTTCAGAAGCTCTGCCGTAATTCCATCATCACCAGGCGCCTTGTTGTTCTTAAGCTGTTCGAGAGCCATTCTAATCTCGCACAGGCTGACGTCCGGGATGTCGTCGGTGAAGTGTTGGGTTAGTCGTGCTCTGGGATCTGAGGCACAACTATCGACAGGTGACTGGGTTTTCGCATACAGCTGTCCATAGAACCTCTCGATCTCTCCCAGCAACTCAGGTTTAGACGTGACGATTCTGCCATCCTCAGTCTTCAGCTTCGTCAGTTGGCTCTGTCCAACAGACAGTTCTCTTGCAAACACTTTAGAGCCTTTGTTCCGCTCAATGGCTTCTTTAATACAATTTGTATTAAATTGGCGCGTGTCGCGTGTCAAAGACTTTGAGATCTGTCTGTTGAGCTGCCGGTATCTGGTAGCATCATCAGAGGATGTCAGAACCATTTTCCGTCTTTCGTCCATAAGCTGCAGGGTATAGTCAGAGATCTTTTTGGTTCTGTTTGTACGGTGGGCCTTGAAGACTTTAGACCCAGCCGTATGGACAGCTTCTACGAGCCTGTCATGGTATGAGTCCACTTCCTCGCAATCTGCTAGGCATTCGAAACGGTTTTGCAGTTCGAGCTGAAAGGGTTCAGGGTTTTGGATGTGGATGGGTAAAGGTCGGAGCGTAGACTTTATTAGTCGGGACCTCTGGAGCTTGACATTTAGGTTCAATGAGCCTCTCACCAGTCTGTGATCGCTCCCGATTTTAACCGTATTGATCACTGAGACGTCATTGAACACCTGTCTACTCGTCGACAAGATAAAGTCTATCTCGTTTTTTGTTTTACCATCGGGGCTTACCCAGGTCCATTTGCGGTTTTCCGACTTCTTGAAAAAGGAGTTCATCATAAAGAGTCCCTCCTTCTCCATGAAGTCGGCCAACATTTGGCCCCGGGGATTCCGGTCTCCAGTTCCAAATTGCCCCACTTTCAGCTCATTCCCGAATCGTTTACCCAGCTTCGCGTTAAAGTCCCCCATGACCACAGTGAAATAAGAGTTCGAGGTATGTATGGCTCTAGAAATATCCTCATACATGACCTCAACCTCATCGTCGGAGTGCGTCGAAGTCGGCGCGTAAACCTGTATGACCTTCAACGAATACCGCTTGGTAATTCTGAGTATAAGGTACGCAACCCTAGTCGACACACTCTCGATTTTCACTATGTTGTGGACGAGGGACTTGTGGACTATGAACCCAACACCACCTTGGGAGAGTTGGTCGCCTTCCCGGAAATAGAACAGATTCCCGGATTTCAGGATTGTCGTGTCCTCCCCCTCTCTTCGGACTTCAGATAATCCTATTATGTCCCAATGTAACCTGCTCAATTCTTCCTCCAGTTCGATCATCTTCTCGTCGGTCCGCAGTGTGCGTGTGTTGTATGTTGCCAGGGCCAGAGGTCGTCGGTTTTGGTAAAGCGGAATCTGCCGGGGATTCTTAGCACCCCCTGCCCTGCCGTAACCACGGCTGTTACCACGGCTGGGAATAGCAGGGCTGCCGGGGACTGGGGGCCGCGGTTTAATTGTGTCCTTCATTTGAGGGGATCTGCCATAATCGCCACGCTTGGCAAACGGGTTGGCGATCGCAGTAAGGTAGAAATTGGTACTCATGAGAACGCTGCTGCCCATTCTCTGGAATATATTCCCTCGGGACGACTTCTACGTCCCCCCACGGGATGAGAGGGGGTAGTGATATTCTCTAGGCCGTCACCAAACAGCCTGTTGAATATAGTGGAACTATATACAATGTCGCCAACTACTTTGTACCTATATTCTCGCAAATAAATATTTCATTCATTCATTCATAAACACACCCACCACCCACACTCACACATACACACACACACACACACACACACATACACGGACACACACAGGCATGTAAACACTAGCATTTAATAATAATACAAAAAAAACTAAAAAAAATAATGTTGTAACCTAGTTTGTAGTATTGTACCTCGCCACCCTACCCCTATATTCTAAATTCTTTTTTATTTGATGTGTTCCCTAACGTTGTACCTGATCACCCTAACTAACGGCATACAATTTAGTATCTAACTGAACCTAACTCTTATGTGTCTAATAAGGAATACTCCTTGATACTAATATGATCCTAAATTTTCTTAACTTAAATCATGAATTTATATTCTTGCTGGATTTGATTGAAACAAGTTGATTTAAATTGGCCAGTGATTCGTCTAGTATGGTAGGAACCTATGTTGCACATAGTAATCCAAGAACTTTTTGAAAAGGAGAACAAACCAATCAATCCTAAATTAACTTTATCCTAATCATAAATAAACTTTCTAAACTTGAGGTAATTGTACAAGAGTGACAGAACTAATGAAGCCTAGTTTACCCTAAATTAATTACCATAATGGTATCTAAAATCTTATTAGAACTTTATTTTAATATATAAGACCATAAATATGTAGTTTTAATTCTATAATTTCTCTGATAAACATAAAGTTTTCATACTACTTCTTATTGAAGTATAACTTATTTTCATAAGAGGATATTATGTTATTTGATAAGTCCTATTGAATGAATGTCTTGTTGATATTGTCTAATTAGATTATATGTATGTTTCCTAAATTAATTAAATCCTAAATTAAATTCCTAAATTAAATCTTGAAATATAATAGTTTAATTCAGCCATAGTATATATGTTTTCCTTAAAATATTGTTGAGATTGACTTTATATCTTTTCTAGATTATTCTAGCTTGTTTGTAGATTATACTAGAACATCATAATATACAATATTATTTTATTTGCGGCTATGGTACTCGCCCAAAGCATCCCCGCGAGGTACAATAGTCTCCGGCTCCATAGGGTCAAGACTCCTTCCGCGCTCCGGACTGCAAATGTCCTTAACAGGGATACTCTTTTATTCCAATTACAGAAAGGTCTGTGTATGTGTAGTAAGTCAATGTCCTTTGAAAACAAGAGACATGAGAGGGCTTATTCTTTTGACTACCCTAACTTTTACTTATTTATTACAAAATTATATATGACTCTAGTTCATAATATATATATATATATATATATATATATATATATATATATATATATATATATATATATATATATATATATAATATCAAGGAAAACATTTATATATGGATAATATTTATAATTAACCTTATGTAATAACACAGAAGCCTTAATTTGTCATAAGTAACTTCTTGGATTCACCAATGTTGTAATATCTTCAGAAAGCTTATTCAATATAAGCAAGTTAATTTGAGAATGGTTCTAATCGCAACCACTGGTTTGACTGTTAACAAAGTCAACCCATAATAATACTTCATCATTGTATTATTATTATTTGAGTCATCTGCTCAAGGAACTTCGCATTCCTGTCAAGGTTCAACAATTCTTGAACTTCAACATCAATTGTATAAGTAATAGTATCTTGTATCACTTGTGAAGATTTAGTTCTTTGTATTCATTACCCAAGTAATGACCGCTTGATATGAAAGCATTCAATATCAGTAAGAAAATCTGAATATGATTCTAATTGGAACCACTTATATGACTATTAACTGAGTCAATATTAGTGTAATCAATACTTTGAAGGTGTGTTATTAAATCATTTGTGATTCTTGTCAAAAATCAATGATCTCTTGATCTTCAACATGGTAGGTAGAGATGTTTCATAATAACATCATTGGAACTTTTGTAAGGTTCTACTAATCTTCCATAGATCCTTAAAAGACTGCTTTGCGGCCGGTCTTAAGTACCAAGACATCATTATGAAACTTAATATTTCCGGTTAATCCTAAACACAGCACGTCATGTTTGCTGTTGTAGAATAGCCTCTACTATCTTCCATAGAGAACTAAATAAGACTGTCAGTGACCGGTCTTAAACAAACAAGACATCAGTTTTCTCTTCCACTGATAGTACATGTATTCAAAACTAACCCTATAAGGGATTTAACATCAGGTAAATAGTTAACTGCTATTAACCCAGTTAATAATTCAGGAACTTTTAATTAAAGTTATTATATTAATTACTATCTAACATTGATAGCTTTCATTCAATAATAGATATAATTCTGGTTCTATCGTCTAGTTAGTTTAAACATAGAATTAGTTTAAAAGTATTTGTCTTATAAATACATAAGTAATACAACTTTGGGACATCATTCCCATTCATCCCAACATATCCGTGAATGAGAATAGAATTGTTTTACCATCTAGACTCAACTAAAGTTATCGAGCATACGTAATAATGTAACATTGTAAATAAAAGTAAAAAGCCTCACCTGTGTTCAAAGCTTACCAACCAACACGAGATGACGCTTCCTTCATTATCTCTCCTTTAAAACAAATGATACAACCAATATTCAGCCGATCCTCCACTCTAATTACACCAAAAACGACGCTCGCTCCTAAATCTTCTATAGGACTCCTGAAACCACACTTAAAACTTCTGAAACAACTTTTTCTTTCGTTAGCGTCTAGCGCGAAGCGCCGCCATTCTCTTGACAGTCCTCCATATTGCCAAAATGCCTCGTCAATAATGCCACATCCGGTCAGTCTCATTAATTAAATAAATGTAATCTGCATAATCACATAAAAATAAATAGTTAATCTTCTATCAAAACGACAGTTAGTATTATATTACACATATAAATTTATTAATACATTATCCATTATTGTATATGAATAAAAAGTAGTTGTTTTGTGAAACAATCATTTTTCCCGGTAATCCTATAACTGTTCCCATTGGTCGATTTCAAGATTAGAGAAGGGACTAATCTTTATAGTAACTAGTGATGTCCCTATATGTAAATTATTACGATAATTGAACTAATGTTAAGCGTGCTCCACACATATTTGCATCGATTAGTCTAAATTTGATAATCAGGCATAATACGAATTAAAATACTATAAATCAGTTGTTATATTTTGTTTCCTCTAAAAGATATTTTGCAACACGCCAGCTAAATTATATTACGATTAGCTGGACGAAGGATATGTGAATAATCTCAACGTGACGAGCCAGTATGGTTAGTTACAGTATGTACCTTTTTTGCACTTCACCTGATCTATTGCGAATAACACCTTAATTTACTTCCTAGGATACGTCACTGTCTCCCCTTAATACAGGCTAATTAGTAGCCTATCTAGGGGGGCAGCAGGACAACGATTTTGCGTAATGTGTTATGTACTAATTATTATATAATAACTATGTGTATTTAAGTGAAATAAAGATTTATTATTATTATTCATTCAATTTTGAGAGGAGGCCCTACAGTGTGTCAGATATGGTCTGCATTATTATTATTTTAGTGAAATGTGAATAATTGCCAAGCTTAAGTGGCAGTGGGCATTTCAACGAGCCCGCTGCATGTGGGTAAAAATAATACCAGCCATTGTGTAGATCCTTGGGGTAAATAGTTGTCGACGAGTAAACGTTTTTCAGCTGACATGAATTCGAAAAGTTAATGGACCAAAATTAATATATTAGTTACTAGCTGTGCCCCGCGGTTTTACCCGCGTTAAGTTGTATAAATTATCACTGCTCCTCCTCTATAGGTAACAGCGTGATAATATGTAGCCTATATGTTGACCCGACCTCTTAGTAATATTCACACAAAATTTGAAGTAAATCCATACAGTACTTTTTGAGTTTAGCCCGGACATACATACAGATAAACAGACACACAGACAAAAATTCAAAAAAATATTTTTTTGGCTTCGATACCGTTTGTAGATCACGCCCCAAGTATCCTTTTTAAAAAAGATTCAATGTCCAGTTTAGACCTTCCTACGATTTTATTATATGTATAGATAGATTAAAATTATATTATAATTTGTATGTTATTCGTAATAATATATTTGGATTTGGTGAATGCGCGTCCATACGGTTGTTAAACGCTTAAATAGGACACGAAGGCTTTCCAATTCTTTTGCGATGAAGTGTACCCATATGGTTCCATAGCCATAAGA
Organism: Pseudoips prasinana; assembly: GCA_951640165.1. NCBI lineage: Eukaryota > Metazoa > Arthropoda > Insecta > Lepidoptera > Nolidae > Pseudoips > Pseudoips prasinana. Next base: position 34,783,023 of record OX621247.1, read on the forward strand.
AAAGCCATTAAAAAAACTCTGTGGCCCGTTGGATTATAAAGCAATTACAAAATTGTATTAAGTTATACTAATACCTATAAAAAAGTGTATAAGAGTCTGTTTTTAGCACTGTTATTCGTTAAGTAACTAAAAACAACGCCTTTAAACTTTCATACCAAGCCAACCTACAAAACAAAACAATTAATTTGAAAGTAAAATTTAATCTTTTAATTCTACACGGGGCCATAATAGAAAAGCGGGTACTAGGTTGACATGAGCGTGCAAGAGGTTGTTTTTAGTAAAGTTAACAAGAAACTTCATTAAGGGGTGGGTATCCCGTGATTAACGTTAACATTATCGTACATTGAACGCTCTTCTACGTACACTAGTGTTGTAGTAAAGTCGATAAAGTTGTATAATTTCTCATTCTGATTACAAAAAAATCGCATCGGTCACGAGGCTCCCATGAAAATTTATTTGTTTATAATACATTTAATTTATTCTTAAATCTAAATAATAATAATAATGTATACAACTATATTACTACAAACATGTTCCGACTATTTACAAGCGCTTTTTTAAAGTCTACGTGAATAAAAACCTTTTTTTATTTTAAACTCTTGACCTTGCTAATATGAGTCAGCCATGCTGGGAATAGACATGATATCAATTTCAAAAATGGAATCATGTATGAATGATTTAATGGATGGTTCTATATTTGAAATATTATTTAATGATACGGCTGTTTGAAATAAATGTTTCTCAAATGAAAAAATGTTTCAATGTTGGTAGTTAATTTTATAGTATTGTTTGTTTTTACTCCTGAGACCATCTCATCCCGTGGGGGGCGTAGTAGTCGTCCCGAGAGAATATCTCCTAGAAAACAGAAAACAGCGTCTCTTAGTGTACTATGATCATCATATTGTGATCGCCAACCTGTCTGCCAAGTGTGGCGATTATGGCATATCCCTACAAATGGCGGACGCAATTCCAGTGTAGAAATCTCTTAGAAAAGGTCTCGGATCTCCTTTGTTCAGTGGTGGATGTCTTTAGGCTGATATAATGTTGGTGATTACAACTAACATTTTCAGGCAATTTATTCCAATAGCTGTCGTAAATGACGATATGCTAAATGAATGGCAATGTAGATGGAACATCGCAAATATTCCATCCATTTCTAAGAGATTTCCACAATAGGATATGCCATAATTGCCACGCTTAACAGATTTACCACTTGAATACGTGCAATAAACGCTTACTAAAACTAAAATAGGCAGTAAAATTAGCGATAAAAATGCAACCGGCAGTGCATTATTTCGCTCAAATAGGAGTCCGACTGGGAAAGTACCTCCCCCTTACAGAATACATTCCTAAATAATCTTTCTAATTTTATTTTATTTTTACTTTATTGGGACATAAAACAGTTACACATTAGGTATAGTTAAATTATTTAAATATAAATTTTAAGAATAGGTAAACGTGTAACCCACACCAATGTCCGCGAATTAATGTTAAAAATAGGTAGTAATAAATGCGTGCATTAATTAAGCAGAGAAGTACCTATGTAGGTACTAGTGAGTAGGTATTAACTATAACTATTTTAGTAGTTCAGTAGCCATTTTTTTGAACTTAAAGTGCGATAGTGCAAAAATGTCCAAATCGTGGAAGTGTGTGTTATACGTTTCCACAATGCGTCGGAGAGGCACCCGTGCGCCAGCGTGAGTTCTGCACCGCGCGGTGTGGAACAGCCGGGGCACGCGTGCCTCTCGACGCATTACAGTTCTAGGTACAATATAACATAAGTTGTTAAAATAATAACATTAATAATTTTAATGTTGTGTTTCTGCGTGTGAGTAAGGTCGCCAGAACTCATTGGGGCCAGCAACACTTGTTTCCTGACTCTTAAAGACCGGCAACTCACTCGCGACTCCTCTGGTGTTGTGAGTGTCTATCGGCGGTGGTGATCACTTGCCATCAGGTGACTCACTTGTACGATTGTCGCCCTCTGATATAAAAAAAACAATATCCAGCCATTTATTTATTTATTGGCTCACCAACAATTGTTTACACTTATTATAAGTTGACATTGTAACTAACACATAAGGAATTTATTCTGAATTATATTATTATTACAGATTACAGGATAAATATGTTTATAAACAAGTCTAGTGAAACAATCACTGATAGGTAAGCACCGCATGTATAAATGAAACATACATTATTATAAAAAAGATACAAAAATAAAAACAAAGAAAACAGACATAATCACATTATTCAGTTTTTTTTCATCGACTGAGTCCCAGCTCTACCGTTTGCAATCTAGTATAACGATCGGCTATTAAGAGGCAAGTAAGAGTGGGTAAGACGTGTTACAGTAACGAGTACTTCAGGTATTACTAGGGATAGATTTACTGAACGATACGCCACGTAAATACTTCCATGTTTCTTTTTCCGGATTGCAAATATGTTTCAGTCGATGTTGTCAAAGTCAATGAGTATATTTTATGACTGACTTTGGAATTAATACCCCGTTTTTATGTATAACCTAGAACTAATGTTTTACTTATTGCTTTATTAGTATTTTAGTAACTTACTAAAGAAAGTACTTGTTTTAAATTCGACCATTAAGCTTCTCTTGTCAATGACTATAGACATTAAAAACAAATAACATTAATCTGTTCTCAGTTTTGACACCTATTTTGTCATCTCTTCTCAGTTTGTCACCATATCAAAAGCATGGCAGTGTGTGTAACGTATTTTTATTAAAATAATTTACTCCTAATGCCTATTATATAAAACCTTTTAGTTACTGACAAAGTGGCTTAACTTCTTAGTGTCTCCGTACCTTAAGCTGTTCATCTTGATTGTAGCTAATATAAGATAAGATAAGATAAATACACTTTATTGTACACCATTTACAGGACACATTTTATTATAGTTACAGTTAATTATAGAAAGGTGCAATTGGCGGTCTTATCGCTTACAGCGATCTCTTCCAGACAACCTTCAGTTGGACCATATTGTAAGGAATTTGGAGTAGCGGTATAGTGTATGGTGTAAGAATTTGGGTGATAGTAACTTAACACTAATAGTGATATCTACTTAGTTGTAGTACTACCACTAATTAAAATACTTATAATACTAAAACTTATCTATATCTAAATACAAATAATAATAAATAAATAATATTCTAACACACATATATATATATAATATATACATACATACATAATAATAAAACATATACATAAATACCTGTAAAATAAAATATGAATTAATATATATATAACCAGTTATGATGGAAATATTAATTATATCTAGTAGGGTTATATGGTGGACAAGATAAAGAATACTACTGTGATAAATAATGTTTTGTCACAAGTGTTTTAAATGAAGTTAAGGTTTGAGCGCGTCTTATTGTTACTGGTAACGCATTCCAAAGACGAGCAGCTAGAACTGTAAATGATTTGCTGAAGAAATTGGTGGAATGCGTTGGTAAGCTTAATTGCAGGTTTTCTGATGATCTCAGTGACTTTGAATGCGTGTCATTGAGGAACTTAAAACGTTCTTTAAGATAAAAGGGCGTTGAGGGATTAAAGAGAATATTGTACAAGAGAGACAAGATATTTGCATTCCGACGAAGGCGGATAGGAAGCCACTTGAGTTTAGTACGAAATTCTGAAACGTGGTCATATTTGCGGAGTCCAAATATGAACCTAATGCAGACATTTTGGAGACGCTCAAGTTTGTCAAGTTGTTCCTGGGTTAAATCGAGATAGCTGGCGTCGGCGTAATCGAGAATAGGAAGAAGGAGAGATTGTGCAAGCGCAATTTTTGTGGTGATAGGCAAAAAATTACGAAGACGCCGCAAAGACCCTGCTGAAGCAAAGAGTTTACGGCTGACTTCCTGTAATTGCGGAATCCATGAGAGATCATGGTCTATTAAGATTCCCAAGTTCTTAACTTTTGAACCAGTGGTATCACAGTATTATTTAATGTAATATTGGGAATTTGTGACCAGTCCACTCTACTCCGCATTCTAGTACTGCCGACTACAATCGCTTGCGATTTGGTCGGGTTCACGGTAAGCCCATAGCTATTTCTCCAGGAAGAAATATGTGCAAGATCTGTGTTTATGTTACGAATAGCTTCGAGCAGGTTATCGGGAGATGCTTGACTATAGATCTGGAGATCATCTGCATAAAGGTGGTAGTATGAAACTAATTTATAGGAAATCGCATTAATGAATATTGCAAACAAAAGAGGAGATAAGACGCCACCCTGTGGCACACCAACAGATGTATTACACCAAGAAGAATAAGAGTCTTCAATGCGTATCCGTTGACGTCGGCCAAACAGGTAACTGTGAAACCAATCAATTACCGTTGGAGATATGTTAAGAGAGCGTAAAATGGCGAGCAATACATCGTAGTCTATGGTGTTAAAGGCATTACTGAAATCTAGCAGACAGAGGACTGTGAGTTTGCCATTCTCCATGCCGGATCTCATGTCATCAGTAATGTGTACTAACGCTGTAGTCGTACTATGACCCGGACGGAAGCCGGATTGGAAAGGATTCAGGAGAGAATTTTTACAAAGAAAGGAGTTGAGCTGGTTATGGATAAGGCGTTCAAGTGCTTTTGAGAGGAAGGGCAGTATGGATATCGGTTGGTACTCAGAAAAGGATTGAGGATGGGATTTTTTTGGCAGCGGAGTGATTTGGGAGTCTTTCCATTGAGATGGAAAAGAGCCACTGGAAACGGAATAATTAAAAATATGGGTAATAGCAGGAAGGATTTCATCTAAAATAGGAAGGATCATATTACGACTAACACAATCACTACCAACCGCGTTAGAAGTGAATGATTGAATACTCTTCTTAACATCACAATCGGTGAACTGACTAAAGAAAAACGGTGAATGATCAGGAGTTGGAAGCAGTGACAGATTTCTTATAGTATTCAATTTAACTGACTTATTAATATCAGACGACGATGAGAAATGTTGGTTCAATAAATCAAAGTTCAAGTCTTTTGGAAAAGTTTCTTGACGAGTCTTTCCAACTCCTAGTGATCTAAGAAATTTCCAGATCTTAGCTGGGTCTCCGTTTTCCACAGAGGTATGGATATGTTGGCGTTGCGCTTTCCTACACACCTTATTGCAATAATAATACATCAATATAATCAGCATACCTTTATCCTTGCTCCCGTGAGTGGCGTAGAAGTTGATCCGAGGGAATATCTCCCAAAGAACGGGCAGCCGCGTCTCTCTGAGTACTAAAACTATCAAAATGCGATTGGTGAGTATGGTATACCCACATACATACATACATAGACTCACGCCTGTTTCCCAGAGGGGTAGGCAGAGACAACGGATTTCCATTTGTCACGATCTTTGCACACGTATTTTGCCTCGATTACTGTCATTATATTCTTCATACACGCCCGCCGGTTTAGGGTACTTCTGACCTGCCCTTTCTTGAGAACGTCTCCGATTTGGTCAGAGAATGTTTGACGAAGTCTTCCCCTTCCGGTTGTTTCATTCACACAGGCCAGGTATACTTTTTTGGTCAATCTTCTTTCACTCATTCTTTCTAAATGGCCAAACCATCTCAGCATTCCTTTTTCAATCTTTGTGACTACATCCTCTTTCACACCACAACGCTCTCTTACATCAGTATTTCGAATTCTATCTCTCAAAGTCACACCACACATACTTCTCAAAGCTCTCATTTCCACTGCATTTATTTTACTTTCATTTTTTTTCTGCCCTACCCAACTTTCACTTCCATACATTCAAGTTGGCACTAACACTCCATCGTGCACGGCCAGTCGAGCCTTCTTTGAGACTTGCCGGCTACTCATAAAGGCGTTTAGTGCCCCATTCACTCTGTTCCCCGCATTAAGTCTTCTAACAATATCTTTTTCATATTTCCCATCTATCGGAAACAATGTTCTCAAATATACAAACTCTTTCACCTGCTCGACTTTCTCTCCTCCAATCACAATATCACATGCTGCCGTGTATTCATCCCTCTCAAGTACCATTACTTTCGTCTTACCAACATTCATTTTCATCCCTCTCCTTTCAAAAGCTTCATGCATATTTGTTACCATCACCTGCAACTCGTCGTCGTATGGCATACCTATCCCTCAAAATTATGGACACAGCTCCATTATGGAATTCTGTTGAATGGAACTAGGACTTGGCCAGAAGTGGACGTAATTAGGCTGACATAATGATGATGATCTTCCTAAAATCCCAAGGTGAATCTGTGTTTATTCCGGCACTTTTAATACAACATTGCAGAATTGAAGCTATAGTTAGTACGAGCAATGTTTGCTCTTTAATAGATAGCAACTTAAACGTGAAATAGTAAAAAAACTAATTTTGGAAATGTAATTTTATTTCCAACACATAGGGTTTATAATCCAACACGTTTAATGTCGAACATTGTTTTCTTACTGAATAGGCTGTTCAGAGGTTGAGCCCCAAACTAAGTATATTTTATTAAAATGTTCGTGAATATCTATATTATTATAGCCGCTGAAACTTATAATCACATACCATTAACATGGTTTTCTGACCCAAAGTACGGTTTGCAATTTAAACAAAACATTACCCACCTCTAAAATTCTCACTAACCTTACCTACCACTGCAACCCTGCCTCCTAACGAGCTCTTTTAGCTCACGTTGCTATTAAAAATGAATCAACTACTGGGGCCCCAATTTGGAATGGTTTGTTGGAACATTGTGGTACATTTTTATGGTAAATTGGACGCGGGTTAAGTGGGGTCTGTTAACGTATGTGGGAGGGTGATAATCTTGGCTTAGTGTCGCCTGGCAAGGGTACGGTCGACAGGTAAAGTGGATCAAGTCAAAGGATAGAAAAGTGACAAGGACTTGTTGTGAAGAGTGAAATAGTTGTGTGAATAAAAACTATTTACGAGTAATAATAATAATAATATCCTGGGACATTATTCACACACGGCCATCTGACCCCAAACTAAGCAGAGCTTGTACTATGGAAACCAGATAACTGATATATTGCATATACTATTTTTCTTTTGTAAATACATACTTATATAGATAATTTACACCCGGACTCAGAACAAACAGACATGTTCATGCACACAAATATTTGTCCAGGGTGGGAATCGAACCCACGACATGCGGCGTGAAAGGCAGTGTATCTACCAACCACGCCAACAGGCCCGTCAAAGAGTCTCGGAACTATAATTCAGAACCGATAATTTTGATTAACGTACTTATAAAACTTGGAATTTTGCCCGCGGCAGGCATTAAATTATGAGCAACTCAGCACTGGCAACGACATGCATGCAAATTATGCTGTCGCGGTGCATGCTTTATTTTTTTTTATGACAGAGGGCGACAAACGAGAAAGTGGGTCACCTGATGGTAAGTGATCACCGCCGCCGTCCATGGACACTCGCAACACCAGAGGTGTCGCAGGTGCGTTGCCGGCCTTTAAAAGTCAGCAAACAAGTGTTGCTGACCCTTCCCCCCACCCAAATGAGCTCTGGCGACCTTACTCACACTCGGAAACACAACATTAAAATTATTAATGTTATTATTAAGGAATGTCTTCTGTAAGGTGGAGGTACTTCCCCAGTCGGGTTGCTCTTTGAGCGAATGAACGCTATGCCTTACCTCTCCTTTCATTCAATAATAATCATTATATATTTTTTAATCATAGTCACAATGCTTACCTCAATTGCGTTGACTTGGAGTGTCATCACTCCAGTTTATTACCTACCTCTACCTCTCTTAAAAATCTTGATTGGCTAAGACATCATCATCATCAGCCTGGTTTCTATAACGTTGACATTTGCAGAATTTACCGTAGTCACCGCGAATAGCATGTGAGTTGGCGACAGCAGTTACGTGATAGTTAGCACACAGGAGGAGTTGTTGCCTGACTACCTGGTGTATCCCTTAGTCGCCTTTACCGACTCCCACGGGATGATAATATGTGGTGGCCCAGTTATTTTTCTCGACCAAGTACGGTAAGTAGTAGGCTAAGTATGTTGTATGAAATCGCCGAAGGATATCGCTATAAATAAAATAGCAATACTTATGTATTTACATCTATACATATAATAAAATCGTAGGAAAGTCAAAACTGTACATTGAATATTTATTAAAAAGGGTACTTGGGGCGGGATCTACAATAGATATCAAAGGCAAAAATATAGTTTTTAGAATTTTTGTCGGTTTGTCTGTTTGTCTGTAGGTATGTATGTCCGGGCTAAACTCAAAAAGTACTGCATGGATTTACTTCAAATTTAGCATGAATATTACTTAGAGGTTGGGTCATCATAATATAGGCTACATATTATCACGCTATCACCTACGGGGGAGGAGCTGTGATAATTTATAAAATTTAACGCGGGTAAAACCGCGGGGCACAGCTATTCAAAATAAAAAGAATAATTACTTAAGACAATGACAACGCTGACTGAAGAAGTTATGTAACAGTAGACTGAACCCTCAGAAAAATTTAATAGGTTGAGGAGTACAAACCATTTTGCTGGTCACTATACGTACTTGAATTATAGATAGACCCAATCCTAAATAAATGGAATATAGTCCAAAGAGATAGGTCCTAAATAAATAAACACTTATAGAATTGATAGATGGTCTGCCATTTTGCCTTTTATCGAGAATTCAATTTAGAATTGATAAGAAGTTCCATTTACTTTGCAAAAAGTACTTAAATGTAGTTATTTATGTGAATTCAAGCGGAGAAATTACTTACGACTAACGACAATCTTTGTGCCTCGGAAAGTGGCGAGATCAAGTCCATGGTTGGTACACATTAATGATGGGTTATGATATGTGATATGACAGGTATATAGGAGATACATTCAGTCAAAAAAGTATCGGGAATGGATGATGTGTTTATGGTTCCAAATTCAAATTTTTGTTTTTTTGTTGTAGTTAGATTGGCACAACTGTTTTCCATTTTGGCGCGGAGTTTGAGTTGCATCTGTTATTTATATTAAATACAGTGCTGGTTTTATTAATATCATATATAGTGTGTATTGCGAATTTCATAATGGACAAAATTATCGAACAAAGAGTTAGTCTTAAATTTTGCATCGCTAATGTTTTGATGAATGGATTATTCGTTGGCGTAAGTGTATCGTTTCTGAAGGAGCATACTTTGAAGGTGATAAAATAAATTTGGATGAATAACAAACATTTTGTATATTATTGATCTTTTCCCGGTACTTTCTTGACAGAGTAGTATTAGGAACTAATCTTAATTTTTGACGCAACTGAGGTGAACACATGTGTAAACTAAAGATATTTTTATATTCTCTTTAATGTAAACTAAGTCGATTTACATCGATAAAATACAAAAGGTTTTTATTCAAGGTGACTTTAAAATTGCGCTTGTGAATAGCCAGAACATGATTCTAGTAATATAGTTATTTCTAGTTGTACACGTATTGTTAAAACATTTATTAAATTTATTTTATAATAGTACCTAATGATATTTAGCTAGCTTGTATTAAGTTATAGTTAAGGAGATTATGTTTAGGTTTCATTATCGAAATTTATAGTTTAAGCTATATATTGTCTGAATGGTTCTGTATATATAAAGGTACGAATTCAATATTATTATTATGATGGATCTTGTGTTTACAACAACGGTCGCGCTTTAATGCTACCACCGGATCCAATGCGCCCCAACGACAATACAGCGATGCGATAAACAAAACAGATCAAAACAAAACAACTTCCTGCTGCAACAACGAATCAACAAATTAAGAGTAAAATTCAGGGTTTAAGTTAATTATTATTCACCATCCAAATCGGTTGTTCATTATTGTTATAAATTAAGATACACATAATACTAATTACTTTTTTAGATTTTGATATCTCTTTGTTTTATTATCCTGGGACATTATTCATACATGGCCATCTGATCCCAAACTAAGCAGAACTTGTACTATAGAAACCAGATAATACTACATATACTACTTTTCTTTTGTAAATAAATACTTATATAGATAATTACACGCAGACTCAGGACAAACATAAATTTTCATGCACACACATATCTGTCCTGGGTGGGAACCGAACCCACGACTTGCGGCGAGAAAGGCAAGTATCTATCAACCACGTTAACCAGCCTGTCTCAATTTAAGGTTGCCATTTAATTTTGCTGTACATATTTTGTTATTACCATAATGAGTAAGTAGCAATAGTAGGACAAATTGCTGGTAAAACCTGTGAAACTACTTATTTTGTTCACTGCTTACTATTATTTTGTAGGTTTTATAGTTATACTCCAGTTTGTTTGTATAAAATGCTTATCATAGAAGATATAATGGTTTGTTTTGGTCGTGAATATAACTTTGAATCAATCCGATCCGACTTAGATTAGTTACGATTTCCTTAGTTGTGCGCCAAGTGGTACAATGAGTGAAACTGGTTCCATTTAGTAGTGGAAGAATATTTTCAGTAAAATCATAAATTTTCTATTTTGTAGTATAATAAAATTTGCATTCAAATGTATTTAGGACCGTACCAGAAGTATTTCATATTGAATATAATTATCAAAGTCGGTTCTCAAAACACGGAGAGAATGAAAGTTTCTTTTTGTACGTACGTTACCCAAACACAAAATACAGGTGAATAAAAAAATACTACTTTTAAAGTCGCCTAGAAAAGTTAATACGCTAGAGTCAGAGAACATTAACAATGCCAAGTCGAGCATATTTTTTTCTGAGCGGTATGACAGCCCTATACTAAGCCAGTGGGTGGCTAAAGTAATAGGCGCTGCTTGATTTCATTTTAGATTATTAATATTTACTAACATAGGATATAAGACCGCTAACTAACAAAATATGTGTTGATTTATATCTGTAATAAATGTTTATTATTATTATTCCAAAAAAAATTACGGCTTAAGAATAAGACCTTTATTTAAACACTAGCTGTGCCCGCGACTTCGTTCGCGTGGATGTCGGAACTTAACAATGTATTTTTAGTGTAAAGCGCTGTGGGAGGATACCGATACAATTTCTTTTTTAATTTTATTTAGTGCTTCTTTATTTTACCTGTGGAACCATCTGGAGCGTACACAAAAACGTTATTGTTACGGGTTGTTTACGCGTGAAAGAGCTACGTATAGTTGACCATAGGAAAAGCATCCAATACTTAGGTCCATCACCGCAACGGATAATGTCTAGCTTTATTAATCGTCATGGCATAACAGAGACTGACTGGGAATTGCACTGGTAGGTATCCTTGGAATAAAAACAATATCACCGGCGCCGCAACCTGTTAATATTTCAGCTTCGATAATGTTTTGCTGCAGATTTGTGACTTTGAGCCGAGTGCCGTTACAAAGTTTGGAGGGACATAAATTTCTGAGGAGAATTATTGGTACACCGATTTTTAAAACTATTTTGTGGGCTGGAAGTCCGGGTGTGCTGAGGGAATCCAAAAATTCTACCGGGTAGTGCGTGGCGTCATCTTCTTCCATACCTGTATTTATTGAGCTATATTCTTTACTATTCCCGGACGCATGAGTCAATATTTTGAAATTAATTGCCGCAGCTTGGTCATTCCGGGGAGTCAAAATAGCTCGCTGACATAGCCAAGAACCAGCTTGATTGCCAATGTTTGTGGTATCTCCGTACACAGAAGAAATTAGCTCCAGCTGTGATGTAGCGTAAGAGCAGAGATTACCAATCAATATAACTTTTCCATCTTCTTGTACGGGGTATGTGCCATCGCCAATTTTTTTACAATTAATTGGCAAACTCATGTGCATTTTCGCAGCCTCTGACTGATCAGGTTCCCTCCTATACTTATAACTATCTCTTGAATAGCCAATAAGGACCTGTTGTGACAAATTTCACGTACCTTGTCAGGAATTTCTCCATCAGTATTTAGTTGTACATGTCTCATAAAATCTTCAGCAAACTTGTCATGGTACTTTTGCCATAACTGGTTAGCACCCGATAACGCACAAAAGGTCAATAAGATGGCAAACAAATGTCGCAAGCGATGTGGAGTATCGCTCACGTATCCTTCCGCTAGAGCGTCATCCCAATGCTGACCTCCATCTAATAAATGGCGTGCTCGGCAAGCGGCTTGGTATGTGGGATGTTCAATATCATCCATTTTACGGAGCTCAGCTAAAGACGTAGGTCCTCGCACTACATGGACCATGTGAGCACGCCACGTGAACCTGCCCGCCTTCCTTAAGTTAATTCCAGCTAACTTGACAGTTGGACTTTGCGATATGTTGATGGTTATCGCGACACACACTTTTATAGGGAACTTACAGTATTTTAAACTGAAAAGGGAGATCATTTGCCACTAACGGAATACGTGACACTAACACTGTTTCTCCCTGGGCGGATCCAGGCATAATAGTAGCCTCTATAACACGATGCAAAGCTTTGACTTGAAGCCTAGTGCCGTTGCAAAGTTTAGGTGGCTTCAAATTCCTCAGCACCATTATAGGTATACCCACACGCAACATACATAGGGGATGTATGTTGCGTGTGGGTATACCTATAATGGTTCTGAGGAATTTGAAATATTATTTGGAATATTATACGCCCTTAGGGGTGGAAATTCCTAAAATCCTGAAATACATATTTTTATTTTTAACGAAAAGGCCATACCAATTTTCATGCTTTTCACTTAAAAAATTACACACTTTTCATACAAACTTACATCCCCTATTTTACGCCCTTGAGGTGGAATTTCCAAACATTCTAAAATTTTTATTTTTAGCCGAGCTACTATATATAAGTTTCAATGCCTTTAACTACAAAAATGACGGATTTTCATACAATCTTTCATTCTCTATTTTACCCCCTTAGGGTTAGTATTTCCAAAAACCCTTCCTTAGTGAATGCATACGTCATAAAAGTACCTACCGGCAAAATTTCAAGTCTCTAACCCCAGCCGTTCAGGCTGTACGTTGATATGTCAGTCAGTCAGTTTCCTCTTTTACATAGGTAGGTATATAGATTTGTGTTGAGAAAATTATGAGAGACAGGGTTAATTTACTACATTCAATCGGACAGGCTCAATAAAATTCGAATCGTTTATACATTCGCGTTACAAACGAATCGACAGCACAAACTTTCGATCGACTGACATTATAATTTAAAATTAAATTATAACAAATCCAACCTTGTACATAATTCAATTTGCCCAAAGAAAACAGAATATTTTAATAACCAATTTTGGACAACCACATACTTCTAGCCAACCAAGACCTTATTTCGAAACAATTTGGAACATTCAAAGCCCTAATGTTAACACCGCGAGTCAAAAGCAATGCACAACGACATCTATCGAAACAAAATTCAACTATCAAGCACAACGATATCTATCGAAATAAAAATCGACTATCAATAATTTAAAATTTAATTACTGAAATAAATGTTCTTCCTAATTATAATAAATCCAACCTTCTACATAATTCAATTTGCCCAAAGAAAACAGATTTTTGTAATAACCAATTTTGGACAACGACATACTTCTAGGCAACCAAGACCTTATTTCGAAACAATTCAGTACATTCAAAACCCTACGTAATCATGCAATCAGCAAACACGGGCAAATCTTAACACCGCGAGTCAAAAGAAATGCACAACGACATCTATCGAAATAAAAATCAACTATCAACGTAGTTCATTCAGAAAAGAGATGTCATAATATGCACAATGACATCTATCGGACAGTTAGGTAGCTCAACTATAAACATTAGTTCATCTTGAAGTAATGAAATGTGTGTTATTTTTCTTCATGATAACTTTAAAATCTAATATCTTTTGATAGACTGAACCGATTGCAATAAAACAAAAACTAAATGTTACCTCAAGTTACGCTCAATCGTTGTGTATAAAAGTTATCTACATTGCTTTAGTATATTTTACGTGATACCCGAACATATAAACAGACAAACAGACACACAGACAAACAGACAAAAATTCTAAAAAGGCTGGAAATGGGTTCTATTGGTTGTTCTTTAATAATCTGGCAATTTTTTTTGGATTTTCTTTTGATGTACAAAAAATATTTTTCTACAGATTTATTATAAGTATAGATAATATTAAGAAAAAATATTTATATGCGTATATTACCTACATTCATTTACCGCTGTCGCCTTTTGTCTTTTCCTTTTTTCTTTAACTTATTTTAGTTGTTTTGTGTATTTTTTTTTTTTTTTAATTTTAGATATAAGTTCACAATCTATAACTCTCGTTACAGCCATTTAACCTGTTTTCCCCTTTCTCTCGTCCATCCACACCATACCCTGGTATGGTGTGGATGGACGAGGGAAGGAAGAAATTGCATTAGCGATAAGACTGCCCATTGTGCAAGAATGTGTTATTTGTGTCTAATTTATTTTCGTTTGAGTGTGAACAATAAAGCCTATTGTATCTATTCTTTTATCCAGTCTTTCCAGCGGTTTCCAGCGACCCACACAACTTTCACAGGAAACCGCTGGATACAGATAGCGCAAGACCGTCAATTGTGGATATCTTTGGTGGACACCTTTGTCCAGCAGTGGACGTCTTGAATAAATGAATGAAACCAAACTTTTGCTTCACAGTTTGCTCTCAGTACACCCTCAGCTTACAGTGGCAATTGGGCGTGGATCTCAAGTAGGTCAATCTGCAGTTGAGTGGCGATCTGTTTAAATAGGATGACTCTATTTTATCTTTACTTCTGCACAATCCCCATTTGGATGTTTACTTGTATTCACAAGGACATTCGGTTATATTGTTTTTAATGTTGTTTTTAGGGTTCCGTAACGTACTCTTATATGATCACTGTGTTGTCGATTTGTCTGACAAGACCTTTTATCCCAGGACGCACGAAAGTATCGAGTTGAAATTAAAATCATATACTCAAGTGTTCAGACCCTTGAAGCTGTGAAAAAAGACAAATTTCAAAGTTAACGTTGAAAAAAGAGACGACCGTTTATGCCTAACCTGGAACTTTTCAATACCTACCTATAACAAAAAAAATTAGGCATGTTATATCGTCTTATACTACAAGTATAGACATAGGTCCCAAAACTATGCATTTCTAATTAAATCGCAAAAATCAGGTATAGGTATATAAAAACTAAAATATATATAATTTGTACTTACAAATATGTACGTAGCCTACGGTGATTGAGTCCAACTCGCACTTGTCCCGATTTTTACAACCACGTCGGCAAAATACCATACAACACACATGGTAATAATACCTATGACGCTAGTGGCTCACAGTATCACTCACGCGTTGCCGATCCTTTTCTTCATCCTAACAAGCTCAGGCGACCTAACTCACATCCAGGTCAACATGACCGAAATAAATTCTGTACACAGAAGCTGCTCAAAATCAAAAAAATGTGCACTTGCCACTTAAATATAGCTACCGGGTAAGGCGACCCAGAGGTCTCATATAGAGTACCTAGAGCCTCATTTAGCCTACCTAAAGACTCAAAATTTTGCTAATAAACTATGAAAATACTGTCTATCTAGCAAATATCACCAACTTATATTCCAAATATCCTTGGAAAAAAGTCAAAAGTTGAATGAAACAAGACAAATTTTAAGCAGATTCTCATTAATATGCATTCCGTATTAATATTAAGTTAAAAAAATTTATATTCGTGAACCTCGTAGCAATTTTTAAAGGCACGTGGTTTTCCGGGTCTACGTTCTCTAATGAATCTTAATGGGGAAACTTTTTTGTCACTTTTTTAAATTAATAAAAGAGAATTAGGAAAAGTTGCTGGACAGTTTTTAATTTTAAATGCTATAATATTTTTCGGTTTCAAGTTCGCACGGTATATACCTAAAGTAATTTCTATAATTTAACAAATTGAAGAGGATATCTTCAATTTGTTTATTATTCTTGATTATTATGCGTTAAAATTTATGCGTATGGGTTTATACAGGGTGCCAGCTAACTCCATACCAAATTTTATTAAAATCGCTTCACCTGTTTAGCCGTGAAGAAGTAACAAACATACACACTCACAAACTTTCAACTTTATAATATTAGTGTGATGATCTTTTTTAGGGTTCCGTAGCCAAATGAAAAAAAACGGAACCCTTATAGATTCGTTATACCTGTCTGTCTGTCGATCCGTACGTCACAGTCACTTTTTTATAAGAGCTGTACTGTTGAAACTTGGTAAGTAAATGTACTCTGTGAACCGCATTAAGAATTTTACACAAAAATTGAAAAAGATCAATAATTTTGGGGGCTCCCCATATATAGAACTGAATCTCAAAAAAAATTTTTTCGTCGTACCCATTCATGTGAATAGGTCTTCAAAAATGATATTGAGGTTTCTACTATTATTTTTAGGGTTCCGTAACCAAATGGCAAAAAACGGAACCCTTATAAAAATAAATAAAATATGTTTATTTCGGGTAACTAATTGCGACCCATAGGCTGAAAATACAAACATAATAAAATACAAAAACAAAATTAATAATTAGAAATAACATAATAAAAATAAAAATAATAATAACACACACGATACTAATTGATTAAATTGATAAATAAAAATTTGTACATATAATTAAATTAAATAACGCTATATTTAGATAGATTGAAATTACGCCTATATCCCACACTTTATGACTTGCCTCTGAGAGCAGTGCTGGATATAGGGGCAATCCAATCGATCCGCGATCATCATCAGGACAGTGTTAGAGCTGGCCCGGACTCTGCGCACCAGGGAGGCGCACCTTTTACGCATCGTAGCGTGAAAACAATCAGTGCGCGCATCCGCAAACATGCCCGAGGCGCTGCAGAAGGGGGGCAGCCTCAACACTCCCCTAAAAGCGTTATTATACTGAACGCGGAGGGCACTGTAGACCCGTTGCGAATATGTAGCCCATAGGGAACAGGTGTACAACGAGGTGCAGTATGCTCTGAAAAGCGTTATTTTTACTGCGACCGAACATCGTGCAAACCTGCGACCCAACATGTTCGCCCTTCGCGACAGCGCCCTCCGTTCCCGTTCTATGTCAGCATGATCCTCGAGACCAACCGTCACTATATGCCCTAAATATTTGAAATTATCAACCCTTTCAAGTTGAATACCATTCAGTTTTATAGGTGGTAGATAAGGTGGACATCTAGCACCGGCGGTCTCAAAGACCATGTACTGGCTCTTGCTGACATTATATTTCAACCCATGGTCACAGGCGTATTTCTCACAAATCCGTATGAGTTTTTTCAAACCACAAATAGACGCACTTAGGAGCACAGTGTCATCTGCATAGGAAATGTTGTTGACACAGACATCGTCAATATGACAGCCGACACTGCGTTCACTGAGCTCGATGATCAGTTCGTTCATGTAGAGATTGAACAATGTGGAAGATGTCAGTCCCCCCTGCCTCACGCCACATTTTTGCCGATACGGATCCGACATTGCTCCCGCCCATCTGACGCTATTGACCTGGTGCGAATACCAGTACTTGAAAATTTTTACGAGTTCACGTGGTACCTTACTGTCTTCTAGTTTTTTCCATAAGATGTCATATGAGACAGAGTCGAAAGCCTTAGACAAGTCGAGAAAACACGCATAAACTGGAGTCTTGCGATTCGTGTAGTATCTGACAGTATGCTTAAGACACAATATTGCACTTTCTGTTGAGAGTTGTGGCCGAAAACCAAACTGATTATCGTGCAGCTTTGTATAGTTTTGTAATTGTGAATTAAGCAAACCGTCAAACACTTTAGACATGACCGTGGCTAATGAAATAGGCCTATAGTTATTTTTGTCAGCTAAATCTCCAGTTTTGTTTTTAACTATAGGCACTACTATTGTTTTCATTAGGTCCATAGGCAGATAAGAGTGACTCACGCACAGCGAGTAGAACATTGCTAGTACTCTAGATGTATGAGGGCCACCGTGCTGGAGGTGTTCGATGCTCAGGCCGTCATGGCCTGGGGATTTTCCCCTTTTCATGTCCTTGAGAACTTTAGCCACATCTTTAGCATTAAATATTATGCTCACCCCTTCGCATGATGGTGTCATAGCATCCATGCCTACCGTCGATTTTAAAACCGGCTGTACAGAAAAATGGTCCTTAAAAATATTTGCTATGTCCTTGTGGTCATTCACCCCATCGATGCTCACAGGCAAGCCAGGGCGCACGCTTAACTGGTTAGTGTGTTTCCAAAAACCTCGGAAGTCTCCTTTGGAATGCTTTTCAGCAAGGGTATCCATTTTTATTTGGTCCTGATTATTTTGGCACCATTTCAGACGTGATTTAAATACCCTTCTGGTTTGCCACATATCATCATAAATGAAACCAGACTTTGGTTTACCACACGCAACCCATTCAAGGAACTTTACCCTGGCCTGTCTGTGCGCATCGGCGACGTGCCTGTTCCACCCCGCTATGCGTGACCCCCTCCTCTCGGCCCCCGTGCTTCCTCGACTCGCCAAGGATGCGCTACGAAGGGCGGTCACAATATGCGAGTATAGTTTGTCGAGCACATGCCTGTGACCAGACTGGTTACAGAAACCTTTTGCACAAGTTATACACTCTACAGGAAAGTCAATATTTCTCAAGCGTTTATGACACTCGGTTGTAAACTTTGTAATCTGATCCTTGTTTCTTTCCCCCCATACTACACCATTGTTATTACACTTTATTTTAAAATTTGATTTGGGTGTCAATAAAGCTAAATTACACTCAACAATGAGAGGAAAATGGTCAGACCACAAAGTGTCATATTTTACATACACATTTGTGACGCTTACTTTAGCAGATTCCGTTACTATACAGTGATCTAACCAGCTACAAGATCCGTGCGCCTCACTAATAAAAGTGTACGTATCCGAATCGGAACCCAAAAATTCGACATCAACACAAGACCAACATTGCTCGGTACAAAAATTTATAAGTTCATTGTAAAATAATTCATTCAAATCTGCATTATAATCCCCTAGCATAAACACAGATTCGACACCATAGTGTTCAACAATAGCACTTACCGTGCTTAAGCAGTCCGTAAAATCCGGTAATTTCTCCACTGTATTTGTTGGCATATAAATACTCATAACTATCACAGGTCGATCGTTAGTCATAATTTTTATTGCACACACACGAGCATTATTGCAACTTAACACTGACACTTGTTGGAATACACTACTTCTCCACAATAGGGCGACACCACCAAAAGGTCTTCCTTTTAAAATGCCCATGCTTGTATCCATAGCCGACGTGCCTGTGTATCCGAAACCACTGTCAATTCCGCTCAGAAAAGGTATTTCCTCAGGCAGTAACCAAGTTTCTTGCAACGCAATCAAATCACAGTCGCGGCACAACTCTCTGACACTGTACAGAGAACGTTTAACGTTCTTACAATTAAAACTAGCTAGTCTACATGGAAGCTTATTCATTTCGGTTCTTATTTAAGCCATCAACAGTTGCAGTTCTGTTCGTGTTCGGATGTTTAAAATTCACAAACCGTCGGAATACAATACCACTAGGCCATATGTTTTCATCTAGGAATAGAGGCAACTTCGATTCAGATACAAAGAATTTGTATGCCTTATGATCTTTTTCCCTACGCATATGTATTCGCTCTAAACATACCGTTTCTTGTGTTTTCGTTTGAATGTATTTCAATATATCATTTTCAGAAGTATCGATGTGAATGTTGGTAATAAATATGGGGGTTTTCCTGTCGGCCGCTCTAAAGGTACAATTCATGTCACGAGCTATCCCTGACTTGCCTAGGTAACGATATTTAGGCCTGTTTTTACCATACCAAACCTTTTGCCAGCTTCCCGCACTATTATTATACACATCCTGTGACGTTCCGTTGATATATGTCTCATTACTCCGCTCAATCATACTCGTACTACGGTTATCAGTTGTAATCAGCTGACTTATATTCTCTACGGCAGTCGCCGGCGGGCTCGGCCACTGAGGTAACGTCACACCTGCGCCGGGCAGACCGGTTTCGCATTCACTAGGCTCGTGATGTATGTGGCCTGCACCGCTCAACGCTGTCGACGGTTGTCGCGGGTTGCATGAGTTGAGTTCTAACTGTTTTTTACCCACCTGCAGACTTTGACAATATTGATTTTGTGTTTTATTCAAAATTACGTCTTTGTTATTAACGGTTTGGTTGCGATAAGGTTCATTCAGTCGGTTTTCTTGTACAGGATCATTTACTGTTAAATCCACGTTCGTTGTAATTGTAGATTTAGGACATGGTGAAATATTTCTACTACTCAGTAATTTTTCCTTGAAATCCCTCAGGTCTTCTTGAGTAACATACCGTGACTTCATATCTTCAATTGTAGCTTGTAGTCGAGAAATATTTTTCAAAAGGTTCGCGCAATCCAAATGATTGAAATCGAGGGGTGGCAATCTATCAAGTTCTCGAGCCACGAACACTGGTATTTCGTCAGGATCAGCGGACTTGAATAAATTTATAATGTCCGACAAGTTTCTTTCCTCCTTACCCTTGTTTTTCCGTAGGATGTTTCGCGAGCTCGTTTGTACAGAATCAAATAAAAGGGTTTTCGAGTTTTTTATTTGTTCAGTACTAAACGCTGAGGTACAGATCCGAACCATAGTCTCTTCGTCCATAACCGACACTTTATTTTGAATGTACGATAACATTTCATCGATTACTATGTTACACTGCGTACACTTTAGAACATTCGACATGATTATTTACTCTTAATATCTGCGCACCGTCATGAGTCAAAATCACGCGTGCGACACGGATGAATGCGCGCGCAAGACTGGGATATTACTGGGATATTACTGGGACTTATAGATTCGTCATGTCTGTCTGTCTGTCTGTCTGTCCGTCCGTATGTCACAGCCACTTTTTTCCGAAACTTCTCTTCTTCTTCTTAGCGTTTCGATGGCAAACTCGTCAAATTTTTGTGGCCCAGAACGTGGCCACACTGATTGCCCTGCTTGTGGCACTTTTAAGATCGTGCCATGAACATGTGGCAGGGCAGGCTGGGCAAGCTGTTAGATGGGCCATGGATTGGACCGATGCTCCGCAAATACAGTCCATTTTGGGGTTGTTCGAAACTATAAGAGCTATAATGTTGAAACATGGTAAGTACATGTATTCTGTAAACCGCATTAAGATTTTTACACAAAAATAGAAAAATAACAATAATTTTGGGGGTTCCCCACACATAGAACTGAAACTCAAAAATTTTTTTTTCATTGTACCCATACATGTGGGTTATTTAAGGATAGGTCTTTAAAATGATATTGAGGTTTCTAATATATTTTTTTCTTACCTGAATAGTTTGCGCGTACGACACTTCTAAAGTGGTAAAATGAGTGTCCCCCCCCCCCTGTAAGTTCTAAAATAAGAGAAGGATAAAACTAAAAAAAATATATGATGTAAACTAAATTTACCTTTCATTTAATCAACTAAAATACTTGCTGGTACGGAACCCTGCATGGGCGAGTCCGACTCGCACTTGGCCAGTATTAATTTTTTACCTTACCTATGCTTTCCTACTGTTAGGCACAGGCCTCCCTGACCAACTACCGAGCTATGCTCCAATGCGTTTGAGGCCGACTTTAATGACACCGTCTATTTTTGTGCATCCACGTAGTGGATCCTGGTCTACTTTACCTGGGCAGATATTCGGCCAACATCCAACCAGGGGAGCGAATCATATTAATTGATTATATTTTATGTAGAATATTACCTATCTAGTAATAATGATAGCACTATTCCTTAAAAGTATTAGACACTTTTGAACTCCTGCAATCGACTATGTAACAAGCTTTTATTAAAATATCGGATTAAAAGCATCTGCTGCGAGATGTGAGCATAATTTTTTTAATAATACAAATTCATTTATTTAAATTAAATCAAAATAAATGAAATTACAATTTCAATATTTGATAACCTGATTAAAATTTATTTTTGATTACATCACCACAAACACAAAAAAGGAAATCTCTCCTACATCTTATACATAATATGTAGGTATGTAACTGAGGAAAAGATGTAACCTCCGCCAATACCACAGGAAAAGTCCGTAACCTACAAGGAAACATCGCTAGAAAACTGTGACTACTGGCCCGCATTATTAAACCCTATATAACTCTTCCTATTACTTACTTATTGGTGCTGAAATAGTCTACAGACTTGCAAATATTTCAGCAGCACGGCAGAACCAAGGCAGCCGCAATTGTGCCTATTGTTATTTTATTCATTCATTTTATTTCCTAAACCGCCAGAAAAATATGTGTTAGCCTACTACTAATTCCTAAAAAAAGGACAAGTGGGCTAAGGATGTGACCGAATGGTGTCCAAGACAACACAAAAGAAAGAAAGGGAGACAACGTCGAAGATGGGAAGACGACATGAAAAGAATAGCAGGAGCCACATGGAGAAGGAAGACACATGACCGCATTTTATGGCAAGCTTTAGGGGAGGCCTATGCTGAATAGCAAGACAATCTTCGCGAAACTGGTGTCGATATCAAAGAGATTGTATACAATTTTATAAGATTGTTAAATAAAGGCTTTATTATTTCAAATTATTTATTTAAAGTTCTTATTTTTTACATATTTATATCTATAAAATTGAAATAAAAAAGAAAACAATAATATATAAATAAATATGAAAAAAAATAGAGGTCCTCCAGCGGCGAGGTTTGACGCCCTAGGCCGCCGGTGGTCAGGGCGACAGAGTAAGGAACCTTCTCACACTGCGTGCCGTTCCCATTATTGCCGCCTTTTGTATCCGACCCTTGACCCAGTGATCTAGCGAAAGCCTCTTAAGATGTTGGTCGAGGCTCTTCGCTATGAGACCGTTTACGGAGACGACTATCGGGACAATTATTGTTGAGTCCACATCCCACATGGCGGTAACCTCGTGAACCAAATCTAAGTATTTTGACAACTTGTCAGTCTCGGCTCTTACGACGTTATCGTCAAATGGGACAGTGATATCAACAATAAATTCCCGGCGCTCCAACCGGTCTACCAAAACGATATCAGGCTTATTGGCAACAATAGTCCTGTCTGTAATGATAGACCGGTCCCAGTAGAGTTTGGCACAACCGCTTTCGAGAACTGGTTCCGGTACGTACTTGTAGTACGGCACTTCGGAGTCTACAAGACCATACCGAAGAGCAAGCTGCTGGTGGATAATCCTGGCAACTTGGTTATGCCTGTGCAAGTACTCGCCGTTGGCAAGATAGGAACAACCGGAAACAATGTGTCTGATGGACTCTCCGGGACGGTGACACGCCCGACAAATGTCGATGGTACCGTCCTTGAAGATGTGCTTCCGATAGTTCCTCGTCTTGACAACTTCATCAGCAATTGCACAAGCAAAACCTTCAGTTTCACCAAATAGGTCACCAAAACGTAGCCAGGCCACAGATGCTTGTAAGTCCACATGAGCACTATGTAGGGCCTGGTGGAACCTACCATGAAGCACCTTGCTCTTCCATACGTCAATTCGATCGCTTTATTATTATTATTATTAATTCCTAAAAATATCAATAACTCCAGAACACATGGTATTTATAACTCAAATTAATGAAAGGTCTTCGTCGCATGAATTATAGAATTCAAAAATATATATTGAACACATAATAGTATTTAAAAATAATTTACAGAGATATTTATAATTCGTCGCGTGCAGGCTCGCCTGTATGCAAGAAATGTAACTTTGAACTTAAACTTATTCTAGAGTTTATGGCACCCCTTAGACATAGTTTACGAATAATATTTAAATGGTATCATGAACTCTAGAACTAACCTGCATGCAACAAAGAACATTAATTTATTTGAGGTCTGCTTAAATTACCAAATTCCTGGAAATTACTCTTGTTATAGTATAAGATATATTAAATGACGTTTTCTACATACACTGGGAAAAAAATGCGTATTATAACAAAAAGACGTGTGGCACTCGGAGACTGCCGCGGTAAAGCTATTGCATTGCATTTTTTTATCAACTTATGCAATTATAATTATTTTTTATTTTATAATACTGCATTTGTGATAATAATAATAAAATGAATGTATATAGAGTATTAACTCATTTACTTTCACTATTTTTTCGTGACTTTCTTCATTAATAAATGCACTTGGTTTATTCATATTTAAAACACTTTGTACACAAATTATACGAGTACAGATATTCACTGTTGTACGTAGATGATAAATACCAATACACCTATATACTTTCTCACAAACAGCTGATTACAGTAGTTTTCCAATACAACCAATGCCACCTAAAGGCGGGTTGCTGAACTAAAGAGACAAGCGTGATATTTCAAAAAGTCATTAAATGTTCTGGTATTTATCGATAGATGGCGGTCGGAGTGGGGGGTGTTAGGTTTTTTTCGTTACGGAATTTCTGGATTCGGTCCCCACGCTCAAGGCCCGCGATAGAAGCTATGCAATAGCTTAAAAAGGCAACAAAACTCAGTAATCTCAAAAGTCGGACCTACTAACATGTGATACCCAGTACCCTAACGACAGGTTTCGTGGTGTTGCATAGTTTTTATGATACATATGAGCGAAGTACTTACTCCATTATAAAATACATTGAGTACTAATGACTTAATGTTAGTTGCAGTGTGCCAGTCAGAAAGCATAAAACAAAATAGAAATGTTTCGGAATGCGTAAATGAAGTCCTTTCATTATGAGGGTATCATATGAAAGGGCTTCATTAGCGCATTTCTCTTGACCGTACGTACTTTAAAATTGATGACCGCCCACTACAGCCTTTTTGCATTATAAATATAACTTTATTTTATTTTTATCTTATAAATTGTACGTCGTTAGCATTAGTAGATGCTGAAATATACCACTGTGGCATACGGACGAACGGAATGAATCGCATCTTATGGATTCTGTTTTACTAATTTGGTACCGAATTCAAAAAGAACGGACCAGTGCGTTTCGTCGGACTCGCCCTTGAAGGGTTCCGCAGCAGCAAGTATTTCAGTTGATTAAATGAAAGTTAAATTCCGGTTTACGATTTAAGACGTATAAAAAAAATACTTGCTAGATCTCGTTCAAACCTATTTTCGTCGTTAGTTTGCATGGTAATGTACATAATATTTTTTTTTTTTAGTTTTATCTTTCCCTTATTTTAGAAGTTACAGGGGGGGGGGTCACTCATTTTACCACTTTGGAGTTGTCTCTCGCGCAAACTGTTCAGTTTAGAAAAAAATGATATTAGAAACCTTCATCATTTTTGAGAACCTACCCCCTACCTATACCCCACACGTATGGGTACGATGAAAAAAAAATTTTGAGATTCAGTTCTATGCATGGAGACCCCCCAAAATTATTGTTATTTTTGTGTGAACATCTTAATGCGGTTTACAGAATACAACTACTTACCAAGTCTCAACTGTACAGCTCTTATAGTTTCGGAAAAAAGTGGCTGTGACATACGGACGGACAGACAGACATGACGAATCTATTAGGGTTCCGTTTTTTGCCATTTGGCTACGGCACCCTAAAAAGAGGTAGGGTGGACGGTATTGCAGGTTCTAGAGGTAAGGCGACTTGGGGCCTACAGCAGGTTGCTCGTAATGGGAACTAGAAATAAATTCAAAACGTTTGGCTCTTCTAGTAGCTTGTGTAGTCGCCATATCAGAGAACATGTTCTCAAAAGATTTTCTACATCCAAAGAAGATCGAAAACCAGTTATTTGACCGTTTTACTATTCTATAAACATAATAATATAGACGGCTGGTCCGCGTGGTTGGTAGATACTTGCCACTCACGCTGGAAGTCGTGGGTTCGATTCCGCTAGCTTAGGTTAGGATCAGATGGCCGTGTGTGAAAAATGTCCAAGGATATTATATGTTCAAACCAAGCCAATATAATATCTTCAAAACAATATCAGTTCATACATCCACACACCCATTTGTCTTCTAGCACAATATTTTCTACTTCCTTAAGTCTTCCCTTATACGTATATACGAAAGAATAACTCACTTCGTTTGCCAAAACAGAGCGATCGTCCTCAAAACTGGGTCAAGCTTCTAACTACTTCTACAAAGATCCATGGCACAAAACAATAATACTACAGAGAGAAAGTCGTTGGACCTTGAAGATTGCACTACAACTTTCCATCTGTTTCTTTTGAAGGAAAAGCGCAGAAACTTTAAAATTTCTAGTCCTGTTTGTCTTTAAATACTATCTCACGGAAAATGAGTAAAGTGACAATGTACAAAACCTGAATGCTGCACCATGTATTCTGAATTGTTAAAAATTTCACGAGTTTTGATTGCGTTGAATACGTGCGTTAAAAAACGGGTTTACTAGTTGTTAGATGCAACAATGGGCGGATAGCCTCTCTCGCTCCGATTTTCAGGCCTGTTGCCGTCGTAGGTCGTCACAATAGGTACAATGTTAGGGCGTAGCAATATAGCTTTACAATGATAACATACTAGCTAAGCCCCGCGGTTTCGCCCGCGTTAAAATTTAATAATTATAATCTATGTGTTATTCGGATATATAATAATAATAATATCTCGGGACAATGTCACACAGATCATCCTAGCCCCAAACTAAGCAAAGCTTATACTATGGGTAACAGGCGACGATATACATACTTATATAGATAGATAAATACTTATATACATAGAAAACAACCATGACTCAGAAACAAATATTCCTGCTCATCACACAAATATTTGCACTTACCGGGATTCGAACCCAGGACCACCAGCTTCGTAGGCAGGAACACTACCAACTAGGCTACGGTGACATAAGCTATATTTCTACAAAGTTTCATCAAAATTCGTTTAGTAGTTTTGGCGTAAAAGAGTAATAAAGGAAGAGCTCGCAGATGGTAGATTTTTCCTACTTACTTGACACTTATCATCATATTTTGGACTATTCACACAATATCTTATAAATTGTTGCCTATGTGTTATTTTGATATATAAGCTAGAAAGAGTAACAAACATTCATACTTACAAACTTTCGTGTTTATAGTATATATATAATATTAGTAGCATTAACATTAGATTATTATATGATGATTATGATGATGATGAATCGGTACTTTGTTAAATCGTATTAAGCTATACAGTGAGTAACACATTTTCCTTATTGGAGTGAAATGAAATTGAAGGGGCGTTCGTATCTTTCTCTCTGCGTATATTATTGTTGGGGGCACCACAGGGGTGCATACTTACATTTATTACTCTTATTTGTTTACGATAGTCAAAGGTATAGAGTAGTAGGTTTATGGGGTTGATGGTATATTTATTCATGAAAGGATAGTTTAACTAGATACTTACAATGAAAATTAATGGTGCGTTTACGGAATAATGTTCTATTGAATGCAGACAGTAGAATTACCTTATATTTGCTACCTTTAGTAGCAAAGGTTGTTAAGGGAAAAAGTCACAAAAGGTGTGTCAATCACACTAATATTATAATGGCGAAAGTTTGTGAGTGTGTCACTGTGTGAGTGGGTATGTTTGTTACTTCTTCACGTCTAAACGGCTGGAATGATTTTAATAAAATTTGGTATGGAGTTAGCTGACACCCTGGATTAACACATAGGCTATAATTTATAAACGCGGCTAAAACCGTGGAGCACAGCTAGTAATGCATAAAAACTGGTCAGGTATGAATCTGACTTACACAAAGAGAGTTCCATATAATCGCGAGACTATAATTTAACTTATACTTTATTTTATTATCTGTTGTTATAACGGTAATAGAAATAAACAGTCGTGTTAATTTTTAATATAATAATAATATCCTTGGACATTATTCACACACGGACATCTGATCCCAAACTAAGCAGAGCTTGTACTATGGAAACCAGATAACTGATATACTACATAAATTGTATTCTTTTTAAATACATACTTATATAGATAATTACACCCAGATTAAGGACAAACAGACATGTTCATGTAGACACATATCTGTCCTGCGTGGGAATCGAACCCGCGACCTGCGGTGTGAAAGGCAATATCTACCAACCACCCCAAGCGGCCAGTCACTCCTTCACTAGGGAAATTAATCCCTGTGGATCGGGGTACTTTACATACATATAACTGACTGATACAAAGTACATCCAGACCCAGAACAACTATTCATGGGTCACACAAATAGTTGTCCTGTGCGGAATCAAACCCAAAACATGCAGTGCTGAGGCGACTGTCGCAACCGCTGCGCCGCCCGTATATTACGGTTCCTGAGATACTTCCTACTAGATGAACGGAGAATACAGGCTTAGTAGTAGTGTTCCGTTGGTACTTTTGGGAAAAGAACTGTAAAAACAATTTTAATTATTAATTAATTTATAGCTTTCATGTGTTTTTTTAACAAAAGTCTTTCATTAAGTATACTGAACTAAACATGAACCCCCATCATTGCTTCAGCTGAACAAAATAATGTTGATTAGCAGTATACAAATATTAGCTAGTATTAGAAAATTATGATAGTAATTGTAGAGATCTTTGGGGGGACCTTTGTCCAGCAGAGAGCGTCTTTCGGTTGATATGATGATGAAAAAATGGTAAGTTACACCTTGTATCATCATAGTCATATCAGCCGAAAGACGTCCACTGCTGGACAAAGGTCGCCCCCAAGATCTCCACAATTGCCGGTCTTGCGCTATCCGCATCCAGCGGTTTCCAGCGACCCGCACAAGATCATCGGTCCATCTTATAGGGGGCCTGCCCACGCTGCGTCTTCCGTTTCGTGGTCGTCACTTGAAAACCTGTCTGCCCCAACGCATAACACACCTTACACTTTGTATATATTTCGGTAAATATACAGTGTCGCTAGATTACCACTAATACTTTTTTATTGAAGTCAAAATACCTCGATAATCTTTTATATTACGATAAGTCTTAGAGGGATTTTGTTTATCATTTGAGGATTAGTAGCAGATACAATTTATTAGATATTTTGTATATATATGACCGTTAAATTAAACTACTATATCAACCGGCTCGTTGGTCTAGGGGTATGATTTTCGCTTAGGGTGCGAGAGGTCCCGGGTTCAAATCCCGGACGAGCCCAATACTTTTTTAAACTTTAGCACCATTTTTTTACTTAAAACTAGGAAATTGTACATTCAGTACGTCACTAAATTATTGGCTAGAGCATCTGCCTTAGCTTAGTAGCTAGTATTAGATAGAAAAATAAATTAATAATATCACAGTGTTAAATTTATAATACTCTCAAAAATGGGAAATCATAAATTTATTCGCCCGGCGGGTCTCGAAACCGCACCTTCTACCAATGCGGGGTAGGCGCTCTGGCTTAAGCTACGAAGGCTACACACTTGAAGACCAAATTAAGAATTCCTTTGCTAACACGCTTTCGGAGGGAGTAGGTAATCCATTGACTTTGTTTTCTAGAAACATGGCCGACTGCTCTGTTCACAGTTGCATCTGATCATATCATATTGAGAACACCTTGCAAATTATAAAATATTAGTTTTATAGCATACTTTGCAATGCAAAGCATAATTAATATTGTCACGAAAATGAGAAATCATAAATTTAAACGTCCAGCGGGGTTGAAACCAACACCTTCTTTCTACTAATCCAGGGTAGGCGCTCTGCGTTAAGCTACGAACGACACACACAAACAGATCAAATTTAGGATTCCCTATGCTTTGGGATAATGTTGGTGTTATCCATCCGCTCTGCTTTTTAGAAATATGGCCGACTGATATGTTCCCAGTTGCGTACATTTTTAAGATTAGATTAAACTTTGCATTGCACATAATGCTATAAACCTAACGTCATAATACTCTGTTTAAAGAATTGTGTACAGAATGGTTTGAAATTAATTTGTCTCGTAATATTATTTCTTTATTGCTTTCTCTGGTAACATGTCATGACAATTGGAATGAAATATTACATCGTAATTGAATCGGAATCCCACATTCAGCTGATTGTCCTCACGATTAATATATTAATATAATTTCTTTCGTTGAAGAAGAACCTAGGTCTTAATATTGAAACCGTTATAATTATATATTTCGTCCTTGGTTGCAGTTTTGCTATCGGGAAGCGTCCATATTTTATGAGTCGAATGACGTCCACGGCTGGACAAAGGCTTCACCAAAAGATTTCCACAATGTATTTGGGTCCATCATTTGGAGGGATATGACATAATCGCCACGCTTGGCATACGGATTAACGATCGCAGTATGATGGCCAGAGTACACAGAGAGACGCTGCTGCCCGTTCTGTGGGAGATATTCCCACGGATCGACTTCTACGCCCCCTGCGGGATTAAAAAGGGTGATGATAAATATCAGCCCCTCAGCAACATCATATTCATCATCATCATATCAACCGAAAGACGTCTACTGCTGGACAAAGACCTCTCCATAAGATCTCCACAATTGCCGGTCTGGCGCAAGATAATAAAAGATAAGAAAATAAAATAAAAAAGGTTTTTATTCACGTAGACTTTAAAAAAGCGCTTGTAAATATTCAGAACATGTTCGTAATAATACAGTTATTATTTCTAGTTACTTATTACAGATATTTAGGTACACGGAATGTTAAAACATTTATACAATTTATTTTATAATAGTAGTGATATTTAGCTAGCTTGTATTAAGTTCCAAGATTATCGATCCATCTCATAGGTGGGCTGCTCACGCTGTTTCTTGCGGTTTGTGGAATCATGATATAAGGGGTGTAGTTATTGTAGACGACTGAATATAAAATATTGTAGTTATTTTATTATTTTTCTGAATATTTTCTGCATCATTATTAATCTCTCTATATTGAATAACGATCAGAGAGGTCATTACGCTTTTGCAGTAGCCAAGAGATACCGATATCTGCGCAATGATATCTCTTTAATTATAAGTTTGTATGACATATCGCCGATACGACGTACTAATTTGTAATTGAACATAAATTATAGCGTGAATATCGCTATCACTAGTCGCCCGAGATACGCAATCAGGGCGGATCAATTCATAACTTAAATGGATTTAACTGTTACGCTAATAAAGTCTTCTTAGATACATTTTAGCCATGTCGGCTAGTCTCAATAGAGAGAGACTAGGCACCTTCGTGAGACATATTATAGTGCGCACAAGTGCTTGAAACAGTAGTCCATTTTATATTTCTCTTGATATTTCATCATCTCATGATAATAATAATATCCTGGGACATTATTCACACTCGGCCTCACTCGGATCTCAAACTAAGCAGAGCTTGTTCTATGGAAACCAGATAACTGATAGGTATACCACTTTTTTTTGTAAATACATACTTATATAGATAATGACATCCAGACTCAGGACAAACAGAACTTGTTCATGCACACAAATATCTCTCCTGGGTGGGAATCGAACCCATGACCTCCGGCGTGAAAAGCAAGAATTTGCCAAACGCAGGCCCGTCATGATCCGATGAAAGAAACGCTAACCGATACGACCGAAAAGAGTTCAGGTACGGTACTAATGGTTTTATTTACTCTCCAAGGCACGGGGGTGTAACACCGTTAACTTCCAGGCTCCGACCTGATATTAGACGGGCATGTTGGCGTGGTTGGCAAATGCTTGCTTTTCACGCCAGAGGTCGTGGGTTCTAGGCACGGAGGCACTAAAAAATAACGGTTTGAAAAGCATAATTGAGTGCCTCAATTATGCTTAAATATTGATGTAAGGTACGATAAATGACACTTGTCCCTGAGGAATAGAGAACCAGTTCCAGTTTACATAGATTAAGTAAATAATGAAATAATGAAATTTATTCAGCACTTGGGTATTTACATACACTTGTACTTGTCAAGCTCACAGTGTATTACATAAACACAGTTTAAAAACAGTAATTAAAGCAACAAAATATTTTGAATTAGTCCGGTCTGTTTTGTCACATATATTTTTAATATCCTTAAATAAATAATAAATAGCAAGTAACTAAGCTATTATTGTTACATTTAGCAATTGTATATTAAAATTAAAGAATTGAAAACGACGAGCAGTTGGCTAGCGCAAAAGGCTCTCAACCAGTAGCTTAATTTAAGCGACTTATACCTGAGCACCCTTATGGGGTTCGGGCCACAGCTCAGGCGGCCACTGAAGTAAAAAGATGGAATTCAAAATGGGGGTCAGATCACTTGCACGGGATTAACGACCACGTGTTAAGGGGGCAACGCGATCCTCGCCGCTGAGGATCATACCCTAGCTAGCCTGTGGCTTTCTCTAGCTACCTATGTACCTGTTTTCGATTTTATTATATCTTTATTTAACAGAAAATAAATATAACATTAAGCCTCAATGAAGCGCAAGTTGGCATGACGAAGCGAGTTGCGGCGTCAGTGTTACCCGGAACCGTATAAGTGCAAGAAATAAAATTAAACGGTAACATTTTTTTAAGAGCAGCCGCGCTTATGTAAGTAACTGGGAAAGGTGAATTTTATGGAAATATTGTTGAAGTTTAACTTATTTACGCACGTTTTACATGGGGAGTAAGCTGATGAATGCATTGAGAAGTTAAGAAGAATATATAAGTTGGAGAAGATAAAAAGAGAAAGAGTTACGTTTCGTAAATTCTGTAAGGACAAGAGAGAGAGTTGTGAGTACACATATTCTTTCTATCTTTCTCTCAAAGCCAGTTATAATTTAATAATAATATCCTGGGACATTATTTACAAACGGCCATATGATTCCAAATACGATTGCCATGATACGAATGTATATAGAAATGTACATGTATGTTTATCAGTTGTCTGGTTGATATATTAAAAGATCTCTGGTTGTCATATTACAGATAAATAAAATAAAATAAAAAAGGTTTTTATTCACGTAGACTTTAAAAAAGTGCTTGTAAATAGTCAAGAATAGAGATGTAAAATGTCTGAATATGACTAGTCACAATTGTCATAAACCTTAAATGACCGGTCATTAACTGTCAAATACAGTCAATTTGACTCAAATATTATTGTATATTCTCAACTACCACCCAATTATTTATTTATTTAGGTACCCTATTTATATGCAAGTTTAAATGAAGCAATGTTTTATTTTGTATTATATCATGAGAGGATAAGACGACATCAAAGTCGATGCGCGAGGCGATACAATTTTGTCTTAAATGCACGCATAATTAGAAATGTAAAATGATTAACACTATATTATAATACTATAAGTCATAAAAAACGCTTTTTTGTTTCAATTTAGAAGTTGCAGACTTTTATCAACGACAAAAACTTAAAAGTTACTAATACAGCACTGAAATCAAATTGACTGAAAATGACCATTTTGGCAGTTAATGACCATTTTTGACCAATTTATAATTATTTCTAAGTACATAGATATTTAGGTACACGGATTGTATGAAAATAAAATACAATATGATTTATTTAATAATAGTTATGATATAAAGCTAGCGTATATTAAGTTATTGTCAAGGAGATCATGTGTAGGTTTAATTGCTATATTTTTACTACATATTGAATGGTTCTGTCTACATTAAGGTTTTGACTCTGCCTAGTTTGAGATCAGATGGCAGTGTGTCAATTATCCCAAGATATTCGATTTGAAGATTGAGAATTTGAGACTATAAATGCGAAAGTTTGTGAGTATATTGATTATAGTGATTTTTTACTCCTAAATGTGGTTAAAAGTGCAGTTTACGTTATAATACTAACACCATAACGTAGATATAACTAGTGACAACGAACCTACAAAATATCAAATCAGTGTATCAAGAAATCGCAGTACACTAATTAAAATAGTGATTAAAATGTACTAAAGTGAATACAAATGGATGCAGTGACTCATCGATGACTTTGTGTTCCGTTAGAAAGGTGAACAACCGGTCTTTTATATTTCAAGGCCAACCGAGGACCATCGCTTATAACACTTTATCAACAGGATCAAAATTATGAACGAAATACTTATCAGTGCTTAGCCAAGCGCTACTGCTTCGGCTTTAGATCTGTGAGGTCGACGGTTCGAGCCTGCATAACCACAATTTTTGTACGATTTTTTCAAACTTATAATGGAAGTTTCAAATGAAGTCTCATCGGTTGTCAAGAAGGTACAAAAATATAATTCAAATATTACACACCGAGCAAAAAAACAAAAATTGACATCTTCGTGTGAACAACTGTGCGTATTCAATTCACCATCCTCGTCTAACACATCGATAGCAGGCAGTGTTCCTGAGACTAGTACTAACTACGATACAGAATATATACAAAGGTTAAAAGATCAAATAATAAACCTCGAAAGTAACCTCGAGAGCCAGCAAGTAGATGAATTATTACTCGAAAATAGCACACTCAAAGCAACGATCTTAGACCAGGAAACGAAGCTTACATATTTACAATCTGTATGTACGGGTACTCCACAAAGTGTTAATTCTGGACGAAAGAGAAAGACCAAAAAACTGTTCAGAAAAGCTTTGAGAAAGAAGATAGTGATACTGGAAGCAAATATAATGACCCAAAAATAAAAATATTTCTTCAGGAACACAATTAAGCTCATTCAAATCTCAACCAGGCCCTCTGAGTACACAAATAACTGTAAAAAATGGGGTCAATAAAACGATCAATGAGGAAATACATCTATCCTCGAACGTTTCTAAGGGCAGTGGAAGTAAAATTGCATCAGAAATACAGTTGTGCAAACCGAAACTTCATAATTCAGATATTTCAATATCTAACAGCTTACCGTTGACAAAACCCAGAATTATAATTATAGGAGACGAACAAGTACGAAGACTTGCACAAACTTTGATTGATAGTAGAAAGGATAAATGGAATGATTGTTATACGGTCTCAGCTCTGATTAAATCCGACGGCACTTGTTCTCAAATAATGTCTGATAATTGTAATACATTTAACTCTTTAACTGAACAAGACATCGTAATTCTTTCAGCTGGGACTAATGATGAAAACCCTTCGTATTTATGTAAGGAATTATGTATTACATTAGATAAATTAAAAATATGTCGACAAATTTTTGTCCTAAGTGTACAACATAGTCGATATCTGAATGAAAATATGTTAAACAAAAGTATATATCTATTGTCGCAGAACTTTCCAAACTGTAAATTTGTAAACATAAGTGAAATGTCATACTTCAATCGTTTTTACTACATAAAATGTATAAATCCTTTTTTCTTAAAGCAACTTAGTTTTAAAATTAACATAAAAATAGATTACTGAAGATATACAGAACAATATACAAATTTACGATATTCACTAAAACTTACTAAGAAATGCCGCCAAAAATCTATACTAGAGTACTTTAAACCAACTTCCATCAAATCAAAAGATAATAATATTGTAATAAATGAACCAGCTGAACTACACAGCAATAAATATAAGCATGACACTATTCGTAATAATAATATTTTTTGTGACTGAGCATATATTTATATTACATCAAAATATTAATGGATTAATGAATAAATCGGACTTATTAAGTATACATTTAAACGATCTTATGGATCAAGGTAAATCGGTTGATATAGTATGCATAACAGAAACAAATATGAAAAAAGATGACCATTCACTGTTCCATTTACAAAACTATTACCTTGTTGCCCATTATTCTAGAAATGACAGGCATGGAGGTTCTTGTATTTTATTGAAAAACACTATAAAAGGTCAAAAACTAGACATGGATAAATGGTGTAAGTCATCAATTATAGAGTGCTGTGCGGTAGAAGTGCAAGTTCATGCTTTAGTCATATTGTGTATTTACCGGCCACCTAAGTATGACAAAGAGTCTATAAATGGGTTTCTTTACTACTTAGATGGCATTCTGAATGAAATATGTCTTAAACGCAAAAATCAAATTATTTTATGCGGCGACTTTAATATAGATATGTTGAAAAATAATTATAACTCTATCAGCTTTCAAAATCTTTTGCTTTGTTTTAATCTGAAACTAGGGGTACGCACAGCAACGCGCCTATGTAGTGGTACATGTATCGACAACATAATTCATAATGTTAAAGGGAGCCAATGTGAAATTATAGAGTTGGCAGTATCTGATCATACTGCCCAATTAATGCAATGCCCGGTCAAGAAAACATGTGTCCTCTCTTATTGGTTTATATTTAGACATGATTACTCAAATGACTATATAAAAATATTTAAGAACTGTTTACTAAACCTGACATTTAATGACATTTTTAAATCGATTGACCCAAATGTGACATTTACCAAATTTCATGACGAATTTAAATTATTTTATGACTTGTGTTTCCCACTTAGAAAAATAAAGGTCCACGCCTCTAAGAAAAGTAAATGGATTACTAAAGGATTAAAACTATGCTCCAAACGTAAAAGACAAATGCTATGGGAATTTCGTAGGACTCCCAATTTGAAAAACAAAAGAATATTTAAGAGCTATTCAAAAAGGCTAAAATCAATTATTCACCTCACACAAATAAGTCAAAATAAACATTTTATAAATAATGCCAGAAATAAAAGTAAAGCAGCGTGGCAAATAATAAATAAGTCTAAACACAATATCCCAAGGGAAGGAATACAAGAAATGATCTTAAGTAATGAATTGGTAACCGATCCAAAACATATCGCTCAATCTTTTAATAACTTTTTCATTGACGAAATAGAATCAAAATCAATTAATAATCCTAGCCAATTAAATTTTGACATGTATTTTGATTCAATATTTTTAAATCCCACGCACCCATCTGAAATTGAAAAAATTATAATGTCCCTAAATAATACAAATAGCACCGGATATGATGACATTAGCACCAGTGTTCTAAAATCTGTAGCAACTATAATTGCACCAGTTTTAAGTTTTATTATAAATTTATGTTTAGAACATGGGGTATTTCCAGATAAACTTAAAATATCAGTTATTAAACCCTTGCATAAAAAAGGTAGTAAATGAGATCTTAGTAATTACCGGCCAATTGCCCTACTCTCGATTTTTTTCAAAAATAATTGAAAAAGTAATTTATTACGGTTTAAACTCGTTTTTTGAACAAAAGCATATTTTAGTCGAAGAGCAATATGGATTTAGAAAAAATAAAAACATTAATATGGCCATATTTAAACTATTCGAAACAATAATCTCCAATATCGATATGAGACGTCCCGTAGCGACCTTATTAATGGACATGAGTAAAGCATTCGATTTTGTGGATCACAATTTACTCATTAACAAGTAAGAGAGATATGGAGTAAGGGGCAATGCTCTTGACTTGCTTAAATCGTATTTAACCAAGAGAACACAGATGACACAAATAAATAGAGTCTGTACTACCTCCAGAACAGATAAAACTTATGTTTCTCGGCAAAGAGTAATTACATACGGTGTGCCCCATGGCAGCATTTTAGGCCCCTTGCTCTTCATAATCTACATCAATGACATGCCTAGAGTCACGCATCATCCCATGGTTTTATTTGCAGATGACAGCACAGTGGTGTTTAGTGCTCAAGATAAAATTACACTCGGAAGAGAAATAAATGACTATCTTGTAGCTATGGTAAGATAAGATAAGATAACTCTTTATTGTACACCAAAACATTACAGAATACAATAGCATACATTAAAAAAAATGGTACAATTGGCGGCCTTATCACTAAATGTGATCTCTTCCAGGCAACCTAGGCAGGGATTGGAGTATGGAGTAACCGAGATAGGGTAGTTGTCAGTGCACATGAGTATAGAAATGATACGCACTGGTATCATTACAAAAAATGTCAAGAGTCATTTAAGATAAATTACATATATATTATATATTAACCTACATACTATATTATATATATACTTATATTTCATAAATAAATAAATAAATACATTATCATAAACAAAACTAAAGTAGGAACCGTTGCTGAAGTTCATAAACTAGTTGAAAGTAAATTATTTCGTACCTTTCTGCAGGGACAGGTAGTGATCTTTCACTAGACTCTGAAAGTTACGTAAAGATTGAGCTTGGCGTACTGACAATGGCAATTCATTCCACAAGCGAGCTCCTTGCACAGCAAACGATTTGTCTAGAAAGATTGTGGAATGTGCTGGCATTGTCAATTTTAAATTATTCGATGATCTCAGAAGCTTCGAATGTGATTCATAAAGGAATGAAAAGCGTGCTTTGAGGTAAGAGGGCGTTGAAGGAGTAAACAAAACATTGTATAGAAGTGAGAGAATATGGGCATTCCGGCGAAAGCGAATGGGTAGCCACTTGAGCTTGTTACGAAATTCAGTGATATGATCATATTTCCGAAGACCGAATATGAATCTTATGCAGACGTTTTGGAGACGCTCAAGTTTATCAAGTTGGGCTTCTGTAAGATCAAGATAGCTGACATCTGCGTAATCTAGTATTGGGAGAAGAAGGGATTGAGCAAGCGCGATTTTGGTGGTAGTTGGGAGGAAGTTACGAAGTCTTCTCAAGGATCCAATTGATGCAAAAATTTTCCGACTGACGTTTTGTAGTTGAGGGCCCCAGGAAAGGCAGCTGTCAAAGAATATGCCTAGGTTTTTAACTTCACGACTTATTTGTAAAACATTGCCTCCAAAACGAAGTTGTGGTAGTTGTGACAAAGATGCCTTAGCCAACATCCTTGAGCTACCAACAACAATCACTTGAGTCTTCTGTGGGTTAACGTGTAGTCCGTGAGCACGACTCCACTCACTGATGTTATCTAAATCGGTATTCAAATTATTCACAGCTTCAGCCAATTTATTTAACGGAGCCTGATTATAAATCTGAAGATCGTCTGCATAAAGGTGGTAGGAAGAATTAATACGTTTAGAAATAGAATTTATAAAAATTGTGAATAATAGTGGAGACAAAACGCCACCCTGAGGCACGCCTGCAATAGTATTACACCAAGAAGAAAAGGAATTATCAATACGAATACATTGCCTGCGGCCAGACAGGTAACTACGAAACCAGTCAATAACTGTTGGAGATACGTTAAGAGTGCGCAATATCCCCAGCAACACATCAAAATCCACGGAATTGAACGCATTGCTGAAATCTAACAGGGCTAGCACTGTTAGATGTCCACGTTCCAATCCAGCTCTAATGTCATCTGTAATATGGACCAGGGCTGAGGTAGTACTATGGCCAGGACGAAAACCAGACTGGAAGGGATTAAGGAGGTTATTTATTGTGAGAAAAGCACTTAATTGGTTGTGGACAAGGCGTTCAAGTACTTTGGACAGGAACGGAAGGATTGAAATAGGACGGTAGTCGGAAAAGGATGCTGGTTTGGCTTTTTTTGGAAGGGGAATTATTTGGGCATCTTTCCATATCACTGGGAAGATACCCGAACTTATAGAGGAATTTAAGATGTGAGTTATGGCAGGAAGAATTTCGTTGAGGATAGGAAGAACCATATTACGGGTGACATTGTCATTGCCTACTGCGTTAGAAGTGATGGATAAAACACTCTTCCTAACGTCACAATCAGAAACTTGACTAAAAGAAAAGGGAGAATAGCTGGGAGAGGGAACTAATGATAGATCTCTTAAGGTGTTTAATTTTGTTGCCCTGTCAAAAATGAGCGAAGTTGAGAAGTGCAAATTGAGTGAATTAATGTCTAAATTATTAGGAGTAGTTTCATTTCGAGCTTTCCCAACTCCCAATGAACGCAGAAATTTCCATATTTTAGCTGGATCTCCACTCTCAACCGAGTTGTGGATGTGTTGGCGTTGTGAATACCTACACACCTTATTGCAGCGATTTCGAAGAGAAATATATTTATGACGGTTTACATCGTTAGGCCTACTCGCGAAACGCGACTTAGCTGCTGCTTTCTAAGCTACGAGACTTTTTATTTCAGGCGTTAACCACGGTGCGGGGAGGTGTTTTACCCTAATTTTTCGAAGTGGGGCATGCACATCGTATAAACTAAGAATATTTTTATTGAAAATGTTAATTTTCTCATCAACTGAATCAGCGGCTATAAGAGGAGACCAGTCAATTCTGCTAGCATCTGCTCGAAGAGAATCCAAATTAATACCACCAAAATTACGTTGAAGAATGATTTTTGATTTTGCCTTAGGTAGGCGAATTTTATAAGATAGGAAAAGGAGATCGTGATAAGAGAAAGCATCGGCTACGCACTGTCCGTGCTTAGCGATGTGGTCTTTCGAAGAGACAAGAATAAGATCTAGAAGAGAAGGAGTAGAATGAGGAAAATGATGAGTGGCATTAAGAGGAAGTATAGATAGATTACTAGATTCCGCAACAGAAATAAGGGTTGAAGAACGAGAATCATTTTTCAACAAACAGGTGTTGAAGTCACCCATCACAATCGTGTGGCTGTAAGAAGGCAAGAAAGTTTCAAGTAATAGTTCAAAAGAGGAGAAAAAATTTATTCTAAGAGATGGACAGTAATACACACCAAGTAAAACTTTAGTGTGGTGAAGCTCAACTTCGATAAGGAGATGCTCACCAGCACTGGCAGGTGGCGATTGCGAGGACATGCTGAGAATTGTAAATTTAAAATTATTTCGTAAGTATATAGCAACTCCACCACCTATGGTTGACTGGTTAAAAGCAAATAACCTTATAATTAATCTTGACAAAACAAAAATAATGATATTTGAGCAGCGAACAAGCCATTTTAAACCTTACATTCATTACCTTAACAAAACAATAGAAGAAAATGACACTACAAATTTTCTAGGAATTGCACTGAACAGAGATATGTCTTGGAAAACACACACAGAAAATATTTGTAAACGATTAAGCAAGTATTCATATGCCCTTTATAATTTATCTAAAGTTGTAGATCAGAAAACTGCAATAATTGCTTACCATGCCTATGTCACATCAACTCTACGCTTTGCTATAATATACTGGGGAAATTCATCCAATAGAGAGATCGTCTTTAGGGCACAGAAGAGATGCCTAAGGGCGATATGCGGTATTAAAAGTGTTGATACATGTAAGCCATTTTTTGTTAAGCTACGTATACTGACTCTACCTTGTCTTTACATTTATGAGGTAGCCATATTTGTTAGAAATAATTTGAATTTGTTCGAGACATTAAACAGTCTAAGACACATGTACAAAATACGCTTCAGATCACATAAAACCGCATTATATAATAAAATTTTTATAGGTATGGCACCTAAGATTTATAATAAATTGCCACGACATATTGTGGAATAAAGTAATATTACCAAATTCAAATCACTGTTGATAGAACTGTTAGTCAATAAAACTTACTACAGCATGAATGAATATCTTCTGGACAAAACTATATGACTCCGATTTGTGCATTGATCCATTTAATTGGTAATTTTGTTTTTATTTATTATATTATTATATAACGGAGAAACGGGGGTATCGTTGTCTTTAGTCATGATGACGTCAGCAAGACTGACGTCACTATTATCTGCTCGTTGGTTATCCACTGAAGGTTGTTTACTCATGGCGATAGTAAAACCCAA
Organism: Pseudoips prasinana; assembly: GCA_951640165.1. NCBI lineage: Eukaryota > Metazoa > Arthropoda > Insecta > Lepidoptera > Nolidae > Pseudoips > Pseudoips prasinana. Next base: position 34,824,431 of record OX621247.1, read on the forward strand.
AATATGTTTCGTGAAGTTTTATTCCATAACAATCTTCGATACAAGGTGATCCGTACGGTCCGACGGCTCGAGCGATTTTTTTTTTTTAACGTGACGCGTGCATTTAGCCTCTCGGCTTTTACTGCTTCACCGGACAGTAGGGGTGAGCGTGGGCTCTAACCGGCCTAGCAAATAAAAACTACAAACTAAGTACCCGCGCCGGAGGGCGCCCCCTGTGGGGCTCGAACCTCGGCTCTGGGCGGATACTGACGGGGAGAGGGCGAGAGATCATGGTTTTTAGGGAGTTTAGTGCAACTTTCGCTCTACGTTAATGACATGACCCGGCCCCCCGTCCGCGTTGAGGGGGGCTTTTTATCGGTACGATATGCAAACTAAGGGTCATGGAGGACGCTGGTGGTCGCGACGCGTTCGCGGTCGTACTCGCATCCGGCGAGTACGAAATATCGGTTGTGCAGTGTTGCGAGAGTCTCTAATCGATTTGATTGATTTGTACTCGACACGTCGGCCGTATTTATACGAAATGTGCGGCGACAAACATGTTACGTATTTTCTTTGTTCGATGAACGAATGTAAATTAAACTATTGAAATCATCAATTGTACAAATGTTAAGATGGTTTATAAATCGTAACTTGATTTTTAACACTAAATTCATTAAGTTTAACTAACTATTTAAGAGTAATTTAAACAAAGACTTAAAACTACTCCTATGACGCATTTGTTTTTGGTTAATTAATGTTGTTGCGCCGATACGGCCATTCTGAAAGGCGGTGCGCGCTCTACACCAGCCTCGTTGGTTCTCGTAGATTCTTATGGATACTCGTAGATTGTTATGGATTCTCGTAGACCTGAAAAGAACGAAACAATTTTTCTCTGAACAGTGAGTCTGTAAGCAACTTGTGTTGCTGTTTTTTGTCAATATCAATGAGTAGGTTCTCGGAGGGTCTCGTAGAGTTCTCGAAGGTTCTCGTAGAGTTCTCGGAGGGTCTCGTAGAGTTCTCGGAGGGTCTCGTAGAGTTCTCGGAGGGTCTCGTAGAGTTCTCGGAGGGTCTCGTAGATTTAGGAAAAAGGAGTGGTGTAATATTGTGCTCTGGAGCTTGTTAACACAGTGGCATACAGTAGCGCAATATAAGGAAATAAGGTTAGGAAGGTGAGGATAGGTTTAGTTCTCGTAGAGGTCTCGTAGATTTCTCGTAGAGTTCTCGTAGATTTCTCGTAGATTAAGAAAAAGGAGTGGTGTCATATTGTGCTCTGGAGCTTGTTAACACAGTGGCATACAGTAGCGCAATACAAGGAAATAAGGTTAGGAAGGTGAGGGTAGGTTTAGTTCTCGTAGATTAAGGGAGAAGGAGTTGTGTTACATTGTGCTTTGAGTGGCTGATAACACAGTGGCACAATACAAGGAAATATTATTAGGAAGGTGCTGTGATCGTAGGAGATCTTTATTAGTAGTTCTCGTAGAGTTATTTAGAGTTATTGAATTAAGTTACTTGCCCTTTACTGTGAAGGTTGTTTAGGTCTCGTGAGGTTGATGCAACTGGCTTGGTTGGTTCTGCAACAGAATTCCGGTGAGAAGACTATTAGTTTCCCGCTGATACGGTTAACTGATCACCAGATTGTAGAGCATGGCGCAGCACAGATTCCTGCTATTGGGTGTTGGTTGGTTTCACACAGCAAAATGAAAAAGAGTGAATGGATTCAAAATCATGTAAGCAAACAAAAGGAGTTCTGTCATTTCTGAACAAACGCCTATCGCGCAGTCTAGTACACCTGAACAGAAGGGATCTACGCATGGAAATAGGCACAATTACCGGGCACTGCACACTAAACAAATACTCCTTCAGAGTAGCGACAGACAGTCCCCAACAGAGGTTGCACTGAATTTGAAGAATCACCAGCAAACATACCTCCACAATGCAGTAGCGCTTCCTGCAGTCCCCAAAGATAAATCCACAGTTAATCACAACCAAATGTGAACCAAAATCAAGGAACACTCCAAACAGCTAATAAAAGGAGTAGAGAAGAGCTGGTTCAACACCCAATGGAAGTACAGGTGAAACCAACTACGACTAATAGTAGCAGTACCACCACTATGGTATGACACAGAATAGCCAACCTGCGGCTGGCATATCCAGCACCAGGAGACTACAATGAGCTACTCCTAACAAATGTACTGAAGTATGTGCAGACTGCATTCAGGGCACTAGGGATAGAATAGAAAATAATGGTTCTTAGTACGAAAGATCCTGAAGGGTCGAAATGCTGTACGTAAGTACACCCCGACAAAGTCAAAAAGTCAAAAACGTGTGACAGCCACGCCGAAACCCGCCTGACTCAAAGACATCATGAAAGCAGTCCTTTGTAAGTCCGGATCCACAATACACGTGTCTGCGGCCGTACACGTTATCCTTATCCGGGTTTAACTCTGAATGTTTTGGCTAGCAGAAGGCAACCTCATTGCCTCTATCAGCTCCATAAAATTACGATTTAGCTGCTCCCCAAGTAAGCGCCATTTACTATCTTCGTCATCAAGGGTGTTTTCACGCTGGTCATCTTCTGGGTTGAATCCCACTTCTGATAACGGAGAAACGGGGGTATCGTTGTCTTTAGTCATGATGACGTCAGCAAGACTGACGTCACTATTATCTGCTCGTTGGTTATCCACTGAATGTTGCTTACTCATGGCGATAGTAAAACCCAAAATATGTTTCGTGAAGTTTTATTCCATAACAATCTTCGATACAAGGTGATCCGTACGGTCCGACGGCTCGAGCGAAAGTGATTTGTACTCGACACGTCGGCCGTATTTATACGAAATGTGCGGCGACAAACATGTTACGTATTTTCTTTGTTCGATGAACGAATGTAAATTAAACTATTGAAATCATCAATTGTACAAATGTTAAGATGGTTTATAAATCGTAACTTGATTTTTAACACTAAATTCATTAAGTTTAACTAACTATTTATGAGTAATTTAAACAAAGACTTAAAACTACTCCTATGACGCATTTGTTTTTGGTTAATTAATGTTGTTGCGCCGATATATATTATTATTTTTTATTAAATTATTGTGATGTTATATAAATGTGTTACTATCGATACATGTTAAAAGTGTGACATTTACGTATATCATGTTTTTAATTGTAATTCTTTGTAAAATAATGACATTGTAACATTAATAATTGCATGCTCTAACCGGCTGGACATAGCGACCTCAACATCACTAACACCATTGAATGTGAAATGTACTTACCTATGTTCGCAATAAAGAATATTTGATTTGATTTGATTTTGATTTGAAGATACCAACTTTCACTGACATCTGATTTCAAACTGCCAGAAGATATAAGATATTATAATACCTAATATCTTCTTATCGAATATCTTGGTTTATAAACCTATATACACAAATCTATTATAAATCTAATTAATAACAATGCCCAGTTATCTAGACTGTAACCTTAAAAAATAATACCTCAATTTCTTTTTCCAGCAGTAACTTACCCTACGTTTGCCAGTGTATGTGAGTAAATTGAATTGTTTTGCTTAACGCTACCAAAAGGGGGAGTCACCTTAAATGGTATAAGTGTGTATTATGTATATATTTCTATACATACGTTGGTTTATTATGGGGTATCCTTTTATCTACCCGATCAATATACAAATGCAAAAAAGTCAGGCATCTTTACCAGTAGGTATTTGTTTACAGGAGTGGAAATAATATTATGGTTTCTGATGTCTTGAGGTGTTTAATGTAAGATTATTTGGTATGTCTGTGTTAGCAAGTTTTTTATTTAGGCATTTCTATCTTTTACCTACTCAATATAATTTAAACTCTTTCCCCTTTGTAGGTACGGATAATAATATTGGCGGTTAGGAGATTTTTTGTCATTCAAATGCAATTTAAATTCGAGGTGATGAGAAGAATCGCCTCTAAACTCATACCAACCACGCCTACCATTATCTCGTTTTACATCTATTTTGTTATAGTAGATTTTAGAGGTGGATACTCATAACCAGGTGATTTTAGCAATTCTTTAGTGATCGGCCTGGTTAGGCACCTAGACCTACGGGTAGTCTATAGATGGGGACTGCTAAAGTGGTTTATTTTCAGAGCGATTTATTACAAATTGTAGAACAAATGTCTATGAGCGCTTCAACATTACAGCTGGATGAAGTCCACTGCTGGACAAGCCTACCCCAAGAATCATCTTGGGCCGATATGCCATAATTACCACGCTTGGCAGACGGGATGGCGATCGCAATAAGATGGTCATAGCACTTAGACGGAAAATGCTGCCCGTACTCTAATTGATCTTCCCTCTGGTCAACTGCCACAATATGAGATGGGGTGATGATATTCGCCGTTTCCACACAGTGCCTATTGGTGAATAAAACCAAGCCAAATACCTGACGTCAATTTTATTCATCACAGTAATTCATTCACCCCTTTATTTTTCCTCACGACAAAACTCAAAAGAACTGCGATGTTTTTTTTTCTCTCAGTCAGCGTTTTATTTCTTTGACTTCATCCACTAAGCGCCGCCACAAACACTTTCTTCATTTATGAGCCGCTAAATGGCATGTTATTAATTTTTCTTCAAGTCCTATTTAACTCGGTGAATGTAGATATACTCAGCTTTGAGTTATAGTCTTGTTATTACAAGCGAACATATTTTATGAACCTGCCGCAATAATAAGTGAGAAATAAAATGTTTAATGGTCTCATAGATTTTGCTGAAATTTTCCTAAAATCTTCATTCTATGTATGTAATATAATATAATTTTTATTAGTATTTGTTTATATTGTCATTAATTATTATTTGTTTTATTGTATGATTTTATTATTATTATTTCTAATTTATACATTTAATTTAATTTATTATTATGTTATGATGGGTGTAACTTACCTGAAATAAATGGATTTATTATTATATTTCATATGTGTGTTTGAACTGTTCACAATTTAGAGATTTACGAAAAAGACCCCGAAACAAAGAAAAAAATAGTTTTCTAAACAGAAGAAATCCCCGATTATTATATTTAAAAAACTGTTCAACAACTTTTAAATGAACTACAAATTTTAATTAATATTATTTGTAATTTAAAAACTTTTTGTATTAACTAACGGTGAACTATTAAGATTTACTGCTGGGAAAACGACGATTATATCGGCTTGTTTTATTGTCAGTTAAGGAACTTAACAAAATATTACAGAAATATTAACATCATCATCATATCAGACGAAAGACGTTCTTTGCTGGACAAAGCATGCCAAAGATCACGCGATCAACGGCTTCCAGCGACTCTTACAAGATCATCCGTCCACTTCGTAGGCGCCCACGTTTAGTCTACTGGTTCGTGGTCGTACCTAGAGAACCTTTCTGCCCAGTGGCTGTCGGTTCTGCGTGGCCTGCCCACTGCCATTTCAGTTAAGCAATTCTTTGGTTCGCTTGCAGATCTCGTCATTTTTTATTCGATCTCGTAGGGAAACTCCGAGCACAGCCCTCTTTATTTAAGTATTAATAAATTATATTAATATTAGATATCTTTTTGACTCAATATTATACGTATTATGGTCACTATTTAGTCCTCCATCTTTTCTGTCTTAAGAACAAGTTGCTATTTCTGTTGTAAATTTTGCAGAAAATGTACTAACACTTTCAGCGGTATCAGATTTATTATCCTATAAATTCATATAAATCGGGCTCTATTTTGGTTGAAGCGATCTTCTTCTACATGAAACTCACACACATTATTTTAATACATGTCATTAAATTATTTAACTACCCAAATGTTATTTCTTATTTTAAAGTCAATTACAGTACATTAATTCTTACCTTACTGATGATACATATTTTACTTAGCAGTGTCATTCTTAAACGTGATTGAATTTATCTATGAGGAAATCATTCAATGTATAATAAGATTAGTAAAATTCAAAGTATAAATCGACGATCGCACTTACCATGATTCACTAACAGTACTCAACTTCGCATACACATGAGATACGAATATGTTTAGCATTTGAAAGAGCTTTAAATTTAAATCCAAAGAAATGAAAAGATAAATTTATAAAAATTAGACCTGAGAAGTCTTAATGTCGCATAGGCAGAATACTAAATTAATTAATTGAATGTTGATTGCTCCGCGTCAAAACAATTCGTCAAATTAATCCTAAATCTACAAAACAACAAGGATATTCCTCTCCTAAACAAAATAAATTAATTTAATCCTACAAATGGTTGCTCTCTAAAATATGGCAGAATAAACAAAGGCTCAAGAATTTAATTTGAACACCAATAAACGCATTAGGCTGATTCCAGTTATGTTTGATTTTGCGAAGATGAACTTTCTGGCCAATTTTTGGAAGCTGTTGTGAGTTATATGTTCGATCTTTAGTTGTTTATTCCATACGGAATGGAATGGTTCCATGTAAAATTTGTATTGTGTCACTAAGCAAAGGTATAAGAATATAATGACAGTAAACGTGCCAAAAGAGGTTTGCAAAGATCGTAACAAATTTTAATTATTTGACGGTCACCGTAGCCTAGTTGGTAGTGCTCCTGCCTACGAAGCTGGTGGTCCTGGGTTCGAATTCGGGTAAGTGCAAATATTTGTGTGATGAGCACGAATATTTGTTTCGGAGTCATGGATGTTTTCTATGTATAAGTATGTATATCGTCGCCTGGTACCCATAGTACAAGCTTTGCTTAGTTTGGGGCTAGGATGATCTGTGTGACATTGTCTCGAGATATTATCTCGAGATATTAAATGGAATTCCGTTACCTGTCTACCCCTCTGGGAAACAGGAGTGAGTCTATGTAAGTATTTAATTAAAGGATAGGTCCATTTCTTATAGTAATTGTTGTTTTTCTTTTCAAATAATAATAATCTTCTTTGCCAAAAAAATTCAATTACACATTTATGAAATGAAATGAAATGAAATTTTTATTCAGCACTTGGGTGTATTAACATACACTTGTACTTGTCAAGGTCACAATGCAGTACATAAACATAGTGGATAGTAAAAAGTTACAAAAAAAAAAAAATTGTCAGTCCGTGCGGTTTGTTTTATCGCATATATTTTCTGAAATCCTTAAATAAATAACAATTTACTAATCTATTATTTTAAAATTTAGTTCTACTATATTAAAATTAAAGAATTGAAGACTAAAGCAAAAGACGAAATTCTAAATGAGGGTGTGATCACATGCACGGGATCACCGATCACGCGTTAATGGGCCAAAGCGATCCTCGCCGCTGAGGAACCTACCCTAGCTAGCCTGCGGCTTTCTCAAGCTACCTAGGTGGACGACCCGGAGAAGAAAGCCACAAAGAAACTCCGGGCTTGCTTTTTTCGTCTTCTTTTGCTTTCAGTTTACGAAATTTTTTTTAAATGTCATGTATTTTACTTACATTATGATTGGTTGTTATGTAGGCTAATGCACGCACAGAACCGTTGTCATTTAGTGAATCATAATAAAATAAATAAGCAATAGCATTCAATTTCACTCAAGCACTTAGAATATCCTCTTGCTAGACGAAAAAACGGTGGGTGCATCCGCATACATTTACAAAATTAACAAGTCACACGAAGTCTACCAGAGGCGAAAAAAAAAAAATGAGTACCCCAACAGCAGTTCGACCAGTTACCGCAAGCAGCACCCGTTCACGAGTATGACGTGTGGGCCAGCCATGGCCTCTTTAATCCCTGTCTATGCAAATTACTTCCCTAGTTGAGCTGATCATTTAGCGTATAGACAACTGCCTTTGGCCTATATTTGATAAGCTAACCTTTTCAGTCTAAACTGCTTTGTTCGGATATATTTTAAATTACTTTTCACAGAATGCTTAACGCACAATATTACTTTTCATATTAAATTCTTGGGCTAACCCACATTTCATGCGGAAATATTGAATGGGTATTCATTATAAGATGTTCCAAAAACCTTATGCAGAAGCAGCTAATACGAAAATCCAATACAGATTGTTTTTACCTACGACCGAACGGAGAAGGTAGTTGCGTTTAAAAGTAGCCATTTTAACTGCAAAGGTATTGGATTGACATTCTAGAAAGGCCCTATATATGTAATATAGATTTTTCGGCAAAGAAAATTCGTGTCCCGGGTTCGAATCCCGCGCAGGACAACTTTTTCTGTGAACCATAAATAGTTATCTTGAGTCAGTATGTACTTTGAGTCCATCAATTATATGTTTGTAAAGTACCCCGAGACACATATGATAGTACAAAAGATCCAGAAGGATCGAAGCACATCCCAACCAAGACATGACGATACTCCGCTACACATGGATTAATTTTCCTATGTGGGCGTTGTCTTTTTAATAAAAATGTTACCACTGGATTGTAGCCGGATAGTGTTTTTTTTAACCAGAAAGACGGTTTAAGTACCAATACCAATATCATAAAATTTTTAACTTAAGTATAGTTTCAAATTGTATTCGAAAAACCATCAACAAACTATCCACCTTCTAACTACTTAGATGGATGCGGTAGTCAAATACAACCCCATCGTACTCTCCTGTAAGCACCGTCATCCCAAAAACGTTTTAGACGATCTGTATGATGATATCACGGACCAAGGCTATTACAAACACTTGTGACACTGTAAAGATTCTGTTATACCGTACGCGCTGGACGAGCGTACAACCGCGTACGCACCGAAACATTGACTGACATCCATAACACGTAGAGTGCGCAAAAAGTCCCTTAAAACTTACCTTCTCATTCGTCTATTTTAGATTGGTGTTAGAGTTGTTCAAGCCGCCCAGTAGGCCTGTTACCTAATGGTTACAACCGGGACCGACAGCTAAACGTGCCGTCCGAAGCACGAAAACGCTCAGAAATTGAACCAATTTGGCGCTCACCATTCTATTTACTGACCGCGAGCCAAGTTGCCTAACCTTGCCGATCACGTCCAGGCCGAAAGCATCTGGCTATGAGCGCCTATTTGCCAGTGCTAGTGTTGTAATAAAGAAAATATTATTAACTTATCTTTAAGAAGTGAATTTAATAAACAATTTTCTTATTAACTCTAAGTTAGCATTATTCACCTCTTTCCATTTATCTTTATTAGTGCCTTATTTCAAAAATTAACTAAATCTTATCTAAATTAGTCTTATAATTACTTCGTCTCGGCACTCGTGCTCAGAGTTAATTCAAATACTTGTCTTTTAGATACTCAACTTTAAATTTAACGCTAAGTAATATCTAATAATAATAATATGTAGGGACAATGTCACACAGATCATCCTAGCCCCAAACTAAGCAAAGCTTGTACTATGGGTACCAGGCGACGATTTACATACTTATATAGATAGATAAATACTTAAATACATAGAAAACATCCATGACTCAGAAACAAATATTCGTGCTCATCACACACATATTTGCACTTACCGGAATTCCAACCCAGGCCCACCAGCTTCGTAGGCAGGAGCACTACCAACTAGGCTACGGTGATCGTCACTTTCAAGTAAATCAAACATGCTAGAAAGATGCATCTCACACACTGCTGTAAAAGGTCCACTGCTGGACAAAAGCCTCCTCCAATCATCTCGAGAGGAAATGCCATAAGCGCCACGCTTGGCAGACGGGTTGGATCGCAGTAAGATGGTCATAGTACACAGAAAGAAGCTGCTGCCCATCTTCTGGTTGACCCTCGGGTCAAATTTTACGCCCCCCATGGGTTGAGACGGGTTACGTGTTCTCAGAGGCACGGGGGTGTGATACCGCCAACTCCCAGACTTCGAGCTGATACAGAGACATATTTTAACCCTTACCTTTGTATATTCTTTTTTTTTTTTTTTATTTTTTAGGACAATGTCACACAGATCTTTCTAGCCCCATACTAAGTAAAGCTTGTACTATGGGTACCAGGCGCCGATATACATACTTAAATACATAGAAAACATCCATGACTCAGAAACAAATATTCGTGCTCCTCACACAAATATTTGCACTTACCGGGATTCCAACCCAGGACCACAAGCTTCGTAGGCAAGAGCACTACCAACTAGGCTACGGTGAACGTCAAATTATGTCAAACTATGCTGAATTATATCTATATAATTCAGCACAATAATGGAAAACATCCAATCTATTTCATTACTTTTACTGAGTCTACACAAATTAATAAACCTAAACCATTATCCAGCTTGAATACAGTTGACATCGGTGAATCACCTTCTTTGGCATTTCAACTAAATGAAGAATTAATGCGGTGGGTACTGTTTTATTTATAGCTGAAATCCAGGACCTAGAAAATGGGACCAAAAATAATAATTATTTTCTTAGAATAGTTTGTAAACTTTGTTTTTTTAAACTAGCTGTGCCCTTCTGCGTTGCTACGGCAGTATATGGTTTTATTATGCTTCATTGGAATGATAGTGGCGCTATCTGTCGAAGATTTGGTCTTACTAACTCAGAAACTTTCGTGGGTTCATGCACAACACTTTGCTGAAGATCATCACATGATCAAATGTATGGTTTACGATTTTGTAAAGGAAATACAGACAAACATTAATGTTTATATATATATACTTTTTTAAATAAAGACAACGCCGGCATTAGGGATATAATCTCTGCGTTGGGAGGGTACTTTACAAACATATAATAGACGGACACAAACTACATCCAGACTCAGACAACTATTTATGGGTCACACAAATAGTGGTCCAGCACGGGACTCAAACCCGCGACACGAAGCAGCGAGGCGACTGTCTTAGCCGCTGCGCCTCACGTGCAGTATATATAGATAATAAGCGCATTCCTTCGTTTAATTTCAATGCAGCTTGTTTTTGATGCATATTTATATAACTACAGGGTGTTCTCTTTGAAATATATTGCGACTCTGGGAACATTGCCCACTGGCACACCAGATTAGGCAAGTGTACTCTGTTGTTAGAGATAAGGTCTGGTTTAGCGTAGGTTTGAATTTTAAATTATAAAAACATGTAACAGAATTATAAATTGTATTGTAGAATTTTTTTTAATCTTCAATTTATAAATATGTGTGTATTTATAAATTGAAGATATTTAGATAACGTCACGCCAAAGGAGCGTTTGTGTCTCTATCGCTAAATCACCGATGTACAGATGCCAGCACATTCAGCTACCTCAATCTGTCAAATTTCTTTTATAGATATTTAACTTTATCACATAAGTCTCTTCTTATTCTCCACCTTACTTATCTCACCACTTTCAATATCTCTTTACTAACCATACTAAAAATCTTCGCTCTTCACACAATCGTCTCCTCCGATGTCCATCTCACCGCTCTGACTTCCTTCACTCTCCTTTCTTTGTACAGTCAATTCTTCAGTGGAATGCATTGCCTCTTGAAATCAGAATAACCAAGAGTCGCATCTCATTTAAAAGAAAAGTTCGTGAGTTCATTTACTTCACAAATTGTTAGCAGAAACAAATTAAATGTATGTTTCATGATTGGATTATATAGTATAGTATTGTGTAATATAGTATTTTATAGTAGCTGAAGTGGCAGTGGGCAGGGCACATAGCTCGTAGAGCCGACGGCCGCTGGGGCAGAAAGGTTCTCGAGTGGCGACCACGAAGCGGAAGACGCAGCGTGGGCAGGCCCCCTACAAGATGGACCGATGATCTTGTGCGGGTCGCTAGAAATCGCTGGATGCGGATAGCGCTAGACCGGCAACTGTGGAGATCTTTGGGGGAGGCCTTTGCCCAGCAGTGGACGTCTTTCGGCTGATATGATGATGACACCACAACGCATGTATTTAATACTTATAGTATTGTATAATATGGTATTGTATATTATATTATTTACTTACTATTTTAGAAGTCACTTAGTATAGCCCCTACTTTCTTACTTTTTGATAATTGTATGATCCGTGCACCATGCTATCTCTGCACCACCCTAAGGTTGGCTGGCAGAAAATTCCTTGGGAATTAAGTCCGCCTTTGTACTATATAATGTGCATAAAGTTATAAATAACAATAATAAAATAAGTTGCAATTGGGGAAGTATGACAGATTGGGGTAGCTTGATGTGCTGGCGTCTATACTATTCTTAATCTGTCAGCTTGTTTGTTTCGATAGTTAAATTAGATCAAAGCTTAATCTGTAGTTTAGTTGCCACCCGATAAAATAATCGGGCAAGTTGGTAGGATTATTGGAACCCCTCTTGGATTGCTCAGAACTATATGCACACGAACGTTTTGTGAATTTGCGTACATTCAAAAACCAATCTTATAGTTAGCATAACCATAAGTCAGGTATTTGATTGTTGATATACTGATGATTAAAGCTGACTTGATGCTATCACAAGCTTTGCTATTAATGTTATTAGTCAAATTGTATGTTGACGAAGCTGAGAACTTGGAGACAATGAAATCTCATTTATAACTTCTAACAGCAATTAGTACATCTTCTGCTACTTTCGTCAGATTATTTTCAATTCTTATCCATTCAACGCAAGATGGTTGCCTGGAAGTGATAGCTTTTAGCGATAAAGCCAATTGCATTAAAATAAGTTTATTTCCTTGTTTGTAACCATTGTTTTGTTTTACTTATTACTGCAATAAAGTGTACTTATTTTTCTCCTTCTTCTCAAATTAATAGTGATGTCTTCTGAGTTCAAAAGTCCAACTTAATTGAGCTCCTGTATAGACATGTTCAAAACCAGGGGCTCAACCAGCTAGGTCATCGAACATAGTTTTCGTGAATGGCGTTCATATAAATAAAGGTAAAAATGACTTAATCAATCGTTAAACTGGCTACAACGTTGACAATCGATTCCGGACCATTTATGACGTCACATGTGGTTATGGAAGCCGATTGAACGATTGATTAAGTCATTTTAACCTTTATTTATTTGAACGCCATTCACGAAAACGATGTTCGATGACTTAGCCGGTAGAGCCACAGACGTTTATCAATACATGATTGCTTAGAAACCTTAGAACCCTTTACCGATTGTAATTGGGTCATGTTCCCTGACGACTAATCGCCAAATTAAACCTTGTTTAATTGCAATCTCTTCGACAAGACAGATTACTAACATAAACTCAGATGGGTGATCCGAATTTGAATTGTTAATTCATCACCCTAGTAGAAAATGGCCTATAGCCCACTCAAAATTTGTTTTAAAATGATTCGTATCTATTTGTGATTAGGACTCAATTTGGAACTGATATGGACATTTAAGAACGGAATTATTGATCATGTTGGTTGTTAAAATTATTCATTGTGTCCGGGTTGGAACGTGTAGGAGAAAGTTTGGAGACAAATGAAGGATCATGTAAAAAGGTAAATTGTTTTAAGAAAACATACCAACAAATCACGGTCTTAGCTCGTAGAAAATTACTTTTCCAGAGTTGACACCAGAATAAATATTTATGTACAGACGCTAGCACATAATGCTTCCCCTATCTGTCAAATTTCCCAAATTGAAAGTGAACCTTATGCTTTTGTGATACAGTTGAAAATCTATAAAAGAAATTTGACAGATTGGGGTAGCTGGATGTGTTGGCGTCTGTACACTCTGCACTGCAAATTTTATATCTGTTCCTATTATCTGGAATGCTACTTTTTACCGTTGTGAGACATGCACACTAAAACTGGAAGTCAGGGAGAGCAATTGAATATGTTGTTGGCGAGGAATTGAAAGAATTCTATTAAGAGAGATAAAAATGATTGAAAAAGTGTTGAATGGAAATCTTATAGAAAAATAAGAATCCGTATCAATTGGTATAGAGGGTAGAACTTTTCTAAAAACACCAAACAAGGAAAATTTAAGAAAAAAATGTGTCACTGCTGACCCCGTACAACTCAAACAAAAGAGATAAATAAAAATCAGATAATATCAAGTAATCAAAGCGCAATTAATTCTCATATGATCATGGACGAATGTTCATATAATGTTTATTAAATTGAATAACACTGCAATTTACGTTTATGTTATTAAATTGAATAACACTGTAATTTTATATTAAATCAAAAAATTTCGATTTAATCAAGAAAGAAATTCTTACATATTTATTTACTTACTGTGCCCGCGACTTCGTCCTCACATTTTGGTATGGCTCCGTAAATGTTAGATCAGATTATCTCTAATATTTTAGCGCTTTTCGCAAACTTATTAAACAATCACATAAACCTTACAGATTTTTATAGCAACTTTCATCCCCTATTATTTATCTATGTTTTACACCCTTGAGAGTAAAACTTTTACAAACTTTGAGTGTCATAATATTTTAATTGAATCAACATCCTAAAAAATAAGTCCATAATTTTGTATGTTGAATTGCGGTACAATTGAAGGTTAAACAAACTTACCTTAAGTGAAGTTTGACCATAATTATATGAGTCGCTGCATCCGAAGAGATTTTCATATTACACAGTAGTACACTCTTCAATGTACTGGACATCGAACACTTTTAGAGCTTGCAACATTAAAAAGACAAAATGTCAACGTCATTTTTCCGCCGCCACCTGGATGTCACCTCATTCTTTTCAGAGTAACACAGCATCTACTTAAGATTTCACTAAAGGCAAAGCATTAAAAGCAAATAACGGGAAGAAAGTATTCACAAGAATACTTTAAGGGAGGGAGGGATCGAAAATCTCTTCGGATGCAGCGACTCATATAATTATGGTCAAACTTCACTTAAGGTAAGTTTGTTTAACCTTCAATTATATTTCGTCGCTGCATCCTCGAGATTTTCATATTACACAGTAGATGTTTAGAGCTTTAGGGAAATCGTTAGTAAGAGTATTGAACCAATACCCATAAACGAATTAATACATGCAATAATTTACTTTATCTTATTAACTTAATCATTTTTAACTATACTTAACCATAATCAACTGGAATTTTTAAATACAGGATCATTATTCGATCTGTCATAAAATTTACTAAATCCGTGGGAATTTTATGACCATCCTGCTGCCTTCCTAATCACTTCAATGGAAACGCATCGACGGACGTCTCTGCGTGGTGAGCGCTATGCGCAGAGTATACGCTTGCGTCAATATCCGCTCTCTTGCAATACTTGCTAGATACAGCGGCTGATTGTGGATACAGTTACGTTGTGGTATATATATATATATAGTATATATTATTATTATTTTTTTTTTTTTAGTGGTCAGAATTAACCTTTCTGCGATAGACGTGTCTCTAAACGGTCCTATTAGTTCTATGTATGCTATCAGGGTTTTCCCTGGGCATATCTCCTTCTAATTGTGATAAAAGAATTAGATACGATTGAGGCCTCGCTTACAAGAATTTTAAATATTGGAATCGTTATTCCTAATATTTGAAACAACGTCTCTTATCTTAGGTTCATAAATGACAACTTTTAATTTTTGATACACTTAAGGCATCCCAAAAGGCCTGCGGCCAAAGCTCGGGTGCTGAGAGTTCATATTTATTAGATTATTTGGTCGGGGTAGCAATGTCAGCGGTAGGAACCTGCGTAGCGACAACATTATCAAGAGTATGTGTAATCGGGTCAATATTATTTGGCGACAATGGAGCGTATACCCTAATTTGCTAAATATGAATGTTCAGATGCATTATTCACATAAAATAAAATATACATTATCACCCTTATTTAAAAACGAAGTCTAAAACTAAACAACAGTTGAACTATGGATCAAGCAATATCATTGGATGGTTTTCGAATAAACCAAGGATCGCATCACGGTTCAGAAATTATATTGTTATGATGTTTGTATATTTGGTCGTTATCGAATCAAGATTCTTTAATTTTATGCGTATTATCCTTGACCAACGTTACGACGGTACGTATTCTAAGATTTAATGAAAATGAATGCTCAGATACTTTATCTGCATCAGAAAAAAAAAAATATTAATATGCGAGTAAGTGACCATAATCACATCATGGTTCAATAATTGTATTGGGTAATGTGTTCGTATATTCGGTCATTATCGAATCACGACTCTTTAATTTTATAGGTATTAGCTTTGATCAACAGTATGAATACGACGGAGCCTATTCCAAGATTTAATGAAAATGAATACTCAGATACATTATCTGCATTAGTAAAAAAATGCATATATGAGGAAGTGACCATAATCGCTTCATAGTTCAGAAATAATATTGATATTATATTATATATGGTGTTCGTATATTCGGTCGTAATAGCATCGCGGCTATTTAATATAATCCGTATTAGCTTTAACCAACTATACCGAGGACGGACGGACGGAGCGTATTCACTGATTAAATAAATATGAATGTTCAGATACATTATCTGTATCAGGAAAAATACATATTATTATGCGAGTAAGTGACCGTAATCGCATCACGGTTCAGAAATAATATTGGTATCGTATATTCGGTAATCAAATCATGACTCTTTAATTTTATGGGTATTAATCTTGACCAACGGTATCGATATGACGGAGCTTATTCACAGATTTGATGAAAATGAATGCTCAAATTCATTATCTACATCAAATACAATACATATAATTATGAGTAAATGACCGTAATCGCTTCACGGTTCAATAAGTATATTGGTATGGTATTCGTATATTCGGTCGTAATCGCATCACGACTCTATAAAATATACATTTTTAGACGCCAGAAAACCCTCAGCTAATCTGCGTCAGATAAAACACATACATATGTGAATAAATGACCGTAATCGCATCACGGTTCAATAAGTATATTGGTATGGTATTCGTATTTTTGGTCGTAATCGCATCACGACTCTTTAAAATATACATTTTAAACGCCAGAAAAACTTTTTGCTAATCTGCGTCAGATAAAACACATACATATGTGAGTAAATGACCGTAATCGCATCACGGTTCAATAAGTATATTGGTATGGTATTCGTATATTCGGTCGTAATCGCATCACGACTCTTAAAATATACATTTTTAAACGCCAGCAAACCCTCTGTTAATCTGCGTCAGATAAAACACATACATATGTGAGTAAATGACCGTAATCGCATTACGGTTCAATAATTATATTCGCATCACTACTCTTTAATATATATATTTTTAGATGCCAGCTTAGGCTACAATACATATGTGAGTAAATAACCGTAATGCCATCATGGTTCAATAATTATATTGGTGTGGTATTCGTATATTCGGTCGTAATCACATCACGACTCTTTAAAATATACATTATAATAAAGTCAAATTCAACGATTTATTTGCAAATAAATATGGTTTTAGAAGTGAATGTAAGAACATTGGTAGCACAACAGGTCCTATAATTTTTTTTTTTTTTTTTTTTTTTTTTTTATTATTATTATTTAGTTGTCAATGGTATTTCTGCGTTTGGGTACCATCTACTCACAAAACAAGTACCACAGTATTGAGTTTTGTAAATACCTATAAGCCATCCTGATATTAGCATATGAACGAAATCGTTTATTCAATATGGGAGAAAGTGCTGAACGGAATGTATTTTCAGATGAGCAGATTTTTTTTTTAATCATCAATGTTATTATTATAACCAAATTTCCATAAATTTTACACGCTGTGTCGTTATCGTTTTATTGACAGAGATGCAATCATTAATTCAATTGTCTCCATTTTGAGTGCTTGTTACAAAAAAAGGCCTCTTTATTGGCTTTGCCACACTATTATGTTAGATTCACATCTCACTAGGCGAGTGAGGAACGACAATAATATCTACTGCCAGGTTGTCTATTATCTTGCATAATCATTTTAAAATTGGTGAAAAACGGAGGAAACAAGCAAAAGAAAAAGTACCTATTTCTAATTAAAGGTAAACATTTATATTGGACGCGTTAGAATCCTTCTTCCAGTAAATATATCAAGGTCATTTTTAATTTAAAAAGTAGGCCTGAACTTGTTTTCTAGATCTGGGGAGCCCGATCTCTCTGCTAAACATAGCATACTAAATTAAAGTAAATATATGTATGCATCTAACAATAGGAGTAACCGTATCAAAATAAGGAACTACACGATAATCTTAAATTTAATTTTAATATTTGTTCGATTAGCACGATTATTAGTTCCGTACCTGGGTGCAATTTATCTATAATTTGTATGTAATTACTGATATACAAGTAAATTTATCAGTTGTCTGTTGGCCCCACTATGACAACAGTACTGGTTCTGCCCAGTCTGCGATGAGATGGCAAGACATTTATTTATTGTTATTATGTATATAATATACTGTATAATTAACTTATAATATTCAAATTAATAGATCCAATATTTACAGCTACTTAGTTACGTAGCAAATGACTAATACCATTTCAAATTGATAGACAAGCAATGAACAACATTTTCTCTTATACTGTATATCAAACAAAACTAATACACGTGTACCATAAACGAATTCTATTTTATACAGGTTTTTTACAACAATCACAGTCAACTTAACTGAAAAAAACCATGTCTGCAAAAGTAGCAAATCAATCACATATTCGCTATACTGGTAACCCAAAATGGGTTACTAATACATGTTCTAGAAGTAGACGGGATCAACATCGGGACTTGTACTTGAGTTGTACGTGTACTTGGTTAATCAAATATAATAAAAGCATTCTAGCTATTTGCGTACGTTTCTGTTACCTACTAATCTAAATAGAAACTACATTGCAGATTATTTAGAATTAAGCTATTTGAATGGTTGAATGAAAATAACCTCTATGGCATTAATGAATTCCTAGAACTGAAAATTTTCTATTTCAGGATTCAGTCCTGTATTCTCCTTGCTAAGTGCGTCCATTATAATTTGCCCCCATTGTTCAGAGAACACGTGGCAGATATCTAGGTTAGGTTAGTTTTGTAATTAAAGTAGGTTAGGCTTGTAAATAATAAATCATCACAACTCCATATGATTTTAACCCAAACATTGCCCCAGGGCATTGTAATTATTAGGGTTTTACAACAGGTACATACCTGTTGTAAAAACAGGGCTTGTACTATCTGACACAAAGGGCAGATCTTATTCCATAGAATGGCTAACTGTAAAATAGGTTAGAATAATCTAATAATGCCAGAAAACATTCAGCTAGTAAAACTAAAATCTAATTATTCATAGACTCCCGCCTGTTTGCCAGGGGAGTGTAATGTAATCATAATTGGTAATAAAATAAAATGATAGTATCGTTGTAACCGTCGGTCACCTTAAGATTCAATATGTTGTATATTTGCTGGAGAGTAAGTATGTACTTACATTTTTTGCTGACACTCGGCATTTGCGTAGATTCAATCGGCACCAAATTTTTCTTCATATTCCTTCTTCGTGAACTTAAACTAGCCCATTTTTATAGGCCAATACAGTAATTCACATTAAATGTCACTATAATATAATTATAACACTTGTTTACTGAAAATAAAATAAAATAAAAAGAATTGATGTTTCGATGCCCAACACGAAAAGCGAATGAGGTGACATCCAGGTGGCGGCGGAAAAATGACGTTGACATTTTGTCTTTTTAATGTTGCAAGCTCTAAAAAGTGTTCGATGTCCAGTACATTGAAGAGTGTACTACTGTGTAATATGAAAATCTCGAGGATGCAGCGACGAAATATAATTTAAGAAATTAATTAAAAAGCGTTTAATGACCTAAAAAGCAAATATTTTAGTTCTTGTCGCAAACTTATTAAACAGTCACACATAAACCTTACAGATTTTTATAGCAACTTTCATCCCCTATTACTTATTTATGTGTTACACCCTTGAGGGTAAAACTTTTACGAACTTTGAGTGTCATATATATTTTAATTGAATCAACATCCTAAAAATTAAGTTTGAAGCTTCCAGCTCTAAAAAGAGTTATATAAAATATGCTCTAGACCCGTAGAGTCCATAATTTAGTATGTTAAATTGCGGTACAATTTAAGAAATAAATTGAAAAGCTTTTAATGACCTAAAAAGCAAATAAATCAAGCTTTTTGTAGTGTACCAGGGATGTTTGCAGAAGCAAGGGTTGATGGTTTCTACACCGTCATCCGCAAATCCATCCGGGTGTCTATCCGGGTGTTCATCCGGGTGCGTGGTAGCTCACACAGCATCTTGAACATATTTCGTGATAAATACGGCATACTGATGCTTGAGCACTGGATACGATTGCACACGACGTAGACATTATGTACATATATTGTAAAATTACTAACCTTAGGTTGAGATTTCTTATAACTGACATCTTATGGACCAAAAATGGTCTGAAATAAATGATAAATAAAAAAAAATAATGTCTACTTATCTGTTTGTTTATGAAAAGTCCTTCTCTTCACTTTTAATACTGCGTGGGAATACGTGAGACTTAATAAAACGCAATCAACCTAAAACATATAATAACACGTAAACCTCAATGAGAGCAATTTGCGAAATGAATATTTAAATTCTATACAAATCAATCACCTGCTACCCCTTTTACAAAAAGCTATTAGTTACGTTATTTGTGTTTTTGTAAATGAATATTCAATGGATATTTTATTTATATATGTAAATAAATTAATACATTTAGAAAGGGATGCATAACTTTATGTAATTGCTTCATCGAAATAAAGCCGAGCTAATCAAACAAATCCTTACTAATATTATAAATGCGAAAGTAACTCTGACTGTCTGTCGCACATTCACGCCCAAACTACTGAACCGATTTCAATGAAATTTGGTATACAAATACTCTAGAGCCTGAGAAAGGACATAAACTACTTTTTAATGCGAAAAAAGGATTATAAGAGGTTGAAAGGGGGGATGAAAAGTTGTAAAGAAGTGTCGTCATTTTAGAGCTAGAAACTTGAAACTATTTTTTTAGGCTGTTGATTCGATATTAATAAATATGACATTCAAATTTTGCAAAAGTTTTACCCTCGAGAGTGTAAAATAACAATAGGGAATAGGGGATGTAAGGTTTATGTGATTTTTTTATAAGTTTGCGACAAGAGACAAAATATTAGATTCTAATGTAAAATTTACAGAGTAATTACAATATGTGCGGGCGAAGTTGCGGAGACATCTTGTAAAAATATAAAGTAAAACGCGCAAAAGGGTTTTTCAAATTAAGTGACACTTTAAGGTTGGAATCTCGCCCAGGGGGTACGTAGAGATGCATGGAAGAGTTGTTTTTTAGGGACATTGTGTGTAACTGACGTAATATGTTAATGCGCGAAGACGCGGGCCGCTCGTCCAGTTTGGACTCGGACGGGCGGATATTATTGAAACCATTGAACATTTCGCAGTTTTAGTAATGTTTGTTACGAGTAAAACTCATACTATTATGATAATCGTGTTATGTATGTAAGTATTTTTTTAATAAGAATAATTAAATTAAAATCTTATAGCATTATTTAATCATTTGGAAGGTATTTTCAATATAATACAATATTTCGCATGCAACTGTGAACATATACAAACAACTAGTTAATTAGATTAAGTTAAGTATTATAACTATTCTGCCGCATTAGGAAATGTCCTGTAATGGTAGATTAAGTTTGTTTAAAAAATAAATAAATAAATAAAACTCCAACATCCTCTGAAAAGGTGTTACAAAAACTTAAGAGGTGTCAAGAGACACCCGGATGGAACGAAGTTCCTTTCGATTAATTAGTGAAGAAATTGTAACAAAATTTTATTTTTTTCGATAATAATAAATTATTATTATAAACAAATATAACGTAATATAAACTTAATCATAGGCTCAATTTTAGTAATAAAAAAAAGAGCAAGAGTGTCGTTACAACTTTTTGTCTTAATTTTTTCCATCTAGCCCCCTTTCGCAACGCGCGATAAGGAACTTCGTTCCAAAAATAAAAATTACCCAGAGTCACACTATGCAAAACTTGTCCAATTAAGTTAGTTCACTGCGTGGTAGCTTTGCTTTGTGAATAATGCTTTAAAACTAAAATTTTATAGTTTGGACATTTTTAGCTCTGTTCTCAGCTAGACGCTGCGAACTTTCAGTATTTGACGGTTGGAATAATAGTTTGGAAGGAGTCCTCGATATGATGTTTCACATGCAACTGTGAATGTCAGTCGGCCATGTTTCTAGAAAACAAAGGCGATGGATAACACCTACATACTCTGAAAGGGTGTTAGCAAAGGGATCCTAAATTTGATCTGCCAGTGTGTATCGTTCATAGCTTAATGCGGAGTACCTACCCCGGATTGATAGAGGGTGCTGGTTAGAGACCCGCCGGACGGTTAAAATAATAATTTCCTATTTTAGAGATAACAATTAAATTATTATATTATTCACAATAATAATAAATAACATTTTATTTCTTTCCCATTAATTATTCAATTTGTGCCAGGAAAGGAGCTTGTTTGATTTTTGTACCAATATTTTTTCATATAAAACCCTAGATTTAAATATTAGCACCAGTCTGAAAGTTTCCTATCATATCTTAAAAGTTTGGCATGAATTGACATTAAAAAACCTTCTGAATAAGCCATTTTCGGCAACAACCCTTAACCTAATAGACTATCCCAAAATAGACCCACTCCAAACATTTCTAAACGAAAATCACAAACCGATTTGGCAAGACCACCCGAATGGATCGTGTTAAAATAAGGATAACCACTATTACGGTGCTTTGCATACAAAATGGTGGGTATGTAAGCAAAATTTTGGCCCCGAGGCGTATTGCAGTGTACACAGCGGTGGAATGCCTCAAGACTTAAATGGATATTACTCTGATCGATCTTAGATCCATTACCCATACCACGCTAAGGGACTGCAAATATACGGGATGAGAACCGCGGCAGGAACGTCGCGGTGTTGCCTTTTAACTTCTATTTGGCTTGGTTTCTGTTTAATATAATGCTACAATACGCGAGACGTAATATTAATACCATATTTACTAACGAAATTACCAAGTCCCAAAGGAGTTGATGGTAGGTAAATACTGTTTGGCTTAATGCGTTGATAAGACGCCGTCAATAACAAAGTAATATTTTATATAAAATATTACTTTGTGGGTTTTTTGAGGTGTTGATAGCAAAGATGAATATAACTTTTTTTTCATAACGCTAGTAGATCATTGATCCCCTGAGAGCCACAAGTTTCTTAACGCCATATTTGGCCGAAAATATTATTTATACAAAATAAGTGTTCACTTATAAACTTTAGGACTCATAACATACTTATAACCTACAAATCAATAACAAAGTATGACTATTGAATTAATTAGTGCATTTAAATGCTGACATTAGAAAATATACTGCAGTAAACTGTAGAAATTGGCAGGTCTCCTACAAGGTGAATCAAATTATCGTTTTCGCTAGACTAGTAACTTAATTACGCTAGAAACTGAGAATATGTGAATTAACAACTTCTCCAAAATTCTTATCAAGAAAACTCAATATTACTAAAAATACCTTCATCATTTTCGGGTCTTATGAAACGTTTTAGACACCTTAATTGCCGCACATCAAATTTTAACCTGTCGTCATCATCCAATCCCATTTACTTAGTCGTTCGTTTTATTTATTTTTTATTAATGTTTATTTTTGGTATTCATATAACGATGTCTTTGACTCCTTTTATAATGATATCAGGTCAACTGATTCGTATTTTTCTAGAAAGTTTACTGTCACAAAAGTTTATTTTCAGATTAGAACCTACTATTTACTATTACTGCAACCGGCGACTGCAGTTAGGTGGTAGCTAGTACACAGGTGGCGCTGCTGCCCGACTACCTGGTATATCCCTTAGTTGCATTTTACGTCACCCATGCACAGTATAAAAAAACTTGTGTGTACTTATGTACACGCGTTAGAAGTTATACTTCTTAATATACAACTTGAACATAGTTATCAATTTTCATACCACCTAGAACTAACGTCATGCTGTTAAATTTTTTGGTGTCGGTGTGCGCGCGTATCGTAAAAATTCACTCTCATCATTTTTCTCCATCGCGCCAAAAGAAGTATAACTTCAAAAAATATAGAGATAAATGCGCATCGACAAGACTTCTTAGCGGTTGTCGCGGTGCTGTCAATAGTGAGTGCCGCGCAAGCTGAGTGGTCACAAATGAGTTTGACTCCCCGTTATTTTTAAAAATGCTACGAGCGTTTTGCGTAGTATACGGCTATTTGAACACGGCTTCACCAAAACGGGAGCTATGGTATTTTGACCATTTTAAAACAAATATTTATAAATAGAAAAATAAATCAATTACGAAAATAATAAAGGTTACAACCCTATAGCTTCAATAGAGCGTAGGTAAGTAAATAAATAAATAAAATAAATAAAAAAGAATTTTATTCACGTAGACTTTAAAAAAGCGCTTGTAAATAGTCAGAACATGTTTGAAGTAATATAGTTGTATACATTATTATTTCTAGTAACATAGATATTTAGGTACACATTGTATGAAAACATTTATATAATTTATTTTATTATAGCAATAATATTTAACTAGCTCGTATCAAGTTATTGTCAAGAGATTATGTTTAATTATCTAGTTTAAGTCTAATATTTTTACTACATATTGTCAATGGTTCTGTCTATATTAAGGTATTATTATTATGACGGACCTTGTGTTAATAAAGACGGTCGCGCTTTAATGCTACCACCGCATCCAATGCGCCCCCTAAGTATTTCGTAAACTAGGCTTAGTTTCCTTACCCTCCATATTTACACTGTGACCCATGGGATAGTTTCGGTTGGTTTTATTATTCTTTTTCGGCCGGAAAGCACACGGTTAATGTATACTTTAAACAAGTATTATAGCGTAACAGGCACGCTCCGAATATTCGCCCCTCTTTTGTCACTTGTGCGTCTATATTCGCAATAAGAATTTGAGAACGGAACACTCCAATGAAAATTTTTCATCTCAAATCTATCCAGATAATACGGATATAAAGAGAATTGTCGTAACGCTCTAGTGGCGTTATATTTATATGTTTGAAAGTTATTGCTTTTGTCATTTTGCATAAATTTTTGATGGAATACCTTCTCGTGAAACTGATACGTAACCAGCAACAATTTCCATGCGTTTTAGTGCTTTTGCAATGCCTACTACCGGAATCATGTAATCTTAATAGCAAGTAGTTGTAGGAGCACCCTTTTTTGATAAGGCAAGGGGAATGCTTATGTATGCCACCCGCAAAAAGTGTGTGCGGGGGTGGGTATGTCGGACTCGCACTGACTGAACCAAACCTGCCGTGGACTGCATCTGATGCCTGGTGGGGAAAGTCCCGGGAACGCGGGTATGCTGCTCCGGTGCACCCCTTTTGCGACATGTCTCAGATGGTCGGGACACGTACCCTGAGTGGGCTTTGAGGTCCCCTGCCCTTGCCGACTCATGCCAGTCCGGCACAGCGACTGCGCCAGTTGTAGTAGCACCTTATCAATTGAAATGTTTTCAAGTCTACTGCCTGTTGGTCTAGTGGTTAGTGACCCTGACTGCTAAGCCAGACGACGTGGGTTCGATTCCCACCCGGGACAAATCTTTGTGTAATAATAAATACGACTGTTTGTTCTGTGCCTGAGTGTAATTTATCTATAATATTTAGTAATTTATAAGTGTGTTTATCAGTTGTCTGGTTGTCGTAGTACACGTCTACCTAGTTTGGGAGCAGATGGCAGTGTGTTAGTTGTCCCAAGATATTTATTTATTTAATGTCACCCTTAAAATAGACTTTTTGTGTTTCTAAAGCTCGCTTCTCTAAGTTTTTTATTTTTGAGGTTATACTTCTTTTGGCGCGATGGAGAAAAATGATGAGAGTGAATTTTTACGATGCGCGCGCACACCGACACCAAAAAATTTAACAGCATGAAGTTAGTTCTAGGTGGTATGAAAATTGATAACTATGTTCAAGTTGTATATTAAGAAGTATAACTTCTAACGCGTGTACATAAGTACACACAAGTTTTTTTAAATATTTCG
Organism: Pseudoips prasinana; assembly: GCA_951640165.1. NCBI lineage: Eukaryota > Metazoa > Arthropoda > Insecta > Lepidoptera > Nolidae > Pseudoips > Pseudoips prasinana. The sequence goes on from OX621247.1 coordinate 34,850,297, forward strand.
AGTGATTCCATGGGTCGAACCTGGGCCTCTACCGGCTAAGTCGCCGAACATCGATTGCATAAATGGCGTTCAAATAAATAAAGGTTAAAAATTAAAAATTAAATTAAAAAATATCATTTATTAGTAGTCGAGTAATTATACAATTTGATTTACAGTGATAGCCTCACTAGGCATAGCCTGTATCGAGACTGTCGATGTGATACGATTAATAGCTAGGACTTAAAATAGACTATAATAAAATATTGGAACAATTAGACATTATAATAACATAAAATTAATTAAAAATTGATTAAATTAGGTTATAAGGATAATTACAAATTATTTAATAAATAATATAGCAATAAATAAATGCATTAAAATTATATTATATTTGCCGAAACGTATACGTCTAATGTGTGTGTGAGTGTATGTGTGTGTGTGTATGTGTGTGTGTGCGTGAGTTCCGACTGCGCAAATCGAGTAGACTGGTAAGTTATGTCAAATTAATGTTCTCAGAAATTGCTCAGTTTCGTTATAGTCAAAATTTGCAATATAGTTTTTTACCTTTATTTGAGCTTCTCTTTGTGTGCTTAACCTGATGTCACATCTGGAGACGAGTTTATTGTATAGAAAGGGGAACATATGCTTTTGGAATCTTTTAGCGAATGAAGTTTTGGTTTTACATTTCGGGATTTTAAATGTTCTAGAAAAAACCATGTTATGGTAATTCGATGAGGTTTTTACAGATTTATGTGTGCACATGGCTGCATTCAGTAGATACAATTTACGAATGCTGAGGACACCAGCTTGCTTATACAATTCTGTAGTAGGGAATCTCATGGGTTTCTTAAGCATAACTTTGAGAATCGACCTCTGTGCTCTTTCAACACTAATCATATGTGAAGTGTAAGCGCCTCCCCATACGTCAATGCAGTAGGTGAGGATCGACTGACAGAGTGATATATAAATGGATTTCAGTAGATCTTTATCTGCAACATCTCTAAGTTGCCTTACAGCGTAAATAAGTTCCTGGTTCTTGCAGATAACGCCATAATATGGCTTCGGAATGTGAGTTTCTCATCGAGTGTTATGCCGAGATATTTTATGGACTGTGTTCTTTGAACCACGTTACATCCGCAAGTGCTGTTTTCGATATTACAAGTGTGTATCTGTATGTGTGGGCAGCAAGAGGGTGCAGATGCACTAGTTTTATGGAAACATATGAATTTAGTTTTACTTGTATTGAGTGTGAGCAGGTTACCACTAAGCCATTTGGCAATTATTCCCATACCTCGAGAAGCATTAGCACTACATCTAATCCAAGAAGTATCGTAAAATATTACTGCAGTGTCATCAGCATAACAGATTATTTTAGCATTATGCAATGGTAGGGACGAGAGCTCATTGATATAGAGCAGAAATAACGTTGGGCCTAAGACGCTGCCTTGCGGAATGCCGAAAGAGGTTTCTTGAGTAGTACTTTGCCATGAATCGACTCTGACAATCTGTTTTCTATTAGTAAGGTAACTGCGGAACCATTCTAACACCACTCCCCTAATACCGATGTTCTCTAGTCTCTGTAAAAGGATTGGAATGGAGACGGTATCGAACGCCTTAGCAAGATCGAGAAATACACCAATGCATGCCCGGCCACTATCTAGATGTGACACAATTTCATTTGTTATTAGGTTCACGGCGTCTTCTGTTGACTTATTTTTCGGAAACCGAACTGGGCGTCAGATAGTAAATGATTCTCCTCAAGATATTTTACAAGGCGTCGATTGACCACTCTCTCCAAAATCTTTGAAAAAGCAGGAAGCAAAGATATTGGGCGAAAATTATTGGGTAGGGAAGAGTCGCCTTCTTTGTGTATCGGGATTATAACCGCAGTTTTCCAGTCAGGTGGGACAGTACCAGTCGATAAACTTTGATTTATTATTGTCACTAGAGGCTGTACAATGTAATTACTAATATTTTTAAGCAGTAGGTTAGAAATACCATCTATTCCCGATGAGCTATTGTTTTTCAAGCTAGCTATAATATCCTCAACCTCTTTGCAGTCGGTTGGCTCGAAAAAGAAAGAATTTAGAGGTGAGTTTGAGCTATAACTTTTTTGTGCTAAAGATTTTTGGGTTGTGTTTAGCTTATCTAGTATTTTATTAGCATAACTTTGACCCACCGATGCGAAAAACTCGTTACAAGAATTGACAGCGTATTGTGGACAGTCATTTAAAGCCAGAAGATCCGAGGCTAGGGAGTTTGATTTAACTTTTCTGTTGGAAATTCGATTTACTGTTTGCCAAAGTTTACGCGGTTCCTTTTTGAACGTTTCTAACATATTTCTATCATGTTCATTTTTAAGTTTACGTAATAGAGTTACATAAAAATTACGATATCTGGTGTAAATTATCCATTTTATGTCACCTTTAGGCTTTGTTCTGGCATCTAAGTGGAGTTTATCGCGTAGACGCGAACATTTTAATAAGCCTATAGTCATCCATGGCTTTAAGATGACTTTGGAACGACTTAGAACAATAACTTTAGAATTAACCTCTATTATATTTGTTACTAGATTCGTAAAAAAAATTGTCTGCTCAGCTACATTTTTTATACAATTTAAACGCGTCCAGTCCACATTACTGAGCTCTTGCGCGATTGAGTCATAGTTCATGCGTAGCTTGTGTCTCAATGGGACAGGTTGGCACCGTTCTTGACTTGTTATACCAGTAATGACTAAGTCATGGTCGGTTATAGAGGATGTGCACACGACTGTCTCTACGTCGACATCTCCTTTAAAGAAGACATGATCAAGGCAGGCACCATTTCTGGTCGGAAAAATGACTTAATCAATCGTTAAATCGGCTTCCATGAGCACATGGGACGTCATAAATGGTCCGGAATCGATTGTCAACGTTGAAGCAGATGTAACGATTGATTAAGTCATTTTGAACCTATATTTATTTGAACGCCATTTAAGAAATCGATGTTCGACGACTCAGCCGGTAGAGGCCCTGGGTCTTACTTTTCATTTCCTTGTATATCACTGTGGTTAATATGTGTAGCAGTGGTAGGTAAGAGGTCGGTACTAGTCCAATACAAAGTTCGTTTAACTTTAATGTAGACTTTAACGAAGAGAAATATTGAATTTCTAGCAATGCCATGGAATTGTTATGCTTTCCATTATTGATAGAGCTCTTTGCACCATGTGCTACAAATATTTACTGGTGAGCAAATCACTAGGAATCCTGTGTCTCTCGAAAATTCAAGATTTTCACGTGTACATTGGCGAAATTCGAATGACCTATGCACGCGGTCAGTCTAAAGATGGGTGACCATCCCAATTACTTAATTTCTGAGTGTGTTCACGCTTTGGAGGGCACGTTTTGCTCTCAGTCACTGTGAAGGCAGTAATTTTCATAATTGTTTCACGTGGCTTAACACCTGTTGCAGCTGATAAAGCTAGATCCGACTCTTTACGCACACTAAGAAGCACGGAGATGCTCAGAAATACATAACCCTCACCCGTTTATAGACTCACCGCGCTCTCAGATCAATCCCTTCAATCGCTTATGAGAATGAGAATAGTAAAATATACAATGAAGAAAAGAAATAAGATAAGAAATTAAAATTCGCACGTCAGCTATAGAGATATTTATTAGATACTATGTAAAATGTAGGTATTAAGTATTAGGTTATAGATGTAACTGATATTATTTTATTAGGGTTCCGTAGCCGTATGGCAAAAACGGAACCCTTATAGATTCGTCATGTCTGTCTGTCTGTCCGTCCGTATGTCACAGTCACATTTTCCGAAACTATAAGAGCTGTACTGTTGAAACTTGGTATGTAGATGTATTCTGTGAAACGCATTAAGGTTTTCACAAAAAAATTGAAAAAGAACAATATATTTGGGGGGTCCCCATACATAGAACTGAAAATCAAAAAAATAATTTTCACCGTACCCATATATGTTTCGTATCTTTGGGTAGGTCTTCAAAAATGATATTGAGGTTTCTAATATCATTTTTTCTAAACGGAATAGTTTGCGCGAGAGACACTTCGAAAGTGGTAAAATGTGTGTCCCCCCTCCTGTAACTTCTAAAATAAGATAATGATAAAACTAAAAAAAATATATGATGTACATTACCATGCAAACTGACAACGAAAATTGGTTTGAACGAGATCTAGTTAGTAGTTTTTTTTAATACGTCATAAATCGTAAACCGCAATTTACCTTTCAGTTAATCAATTGAAATACTTGCTGTTACAGAACCCTTTATGGGCGATTCCGACTCGTACTTGTCCGGTTTTTTATTATTGTAATATAGACTTTATGATCTCACAGTTAAACTGCGTAGGCAGTTTTGTGGGGCTATGTAATTAGTTTTTAAGAAATTATCAGACAAATAAAGCAAAACCAATCAACCAACAAGAAAATTCTATTCAAAATACAAAATTAATATGTAATGTTAACAATTAGCGGAATTAACACTCGGTACATTTTAATATTGTATTTTGAGTGTTATAGATTTATTCAAAGTAACGCCTGGTTCCATTATTTAAGAAAATTCTAGCAATCATTTCCCGATTGACGATAAGAATCCAATTAAGTGAGATAAAATTAACAATTGGTATCAGAATTTTATTAGAATCTGTTCTATCCGATTGCATTAAATTAAAACACATTTATTACACTCTTGTCTTTTAAGCGAGACGTAATGAACAAGGATTAGGCATTCTTGACATTTTTGTGACAAGTTCCTGCGAGAAAAAGTAATGAAATTGGAAAAGGGTTCAGATTGGTGTAATCTGTTTAATAAAAGAACGGGCGTTGAAGTATTTGTAGATTGGAGTACTTAACGAATTGAGTGCGAGGATTTTCACCGACTTTTTTATGTTTTTCAGGACCGGGGTTTTTACTAAACAGACTGGCCGAGGACTTGACGTTCAAGCGAAAAATTTTGGTATTTTACGATGAGGAGTAACCGAATCACTGCCATGAATGTTCTATGATTTTGCGTAGTTTCTGAAATAGAAATTTTTTAATGATATTTTTCGTAAATTTCACCTAACATCAGATTTTGGTTTTTTTCCTCGTTCTGTTGAACTTTTCTGCTTTAGTTGTTTATGTGATAAATAATTAGCATAGTTTAACCTAACACCTTAAAAAGTATGGTTTATCTAATCATTGCAGAACTGACTGAGAATTTATTTGAAAGTTCCAAATTAGGGTTTGAGCTCAGGGCTCATAAATTTTCAAAGTATCATAAAAACGCAAAATTGTAGAACATACATGGGGGTGATTCGGATACTCCTCATCATAAAGTATATAAATTTTGCGTTTGAACGTCACCACCCTGTGTACATTCGTTTTAAGCATTCGTGCATTTAAGCAATCGTAGTGCTGTGTGTGGTATCATCGCCCATCTCATTCCGTAGGGCGCGTAGAAGTCGACCCTAGGGAATATCTTATCTAGATGAAGTATATAATAAACTCCATGAATTCAAAAAATAAAGTTTTAACAGTACACACCAAAGTTATTCTTTTATTATTAAAATATCGATTTTCTCATGAGTCTTTACGAAACTTAATAGAACACATATACGTATGTAGAAGCCGGCTCGTAGCAATTGCCCGGGTAATTGCTACGCGCCGGCTTCATACACAGCGCGCAAATAACATCTACGGCAACCGCACATCCGGTTTCGTTTTCCTACGACTCATTAGCAGCTTACCCTCAGATCTTTGTAGTAAATGAACGAATATTTTAGTAATATACGACTATTTACAAGCGCTTTTTTAAAGTCTACGTGAATTAAACCCGTTTTTATTTTAGTTATAGGTTATCCAAAAAATAATCATTCTGGCTACCATCGAGTGATAACTTATTTTAATTGATAAACATTGATATGTATTTTTTTAAATTAATCTTTTGGGAACTTTTTATTATGTATTATTTGTGTAGTCTTAGGTTCTTTGTGTGTATTATATAGTCAGTAAGTAAGTTAGATTTATGAGGCTCATTATGGCACCGGTTGAAACCTTGGTGGTTTATTGGATGCTATTAAGATAGAGATTGTAATTTAAAGAAAAAGCTGCTTCCCATCCTCGGGAAGCAGCTTCGCTCTGAGTACTATGAGCAAGTTGCTCATAGTACTGCGATCGCCAATCCGTCTGATAGGCGTGGTAATTATGGCATATTCTTGGGGGAGGCTTTTGTCCAGCTGTGGACTTCTTACAGTTATTATGATGAACTACGTTTCACATAACATTTACCTTAAGTAACATATTATTATTTTCTTGGGCTTATTTTATTAGTGACTTAAACCAAACTGTTTAGGGTAGAATGGTTGGGGTAGGTTGGGGTAGAATGGTTCTGTGCTTGGTTACAGTACTATCTTTTTTGGTTTGAAGATATCCTTCTAGACAGCCTCTGCTCTGCTGTGGGTAAAACCTGATGCTACCAAGGTCTCACCAATTGGGTTAATTTAAGGGTAAATTTAAAAAAACTAGCGTTTTTGAGATGGTGGAGCGAAATTTTTTTTTAATCAGCCACGCAGTTAAATTTTGAATGAGAAGTGTACAGCTTAATTGTCGAACTGAATGCAGGCGTCTCATTGAAAGCCTAGCCTTTTAACAAATAGGCTAATTTAACCATCCAGCAACGATGTATACAACAGACTGCCTTGTTGGTCTAGCGGTAGCGTGTTCACCCGCAAGGAACGAGGTCCAGGGTTCAAATCCTGGGTCGGGTCAAAATGCTTATGGGATATTTTTGAAAAAGGAAAAATTCTCAGCATCAGCCCAAAGTCTGGGAGTTAGCGGTATTACCCCCGTGCCTTGGAGAGCACGTAAAGCCGTCAGTCCTGTACCTGAACTCTTTCCGGTCGTGTCGCTAGGCGTCCCATCGGATCATGAGAGTGATGGAATACAAAGTGCCCCTGTGTTTGCGCACACACTTGAGCACTATAATATGTCTCGCACAGATGGCTGATCTCTGTAGAGACTAGCCGGCCGAAATTCGGCTAGGAGGACATTATTATTATTATACAACAGATAATGGTTTGAGATGCGTCAACATTTTTCTACGTCTCGTAAAAAATAAAGCAAATATATGCAGACGTAAAACCAGGGAATATTTGAAGACTCGGTTTAAAAGCAGCTCATCGTTCAAAAATAAAATATCGTCAAAATAAATCAGAGTGAACATCTGTGATTCAGAGTGAGAACGATACAAAAATACACACGTACGGTGGAACGAAGTTAAGTAGGATTTATGACGCCGCGCGTGTAGCGACATCTCACAGGGCTGACTACCGGAAGGCTTTCACATTCAACATTTAAAATGAATTGCTTCACGAAATTTTAACCTTAACCTTTTCAATTCAAACCTTGGCTTTACTCGTTCACATCATGTATTATTATTACATGTACATGTACATGTGTATTGTATTGTATCATGTCAGCCGAAGTACGTCCACTGCTAGACAAAAGCCTCCCAAAAGAATGTGAGGATGTGTCATAATCGCCACGCTTGGTAGACGCGTTGGCGATGGGAGTTTGAGGGTCATAGTTCACAGAAAAAACGCTGCTGCCCTTTCTCTGGTAGGTATTCCCTCGGTCGATTTCTATGCCCCCCACGGGATGAGATGGGGTAATGATATTTTATGCCGTCACCACGCTCGGTCGTTCACTAGGTCTGTAGAATTCCCTAATGGCATTTTATAATGTACTTATAAACTTGTTAATAAAAATTGAACATGCTATTCATTTCAGTAGAATTAAATGCTGTTGCTAGTATCATCGCTACGAAAAAATAGTCTGGATCATAAATGAGCCGAAATATTTACATATATACTAGCTGTACCCCGCGGTGTTACCCGCGTTAAATTTTATAAATTTTCTTTGCTATAAACCTCACGGAGCCCGAGACCTTTCCAACAAATGTAAAACCGTGGAAATCAGTTCGTGTGTTCTGGAGTTATAGCGTCAGGAAGGAAAACCCGACTTATTTTTATATAGTAGAAATATTATTGACTGGACGATTGGCATGGTTGGTAAATAATAATAATAATAATAATAATAATGTTTTATTTCTCACCACAATATAAGGTACATTTTACATGGCATCAATAACAATACATATAAAAATTCAATTTTCTAATTATATTGTGGGAGACTGGTGCCTAAGATAGACGTAAGGCCTGTATTTCAGGACACCAGGACTCCACCCCATTCGGAAATATTAACATTTCGATATAATCGTTATGTACTCGCACGTTGTCTAATGTGGTAAGTTAATTAACACTAGCTTAACAGTTATACATAGTTAGTTAGTATTTATTTGAGTGAATATGTGCTGTGTGGGTGTGTTGGAGGTGCGTGTTTGTGTGTGTGTGTGTATGCGTGTGTATGTGTGGGAAGGCTGATATTAGGAAATATGAGAGTGTGCTAATAATGTGTTGCGAAAACAGGATGTATTTAACAGCATGAAATTAACTTTATGTTAATTTATAAGTCAACCAGCAAATTATATCGGGGCAGCAAGAAGTTTTTCTGTGTCGTCATAGTTTAACTCCTGAAGCCAGTTCCTAACCTTCGTTTTGCACTGATTACTAGTAACACTATAAACAGAGAGCAGCTTATTTACCTTATTGTATAAGTATCGTCCCAAGTGGCAAAAGAAGCGTTTAGAGAAAATTGTAGTGAGCTTTTGTTGGTGGTCTACGGGATCAAATCGTCTTTTACCATGTGATAGTAAGGGGTTGAAGGTCAGGAGGCCATGCTGCTTAAGTATTGTTTGTAGTATAAACAGCTGACGTACAGTTAAAACTTTAGTCTCTTTGTATAAGAGTGTTGTGGGATATCGGAATGGCAGATAAGAAGATACCTTCAAGATAGCTCTCTGCGATCTTTCCAGTTCCAAAATTGTGTACTTAGGTGCACCACCCCAAGATGTTATGCAGTAGGTTAATAGTGATTGTACGAGGGCAAAGTAGATAGATTTCCTCAGTTTTACGTCAGCCACACGTCTCAGGGTCTTGAAGACATAAATTAATTTACGCAATCTCTTGCTGAGGGTGTTGATGTGTTCCAGGAATCTAAGGTTGCAGTCTATAATAATACCTAAGTACTTTACGCAATTTTCTTTTTGTAACTCTGTGCATCTACACGTGTTGCCATTTTGGTTGGAACAGGAGTGGGCTATAATGGAATATAACGATGTTGTTAGAGTTGTGCGCTTGTCGTTTTTTAGGCAAAAGGCAATATATTTTGTTTTGTCCGCGTTTAGTGTGAGTACATTACTGTGCAGCCACTCCGTTACAAGGTTAAAGCCTGCCTGAGCATGAGCGTAAGCTTCCTTCCATGTGTCTGCGCTAAAGAGAAGGGCGGTATCATCTGCGAAAGTTATAATTTTACCTTTAGGGAGAGTGAGCAAACCCAGTTCGTTGATGTATATAAGGAAGAGCGTTGGCCCAAGTACGCTACCTTGTGGCACGCCATAGGTGACATTGCAGTCCTCGCTGACTACGTCATCAATCTTAACGCACTGGGTTCTCTCACTCAAATAGTCCTCAAAAAGTTTAAGCTGCACACCCCTTATTCCCAATCTTTCCATCTTCTTAATCAGAATGGGCACAGAAACCGTGTCGAAAGCTTTGGCGAGGTCTAAGAAGATCCCCAAGACCTTTTTCCCACCATCCATGTTTGTGACAACATAGTTTGTCAGGTCATGAACCGCATCGGACGTGGACTTTCCAAACCGAAATCCATATTGTGAGGGCGACAGCAAGTTAAATTTTTCTAAGTAGCCCACGAGCCTGTTGTTCATGATTCGCTCCAGTATTTTGGATAGGGCAGGTAGAACTGCAATAGGTCTATAATTGTCGACACGGTTTCTGTCCCCAATTTTAAAGATTGGATGTATTATAGCTCTTTTAAAGGCTTTGGGAAATTGACCAGAAGAGAGAGCGAGGTTGCAAATGTATGTAAGGGGTGGTACGACGATGTCCAAATGTTTCTTTAATAGGCCACTTGAAATTCGGTCCCACCCCGCAGCGCAGTCGTTACGTAGAGACCTTATTAGTCTAGCAATTTCATTTTCGTCCGTAGGTAACAGTGTCATAGATTGCAAGAGTCCATTGTTGACAGTGTGGGGTGCATCGGTAGTTGACCTACTGGCAATGTTTTCTGCAAGATTTTTGCCGATTTCCGCAAAGAATTTGTTGACGAGGTTAGCAGATTTTAGCGGAGTAGCTGCCAGACGTAGTAGATGTGATGTGTCCTCCTTTTTTTTTGTTCGATTTGTTAAAGTGTTTATAGCTGTCCAGATTTGTTTGGTATTATTACCAGCATCACTTAAAGTTTTTTTTTCAAATTCGTTTTTAGTTTTTCTCAGTAGCTTATTGCAGTGGTTTCTATATCTAATAAAAGTTATTTTTAAAATTTGGTTTTCGGGTGACTTTTTTAGTTTTTTATGTAGATTGTCCCTATGCCTGATACATCGAAGAAGACCCGAGGTGAGCCAGGGCTTCAAGATTTTTTTACGATTAGGTACTTTAATAATTTTTGAATTGGATGCAATCGTCTGAGTAATAAGGCCGACCATTTCCTCAGCCGCTATATGAGGGTTTTTGGTGCGGTAAACTTGTCCGAAATCAAGTTGTTTTAGTTCGGCGTCCAAGTGTTCGTAATTGATGCGAATAGCGAATTTTTTTCCTGTTTTTGGGATTTTCTTGACTAGGAACAATAAAACCGTATCATGGTCAGTTAACGCAGAGTGGGCTACAAGAGTAGTAGCAGGTAGGGTAGTTTTTAAAATAATGTGATCAAGGCAGGATTGAAGTCGCGTGGGCAAGGTATGCGCAGGAAGTAGAGCATGAGAGGCCAGCAGATTTAAGTAGGTATTTTTTGTTGAGTCGAGACATCTATCATGTATGTTTATGTTTATATCTCCAGCGATAATTATGTTTTTATAGTGTGCGATGCTCAGCAAGATTATGTTTAGTGAATTAACAAAATTTGTAATATCTCTATAGCTGGGTGGGCGATATATAGCTAATAGGATAGTGTCCACATCAATTTTTATTAGAAGACAGTTTGCATCCACGATTGGAGGTTCTTCCGCGGATACTCTAATATTTTTATGGACATAGACAACTACACCTTCATTTTGTGTCTGATTCTTACCAGTTTTGAAGTAATTATAGCCCTGGAGGTTCGGGATGTAGTGAGTGTTGGGGAGCCAACATTCAGTCAATATTATTAGATCCCACTCAACCTTCGATCTAGCTAGAATGGTATGTAACCCTGTCATATTTTTTGTAATACTTCTTATATTTTGGTTAAGGATTTTAAGTGATTGTTTAGGATCAAAATTAGAGGGTATACAGTCATCTAAGTCACAGGTGGATGAGTCCGACACAGAGACAGAATCTATGTTCATTATATTATTTTGTGTGAAATCGAATTATATGTTTGAGTTGCCATTGTTTGCTTTTTCTTGTATACCACTGAGTTTTGGGTTGGTGAAATTAATGTTATGCAAGGTTAACCTATTGGTACTGCAATGACGGATTATGGGGATAAAAAATAGTGATACTGGATCAATAAAGGTATAGGTTCCCGTTATGTACTTGTGTTGTGTATAAGTGTCAGTTTTATATAGTATTAGATCATAAACTCTTGCAGCGAGTATGCTAATAGTTAATAAAAGAAGTAGTGTTTTAATAATATGTGTGCTCATTTTAGTTTGTGTTGCGAGTGTAAAATGTTTAAGATAGGTAAGTAAGTGTGTGTAAATAAGTAGGTTAGTATTAGGTTTAAACATACAAAAAATTACATTTTTAAACAATGTGGTATGACGCCGTAGCATTAACACTAGTCATTTATTTTTTTCTCTACGTAGCTTAATCAGATCATCTTCAGATTTTATAAGCCGACTGGGCAACCCTTCTCTTTCGCGTACGTATACTTTTCCGTTTGCGGTCCAGCATTGTTCATACTCACTACTTTTTATAAACTCTCTGGTGAGATAGTGGAGGCGTTTTGTTGTGAAAGTTAGCGCTTCCGATATAAATATTGGTTTTTGAGGTCCTACAGATTGCAGGTGGGTGGTGTTAAGGCGTTTTTCTTTATTTTGCTTATTGAAAGTTCTTGTGGATTGCAGTAGTTGTTCTTTTATTGACGTCGATGAAAATTCTACAATGACAGTGCCTACTGTCTCTTTTTTGCCTCGCAGACGGAAAATATTTTTTATATCAGATGGTAGGACCGGTTGATTAATAATACTACCGAGTTTTTGAACTAGTCCTGTTAGTGTTGTTTTGGTTTCAGGGTTTGAGGTTGGCAGATTTTTTATTTCAACTGTTGCAGCTTTTAAGTTTCTCTCCAGATAGTCTACTTTAAGCTCAAGCGTTTTGATAGTTTTTTGGTTTTCACTGCACTCCGCCTGTAAGTTATTTATCTCAACCATAGCTTCATCATACTTCTCGGATAAATATTCTACCGAACTTTGGACTTTATCAACCTGGGTTCGGATTTCGACGTTCTGAGTTTGAATTTCTGTATTTTGACTACGAATTAGGCTATTTTGACACCTTATATCCTCAAGGGCTGAATGTAGGGAGTCAATTTTACTATTTTGTTGTTTTTGATCAGTGACAAAATCAGTGAACATGCACTTTAATTCTCGCATCATAGTTTCTAGGCGTTCCATCTCGGCATCATCGCCTCGCTTTCTTTTTCTCTGAGTAATATGCGCATTAGTATCATTATTAGAACTCGTACTTAAATCAGGCTCAGAGTTATGCAAGGGCGATGATGTAGTTTTAGAAGGAGAACGACTCATGGTTGTGGTTAAAAACACATAGATAAGCTGAGATTGGATAATATTCTATGGCGGTTACTGTTTTCTAACCGTATTAATTAAGGACCGTTTTACTCACGATTGCGTAGAATTGTTTGTTTACGTACAAGTATCCCTCACTCAGTCGTATATTGGTACCGTCTTCGTAAATCTCGGATCCCGATCAACAACCTAACGGCAGCCGAAAAGCACCGGGCGCCGATTATTCTTGCAACGTCGATGTATGTGCGCCACGGGTGGACTTTGACCTCGACAAGCCGCACGTCGAGTTAGTTGACACGGCGATAATTAGTTACGTTTGACAGTCCGTATTATTAAAAACTGTGTTTACTTAGTGATCACTTCACTGAATCAAAAACTGATTCTGAAACTAGGAAGCCCATACACTTGGTTTCACGACAAAGTTTATTTTGTACTTAAATAATAACTTTATTACTGACAGCGAATTAATATGTGCGCGCACAGTAAGTTTACGTGTTTACGCGTTCCGGCCCGCGGGGGGAATGATACTTGCCTTTCGCGCCGCAAGTCGTGTGTTCTATTCCCACCCAGAATAGATGTTTGAGTTTATCAACATGTCTGTTTGTCCTTATTCTAGGTGAAATTATCCTTTTAGTATCTAGTATAAAGTTCTCTGGTTCCCATAGTACAAGTTTTGTTTAGTCTGGGATCAGATGGCCGTTTTCTGCTTCAGCTGGTCCTCCATCCTAATAAAGTCCATTCTAGTATCAATTAGGTTAATGTAATTTTTATATAGGTACACTAAAATAAACAATTGATCTCGTGATTGGTCTAGTAGTTAGTGACCCAGGACAAATCTTTGCGTGATGGATAAGTACTACATATTGTTCTGTGTCTGCGAGAATTTATCTATAATGTGTATGTATTTAGAATTATATAAGTATGTTAATCAATCTTTGAGGACGTGTGGCGCAACGGCTGAGACAGTTGCCTCACCGCTTCGTGTCCCGTGTTCGATTCACGCGCCGGACTATTTGTGTGACCCATAGTTGTTTCGAGTCTAGATGTAATTTGTGTCCTTCTATTACATGCTTGTAAAGTATCTACCCCGCGACATAGTGATTAGATTCGGGCGTTGTCCTAAAATAAGAAAAACACAATTGTCTAGTTGCCATCGTACAGGATCTGCCTAATTTGGGATCAAATGGCAGTGTATTAGATATCCGAAAAGAAAAAAGAAATCCGTCATAGTCCTATTGAAGGTCAATATGTTCAAACAAAAATCTCAAATCATATTAAAAAAGTTCTAAAGTTTAAAGTTGGCTTAGCTTTTTTAAATATTGGACAGCCCTAGAGAGTGTACGAAGCGTGACTTATCTGCCTAGAAAAGAGGCAAGCAAACAGGCTGTTAGCCTCCACCCAGACCTATTGTTGCTTCACTTCTTCCTGGTTTTAGAATCCCTTTGAATCGTTCCGAACTGCGCAACAGGATATAAACGGATACAGTTTTTCTTATAAATATAAATTATAAACATACGTAACTGAAATAAGTTGATATTCCTCGCTTCATTAGCACAAAAATATACTTTCTTGATATTATAGTGAAAGATAGTAATGGGTAACTCACCTAATAAATTTTACGTTGGATTTGGCCATCAGTTTCAACTTCTTCAGGAAGTCATCTTTAAGGCGAGTGCGATCCGCACGACAACAGAAAATTAATTACGTGAGTTACCCGATCGTATCTTTCATTATGTTAGTTCCTAACGTCAGTTTTAATAATAATATTTTCATTATATTCTTGTCTTTTATTTTTAGTTAAGTATAAGTAAAATACTCTGTTCTTATATATTTATTCATTTTACCATACTATTATATTTATTTATGATTGAAGTACTTATATGCTTTTCAATTGACAGTCAAATCACTGCTGAATTTTTTGCCAAACAAACCGGGTACGGACAATTAGGAAGATCACAAGTGCAAGTTAACCTCGCTGAAAGAGGTTACCGTATGTCAACTGAAAAAGATTTTCATCATCATATCAGCCGAAAGACCTCCACTGCTGGACAAAGGCCTCCACAAAGATCTCCTCAATGCAACACTTTCAGAAACGCTCACAACTTCACTGGTCCATTTTATTATTATATTTTTAGCCATTTAGTAGAGGTTCGTGGCTAATTAGTATGAAAGATGTACAAATAAAAAAAAATCTTATGTGTGTTTGTTACCATAGATTATTTGTAAAAAAAGTTTTTAAAATGTGTTAGCTACATTTGAAAACCTTTATACCCAGTAATTAAATAAATAAATATTTGGGGACAATGTCACACAGATCATCCTAGCCCCAAACTAAGCAAAGCTTGTACTAGTACCAGGCGACGATATACATACTTATATAGATAGATAAATACTTATATACATAGAAAACATCCATGATTCAGAAACAAATATTCGTGCTCATCACACAAATATTTGCACTTACCGGGATTCGAACCCAGGACCACCAGCTTCGTAGGCAGGAGCACTACCAACTAGGCTATGGTGACCGAATTTCTTAAATAAGTGTGGAAATTTTCGCTTATGTTCAAAAATAACGGTGCATAATTGTTTATTAATAAAATTAAAAAAATTCTCACAACAAGTCCTTTCATTTAATACATTATTTTATTATTTAAATTAGGTAATCCCCAAAAATAACGCGCGTCACTAATATGCATTTCATGAAACCGGAAGCAGTCAATATAAAGCATTAAAGAGATACCCATTTCCGTCCAAATCCAGAGTATCGGAAGATCGTTTCGTATACCTTGGGAATAATAAAATAAATGTTGTCGAAAGACTTCGTGAGCCAGTTAGAGTTATGGCCCCCGAAAACAGAAGTTCAACAATAAAATTAATTCAACACTCTCAGATTTAACCTTAGAGTAAGTACTTATGGAGGTAGAGAACGAACTTCTATATATTCTACTAAAGTTGTAGTTTGGAAGATACTGCACTATCAGTGGTCGTCTCATGTACATACATTGAGTGCTTGATGCTATCGTGAAATTTGATGGTTTGCAGATGTTTTTTTTTATTATAACGGGCCGTGATTCATTTTTATATTCCCACGTGCAGTCAAACTGGATAACCATACATACATACATACATGACAAATGTTAATTTGAATAAATGCAGTAGAAATGAGAGCTCTGAGAAGTATGTGTGGTGTGACTTTGAGAGACAGAATACGAAATACTGATATAAGAGGAGGTCGTGGTGTGAAAGAGGTTATAGTCACGAGGATTAAAATGCTGAGATTGATTGGGTATCTAGAAAAGAGGAATGAAAGAAGATGTATGACCCATGTATGCATGTGTGAATGGTACAACTGGGATGTGTAGACTTAGTAGAAGATTCTCTGACCAAATCGAAGTTGTTCTCAAGCAGGGCCAAGTCAGAAGTACCCTAAACAGGCCAGCATGTATGAAAAAAATTATAAGAGTAAATGAGGCAAAAGAGGTGTGCATCGGATCGTGACAAATGGTGATCCGTCGTCTACTTGTCTGGGAAACAGGCGTGAGTCTATGTATGCACATTTACTTACACACATAGTAGTAGAAACACTTTTACTTTAACAGCGTCTTTATATCTAAGTAGTAAATGTCGATTACTAATCAATAATTAATCGACCGCGGCGTTGACGTCAACATAAATTTTATAAAACAAAAAAGATTAGTTCATTATTTTTGAAGATATCATTAGTGTTGTGTAAGCATTATAGGTTACAGGAACTGCTTACAACGAAGATGATCATAAACTTTGGTAGATAACTTAATATATAGAATATTATTATGTGCGTGCACTTCTTGCAGTGAAAAAGCAATCATATCCGATGAAAGTAAACTATTTGCCACCTCCAAATATAATCCTAAAAGGTAAACTTAAGTTCCAGGAATTGGGAGCTAGTTTACATAATTATGTTAATATCCGAGTTTTGGGTTTGTATTTTTGTTTAACGAAATGTTGTCCCTGTAAATAGATTGTGTACTGAATAAAATGCCCTAATATTATTGCCCTATTAACAAGCTATTCAAAATGTTTACAATACTTTTTTGGCCAATGGCCAATGACTGTATAAATGTTTTAACATTCCGTGTACCTAAATATCTGTAATATGCAACTAGAAATAATAACTGTATTACTACAAACATGTTCTGACTATTTACAAGCGCTTTTTTAAAGTCTACGTGAATAAAAACCTTTTTTATTTTATTATTGACTACTGCCCTGGATCACGTGACTTAGAATTAGAACGCTATTTTACTGTTTTAGCGCTCCTTTTACAAACAAGATAGTAATTTATAAGTTAATGGTTCGCTTACTGGCAAGCAATTACCGTAGTGTTTGAGACGTGATATGACCTAGCAGAAGTGATGCTCATATCTAGTTTCCCTTATTAGTCCGTAAAGATGTCCCTAAAGACTAATACTCTCCTACTAATAACTACACTAAGATTGATTAAGTAATTTTTAACCTTTATTTATTTGAACGCCGATTACTATCCCGATGTTCGGCGTCTTAGCCAGTAGCCCCCAGGATTCAATACAAAAAGGAGGTTCCTAAAAACCTTCTCCCTAATGGGAACCCTGAACGCTCTAGACCACTTGAGCCCTACCCCTCCTCTATTGTCCAATTCAGCAGTTAGGGCTGTAAATGTCACGTTAAAAAGCCTACACGACCCGAGATAATAATAATGTCCTCCTAGCCGAATTTCGGCCACAGCGGCCAGTCTCAATGGAGATAAGCCATCTCCACGGGACAAGTTATAGAGCACAATGTGTGCGCAAACACAGGAGCACTTCCTACTCCATCACTCTCATGATCCGATGGGATGCCTAGCGACACGACTGAAAAGAGGTCAGGTACGGGATCGACGGCTTTACCTGCTCACCGAGGCCCGGGCCACCTACCGTCAACTCCTAGACTTCGTGCTGATGCTGAGAAATATTTCTTTTTACAGAAAAGTACCATAATCACTTTTGGCCCGACCCGGCATTTGAATCTAAGACCTCGTTCTCTGAGGGTGAACACGCTACCGCTAGACCAACGAGGCATTGATGACTGACTGACCTGATGATCTAGGAGTAAATACCCTAACTGCAAATCCAGAGGTCGTGGATTCGATCTTTGTCCAGGATAAATCTTTGTGTGTTGAGCACGATTATTTGTTCTATGTCTGTGTATAATTTATCTATAATATGTATGTGTGTATTGAGAATTATAGAAGTTTATCAGATGTTTGGTTGCAATTCACTGTAAGTCGATGATGTTGTAAAATCGTATTTCAATGTTTATGTTTTCGGCACTTACTGTATGAAATCTTCTTAAAACTTCTATGCTACTAGGAGGTCTAATAAAACGATGTTTACACATACAGAACAGAACAGAACTAAACAGGCTCTGCTTTGTGTTAGTTGTCTCAAGGAATTTATTTATATTTAAGAATCTATACATATAATAAAATCGTAGGGAAGTCAAAACTGTACATTGAATATTTTTTTTAGCGGATACTAGAGGCGTGATCTACAATTGATATCGAAGCCAAAAATATAGTTTTTAGTTCTGTTTGTCTGCATGTATGTCCGGGCTAAACTCAAAAAGTACTGCATGGATTTACTTCAAAATTTGCATGCATATTACTAAGAGGTCGGTTCAACATATAGGCTATCTATTATCACGCTATCACCTACGGGGGAGGAGCTGTGATAATTTTTAAAAGTTCAACACGGGTAAAACCGCGGGGCATCCTTTTTAAAAAATATTTAATGTACAGTTTCGACTTTCCTACGATTTTATTGTATGTATATAGATAAGGATCGAACTCGAAACCTTTTCATCACAATACAGATTTACTTCCAGATGAGTCACTGCGCAGTGATGGCTTTACTAGTTCCCTGAGACATGGAATTTTAACACTATGTATTTCCTGATTCTGGTACTAATTTCCTTTTCTTGTCTATCTCTGAATAATTGGACTTGATAGGTCATTGCAATTTAATAGTTAGTTAAAGCGAAAACACTAAAATAGAATGAAACGAAATCACATAAACGAGAAATTCAAATTGCATAAAGATATTATAGTAAACTGTAAAAAGAATTAAATCTCTTCAACGTAGACTGAATGAAAGATGGTCATAAGAAAATTAATTCATTCGAATCGTAGGTATCTATAAAATTTTCATTTATCTTTGTCAACTGAGTGCGAGGGGTCGCAACTGTGCCCCATTGTAGTTTCACTTCGTAAACAAACTATGTTTATGTTTGTGTATACATAAGTTGTAAACAAAAACAAGAAATTATAGGAGTCTTGTTGTTTGCAGTGGAGTTCAGTTTTATGAGCTTTCTTGAAAACTGCAGATTTATTTTATTGTTGACTTAGTTATATGGAATTAAAGAAATCTTGCGACATATATAAGATAGTGAGGTGCTCATAGCCTCATCAGTCCGTAAGTGATCGGGGAGGTTAAACACCTATGGACCCGGTTAGTTTCTAGGTGGGTGACCACCAAAATGGTTTAATTTTAGAGCGTATCCGTACTTCGTAGGACACGTTAAAATGACGGACTTATTTGTTTTCATCAGATGCCTACTAAGCAGCTTTTTTACAACTCGGAGAACAAGGTTACTACTGCCTTTATGATAAAAATATTTGCCATAACTTAATTTAAGTTAGTTAAATGTCGTAAAACTGTTATAAAATAAATCTTATTGTAAATTATTTCCTACAATCCGTGTACCTAAATATCTATATGTACCTATAAATAATTATAAATTAATTATATATTACTACGAACATGTTCTGACTATTAACAAGCGCTTTTTTAAAGTCTACGTGAATGAAAATCTTTTTTATTTTATTTTTATTTATACATACATATAAAATAATACTGTTTCAAATTAATTTTTTTAAGATCCACAAATTATTATAATACGACGAATATTTTATAGTGCAGGTCGTGTCCCTGTGGTACGCCGTGCCCGTAGCAACATGACAAGCTCAATAATTACCACTGCCGCCTTTGGTTTTTTCACACATTTCTAATTTTATTGACTATTTTTAATGCCACCAGCACAAAGTGTCTGCGGGTGGGTATGTCGGGCTTGCACCGACTAAACCTACCTACCTACGTGGACTTCTCTTGGCGCCTGATGGGTGAGCCCCGGGAATGCGGGTACGCTGCTCCGGAGCCCCCCTTTTGCGCCATGTCCCAGATGGTCAGGACACGTACCGTGGGAGGGCTCCACTGGATTGCCCTCCCCATTTGCTGACTCCTGCCAGTCCGGTACAGCGACTGCGCCACAAACCATCGCTGTCATCCCGGAGCTGCTTTCACATGATGGCAGTAGAGGACACTTCTCATACTGCCACCGCAGCCTCGAGGGGAGTTGTGCTACCGGCTGCTGCCGCCGCCCCGACACCTCCTCCGTCTGTGAGCGGGATCGGCTCGCTCCCGAGTATATATATACTCGTATATATATCAATTATCTGGTTTCCATAATACCAGCTTTGTTTAGTTTGAGATCAGATACCGCCAAAGATGGCCGTGTGTGAATAATTTTCCACGATATTATTATTAATAAAAATACTATGTATACAAATTAGAATAATCATTGTTTGATAATTGAATTAAATGCCATAAAAAGGACGCAATGAGCTATGCCTAACTTTGGAATAATGTAATAAGTGAAGAAGTTTTATTAACGTTTTCTTTTTGATTACCTAGAAACCGTTCGTACCTAGAAATAATTATAAATTAATTATATATTGAATTATATACAAACATGTTCTGACTATTTACAAGCGCCTTTTTAAAGTCTACGTGATTAAAACATTTTTATTTTTATTATTTATTAAATTAACAATAATAATTTATTTCAGATAATTAGAATCCATTTTTGTTAGTAAATCATTTATGAACTGAAACACTATTGTTAGTTAATACCTTAAAGCTAAACATTCAAAAAACACCCC
The DNA here is from genome assembly GCA_951640165.1 of Pseudoips prasinana. Classification (NCBI taxonomy): domain Eukaryota; kingdom Metazoa; phylum Arthropoda; class Insecta; order Lepidoptera; family Nolidae; genus Pseudoips; species Pseudoips prasinana. The sequence continues at coordinate 34,871,123 of OX621247.1, forward strand.
ACTGCGCAAACATACCCTGTTTGCGCATCCACTGTTCCAGTATTGGCTGTCCCACCGGTCCACGATCGTGATTAATATGCTATTGGGACTGCCTCGTACCCTGTTCATAATAGCCATCATGTGTAAGCGTATCGCTTACGCATGATGGCGTGGAATCCATCCGTGCGTGCGTCGGCGAACATTTTTGATGCGCTACAATGTCTTGGCAGTCCCATCAGCATCCTAAACGTGTTATTGTATTGGACGCGCAGAGCGTTATATGCCTTCTGCTTTTCTTATAGCTAATCCATAGATTGCACGTGTCAAACGACTGGCAGTTATAATAATGTTTACGATATAAGTATTGATAAAAATACTACAAAATTTAGAACAATCATTGTTTGACTTGCCTTAAATAATAATAATAATATCTAGGGACAATGTCACACAGATCATCCTAGCCCCAAACTAAGCAAACCTTGTACTATGGGCACCAGGCGACGATATACATACTTATATAGATAGATAAATACTTGTATACATAGAAAACATCCATGACTCAGAAACAAATATTCGTGCTCATCACACAAATATTTGCACTTACCGGGATTCGAACCCAGGACCACCAGCTTCGTAGGCAGGAGCACTACCAACTAGGCTACGGTGACCGTCAATGTCAAAATGAGGGGCATTAAGCTATGCCTAACTTTGGAGTAACTGAACGCATTTTATTATTTAAATGTTTTTTTTTAAATAAATTAATGTCTATTTCCTTCACAAATCAGCAGCAAGAAAACAAACTTGTGAAATAAATAAGGTAAGCAGAACTATGCGTGGCCTGCTGCAAGTTCAGCGGAATTTATTATTAAATTTCTTCCCGAAGTCGTCATATTGACAGAGGCGTTCTTCCCTTGTTTGACGTGCGCCTTTATATCTTTGTATAAATTAGTATACAAAGTAATATTATTAATATATTAAATTACACAAGTGTAATTTAATATATTAATATTGTTTACTCATCAAATATCCTCGCTCTAAAATGCTCGGGGCATTATAAGAATATTCTGATGCTATATAAGTACTCTGATACTGTCAGTAATTATATTTTCCTTTACCAATAATCAGTAATTATTAATTATGATTCATTTAAAGGCGCTCATAGCCAGATGCTCTCACCGGTCCGTAAGCGATTGGCGAGGTTAAACAACTAGGCTCGCAGTCAGTCCATAGATGAGTGACCGCCAAAGTGGTTTTAATTTCTGAGCGTCTCCGCGCTTTGGAGGGCACGTTGAACAACTCTGGCATTAGGGAAATATTACGGACCCGTGCGACGATATAGCTCATAACGATAGCAATACTTTATTCAACAGTTTTAGTGAACTACGTTGTACGAAAAAGTAACTTTTATCAATAATAATTCACAATATCCTCGGACATTATTCACACACGGCCAGCTGATCCCAAAGTAAGCAGAGCTTATACTTTGGAAACCAAATAAATGATATACCACATATACTATTTTTATTTATATAGATATGTATTTACAAAAGTAAATAAATACCTATATAGATAATTTACACACATACTCAGGACAAAAAGACATGTTCATGTACACAAATATCTGTCCCAGTTGGGAATCGAATTCATGACCTGCGGCGTGAAAGGAAGCGTATCTACCAACCCCGCCAAAAGGCTCGTCAAATTAAATCAATTAAAAACTATGTTGTGTATAAACACCCTTAGAACAAACTACGCACTGGCACAGCGGATGAAACCTTTATAAATTACAAATTCGTAGTACTATCTACACACAGGCAGGGAGAATGTTTTCTCAAGCAAACTTGGTAAACTTTTAATTATTTTAACATTTATAATTAATACTCGGCTAAACTTGGTGTAATAAGTTGTGCTGAGTTTGTTGGCGTGCTCCTACTTCATTATGAAATTGTTATTTCAGAATAGCAATGTGATACAAGGATACTGCTAAGTATTTAATAATATTTCATGTAAAGTTCCCAATGAATATGATTATAATTATTTTTGGGTATGTAATATGAAAGAAAGGTTCTCGAGTGGCGACTCCGAACCGGAAGTCGCAGCGAGAAAAGGCCCCCTACAAGATGGACCGACGATGTTGCAAGGGTCGCGGGAAGCCGCTGGATGCGGGCCGGGTATTGTAGAGATCCTTAGATATCTATGTATAATATAGAAGGCAGGCCTTTGTCCAGCAGTGGGCGTCTTTTGGCTGATATGATGATAATATAATATTTAAAAATAAAATTTAAATTACTTTATTTTTAAATATTAATCGCATGCAATATTGCAAAGACCAAAATAATAAAATAATCATCATCACCATCACATCAGCCAAAAGTCAAGTCAGTCAAGTCGAAAATTGTCGGTCTTGCGCTACCCGCACTAAGCGGATTCAAGATAATAATAATAAATATCTTGAGACACCTTGCTTGCTTGCTTGTCGTATGGGCAGTGGTTACCCTGGTGTCAGAGTTGTTCAAGCCGCCCAGTGGGCCTCTGACATGGCTTAACGATTGTAACCTAATGGCTACAACCGGGACCGACGGCTTAACGTGCCCTCCGAAGCATGAAGACGCTCACAAATTAAACCACTTTGGCGGTCACCCATCTATGGACTGACCGCGAGAATAGTTGCTTAACCTCGCCAATCACTTACGGACCGGTGATAGCATCTGGTTATGAGACAACTAATATACTGCCATCTCATCTCAAACTAGGCAGAGCCTTTTTTTTTATATATTTTGGAAATGCATTACATTACGCATACCCGCCGCTTGGGGAGGCGACGGGTTATGTGGGACTCGCCGGACTAGTCCCGGGATACGCACTAAAACCACCACGGTAGCCAGCCCCACAATGCCTGTAGCGGGGGGTCTGGGTACTCGTGAACGATCTCGCCAGTACCCCCGCTGTACACTGAGCGTCTAAGACTCTCCTCCGGGCACGGGAGGGGGCCAAATGCCTCCTCCCCTCCCCTTCACGCACAAGCGCGTTTAGGCAACCTGAGCTACAGCAGGTTACCTCTTCCCGGGACCGCTTATGTAAGACGAGTGGAGTGCCCCTCCTCCAAACGCCAGCGGTCCCAGGGGCAAACTAGGCAGAGCCTATATTATGGCAACCAGAAATAAAATAAAATGGAACCAGAGAACTGATAAACATACTTAAATATTTCTAAATACATGCATATCTATACATATAATAAAATCGTAGGAAAGTAAAACTGTACATTGAATATTTTTTTAAAAGGATACTTGGTTCGTGATCTATAATCGATATCAAAGCCAAAAATATAGTTTTTTGAATTTTTGTCTGTGTATCTGTTTGTCTGTATGTATGTCCAGGCTAAACTCAAAAAGTAGGTACTGCATGGATTTACTTCAAATTTTGCATGAATATTACTAAGAGGTCAGGTCAACATATAGGCTACATATTATCACCTACGGGGGAGGAGCTGTGATAATTCATAAAGTTTGACGCGGGTAAAACCGCGGGGCACAGCTAGTTAAATATAAATTAGAACAAATAATAGTACTCGTCACACAAAGGTTTGTCCTGGGTGGGGATCGAATCCACGACCTCTTGCTTAGCTGTCAGAGTCACCAACCACTACACCAGTAGGCTAGTCGATATTGTCACTAACTACCAGATCACTAACCGCTAGACCTATAGGTCAGTCGCTTACTCTCACACACGCACACACACACACACATACACACACACACACACACACACACACACACACACACACACACACACACACATACATACACACACACACACACACACATCACAGGATCACAACATATTTTTTTAATGCTACTTACCTTGTGGGTTTTTACAGAGACGAAACACTTATAGTGCAAAAGAAGGCTATGCTTTACCTGTTTTCAGATTTTATTAGTACCATAAGACGATTTTTTCTTAGAGTTCTGAAGAAAGTTGACATAATTAACACTAAGTAATTAAGGACCTGCGAGCAAGCTGTCGGAGTACCTCCCACCTACTATTTTTCTTCAATTCCACAAACTTGATTTTGCTGAGCGGAAATGAGCAATTCTTTTAATTTTACTTCACCAAGTTAAATATTAACTGTAAAACACTGAGAAATTAAATGCTTTACTAATTTTAATTACTGGTATAATTGTGAATCACTAATGAATTGTTCTATAGAATGTTGTGTTCGCTTCAATAGGGTCAAACGGTAACTGTTCTGTTCTTGTGACTTATATTTTTAGAGATATGTGTTTTTGTTCAATTTAGTGAACAATTAATAATTATAAAAAAAACTTGGGACACCCGGATTGAACGAAGTTATTTCTTATTATTTATTATGTACAAAAACCTGTATACACTCAACAAAAATAATCGTCGCGACACCACACTGTTCAATGCGAAATAGAAATGAAAATATCTGGCTTGCTTTCTATAAGAGAGAGAGAGAGAGAAAGAGAGAGAGAGAGAGCGAGAGACAGACAGACAGACAGAGAAACATGCGCACGCCGCACAGCTGCAAAAAGTGTCGTGACAACTTTCCGTAAGATTTTTTTCCGTGTAGCCCCCTTTCACAACGCGCGATAAGGAACTTCGTTCCAAAAATTAATATGCGTATAAAATGTCGGTAATAATATCTCCCTAGACGCATTCCGGCCACGGCGGCCAGTCTCAATAGAGATTAGCCATCTGCGGCAGGACATATTATAGTGCACAAGTAGAAGCACAGGAGCACTTTCTATTCCATCCCTCTCATGATCCGATGGGACGCCTAGCGACACGACCAGAAAGAGGTCAGGTACAGGACCGACGGCTTTATGTGCTCTTCAAGACACGGGGGTATAATACCGCCAACTCCCAGACTTCGGCCTGATGCTGAGAATTTTTTCTTTTTGCAGAATAGTCCCAAAATCACATTTTGTCCCGACCCGGGATTTGAACCTAGGAACTCGTTCTCTGCGGGTGAACACCTTACCGCTGGACCAACGACACAGTGAGATGTCTAATCTTCACTTCTATATGTCTAATCACACAAATGACTCCCTTAATTATTTTGTTTTAATTGTGTCAATATTATTTGTCATTATTAGTTTGACTTTTATTTATTAATTATATTCAAAATTTGAAGACAGACTAAATTTATTCATTTAAGTTAAAAGAAATAGCATGTTATTATATATCAACTTTATTATATTCGCGTTCAAGATAACATACGCAAAAACACTTTATGTAAATAAATGCACCTTTATTTCGAGTTTACGTTCTATTGCATATTATATTTTATTTTATAACGTTTTTACATGTAATGGGTGGCTATATAACAGTGTTACTTTTCATATGAAACTATATTGCGAATAATGAGGGAAAGAGCGAAAGAAAATGTGTACTCGCACCTCTCTCTCTCTTGCCCCTACAGTAATATATGAAACATAACCCTCTGTTTTTCTACCTTCACTAACTTATATCTCCCTCTCAACTTCCGTTCGCCTCACCCGATCACGCTTTTCGTAACGCTGTCGTCACGCATTCCCCAGCTTATTCACCAATTCAAGCGTTCGTAGGAGTTTAACTACAAAAATAAGTATAAGGTAACGTGGATTATCACACTGAAGCAAATAACTTTGCCATTGATTTTCTATTAGGTCTACAATTGGTACCGCGTATCTAATTGTCAGTTTTTCTTCTCTTTATCGTATGGGTAGTGGTTACTCTGGTGTCCGAATTGTTCAAGCCGCCCAGTAATAATAATAATAATATCTAGGGACAATGTCACACAGATCGTCCTAGCCCCAAACTAAGCAAAGCTTGTACTATGGGTACCAGGCGACGATACATACTTATATAATAGGTCTTTACCTATGAAATTGCCGTTTTGTATGAAAAAATTTAAACGAATTTTTTTCATGAATTTTTTTATTTGTATTAATCGAAGTAATCACCCATGCAATCAATGCATCTTTGCCATCGCAGTGGCAGTTTATTGATGCCCTTCTTAAAGAAATCAGCTGGACGGGAGGCAACAAATTCTTCAAAGGCATTTTGTACTGCCTCTCGGGTATTGAATTTTTTTCCCGCCAAGAAGTTATCCAAATTCTGGAAAAAGTAGTAGTCTGTAGGCGCAAGGTCTGGTGAGTAGGGCGGATGACGGAGAGCTTCCAACCCCAGTTCTTGCAACTTGGAGACCGTCTGCTGTGCAGTATGAGGTCGCGCGTTGTCGTGCAGGAGCAGCGGAGACGAGCGATTGACCAATGCTGGTTGGAGATGCGCCAGCTTCTCCATCATTGTGCTCAGTTCTTCACAGTACACATCTGCAGTAATGCTCACCCCGTTTGGTAAGAAGCTGTGATGAATCACACCGGCGCTAGACCACCAAACAGTGACCATCACTTTTCTAGGGGTAAGTTTTCGTTTAGGGCATTGTTTAGGTGCTGAACCAGGATCCAACCAACTTGCTGAGCGCTTGCGGTTATCAAACAGAATCCATTTTTCATCGCAGGTAACAATGCGGTTCAAAATTCCTTCATTTGTGTGTCTGTTGAGCAGTGCAAGGCACGTCTCGACGCGTACTTCGCGCTGGCGATCATTGAGTTCGTGGGGCACCCATTTTTCAAGCTTTTTTACCTTGCCAATTTGACGCAAATGGACCAATATTGTTTTGACGCTAACGTCGAAAGCTGCTGCTAATTCAGCCGTAGATTGTGTATCATCAGCTTCCACAACCGCCTTTAATTCGTCATTGTCGACCAAAGTCTTCGGACGACCGCGAGGTTCATTTTTCAGGTCGAAATTTCCAAAACCAATAACAGGTGGTGCGTTGGTTTGTAGTGTTAGCTCCGTAAACGTCGTTGATGTTGCGTGCCGCTTGTGCCGCGTTGCTGCCACGACGGTACTCATATTCCATAATTACTCGAATTTTTAACGTATCCATGATGACGAAAAAGATTGAAATGCGATAAAAATGTAACACTAATCAATAAAGAAATGACTACTTTTGGAAAAAAGAATCCATGTTTTTAAAATAAAATTAATTTGAAATTAGAATTCTTAGCCAAACAAAAATTATTTTGATTTGAAATGGCCAGTACTGCAGAACGGCAATTTCATAGGTAAAGACCTAATATATAGATAAATACTTATATACATAGAAAGCATCCATGACTCAGAAACAAATATTCGTGCTCATCACACCAATATTTGCACTTACCTGGATTCGAACCCAGGGCCACCAGCTTCGTAGGCAGGAGCACTACCAACTAGGCTACGGTGACCGTCAAGTAGGTTTCTGACATGGCTTAACGACTGTTTTCTAACAAGAACAACCGGGACCGACAGCTTAGCGTACCCCCGAAGCACGGAGACGCTCAGAAATGAAACCTCTTTGACGGTCACCCATCTATCACTTACGGACTGGTGAGTGAAACTGGCTGTGAGCAGTTGATTGTCACTTGTATACAACTGACAGTAGTGAACCTACTTTCTGATCCAAAAGAGGTTGCGGGTTCAATACCTCGTACAAGTAAATAAAATAAAAAAGGTTTTTATTCACGTAGACTTTAAAAAAGCGCTTGTAAATAGTCAGAACATTATTATTATTATTAGTGAACAGGCAAGCAGTTGATTCAACTGGTAAGTGCCTGTATCCAGCTCTTCTCCACTAGTTTCTATTGCAGCTTTGATATTTGTCGAGTCTATTTTTAAATTGATTCACATTTTGGGCTGAGATTACGTTTTCTGGGAGTTTATTCCACGCTTTGACTATTCTATTGTTTAAAAAGTGTTTGTGAGGGTTGTTGTGAGATAAAGTGGTACACATTTAAGATGATGTCCTCGTAAATGGGAATTATCACTGCGTAGGAATAGTTTATCGAAGCCTTCTATGTCATAATGCCCATTTAAGATCTTGAATATCTCAATTAGATCCCCACGTTCCCTGCGATCTTTTAGTGTTGTAAGTTTCAGGATTTCTCTGCGTTCCTCGTATGAACGTCGTTTCAGTAATGGTGGTATTTTGGTGAAACTACGTTGTACTTTCTCCAGAAGATCTATGTCCTTGATAAAGTAGGGGTTCCAGACTTGAAAAGCGTACTCTAGTATTGGTCTGATGATGCTTTTGTGTATTTTGAGCATCATTTCGGGAGTTATAACTCCAAAGGCTTTTCTAGTCAGGTAGATAAGACTTTTGGCTTTCTTAGTGATCGTTGTTATGTGTGTTTCCCATTTCAGGTCCTCTGATATCTTTACTCCTAAGTCTGTCTGGACCTTTACCTCCGTCAGCGGAGTATTTCCCAGCGTGTACGCCTTTCGGGGGTTTCGACCGCCTATATGTAATACGGTACACTTTGCCTCATTTAGGTTGATTAGCCATTCCTTTGACCAGTTTGCAATTTTGTTTAGGTCATCTTGTAGACGGTCATAGTCGATTAAAGGATTTGCAAATACTTTAGTGTCATCAGCAAAGGTACTGACATTACATTGCAAACGATGAGGAAGATCAAAGGTATATATTATGTACAGTACCGGTCCTAAAACTGAACGCTGGGGCACACCACTGCGTATTTCTCGATGGTCTGAGATTGATTCACCTATTCTGACTTGTAGAGTTCGGTGTCGCAGGAAAGCTTCAATCCAGGCTAATAGTTTTCCTCGGATTCCCACAAACTCTAGTTTCTGTAGGAGTCTTCTCGTAGGAACCTTGTCAAAAGCTTTTTCGTAGTCTAAATATATAACATCAACTGGGTATTTCTTGTTAAAATTAGTTATCCAAGCCGATAAGCATGACAATAAATTAGAGATCGTAGACCGTCGTGGGCAGAAGCCATGTTGGTGATCAGGTATAATGCGATGATTAGCAAAGAAGCTCCTTATATGTTTAACAATTATCTTCTCCATAGCTTTGCATGCCACACTTGTTAGGCTTATCGGTCTATAGTTAGCTGCCACCACCTTGTTGCCTTTTTTGAATATGGGAGTCACCAGCGCCGTTTTCCAAGAGTCTGGTAGGATTCCTGTGTCATACGAGGTTTGCATGATAGTTGCTAGGTATTTATTGACGTCACAATTTTTGAGTACTCTGACAGGGATATTGTCTGGTCCAGGTGACGAGTCCGATTTCATTTCATTTATTGCTTGTTTGACTTTATCTTGTGTAAACAGTATTTCATCAATAGAATCTTCGACTCGTAATGAAGGATCGAGGGTTGGCAACTGGGTCTGCGGTTCTATTTGGAAGACGCTTACAAACTGATCTGCAAATATCTTCGCAATTTGGTTAGGTTGGGTCACAGTCTGGCCTTGTTCGTCATGCAAAATGGTTGGAATGTCGACCTTAGATGTTACTTGTTGTCTGACATACGAATAGAATTTTTTGGGTCCAGCCTGTAATAGATCTGTTTCGAATTTTATACGGGATGCTCGGGTTAGGATTACCATTTTATTGTTCAACTTCCTGTATTCTTTGTAGTGTTGGTCAAGACCAGTCAATGTAAATTTCTTCCATAGTCTCAGTTTGTGTTCTATAAGTTTAATGGTGTCTTTCGATATCCATGGCTTACTTAAGTTTTGTTGGCTAAGTCGTGTTTGAGGTACATATAACTTAATTGCTTCTTCCAGTACATTGAGAAGAATCACGTATTGAAGTTTTGGGCAGTCTACGTTTCTCATACTTTCAGGTAACGTAGATCGTAGTTTTTCGTTCATTTTATCATAGTCTGCTTTAGTGTAATTTAGTTTAAATTTGGCTTTTTTCTTTTGCACTTCCATTATCAATTGCATAGTGGCATATAAACAGGTATGGTCACTTTTACCAATAGGGGCTTGGTGATCTACATTGGCTATGAGCGAATCGTCGTTTGTTAGGATCAGGTCTAAAAAGGAAGGTTGGTTTCCTTGCCGAAATCTAGTATGTCTGTCTATTATTTGGTGCAGATTGCTTTCATTATACCAATTTATGAAGTTGTCTTCTTTTGGCGATACATAACCACTATCCTCCAGTGGCCACTTCACTCCACCATAGTTGAAATCCCCCATTATAAGCACAGTGTTGGTTTCAGATACATGGCTAAGTTGGTCAAGTAAGCTGTAATCTTGATCTAATGTTGAGTCTTGTCCTCTGTATAATCCACATAAAAGGAATTTAACCTTTCCGATGTTAACATCAAGCCATAGGCATTCAGTAGATTCATATTTTTTATTGAAGGTGTTATTTATTTTTACTGTAATATTTTCGGTTGTTTTTGAGGCGTATATTGCGACTCCGCCGCTTCGCCTGCCTAAACGGTCATCTCTGTATATGTTGTATCCTGGTATTGTTATTGTTGTATCTGGTATGTTAGGTTTTAGCCAAGTTTCTGTTATTACGATCAAAGTAGGTTTCAAAGTATTCACTCGGGCAGTTAGTAAATCTAGTTTGGAAGTTACTGATTGGATATTTGTATACAGTATACTAATTGTGATAAGTTTAGATGAACTATTTGGGTTTTTACTAGTTGGTATAATTGTTTGCGACGGTTTGTAGTTGTAACTTTGTGCTAGTTTTTTTGAGTTGTACTTTTCACAATAGTTGGTTGCCCTCGTATATATTTTATAGTAAGGTCAACCTCTCCTTCATTGATTCGTTTCTGTAGTTCTTATCTCAAGTATGCTAAGTATTCTTTCTGGAGAGGCGTTAAGTCAGAGGTGATAGCGTTGGGCTCCTTCAGCTTGTTCCTGTTGCGAAGAATTTCCAGTGCAGCATTTTTATGTTGTAAAATAGCCTTCAATGGGCGAGGCCGGACGTTCGCGCCAGATTTAGGGGCACCGAGTCGTAACAGCTTTATTCCCTCACAGTTAACATTGTTGGAGATAGTTTTTATTATGGCGACACACTCTTCCTTGTCATGTTCTTTCCTCTCATTCGGAATATCACTAGTTGATTCAGGCACATTGTATATTATAATATTCTTGGATCTGTTGTCCCTCTCCCTAATCTCTTGGATCGCTGATTCTGTTGCAAGCATATTCTGCCGCATACGCAGCTGCTTAACTTCTTCAGTTAGTTCGTTTAATTTGCTCATTATCGTAGGTAATTGAGTCATGATAGACTTGCAATCATTACATAGAAAAGTAATAGAGCGAGCGACAGTTTTTAGTTCAAACACCCGGACTTCAGTTGGTGACAACCCATGACAGTCTCCACACAACAGAATTTTGCATGTATCACAATTTACGGGTGTCTTCTTATCGTTTGGTGGTTTTTTACACTTGGCGCACTTATCTAGAAGTAAGTTCGTTGGAGATTTTTAGATCCCATTTTTGGTAGTATTTTTCATTTACTGGCAACACTTATAACTTCTGTCACCCTGCAATTGACGTTTTGATAAGACAGTTGTCAATGTCCAAAATTTTATTAGTAGTTGTGAGGGTAAATGATATATTTTTGTGACTGGATAATGTCAATAACGTATTTCTATGCAGTTATTTTGGTTGAAATACAGTATTTTGCACGGAAATAACACCAATTCACTAATAACAATCAAAGTTCTACACTTCTGCAATGTTTTTATCGCGATTTACTCACTTTAGACACAAAAACTTATTAAATTCGCTAGCGCGGATCTTTGCGTGACGCGTAATCTGACACCTGTTTGTAGTAATACAGTTATTATTTCTAGTTGCTTATTACAGATATTTAGGTACACGTATTGTTAAAACATTTAACAATTTATTTTATAATAGTAGTAATATTTAACTAGCTTGGATTAAGTTATTGTTAAGGAGATTATGTTTAGGTTTAATGATTGAAATTTATATTTTACTACATATGGTGGTTATAATGGTTCTGTGTATATTAAGTTATGAATTCAGTATTATTATTATAACGGACCTTGTGTTTAAAACAACGGTCGCGCTTTAATGATACCACAATATTTGATTGTTCAATAGACAAACAAAATTTTGTTGTTTAATAGACAAATATTATTTGATTGTTCTTGAACGTGTTTATTTGTCTTGTTCTGGATTCCCGTGAATTATTTGTATTACAAAATAACTCTACTACCCAGTTGAGACGCTCCGGCGAAACATACTCAGTGGGGCATAAACACGAGATTTGGTCCACTTACTGAAGTTATTTAGCAGGCAAACACAATATTTGCTCGATCGGTCGTCTGATTAAGTATTTATTTTAAGTTTAATATATTTTTAGGAATTAAAAGGATTTTAAATGATTTAAGAGGTTTATTCACACTTCAGAATAAATAATTTAGAAATCAATATCAATTTTCTTATGACAAATCACTTACAACACAAACAGTAATCACACTACACTTGGGCTTGAAATAAATCGTTACGCAATCCGGCAGCGTTTCCGCTCGCGACGAAATCTGGCCCCAAAAATAAGAGAGGCATCGGCTGATTGGGCCTTATATAGGCAAAGTCCGACGTGACACCTCAGCGATCTTGAAAATTCCTCACAATATATATATCATCATTACGGATCCAACCTAAGGGTCAAGGAGGGTGGTAATACAGGAGTATGTGCGCAAACACAGATTTACTTTCAATTCTCTCACTTTCATAGTCGTATAGAACAAAACCCACTCCAAGTCTCGTCTTAAAAGATCAAGAAAAAGCTGGTACTTTTGAAATACTAGAAGTTTTCGGTGACTCGTTGAAAGTATTTTTCTTTTGTAATTGTACTACAATTAAGTAAAGTACAGTCGTTATGTCAGTGTATACAGTTTTACAAGAAAAACCGCCTTTACTGCCTTCGTAATTAAGACACCGTCAATATTAAAGTATATCCACTGACGTGGACTTACAAGAGGCTCTAAACATTTCCAGGTTTTGTGATTTATACGCCCCTTTGTTTCCTTTTTATAACAATCTTTTTTACCTTAAGTACTTACTGAAAATGGCAGACTTGTAAATCCAGTGAACTTAAGTGAAAAGTCGTTGTGACTTTGAATCCTCATGTTATGTGTCAAAATGACTAATACCTACGAGAAAATCAAGGACAAAATTAATCCACACATATATCACCACCACCACCTATATATTGGTCAGAGCTTTCATTACCTCAATTTTACCATAAATGTGTCAATCTGCTTTCTTTATTTATCGTATGGGCAGTGGTTACCCTGACATCTGCGTGTGACTTTTTAGAGTGCAAAAGACGCAAACAAAAAAAGCACTCTCTATTAGCTGATACTCCGAAAGGATAACACGGCCGGAAAAATTATAAAGAATCTATAGATAGATAATAATATCTACTGTGTCTTAATAAAAACTATGTCTGTATTTTTTTCTCGATTATGATGTCTTAGGCTTTTAGGAGTGTAACAATCAAAGCTAACTCAGCTGGTGCAGATGGCGACCCTTGGTTGATGTTTTCCATCTACATTGTCATACGTTTAGTAGTGCGTCATTTAAGTTATCTGTTGGCATAAATAGCCTGGAAATTTTAGCAAGATCGCGTAAATTTTCATGCGTACAATAATACATTACTGCTCGTCTTTGAACTTCAAAATCAACCGGATGTACCTACACCTGTTAATAATATTATAAACGTGAAATTAGAATTTCCTACCTTCTAAAATGCCACTTGATTTTCTATCACCTTACAGCCCTAATATCCAACTGGGTACCGCACCAATGACTCTCAATGGAATCTCAATGCAGAAACCAATTAATACGGTCTTAGCAAACAAATGCGCTGTGGAACAAACAATGAGCCAACGCCGTGCATTTTATTGCATTCAGTTTATTTAAATGCAGGAGTAAATAAAGATTAAGGTGTACCTTACTCAACTAGTCTAGGTAATGCATTAGTGATTAATTTACGAGTAGGTATACATGCTTCCTGGGTGGTTCTAGCCACACTATGTTATATGCGAAATGTTAATGAAATAAACTATTTTATTTATTTATATTTTCATTTCATTTCATTTTCATTTTCATTTAAAGTGCCATAACGCACCTCTTGGTAGGAGATAACTGATAGAAATCGTCAGATAACGAAAAATCATTTTATCTCATGAGACTTTCTGTTTAATCTTGGTACAAATAAGACACTGCTATCTGATCCTAAACTAGGCAGAGCCTGTATATGACAACCGGATAACTGATTAACATACTGGTATTTCTAAATACATACTAACATATTATAGACAATTTACACCCAGACACAGATAATCGCGTTCATCACACAAAAAAAATAACTTGGGTGGGGTTCGAACCCGCGGCTTACCAGCCAGTAACTATTCACTAGACCAACAGGCTCTATTTTTGTTTTTCAGTAATATACAAGTGTATTTCTGCATGCAAAATTTAATATTCAAGCTGACGAACAAAAACCTCAAACAATTTAATCGGTAAAACGTATTATATCGTAAGTATTATGTCAACTAAAAGAGGTCTCCCCGGGTCTTAATTTTCGGGGGTGTAATATCTGCCACGTTTGGTAGACGGGCTAAGTCTCCCACGGAATGAAATGGTGTGGTGGTATTCATTTCCGTCATCACACAACAGTTTAATGCAATACTCCCATTACATATTATAAAAAATAAATAATAGAAGGTATGCTGAGATGGTTTAGGCATTTAGAAAGGATGCATGAAAGAAGATTTACAAAAGAAGTATACCTGATCTGTGTGGATAGTACATCCGGAAGGGGAAGAGCTCGTAGAACATTTCTGACCAAATCGAATACGTTCTCAAGAAAGGCCAGGTCAGAAGTACCCTAAACTGGCGAGCATGTATGAAGAATATAATGACAGGAAACGAGGCAAACGAGGTCAGCATATATCGTGACAAATGGAACTCCGCCTTTTCCTCTGGGAAACAGGCGTGTGTCTATATATGTATGTAAAAAAAGAAAGATTGGCAAAAAAGTAGATTGTTTGTGACCACCACCCATGAACGATAAACCCCAACAGATTTACGACTTCTCTTGCTAACACACTACGGAGGATGTAGGTGAAATTGATTTTTTTCTAGACTTTGCTCTAGAAACAAACCAATTTTATTACACTCATTATTTGTAATCAAGATGTTTCTAAAAACTTTATATCCTTTTTAAAACTTACTCAATTAAGAATAATTCTTGTTATAACACTGGTTGATAAAAACACTAGTAAGCGGTTCAAAAGAAAAGTCAATATCATTGTTCTTTTGAACCCGTTCCAATTCATTGAGCCAACTTACGCCTCACTTCTAAATAAATAAATACAAAGTAAGTACGGTCAGCAAAACAGGTAGTTTTACAAAGCCTGTGAAGAGTTACCTGATACGGTTATTTAAAACAATTTAGGCATATTACCTTCTCATTTTAACACTCGGCTACAGCACAACATGGCAACTTGAATAGCTTAAATAAAAGAAAACAACTTGAGATAGTTCCAGTTGTTTTTGATCTACAATATAAAATACACAGAAATCTTCAATCGCACAGATGTTTCGAACTAACTTCTCATTGTCACGGTTTTTAAAAACTCGTTACTTAAATCGTATTGTAATGTATCTCCACTCTACTGAGTTGAATATGTTATCCTCGATGTGAGTTACCACGACTTATCTAGAAACGGCAATATTGGCATTATATCATTGGTACTATGTATGTAAAAATCGACGTAGGGTAGTCCTAAAACACTCCCTTTGATGAAAGATTATAATTTGTTTTTGGTTTTAATCAGGCCATGTTAAAGCGAAACAAAAATGATTATTATGCCTACGCTTATGTAAAACGGCAATTGCACTTTAGTTCTATAACTCTATCCGAAGCATCTTATCTGTGAATATTCAGCGAAATAAACTAAGTGGGATCTCTAACATCTAATTCGATGGTGCCCTGTCGAGAAGCCCCAGTGAACCATACCCAAGTGGACATTTACGCGAGTTTTGGTTCAGTTGATGAGAGTATATTGATCAGCTATTACAGTTAATATTATTTAAAGTTCAAAATTACTTAGTTATCGTATAGGCAGTGGTTATCCTAGTGTCAGAGTTGTCCATGCAACCCATTAGGCCTATGATGTGGCTTAACGACTGTTTCGTAATGGCTGCAACCGAGACCAACAGATTAACGTGCTGTAGTTGCTTAATTAGTTTAAGAATACCCAGACCTGGCTCACGATCGAAAAATATTTCGGTCCCTATGTATAAAACAGTTTACACCAGCAATAACTTTTTTAGACGTAGTGTTGACACATACAATAAAATTTTTACAGATATTGATATATTTAGCAATACATTAACTATGTTTAAATCTAAGATAAGTAATCTGCTTTTGGACGATAATTATTGTCATTAATTGTACCTACTACTTTTGTTATGTATAAATGCAAAGGTATACTACCTATAGCTTTTATTGCACAACCTTACCGTAAAAATAAGACAGTTATGGAACTCTTAGTCTATAAGTATATAAGATATTTCAATGTAAAAGATTTGTATGAGACTGTATGTTTCCTGAATAAAATAAAATAAAAAAATTAACCTGACCAATGCAGGCTAGCTAGGGTAGGTTCCTCAGCGGCGAGGATCGCTTTGGCCCATTATCGCGTGATCGGTGATCCCGTGCATGTGATCACACCCTCATTTAGAATTTCGTCTTTTGCTTTAGTCTTCCATTCTTTAATGTTAATATAGTAGAACTAAATTTCAAAATAATAGATTAGTAACTTGTTATTTATTTGAGGATTTCAGAAAATATATGCGATAAAACAAACCTCACGGACGGACTAATTATTTTTTTTGTAACTTTTATACTATCCACTATATTTATGTACTGCATTGTGAGCTTGACAAGTACAAGTTTATGTTAATGCCCAAGTGCTGAATAAATTTCATTTCATTTCAATCACTTACGGAACGGTGAGAAAATAATCTTTTCTTATATTATCTTATCTTAAATAGTGAAGCATATTATTTTAATTATAATATAGCAGAATACGCCGTCTAATGCTACTTTTACTGCAGACTGTACTTACTCAATATTTACCAACAAATAAAAATAATAAAATAACTGTCATACAAAAAATGATACATACTTATTTCTCTTCCAGGTAAGCACATACTTCCAGAAAAAATCCTATAACACAGTTAGGTAAGTTAACTAGGTTATCTGAGAGAAAAAACGAGTTTTTCCCGTAAATCGTACCCGGCACCGATCGTCTTCGTACCGACGTGAAATCGGAAGGTTGTATCTTTATAACTCAATATGGAATAGCAGATCCTGGGAGAATTTGATAACGTGTGTCTCGGGTACAATTATTGTGTTATGACGATATTTTGTAGCCATATGTCGTTCGGAGGGTTATTTTTCTGGAAAAGTATGTTTTATTGGAATTGATCTAGGGTTGTCGATGCTGAATTGTAGATTTATGGCGTTACAGCCCCAGCTTTTGGAGAGGGATTGAAAAGTAATAGGGAGTTATTACGTACCCAGTGTAGTACTGTGATATGATGAAAATCTGGCCAAGTGCGTTCGGACTCGCACACAGGTTCCAAGATGATTTCCATCGTACAAGATGTCAGTCATTGAAAAAAAAAACATCGAAAAATAACGTTTCTTGAATTTTTACTTTTAATTATAACTGAACCGTTGTTATAGCGGCAATAGAAATACACACTATCATAATTTCTGCTGCCTTCCTAGCACAATTCATGAGTTACATCCGGCCGTAGCAATTGCTGTAGCAACTGCCGTAGCTTGCGTAGAACGGACGATTGCACTTATAAATATTTGTAGCAGAAGTTTTGTGGGCAGTCTTTGAGCCAGGAACCCTAGAAATACTTATTAATACGAGAACATTAACGCCGATATCCAAGTCAGAAAAACCTCTCCAAGAGATCTCTACAATGGTCGGTCGCTTTCAGTAACCCCACGATATCATTTGTCCACTTTCTAGGGCACTTGTCTATACTTCCGTTTACGGTTTGTGGTCTACGATTTAGCTGCCCTGCCCACTACAACGGCAGTTAGGCAATTTTCTGGACAATGTTGTTTACTTTGTATTATGATTCGATCACGCAGGGAAACTTCGGAAATTTTATTTACAACATAAATTGCGTTGCCCTAGAACATCTCGCCATATCATAAGTTATTCGATCGTGAATTAATCGGTGGATTGCTTCGATAGAGCTTCTGTACTGAAACAGATTACATTGATGTATAGTGTTATCAAGTACTCAATAGCCGAGCAACGGTCACCATAGCCTAGTTGATAGTGCTCCTGCCTACGAAGCTGGTGGTCCTGGGTTCGAATCCCGTTAAGTGCAAATATTTGTGTGATGAGCACGAATATTTGTTTCTGAGTCATGGATGTTTTCTATGTATTTAAGTATTTATCTATCTATATAAGTATGTATATCGTCGCCTGGTACCCATAGTACAAGCTTTGCTTAGTTTGGGGCTAGGAAGATCTGTGTGACATTGTCCCCAGATATAATATTAATAATAATATATTAATAATATAATTTAAAAAAACCGGTTATGACGTAGCTGCTATATTATAATAATATATTTACATTGTGATTATTTATTTAATTAGTGATTATCATTTTATTAATTACTATAATAATTCTATAATAATTTTACATCTTAAAACTATTATTAATCGACTATTTGAAAGTCTAAACTTTAAAATGGTTGTCACTGATTAAAATATAAATAGGGTAGAAGAAATATTAAAGAGGCATTCTTTGTACGACGGTAGATGAGAACGTTACTCTGTTCGATTAAATATTGTGTGTGGAAAACATCTCGGGAGTTTTAATGTACAGAAACTACGAGTTCGTAATAATAATTTTAAAGTTTGTGAATTATTTACTTCCTTTACTAGAGTTTGATTTTACTGGTAAAACATATCTAGAAACTGTCTCAATTATACCAGCTATTTGGTAATAATAATAACATTTATCTCACGGCAACTAACATTTTTCTATCTAATCTCAAACTAAGCAGAGCCTAAGTACTAAGGTAACCAGACAACTGATAAACATACTTATATATTTCTAAATACGTGTTTAGAAATATACCAGTGTGTTGGGGCAAATAACACACGTTTTTAGAAATTAGATGGCAATATGTTAGTTGCCCATACTTTTGTGTTTCTAAATATGCATTTAGAAATATATATAGGTATATTTATACGTTGTCTGATTGCCATAGTACAGGCTGTTAGATGGCAATTTTGTCCCAAGATATGTATGTACCTATCCTACTAATATTATAAATGCGAAAGTTTGTGAGTGTGTGACTGTGTTAGTGTGTATGTTTGTTACTTCTTCACGACCAAACGGCTGGAGCGATTTTAATGAAAGTTGGTATGGAGTTAGCTGACACATTGGATTAACACATAGGCTATAGTTTATAAAGTTTAATGCGGGTAAAACCGCGGGGCACAGCTAGTTATACATAAATTAAACCCAGACATAAAACAAATAATCGCGCTCTTCACATAAAAAATTGTCCTGATTGGGGATCGATCCTACGAACTCTGGCTTAGATTTCCGGGCTACTAACTACTAGAGAGAACAGATATCTATAAATAATAATAATATCTAGGGACAATGTCACACAGATCATCCTAGCCCCAAACTAAGCAAAGCTTGTACTATGGGTACCAGGCGACGATATACATACTTATTTATATAGATAAATACTTAAATACATAGAAAACATCCATGACTCAGAAACAAATATTCGTGCTCATCACACAAATATTTGCACTTACCGGGATTCGTACCCAGGACCACCAGCTTCGTAGGCAGGAGCACCACCAACTAGGCTACAGTGACCATCAGGGACCATATAAATGTAAACATCGGTAGTGGTTAAATATAAATTCTAACACCAAATTCTGTAAGTTCAAACCTACACAACAACCAAAGTTTAACAAAATAAGATCTATCCACAATAAATATCGGACTACCCAACAATAAATAAATCTCGCCATAGCCGACCGACTTTCCGACGGAAAAAATAAAAACGATTAAATGCGTCGCATCACTTCGTCTGAATCGCGTCACTCACATAAAGTGGGCCACAGACAAACGGAAATAAACAGAGGGGGAGCCTATTAAAATTGCGCACAGTGACGCACACACGCAGGGCTTAAAGTGGAAAAAAGAAAATACTATTCATATGGAAAAGTTGTGTAGTCTGTGTCATGTTGTTTCACATCATCATCTGATATCGTTCAGTGCTGGTTGTCTATTGAATTGCATTCTGAGCTTAAATGAGAACAACACCGGCAACGACATGGTAGTGACATAAGTCATCATCACCGTCATCATCCGGATATGGTCCAGTGTTGGACATAGGGTTCTCCCAAAGATTTTTATAACGTTGCCATTTAGAGTGGTTTGCCGTAGTCACAGCGCCTGGCATGCGAGTTGGCAACTGCAGATAGGTGCTAGCAGAAGCTTTTCAATATATATAATAATAATAATAATAATATCTAGGGACAGTGTCACACAGATCATCCTCGCCCCAAACTAAGCAAAGCTTGTACTATGGGTACCAGGCGACGATATACATACTTATATAGATAGATAAATACTTCTATACATAGAAATCATCCATGACTCAGAAACAAATATTCGTGCTCATCACACAAATATTTGCACTTACCGGGATTCGAACCCAGGGCCACCAGCTTCGTAGGCAGGAGCACTACCAACTAGGCTACGGTGACCGTCAGTCATATAAATCGGTTACTAAGAGATGTTGTGCTGTTTGATCTAGATATTAGTTTTGATTGATAATTATCTGTTGCCCTTTATATTGAGTTCACTTTTGTTAAACCAGGTACAATAATAAGAATAATGTAAAGTCCACTTAGCCGAATTTCGGCAACGGTGGCCAGTTTCAATGGAGACTACCTATCGGCGCGGGACATATTATAATGTACAAGTGTGTGTAACTAAAAGGGGCACTTTAAAATTTAAAAACCCATAATTATATTTGTCATAGTGTAGTATTCTACTAGTCAACCGATTTCAATCGACACTAAATATGAGGGAGTAGGAAAAAAAATGTAATTCACCATTTTGTGATGGCGGTTTCCTTGGATGTCAAATGTATCATACCGTATAGTCAAGCCCTTTCATTTGATACCCATATTTAGGGACCTGTGTAACGATATGTTAACGATGTTATTCGCTATTTTGTGACGGCTGCCATCTTAAGCCGAGTTTTGTCATACATAGCTAAGGACAGTCCCGACTAATTCATGTTCCAAAATAATATCCAACATAATAAAAATAATAATAATAAAAACAAAATAAAAAACGGTTCATCCGTAGTGAGCTACGATAACAAGACATACAAACACACAGACACATCAAACTTCGTCGGGGGATAAAAAATTGGAACAATAATTGGATAATTTAAAAACAATTGTATATCTTTATTGTGTAACTAATAACTGTATGGGAATATTAAAAAACCTGGCTTAAAAATTACTTACAATCGCTTGGTTGTAATTATTAGTTGGTGTAAGTGATCAACTGCAACTTACAACAAATATAATAAACAATTTAACCGTATTTTAAAGGTTTAATATAAATAACCAAAAGACACTAACCCCAAGAATTTTATGAAATATTAGGTTCTATAGCTTTTGCCTGATTTGTTTTAATCATCGCGTACAAAACGAATGTGAAGTAAAATTCGTCCAAAACGCATAGTTGATATACATTACATATTACATCAGGAAAAAAATATTTAATTTTACTATTTAACAATCCTGAGTAAAAATGTGAACAGACTTACACACCCTATGCCATCATAAAGAAAAATACTTCAGTATCTTCGGAAAAAATCCTTTATGTATACCTACTGCTAAGTCTACAAATAAGCATAAGGTCCACTTAATGGCAAGTAGACTCCGTAGCCTATGGACGCTTGATAAACGATATCCCTAACGCGCTAGCCAACTGCTCGTTGTTTTCAATTCTTCAACTTGATATACTATTGCTAAATGTAACAATAATAGCTTAGTAACTTGCTATTTATAATTTATTTAAGAATATTAAAAATACATGTGACGAAACAGACCGCACGGACGGACTAATTTAAAATATTTTGTTACTTTAATTACTGTTTTTAAACTGTGTTTATGTAATACATTGTGAGCTTGACAAGTACAAGTGTATGTAAATACCCAAGTGCTGAATAAATTTCATTATTCCCTCTCTCCTTTAATTTTTTAAAATTTCTTGATGAAACCCCGTAGGAGCCTCATTCTACACCTTCCACATACCATAATGAAAACCGTAACTTAACCTTCTAGGAAACGTTCCCACTAGCCATATATAGCCAATATTTTTAAGAGGCCTTTTAAAGCGCAATCCCCACTTAGCTCCCCAGCACGGATGTGCTGATCCCGATGGGAACTGGGAAGAAAATTTGGAAAGTGATAACATGAGTTAGAGTAAGTATTCCGGCCACGACGGACATAGCTTAGAAAACCTGAAACATGCGAGTGTCCATATATGGAAACTTAATAAAAACCAACGTATCGTGAAGAACAGGCCAAGTGGAGGTCATATTGGACAGAACCAACTATAGGCCAATTTCTCTCGCTTTTGCTATTGGACGGTATCATTGATTTCGATTTGAAAAATTAAATTCATAATGCACAACTTCCAGTTCTGATTTTGATCCTGAATTTCAACAGGAATTGCTATTTATAGAGCTGTGTCTCGCGGTTTTACCCGCGTTAAATTTTATAAATTATCACAGCTCCTCCCCCGTAGGTGATAACGTGATAAATTATCACGATGTAGCCTATACAGGCTTTTATTTTAATTAGTTTAGTTAATTATAATTATTGTAAAATTAGTTAAAATAATATAAGTTATGGGTCTTTGTAATCTTTTAATGAAATAAATAATTATTGTTATACATACGTTGACCCGACCTCTTAGTAATTCATGCAAATTTTTTAGTAAATCCATGCAGTACTTTTTGAGTATAATAATGTATACAACTATATTACTACAAACATGTTCTGACTATTTACAAGCGCCTTTTTAATTTTTATTTATTTTATTTTTTATTTAGTATAGCCCACATACATACAAAAAGACAAAAATTCTAAAACTATACTTTTGGCTTCGATATCGATAGTAGATGACGCCTCAGAATCCTTTTAAAAAAATACTTAATGTACAGTTTTGACTTTCCTACGATTTTATTACATGAATAGATGATGGTGCTCAAACAAACAGTCCCGTGTGTTACGCGATTTTCAGCCTCATTTCAATGTTGGAAATTATAGTCCTTGTACCGCGCCTTAATAAAAATGTTGTAGAAACTCTAGTCACGTCAGTTGCGGGAGTGACGTGACGACCGCTCAGCCGGTACCTACGTTGGCGGCTTAAGTAGCGGCCTGAGTAGGCTTGAGCTTTACCGGCTGTGATTAATTTTGCACCCCCAACACTTCAAGAAGGGTGTTAAATATTTGAGCTTTACGTTTGTATGTCAGGCTATGCTATCATAAATCTTAAACGTATTAACCAAAATCTCAGCATTTTTAAGATTTCTATACTAGCTCCTACAAACTGCTCGAAGAAACTAGTCAGTAACAGTATTGTAGAAGAGAAAACACGACAGTAGTGGGGATTTTCTATAAAAAGGCGATGCCTCGCCGGCATCCCTCTCACGTAAGCACCGTCGTCCCAGGTCCGTCTTGGACGAACCGGACGACGAGATTACTACTTACCTAGCTCAGATCAAAACCATTAGAAACTCCCGTGACACTCCACACAGACCGATAATTCGTACTCGTCGGACGAGAGTACGACCGCGATCGCGTCGCGACCTCCAACGCCCTCCATGACCCTTAGTTTGCATATCGTACCGATAAAAAGCCCCCCTCAACGCGGACGGGGGGCCGCGTCATGTCATTAACGTAGAGCGAAGGTTGCACAAAACTCCCTAAAATGATGATCTCTGTCCTCTCCCCGCCAGTAATCGCCCAGAGTCGAGGTTGGAACCCCACAGGGGGTGCCCTCCGGCGCGGGTTACTTAATTTCTAGACGGCTCGAGCCCTCTGCTCGCCTCTATAGTCCGGTGAAGCAGTGAAAGCCTCCTAGGCTAAAAAAAACGGCATCCCTCTCTTTCCCGTCCAACAGTTGACGAGGCTGTTACTCTGTCCGATCGTGGGTCGATTCGTAGTCTTTGTCTATAATTTTTAGCCTAGTGTAGTGCGGGTGATTTTACTTCTTTTGTTCGTTTTCTTTGTTTGAATTATAATGATTGGTTTGTTATTTGTGATTTTTGTTTCCGTAAGTTGTATTAAATTTTGTTTTTAAAAAGCTACTCCTGGTCTCATTCCTTAGATCAGAAGTGAGATTCTTCTTTCGCCCACTTAGTTATTTGTGTGTTTTGCAATTATCGGTGAGGTCAAATATTTTTGTTGTTGCTGTGCAGTTTTATCTGGTTAATTGGTTTGCTTTTGTTGTTGTTTAGTGGTGTTATTTTCGTTATGTCGAATCGTGAGCGTGATTATGGTGTGAATCGCCGCGATAGTTATAGTCCTGGGCATGGTAGTCGCCACAGTGAGCATCGCGAGCGATCGCCAGACGAAAATTTTAGGTTACGGCTCGAAATGCAGACAATGCTTGATCGTCTTAAGGCATTAGAAGACGCGTCTCGGACTTCACCTAGGCCGGGGCGATTTTTGTTTTTGTTATTGGTGCGCTGAGGCAGACCGTGCAAAATCTTTAAATAATTGGAGTGATTTTGAGTACCTCGTTTGTGTGTTTTACTTTTGTATAGTGTCGACAGT
Organism: Pseudoips prasinana; assembly: GCA_951640165.1. Taxonomy (NCBI): domain Eukaryota; kingdom Metazoa; phylum Arthropoda; class Insecta; order Lepidoptera; family Nolidae; genus Pseudoips; species Pseudoips prasinana. The sequence continues at coordinate 34,895,905 of OX621247.1, forward strand.
GTGTTCATGTAAGCAAAATTTATTTGTATTTTGGTATCGGTTGCTTTTAAAAAGTAAGTACCACGTGCTTGTTGTTTTGTTTTTGTGTGCGCCCTAAAGTATAAAACTAATCTTAATTGTGATTAGTTCAGTTTTACTGGTGACTAAATTAATAGAACGCACACCACGCAATGATTCGCATAGTTGTCACGATGATAAGTGTGGAGATTATTGCCGTGATACACGAAGTAGATCTAGGCGTCGCGACAGACCGGATAGTTTTGAAAGTTCACGTAAACTTGTTCGTTCGCGGTCAGATTGTCGAAAACATGACGATCCGTTTACGGTCCTTGAGCGGTAGCAGTTATAATAAGTGCGAACGTGATTGCAATGCCGTCTAAGGCACAAGAAAATCTACACCGCACGTTAGATTCTATCATGAATAAGTTAGAAACGATCGAAAGTAATTTCAAAATCTACCACTATAAAATGAAAAATGAGGGTATTTTGGTTACTCAGGCAGTTGTTGACACGATTCAGTCGATATTTCTAGTCGTTCGTTTTGTTTAGATTTGTTCTAATCACTATTGTGTTTTAACCGTTGCCGAGTGTATTAACTGTGAGCGCAGTCTACGAAGTGTACATAAATGTGTTTTGTTTTGGTAAATTTTTGTGTTGTGTGATTTACGTAAGTAGATACAATTTTATTGTTTTGTATGTGAAATACCGCTATGTATTTCACGTGGCCGATCAAGTCTTTCTTGAAAGGTGGATCCCATATCAGGGCGCGAAACCATTCACTTAGTTTGTCGCACGGTAGTTTGCGATAGTCCCGTGAAACAGTGAAAGCCTCCTAGTCTAAGCGATTGGCCATGTTAAACAAAAAGGCCTGAAACTGCGTTAAGCGGGCGCCCGCGACGAGCAACCGTCGCGTGTCTTCGCGCGTGGACACGCGGGTGGGCTCTGTGGGAACGCGACTGTGCCCAGCGCGGGGACCCGTCGCGGTCACCGGATTATTCTTTTTAACGCACTTCCACAATTACCCTTTCTGTATCGAAAGACATTGTCCCTGATTTTCTCCGAGCGTGCGTGCGACCCGTAGCACCTAGCGAGTAGCATTATTAACTGAACAAGCCCGTGTGTGTTAGCGCTAGCGGGCACCGCGCGTGGCTCCGCGACGGGTTCCGTCGCACGGAGGCGGGCCCCGTTGCGTGGGTGCGGGGTGCGCCTCTCCGTGACGTGCGCCCGTACAGGTCCCCGCGACGGAGCAATTTTGTATGAAACCGCGCGGGTGCCCGCTTAACGCAGTTTTAGGCCAAAGGTAGTTTGCGATGTGTGTTACGAATTACGATCTAACCTCTGTCAGTAGTCGTCGTGTTGTTGATAGCTGTCGCCAGCGCCGCTCAGTATCGTGTGCATTGCATGATAGCCATGGTATGTAGCTGTAGGTATTGACCACCGCTGAGGAATGCAACCTCAAACGGTTGACATCACGGTGTTGTATAAAATGTCATGCCGTTGTTTTGCGCCTAATGGTAGTGAGAGGATTGAGTGAGGAGCTGAAAAGCCTATGCTACAAGGTATTGACAAAGCTTACTAAGTAACACTTGATAGTCTTATCATTTTTCAATTTAATACTCAATGTGTTATTTGCATTCTACAATGTAAAAGAGTTGTTATTTAAAACCTAGTAGGTGTAATAACAGTGCACGTTCTCAAGCTACTTCTTAGCAGCGGAGTTATCAACATAAGTTTGAAGTCATCCTCTGAAGTTTGACTGCACGTGTGGCGCAGTGGTTAAGATCATCGCGTTGTCATTCAATGACCCAGGTTCGATTCCCGCATGGGAAAAATATTTGTGTGAACCATGAGAAGATGTTCTTAGTGTGGATGTACTTTGTGTCGGACGATTATATGTTTCGTCATATGTAATGATGTTATGTAAAAGACTTGGTCATATTAAAGGACAAAGGTTACACCAAAGTGAGATCAGTCATGTTAGCAATCTCAAATCAAGTGAGTTATTGTCAGGTGTAGCCGAGTCGGAGAAAGGTGGTTTAGTACACATTTTTCCGCCACAAAAAGTCTGACGGAAATGACAAATTTTTAGTCTCCGTTTCAATTATCTCATAGAAGTTATTTTTATAATTATCGATGGTACAGCTCTGAAATATACCGAGCGTTAATGTGATCTAATATGTGTGTTGCGCGTTAGTGCATTGTTTTCAGGATTTTGTTTTAGAAAGACGATAATGATGTCACATGCTGATGATTTTGATGTTGTACCAATTGGATGGACAAGAATAACCCAGGCAGCGAACGAAGTAATTCAATCGCCTCAGAATGGTAGTTTGGATGCAATTAGCTGCGTAAGACAATGATTTTTGTATTTCTTGTACAATTCGGTAAGTTAAGAACCCCGGTGGTTCTGATGTTACATGAAGGGACCTCTGTTGAGTGTTTCAGGTTTTTACGTAGTAATACGTTTTGTATAATTGTTACATGCTACATCTAATAACGTGTATAAGTAAAAAAAAAAACTGTCGCCTTTATTTTGAATAAGGCTAATTAAAAGAGTTCACGTTTGGTGATCGTTTGGTGATGTTCTCTTTGTAATTAAATTCTCTTAGTCCACAGGATATGCGTGGATCCAAGAAGGTGTTAAGCAAACTATGGGCGCAGACTGCGGCCAGTACATGGCTTGCGTGGCAAGGTTTGTCAAGCGAGTGGTGTTGGAGAGAAAAGGCGAGTGTGTCACTTGCTGTTTGGAGCAGGCTGTCGGCGTGACCCGGTGGCTAACTTCGGGGCTGGGGCTCTGAGGCGCCTGGACTGGCGGGCTTGCGCCTGCGCGCGTGTCCGGCTGCTATGGGAGCTTAAACGCAGTTAAGTACATTCTCCCGTGGCGTGGTGAGTGGACTCCCGATGTGTGTGGAGTCACTTTCCATGGTGTGTGACTTTAATTATTTAGGCACTTTGATATTTTGCTTAAACTAATTTTGTAAAGTTTTTGTGGATATGCTTGTGTGCCGAGCATTGTGTGTTGTTTTGAGAATTACAAATTGATTTCATGATTCTCTATTTGTGCAAAGTGTTTTTCGCAAAGGGCAAACACATTAAGGGAAGTTCTATCTTCGGTTGGGATAGTCTCTGTCTTGGAGGTCCTTGTACTCGGATATGCTATCCTGGCTGACGGATACACTTCAAGTAAGGTAGGGTTTCATGTTATTGGATGCTGTCTTGGAGTGCGCTCGGGCATGCGATCCTAGTATATGGGACATGCCTGGTGTGGTTTTGTGTCCCTTCCTTTATGCTCGGACGTGTGGTCATGGAGCTGTGTTACACGTAGGGTCATGCCACGGGTTGGCCGCTGACGAGACGTGGTGCTGTGTGTTACACGTAGGGTCATGCCACGGGTTGGCCGCTGACGAGACGTGGTGTGAGATATGTTTGTGTTAAATATTGACTGTGTTTTATTGATAATTTGGGTTGAAATACGCTTTTATCTGGAACTGATTAACACACGCAAAGTTATGTCTCACGTAAGTGCGCGTAGATCTCTAGCGAGTCGTGAGGGGGCACTCCCCCGACGGGAACTGCCTCGAGTGAACGTACAGATATCAGTTTATTTTATACTCTTGTGGTTAGGCTGAGTTAGGTGTGCTAAGCCTACATATGTGTCGAATTGTTATTTGATTTTGGTGCGACACAAAGATTATGTTTTGAAGCTATCTCTCATCATTTATGGACATGTTTTTGTGCTGTAGTTTTGTTTCATTACAGAGTCTGAGAATGAGACCTAGGGGTCTACCACTCAGTGTCACCCAGCCTTCAGGAGTCGAGATGTCCGATGAAATTGAAGAGCCACAAACCAGCACGTCCGCATCACGTGTTGCTGAAAGTTCGAGGATGTCGTTGCCAAGCTTGAAGTCTGATTGCCAGAGTTAAAAGATGGAGCCCGTGGGCGGCCTCCTGTCAGAAAGGGCCGTGTAGAAGAGAAAACACGACAGTGGTGGGGATTTTCTATAAAAAGGCGATGCCTTGCCGGCATCCCTCTCTTTCCCGTCCAACAGTTGTCGAGGCTGTTACTCTGTCCGATTGTGGGTCGATTCGTAGTCTTTGTCTATAATTGTTAGCCTAGTGTAGTGCGGGTGATTTTACTTCTTTTGTTCGTTTTTTTTGTTTGAATTATAATGATTGGTTTGTTATTTGTGATTTTTGTTTCCGTAAGTTGTATTAAAATTTGTTTTAAAAAAGCTACTCCTGGTCTCATTCCTTAGAGTATATAATATTCTTCTCCTGGCATGCTTCCGTTCATACTCCAATCTGAATGAGTTTACCGCTGTACACGGGACGTATTAAAGTGCACTAGTATCTGCACACACATTGATATACTCTCGATTCTCTCAACTCTTACACAACAGTTTTGACTGTAACTGTCGACCGCAGATAATAAGTTCCTGGGTTAAAATCCCGGGCCCGGAAAAAAATATTATGGGAATTTTGTATTAAGATAATTTCTCAGTATCAGTCCGAAGTCTGGGAGTTGGCGGTATTAGACACTCGGATAGCACGTAAACCTGTCGGTCCTGTACCTGACCTCTTTCCGGTCTGGTCAATAGTCGTCCATCGGATCATAAGCATAATGGAATAGGAAGTCCCTTGTGTTTGCGCTCACACTTGTGCATTATATTATGTCCAGCGCAGACAGCTAGTTCTCTTTTAACTCTCAGAGTCGTGGACTGTAACACACTAAATTGTCCTTCTAAATATTAGAACCCAGAACCTCATTATATGCAATTGAACACACTATCGCTAGACTAGCGAGCGAGACAGTGCATCCCATATAAAGTGAACATAAAACCAAAAAGGTTTTCCCTAAACATATCATCAGGATCTTACGCATCGCTCCATAAAATTTCCATCCCCATTTTTACAGCTCACTCAAAGGCGCAATTTACCCGATGCAATTTTGTTCATACCCAATTTATTTATTAAAAAGGCCGCATGTGTGAACGAAATGGCCGTAAACCTTTACATCAACCATAATTTTGTAAACGGCATAATTACGGAACCTTTTTCCACATAAAGATCCTTAGGGTTGAAGTATACAGTGTGTTACTATATTCGATATATACAAGATGGATATATAATACATAGTGGATCTAACTTTAAGGAGCCTAATAATTCCACATAATTTAATGAAAATAATAAAATAAATAAATAGATTAGGATACTCTTTATTGAACACACTGAAACAGGATAAAAGGATAATAGTTTACTTAATAACTGATCAATACATTATAATTTAATAAACTGAAAATTATATTATATACTAAAGTAATTAAGATTATAATATAAATTTATATTTAATGGCTGCAATAAATCCTCCTCTCTCCTACTTTGCTTTGCCTGACCGGGTCCATGAGGAACTTTCTACTTGTACTTACCGCCTAGACATACATTGTGGAATGCAATAAAGAATTAAGTATTGAGTAAAGTGCCTGCCTATGAAACTGAAAACGTGTAGCACGGTAATATGCAAGTTGCACGTAAAAAATAATACTTTCCTTACTGTAATGAATAAGCTAACATGTCGTATGGGGTGCCTAAAAATATATTTCGTATTTCTCAAACTAGTATGTTTGAATTGCCTCCTTGTCTGGAGCACCCGTTCACGAGTATGACGTCTCCCCCTCCAAACTCCCACTCCCACTCTTACTCCCACTCCTACTCCTACTCCTACTCCTCAAACTCAAACTCAAACCCAAACCCGGATTAAATCGGATATCCGAATATCCGCGAAATAAAACATCGGGATATCTTTTCTCTCCTGGACTATATTTGTTACACCTTGTATATGATATAAATAGATTGTCTCGTTTCTCTGGCGGTAGTTACAGTTCCACCACAGATAATCAAGAGCTGCTTGATAGAACTACATGTTCAATTTTCGGGGTTATTTTGGAATTTTTCTTTAGAAGACACCTAGCAACAGCCTAGAGTTTAGAAGTTGGTGGTGTTATACACCCGTGCCTCAGAGGGGATGTAAATCTATCAGCCCTACACCTTATCTTTTCCCGGTTCCTGATGACGAAGAGGAAGATCTCTGGAAAGGAATTGTGTCCATGAATTGTTTGTTGTACACAGATAGATGCTATTTTCCATTTATCGGTAGATATTCTCTTCTGAGGAGTTCTACACGACGGGATTTACTTGGGTGGTAATATTTGCTTTGGCTGGTTGATGGCATAGGATATTACAACTCCATTCTATCCCGGCGTAAAAGCCGGGCCGATACCAGAGGATGGTCAGCGGCATACTCTGAGCACTTAGACCATCATACTATTATCGACAACCCGTCTGCGGTGATTATAGCATAAATACCCAAAGTCTTTGTGGAGGCCTTTGTCCAATGGCTGGCGTCTTTTGGCTGGATGAATATTCGTCACCATAACCACACAGTACCGTGATCTCCACACACACACCTGGGTCATTCCCAATTACTAACGTGGAAATGCAAGACAAAGTAAGTTTTTAACGTCTTATAAACATAATACTTCCGCTGACATAAACATTAAAAACATTATATAGAAATATGTCAGATTGAAAATGGAAAATTTTCCGTTTCCTACAGATTGTTTGCTCTGTGAGATGGATGATACAAAATACATGGAGAACAAACAATAGTTTTATCTTTAAATAAGAAACCACTCAAGGCTACTTTAAATCTCAAGGCTCTTAACTGGTCTGGACTGTTAGTCGACCTTGGAGTCGATAACATTTTTGTGTGATGAACATGGTTATTTGTTCTACGTCTGGGGCTCTACCGGCTAAGTCGCCGAACATTGATTTCTTAAATGGCGTTCAAATAAATAAAGGCTAAATGACTTGATCAATCTTTAAATCCGCTTTAACGTTGTCAATCGATTCCGAACCATTTATGACGTCAAATGTGCTCATGGACGCCGATTTAACGATTGATTAAGTCATTTTTAACCTTTATTTATTTGAACGCCATTTAAGAAATCGATCTTCGGCGACTTAGCCGGTAGAGCCCCTGGGTGTAATTTATCTATCTATATATGTATTTCATCATTATCATAAGTATGATTATCACTGGTCTGGCTCCCATAGTACAGAATCTACCTAGTTTGGGGTCAGATGGCAATGTGCTAATTATTTCTTTATAGAAATAGATAAATCTTTTTTAAATACATACTTATATAATTAATTACACAAAGACTCAGAACACACAGACATGTCTATGCACACAAATATCTGTCCTGGGAATCGAACCCACGACCTCCGGTGTGAAAAGCAAGCATTTGCCAACCACGCCAACAGGACCGTCAAAATATGTTTATCAGTTGTCTGGTTGTCCAGGCTCTAGCTAGTTTGGGATCAGATGGCATTTTGTTAGTTTTCATAACTTATTTATTTATGTATAGAAATATATCTATCTATCAGACGGTCAGCGTAGCCTAGTTGGTAGTGCCCCTGCCTACGAAGCTGGTGGTCCTGGGTTCGAATCCCGGTAAGTGCAAATATTTGTGTGATGAGCACGAATATTTGTTTCTGAGTCATGGATGTTTTCTATGTATATAAGTATTTATCTATCTATATAAGTACGTATATCGTCGCCTGGTACCCATAGTACAAGCTTTGCTTAGTTTGGGGCTAGGATGATCTGTGTGACATTGTCCCCAGATATTGTCCCCAGATATATGTTGTCCCGACCTCTTAATAATATTCATACAAAATTTCAAGTAAATCCATGCAGTACTTTTTGAGTATTGACATACATACAGACAAACAGACACACAGACAAAAATTCTAAAAACTATATTTTTGGCTTCGATATTGATTGTAGATCACGCATCAAGTATCTTTTTAAAAAAATATTCAATGTATAGTTTTGACTTTCCTACGATTTTATTATATGTATAGATGTATAGAAATATATAAGTAGGTTTATCAGTCGTCTGGTTGCCATAGTCCAGACTCTGCTCAGTTTGGGATCAGACAGCACTATGTTAGTTATCCCAACATATTTATTTATCTATAGAAATATATAAGTATGTTTATAAGTTGTATATTGCCATAGTACTGGCTCTGCCTAGTTTGTGATCAGATAGCAGTGTTTTAGTTGTGCCAACATATTTATTTATTAACTAGCTGTGCCCCGCGGTTTTACCCGCGGTAAACTTTATAAATTATCACAGCTCCTCCCCCGTAGGTAATAGCGTGATAATATGTACCCTATATGGTGTCCCGACCTCTTAATAATATTCATACAAAATTTGAAGTAAATCCATGCAGTACTTTTTGAGTTTAGCCCGGACATACAAACAGACAAAAATTCTAAAAACTATATTTTTGGCTTCGGTATCTATTGTAGATCACGCTCCAAGTATCCTTTTAAAAAAGTATTCAATGTGCAGTTTTGAGTTTTCTACGAATTTATTATATGTATAGTTGAAAAAATTTAGGAAGAATGATCATTTGGATTACAAATCATTAGGAAGAACAATTTGGGGTAAAAAAATTTTAGGTGAGCCAATATGGACCCATTAGTTGTCCCTACATATTCATTTATTTAAAGAAATATATGAATATGTTTATCAGTTGTCTAGGTGTCATAAACTAACCTCACTGATCACTTCCAGACCGGGAACCATTATACTTATCTATAACATGTATCATTTGCATACATGCAATATTTTACCCTGAGTGTATCAATATCCTAACGCCAGGTAGCCGAATCAACCGTAAAAGCAGCAATCAGAAAGTACGACTCGTAAACAAAAATATAAACAAATTGATGGCGATTCGATAAATTATAACGAAATATCGACGTTTAGCGGTGAATCGTAAACATGTTTTATTGCGACTACAGGCCGTAAATTGACGCTCCAATATTCGATCTGAGATAAATTGGTGACAAGTTTTATTTGCAGTTGACAACGTATTTCATGATGTCTGTATCATGCCGAAATTTTGCCGTGGAGGCTAATCTTAATGGAGATCAGTCATCTGCGTGAGATATATTATACTCACAAGGGTGTGCGCTAACACAGGTGTACTCTCTATGCCCTCGCTCTTATTGGATGCGCTAGCCAACGCTCCTGAAACTTATGTATATGTAATCATATCATAATCAGCCCACCATTTCCGTATCATTACAAACAAACAAAATAAATCAGAAGAAATCGCAGTCGAAGTCAATTCTTTACTGGCCTGTTAGTCTAGTGGTAAATGATCCGGACTGCTAAACCAGATGTCGTGGGTTCGATCCCCACCGAGGACAACTTTTGTATTACGAAAACCACTCATACTGCCTACGCAATAAAAATGGTGTAGTAGTAAAAGTCATCATCATCATAACTTCTGTAAGTCCACAGCTGGACAAAAGCCTCTCCCAAGAATCATCTTGGGGGGATATGCCATAATCGCCACGCTTGGCAGATAGGTTACTATACTCAGAAAGAAGCTGCTGTCCGCCCTCTAGTAGATAGTCCCTCGGTCGAGCTCTACGCAGGCAATGATGAGGTGATGATATGCTGATATTATCCGCCGTCACCACACAGTAAAGAAACAAAAGTATATTCACCTATTGGCTCCCTTCCATAAAAGTTTAACACCTATTAGTATGAAAGCAAGTGGAAGTTCTACCTAGATTATGTACCAAAATCTTTGAAGATTCAAGTAATAAAATAAATACCCATATTATTTCAGTCGAACGCGCTTTACGTGACGCGCGTGCGAATGCCTCCACAAGAACTCTTATCTGATGTTCCAACTCCGTTAACTTTAGGGGTCAGCCAATTGAAGGTTCAAATATTATGATGAAGAGAAAACTTTCTAGAGATATGGAAGATGTTATCGATGCAATTTATTGCAAATGGAGTGTGAGTCGTGGGTGATGAATGAGACGACTCATTTTGAAATTGCATTCCATATATAAATTTTCTGTTTACGTTTAGATAACGAGAATTAAAATCGTTTTTTTTTTTTTGCCGTGTTGTTGTTTGTCTAGAAAGAATAATGTGCTTTGTATTTTTTAAATAAATAATCATAATAAAAGTATTTAGGTTTAGACACTCCCGAGACTAAGTTTAATTTTTCTTTTTATTGGATATTTTTTCCGAAAATATATATTGTGATTAAGATCCCGTTCTCATATTCGATTTTAACTAAATCTAAATTATATCATATTTTTAATCTGAAATTATTATGTTTTCGCTCCCCGTCACATACATTGATGGATAGCAGTAGGGCTCCGTTTTACCCTTAATATATTAAACCCTAAAACGATACGTAAATAAAATATTGTACTCGTATGTTTTTATTTATACTGATTTGATTCATAACTAACATAAATACTGATATTTATTTTCCATCCCCTCCGACACTTTAACTAAGTATATTCTCTTGTAGCGACATAATACATCACTCGCGGTTGTCGAAAAAATGGCGGATTCAGAATTCTTTTTTCAAACTTTTACTTCATTTGCCGATTATTATTCAGAGCGCGAGGACGTGTGCGGTGCGGTATCACGTGTACCAATAGTTCTTATTGATTTGGCACGGGTAACATGAGTCAGAAAATATTTAATGTGACCTTTTTGGCTATATAGTATTTCAGTAGGTATTTTATATCCTTTTTTTGTGAACTTATTATGATAACTTGTATTTTATGAAAATACCGTTTACTATACATATGAGTAACTAGCGATTCGCCCCAACTTCGCACGGATAGATATGTAGAAAGATAATTTGTCTGTTTTGAATAAAAAATGTCAGGATGTTTGCATTTCTGAGATCAAGACGTATGATTATGTTTAAAAATCAATATTTATGTTCGCTTATTAATATTTTAATTGATAATTGTAATAATTTTCTTCAATAGTAGTGATGACTTAGCCCAAAGATTTGCCAAACAGAAGTGGCAGTGGACGGGGCACATAGTTCGTAGAACCGATGGCCGCTGATGCAGAAAGATTCTCGATTGGCACTTCGCACCGGAAGATGCAGCGTGGGCAGATGCGTGGGCAGCCCCCTACAAGTTAGACCGACCATCTTGCAAGGGTCGCGGGAAGCCGCTGGATGCGGGCTGCACCAGACCGGCCATTATGGAAATGCTTGGGGGAGGCCTTTGTCCGGCAGTGCATGTCTTTCGGCTGATATGATGATGACTGTAACTGGTGATCTACCGTTATAATTAAATTAAACAAAAAAAAATTGGGCTCTAAGAAGTATGTGTGGTGTGACTTTGAGAGACAAAATATGAAATACTGACGTAAGAGAGCGTTGTGGTGTGAAAGATGGTGTAGCCACAAAGATTGAATACAGCTACTTTCATACCACAAAACAGTAAGTATTGCAACATGATGACAAAAATCATACCTTCTAAAATTATACTAAATCACCAAAAAAATTTAGCATAAGTGCAATCAACAAGAGCATACAAACTCAACACTATGCTAAATTTCGTAATGCCTATGTCAAAGTCAAAGTCAAAAATTCTTTATTCCGTAAAAATTTAACATTTATGTGAAATCGTCATATTTCTTTTTACCCTACCGTGCAGTGCATGACGTGGCAGCTACTGAGAAACACTGCCAGAAAACTCAGTAGGAATCATTTTTTTAAATAAAATATACTTAAGATTAATTACAATCATATGTGTTGACTCAGAACAACTCAATCCCAAGCACTTTTATCACTTAAATAATCAGAAATATTGTAATGCTACACAATTTGGCTTTAATAATTCTTTTAAACTTATTCGTAGACAATTCTCTAATATCATTGGGAAGTTTGTTATAGAATCTTTACTTATTTTGTGGAGACGGGTAGTATGCAATACGAGATTATTCTTATATCTAGTATATGTACATTATGTGTATCGCTCCTTTTACAGAAGGATCGGTATTTTTATGCACATATAGTAAGTTTTCATATATATACTGAGATGGTACAGTTAGAATGATAACCTCTTTGAACTTTTCTCTTAGAGACACTCTCGGGCCAAGATTATAGATAGCTGTTACAGCTCTTTTTTGCAATATAAATATGATATAGATAAGAATTCCAAAGGACATTACACATTACGGATTTATATTCGAGAAGGAAAGTAAAGTCTTCAATAGTTTTAAAACTTGATTTATTTCGGAGCACACACACGTCTTAATACATTGCATGTATGCAAATGATACATGTTATAGATAAGTATAATGGTTCCCGGTCTGGAAGTGATCAGTGAGGTTAGTTTATGACACCTAGACAACTGATAAACATATTCATATATTTCTTTAAATAAATGAATATGTAGGGACAACTAATGGGTCCATATTGGCTCACCTAAAATTTTTTTACCCCAAATTGTTCTTCCTAATGATTTGTAATCCAAATGATCATTCTTCCTAATTTTTTTCAACTATACATATAATAAATTCGTAGAAAACTCAAAACTGCACATTGAATACTTTTTTAAAAGGATACTTGGAGCGTGATCTACAATAGATACCGAAGCCAAAAATATAGTTTTTAGAATTTTTGTCTGTTTGTATGTCCGGGCTAAACTCAAAAAGTACTGCATGGATTTACTTCAAATTTTGTATGAATATTATTAAGAGGTCGGGACACCATATAGGGTACATATTATCACGCTATTGCCTACGGGGGAGGAGCTGTGATAATTTATAAAGTTTACCGCGGGTAAAACCGCGGGGCACAGCTAGTTAATAAATAAATATGTTGGCACAACTAAAACACTGCTATCTGATCACAAACTAGGCAGAGCCAGTACTATGGCAATATACAACTTATAAACATACTTATATATTTCTATAGATAAATAAATATGTTGGGATAACTAACATAGTGCTGTCTGATCCCAAACTGAGCAGAGTCTGGACTATGGCAACCAGACGACTGGTAAACCTACTTATATATTTCTATACATCTATACATATAATAAAATCGTAGGAAAGTCAAAACTATACATTTAAGTTCCGCCATTACTCCTTTTAAATCTTACATATATATATATATATATATATATATATATATATATATATATATATATATATATATATATATATATATATATATATATATATATATATGTAAATTATGACATTATATTTTATGTGTAAGTATCATTAGTAAAACTTTCTAACGTTGCTCTAGTTAGTGAAAATGGTTTGTTATTCAATCCTTTTCCTTAATCCAAACTAGTGGAATCAGCGCCTTAAAGTTCCGTCTTTTATTCTCGATTCAAAGAGTTTCCACTGGATGTTTCAGGGCGCTGTGGTTTACTAGGTCGTGGTTTAAATGACTGGTAAAAGGATTGCACAGTTCCCATAAACTGCAGAACGAGCTGAAGCTTTCTTTCTTTATCACTTAGATAGAAATGGACATCATAATGTTAACTGGATCTTGGTTCAGATTATTAACAGAAAATAAAATAAAAAAAAAGGTTTTTATTCACATAGACTTTAAAAAAATGCTTGTAAATAGTCAGAATATGTTCATCGTAATATATAATTAATTTATAATTATTTCTAGGTACATATAGATATTTAGGTACACGGATTGTAGGAAATAATTTACAATAAGATTTATTTTATGACAGTAACAATATTTAGCTAACTTAAATTAAGTTATTGTCAAGGATCATGTGTAAGTTATTTATCTAAATTTTAAATTTTAGCTATATTTTTACTACATATTATCTGAATGGTTCTGTCTAAATTAAGGTACGAATTAAATGTTATTATTATGGCAGACCTTGTGTTTATAATGACGGTCGCGCTTTAATGCTACCACCGAATCCAATGCGCCCCAACTGAGAAGACCCAGCGAAACAAACTCAGCGAAAGGAAAATCAAATATAGGTACGTTTTAAAAATAACTTGAGGCTGATTCAGTGACCCAATCAGCTCTCTGACATACAGATATGTAACACCACCCAATCTTTGACTTTGGGAGAGTTTGAGAGTTAACTGACGTGACGATGGTTAGTGACAGTGACCAATCTTTGTATCAAGCAATACGCACGTGGATTTTTAAAAAGATTGCAGAGATAAATTAATACGCGACCACACGTTTCGACGCGGCACTTACTACAGACAGCTCTGCGACAACCGCTTAGGGTCTTGTCGATGTGCATGTTTGTGTGAGTGTGCCGTTTCGACCGTTTGTAGGCAGTTTCCGTACTGTCTATTTTTATACTGAGGCACAACTATGAATCGGTCGTTTGTGTTTGAACTCGGCTTCATCAAAACGGGAGCTTTCGTATTTTAACCGCCCTGCTGATTAATAAAACAAATATGTTTTAATAAAATAAAAATAAGTATCTAAAACATTAAAACTTACAACCCTATAACTTCAATAGAGCGTAGGTTATTATAATAATAATATGTTTATTCACATCTCACAAGGAATTTAAAAGTAAAAATATCTAGTTAACAATTTTCGTTGCTATAAATCGGTCCTTGTGAGAGTCTGGAGTCTGAACTAGGTCGAGACCTGTACTACAGAACTCCAGGCTCTCGCCGGAAAATCTAAACAGTTTATTCTATGACATAAAACTAATATAGGTTATTGTGTGAGTGTGTGAGTGCGTGTTCATGTGTGTGTATGTGTGTGTGTGTGTGGATGTGTGTGTGTGCGTGTGTGTGTATATGAGAGTAAGATCACGTAAATAAATAAATAAATAAAAATAAAATAAATAAAAAAGGTTTTTATTCACGTAGACTTTAAAAAAGCGCTTGTAAATAGTCAGAACATGTTTGTAGTAATATAGTTGTATACATTAGATATTATTTCTAGTAACATAGATATTTAGGTACATATTATATGAAAACATTTATAAAATTTATTTTATTACAACAATGATATTTAGCTAGCTCGTATCAAGTTATTGTCAAGAGATTATGTTTAATTATCTAGTTTAAGTCTAATATTTTTACTACATATTGTCAATGGTTCTGTCTATATTAAAGGTATTATTATTATGACGGACCTTGTGTTAATAACGACGGTCGCGCTTTAATGCTACCACCGGATCCAATGCGCCCCAACTGAGAAGACCCAGCGAAACAAACTCAGTGGGTTCATCTACTACCGGTTTCAACACGACCCACTTGAGACGGTCCGGCGAAACATACTCAAGCGGGCATGAACACGGGATTTGGTCCAATTAGAGTAATTATTTAGTAGGCAAACACAATATATGCTCGATCGGTTGTCTGAATGCTTATTATTTTAGATTATATTTAGGTATACAAAAGAAAAACTTCGAAACAATAACATTATTCATTTTGAGACAGAGTCAATAATTTTAAATTCAGTATATGATAGCAATCATTTACAGATAGTTCACGTAACACATTTATATAAAACAATTGAACAAAGGATATCTATTTCATATTTTTCATTAAAAAGTTCTATGTCTAGAATTTTGCTAGAGAAGCGGTTTATATTTTGATGTGATAGAATTAGAAAGTTATCACACTTCTCTATTGTCATGCTTACATGTTTAAACTACTAACTAAATTGATTTTAATAACATTACTAAAAGATGGTATAAAAAGTGACTTCATCATACTACTTATGACTGAGTTAATATGTGCCGCTACTAAAGTTGCAAGTATGTTCAAAAATTTTCTTGAGACAGTAACTGTACTCATGGGTACCCTACAAGAATCTATAAAACTATTTGTGTCCAAAAATATAAATTTATTACTATAATGGCTAACCAAAAACTGTAGGTGCATATTTAGCTTGTGGATATAATTATTTGTACTATCAGGCACATTGGACATATAGGGGAAGGCACACAATATTATCTTATTACAGTCTAATTCTAACATCTTAGTGAAACTATCTGTAATGTCTTTTTTCTTTAAGTTCTTACAATTTCCTACCATTAGAGTTATACATGATTTGGCACTGTGTTTATTCTGAATTAATCCTGTAAATTTAATAAGTTATGATACTAATTTATTTTTAGTTGTATTTAATAATATTTATGAGGTTTTCGGTATCATCATATGATAGTTTTAGAAGCCAGTTGATGACTTTTCTTTTGGCTTTTTCTTTTTTGTCCGGGTTTATACAAAGTTGCTTATTTGCTTTATTGTACAGAAATGGGCCAAGGAAACCATAAAATCTCTGAGCAAATGATGTACGATACTGATGGCTATGGCGATAATATTGTAGGATTTTCGTTTAGTTAAATCCTTACTGTCAAATGTTAGTTCATTATGCTGTCTCATAACAATGCTGAGGATGATACTTGTCGTATGGTTAAGATTTCACAGTTAAGATACAATAATTTAGTTGGATATAAGAAGGGTTTGAATGTAGACACTTTCAGCAATGCTCTTTGAGCTATTTCTATCGGTCTTAGTGTAGTTTTTGGGGATCCTCCCCAAACCAAAATACCATATGTGCAAATTGATTGGCACAAAGCACAATAAGTCATTTTTAAGAGTTTTGGATCAAGAACATGACGAAGTTTTTTGAAAATAACCAGAAGCTTACGTACTCGACCACTTAAAGATGTTATATGTTTTTTAAAAGTTAGATTGCTGTCTATTTCGATGCCAAGGTATTTTAAATTAGATGTTTGTTGTAATGCCATGCATGTACAAGGTCCATTATTTGAGTCCGAGCACGAGTGCGCAATCAGTGAGAGGTCCTTTGGTGGGTCTAGATTACGAATAGAGAAACACATAAATTTTGTTTTACTTATGTTCAGAGATAAGAGGTTACTATGCAAAAGAGCTGTCACAGTATTGAGACCATTTTGGGCAGCATCGTAGGTTTCACTTCAGGTATCTCCAGTGAAGATAATGGCAGTATCATCTGCATACGCGACTATATGGCCCTGATTGAGTGATGTTAAACAGAGATCGTTTATATATACGAGAAAAAGAGTAGCGCCTCAGATGCTTCCCTGGGGAACACCGTAAGATAAAGACAGTTCGGAACTTTTGTATGGTCCAATAGCTACTATTTGAGATCGATTAGTCAAGTAACTTTTAAAAAGCTGGAGTTGAGTGCCTCTTATGCCAATTTCATGAAGTTTGTCTAATAAGATGTATTTATTATTTCATCAATCAGCCTTAATTACCTTACTGCCCATGTTTATACTGTGGTTGTACTGAGTCTGGATATGCTTTGGATGTTGTATAATAAGGACTAATCTATAAAGAATAAATACATCTTTTATATTTCTTAGGAATATTCGTGTTAAATCATATTGTCTACGGTACTTAACAATGCCACAGTTAGAAATATTCCCGGTTACAGTCAACCAACAATACTAACAATACTTACGTGACCTGACAACAAAACAACGGGGTCAAAGAAATAAATATTAATAAGAATAAAAATAATTCATAAACACATAGCACGTACAACAAATAAATTGGGCATTAATCTAAAACTATCCAACTTATTGCAGAAACGGGCCAAATGGGTGCATCGTGAAATATGAACACATTACTCTGATTTCTAAATGTACCACTGCCAAGGTTCTGATTTTGTTATGAATTAAAGCTTTATTTGTTTACTAGCAGTGCCCGCGGACTTCGATCCGCGTTATAAATATTCCCTGCCCGTTTGTCCCGCAAATTAGATTACATTATTGAAGTTTAAGTAAAAATGCGTTATTAATTTTGAAATTTCTATAGCCTATGACACTCCAAAATAACGTAGCTTTCTATCGGTGAAATAATTTTGAAAATCGCTTCAGTAGATCCATAGATTACCCCTTACAACGTCACTAACGTACAAACGTTACGTCTTTATAATATTAGTATAGATTATTTTGGATTTGTTTTATCAGCGTCAAACTACTGTAGTTTTACATAAACTTTGAATTCACTTTCTCTCAAGACAACGCTAATTTAGAAATCTATTCGGTATTTCCGTGAGATTCAGGATCACTCCATATCTTCCGGTGGGTGTCGTAAAAGGCGACTAAGGAATACACCAGGTAGCCGCGCATAACATGACTCCAATTGTCAACTGGCATGCCAAGCGCGGTGACTACGGCAAACCCTAAAATAAACTTTTGGAGAATTTCTGTGTCCAGGACAAATTGTGGTTGAAGATGATGATAATATTATAAAGGAACGTGATGTAGCCACACATTTATCGCTCGATGCAATTACCACACATATATTGCGCTCAATAAATAACTTTACAGAAATTCATGTTACAGTATAGATGAAAAGATATATTTACAGTTAATGTTTAAATAAACTAAAAATGTTTCAGATTATAATTTTCGTTGTAAGATTACAATCTGAAATATCGATAGCGATCTCTTACAGACAACCTTTGGATGGATAGGAATTAAGAGAAGTGTTTGCTTTGTGCGTAAATAACATGCTTAGCACACAAATTATTAATTTGATTACGTATAGCCTAATGATAAGTCGTTTAATAATAATGAGTTATTATCATTTTTATAGTTATTCGTGAACGTTCTTTATTTATTTCCTTTATAATTTAAATAAAAAAAGGACTTATAGTATTCAATTCGGTCACCGTAGCCTAGTTGGTAGTGCTCCTGCCTCCGAAGCTGGTTTCGAATCCCGGTAAGTGCAAATATTTGTGTGATGAGCACGAATATTTGTTTCTGAGTCATGGATGTTTTCTATGTATTTAAGTATTTATCTATCTATATTAGTATGTATATCGTCGCCTGGTACCCATAGTACAAGCTTTGCTTAGTTTGGGGCTAGGATGATCGGTGTGACATTGTCCCTATATGTTATTATATTATTATATTAATTGCAGTTTTTATACCTAGGTGGTAGGTGGTGGTGGTAGATTTAATTTGTTTTGATATCGAAGCTAAAGAGATATAAATAAAAACTGCATCGTAACATCAATCTTCCTTGGTTTCTTCCATTTATATTCAGCCTCAAAATTGACCTTGAAAGTTACCTAATCAGTAATCAAGTTAATTTCTAAAAGCGTTATGACTGTAACGATCACAATATATCAATTTAGATATGTATAAAAATAAACTAAACACCTATCTTCAAGAAAAAGCGTTTTAGTCAGTTAATTCATTTCTAAATGATAATAATATACAGTAGTCTTTACTAATTATGTTATCCCAATGATAATTGTTACCCTTATTCTGTCATAATAAAATTATAATTGACTTAATTTTAAGATTTGCATGCCAAAATGGTGAAATATAGTTAGCACATTTTATAAATTAGAACATCATGTACCCAACTTTATTTGCAAATAAATAAATATTAATGTATTGTATTGTATAATATTATATAACTGCGACCGAAGGTTTCTTATTCTTCGAAGTAAGTGTTGCCCTGTCTGGCCTCGAAGAATAAGAAAGGTAGTATTTCAACGAATCTGACCCAGTACAAATTATTATTTTAATACCAACTTCTCGCACAAATTTGTTTGCTGCGGGAATGAATCCGGTGAACTCAATAAAGCGGATGACTGACACCGCTTTTAACCATATAAGTAAGCTAACTATCTAAAGTCACTTACTATAAAACAGAAAAAAACAACTTTATCAACTCTCCAAGTTGCTAGAAGGAAATGGGGAAGAAATATAGCTTTCTAAAGACCGCTACTTAAAACGAGACACGGTTCATAAAGAAGAGACTACAGCTAACTAACACTAAACTTTTATAGAATTCCCCTTTAAAACTCGGTCCCTGATAAGTTTATTACTTCACCTATTCCTTCCTTCTCTTGGCTCAGTATCGAACTCCGGAAACGATATCTAAGTTCTACATTTGGCAATCTTGCTAGCGCAGCATCATCTAATAGTTCACGATTAATAGTTTCCGAAAAAAAATCACGTCGAAAATATACTTATACAGTTTTATATGACTTCTAAAAGAGTAATAAAATGGTACTAAATGGTGTACATTTCGGAGAGTTCTCTATAAAATGGTGTTTAATTCCCCATTATTGTTAGAACCCTGTTTCTAAGCAAAGTTTATAGGGAAAAGGATCAAGCATTCTGGACGGTACAATGCTATGTGATAATAATTTCGATGGTTCTTTAGTATAAGAGAATGGATTCAATTATTCTTAGCGATCGCGTTTGTACGAATGCTGGAGTAATTTTTGATGAGAGATATCGTTAAATTGATGATGCTTATTTATTTCAATGAGTTGTACCAATATTACGAAAAGGAGAAGCATTAAAAATGTTACCGACTTAATAAAGAAGAAATAAAATGTTTGTTTAAATAAACAATATATTTACAATAATGTATATCTATATTTATGGCTTTAGCTATATACAATACTCGTTAATGTACAGACGCCAGCACATCAAGCTACCCAAATCTGTCAATTTTGCCAATTGAAAGTGACCTTATGATTAAGTGATAAAGTTGTAAATGTGTAAAAGAAATTTGACAGATTGGGATTGGATTGCTGGCGTCTTTACACCAAATAACATGATATAATAACATAATATATAATAACAGATATAAAGACGATAGTTGGTCTTATCGCTGCTGCGATCAGATAGATAAATGGAATATTATAAATTAATATAAAAATGGCTTGTGAGGGTGTTTGAATTCATTGATTTTCAAGGTTAACTAGATGCTCTCACCGGTCCGTAAGCGATCGGCGAGGTTAAGCAACTAGGCTCGCGGTCAGTCCATAGATGGGTGACCACCAAAGTCGTTCAATTTCTGAGCCCCTCCGTGCTTCGGAGGGCACGTCAAGCTGTCGGTCCCATTTGTAGTCATTAGGCAACAGACGTTAAGTCATGTCAGAGGCGTACTGGGCGGCTTGAACAACCCTGACACTAGGGTAACCACTGCCCATACGATAAGTAAGTAATCGCCCTCTATGGCCGTAAGTTAAAATTCTTATTGTAAATATCATCCTTATATCCGTCATAATAATAATACCTTAATATAGACAGAACCATTGAGAATAATTAAACATAATCTCTTGACAATAACTTGAAACGAGCTAGCTAAATAGCATTGCTTTAATAAAATAAATTTTATAAATGTTTTCATACAATGTGTACCTAAATATCTATGTTACTAGAAATAATAATGTATACTTAACTATATTACTAAAAACATGTTCTGACTATTAACAAGCGCTTTTTTAAAGTCTACGTGAATAAAAAAAAAACCTTTTTTATTTATTTATTATTGTATTGCCTTCTCCGTTAGTCAATTAGATGAACGGACTTCCCAAAATGGACACGTTCAGTTACACATAACGGTCCGTAAGTAATCGACGACCTAGTAATGCGACCCGTCTATACGAGCGGCCTGTTGGCTTGGTTGGTAGATACGCTGCCTTTCACGCCGCAGGTCATGGGTTCGATTCTCACCCGGGACAGATATTTGTGTGCATGAACATGTCTGTTTGTCCTGAGTCTGGGTGTAAATGATCTATATAAGTATGTATTTACAAAAGTTAAATAGTATATGTAGTATATCAGTTATCTGGTTTCCACAGTACAAGCTCTGCTTAGTTTGGGACCAGTTGAACGTTGTGTGTATAAAGTCCCAGGATATTATTATTATTCCAAATTATTTATTTATAGTACTTATTTTTAACATATTTATATCTATAAAATTGAAACAAAACAATAATATATAAATAAATATGAAAAAAAATAGAGGTCCTCCAGCGGCGAGGTTTGACACCTTAGGCCGCTGGTGGTCAGGGCGACAGAGTAAGGAACCTCCTTACAATGCGTGCCGTTGCCATTATTGCCGCCTATTGTATCCGACCCTTGACCCAGTGATCTAGCGAAAGCCTCCTAAGATGTTGGTCGAGGCTCTTCGCTATGAGACCGTTTACGGAGACGACTATCGGGACAATTATTGTTCAGTCCACATCCCACGTTATTGTTATTATTATTATATAGATGGGTGACAATCAAGTGGTATCATTTAAGAGTGTTCCGTGCTTTAGAAGGCACGTTAAGCTGCCGGTCCCAGTTGCTGCGATTAACTGGTCCGACGGCTTGAACGACACTAGAAAAACCACTACCCATACGTTTACAATCGCTGATTCTACGGTATAGTTACCGTTTTAAAGAGTAAAGTATTTCTTTTTATATATGAACATTGTTAACAGGTATTATGATTGCGGGAAGGTTAGACTGTCCTTTCATCAGGCATTGTTGCGGCAGGCATGTTACTGTACCAATGCCGGATAAAAGGTTATAATGTAATTTATTGTATTTATATTAATTTTACTATTATTTTTCAATTGTATAATTTTATTATTATTTCTAATTCATATTATGTAATTTTTTGAAGTTATACTTCTTTTGGCGCGATGGAGAAAAATGATGAGAGTGAATTTTTACGATGCGCGCGCACACCGACACCAAAAAATTTAACAGCATGAAGTTAGTTCTAGGTGGTATGAGAGCGCATCGTGCGCGCGCATCGTAAAAATAACAGCATGAAGTTAGTTCTAGGTGGTATGAAAATGTATGAGAGTGAACTTTACTGCTGCTGCTTGCTGTGATGCTTGATGTGATGACGTTAGTTCTAGGTGGTATGAAAATTGATAACTATGTTCAAGTTGTATATTAAGAAGTATAACTTCTAACGCGTGTACATAAGTACACACAAGTTTTTTTTTTATTTTAATTTATTAATGTGTTGTGATGGGTGTACTTTACCTGAAATAAATGAATTTATTTATTATTAGCGCGACTAACCTTATTGTTATTTTCCCGACGTTTCGACCAAGTTGCATTGATCGTGGTCACGGGATGACTGGCGCAGCAATGTTTCTCCGCTACTAAAAGTGTATATTTCTTTTTAATTACTATGTCAGCAAACAAGGTTACCACCCACCTCATACCAAGCGTAGGTTATATACATTTACAAAACCCGAGGCTTATAAACACCTTTTTCCTTTTTTAAAGGGCTTCACTCTGTAGTCTCTTGGGAAAATTGTGGCAAGGAGTTCATTCTACGTGGGGGAAAGTTACGCTTAAACTTTACCGTACGATTGCCTAAAACTCAGTATAAGTTAGTCTCGTTGGTCTAGCGGTAGCGTGTTCATCCGCAGAGAACGAGGTCCTGAGTTCAAATCCCAATTTTGGAACTTTTCTATACGTAAAAAGAAAATTTTCTCAGTATCAGCCCGAATTCTAGGAGTGGGCGGTATTATATACGCGTCCATCGGAGAGCACGTAAAGCCGTCGGTCCTGTACCTGACCTCTTTCCGGTCGTGTCGCTAGTAATCCCATCGGATCATGAGAGTGATGGAATAGAAAGTGCCCTTGTGTTTGCGAACACACTTATGCACTAAAATATGTATATAAATAATAATAGCCACGGCGGCCACTTTCAATGGAGACTAGATATCTGGTCTATAAATGATAATGTCCTCCTAGGTCCTCCTAGGCTAGTAGGACATGATCATTTATTATAATTATATAATTATCATCATCATCATCATTACAGCTAAATAAGTCCACTGCTGGACAAGCCTCCCTCAAGAATCGTCTTGGGGGGATATGCCATAATCGCCACGCTTGGCAGGCGGGTTGGCGATCGCAGTAAGATGGTCATAGTAATCAGAAGGAAGCTGCTGCCCATCCTCTGGTAGATATTCCCTCGGGTCGACTTCTACGCCCCCCACGGGATGAGATGGGGTGATGATATTCTGATTCCGATATTTGTCGCCGTCACCACACAGCAGAGATTATATAATTATAATAAATAATAATGTCTAAAAATATAATTATCTGACTGCACGTGTGGCGCAGTGGCTAAGACAGTCGCCTCGCCGCTTCGTGTCGCGGGTTCGAGTCCCGCGCCGGACAACTAGGTATTTGTGTGACCCATAAATAGTTGTTCTGAATCTGGATGTAATTTGTATCCGTCTGTTATATGTTTGTAAAGTATCCCGCGACACAGGGATAAATTACCCTAATGCGGGCGTTGTCTTTTTAAAATAAAAAATAAATAAATTTTGAAAACAATAATCTAATTACTGATCCAAGCGATGAAAAAACTTAATCCTACTGGCGACATTCCATGGTGTGCTATGGCAAATATCAAGATATTAATCCACCTGGCATTTTGACATTTATGGGGGAGAAAAATTAATGGTGTTTTATGTCCCATTAATCTTGCTTTTATAGGACGTGTCTAATATTTCCCATGGGGTTTAAAAAAGAAATATTATTTCGATTTTAATGCTTTGCTTTATTTTTGTGATATGTCTGTATCAAAATTATTTAAGTAATAACCAGTGCTTCATACACTTTTTTATCTTAAGAGAAGTGTTGTTTTTATAATTTATATATAATTGTACTGTTGAGTAAAATAAAATGTAATGTGTAAGATAAGATAAGATAAATACTCTTTATTGCACACCAATTACAGACAAAAAATGTGTGTAATGTATTATCAAATCACATTTAATGTTGAACAGGCCTTAAATTAATAACCTATTATTTAAAATTCGGTATTAACATACACTTTTAGTTGTCAAACTCACAATTCAGCATTCAAATCGAAGTCCCGTTTAAGGCTAGACTACGCCTTAAACTAGACTTAGACTTTTCTGCTGCTGACAATTACAAGTGTATTTTTAATACCCAATAGCAAAAGAAAAAATGTGAGCCGTCACGGGACGCCTGGCAGATGTGAAACATCGACATTATTTTGTAAAGAAAAGAACATATTGTGATAGGAACTAAATATGTCATAATGATAAAATAAAAAGTCGATTGCGCGTGGCGACGCGTCGCCACACCGTACACACTACTATCGTATAGCGTGGCGACGCGTCGCCACGGCATGCGTGGCCACGCCAGAATTTTGTTTTACTTGCGGCTATAGATGTTTCACATCAAAAAAAATATCGTCCGGCGGGTCTTAAACCACCTCATCTACCAATCCGGGGTAGGCGCTCTGCGTTAAGCTACGAACGATACACACTGGCAGATCAAATTTAGGGTTTCCTTGGTAACAGCCTTTCGGAGGATGTAGGTGTTATCCATCGGCTTAGTTTTCTAGAAACATGGCCGACCGATATGTTCGCAGTTGCATGTGAAAGATCATAATATCATATTGAAAACACCTTCCAAATTATTACATTTTAAATGTCCCTGTCCAATTATGATTTCCCATTTTTTATATTAGATTTACGCTTAGCATTTCGAAAAATCCTAACTACTAATATTATAAACGCGAAAGTTTGTAAGTATAGCTATAGAAGAAGAAGAAGTACACTTTATTGCAAAAATAAGTCATACAAAATAATGGATACAACAAGAAAATTAGCTTATTTTAATGCAATTGGCGGCCTTATCGCTAAAAGCGATCTCTTCCAGGCAACCTATAGGATTTTAATGAAACTTTATAATAATATAGCCTATACATCAGAATAACACATAGGCTATAATTTATAAAGATATTGTGTTAATTGTACAAAATATGACGATAAGTAGGAAAAAATCTACCTTCTGCGAGCTATTCCGGTGTGCACTGCCAAAGCGGCTAAAGGTACACATCCTACTAATATTATTATAAATGCGAAAGCTTGTGAGTATAGATGTATGGATGTACGTTTGTTACTGTTTTACGCCAAAACTACTGTAACGCAGGAACCTGAAACCGCAGGGCATAGCTAGTGTTATATAATTTAAATTTATTTCTTGCAAAGTAAGTTTAATAGAGTATTAGACATTGCCATGCGATGTATTATCACATCCATGTATTATCTCATAGCCAGAGGCTGTCACCAGTCCGTGAGTGATTAGTGAGGTTCAGCAACTAGGCTCGCGGTCATTCCATAGATGGGTGACCACCAAAGTGGTTTAATTTCTGAGCATCTCCATGCTACGGAGGGCATGTTAAGTTGTCGGTCCCGGTTGTAGCCACTAGACAACAGTCGTTAAGACATGTCAGATGTCTAATGGGCGGCTTGATCAACTCTGACACCACTCGGTAACCACTGCCCATACGATAACTAAGTAAGATCACACCAGACAAAGTTTTATGAAATCCTCAAATAAATACACGCACGTATGGCTCAGCGGCTATGACAGTCACCTCGGCGCTACGTGTCGCGGGTTCTAGTCCCGCGCCGGACAACTATTTGTGTGACCAATAAATAGTTGTTCAGAGTCTGGATGTAATTTGTGTCCGTCTATTATATGTTTGTAAAGTACCCCGCGACACAGGGATTAAATTCCCATTTGGGGGCGTCGTCTAAACAAAGAAAAAAAGAATCAAATAGCAAATTACTTTGCTATTGCCAATGTATTTTCTTAACTTCATATATTATTCAAATGGATTGAAGTTTCAGTTCCTCGTCTAAAGCAATTCTATTTTAAGAGCACTCCTTTTTAAAAAGTTGTGCCAACTTCGGTGCCCGAACCCCAAAATAGCAGGAAAGGGTAATCAGGGCTTTACGTCTAAGTAGAGGCATTAAGGAAAAGAATTTGTTCTTCATTTTTTCCTCCCTTATCAATTACCCGATGCTTAAGGATAATGTTGTTAATTATCGTTTTGTTGAATGATGTTTGTTGTTTTATTTATATTTTTTGGTTTTACTGGTACTGATATTAATAATGTAGATAACAAAAAAAATCACTGAGTATACTCTCTTTCACTGCATCCTTGTTCCGTAGGGAGTAAAGTTCATTTTTGTACTTCAAATGTGTCTACTATCTTGAAGTCGAGTATACTTTCGAATTATTATACACCGAATTTAACAGGGTGTTGAGCCCTAAAAATATTTCTTATTTATATCTCATGAAAGCGAGGAAATTAAAGGGTTCTTCGAAGCAGTGAGATCTTTTAAAAAAATGAGACCCAGAAACAAATTTTGAATTGGTCAGCCATTTTTTCAACCCATGATCTTTTTAGTGCAGATACCCACCAGCTATTGTGAAGACTGATGGCACCAATCTAGCTCTTCATCAGCCGAGATGAAGAACAGGTCATTAAAAATGTAATTTACCTCTGAAAGGTTTCTATGGAATGTTGCTTGTGACGTTTGCATCACTCCCGCGTTGCTACCTCTCCCTCTCACAGATGAGCTCTGGTGGCCTTACCTACACCCGAAACCACAACATCACCATAATAACAAGTAAGTCCAAAATAGTCCAGGTAGCATTATCTGGAGTATTTAGCATGGCCCATGCGCAGAAATGCAGAATTTTTAGTAGTACATTTTTTCCTTCAGTGTTTCGTCCTATTGATTTTATTATAACGAATTCTTAGTCTTTTTCTACAGTCGGCAACGCAATCTTAAGTGATTCAATAAAACAACATGTTGTAGGTATATATAATTTTGTTTGTTTATCACACTAATATTATAAAGGCAAATGTTTGTGAGTGTGTGAGTATGTATGTTTGTTACTTCTTCAAGTTTAAACGGCTGGAGCGATTTTAATAAAATTTGGTGTGAGGTTAGCTGACATACTGGATTAACACATAGACTTTAATTTTTAAAGGTTAACGCGGGTAAACCCGCGGGGCACAGCTAGTTTGAAATAAAATCAAGTATGACACTGTTTGATGTAAATATTATATGCTATCTATTGAAAAATATTTCTTTTATGTAACTACTTTGGTACAAAATCACATTTAGCATCAAATCATAAATATATTTTTTCTAGATTACATCTTTGAATCAAAGGAATAAATATATATGTTACTTCTATGAAAAAGTATGCCGAAGCCAATAATCTTTTACACAGATTAGATTAGATAAGATTAGAACCCAACCAATATAACACAATAATATTTTCTGCTCATATAACTTCATACAAATTTTATTAAAAAATTAAGATATCATACCAATGAGACTAAAAACCTCAATGAAAGAAATTATTTTCTTTAAATTCTGTGATTAGGCCCACTGCAGCATTGGGCTAAAATGTGTCATGGGTCGAAACAATGAACGAGCCCATAGTATTAAAAAATTGCTGCTATTCAATATGAGCAATGATCTAAAGTAGAACAAAACTCTGAAAACATCACGGTGCGTTCTTGAGTCTTTTCAAAAGTAAAAAGTCATGGCAGTTCTTAGATCAAAGACACTCAAACCATCGACACAAAAAGTGGCTTGACGTAATATGCAAAATCCGTTCCTATTCATAACAGCACATGTACCAAGATTAGGTAAGGATTATATATCTTTCAAGCATTATTATCTTTGTATCTAATCTTACTTATACTTTTATTTTATTTTTTTTTAACGTGGGGAAATCCTTTATGGATCGTCCCGCCGCTGGGGAAGCGACGGGGTATATCGGACTCCCAGCCAGATGGTAGTGCTGGGTTTACCGACTAAAACCCCACGGTGTTCCTCAGCCACCTATAGTCCAGACCACGGGATTCGCTCGCGCATTCACCGCAGTCTGGACAGGCGCTGGCCCACTTTTCAGTGAGCCCCACTTCCGTTGGGGGCACCCTTGCCCCCCTCCTCAAGAGAGGCGCGCGCGGAACACGGCGCGCCATCGTCTCAGGCCTATTCTGGTCGGACGGAGTACTGCCCCAGGTCCACCACCCGCAGGCCACTCCTCATGGAGGCCAAAGATTGGCGATGTGCGCCCTCCGACGCCCGGTTCTCCTGGCGCGGCTTGGCAGGGAGGATGATGTCTCCCGTTCTCGCTCCGCCACCTCTTTTGCGATCATCATTCCTCGCAAAAGGTAGCGACGATATCCCAAGAACTCTCGCTTGCAACCATGAATTCGGTCACCGTTGCAAGCGAGATGTCAGCCGCACCCATTGCAGCACCGAGAACACGGCGCTGTATCTCCCAAGCTGGGCATTCCACCGATGTGTGAAGCGCCGTGTCAACGGGGCTACCACAATGGTGACAACCGGGCGTCTCTTCTCGGCCTATCCGATGCAGGTACTTCCCGAAGCATCCATGATCCGAGAGTACCTGCGTAAGCCGATAAGTGAGGGCGCCGTGCCTCCTCTCCAGCCATTCCTCCATGATGGGTCTTACCGCCACAATCGTGGCGTGCCCCATCTAATCTTATCTAACCTAACCTCTTCTAACCTTATTCTCTTCTCATGTCGAATGTACTCTACTGTTACAAATCCCTTTTTATTACCTGTATGAAATGATTGCCCATTAATTGCATTTTTTTAATTTATTTAGGCGCGTGAGCTCTTTGTGGTTGGTAAAAATCATGGAACTCGTGTCATCGTCACGTCACGCTTCCCATGAGCTATATTTATAACTATTATAACAATAGCTTTTACTTGTAGAAGTGAAAATTATTTTTTACACTTCTATTAATAATAATAAATCCATTTATTTCAGGTAACTTACACCAATTAAAACAAAATAATAAATTGAATAAAATGTATAAATTAGAAATAATAATAATAAAGTCATACAATAAAACAAATAATAATTAATGATAATAAAAAATTATACTAAAACTTTTTCTCCGGCATTCGTACAGCAATATGCCTGCCGCAACAATGGTCGGATAAAAGGGCAGTCGCGCCTTCGCGCAATCATGCTCAAAATGGTGTTGGAACTGGCAAGGCCTCGGCGCACTATAGACGCAGCGCGCTTGCGCATGGTGGCGTGAAAGCAGTCCATGTGCGCCTCTGCATACATTTCCGAGGCGCTGCAGTATCGGGGCAGCCCCATCACCGCCCTGAAAGCGTTATTACATTGGACGCGGATAGCGTTATAATTTCTATTAGTGTAGTGAGCCACAGGCTGCACGTGTAGAGTGGCGTACAGTACGCTCTAAAGAGCGTCACTTTTACTTTAACAGAACATCGTGCAAACCTGCGGGCTAACATATTAGCTTTGACAGACAACGCCCTCCGCTCCCGTTCGATGTCAGCGTGATCCCCGAGGTCGACAGTGAGGACATGTCCCTAATATTTAAATTGTTTTACCCTCTGCAGAGGAACACCATTAAGTCGAACCGGTAGTATGTTTTTAGGACATTTGCACTGGCGGTTTCTAATCATGCATGACATGTTTTTATTTTTTTATGCACAGTATATTGCCCAAATCTATCTATTTTACTTGCCTTATGGTTATAAGAAGGACTGACGGCAAAAATATAATTTTCCAAATTTGGAGTGATGTAGTATCAGTCTGAAGTACTCAAGTAAGTACTATAATTCAAAAACGCGATTCACTCCTATAAGGGTCTCATGGGAAACCTCTTCCAATGTCTATTGTTCTGCTAAATGGCTTTCATTCAGTATTGTGTACTTGTGGCTTTTCCCATTGTTGCTTGTATTGTACAAAGATGTAAGGAGTTTATTTTCGTTAATGAGTTCTCGAGATTAAGACGTGGTTGAAGTGATTTACTGAAGCATTTAAATGAATTAATGTTTATTACTTTTCCGTTAAATTTATTCTTCCTTTTACTTACCTTGTGGAGGACCAGTGCTAATCAAAACATAAGTTTGATATCGAGTTAAGTCTACAAGTGTAAGTTACTGCTGGTTTTGAAACAATTCCCGAAATATTTTACAAAAAGGCGTTCGCAGGCAGTTTCTTTCATCAGATCTGATTAATTAAAGTTAGTTACGGCTCGGCACGTGGTTTAAGGAATAAATCTAATTTGGTGGTCACATATATATACTGATAGCAGTGTGAAATTAGTTTAATTTCAGAGCTTCTACGTGCTTCAGAATGTGTTGTAGTTAATCATATATATATATATATATATAAATATAATTATAAATAAATCAAATGTATGGATGTCCAGATGTTTGTTAATCTGACGCGCAAAAACAACTTTCATTTATTTTTAAAAAGACAACGCCCGCATTAGGTAATATAATCTCTGTGTCGCGGTGTACTTTACAATCATATAATAGACGGTCAAAAATGACATCCAGACTCAGAACAACTATTTATGGGTCACACAAATAGTTGTCCGGTCCGGGACTCGAACACACGAAACGAAGTGGCGAGGCACACTGTCTTAGCTGCTGCGCCACACGTGCAGTCAAATAAATCAAATGTTTCGATGTTTGGAGGTACAGATGTTTGTTAATCTTTCACGTAAAAACTACTGAACGGATTGTGATGAAACTTTAAAGTATTAGGTAGGTACTTTAAAGTTTCATCAAATATATCATAAATATTTAAAGTTTGACGTGAATGAAACCGCGGGGCACAGCTGGTGTAAAATAAATAAATAATAATAAACGGGCTTATAAATAGTCAGAGCATTTTCTAATAATATACCTAGTAAATTAATGATTACGAATCGCAAATCTAAACACCGAACAAGTGATATCTATATATACCAATTCTAGATACATGTAGCCATTTTGATCTGCGGTTTGTTATCTCGTCTCTGATGGTCTGATTGAATATCGGTGAGTTCATATCATAGATACAAATTTTAAATATAAGCAGCAAATAAAATACCTACATTCAAAATGAATAACGGCATTTTGTGAATATTAATCACCACAAGTGACCACTCTTGTAATACACTATTATTAAGATATTAATCCCTTTTGCAGCGTAACACCCACAAGTTTTATACTCATTCATCATTCCTAGCAACACTTTGAAATTTTAAGATAAATAGTACAGCACTACTGGGTACCGCCTGGCCTGTTAAGACTAGCATCTGGTTACAGCAGAGAAGTTTTCTTCGAGATAACTTCAGCGGTGTTTACGTTGAATTGAAGAGACTAGTATAATAATAATAATAATGTCTTGGGATATTATTTACACACGGCCATCTGATCCCAAACTAAGCAGAGCTTGTACTATGGAAACCAGATTACTGATATACTACATATTTATTTATTTATTCAGTAACAATTTTCATTGTGTATGAATTTTACAATACAATTCCTTAAATAAAAGCAGAATTTAAAAATCTAACCAAAACAATAAGAATAATAATTGGGAGACAAAATAATCAAGTGACATAACATAATTAAAATTTAACGTTTAACATAAATAAAAAAAATAAAAAAAGTAATACATAAATCAAAACACATTTTTTAAAAAAATAATAAAAACATGAAACAGCTATATCGTCAATTATACAACACAAAAAAGCAACCGTAGTCAATACTCAATTAAGAAATCTCACAATTTACAAACTCAGACACACTATAAAAACTTTTTCCGAAAAGGTAAGCCTTCAGTTTTTTTATAAATAAGCTAGTATTATAAATTAATAAGCTAAATCTTTATATATAAGAGATAAAATTAAAAAATCTGATAATAAAATAAAATCAGCTTGGCAAATAATTAATACTGAAACTGGTAAAAGTAGATCAAGAGATCAAACATTAGTATTGAATATTGGTGATGAACTGGTTTCAGACAAGCTTACCATTGCCAATTTTTTAGCTGCTTTTTTTGCAAATATACCCGTGGATATTACTAAGTGTCTCGCATCATCACCAGATGTGGCTGAACTCTTTTTAAATCAAAGCGTAAAACAAACTGTACCTAACTTTAGTTTTAAATCCGTAACAAGTGATGATATTATAAAAGCTTTTAAGAGTATTAAAAGGAAAGGCACAGAAGATTTGTGGGGACTGTCTGTTAAAGCAATTGAATCAATCATACTAAACATTGCTACAATCCTTGCAGCCATCTTCAATGGCTGTATAAGTGATGGTGTCTTTCCCGATTTAATGAAAATAAGTAAGATAATACCCATTTTCAAGGCAGGTTGTTCAAAAAATGCCACGAATTATAGGCCTATCTCAATACTACCAGCTTTAAGTAAAATATTTGAAAAGCTGATGCTCAGCCAAATGTTGTCACACTTTAACGTGAATGAGATATTGCATAACAAGCAGTTCGGGTTTACAAGGGGCCGCTCTACTCAGGATGCAGGTTGCACATTAATTAGGTCAATATTGGAGGCTTGGGAGGGATCACAGGATGCGCTGGGAGTTTTCTGTGATCTCTCTAAGGCTTTCGATTGCGTTGATCATCGTACGCTCGTTGTTAAACTGAAGTACTATGGAATATCTGGCACATCTCTTGATCTTGTGATGTCCTATTTATCGGGGCGACAACAGATGGTTTCGATAGGCGGTGCCACTTCGGCACGTCATCCTGTGAAAATGGGGGTGCCCCAAGGATCTATATTGGGCCCATTTTTATTGATCTCCCTTATCTGGTAGAGAAAGTATCAGACATAGTTTTGTTCGCTGATGATACTTCGCTCATATTTAAAGTAAATAGAAAGGATAAAGATCTTATTGAGCATAATAAAACACTCAGCTTTATATCAGAATGGTTTTCGGCAAATAATCTCTTGTTAAATGCAGGGAAAACTAAATGCATCAGGTTCTCATTGCCGAATGTGACTCAAATTGTACCAACAGTTGCACTTAATGCGAAAATATTAGATCTAGTCCCATCGACCGTATTTTTAGGATTGACACTTGATTCAAAATTGCAATGGGGTCCTCAGATTGAAAAGTTAGCAGGTAAATTAAGTTCGGCTTCCTATGCTGTCTGGAAAATAAGGCAATTGTCAGATGAACAAACTGCTAGATTAGTGTATTTCGCGTACTTTCATAGCATTATGTCGTATGGCATTCTGCTGTGGGGTTCGGCGGCTGACATAGGTACTATTTTTGTATTGCAGAAAAGAGCAGTCAGAGCCATTTATGGCTTAGGCAGTCGCGATTCTTTGCGAAATTTGTTTAAAGAAATAAATATACTTACTGTGCCATCGGAATATATATATCAGAATATAATGTTTGTTAGAAAAAATATTCATAATTATAAAAAGAAAAGTGAACTGCATAATATAAATACTAGGAATAAAAACAAACTAGCCATGCCAGGCTTTAGAGTAAGCAAAACTAATAAATCATTTTTAGGAAATTGTATTAGGTTTTATAACAAGCTTCCTACTCAAATTACTGATCTGCCTGACACAAGTTTTAAAACACATATTAAACGTATACTTATGGCTAGGGGTTATTTAACCACTAAAGAGTACATCGATGACAAAGACGTCTGGCTCTCACTTCCTACCTGCACATTGCTCGCTGGAGATCTTGTAGCCATATAGACATGACTGATCTGCTGTGTTACGTGAACTATCTGTAAATGATTGCTATCATATACTTAATTTAAAATTATTGACTCAC
The DNA here is from genome assembly GCA_951640165.1 of Pseudoips prasinana. Lineage (NCBI taxonomy): Eukaryota > Metazoa > Arthropoda > Insecta > Lepidoptera > Nolidae > Pseudoips > Pseudoips prasinana. The sequence continues at coordinate 34,930,018 of OX621247.1, forward strand.
TCAAAATGAATAATGTTATCGTTTCGAAGTTTTTCTTTTGTAAACCTAAATATAATCTAAAATAATAAGCATTCAGACAACCGATCGAGCATATATTGTGTTTGCCTACTAAATAATTACTCTAAATGGACCAAATCCCGTGTTCATGCCCGCTTGAGTATGTTTCGCCGGACCGTCTCAACTGGGTCGTGTTGAAACCGGTAGTAGATGAACCCACTGAGTTTGTTTCGCTGGGTCTTCTCAGTTGGGGCGCATTGGATCCGGTGGTAGCATTAAAGCGCGACCGTCGTTATTAACACAAGGTCCGTCATAATAATAATACCTTTAATATAGACAGAACCATTGACAATATGTAGTAAAAATATTAGACTTAAACTAGATAATTAAACATAATCTCTTGACAATAACTTGATACGAGCTAGCTAAATATCATTTCTGTAATAAAATAAATTTTATAAATGTTTTCATACAAGATGTACCTAAATATCTATGTTACTAGAAATAATATCTAATGTATACAACTATATTACTACAAACATGTTCTGACTATTTACAAGCGCTTTTTTAAAGTCTACGTGAATAAAAACCTTTTTTATTTATTTTATTTATTTATTGATTTTAAATGCATTGGTAACTTATTAAATAATTCTAATATATTACTTTTCTTTTGTAAATACACACTTATATAGATAATTACACCCAGACTCAGGATAAACAGACATGTTCATGCACACAAATGTCTATCCTGGGTTGGAATCGAACCCACGACCTCCAGCGTGAAAAGCAAGCATTTGCCAACCACGCCAACAGGCCCATCAGCAGAAGCGGAAGCAGATTTTTGACCCACAGGATAAAAAATAGGATAAAAAATAAAAGGATCAAAGCTACTTAACACACCGGGTTCTATGCCGTTTTGCTAATTTGATATGCATGCTGTGTTAGCCTATAAGTGATTATTGCACGAAAAACAGTAACAATTAGCTTGTAACTCTGGCTTATAATGTGTAAATAATTGTAAGTTGGTTAACCTATTAAAATAAATAAATAAAAAATATGCCGTCACTACACAGCATATATAGATACACTGTAATAAAATGAAATAAAAAAGGTTTTTATTCACGTAGACTTTAAAAAAGCGCTTGTAAATAGTCAGAACATGTTTGTAGTAATATAGTTGTAAACATTATTATTTCTAGTAACATAGATATTTAGGTACACATTGTATGAAAACATTTATAAAATTTATTTTATTATAGCATTGATATTTAGCTAGCTCGTATCAAGTAATTATCAAGACTGTATAGATATATCACTAAACTATAAATTTAAGCTCTAAAAATTTTTTGTGCGTGATATATATAGGCTAAACTTATCACGTAGACAAATTTCGACGGACTCGATATTATCGCTGATTCTTTACATTAACTTATAAAGACGGATTTTCTATACAACTAATTATGGAAGCTTGGTCGGAATCGAATAAAACCTGAAGCGCAAAGAACACTTTATCGTTTAATATACTGTTGACCTTTTTAATATGACGGTTACAGTTAGCCTATGAGGCTTTCACTGCAATAGAAAATGATTATAGTTTACAATCACATATCAATCAAGCGTATTAGTAGCTTTAATGAGAAACTTTTGTGTTTATTACAATAATTTGTGCTCTTGACCAAATTTCGGTTATAGTGCTGGACTGTGTGCGCAAACACAGTTTTACTAGTCCAAAACCTCAACTTAATGCCCTCGTAGACACGAACATCTACCTCCTTCACGCCAGAAAATCTCGATTACACTCTTTGGGCTGATCCGTGTTTTCAACCGAAAATCAGACAGTAGTATAATAGTTACCACCTCATTTCAATCCTTGTACTTTCGTTAGACTCTTGGCAGAGCGGTAGTGGTCACATCGAGGCATCTACAGTCAGTGGTAAAGGTGGACACAGGTTTCAATCTCCCGCACGATCTCCCGCCATCTCTCTCTGTTGGCATACTGTCTGGCGCAATCATCAGTAGTCATCAGTGGTGCAGTATCTACGCAGCTTGCTACTACTACCTACTGCGGATTTCACTTGGTTAGTCTAACGGATAGGTGAACTGCCACGCGATCTGGTTCCCTCCACTTTTCTTTGTACAACCAGTCGTTCTATGGAGTCGTTATCCCGTCTAAAGACATATACAAAGTACTGCAGTATATATACTATATGCTGCGTTATGCCGAGCCCTTCAACAATGGATTTGTAAAAGCGGAACTCCGTCCAAGAAATCCCGAGCATCTTCCTCCAGCACCACATCTCCAGAGCATCTATCTTCCCCTTTTCCAACTCGCACACTGTCAATGTCTCTGCCGTGTAAAGCAAAATGGGGAATACAAATATACGCACGAGTCTATATATCCTACTAAATATGGTCAACGCGAAAGTTTCTAAGTATGGATGGATGGATGGATGGAGGTTTTGTTACTCTTTCACGTAAAAACTACTGAATGGATTTTAATGACACTTTACATAAACACAGCTTATACATCAAAAAACACATAGGCTACAATTTATATTGTCCAATCTACCATCTTCGAGCTATTCCGGCATGCACTGCTTAAACCGCTAGAGGTACACTTCTTATCTTCTTTGTGAGTATACATAGATGTATGAATGTATGTTTGTTACACTTTTACGCCAAAATTACTGAACGAATTTTGATGAAAATTTGTAGTAATATAGCTTTTAATATATAAGCTATATTACTACAGTGTTTCATCAATATTATAAAGTTAAACGCAAGTGAAACCGCGATGCATTGTTCAGAATCATAATCAAAACTGTAGGAAAGTCAAAACTGTACATTGAATATTTTTAAAAAACGATACGTGGGTCATGATCTACAATCGATATCGAAGCCAAAAATATAGAGTTTAGAATTTTTGTCTGTGTGTCTGTTTGTCTGTATGTATGTCAGGGCTAAACTCAAAAAATACTGCATGTATTTACTTCAAATTTTGCATGAATATTACTTAGAGGTCGGGTCAACATATAGGCTACATATTATCACGCTATCACCTACGGTGGAGGAGCTGTGATAATTTATAAAATTTAACGCGGGTAAAACCGCGGGGCACAGCTATAAGAACTAAAACTAATGAATTATGAACGCACGATATGCCTGATTAAAAGTTAACCTCAGTATCTGCGGCTGAAAACACTATTGTGGTAAAGAAAAATATAGTAGTAACAACACCTCCGTTACACTCGGAAAATCCAATATTAGCTTCGATACAGTTTGAAATTCTTCACCGCGAACTTTACTTATACTCCTGCTATTGTACTCAACAAAAGCGTGCACTTACGAAGTTAAAAACTACTCTATTGTGTCGAAATATCTTAAACGGCTCCTTCCGAACGGATGCGCGGCTTGATTGTGGCCGTCAGGGTTGCCACAGCTAAAATACCCCGAAGTTGGGATTTTTGGGAACTAACTGCCTTTAGTAAACTGATAAATGAGGCCATAAAAGTCTAGCTTTAAATTATTGGAACCGCAAAGTTGGAAAGTTAGGAAACGGATGTATGCTCCTATATGTCAGCAACGTACGTCTATAATATGAAAAGATAAGGCTAGGGCTACAACACTGGAACAAATATGCCATAATATTTTTAACATTTGTCATCTATATAGAAGATCCGCTCTTGCCAATCTAATCCTTATGTCGCTGTGCTACTTTACAAACACATAATAGACGGACACAAATCACACTAATATTATAAATGCGAAAGTTTGTGACTGTGTGAGTGTGTATGTTTGTTACTTCTTCACGTCTAAATGGCTGGAGCGAATTTAATAAAACTTGGTATGCAGTTAACTGACACTCTGGATTAACACAAAGGCTATAAATTATAAAGTTTAACGCGGGTAAAACCGTGGGGCACAGCTGGTTACATATAAAAAAATCTTGGGACAAATAATACACTGCCATCTGATCCCAAACTAGGCAGAGCCTGTACATAATGGCATATGGCAACAAGCTGATAAACTTTCTTATATATTTGTAAATACCTCTACATTCATATTATAGATAAATTACACCCAGACACATAACAAAATTGTGATCATCACACAAAGATTTGTTTTGGGGGATCGTACCCTCGACCTGGCTTAGCAATCTGGGTCACTAACTACGAAACCATTAGACTATAAAACCGAAAAACGTCTAGTACGTTAACATGAAATAATCACCAAAAATAAAATTAACTCCCAATTATATTAACATAGAATAATAATATTAACATAGAAGCATAACGATCTGCTACCCGTTGTTCAGTTCCAAATTAAGCTCCTTAAGTTACGTACACTACACGTACATGTAGTGAGAACAGAACTAAGTTCCATTTATTGGCATTGTTTTGTATGGCATGATTTGAACATGTGTATAGAAGAAAATTATAGTGCATTGAACTGTTTTATCTTAGCTAATTCTACAACAGTTATCCCTAATAAGTACATTTTCGTCTAGTAGAACAAAAGATATTCCCATATTAAACCGAAATTATGGTGACCCTGCTCGAACATTGTAAGAGATAACTTCATTTTCGAGATTATACGCGAAGAAAACTGTTCTGAGGATAAAACGATATGTCAATCTGATGAGGTTAATATTACGAATAAATCGATGTTCACACCGAAATCTTAACTATTATACATAATGAGATATCAGCGTTCAAAGTAACGTTACGATTGCGCGGCCACGTAACATTTGTTTTGCCTCGATTTCGTTACTTTAAATAAACTTTGGTGGCATTAAATGCTTTCGGTACTTTGGAAATATCAAGACCTTTCTTCTGGTAACAGTTTTACTGCATGAAATCTTAAGTTTTAAAGAAATAATCGCGATTAAAGAAACATCCAGTGCACGATTGCGCGGCCATAACTTCCAAGGAGAATATTTCTTATAATAATTTTTTCGACAATTGTTGACAAATGAAATGTTTCTCTATCCCAATTAGTTGCTGAGATCTCCATGGCCGCGCAATCCTCCACGTTACGTTCGCGCGGCCAACTTAAAACCCCTGTAACTTCTTTATTTCTGCTTTGACCAAGTTTTGGTTTGTTCCTTTCGATTTTGACTAATTTTGACAAAAAATATAGTGAGATCTTTTTCTGTTTGGATAACGTGGCGGAGCAATCGTGAAGCACACCACAATTGGGCTTTAATTTTTGTTTTAAATTTGTTGATTGACAGTTTTTTGATGTCATTGGGAAGTTTGTTGTAGAAGCGTATACACCGCTCCTTAAAAGAGTTACATATTAAGTTGCTACTTGAAAATTCCTTTAAGATCAACCCTAAATCTCGAGTTGGCCAATCGTTTCCGCGTTGAGTCTTTGTTCGTTCCTTTCAGTTGAAGGAACCTTTGTCTATCTTCTGGACGTGACACAGTCACCCTTGGCTCAGATGGAACGGTGATACCGTAATTGATTAATCATTAGATATTATTTTATATTTTATAACTAGTTTAAAGCTGGCTTTAGAATGTCTTTATAGGCATTGGGAAAAATGTTATTTTATATTTTTTAAATAAATCAAACTGGCTTTAGAATGTCTTTATAGGCATTGGGAAAAATGTTATTTTATATTTTTTAAATAAATCAAACTGGCTTTAGAATGTCTTTATAGGCATTGGGAAAAATGTTATTTTATATTTTTTAAATAAATCAAACTGGCTTTAGAATGTCTTTATAAGCATTGGGAAAAATGTTATTTTATATTTTTTAAATAAATCAAACTGGCTTTAGAATGTCTTTATAGGCATTGGGAAAAATGTTATTTTACATTTTTTAAAGAAATCAAACTGGCTTTAGAATGTCTTTATAGGCATTGGGAAAAATGTTATTTTTCTTGAAGCAAAACTTCTTTCGGTCCATCCGACGATCTTGTGCGGGTCGCGGGAAGCCGCTGGATGCGGGCAGCGCAGGACTGGCTATTGCGGAGATCCTTGGGGGAGGCCTTTGTCCAGCAGTGGACATCTCTCGGCTGATATGATGATGATGATAAAACTTCTTTATGGTCGCTTGACTTGGGGAGCAAGCTGGTAAACGCGAGACGAGACCGTGACGAAAATGTGATCGGGCGAGGCGAAAGGAATTTGAAAGAGAGATATACCTAAGTTAGTGAAGATAGAAAGAGAGCGAGCATACATTTTCGTTCTCTCATAACCAGTTAAGTTTCGCATATTTAATTTTAACTTCAGTCGTGAGGTCTAAAGCACACAGTTTTTTTTAAGACGGCGCCCGCAATGTAGTCTCAGAATTAAATCCCTGTACTTTACTAGGGTAGGTACTTTACCTTAACTTTACTACATACTAATTACAGATACAAACAAACCCAGACTCAGAACAATAATATAATGACAGGCCTGTTGGTGTAGTGGTTAGTGACCCTGACTGCTAAGCCAGAGGTCGTGGGTTCGATTCCCACCCAGGACAAATCTTTGTGTGATGAACACGATAATTTGTTCCTTGTCTGGGTGTAATTTATCTATAATATTGACGGTCATCGTAGCCTAGTTGGTAGTGCTCCTGCCTACGAAGCTGGTGGTCCTGGGTTCAAATCCCGGTAAGTGCAAATATTTGTGTGATGAGCACGAATATTTGTTTCTGAGTCATGGATGTTTTCTATGTATATAAGTATCTATCTATTTATATAAGTATGTATATCGTCGCCTGGTACCCATAGTACAAGCTTTGCTTAGTTTGGGGCTAGGATGATCTGTGTGACATTGTCCCTAGATATTATTATTATTATCAGTGACCGATACATCATTCAAATGGTAATTAATAAAAAAAAAATGTATGTATTTAGACATATATAAGTATGTTTATCTGTTGTCCGGTTACAGGCTTTGCCTAGTTTAGGATTAGATGGCAGTGTGTTTGTTGTCTCAATATATATATTTTAATAATATGTATCGTGGTAGCCTCTAAAATCCCCGGATGGTAAAGATTCACCTTCGATCAAAGAATACCCATATATTTTTACAAACCCACACGGGATTTTAATTAATGGAACAGCCGCTTTATAGAATGGTTTAAAATTGCTATAGTGTTATTCAACACGCTGAATTAATAATTTCACGATTTTTCTTTAAATATACTAATTAATGAAAAGTAACAGGGGAACTATTGTAACCTAATCTAACCTAACCAATTTGAGGTCATTCACCTATTCGCAACGAATCTCAGGCAACAACACAAATCAAATTTAAAAAAATCAAAAAGTCATTTATTCCGTTAAAATATTACATTTGTGTGGAATCGTCAATTTTTTTACCCTACCGTGCAGTGTATGACCTGGCAGCTACTGAGGAACACTGCCAGAAAACTCAGTAGGAATCTTTTTTTAAAATATTTATTTCTTACATAAAATTACATTGTATTTCAATGTGGTAATTTAGAGCGACTCAATCCCAAGCTGTTTTGTCACTTAAACAATTAGAAGTTTTGTAGTAAGCACAATAAGTTATACCTTAATGCAATGTTACGCTGTCGTGGTTTACCAGTGCTATAAATTTTACAGAACTGCACGTAACGCTCGAATAACGTAAAACACGCGTCGGCGCACGGACCGTCAAAACGGATATAGTGCGCATCGGACCACAGCTTAATCGAGTTAATGCCAGAATTGACGCACAACAACTAATCATTGACGTCGAATATATCATCATCATCATCATATCAGCCGGAAGTGTCCAGTGCTGGATAAAGGCATCCTCCAAATATCTCCACAATTGCGCTATCTGCATCCAGCGGTTTCCAGCGACCCGCACGAGATCATCGGTCCATCTTGTAGGGAGCCTGCCCACGCTGCGTCTTTCGGTTCGTGGTCGCCACTCGAGAACATTTCTGCCCCAAAAAATATACACTATAATACATACAATTTATTATACACTAGCTGTGCCCCGCGGTTTACCCGCATTAAACTTTATAAATTATAGCCTATGTGTTAATCCAGGGTGTCAGCTAACTCCATAGCAAATTTTATTGAAATCGCTTCAGCCGTTAAGACCTAAAGAAGTACTAAACATACACACTTACAAACTTTCGCCTTTATAATATTGGTGTGATATGTACAATAAATCAAAATTTTTATTCAACATTCAATTCCGTAATAATTTCAATTTCAAATTTCATTCAAGTTCCGTCATCATTTTAAATCAATTGGACACTATTTCAATTCTTTTGTCAAGTGTTGGATCATAACAATCTTTCACTATAAATAATTTCCAGAAATATATATACATTTGTCTCCGTACACGCCTATCACATAATTCGCTGTAAAAATAACAAATTGACCGTTTTAATTAAGCCTCATTTAAATAAATAAGCAATAAACGGCGTCCATTTTGCAAGCGCCATCTTAGCGAATAAAATTAGTGACATTCGTGAAATTACGAGGGTTGAATTTTATGTGCTCTCCAATTGTGATAATGTGGAATAAAATTAGATGAACGCAGAATTAGTTATGTATGAATGTCTAGCATACCTTGGCCTAACGACTTTCATTAACAGGGATTATTCGCTTTCGACGTAATGAGTGTCCCCCTTTCCTCAAACTATTTTTATTGTTATGCTTTCACTGTCCATCTGTCTGTCAACAGGCTGTACCTCATGAGCCGTAATAGGAAGACCGTTGGAATTTTCACAGAGTCTATATTTCTATCACTGCTGAAACAACAAATAGTAATAATACCGGGTCCATTCCATCATAATAATTACTTGACGGGCCTGTTGGCGTGGTTGGCAAATGCTTCCTTTTCACGCCGGAAGTCGTGGGTTCGATTCCCACCCAGGACGGATATTTGTGTGCATGATCATGTCTGATTGTCCTGAGTCTGGGTGTAATTATCTATTTAAGTTTGTATTGACAAAAGAAAAGTAGTATATGTAGTATATCAGTTACCTGGTTTCCATAGTACAAGCTCTGCTTAGTTTGGGATCAGATGGCCGTGTGTAAATAATGTCCCGGGATGTTATTATGATTACATTTTTTTGCTATTGACAATCTTGTGCGTAGCTTCTTCTAATCCTTCTTGTGCGACTACGGCTCCCGCTTGGCCGGTTATTTTATTATAATTTAATATTTCTGAATTTTTTTATATTGTTTTAGATTATACAATTTTTTTAAGCTATACTTATATATATATATATATATATATATATATATATATATATATATATATATATATATATATATATATATATATATATATATATATATATATATATATATATATATATATATAATATTTTTTATCAATAATTTATAGAAAATGGGAAAGTATTTAATTTTAGGAACACATAGTCAATAAATTTAGATGTCTTAATCAATAAATTAGTTAATTCATCAAGGGCAATATTTCTTTCCGGCTAATCCACCGTTATTATGATCAACTTAGAATTTGTATATTTATATAATAATAGTAATATCCTGGGACATTATTCACACACGCTCATCTGATCCCAAACTAAGCAGAGCTAGTAGGTACTATGTAAACGAGATAACTGATATATTACATATATGTACAAGGAGTACTTTTTTTTTGTAAATACATACTTAAAAAGATAATTACACCCAGACTCCGGACAAACAGACATGTTCATGCACACAAAAATCTGTCCTACGTTGGAATCGAACCCACAACCTGCGGCGTGAAACGCAAGCATTTACCAACTGCCTCTTCAACGGCTGTCCAAATTAGCAAGAGATATCGAGTGACTTTTTTCTTATGACGTTCATAGTTAACCAAGGAGGTGATTTCATTGCTTTACGAAAGGAACAGGCGCACTACCGCTCAATCTGTGGACTTCCAGATTTGATCTTTTGCTGACTGTTTTTTCTAGAAAAATCTCAGTAAAACCGGGAATTAGTCCCAGGACTATTATCCGCGGATGTACTCGCTAGCACCAGACTATTCATGATCATAATCGTATCAGCCGGTCCACAGCTGGACAACAGCCTTCCCAAAAGATGAAATTATTAGTGGACTCATCTGTTGGTGTAGCGGTAAGTGACCGTGACTGCTACGCCAGAAGTTGTGTGTTCGATTCCCACCCAGGATTAATCTTTGTGTGATAATATGTATGTATTTAGAAATTGTTCCAAGATATTTATTTATTTTAGGGGGTTAAGCCATAATCGCCACGCTTGACGGGTGGGTTGGCGATCACAGTATGATGGTCATTATAGTACAGACGCCAGCACATGCAGCTTAACCAATCTGTCAAATTTCTTTTATAGATTTTCAACTTTATCACAAAAGCAGGTTCACTTTCAATTGATGTGCTGGCGTCTGTACTCAGAGAAATGCTGCTTTCCATTCTACGGTATAAAGTCCCTATAGTTCTACGCTACCTACTTCTACGCTCCTGGGTAGGTAATATTCTATGCCGCTAGCCACACATCAATTAGACCACTAAGACAGGTTTATACAAACGGTATGACGCGTCGTCTATAAATAGATCTAAGAGACGCCAAAAATAGCAGACGAAAATTCTAATTAACTCCAATCCCAGCGGTATCACCCACATGCGGCAATATTTTAGGTACATCGATAATTACCTTCTGAAACAGAGCCTACGACAAATAAGTCGGTGAAAAGTTGACCCTTGTCACGTGGCCCCCTGTCACGGCCATAATGCCGCGAGTAATCAAATTAATTACGCCGAATAAAACAACCTACAGATACGGTGAGCTACGACTATGTAATAGTAATGTCGTTGTGCCTCCACAAGGTTTGTTTGGAAACACACACAAAAGTCAGGCAGCGAATAGGTAATAAAGTAGTTTATTTGAATTTTTACTAAAAGAAGTAAGTTGTTTTTGTTAATTAAAGACAATGCCCGCCCTAGGTAAATTAATCCCTGTGTCGCGGGATACTTTACAAACATATAATTGACGGACACAAATTACATCCAGACTCAGGACAAATATTTATGTGTTACACAAATCGTTGTACTGCGCGGGAATGTATGTAGTGCATGGTGAGGCTACTGTATTAATAGTCGCGGTAGTCATTATTTTACATTTTATCTCGTGGTTAGTCAATGCAAGTGAAGAGTCACGTAATAGAGACGTGGTCGCTCACTATGTGCCTTTTTAGAAGGCTCAGGTTCACCCAAAGAGCAACGGAGAGGGCTATAATAAATCCATTTATTTCAGGTAAGTTACACCCATCATAACATAATAATAAATTTAATTAAATGTATAAATTAGAAATAATAATAATAAAATCATACAATAAGACAAATAATAATTAATGATAATAAAAACAAATACTAATAAAAATTATATTAATGCTTTTTCTCCGGCATTGGTACAGCAATATGCCTGCCGCAACAATACCGGATGAAAGGACAATCCAGCCTTCGCGCAATCATGCACCATGGAGGCAGCGTGCTTGCGCATGGTCGCGTGAAAGCAGTCCATGTGCGCCTCTGCAAACATTGTCGAGGCGCTGCAGCATCGGGGCAGCCCCATCACCGCCCTGAAAGCGTTATTATATTGGACGCGGATGGCGCTGTAATTTCTATTAGTGTAGTGAGCCCACAGGCTACACGTGTAAAGTGATGTACAGTACGCTCTAAAGAGCGTCACTTTTACTTCATCTGAACATCGTGCAAACCTGCGGGCTAACATATTAGCTCTGACAGACAACGCCCTCCGCTCCCGTTCGATATCAGCGTGACCCCCGAGATCACTAGTGAGGACTTGTCCCAAATATTTAAGTTGTGTTACCCTCTATACTCGTGAGTTTCCCTGCCAGATCGAATTATAAATGTCAAAATCCGCAGGCAAACCAATTGCATCGGCATGAACCGAAAATTGCAAAACTGAAATGGCAGTGCGCGGGGTAAAGCTATTGCGTGGTGAGGCACACAATCCAGGGGTTCTGCGTCACTTTATACTACAGGTGCCGGACCATTATGTGTGGAAAAGGCGGCGTCCACAGCTGCTTGCCGTACCGGTGGCTAGGACCAATCTACTGGCAAAAACCTCACTCACCCGAGCAATTAGGTTAACTAATGAAGTACACGAAAAAGTGGATATATTCTCATGTAATTTGAGTGAATTCGTAAGGATCCTATTAAAGGTAGTTAGTTGCATGAATAATTAGTTAAAAAAAATAGTTCAATAAGTTGTTTATAATTTTAATACCAACACTATCGCATTAGGTCAAGACCTGTAATGGTAGGTGTTAAGGAGTGAAATAAATAAATATATAGCTCGTAGAACCAATGGCTATTGGGGCAGATAGGTTTTAGAGTGGTGAACCGGAAGATGTAGCGTGGGCAGGCCCCTAACAAGATAGACCGATGATATTTTGAGGGTCGCTGGAAACCGCTGGATGCGAATAGCGCAAGGCCGGCAATTTTGGAGATCTTTGGGGGAGGCGAGAGTTTTGGCGCCAACGCGGGAAAAAACGCATCGAGGCTATGTTTTATTTTCAAAAACTGGTGTAAATTGGAGTTTTTAAGTGTAAATATGGAGGATTTTTAGATATAACATCTTCGACAACGTACACAAGTGGAGGAAGTGCGATGTTGCCGTGAATTGTGATTTTCCGTGTTGTAGCCAAAACTCCATAAAAGCCTCTAGTAAAGTCTCTACTGCTTTACTGGAGTTGGACAAGGACTATGTATGACTTGACTGTGACGGACTTTACTTGACAATGACGGAAATAAATGATATAAAAATATATTTACTGAAGGCTCATAAGGCCAAAGAAGCCAGAGCCGTAAAACGGAATTAATAAAAAAATAATTGCAGCAGGCCTTTGTCCAGCAGTGGAGGTCTTTCGGCTAATATTATGATGATGATTAATGCAAGAGCAGCTTCCAAATTCTGGGTCTAAATAACGCTTCGCCACAGCAAACTCGGAAATAGGAATTATGAAACCAACACGTCTGCGAGTCTGCGGCCCCTTACATTATTCATCACATATTCTGCTATTGACAATTGCTTGTCTACGAAGGGTATTGGTTTCAATGTAATACGTTTTTGTTCATAAACTTGTGTCCTTCTTGTTAGTTTCAGTTGGGTCTATTATTCTATTGAAGCGTTCCTTCGAATGTTGATTTTGTTATGAATAATTAACTTAAGGACTATTAATAATATTCTAGGATTCGGCCGTATTCAAATTGATTATATTAAAGTAAATAGACCTTAAGGGAACTTCTTAGTTTATCTAAGTTATTTTTTTAACTCATTTAAGGATCATAATAAGTTAACAAAAATAAACCAATTTCTTTTGATGTTTTACTATTTCACTAGTGGTCGCCCGTCCATCACTAATAGTATGTACAGACGCCAGCACATCCAACTACCCCAATTTGTCAAATTTCTTTTATAGATTTTCACCTTTATTCCCCTATTGAAAGGGAACCTTATGCCTATGTGGCATAAGGTTCACTTTCAATAGGGGAAATTGGACAGATTGGGGTTGCTTGATGTGCTGGCGTCTGTACAAAGTTTTTAGGCGGGGTAGACAGAGATATTGAAAAGCTAAGGATTCTATATTTCCAACTGACTTGTTGGTCTAGTAGTTAGTGACCCTAACTGCTAAGCCAGAGGTCGTGAGTTCGATGCCTACCCAAGACAAATCTTTGTATGATGGGTACGTTTATTTGTTCTGTGTCTGGGTGTAATATATCAGTTGTCTGGTAGTCTGGCTCTGCCTAGTTTAAGATCTGATAGTAATGTGTTAGTGGTCCCAAGATACTTTTATTACATGGATATTTGATATGGTACACCATTTTTTAATCGAAAGTCGACTGATCGCTGCCTACATACCACCTGTGAGCCATTTTTAAGGTTTATTGCAACATTGGTGGAATAACTAATACATATTAGCTATTCCACTTATGATGTAAGGAACCTTGTTATTCGTTTATTTTGTATCTTTAGCCTTAAGGCTTAAATATATGTATAGTGTCATAATAACCATAATCGCTAGTCAATAAGGGAGTGATCTTTCTGCCAACAAACTGCTGTGCAGTTTGGCGGATAGTGGTTAATTAATAATAATAATATAAATTATGTATATATGTTATTAAAATTTATTCAATGCACATGTGGCGTTAGCCGTGTGGTACATGGCAAAGAAAGAATACCCCGTCAGTAACCGCAGAGAGACGAGCTGCGAACCCCAAAGAGGGTACCCTCCGGTGCGGCAACTTAGGTTGTAGTTTTATTTGCCAGGCGACTTGAGCCCTCGCTCGCTTCTATTATCCGTAGGCCGCAGTCGGACGGTAGTTTTGACGAAACGCGCACGCGTTTTAGACGCGTCCGGCCCGATGCAAGTCAACGTCGTATCCAACGTCTACGCCTCAGTGTGGACGTAGGTGCGGCGCGTCTGTTGTCGCCGCCGTGTTGTCTCGGACTGTAAACTACAGTTTAAAAAAAACAGATATAATGTGTGGCCCCTGTTAGGGGTGGCCCTAACAGGGGCCACACATTATTTCTGTTTTTACATACATTAGTTCTGTTTTTACTGTTACCATCCCTTGAGTGCCGTGAAAGGCGACTGTGTACTAGCTACCACCTAACTGCGGTCGCGAGTTAATAAGCCAAGCGTGGTGACGACGGCCGACCCTAAAATAATAAGAATAATAATATCTCGTGACAATGTCACACAGATCTACCTAGCCCCAAACTAAGCAAAGCTTGTGCTATGGGTACCAGGCGACGATATACATACATATATAGATAGATAAATACTTATATACATAGAAAACATCCATGACTCAGAAACAAATATTCGTGCTCATCACACAAATATTTGCACGTACCGGGATTCGAACCCAGAACCACCAGCTTCGTAGGCAGGAGCACTACCAACTAGGCTACGGTGACCGCCTGAAAGCAACGTTATACAACCTTTGGGCGAGGTCTATGTCCAGCAGTGGACGATATCAGGCTGATGGTGTCACGTAGTGGGCACCTTTGTGCTTTTAGTTCTATTTCCGCGAACTATTTATGTGACCCATAAATGTTGTTCTGAGTCTAGGTGTGGTTTCTTATTTTTTTCTTTTTTTATTTTTATATCAGAGGGCGACAAACGTGCAAGTGGGTCACCTGATGGTAAGTGATTACCGCCGCCCATGGACACTCGCGACACCAGAGGAGTCCCGAGTACGTTGCCGACCTTTTAGAGTCAGCAGACAAGTGTTGCTGACCCTTCCCCCCCCCCCCCCAATGAGCTCTGGCGACCTTACTCACACTCGGAAACACAACATTAAAATTATTAATGTTATTATTAAGGAATGTCTTCTGTAAGGTGGAGGTACTTCCCCAGTCGGGTTGCTCTTAGAGCGAATGAACGCTATGCCCTACCTCTCAAAATATATATTTATATTATAGTCAGGATTAATCTTTATCTGTGATCTGGTAATTTAGGAGGCCCACGTGGTCCTCGCCAGCGAAAATATTACCCTAACTTACCTTAAAAAAATTAAATCCGTTGCGGGATCCAAGACAGTTAAAGCAATTCCCCAGGACATGCCGGAGCCTCACCGCTCAGTGTCATTACATTGTGTGCCACTATTGATCCTGGCTGACAGGAGTTGAAGTGGTGGGTAAGAGGAAGGAACTAGTCACTAGATATCCTTCAGCTTTAGCTGTTACCTAGATGAACAACCTGCAGGAGAAAGCCAGGAAGATTCTACATTAGATGACTACTTTACGTCCAGATCATAAAGAACTTAAAGTTGTCAATGCTTATTGTCCCCACTGTGAAACCAAATCACAGCTACTAATTGCAAAGCACTCCCAATCTACGGCAAATCATTAAGCTCCAATACTTAGCCTAATTGCGAATACTTACAATCAACTTCAGCTACTTGTTTGTTTACTTACCTTAGCTCGATTTTGCTTCGTTAAAGTTTAGTCAGGCTATGGACGGTGTATTTTTTTACTTAGTGCGGTAATTATTAATTTCACGGAATAATTTGTAAGGTTCAATACACTTCTGTTTAACATTATTTGTTTAAACATCCTATACACATAAAACGCTCTCACATATACACACACACTTTTGATTAACCTACAAGCTTCAACAAGTATAAAATGCTTGTTTAGTTGTGTAAATATAAACATAACTCCTAATATTGAAACCATAAAATATTAATTTTTTATTTTTATTTTAACTCATTATAAATTTAAAATAAATATGCTGCCAGTATATTTTTGCAATATTCTACACAAAACGCGCCCACAAAATTGTCCACACACACACACACACACACACACACTTACACACACACTTACACGCGCACACATACACCCACACTCTAAACAAATTTTATTGTATGAATATGTAAATATTTTAATAATTCATATTATTATGTTAAGCGAAATCCTTCATGTTGTTTAACATTTTATTCAAAACTTATTCAATTGACAGATCTGTGAATTGTGATCTGGTAAGGATCAGCAAATACAGGATTTCATATATTATTTTGAACTCAAAAAACATCAACAACCTTTCACATTAACCAACACAAAACCAGACTGGCATGATAATTATGTGCATTTGTCATTTAAAATCAACGCGGAAACATGTGAATACACAATGCCCCACCTGTTGATTTTATATTGTCATGAAAAGCTGTTTGTTTAGGTGATTTGCACATTAAGGGGTTTCGTATAATCCTATCCGTTAGGACCACACTGTGACCGTAAGGTAACGTGTTTGATTTCCGCATCCGAACTATCTTTCAGTAAATACATACGAATTTTTAAGTTTTTTTCATACATGTATTCATACATTTCACACATCTATGGATCATCATCATCATCATCATCATCATCATATCAGCCGAAAGACGTCCACTGCTGGACAAAGGCCTCCCCCAAAGATCTCCACAATTGCCGGTCTTGTGCTATTCGCATCCAGCAGTTTCCAGCGACCCGCACAAGATCATCGGTCCATCTTGTAGGGGGCCTGCCCACGCTGCGTCTTCCGGTTCGTGGTCGCCACTCGAGAACCTTTCTGCCCCAACGGCCGTCGGCTCTACGAGCTATGTGCCCTGCCCACTGCCACTTCAGCTTGGCAATTCTTCGGGCTATGTCGGTGACTTTGGTTCGCCTGCGGATTTCGACATTTCTGATGCGATCCCGCAGGGAAACTCCAAGCATAGCCCTCTCCATTGCTCTTTGGGTGACCTTGAGCCTTCTAATAAGGCCCATAGTGAGCGACCACGTCTCTGTTCCGTATGTCATCACTGGCAACACACACTGGTCGAAGACTTTCGACTTGAGACACTGCGGTATTTTGAACGAGAAGATGTTACGTAGCTTCCCGAACGCTGCCCATCCGAGTTGGATTCTACGATTGACCTCCTTCTCGAAGTTGGACCTACCTAGTTGGATGGTCTGTCCTAGGTAAATATAGTTCTCTACAACTTCGAGTGCAGAGTCACCAACTTTCAATTGAGTGGGTGCAACATGGACGTTTGACATGATTTTCGTCTTCTCCATGTTCATTTTCAGACCCACTTGTTGAGAGACTCTGCTGAGGTCATCGAGCATTGTACCGAGGTCTTCCATGGTCTCAGCCATGACTACGATATCATCGGCAAATCGAAGGTGAGTGATGTACTCGCCATTGACATTGATGCCAAAGCCTTTCCAGTCCAGAAGCTTGAAGACGTCTTCCAATGCAGCGGTGAACAGTTTCGGAGATATAACATCTCCCTGTCTCACGCCTCGCTGCAAGTGGATAGGTTTCGAGATCTGGTCCTGGAGTCGCACTGACATAGTGGCGTTTTCATACAAACACTTTATCACCTCGATATACCGGTAGTCAATTTGGCACCTTATGAGAGACCTCAGCACGGCCCATGTTTCGATAGAATCAAAGGCTTTCTCATAGTCCACAAACGCTAAGCACAGTGGCTTGTTATACTCTTCGGTCTTCTGTATAACTTGCCGCAGCGTATGTATGTGGTCTATGGTGCTAAAGCCTTTTCGGAAACCGGCTTGTTCGGGAGGCTGGAAGTCGTCAAACCTGCGCGCGAGACGGTTCGTAACGACCCTCGAAAACAACTTGTAAACATGGCTCAGCAGTGTGATGGGTCTATTATTCTTCAATAGGGTTTTGTCGCCCTTTTTGAAGAAGAGCACCACCACACTTCTGTGCCATGCTTGTGGCGTTTGACCATCTAGTATGACGGAGTTAAATAACTTCTGAAGGGCCCGTAGGATTGGTGTACCACCCGCCATCAGAAGCTCTGCTGTAACTCCATCATCACCAGGCGCCTTGTTGT
Source organism: Pseudoips prasinana (assembly GCA_951640165.1). Taxonomy (NCBI): domain Eukaryota; kingdom Metazoa; phylum Arthropoda; class Insecta; order Lepidoptera; family Nolidae; genus Pseudoips; species Pseudoips prasinana. The sequence continues at coordinate 34,948,327 of OX621247.1, forward strand.
TCTTGAGTTGTTTGAGAGCCATTCTAATCTCGTACAGGCTGACGTCCGGGATGTCTTCGGTGTAATGTCGGGTTAGTCGTGCTATGGGATCTGAAGCATGACTTTTGACAGGTGGCTGTGTTGTCGTATATAACTGTCCGTAGAACTTCTCGATCTCTCCCAGCAACTCAGGTTTAGACGTGACGATTCTACCATCCTCAGTCTTCAGCTTCGTCAGTTGGCTCTGTCCAACAGACAGAGCTCTTGCGAACACTTTGGAGCCTTTGTTCCGCTCGATGGCCTCTTTAATACTAATTGTATTAAATTGGCGCGTGTCGCGATTCAAAGACTTTGAGATCTGTCTGTTGAGCTGCCGATATCTGGTAGCATCATCTGAGGATGTCAGAACCATTTTCCGTCTATCTTCCATAAGTTGCAGGGTAAAGTCAGAGATCTTTTTAGTTCTGTTTGTACGACGGGCCTTGAAGACCTTAGACCCAGCCGTATGGACAGCTTCTACGAGCCTGTCATAGTATGAGTCCACTTCCTCGCAGTCTGCTAGGCATTCGAAACGGTTTTGCAGTTCGAGCTGAAATGGTTCGGGGTTTAGGACGTGGATAGGTAAGGGTCGGAGTGTAGACTTTATCAGTCGGGACCTCTCTATATCTATGGATAGATCATCAAAATGATTTTGAGGTTTTTAATATAATTTTTTTTTTCTAAATTGAATAGTTTGCGCGATACACTTCCAAAGCGGTAAAATATGTCCTCCCTGTAACTTCTAAAATAAGAGTATAATAAAACAAAAAAATAATATGATGTACCTACATTACCATTCAAACTTCTAACAAAAATTAGTTTAAAGAGATCTAGTAAATATTTTTTTTAATACGTCATAAATCGTAAACCGCAATTTACCTTTCATTTATTTAACTGAAAAAGTTGCTACTACGGAACCCTTCATGGGCGAGTCCGACTCGCACTTGGCCAGTTTTTTTTTATTTATGTATTTAGAAATATCTATATTTATCAGTTCTCTGGTTGCCGTAGTACAGGCTCTGCCTAATTTGGGATCAGATGACAGTGTGTAAATGGTCCCAAGATATATTAATATTATACAGACCGGTAAGAACAACTACTAAATCCATCCTAGTATGAAAAATCTGCTTATTTAATAATGCCCTGAACTAAAATATTACCTAAAGATAAGTAAAAAGGCAGTGGGTGCTGATTTCTTCGACTGCATTAATTATGCACTCATTACTTTACGCTTTCTGAGTTAAATGGAAAAATTTCATCCCTCGTCTTCGTGTTATAATTAATGCCATTTTTAACTGGATCTCAGTGAAAATGTAAATTTCTTAAAGATTGCTATTTAATACTAAATTAAACTTCCGTGAAACTTGACTGTATCTATTCATTACTAGGTATTATATCCATTCAAGAGCATGGTTGTTGGAGTAGAGAGTCCCTCAGATCGAAGAAAGTAAGGTAACCAACATAACCTCAAGTATTACCAAGCTGAAGTGGCAGTGGGCAGGGCATAAAGCTCGTAGACCTGACGGTGGCCGCTGGCACTGAGATTTAAGGGACCACATACCAGAAGACTATATTCAATTCAATCTTTATTGCAATCATGTGAACATAGGTCTTATACAACGTGTAACAGAAAGAGTGAACGTAACTTAAGGGGCATATACGGTCTCCTTAAGTCTACCTATACACAAAATCTCATACCGAAATACCATCATTTTAATCTTGATCGTAAAATAATATACCATTCAATATATCGACAAGTATTTTTATCGATATAACGAACATCCGTCCAAGCGTCAGAATCAGCTGTGATGTGTTAGCACAGCTGATTCTGACGCTTGACTATTACGCTAGAAATTGTTTGACATACCTCTGTGTTTCTATGCACGCCTGGTAGTTTGATTCCGATTGCACTCACTACACATATTTTGTTTTATTTTCGAGTTATGTTTTTATGTATAGCACTGCTGAATAGCTATTGGATAATTTACATCGTATAAGTACGTGATACACAAACACATTACGAGAATCTTTTTATAGTTTAACTTCTAGTTGAAGTTGTTTTCAGTACTGATGGAAGAATTTCATTATTTCACGTTCACTAAAATCTGCACCGACACCGAAAGCTTAACTCTAAGACTGCCAACTAACACGAGTCTCTCTCATGTACAACATATGAAATTCATAGAATCGTAAAGCTTTCATGTTTCTTAGTTATAAAGAGGCGTGGCCTCCATCGCGACACTGTACCCTTCACGACACAGGTTCCTCCTAATTAAACAGCCTTAAATTCTGTGACCTATGAATCCTCATCATCACAAAGTGCACGTCTGAGGCTATTCTTTCATAGATGAATGCACGAAATTTTCAAAATTATTACGATCACTAAACGACATAGTTAAGGATTTCGCGGAACACTTTACTCATTACTAAACGACATTTTAGACGATTTAGTAACTAAACACGACCTAAATAGACAGCAGTTTAGGAACAACTGATGATTTTAATATTTTTAAATATATGCACAATATTTGATGAATTTGGCGGCTTTCTTCGAAAGCGGCCCCTTTGGCGGCGTCTTTGAGTCCACTCAAAAGAGCCGCCTAGGTATCGACGACGCGCGCGGCTGCCTTACATGAATATTAAAAGATATTTAACCGTTTATTATTTACCTACATCAACTCTTTGATTTTGCCGCCATATTAGTGTAACTTTGGATATAATCAGGACGGAATTTGAAATGTCCCCTACTGTTCATATGAGCCTAGTACATTATTCATATTTTTTTATTTGTATGAATGATTAATATGTCGTTACAGGGAATTGAAAGTGCCCCTGCACTTTCTATTCCATCACTCTCATGATCCGATGGGACGACTAGCGATACGACCGGAAAGAGGTCAGGCACAGGAACGACGGCTTTACGTGCTCTCCGAGGCATGGGGGTGTGATATCGTCAACTCCCAGACTTCGGGCTGATACTGAGAAACTTTTTACGGAAAAATCCCATAATAACTTTTTGGCCCGACCCGGGAATTGAACCCAGGACTTCATTATTCCCATAATCACTTTTTGGCCCGACCCGGGATTTGAACCCAGGACTTTATTATCTGCAGTTGAACACGCTACCGCTACACCAATGAGTTATACACGAACACATTCAAATGGCGCGGCGCGCGGTGGCGGCATCTTTGAGTCTCTCAAAGATGCCGCCTCGCGCGGCGCCCGCTTTGATAAATATTAAAAAATATTTAACCATTTATTATTTACCTACATCAATCCTTTGTATTCGCCGACGTATTAGAGTTCCTTGCGACAAAATCAGGACGGAATTCGAAATGTCCCTAATGTTCATATGACCCTAGTACATTATTCATATTTTTTCGTAATTTATCAGTAGTCGTACCGCGTGTGTTTAACTATACAAACTAACCAATTGTATAGTTTGTATTAAAAATTAAGTACCTATTCGTTTCCGGCCAGATTAAATTCACATACTGAAAGAAAAATTTAATATTCTTACTATTTAACACACAAAAAATATCTGCAGTTACATAAGTCAATTAAATTATTTATTTCTCTTAGATCCAACATCTTGCAGAATATCAATTTAAATTAAATTAAGTGATTTTTATTAGTTCCAATTTGTATGAATGATTAAAATGTCGTTACAGGAAACCTTTAAAAACTGTACAGAACCACACTTTTTATTTACAGTCTAAGTAGTAGGTACCCAAAGAGTTCGCGGTAAGGTTCATTACCCTTGCGGCTGAGTTTTTAGTGTTGTTCATAATGTCGGTAATCTTACTTATTGATTTAAGGTTGTCGATAGAAAAATAAATTACTAGTTGAATAAAAAATGATTATTTCTGTTTGAAGTTTCGTCCATAGGTAGCCGTCCTGATACCCTATAACCCCCTTAAGTTACGTTCACACTTTCTGTTACACGTTGTATATTAAAAGTTTCAATATGATACCCTGTTAGGGCAAGGCAACATTAAATAATTAATAACAATTAAATTCAGCATGCAACTTTCACGTATTGGTAGGTATGTCAAAACATTATAACAATATCTTCAATATATTATATTTTCAATTATCATATATGTAGGTAGTATTTAATTAATAAGTTGTCAAAAATATAAAATATATACAACACTTACTTACTTACATTTTTTAGTTTTTGTCATCATAGAACTCCTGCAGTGCGAAGAAGCTTTTATGTGTTAGGAATTCTTTTAATTTTTTAACAAAAGGATGGAACCGTTCTTCATCTTTGATGTATTTTGGGACTCCGTTGTAAATTTTTATAGCGCTTACTTATACAATGTGGATCTGGAACTACGACATTAAATTAAAACGAGCACAGTACTAGTCCATCAAAACATTTTAAGACACGAAGATTAGTAGTTAATGGAAAATTTAAAAATTGCAATTTTCAAACAAAATAAATAGCAGAATCAACTGCATAAAAAGTAAACACGCTTTATCTACGAAAAGTCACTGACCTAGTACGCGGCGTGGTGCGGCGTGCATCGGGCGGCGGCCGTTTACCTATTATTACGGACTCCGATCTACATCATGTTGAAAATTATGAAAAGTAAAAGTAATTTCCTGTGGCTAAAGTATTCATTGGATTTGATTGATTTTTTGTATACGGGTAAAGAGCATGCTATTCTTTACGTGGTTTAGAGGAATGTCAATCGTCCTGCTCCACATTGTATATTCTGTGTATAATGGACTGCACGTGTGGCGCAGCGGCTAAGACAGTCGCCTCGCCGTTTCGTGTCGCGGGTTTGCGAGTCCGCGCCGGATAACTATTTGTCTGACCCATAAATAGTTGTTCTGATTCTGGATGTAATTTGTGTCCGTCTATTATATGTTTTTAAAGTATCCCGCAACACAGGGATTACATTCAATAGCGCGGGGGTTGTCTTTAAAAAAAAATCTGTTCATATGTATGTAAATTTCAATAGTAGGTGCACTGCCAACTACCACTTTGTCTCTCTGCATTGCTTTGGTCCATCCAATGGTTGTCTGGAAGAGATAGCTATATTAGCGATAAGACCGCCGTTTGTACCTCATAATATAAGGTAACTATTGTTTCAATGTTATGTTTGGATTTGGTACAATAAAGTGTTATCTATCTATATATCCAGCGTAGCCCATATAGGCAGCGTAAATATTCCTAGTAGAATGTGTTGAACAGAGACTCACAAATTTCAATCATTTCAATGACTGATTTACTTTGGCTACTTAATTAGCAAGGCATTAATAGCTTACACGGGCTTACCTAGAGAATGGAGAATATAATCCCTAATTTAGAATACCTAGCTAAGCTCTCCGGGTGGTCCACCCAGGTAGTTAGGGAAAGCCGCAGGTTAGCTAGGGTAGGGTCCTTGCTGGCGAGGATCTCGTTGACCCTTTAACCCCCGGCCTATAGTGTGCGCCAGTGATAACTCCCTCTGTAAAAAATCCGTCTTCAGTGGCCCCCTGAGCAGCCTGAACCCCATAAACCCATAAGGTCTGGTATTTGTCCCTCCTGCCTGTATTAATATTTATTGCTTTTTTTAATTTATCTAAAAAATATCATTACCACATAAAACTAAATTAAAAAATAAAGCTTAGTAACTTGTTATTTATTTCAAGATTTATCAACTTTTTATGTGATAAAACAGACCGCACGGACGGACAAGTTCTTAAATCTAGTTAGTTATATATAGTATAGGGATATATTTATGTGCTTCATTGTGAGCTTCATAAGTAAAACCTTATGTTAATATTCCTAAGTGCTGAATACATTTCATTATTTCATTTCATAGCCTATAAATATATACATATCATTTATTTTACTACTTTCAGTTACTACATTATTTAAAACATCATAATCATCATCATATCAGCCGAAAGACGTCCAGTGCTGGATAAAGGCCTCCCCCAAAGATCTCCACAATTGCCGGTCTTGCGCTATCCGCATTCAGCGATTTCCAGCGACCCGCACAAGATTATCGGTCCATCTTGTAGGGGGCCTGCCCACGCTGCGTCTTCCGGTTCGTGGTCGCTACTCGAGAACCTTTCTGCCCCAGCGGCCGTCGGTTCTACGAGCTATGTGCCCTGCCCACTGCCACTTCAGCTTGGCAATTCTTACGGCTATGCCGGTTACTTTGGTTCGCCTGCGGATCTCAACATTTCTGATTCGATCTCGCAGGGAAACTCCAAGCATAGCCCTTTCCATTGCTCTTTGGGTGACCTTGAGCCGCTTTATCATATATACCCATAGTGAGCGACCACGTCTCTGTTCTGTTCTATTTAAAACATACTCATATATAAATAAAACAATATAATGTACTGTAAGTACCTATACAATTTGATTTTCTTATTTTTGGTTACTTCCATGTCTATGGTACTTGTCTCATCTATGGTCTACTAATTCCATCAATATCGGGATACAATTTTAAAATTAAGAAAACTCTCTAAGATAATCGAACTGAACACTGAACTAAACACACAAAAGAAACTTAGAACAAAGTCTTCAAACACTAATTAGGTAGCAATATAAAGAGCTCGTATATTTCAATTAACGCTGCAGAATTGTGATGTCAGTTGTGTGAATGAAATATCGTGCAATTAGCGACCTCGCCTTTTGGCCGGGTTGCTGTTTTGTTATGGAAATTACGGGGACCTTCCACGGTTTTCTAATTTTATGGGGGTATTAATATATACCATGCAACAAAATTTGCTGAAAACATTTTCAGTAAGTTTACTTAAATACATTCATTGACTCATTGAAAAGCTGCGCTATCCCAGAAAATTAAATATTAGGTTTCATTTCTGAATAGTAATAGTTGGATATGTTTTATCGTGTACTGACGCCAGCACATTCAGCTACCCCAATCTGTCAAATTTCTTTTATAGATTTTCAACTTTATCACAGAAGCATAAGGTCCACTTTCAATTGGGGAAATTTGACAGATTGGAGTAGCTTGATGTGCTGGCGTCTGTACTTGAGGAGTTTACGTAAAGCCGGTCGTTACTACACCTGGCGTGTATGTCTTCGTGTTTTCTTCCTCATTCTGTTAGATTATTACAGGGAAGGAATAAAGAGTGCGTCTGTGTTTACTCATATTCTAATACAGTAGAATATGTAGATAGATAGATAAACTCTTTATTGTACACCAAAGAAATAACAAAATAAAAAACAATAAAAACCTTAAAAGTATACAATGGGCGGTCTTATCGCAAAATGTGATCTCTTCCAGACAACCAAAGTAAAGCTCGGAGAATGGAGTTATTGAGAGGGGCAGTTGTCGGTGTACAGGTACATTACAAATAGTACCTATGGGTACAATCAATAAAGAAATAAATAAAAAGAAAATATAAACATTTTACATGTAGACTACTAACGGACAGGTGGCTAATCTCCGTTGAGACTGGATCATCAACTAGCAGTATGATTACAAATCTCAACGAGTTCCTCAGCGGTGCGGATCGCGTTGGCCCCTTAACATGCGATCGGTAATCCCATGCAAGTGATCACAACCTCACTAAGTATTCAGTCTTTTTACCTCAGCGCCCCCTGAACTGTGACCTGAACCCCATCAAGGTGCCTTTAGGTATTAGTCGCTATAATTAAGCTACTGGTGGAGAGCCTTCTGCCTCTAGCAACTACTCGTTGTCTTCAATTCTTTAATTTTAATATAGTAGTACTATATTTAAAAATAATAGCGTATTAATTTGTTATTTATTTAAGACTAGCTATGCCCGCGACTTCGTCCGCGTGTTAATTGGTTTATTAAGTTTTTTAGTAAAATAAAATACTTTTTCTAAAATAAAAGTAGCCTAAGTTACGCCTTATTACATCAGCTACCTGCCAATAAAAGTCCCGTCAAAATCGGTCCAGCCATTTCAGAGATTAGCCGGAACAAACAGACAGCAGTCCGTCCGTGTACCGTATATATATTTATATTTATGTAGTAAAAACCGGATATTTCAATATTACAAACAGACACTCCAATTTTATTTATTTGTATAGATTACAAAAATTACATGATACAACAGAGCAGAGCAGAGAACAAACTTATTCAAGTGCTGAATAAATTGCATTATTTCATTTCAACCACGTAAAAAAAAGAGTTTGACTTGGGGAGTTAGCTGGTAAATGCGTGCGATAGCGTTACGAAATGGTGATCAGGCGAGCCGAACGGAAATTAATAGGGAGGTGCAAGCACACATTTTCTTCCTCTCTTTCTGTCATAGGCAGTTACGGTTCGTATATATAAGTTTTACTTCAGTCGTGTGGGTCTAATACACACTCGTTTTTTAGTTCTATTTATTTTCATCTTGGGTACTCTTTTTTGGCCTCTAAAATATACACAGCTAATTTTGTTACAAGTTATATACGCACAGTCGTGGCTTTCAGCTTAGTGGGGTATTGTAAAATTTACAGGTCATTTTGGGGACGGTGACATTTCTGCTAAGTTTCGGCCGTACAGCTGATGGATGGGTCCTTGATGAAATCTAGGGTAGTTAAATTAGGGGAGCTTTACATTTCATTGTGTATTACGACATTTTCGGGAAATGGGCTTAATTGGTCTGTGCACAACCACAGCTTATTATCAAACGGTAGATTCATTCAACAGGCATATCTTGAGGTATCCCTACCAATCAGGGCGAGAAGTATTGCGGCATTAATTACTTTCTTATCGTATGGGCAATGGTGTCAGAGGCCTAATACCGTGCAAGTGATCTGACCCCCATATCGAATTCCATCTTTTTACTTCAGCGGCCGCCTGAGATGTGGCCCATAAGGGTGCCCTCAGGTATTAGTCGTTTAAACTAAACTACTGGTTGAGAGCCTTTTGCGCTAGCCAACTGCTCGTTGTTTTCAATTCTTTAATTTGATATACTATTGCTAAATGTAACAATTATAGCTTAGTAACTTGCTATTTATTATTTATTTAAGAATATTAAAAATACATGTGACGAAACAGACCGCACGGACGGACTAAATTAAAATATTTTGTTACTTTAATTACTGTTTTTAAACTGTGTTTATGTAATACATTGTGAGCTTGACAAGTACAATGAATAAATTTCATTATTTCATTTCATTATTACTTCTGACATGGCTTAACGCCTCTAATGACTACGACCGGGATCAATAGTTTAACATGTCCTCCAAAACACGGAGACGTTCAGAAATTGAACCAATTCAGCGGTTACCCATCTATGGACTGACCGCGAGCCTAGTTACTTAACTCGCCGATCCCTTACGGAGCTTTAAGAGAATCTGGTAATGAGCGCCTCAAATCTATGACGATCTTAATGCCGTAAATAGTAAAGGTATTTTTTGTAGTACCTGTGATTCTACTGAGGTTATAGGTTTTAATCTGCACCGCCCTGTGAGTCCCCTTAAATATTCTAAAATATACAGTTGGGTATGAAAATATGCAGATAGGTAGGCGCATAATATCCGGTGTCTCGTAAAGGCGTCTGAAACCGTCTTATTATACTTTTACGCAGCCTTTCACATTGTCTGGTATCACAAAAATCAAATATATTTTAAATTCTTCAATATATGCCTAAATCGCGGTGTATTTATAAAATATAGCTAAAATTTATAATTTCGATAAATAAACCTACACATCATCCTTGACAATAACTTAATTTAAGCTAGCTAAATATCGTTACTATAATAAAATCTTATTGTAAATTATTTCCTACAATTCGTGTACCTAAATATCTATATGTACCTAGAAATATTTATATATTACTAGAAACATGTTCTGACTATTTACAAGCGCTTTTTTAAAGTCTACGTGAATAAAAACCTTTTATATTTTATTTTATTTACAAGTTCCATAGTATGAATGGTCGACACAAATTGCTATTCTGTGCAATATTTATTGGACTGCCTATGTCCCAGTGGACAAGACAGCTTCTCTTGTATTGAGTTTGATTCCCTGAAGATAATATCTGTCCTAGGTGGGAATCGAACCCATGACCTGCGGCGTAAAAGGCAAGCTTTTACCAACCATGTCAACTGGCCGTCACTGGCAATTTGTAGCGCCGCGTAGCGGAAGTCTATGACAGTTTTAGACGCCATTACATAAATTCATCAACATCATCATTATATCAGCCAAAAGACACCCACTGCTGGATAAAGGGCTCCCCCAAAGATCTCCACAATTGCCGGTCTTGCGCTATCCACATCCAGCGGCCCTCACAAGATCATCGGTCCATCTTGTAGGAGGCCTCTTCTTCTGCGTCTTCCGGTTCGTGGACGCCACTCGAGAACCTTTCTGCCCCAGAAAACGTCGGCTTTATGAGCTATATGCCCCGATCACTGCCACTTCAGCTTGGCAATTCTTCGGGCTATGTCAGTTACTTTGGTTCACCTGCGGATCTCGGCATTTCTGATTCGATCTCGCAGGGAAACCCCAAGCATAGCATTACATCAATTATCAGTTAGTAATTCCAATACAATACATAAATAACCACACGGATGCAGCGATCTCATCTTACACGTGTATTCCATTAATTTGATAGTTGTGGTCGCGTAAATACAAACAAATTGTAATAGCATTGGGAGATAAGGAAATTGCGTAATACAATCATGGCGCATGGTGTGGAGATAGGTATACATGCTCATTTAGCGAATATAGAAGCACAGGGTGAGTTTTTAATATTATTGTCGTTAAGGGTGAGTGGATATTCTAAACCTTGGTGGCTATTTCATCCAGCAAATTCGAAGAACTTCTTTTACAAGTTCCGACAAGAAAAGAAGGACAAAAATATTTCTATTTTCACGAGAGAAAAAAATATAACTAGCAATAACAATTCCTTACGTCAACAATTATAAAGTACTAGCTGTGCTCCGCGGTTTTACCCGCGTTAAACTTTATAAAATATGGCCTATGTCTTATCCTAACTATAAAAATATCCCTATGTTATTTCTCAGGGTCTAGACCATCTGTATACCAAATTTCATTCAAATCCGTTCAATAGTTTTGGCGTGAAAGAGTAACAGACAGACAGACAGAGTTACTTTCGCATTCATAATATTAGTTAGGATTGTACCAAAATATACAGAGCCTAAAAAACAAACAACACTTGTTAGAATCCGTAACAGATGAAATTAATAATATACTAGGACTATGTTTAACTGAAACCTGGATAACTGAAACAAAAACAGATCTACTAAACCTGGAAGGATTTGATATAGCCTCTAGCCGGCCCAAGGTTATGCCCCTTTATTGTCGAAGTGAGCCTTAAGGACTGTCTAATAGCCCGATCTGCAGGACCTGTGGGGAAGATAATGAAACAATGCTGCATATATATGCAAATGCAATGCGTTGGCAAGACACAGAGTGGCCATCCTGGGACTGGCATATCAAGAACCAAAGAGTACAAGGATCTAACCCTAAGAAGCCTACTGGATTATGCGCACAAAAATCCTTTTTAAGATAAATGATCAAACTGGCAAAATATTACTCTTTTGAAATAAAAGAAAAAGTAAAACATAATAAGCACTCAAACCACGTCTGAAGTTCGTCAACACCATGAATATTTTTGGCAGATATTAAACTGCGTAATCTTTGAGACCACGCACACTTGGAGTAAATTATACAATATCATATAATCTCAAGTATACTTAAGTTAGTTTTTTGTCTCATTTCATTTTTAAAAACATCGCCTGCTCGACATAATGACATTCCTGTGGGAATACCTCTCCGTACTAACCAACCATGACCTTTTTAGTCACCTCTTATGACTGGCAGGATGTACCGGACTACAAAACCCGGTAGATACAGGCGGTAAAATCAAAGGTTAGTAAACTGAACAATTTTGAATTATTGATTTGAATTGAATTATGAACAAACATTCGGAAATGAATGGTTGACCTTACAACTAGCAGGGCGACGACCTTTTCAGACAACCTATTTAGATATTATAATTGTTCTATTTTTGAATCCTACGTATTTATTCTACTGAAGTACATCTCTACTTCCTACTTGCTCTCACGAATTCAAAAAAAATAAAATAAACAAGTTTGAGCAATTGACGGGTCGGTTAGCGTGGTTGATAGGTCGTGGGTTCGCTTCCTACCCATGACACAGAATTGTGTTCATGAACATGTCTATATGTTCTGATTATGGGGTTAATTATCTATGTAACTATGTATTTAAAAAAGAAAAGTAGTAAATGTAGTAAGTATATCAGTTATCTGGTTGCATAGTAAAAGCTCTGCTTAGTTTGATAATGTCGCAGGATATTATTATTATTGTTCCTTAAGCACGAGGTCAGTCAAATATGATGACCTCCATTCTGCGAACTGGACGTTAAACTGTCGTTCCCGCTTATAGTCATACAGAAACCTCCACAGTGCCTAGAACAACTCTGTCACTACGGTATCACTAGAAACCAGTATCCAAAAGAATAATCATCACAAGCCTGATATCGTTCACTGCTGAACATAAGCCACCACCAAAGTTTTCCACTAAGTTGCTATTTGGAGAGGTTTGCCATAGTTACCGGCATGGTATGCGAGTAGGTGACAGCAGTTAAGTGTTAGCTTGTACACAGGTCACACTGCTGCACGACTTCCTGCTGTATCACATAGTCGCCTTTTAAGACACTCACGGGATGGTATTGGGTAGCCCTGTTAGGCTACTGGTTGAGAGCCTTCTGCGCCAGCCAACTGCTCGTTGTCTTCAATGGTTCTTTAATTTTAATATAGTAGTCCAGACGCCAGCACATCCAGCTACCAATCTGTAATATTTCTTTTAAAGATTTTCAACTTTATCACATAAGCATATGGTTCACTTTCAATTGGGGAAATTTTACAGATTTGGGTAGCTTGACGTCGGTACTAAAATAAAAAAAATGCCTAGTAGCTTGTTATTTATTTAAGGATTTATAAAATATATTATTATGTAAATAAAACAGACCGCACGGATGGACTAATAATTTTTTCTTTATAAATGAGGGCGACCAACGAGCAAGTGGGTTACCTGATGTTAAGTGATCACCGCCGCCCATGGACACTCGCAACACCAAGCGGGTGCGGTGCCGGCCTTGAAGAGTCAGCGAACACGTGCTGGTGACCCTTCCCCTTACCCCAATGAGCTCTGGCGACCTTACTCACACGCAAAAGTTATTATTAAGGAATGTCTTCTGTAGCATTAAAGCGCGACCGTCGTTATTAACACAAGGTCCTTTATAATAATAATACCTTCATATAGACAGAACCATTGACAATATGTAGTAAAAATATTAGACTTAAACTAGATAATTAAACATAATCTCTTGACAATAACTTGATACGAGCTAGCTAAAATAAATTTTATTAATGTTTTCATACAATGTAACCTAAATATCTATGTTACTAGAAATAATAATGTATACAACTATATTACTACAAACATGTTCTGACTATTTACAAGTGATTTTTTAAAGTCTACGTTAGTAAAATCCTATTTTATTTTAAGGTGGAGGTACTTCCCCAGTTGGACTGCCCTTTGAGCGAATGAACGCTGTGCCCTACCTCTCTTAAAGCCTCTTCGACTATGTTTATGTACTGCATTGTGAGCTTGTCAAGTACAAGTGTATGTTAATACCCAAGTGCTGAATAAATTTCATTATTTCTGGGCCGGGAACCAAACGGCTAATAATTAAGATAAGATAATCGTTTATTTCACCACATAACATAAAACTATAACAATAATAGGTGCGTACAGTTAAATTTACAATATATTTAGCAATCTTTGTGGTGGCTAGCACCTTAGCTAAGTTATTCGGAGATAACTTAGCTAAGGTAAGGATAAGGTAACGTATTAAAGGTGCTAGGCCCAACTTTGTTCATATAGTTCCATCATTATTCATCAATAATTTATAGGGTGAAAGTAATAATATGAACAAAATACAAAAAATAAACTTATATTAGATAATAGATGTTAATAGAAAGCTCTTATATTAGTGTGTGTGTGTGTGTGTTTGTGTGTGTGTGTGTTTGTGCGTTTCTGTGTGTGTGTGTGCGTGGGTGTGTGTTTGTGAGCGCGCGCAATTGAATGAAGTAGATAAATTCATAGACTTTAACATCCAAACTGAAAGAAAATAAAATTGGCATGGCCAAACAAATCATAGTCGTGATAGAGCCTCGCACCCGTCAGATCGTGGAGGCAAATCGGGTTATACCTTATTATGGGCTCCGGCATTGAATTATGACACTTACCCACGTCAGCCTGACGTGTGATAGGGCTGGCTCATATGAATACAAAATGCCCTTGTTTCCTCATATTTTAGACGGCGCCTTCTTTGTTGGGTATTTTGACAGTATGTCGGTATATAATTCCGCTTACTTAGAAAAGCGTTGAGAAACAGATCAGCTTGAGACCTGTATTATCGATCTCATTTACTTAATTATAGACTGACATAGACAAAGCAAGTTCGTCGGTGGACGAGTTGCAGGACATGTTAACAAATACATGACAGCGTGTGATATTGTGATTGGAGGAGAGAAAGTCGAACAGGTTAAAGAGTTTGTATATTTGGGAAATTTCTTTACGAGAGATGGGAAATATGAAAAAGATATTGGTAGAAGAGTAAATGCGGGGAACGGGGGCTCTACCGGCTAAGTCGCCGAATATCGATTTCTTAGATGGCGTTCAAATAAATTAAGGTTAAAAATGACTTAAACAATCGTTAAATCGGCTTCCATGAGCACATGTGACTTCATAAATGGTCCGGAATCGATGGTCAACGTTGAAACCGATTAATGAGTGCCCCCCCCTGTAACTTCTAAATCATGAGAATGATAAAACAAAAAAAAATATATGATGTACGTTACCATGCAAACTAACAACGAAAATTGGTTTGAATGAGATCTAGTAAGTAGTTTTTATTTAATACGTCATAAATCTTAAACCGCAATTTACCTTTCATTTTCACCTTCATGTGCGAGTCCGACCCGCACTTGGCCAGTTTTTTGTTTGGTTTTTCAGTTGTTTTATTTCATTATTTCTTTCTTAATTGAAAAACAGGGAGAGTATGTTTAGCTGTTCTCTTTCAAATTGCTCCCCAAAGCACAATTAGTGAACATGTTCTAATATGAAACTTTATTTCCCACATCCCACGTGACTAAAATAAAAATAAATGGGTGAATAAATAATTTGATATGTTTGAGCGTATGCTAATAGACAACCCTGTAGTTAGAAGTACGGTACGTAATAATGAAAGAGGGTAGGAGGATGGGTCGCTATTGACGACATACGTTCGAGTTTGTTATGATTCGAGAAACAAAAGTAACTCACGATATGAATATCCAAACTTTGTTATAGTCACTTCGTCGTTATGTTATTTGGAACAAAGTGTTATTATATTATAACACGATTATTCTAATTCTGACAAATATGTCTTTGACATGGGCATGGTGTGTAATACGGTCAGCAGCAAAAGTATTGAAGGCTGCGGGTTCCGGGTTTCACCTTGGCACAAGACAATTTTTTTATTATGAACTACATTGTTTTCTATGTATTTTTTGAAAATATATTGACAAAATGAAATGTTTTCAGTATTAGTAATTCAATAAAAATATAATAATAATATCTTAGGACATTATTCACACACGGTCATCTGATCCCAACTAAACAGAGCTTGTACTATGAAAACCAGACGACTGATATATACTATATGTATATACTACTTATTTCAATATATATGATAATTACACCCAGACTCAGGACAAACAGACATGTTCAGACACACAAATATCTGTCCTGGGTGGGAATCGAACCCACGACGGCGTGAAAGGCAAGTATTTACCAACCACACCAATAACCAATTCCGTGTTTCTATTATTTCAGATAAACAGATAATAATATGTACCAATATATTATATGACTAAACATCCACTTTTTACTATCAACATACCACACTGAATAATTAAAACTCTAACGACCATTTCATGCTAAGTTTTACCCGTAACAGTAAAAATTCTATTAAAAATAAACATCTTAATAACACTTAGTTGTTGTACATAATACAGTGTTTAAATGAGGGTGCACAAAATATAGTCAAAAACAAAGTTCAAGGGAGACGAATAAAAAAAAATTAAGTTAGATTTCAAAGTAACGTTAAGAATTTTATTTACTAGCTATGCCCCGCGGTTTAACCCACGATGAAGTAGCTTTGGCGTAAAAGAATAACAAACATATATCCATACATCTATACTCACAAAATTTCGCATTCATAATATTAGTAGGATGTGTACCTACTTCTAGCGGTTTCGCAATGCACGGCGGAATAGCTCGCAGATGGTAGATTTTTCCTACTTACTTGACACTTATCGTCATATTTTGGACAACTCACACAATATCTTTATAAATTTTAGCCTATGTGTTATTCTGATGTATAAGCTATATTATTGCAAAGTTTCAGTGAAATCCATTCAGTAGTTTTAACGTGAAAGAGTAACAAACATCCATCCATCCATCCATACTTACAAACTTTCGCGTTTATAATATTAGCAGGATTAAGATTTCTAATGAATCAGTATATAAGGAAGTTTATGTGACAGCAATTTGTCCATTCAAACGAATAAATTAGACCCCAGGTACGGAAAGGATTTCGCTCAGTTATTCTGCCGTCATTAATTTTATGATAATCCACGTGTATCGTTTTCCATACTTTTTATTCCAAATATCTTTAACTAGCTGAGCCCCGCGGTATTACCCGTGTTAAACTTTATAGATTATAACCTATATGGGTGTCAGCTAACTCCATACCAAATGTTATTGAAACCGCTCCAGCCATTTAGACGTGAAGAAGTAACAAACATACACACTCACAAACTTTCACCTTTATAATATTAGTGTGTTAAAAATCCTGCCATAAATATCAATCATTAGCACGTGTGGCGTAACGGTTAAGACAGTCGCCTCGCCATTTCGTGTTCCGGGAACGATTCCCGCGCCGAACAAATATTTGTGTGACCCATAAATAGTTGTTCTGAGTCTGGATTTAATTTGTGTACGTCAGTTATATGTTTGTACAGTACCCCGCGATACAGGGATTAATATCCCTAGTGTAGTTGTATATTAAAAAAAATTGTCAAACGCACTTTTATCGTAGAATACCAATAAATAAATTAGAATTAGTAAAGATGATGAAGAATAAACAGTACCCCGCGATACAGGGATTAATTTCCCTAGTGTGGGAGTTGTATATTAAAAAAAATGTCAAAGTCATTTTTATCGTAGAATGCCAATAAATAAATTAGAATTAGAAAAGATGATGAAAAATAAACAGTACCCCGCGATACAGGGATTAATTTCCCTAGTGTGGGAGTTGTATATAAAAAAAAATGTCAAAGTCATTTTTATCGTAGAATGCCAATAAATAAATTAGAATTAGAAAAGATGATGAAAAATAAACAGTACCCCGCGATACAGGGATTAATTTCCCTAGCGTGGGAGTTGTATATTAAAAAAAATGTCAAAGTCATTTTTATCGTAGAATGCCAATAAATAAATTAGAATTAGAAAAGATGATGAAAAATAAACAGTACCCCGCGATACAGGGATTAATTTCCCTGGTGTGGGAGTTGTATATTAAAAAAAATGTCAAAGTCATTTTTATCGTAGAATGCCAATAAATAAATTAGAATTAGAAAAGATGATGAAAAATAAACAGTACCCCGCGATACAGGGATTAATTTCCCTAGTGTGGGTGTTGTATATTAAAAAAAATGTCATAGTCATTTTTATCGTAGAATGCCAATAAATAAATTAGAATTAGAAAAGATGATGAAAAATAAACAGTACCCCGCGATACAGGGATTAATTTCCCTAGTGTGGGAGTTGTATATTAAAAAAAAATGTCAAAGTCACTTTTATAGTAGAATGCCAATAAATAAATTAGAATTAGAAAAAATGATGAAGAATAAACAGTACCCCGCGATACAGGGATTAATTTCCCTAGTGTGGGAGTTGTATATTAAAAAACATCGTCAAACTCACTTTTATCGTAGAATGCCAATAAATAAATTAGAATTAGTAAAGACTAAACTTATGAAGACTGTTAGAAAGAGATTGCTATACATTTTATGATTTATCATCAAACGTATAATATTGCACGAGGTTCAATTATCTTCAAGTGCAAACCCATTTTCATTATAAGTGCACTTATAAAATTTATTACATTATGAGTAGGAAAGTACTCGGTGACTGCAAATAGCTTTCTAGCAATAAATTAAAAAAAGAGCCAAGTAAGACTCAGATATAAAAAAAAAGATAGACTAATAAATGTATAGAAACGGCTAAAAGTTTAAGAGAATATTCATTGTAAAATAAATCGCGATTATACTAGAAATTGCAATAATTATAGGAATCAGTAAAACAGCTAACTTGATAGGGCACTTTCTTTTCTATCATTGTCATGATCTGATGGGATGACACATGGCACGATCGGAAAGAGGTCAGACTGATGGCTTTACGTGCAGCTTGGGGATCACGTAATGCCATCGGGGCTGTAATACCACTAACTCCCAGACTTCGGGTTGATACTGAGAAATTTTCTTACAAGAAAATCCCCAATTTGGTTTTTAGCCAGACCCCTTACTTACTTATGCATGGGCAATGGTAACCCTAGTGTCAGAGTTGTTCAAACCGCCTAGTAGGCCTCTAAAATATTTTAACGACTGTTGTCTAATGACTAAAACCGGGACCGATAGCTTAACGTGCCCTCCGAAGCACGGAGACGCTCAGCGATTAAACTACTTTGGCAGTTACCCATCTATGTAATGACCGCGAGCCTAATTGCTTAACCTCGCCAATCACTTACGGACCGATAAGATCATCAGGAGCTCTTCCGGCTAAGTCACCGAACATCGATTTCTTAAATGGCGTTCAAATAAATAAAGGTCAGAAATGGCTTCCATGAGCACATGTGACGTCATAAATGGTCCGGAATCGATTGTCAACGTTGAAGCCGATTTAACTATTGATTACGTCATTTTTAACCTTTATTTATTTGAACACCATTCACGAAAACAATGTTCGGAGACTTAGCCGGTAGAACCCCTGGACCGCAGATCGCCATAGTAGACAATCAACCACTCAAAGTAAAGTGCAGGAAGAGTAACTTTACAAATTACGATAATTAATGACGATTGACAACCTTCTTAAATGGTCAAACTGACACAATACCTTTTAATTCATTACCTTTCTAAATTGATTGACGGCGATTACTTCCAGTCAATCAGAGATAATCTTAAGCGAGGTGAATCTTGATGAGGCTACGAAGTAGGAATGTTGTTAAATTTGACAGGCCAGTAGGTCGAGTGGTTAATGATCCTGACAGCTTAGCAAGAGGTGGTGGATTCGATCCCCCTCCAGCGGAGCGAGCGCTCCGTTATCGCACCGAGTCGCGTCAAGGTCACGGTTCGTTAACGGCTGAGCGGAATATTCCACTGTTAAATAGTGGTTTGTTTTTGTTTATTACGTATCAAACATTGTAAAATGTGACTGTTAATGAACAATATGTGAAATAAAACGGACAAATACAGTGAAAGCAACTCTCCAACAATGGAGACGGACTTATTAGTTAATAGTAACAAAATAACTCAATTGGATCACCAAGTAACATATGAAAAAGTGAGTGAAATCTCAACAAATGAAGATACAACATTTACTGTGCAGTGTAATCAGTGTAATTATAAGAACTATATTAAAAACTTTTTAGAATGGACAAATGAACAGTCTAAAATAAAAACAATTAAGTGCAAAAAATGCACCAGAACAAGTGTAATCAAAATTTGCACATTCGTGGACCATCGTCACACGAACGGCAAATTTATGGCCGACATTTACTACAAAATCTATTCGTGCGCAAATACGGTAGTAAGAAGTGTTTTTCATAATTGTATCGAATGCCAAAAACAAAGAAATATCAAAGCGATACCTCAAACTGAGTTCACGGCTCAAGAGGAATACGTATGTAATTGCTTAAAAATAAACACAGTTCAAATAAAACCAAGTGAACAAAATTTGAAAGCGATGAAAAATACTGAGAAACATGTCAAGGCTTCTAGACCAACGCACGTGACTACATCAGTACCGGCTCAAAACCGATTTGAGCAGCTTCTAACCAGCTCGAATCACGAACAAACGAGGACGATATTGCTGTCTCGCGCTAATTCCACATAATCGGTAAGCGATCACTCATTGACGAGAATGCGCAGTGACTCTTTGAAACGCTCAAACCCTTATGAAGGAGAAGGTATATCTAAAGCGAAAAAAGTAACAAGGCAACGGGAAACACCCAAAGGTTCACCTAAAATGTTTATACCGGCGGTGCTAAATAAACCAACAAGAAATAGCACACACGTACCACCAATATTAATCACAGATACGAGATACAAGTATAAAAATAATAAGGATGAGAAAAAGATGCTAAGCGACGCTCTCATGAGAGACTTAACAAAGTTAATGGATAAACATCATGCACGCATAATTAGAAATGAGAGAAGTAAAAATATTCTCATTACTCTCACCGACCTAGAGAAAAGAAGCAAGGCAATCGAAGATATCAAAGGCTTTAAGCCAGATCTCGTGTTCATAGCGCCAAAACCAAAGGCGGAACAAATAAAAACCACTAAAGTCATCATAAGAAACATGGCACACGATTATTCTGTTGAAGAACAAAAAGACGAGATGGAAAAGTGCATAGGCATTCGCCCTCTTAATATGAAAAAGATAACGAGCGATGTTCAGCTGTGCATATTCAGTGGCGACTTTTCATACCATGAGATCGCTGAACGAATGAAAATCGCCACAGAGACATTCTACTGTGCTCACAAACTTAGGCCTGAAAAATACCAAGCAGGGCCAGATAGAGTACTTCAATGCAAAAACTGTTTTAAATTCAACCACGCAACAAGTGCATGTCATGCACCGAAAAGAGAACCGACCATACTAATAAAAAATAATCAGGATGAATCGGTAAAAGTCTGCTCGAACTGTAAGGATGTGCAACCGGAGCAACACACTGCAACGCAGAGTAAATGCCCGCTATTTAGAAAGGCAATCGAGAGACAAAAGAAAATTGCTGAGGGAACGAAAGAGGGACCACCTTTATCTGCATCAGTGCCACAACAAGAAACAAACAGAAAATCGAGATCTAAAGTACGAAAGTCGACGATACAAAAAGGCACATCATACGTACAGGCAACGAAAGGTCAAATAAGTAACGATAGTGGAAATGAACTCAATCAGCCACGTTTACTTACCAGGGAAGAAAAGGTTTCTTTATTTGATAAAACCATGGAAAAGTTTATCTCCCTCATTAAAGAACTCAGGAATGTTCTACTCGACTAAAGGCAATAAAAAACACATAAAAACATTAACGTGCAGGGTATTAGACACAAGTTTAATGAAATCAAACAATTGATACAGAAATACCACATAGATATTGCCATCATCAACGAGGCTAAAATTAATCTGGCAAATCAAAAATTCAACATCCCAAATTATGACAAGATATATGAGCAGAAAGCCAATCACCTAGGTACTATAATATACATTAAAAGAGGTCTGAGATGGACTCAAAAGAAACTCATTGACTCGTTCAGTGACGACGAGAGAAAAATTGAAGGATGTAGTATTCGAGTTTTCACCAATCGTGTAACTGGAGAACATATCACGATAAAAGGCATCTACGTACCTATACAGAACCAAAGCGAACTATCTGATGAATTCGAGCAACTGCTTAGAGAGGAGAGTGCCTTAGTCATAGGGGACATGAACCTGAGAACGCAATTACTTGGCCATTCAGTCGATAGAGGTCTCGGAATCATATTACGAGAAATACACAAAAATGGAGACTGTAGAATTATACATTCTGGTCAACCATCCAGACCCATCAGCATTGGCAACAAAAACATACTTGACATAGCAATCACGACATACGACCACTCAGACTTGGATATAAAATCATGCAAACAGGTAGAATCCATAGCGTCCGATCACATGCCATGGATAACCACGATCAACCTGGAAACCGATTATGAGATTAAACTCAGCCGCAATATGAAGGAACTTAAATCCAGTAAGGAAAAGCGGAACAAGTTTGAACAATCTCTAGCTACAAAAATAGATTCAAAAATGAAAATTGATACGGACATGGATTGTGACAATATGATCATAAACTTGGAAAATGCCATAATATCTACGCTGGACGAATTCGCTCCACTTAAACATACCTGCAATAGGGAAAATCTGCCAGAAGACATTCAAAAGTTAATAGAAGAACGAAATAAAGCAAAGATCATCTCATGGCAACAAAGATTCACAAGCAGATATAATAAATTGAAAAGGAAGTACAACAGATTGAAACGCTGTTTGGCTCAAAGAATGAACGACTACAAAGAAGAAACTTGGAAAAAATTTTTAGAAAATCAAAATGACTGTAGAAGCAAAATGTGGAACATACAGAGATCCATGAAAAAGCCACCTCAAAGGCTCCCTTACATCGAAAATTGCAACACAGAATTGGAGATTATTGACCAGCTAGTTAACACGGCCATTGTTCACGCATCCGATATCTCGTATGAAGACGGAAATACGGAGGTATACACACCATTTCAACCATTAGACGCTACATCACATGGGGAATTAAAAATAGCTCTTCGAAAATTTAAAAATCAGAAAGCTCCTGGCTCTGACGGAATAAGAGCGGATGTTCTAAAAATGGGAGGTGACACAATGATAGCCATGTTCAAACGGATAATGGACTATATTATTACTACAGGGTACTTTCCAAAAAGATGGAAAGAATGCACATGCATCTTTTTGCACAAACCAGGAAAAGACTATACCCAACTCAAGTCATACAGACCTATCAGTTTGCTCAACATTATGGGCAAATGGGCTGAACGTATCATCATGTCGAGAATAAACACTGAAAGTAACGAATTGATCCCCGAACACCAACACGGGTTCGTTCGTCAAAGAGGCACAGCGACACAAATTTTGAGGACTGGTAAATACATCACCGATGCTCTTGTGAAAGGACACAGCGTGGCCATGATATCAACAGACCTCAGTAAAGCATTTGACTCTATAAATCATAAAGGCCTAATACAGAAATTGTATGAAGCTGGAGCGCGTAATAATATAATAAAGACAATAGAAAATTATTTGTCTAACAGGACAACTCAGGGCAGATTTAGAACAACAACAGGAACAAAGAAAAGAGTCCCGCACGGTGTTCCCCAAGGCTCGATCCTCGGGCCCGTACTTTTCAATTTATTTGTTGCTGACATACCAAAGGAACGAATAGCAGGTCAGATGCTCTCCCAATACGCGGATGATTTATGCATTCTCAATGCAGCTGAGAAACCAGACCACGCCACTAGGCGTGCTGAATGGGCAGCAGAGGAAATCCTTGATTACTACAAAAGGTGGGACCTACAATGTAATGTGGATAAAACGGAGTGTATCATGTTTTCTCACAAAAGACCTAGGTTGCGAAATCCAAAGAGCGGATACAAAAACTATATCCAATTGAAAAATGAACGCATTGAATATAAAACCGAAGTAAAATATCTCGGTGTCGTATTGGACAAGAGACTCTCAATGAACAAACACACAAAGGCAACAGTAGAACAGTCAAAACGAATAAGAGGCGTCCTAAACCCAATCATAGGATACCGATCGAAAGTTAACATAGAAACAAAATTACTCATTGTAAAAGCATGTCTCTTGCCAGTACTGGATTATGGAGTCATACAACTTCTCCCGAGATACAGCAAAAGCAACCTTACAAAGCTTGAAAGACAATACAAAATAGCAATAAAAGCTGCAGGTGCTTTCCCACGACGCACAGATACAAAAACGCTCTGGGAAATGCTTGGACAAGACCCATGGCATCTTAGAGCCCATGATTTGCATCGCGATATGATCGAAAAGCTCGCATCACTGACGATCAGCGGTCTCGAAAGCCCCGGACCTGCGTACACAAAATACGGACACTTCAATCCGCTTCTCCCCTTAACTAGAATTGGCGAAATCGAATATTTAGATAAATCGGAGAGAGGCAAACCGCTCCACAAGAGGCTGGCCCTCCCCCGGCAGCCTAGGCTTTGAATTGTAAAGTTACTCTTAGTAATTAAGTAAGTTCAGGTCTGGACTTCAATCTACAACTTCTCACACTTTTTTTATATAAAATAATTGTGTGAAAAGAATTGAAAAAGCAGGCTGCAAAAAATCCCTCCCCGGACAAAATGCGCCAAAGAACGAAATGCCCTTGTAAAAATAAAATTTATAAATGACATGTAAAATAACAACAAGTTAACTAATGAAATAAAACATATTCTATTCTATTCTATTCGATCCCCCTCCATGACAAATCTTTGTGCAATTAGTATGAGAATATGTATGTATTTAGAACATTTTTGACTGCACGTGTGGCGCAGCGGCTAAGACAGTCGCTTCGCCGCTCCGTGTCGCGGGTTCGAGTCCCGCGCCGTACAACTATTTGTGTGACCCATAAATAGTTGTTCTGAGTCTGGATGTAATTTGTGTCCGTCTATTATATGTTTGTAAAGTAGCCCGCGACAGAAGGATTAATTTACGGAATGCGGGCGTTCTATTAAAAAAAAAGAATTACGTACTTATGTTTATTTAGCCAGTAGGTATATATACAACACTAATAGTTAGATGTACTGCGTATCATGCGATAGACTTTTTAATAATAATAATATATCTAATAATATCTAGGGATAATGTCACACAGATCATCCTAGCCCCAAACTAAGCAAAGCTTGTACTATGGGTAGCAGGCGCGATATACATAATTATATAGATAGATAAATACTTAAATACATGGAAAACATCCATGACTCAGAAACAAATATTCGTGCTTATTACACAAATATCTGCACTTACCGGGATTCGAACCCAGGACCACCAGCTTCGTAGGCAGGAGCACTACCAACTAGGCTACGGTGACCACGGTGATTTTAAACGAAACTTGGGTTTGAGAGCCATATTCGCGCCCACAACAAAAAATCATAGTAGGGTTCGCCATCGACGGACACGTCGCGGAGGACATCAAATCAAATCATACAGGCTCTGTCTTGTTTGGAATCTGATGGCAGTGTGTTAGTTGACCAAAGATATTCATTTATAAAAAAAGTATAAAAAACACTCATTTTGGGTACAGTCGCTAATACGTGTCTTCTGACCCACTAAATGTTAAACGAGTTTGAACCTTCTCCATTAACCGTAGGTAAGCGACACATACGACCTTAATGAACTAGAATGACTGATTCAAGATAAACAAATACCTAAGTTATGCCAATTTGATCTTTAATACGTTACATTAGGGTACTAAAACATTTTAATATGGTTTAAGGTTCAAATCATGCATCACTTAATAATTTCATTTAATTTAAAACTTTTCTGCAATTTTTACTGAGATTTTGTATTTTTAGTACTTTAATATATTATATTAAAATAATATACTAAGTTACATAACTATATCAATTATTTTATATTCAAATGTCATTTGAACTGAAAAGTGCATATTCACACGTTGTTGCTATTTGACAATTAAGTATTTAAAAGATTTTTTATTTATATTATTACTAGCTGTGCCTGAGAATTTTGTCTTTACAGAAAAATCCCAGAACAACGTTTTTGCCCGACCTAGTATTTGAAGCCAGGACCTCATTAGCTGTGGTCGAATTCGCTACAGCTAGACCAACGAGATTTTTATTACAAAATTTGCGTAGTTATATATATTTCAGAGTGACCAACCTTACCTAGACATGACAGTTTCACTCGCATTCTATCAACATCCATTTCTTAGCAGAATTAGAGTGCTCTAATTGACTTACGGTCCCATACCTGCGGTCTCGCTTACATTCAGGACAGAATGTTGTCTAATTGGTACAGAGCTCTGGGGTCCTTTAAAGGGTTATAGTATGTAAAGCTCTGAAGGTTTAATAACGTATACTTAGATTTGGTAGGTACCCTGTGTAGGGACGGTCCATCGTGGCTCCTGAGGTCTGTTGCGAATAATTTGTGACTCTTTGAAGTTAAAATATGTAACTTGAATGTATTCCCTAAATGATTGTTGGACCTTAGTAAAAAGTGTATGTGTGTGTGTCTAGGTCTACAAGGCATTCTGCCGCTTGCAAATACCACCTTATCTTCCCAGGGTGCGTGTCCCGACACGGCGCACAATGGGGGTCACCGGATCAGCATACTCGCGTTCCCGGGGCTCCCCCAAAAGGCGACAGAAGAAGTCCACGGCAGGTTAGGTTTAGTCGGTGCAAGTCCGACATAACCACCCACAGACACATTTTGCGGGTGGCATGTGTAGGCATTCCCGCTGCCTTATCAAAAAAAGGACCACCGCTCTCACCGGTCCATAAGCGATCGGCGAGGTTAAGCAACTAGGCTCGAGGTCAGTCCATAGATGGGTGACCGAATACCACTTCGGAGGGCACGTTAAGCTGTCGATCCTGGTTGTAGTCATTAGACAACAGTCGTTAAGCCACGTCAGGTGCCTACTGGGCGGCTTGAGCACCTCTGACACTAGCTACCACTACCCATACGATACGCAAGCAAGCAAGTAAGCATCTGCAGTTAAACGCTACGTAGGTATAAAATTGTGCAGCAGTCAATATTTTTATATAGTTGCCATACGTTGATATTTATTTAGCCATACCTAGGTAACCTAGTTGTCAAGTTTCTTTTAACGGCTTTAAGTTATGGTTTAGCAGCAATAGTAGACGACATTTAATGAGCTTAATTTGCCTATGGAACTGAGCATATACATGCTAAATATACCTACAAAAAGCTATAAACTCACTATACACAAATATTTTAATATACCTATCATAAATTAGTTTTCTCATTTTCTTTCAGTTTCATGAGTAAAATACGCTGCATACTCGGTTGGTTAAAAATAAAATAAAATAAAAAAGGTGTTTATTCACGTTACATAGATATTTAGGTGTACGGATTGTATGAAAACATTTATAAAATTTATTTTACAATTGCAATTATAATATATTTATTTAGCTAGCTTGTATTAAGTTCTTGTCAAAGAGATTATGTTTAAGTTTAATTATCGAAATTTATTGTTTTAGCTTTATTTGTACTTACTACATATTCACTCAATGGTTCTGTCTATATTAAGGTATTATTATTAAGGCGGACCTTGTGTTTATAACGACGGTCGCGATTTAATGCTACCACCGGATTCAAGGTTGGCTAGGTTATTTGAATATCTCTAACCCTAGGGTAGCCACTGCCAACAAAATACAGGAATAGCAATGCTCACCTACTACCCAAACTGAACTAACAAGGTATTCGTTACACGAAAAACAGAAAGTTGCAAAATGAATAAAAGAAGTAAAAAAATTAAAAGAACTACTGCATGGCCGGAGGCGACGAAGTAAAGCTATTAGCGATACGACTCGACGCTACGTGATGCAACGCAAACGGTCTGTCCGTGCCATCAATTAGTACCTATCACTATACAATTTACTATTGTCTGTACTTTTTTTTTATTAGTGAAGCGCAGTGGTAGTCAAGCTAAGTGTCGTAAAAACCGGTCAAGTGCGAGTCGGACTCGCGCCCGAAGGGTTCCGTACCATTATTTTATAATAATAATAATTTATAATATATAGGGACAATGTCACACAGATCATGCTAGGCTAAGCAAAGCTTGTACTATGGGTACCAGGCGACGATATACATACTAATATAGATAAATAAATACTTAAATACATAGAAAACATCCATGACTCAGAAACAAATATTCGTGCTCATCACATATCATATTTGCACTTACCGGGATTTGAACCCAGGACCACCAGATTCGTAGGCAGGAGCACTACTAACTAGGCTACGGTGACCGTTATCTATAAAAACGAGCAAAAAATTCGTGTTTGTTGTATGGGATTCCCCTTAAATATTTATTCCAATTTGTTTTTTATTTGTTGTTATAGCGGCAACAGAATTAAATCATCTGTGAAAATTTTAACAGTCTAACTAGCACGGTTCATGAGATACAGCCTGAGAGACAGCGAAGTCTTACTAATAGGGTCCCGTTTTACCCTTTGGGTAAGGAACCTTAAAAACTACTAATAGTGGTGCAGCAAGCCAGTTAACGAAGAAATCTGTACCCAATAATTTAAGCGTCATAAGCTCAAAAATGGATATTACTAAGATTTCTACAGTACAACAATTTAAATAAGATGCCAACAGGTAGTTGAGCGGTTCACAGGTGGCAGTAAATGTCATTATTTACACTGCACACTTTAAGATATTGTGCTGCTTTTCAAGCGGAATGGAAAGTAAACAAAACGTGTTAAAGGTTACGTTACGGTGACGTGCAAAGAGTATTTCATGAATATCACATTATTACGTCACGTTTTTAGCCGTGTTTGTTTTCAATTTAAACCAGCTAACGTGTGTAAAACCCTTCGTAACTATACAAGGTGAAATATAAATAAGGATATGTGCCTCACTCAAGGAGCTTAATTTACTGTGAACTGAACGATATATAAGTATATTAATTTGCATAATAACTATTAATATATAAGACATTAAACCATTTCCAACTTTAATTTTTTGATTACCGATGGAAAAACAAATATTATATTTTTTCCATCGAGGCATGACTTTCTTTACTATACAAAAAATGGATGATATATTTAACTTTATATTAAAAAAATCGTTGTTCCCAAAACTCGTATTAAACTCTTCTCTTTGATAGAAAGGAACACAATTTGTCTTCTAAAAAGTGACTGCACGTATGGTGCAGCGGTTAATATAGGCCTCGCTACTTCGTGTGACTCATAAGTAGTTATCCAGAGTCTGGGTATGCTTCGTGTTGTAATGGAGTACTCCGGGCTATAGGGATTCATTCCCTATTGTAGGCGTTGTCTTTTTTTCAAGGCATAGTTAAATATAATCTTGAAAAAACCGACCAAGTGCACTTGGTCGGGGTCGTATACTAAGGGTTTCGTACAATTGAGACATAATTTTTATTTGACTTTTCATTTACGGTGCTTTCCGGTTTATATAATTCAGCATGCTGACAGACAGACAAACGGACGGCTAGTGGACAGACAAAGGGTTCCGTAATGTATCCTTTCGGTACAGAATACTAAGAAGTTGGAATTGCTATTTTAAATTAAACGACAGCGATCATGACTATGCCCGTATTATATGTTGTTCTGCTATTTGAACCTGTTTTTAACAAGATATATTGGTTTTCTTTTCACTCAATTGTGACCCGTACATTTTAGTTTATACAATTGGAATTAGCATGAATCGATAATTTCGGCTAAACTCTTAAAAATATAATAACTCTGCAATAAGGTAACCATAATTTAAGTAGCTAATATTATCGTTGTTTGTTTCAGGTAAGCGTTGGTGCTGAAAGTGTTGTCACTTTACAGAAGAACGGAGGATAAAACGTGGTATTAATAAATCTATAAAAATTATTATATTAAAAATATTATATAAGTACTAGAATATATAATATCAACTAAATTTATGACTAACTTATGTAGTTACTGGGCGGCCAAAAAATCCTCCTTGGTAAAATTTATCAAAAATGTAAACAATAGACAAAACGTTTACTTTTAAGTAATGAATTATGCTACAATTTGTCTTACAACTATGTTGATTCATAGCAAATTGTAGCCCAATCGATTAGCCCTTTTTAAATATCTTAACTTATAAAATGTCGTGCTAACACTGTTGCATATTTTGGATGAAAAGGAAACACTTTTAGCGTGTCCCGTGATGTATTATAGTGAAATTACCAACAAAAAATTTTGAAACTTACTTTTAATTAGGTTTCTAAATTTTTGTTGGTAACCTCACAATTGAATACGTAAATTAATCAGTATGGCCGCATACGAGTCGAACATGAACACGAATATTTTTCGCGTTAAAGTAATGCTGACGTGACACAGACAATTTAAAATTTTCTACCAAATTCGAAACCGATGACAAATTAATAATATACATACCGTAGACGATACATACACAATAATATTGGCAAAGAGTTCTATTTTCAAAATTGGAATTTACTTTTTTATTATTTCATTTGCAAGTGGCCAGTTCTAAAAACTATCAGTGTCGCTTAAGTACACTGACACCTTCGGACGTCCAAAATACTTGAAGGATAGCGTAAGCTGCGGTGGAGCTATCTGAGGGCGTTTTAACATCGGTATTTACCGTAGCAAATTAAATTAAAATTCAAAACTAATTTATTCCGGAAAATATCTACATTTACATATGTTCAATAGTATTTTTTTTACCTCTAGTAGAAGTCAGAAAACATAGTTAAAATAAAATATTTTTTTTTCAAACAAAAGATGCATATTTTTTGTGTTAATCTTAAGAAAATATTATTTATGTTAACGCGTTGGCTTAGAACAACTCAATCTCAAGCAGACTTACGTCACCAAAATAATCAGAAATTTTGTAATATATTGTAATTTTGTAATATATATATAATTTTGTATATTAGGGTGGGCGCAACATTCAAGGAAGGAGCCGGGAAGCTTACCGATGCCTTTCTCCTCCTAATCTCCGTATAAATTAGAAGCCGTAGCCACTAGTGAGCCACCCTGGTCAGCCTAACTGGTCCTCGCCCCACGGCGTCTTATCCGGTTTGGCTAGACCGCCGGCAAAGGGGGGAACAGGAGGCAGTTCACACAAGTACCAGAGGACACGGCGACAGCTATGACCAACCTATGAAGACCTTTCATAACCATTTTGATACTGAACCCTAAAAATCGGAATAACATTGTTTCCCATAGCGGGCTCTCCAAAATGAACAAAGTCATTGTCAAATGACTAATATATTCCAATAAATATATTCCTGAAACAGAAACTACACTTCCTGTACATGGTCGGTACACAAAGTGCAGGAAATTGCGCGCTGGTACAACAGCTGCATTGGAGTGTGACTAAAAACGTTCAGACGTTTAGTGAGAGTGATATTGAAATTGCGTTGTAATGTGACATATACGTTTGTTGTTTACTTATCAAATATACCTAGCTAATATCCTGTTTATTATTTTGTAACTTGAAGTTTGTAACAGTTAGGCTCTAGTTTCTCTGCTTCACCAGACGTGAGAGGCGATCGTGGGCTCAAGCAACATTCATGTTACATAAACTTACCACTGCCAATTAGGCCAATTATGTACAGACGCCAGCACATCCAGCTACCCCAATTTGTCAAATTTCTTTAAAGATTTTAAACGATATCACACAAGCAAAAGGTTCACTTTTAATTGGGAAAATTTGACAGCTTGGGGTAGCTTGATGTGCTGGCGTCTGTACATTTGAAACGAACCCAAAGCTTATTAATAAAATGAAGATATATATCCTCGAAATACTAGACGGGGAAAACGACTAATCTTGGATGAAGTTCCAAGAACTACCATATTTTTAAAAAAAGTTTCTCAACGTGCTTAAAAGTTTTGAACAGGCTCCCATCAAACATTTTTGTTTTTATTTTGACTGCACGTGTGGTGCATTGCTTACTTAAGACAGTCACCTTGCCACTTTGCGTCACGGGTTCGAATCCCGCGCCGGACTACTATTTGCTTGGCCCATAAATAGTTTTTCTGAGTCTGGATGTAATTTGTGTCCGTCTATTATATGTTTCTTTACCCCACGACTCGGGCAAAGATTCATTAGTGCAGGCATTGTCTTAAAAAAAAAACAATAACAATCTACCCAGTTTCCCTCTTTCATCGTTTATTTTACTCCATACCAGGTTGTCTGAAGAAAACACAAAATACTAGTGTTTTTTATATTTTAAAAACAAGTATTAAACGGACTAGTATTTTAAAATTTACACTAGAGAACTGTTAGAAATTTTTGCCTATTTATTACATTTGTTCATCAAATGTAATAAATAGGCAATAAAATGTCAGTAAACGAAGCGAAAGAGGTGTGCAAGGATCATGACAACTGGAAGTCCGTTGTCTCTGCCTACCCCTCTGGGAGACAGGCGTGAGTCTATGTATGTATGTATGTTCATCAAATTCTTAACGTCCATACGTCATACTCTAAGATCAAATAACATGTTGACAAAATTCGCGATTGAATTGAAAATTAAATGAAAAGAAAATAAAAAAAGAGGAACGCTGATAGCATTTTTTTTTTTTTACTTTTATTAAAATTTCTATAAAGCACGTTAAAAATGTATCGGGCAAAAAGCAAAACGTAAATATATTGTTTCTATCTTGCGTTTCATGCGTAAAACAGAACGTCTAACATATCAAGCATAGGTGGGTAGTTAAAAAAATATACTCCAAGAGCAATTCCGTGCGATTATTACTTTCTGAAATAGCGTCCATAATCAAAAATAAGTGAATAAATAAAGATACATATCAATATTATAATAATATTAATTAATAAACTAACAATCTTAACACAATAATTTGGAAATGTGTGTTAATATTACTAAAATGATACAATTTTGGAGCCAGTGATATTATTTTATGAAATGTTAAGTAAACATGAAACCATCAATTGAGGTAAGTACCTTTTTCAATGAGTATATTTTTTTTAGATATAGTTATATTTTTTAATAAAACAACTTTTTTCTGTTATGATAGTTACCTAAAGGTTTACCATAGCGAAGGGGATAAGCAGAATCATTACGGCCTTGAATTATGCCAACACAATATGAATTTGATTTCATACAGGGGAAATATTGATCAGTTCGCTCGATTTAAAATGCTGTTGAGGAGCCGCAATAGCCGTTACCTACAATTATTTAATAAGCGACTGCCATCCTTCCTTGTCATCCATAGGGAATTACTGACCACGATGGTTAGACCAGGTGTCAGATACGATTATGCTTGTGATACATATATACATCCATAGACTCACGCCTGTACCAGAGGGGTAGGCAGAGACAACGGACTTCCATTTGTCACGATCCTTGCATACCTCTTTCGCTTCGTTTACTGACATTATCACATTATTATGTATCACATGCTTGTGATTACCTGTATAAATTGTTAAAAATGTATTCATCAATCGGGACTGACCACTTAACGTGCTTTCTGAGGCTGAGGGTACAGAGGGTAGTCACTCCATTGAGTGACTACCCTCTGTACCCTCTGCCGGGACTCTGTTAATTTCGGGGTCTAGTTCATTAACTAGACCCCGAAATTAACAGAGTCCCGGCCGTATGACTAACACCACTCGGACATATGGGTAGTAATACTACTTACTACTAATATTATAAATGCAAAAGGTTGTGAGTATGGATGTATAGATGTATGGATATTTGTTACTCTTTCATACAAAAAGTATCTTACGGATTTTGATGAAAATTTGTAGTAATATAGCTTATATTATATCAGAATAGCGGGTGAAACCGCGGAGCACAGCTAGCAAGTAAATAAATAAATACCAAATCTGTCTGCTCGTTCTAATAATTATTAGGGGAGTGGATTTTAGTGGCGTATTATTTGTAAAAGACATGTTTTACAAGTAATTCACCGGTAAAATTAAGAACTTCTAGGGCAGGTTGGCTTATATGCTAGAAACTTGCCTTTCACGCCGCAGGTCGTGGGTTCGATTCCCATCCAGAACATATATTTGTGTGCATGAATGATGTTGACAATAATAATTGTGTAGGGATGAATTATCTATAAAAGTATCATATGTATTTACAAAACATAAGTAGTGTATCAGTTATCTGGTTTCCATAGTACAAGATCTGCTTAGTTGGGATCGGGCGGCCGTGTGTCAATAATGTCCCAGATAGTATTATATAATTATTATTTTAAATTGAGCCCCTTAATAGGTAAGGTCTGTAGCCCTTAGGTCTTGGGACTGAGTAGGTACCTATCATTTATAATAATTATTATCTTTTATAATAATTATTATGTGTAATGACTTGTTATGTATGTTATGTTATGTTAATTAATTAAATTATTTTGTAAATGATCAAATACAATCTAAATTGTTATTGAATAAATGAATATGAATATATGAATATATCTACGACACGCCATCCTATGGGTATTACGTCGAACGTTTATTTATTTATTCGTATGGCCCGTGGTTATCCTAGTGCCTAAGTGGTTCAAGCCACTCAGTAGGCCTTAGACATGGCGTAAAGACTGTTGTCGCCCGTAAAGTCAGTTGAAGAATCACATTTACTAATAGTCATAGCGTTAAGGCACTCATAGCTAGGTGCCCTTAACGGTCCGTAAGTGATCTTCGAAGTTAAGCAACTATGATCGGGGTCAATCCATAGATGGGTGACCGCAAAAGTAGGTTAATTCGTGACCGCCACCGTGCTTCGAAGGCCACGTTAAGTTGTAGTCATTAGACAACAGTCGTGAAGCCATGTCAACAATTCTGATACTAAGGTAACTACTGCCCATACCATAAGTAAGTAAGCTTTGTTTTAAAATATAACTTCGATTCAAACGATGAGAAAAAATGCATATTGTAATACTTAAACTAATTTTAATATATGTTCGAGATTGATTAATAGCGAAACAAGGAAGTTACTTCCTGGACAAAAGCAAGCAATAAACTTTTTGTTCGAATAAAAAGCAATTTTGTTCAATCAATGATTGTTTACATTTTTAAAGTTAAATGTGTTTTTGTTAAAGACGGGCTTCGGCACAGCCAGTTGCAAATAATATTTTCAATCGTTATGATTTTGTTTATACAACGTAGTCGGTTAACAAACAAGTGGCCTTCCTCATTAAAAATGGTTATTGTAGCCTAGGTATTCGTATTCTGTAAAGGTACTTATTCCTATTCTGTTTACAGAAACGACAAGTAAAATAAAAACCGGTCAAGTGCGAGTCGGACTCGCCCATGAAGGGTTCCGTAGATGCAAGTATTTCAGTTGATTAAATGAAAGGTCAATTGCGGTTTACGATTATTGACGTATTAAAAATAAGTACTTACTAGATCTCGTTCAAACCAATTTTCGTTGTTAGTTTGCATGGTCATGTACATCATTTATTTTTTTCGATTTTTCATTCTCTTATTTTAGAAGTCACAGTTACCCTCGTTTTACCACTTTGGGAGTGTTTAGAAAATAAATATATTAGAAACTTCAATACCATTTTGAAAGACCTATCCATTGATACCTACCCCACATGTATGGGTAAGATGAAAAAAAAATTTGAGTTTCAGTTCTATGTATGGGGAACCCCCAAAATTATATACAGAATACATCTACGTACCAAGTTTCAACAGTACAGCTCTTATAGTTCCGTAAAAAATGGCTGTGACGTACAGACGGACAGACAGACAGACATGACGAATCTATAAAGGTTCCGTTTTTTGCCATTGGGCTACGGAACCCTAAAAATGCTACAATCTGCTTATAAAGCGTAAATAACGATGTGCAATATTATATTAATTTACTGTACATTAAGCAAGTTCGATACTTTCACTATTCCACCGGACAATACAGTTGAGTTGGCCTGTATCCCATTATTTACACAGGGCCATCTGATACCAAACTAAGCAGACATGGTACTATGGAAACCGGATAACTGACATACTACATATACTACTTCTCGTTAGTTAATACATACTTATATAGACAATTACATCCAGACTCAGAACAAACAGACATGTTCATGCACACAAATATCTGTCCTGGGTGGGAACCGAACTCACGACCTCCGGCGTGAAAAGCAAGTATTTGCCAACCACGTCAACAGACTAATAGCTGAACGTTACCGATAAATATACTGATGTAGCTAAATGGCATGGCATCAATATGTGTAATAATGTGTACGAAAGATAATAAATAAATATTGACACCCTCGCAGTATTCACCGTAGCTTAATTGTTAAAGAATTGTTGGATTAATTTATTATTATTATTAATCGGTACGCAAAATTAATATAATTACTTTAATATCTAATGTAAGTTATTTCGTTAATTATCAGTTTAATCAAGCTGGGAATTCTTAACTCATCGAGTGCTCGAGTGAGTGTCGTGGAGGACTGAAACACGTGTTGGGTATCATACTGGTGCATGTAATTTATATATTAATTTATTTGGTTATTAACAATTTTTTACACAAATACTATAAAACGTTTACGTTGGCGAAAGGCTTGCTTAAATGTAACAATAAGTTACTGGTTAACACCGTTTGTACGCACAACTACATATCAAGCTATGCTTTTCCAATATAAATTGACATATGGAACGTACGGAAATCTTATACAACGCGAGGTCAGCTTATATTGGAAACCTAACCTACTTTTCTGGCAGCAATTCATAAGTGAAATCAATGCGAAATGATACGTTGTTAAATATTAGTTTGGGAAATGAAACTAGGCTGATAAGTTTTTTGTAGTAAGCTTAAGTAAAATTTGAACAACAATATTTTACTCAAAGGACAGTACCTACACCGTATTTTATAAATACCAATCTACATATATACAAAAAGTTCTGTATATTTAATTTATTTATTTAACTTTTATCATCATTGAATGCCCATCAGTTCGTAATTAGGTTGTGGTTTCTAGTGTGCCTAGATATCTGTTAGTGGTGCTAATTGCCTTGTTGAATTGATTGCTAACAATTAGCCTGACTCTAATACGAGACCGATATGTGGAGGATATTGTCTATAATTTCTGATTCTATACAGGTGTTTCGGTAAATACATACTTAATTGATTTGATTTGTTGGGAATTGTTCATGCGACAACAAAAACTAGAGTAATACCTAATGATAATCAAAAACGTGGTAGGCGCAGCGGCTAAGACAGTCCCCTGTTCGAGGTCGCGGGTTCTAGTTCCGCGCCAGACAACTATTTGTGTGACCCATAAGTAGTTGTTCTTAGTCTGGATGTAATTTGTGTCCGTCTATTATATGTTTGTAAAGTACCCCATGTGTGGTGACGGCGACAAATATCAGAATCAGAATATCATCACCCCATCTCATCCCGTGGGGGGCGTAGAAGTCGACCCGAGGGAATATCTACCAGAGGACGGGAAGCAGCTTCCTTCTGAGTACTACGACCATCATACTGCGATCGCCAACCCGCCTGCCAAGCGTGGCGATTATGGCATATCCCCTCAAGATGATTCTTGAGGGAGGCTTGTCCAGCAGTGGACTTATTTAAGCTGTAATGATGATGAAAGTACCCCATGACACAGGGATTATAATCCTAGTGCGGGCGATAACTTTGTTGTTTGCTTTTAGCGTGTAATGGTAATTTAAATAAATAAATATATGATTGTGCTTTAGACCACACGACGAAGTAAAACTTAGATATACGAAATATAACTGGCTATGAGAGAAAGAGAGAAAGAAAATGTGTGCTCGCACTTGTCTCTCTTGCCCCCATAGTAATATACGAAAATCCCTAACTATAAAAAAAATTGAAATTGACGGTCACCGTAGCCTAGTTGGTAGTGCTCCTGCCTACGAAGCTGGTGGTCCTGGGTTCGAATCCCGGTAAGTGCAAATATTTGTGTGATGAGCACGAATATTTGTTTCTGAGTCATGGATGTTTTCTATGTATTTAAGTATTTATCTATCTATATAAGTATGTATATCGTCGCCTGGTACGCATAGTACAAGCTTTGCTTAGTTTGGGGCTAGGATGATCTGTGTGACATTGTCCCTAGATATTATTATTAACCTTAGTTAAGACAAGATTATACATAGTTAAGTATGATATATCGTATGCATGATTTAAAAAAACAGATTTCATTATTATTATTATTATAAACGTTACTCTCTCTCTCTTTCTACCATTCACTAACTTATATCTTCTTCTCAATTTCCGTTCGCAAAACCCAATCACAATTATCATAACGCTATCGTCACGCATGCGCCAGCTTACTCTCCAAATCAAGCGTGCGTTAAGAAGTTATACTTCAAAAATATTATTTTTTTAAAAACATGAAATCGCCTTCAATTTTCTTTATAAATTCTTAAGTTTTTAATCTCGTTGATACAACAAGTTAGTATTAGACGATATGGCGAATATATTACGTCAACAAATATTTAAGTACCAATAAAATATTACCAGTATTTAAATCCCAAGTAGCCAACATTCTGAAAGTATTAGACGATATGACGAATATATTACGTCAAGAAATATTTAAGTACCAATAAAATATTACCAGTATTTAAATCCCAAGTAGCCAACATTCTGAAAGTATTAGACGATATGACGAATATATTACGTCAAAAAATATTTAAGTACCAATAAAATATTACCAGTATTTAAATCCCAAGTAGCCAACATTCTGAAAGTATTAGACGATATGACGAATATATTACGTCAAGAAATATTTAAGTACCAATAAAATATTACCAGAATTTAAAACCCAAGTAGCCAACATTCTGAATCTCGACGTCTTATAAAATGTCCCAGTTCGCTAAGTAAATTCTCGTAACGTGGGTAAGCCGCTATACAGTGTCCGGGCAAAGGCTTAGCGAAAAGCGAAAGCATGTTCGCGCCAACCGCATTACGTGTAGCTACACTGGCGGCCAAGGTTACACGGCGCAGTGAAATCGGGTTACCAGGGATGTGTATTTTCCGGACTGAATTGCGGTTCCGATTTTTATATTCCAGAAAAGTTGTTTATGCTGCCTTGTAAATGTGTGTAGCTAAATATGTTTCTCGAGATTTGGGGTCAAAGTTCCTGAAAGTAAAAGTTTAAGATTTGGAATAAAAATATGCATTCTTCTTTTATATCGTACGGGTAGTCGTTACCTTAGTGTCAAACTTGTTCAAGCCACACCGTAGGCCTCTGAAATGGCTTATCGACTGATGTCTAATGAAATCAACCAGGACCGACCGCTTGACGTCCCCTCGAAGCACGGAAACGCTCAGAAAGTAAACCAAATTATCAATAGAAACAAATCGTAAATAAGTGAGTCAATAAGTACTATATTACCCACCAAAGTTTAGTTTAGCGTAATTTCTTTTGAATATTGTTTACCTCATAATTGAGCTTATTCTTATTCTTTGTGTCATTATTCAGTCCAAAATAAATTATTAACTCGCTTATAATGAAAACTATATCTTAAAAACTATAATTCTAAACAAACAGAACTATTACTAACTTAGGAGTCAACTCATAAATAACGGCTGTAATACTACGCTCAACCACTCATCAATATCGAAATTGACGTAGAAAAACAGTCTATATTTTGATATACATAACGTCCAGTTGTTAAAAAAAAGAAATAGTATTTTCACCTAAATGATGTTGATAGGTGAAAATACTATTTCTTTTTATTTAAATTTTTTAGAACCTTGAAGTTTTGATGATTACCGGTCTCGTTTCAGGGAGTTTAGCCATCTAGCAAATAAAACCTGTAGTCAAACTAAGAACACCACACCAGAGGTCAAATCGTTTGGCAGCCCAAGTTTGGTGGATGTGGAGAGGCATAAGAAGGTAGATTTTTAAAGAGTAGACATGTTCTGTGTAACTCTTCTTCGGAGTTAGTACGCGAAGACGTGGACTGCACGTACGATGGAAGAACTGAGAGGGCAATTAATAGAATAGAGATCACTTAATAAACTCACACAGATACAATTGAATAAGAGCTTATAGACGTCTGTGCCACCTGGGCTGGTGAATACGTTATATAAGGTTTAGTCAGAAAGAGTTTTATGTCGCCTACCCGCATGACAGTCGATCTTGCCTCAAGGCGCGCTAATTAGGTGCAGGAATTAATAAATGAGAATTACGGATGTCCGTTTGCCATGCCATTCATGAGTGATTACTTTTTCATACAAGTTGTATGTAGGTATACAAATTAGGTTGTATACTCAAGTGACCTTGTAAGTATAAACTTAGTTTGAAAATGGCTGGGTCTACTCGTTGTTTATTCTGCTCAGTTTGTGCCAGTTTTTTGTTTTATTCCCAACAGAACATCCACGCTAATTGTGTTACTGAAACATTCAAAATATAAAATGAGAAAAATAGGTGATATGGTTAAATAAACATTTGTTTTTCAATAAATTTTAAGTAAGAATAAAATAAAAGGGGACTTTTATACCAAGTCTGTGGATTCACTTTGTTTTTGATATCGTATTTGCTATGTGGGTAGTTTTTTTACTGACTGTTTTGTTAGTTTAAAAGTAGCGTAATCGGTTGATTACGCTACTTTTAAAGTCTCATTATATGTGGTTACATATAAAGAGGTTTAGGGTTGAAACCCGGGTTGGGCTAGAAGAGTACCTATAACTCTTCTAGCCCAACCCGGGTTTCAACCCTGGAAGACAACTCAAGAAGTGGGTAGTGTTACACCCCTGTTCCTTAAGAGGCATTCGACTTCTGAAGCTCCTCCAGAAGTTAGTTAGTTAGCTAACCCATCCCATCAGACTATGATATTCTAAAAATACTGATTGTAATTTAATGATATTATCAGTATATTTTGGAATAAGTACTTGTTAATAAAATTATTATACCTTTATCTTTCACTACAGTGTATATCAGGAACGTGAGTCCCCGTAATTCTCTTACGTCTTGACAGGTTGTCACTAAATGTCTGGCCGGGGATCAAACCGGTAATAACGTGGAGATGTTCTCGTGAAATGTGCTTGTTCAGATATGAGTTGTTAGGCCTTTAGGGTTGCCTACCAAACTAAAAAAATAATCCTGACGCATTACGTCCCTCAAAATGTAGCTTTTTTTCTATATTCATTTATATAAACATTTAGCGCCTTATTTGTGGCGATCCAAGAGTAAAACGTACAGAGGAATGGCGCATACCAGACCTCAAACTTAGGCTGGCTATACAAAATGCATCCGCTCATTGTTCAAGCTTTTACCTAAAAAAGATTTCCCTAAAGTATAGTTTGAATCATGGTTAAGCCGCCAATGTACATACACCATCACATCCAGCTACCCCAATCTGTCAATTATTTTTATAGATTTTCAACTTTATCACTTAAGCATAAGGTTCACTTTCAATTGGGGAAATTTTACAGATTGAGGTAGCTTTATGTGCTGGCGTCTGTACCAATTTCATATTTATCCCATCTTTATTTTGTGTAGATGCAATAAAAAGCGCTGTAATGCGCCAAATTGAATACCTTTTTACATCATTATGTTTCACTATTTGCTAGTCCCGATAAAAAAATCGATTTCAACTATTTAGACATTCTATTTATAGTGGTCGATCAATTCATATTCGATTATTTGGCATTCAGAACACCTAATAAAACTATCAGAATTGTTCAAATTTAATAATAAAGCCACAGCTCACATCTTAAATTATAAAGTGTTTACATTTCAATGTTCACCAACAGACAACCCTAGGAGTCTGGTCTTACTTACTTATCGTATGGGCAGTGGTTACCCTGGTGTCAGAGTTGTTCAAGCCGCCTAGTAGGCCTCTGACATGGCTTAACGACTGTTGCATAATGGCTACAACCGGGAACGACAACTTAACGTGCCCTCCGAAGCACGGAGACGCTCAGAAATTAAACCACTTTGGCGGTCACCCATCTATGGACTGACCGCGAGCCTAGTTACTTAACCTCGCCAATCACTTACGGACCGGTGAGAGCATTTGGCTATGAGCGTCTCAGGAGTCTTGTCTGACAAACATAGACATAGGTACTATATTTATATATGAAGCACGTACATTTAATTGAATATAAATAAAATCAGTGAACCGTATAGCGCTGAATTGATAACGTTTTCCCTTACACACATACTTCGCTTAAGTGCTTTTTGATTTCGTATCGTTAATACCCTTAATCGAATTGTATAACATTTACATAGCTGAAAAGTTAAAATGGATTTTCATCAACTTTTCAGCTCCTTTGTTCGATACCAAATAGAGGACTTTGGTTAAGCTCTGTGATTATTTCTATATATCTAAATCAGAATATTAGTACGCTGTTACCCGTAGCCTATGATGCTTGCGACACACATGGTATCATTCGCGTGATAACGACACTTAACAGCCTAATAACTCTGCTGACCTTACTCACACCCGGGACTAAAATATGATCAGTATCTGTACTATGTTTTTAACTGTAAAATTATATTTTATAAGTAAAAATAATATAGGAAGTCCTAGAATATGTGGCACAGAAATGCATAGTTTGGAATAGATCATTAATTGTCACCCGTATGACAAATCTTTATATATGACGTTTTCAAACTACGCAGTACTTGGTGCCGTACAGT
Organism: Pseudoips prasinana; assembly: GCA_951640165.1. NCBI lineage: Eukaryota > Metazoa > Arthropoda > Insecta > Lepidoptera > Nolidae > Pseudoips > Pseudoips prasinana. The sequence goes on from OX621247.1 coordinate 34,990,559, forward strand.
ATACTTGCAAACTTTGTTCACTTCGTTGATAAATACGAATAGTCCATTCAATTTCAAAGCAAGGAAAATGCGAAGTGGTCATGTTTCACCTAAAGCCGCACTATGTGGTTAGCCGGAATAGCGTCACCCGTCAGCAATCAATATTGCTGACCGGCTGCCGTATTACAGTACGCATAAAAACTACTTTCTCGTACAAATATCTGAGTACGGTCAGCCGTACGGCTGGCCGCATTGGGGCTATGCGGCTAGCCCCAATGCGTACGGCCGTACAGCAGTGCGTAGGAGGCCTAAGGGCGTTTTACATTATTAATCGTGACTATGTAGAATGTTTGAATTAAAAAGTAAAATAAATGAATAAACATTGAAAAAGAAATCTGTTATTTCATTCTTCATATTCTCATTAGTACCCTAGGGCTAAGGGATGTCAAAAAATGGTGTATATGTTTTTTACCAGGAATATATTATATGAGTTTTAAAATCTATCTACCACTAAAACAAATTGTAAAAAGTATTTAACCTTATAAATATTAATCAATTACTTAAATAAGCTAGCTACGTAAATTTATGATTACTACCATAAATTACAAATTAATTCAAAATGATTTGATATAAACCGCTGGTCTTAATATCACCCTGATCTGACGTTATCGGCTATCATGAAAACATCTATAAATATCGTTACATGTAGTCAGTAGCCAAATATAACCTGAGTCTACTGGTCTATCCATCTTGTTTACTAGTTTCTTACGGGTTTCAACGTTAAATGGCAGTCGCTCGATTTGTTCTGGTTAGCCAACTGTAACTGGTAACCATTTGTAATAGAATTGGAAAAAAAGACAAGGAAGGAGAAGATTCAAAATAAAAACGATTTTTTAGTTTTGTTCAGTCGTTGAATATATTGAAAGCCTGGGACTTACATTTTTTTTTATATAGTTTTCTAAAATTTAAATCTGTGCGAATCAATTTTCCAAAACCATATCAAGCAAAACCTAAATTGTCACTAAAGTCCAACATTCAATAAATGAGTATCAATTTTAATTTCCTAAAGGTAAAAAAATTACATGAAAAAAATCTAACTATAAAAACAAACATTGAAATTATAACGCTGTGTTACAGCTGGAACTGTGGCAAAGTGCATTTTTTTCATAGGCTATACTAGAAAATAACATCGCATTCGACGAAACGAAAGTTATTACTAAAACTTTACTGTCCAAACTAAACTTTTACTTGTCAATTTCAGGCACGTTGTATAATCTGTGGTTTAGTTTTTTGTTGTGCTGATTGCCGCCGACGACACGAGGCGTCAGAACACAGCCTTACCTACGATTGTCTTATCTGTCGTGGTTACTCGTTCCTTTGCAACCCTGAACAACTCAGCCAAGACTTCATTAAACACTTGACTGAGGAACATACGCCTTTATACTGTAAGAAGTGCAACAAATATTTTGATACAATGGAAGATTTCACAAACATAGATAAATGTACAAGTATATCAGAGTTGGTTGGCAAAGACATGGAAGCAGAGGATAGCCAATTAATAGAACTAGATAACAAATTTGATTCAATTTATGAAAAAGTCAATAATAATAATGAAACTGAAAATGTTGAAGGTATTATATTGGTTAATAAAAATAGTAAAACTGCTGTTATAACACCTATAGTCAGAAGGAAAAATTTAGTCGATTATGAATCTAGTGGCAGCGACGAGGAAGAAGAAAGAAAAATTGGAGTTGTAACACCTTTTCCTAAACACGTTCCTAAGACTCCGAGACTAAAAAAGCAAAGAGCTGCTACTCCTCATGCGAAGAAACTACTTTGTTTGATGCGACAGCAAGTTTTAGAACAGTATGAAGAAACCATTGACCATAGTAATTATGATGGATCTTCTGTTACTAAGACTACACCATCTAGAACTGAAAACAACATTGGTATGTACAAGTTTTGTTAGTGAAATATTGATTAAGACCTGCTTAGATTAAAATAAGTTAAACGAAACTTATTATTGGTTTGGTTTTTATATTCATTCTATGTTTATTTGTAAAGCTTTACCCTGTAAAGCTGTTTCACTCGCGATTTTTATATTTCTTTATAATATCAAAGTATATTATGTGTTTTGGTTATGTTATAATAATAGTTTTGTAATCAAATACAGAAATTCTACATTCCATTTCCAAACAACGAATTCTATTTCTTAATTTTTAAATAGTTCTATATATGTATGAAAATGTATTATAAATATTGTGGAATTAATAAATAAGCAATTGCCGACGAATTATCTTTGGTGATATTACATTCAAGCAAAGAAATGTCTAATCCAGTTTAAAGTCCTGAAGATATACTTATTTCTCTTGAGGTAAACAAGTTTGACAAACGTCTCACCTCAAAGCAGATTATAAGTACATACATGCTATACAAGCTCTTTTAAAATGTTGCAATACGACAAAACTGGACTGCGAAGTTTGCTTTACAAAATTTTATATTTAACGTATAAATTTCAGTAGTTTGGCATTTAATAAAATACGAAACTACTGTAATGTTACTTCTGCCAAATCTCAATGAGATAACATCTTTAAAAATGGTTTACGGAGGACTGAAACACGCGATGAGTTCCATTTTGGTGACAAGCATGTGGTTATTTTTGCGGGTAGGAGGCCGATGCAATTTGTATCCCGGCATTAATTAACGGATACTATTAAGAAGAAATAACACTACCTATTAGTTTTAATGATTATGAAGATGGCGCATTCTTTAAGAATATATTAGGAAGAGAATAATCAATTTCATCAACCCAGCCAGATTCACTATTAGTAAAGCATTTGGGGTTCTACCCACATAAAGCAGATTCAAATCCGGTGGTAGGTCTAAATATATTAATCGCAGAACTAAATTACGGTAATAATTTCTCCAAAAGTTTCAGAACCTCAAAAGGAAATGACAACGCCCACGTCTCACCTGCCCCATCTCATGAAACTAGCACAGATAGTTACCACAAGTACTCCAACTCACCCAGTTGGTGGAGGATGGCCATTTCCTGACCAGGGAGCTGACTCCCCACTCTCAGAGATTGAGAATACTGGAAGTCCTGCGCAGAGTAGTAATATTGAGGTATAACGATATTTTACTTCTGGAACTTATAAAACCTCTATGGGAACTATAGAAATTAGAAACTAGTTCCCATAAAACCTCTATGAACTGACTAGACTGCATCATTGGTCTAGCGGTAGCGTGTTTAACCGCAGATCATGAGGTCCTGGGTTCAAATCCCGGGTCGGGCCGTAAAGTGATTTTGGGATTTTTCCATAAAAAGAAATGTCTCAGTATCACCCAGAAGTTTGGGAGTTGGCAGTATTACACCCCCGAGCCTCGGAGAGCACGTAAAGCCATGTTCCTGACCTCTTTCCGGTCGTGTCTCTAGTCGTCCCATCGGATCATGAAAGTGATGGAATATAAAGTGCCCCTGTGTATGCACACACTTGTGCACTATAATATGTCCTGCGCAATTTGCTAGTCCCCATTGAAACTGGCCGCTGTGGTCGAAATTCCGTCGGGAGGACATTATAGAACTTTCAACTGAAAATGCTGTCTTATAGATTACTTCACGTAGAAAAATAATTTATATTTAAATTTCAAGCATATGTTCAAGTAGTTGGGGTTACAAACATGCAAACAAAAATCATTTGTCCGCCATCAACAGACTGACCGCGTGCCAACGTGATTTACTTCTCCGATTTCATACGGGATAAGAGAGATTTACTAGCTAGCGTGTATCTAGCGATACAAGATACAGTTCTTTGCTCTTGTTATCCCTCGGGAACAGTACTTTTTAACCGGATAAAAGAAACTCTCGATTTCTCAACTCAATGCGTATTTTTCGAGTTTATACGTTTTACACTTTTACGTTTTTTATACAATAAATAAAGTACAGTAAAAATACAACACAATAAAAAAAGAAACTGTCTGTTCTATTTGTCTAGTGGTCGCTTGTCAGTTGTTTGGTTGCCTTAGTACAGAATAGTAGTGTCTAATTTGGGATCAAGTTGCAGTGACTTCGTTGTCCCAAGATATGTATTTTTAAATAAATACGAATGTTCTCAAATCTTACTGTATTTTTTTTTATTGTATAGCAGTTTTTAAACCAGCTCCAATAATATAAATAATTTAGATTCGAGCGACCTACTCACTTTTGTTCTCCATTTTTATTTTAAGTATATGTCCGTGTATCTTATTACATAATATGTATCTTTAGGAGAAACTTATTTGCGTTTTATGTTCAGTATTTTATTTAGTTTCAATAATTAACCAACTTTCAAAAGGATGAAGGTGTTCAACTCTACGCTTTTTTTTTGTCGCGTAAGTTACAAGTATTATGTGTATATTATGCGTGTGCTAATTTTTGATATTTATTTATTTGATAGCCATGTTTGGAAGCTTGTCCCATACGAGTAAACTGTTTTTTAAATTTTCATTACTTCTTCGTCTTAGCATGTTGATAGCAAACAAAAAACAAAAAATATGAGACCTAGCGTGTGGCTTTTTTGAGATCCTGCCATAAAAAGGTGGCAGGACACATTTCTTAATTTATTTAAGTCACAAAAAAGTGCAAAACGAAAATGATTGCTAAGCCTTTTGTAATTGGTACCTACTTTAAATCTAGTGCATAGTTTTAAACTAAGTTGATTTTTAGGTTGGTGTTTTGTTATTAAAACAGAATTGATACATTACACAATTTATCTATTGCAATTAATGCATTACAATTCATCCATTGCAATTTATCTATTATAATTTATCCATTACAATTTATTCATTACAATTGTCCATTACAAATTATCCATTTACAATGTATCCACTACAATTTATTAATTACAATTTATCCAATACAATTTATTCCTTACAAAGCAAACAAAAAACAAAAAAATATGAGGCCTAGCGTGTGGCTTTTTTGAGATCCTGCCATAAAAAGGTGGCAGGACACATTTCTTAATTTATTTAAGTCACTAAAAAGTGCAAAACGAAAATTATTATTAAGCCTTTTGTAATTGGTACCTACTTTAAATCTAGTGCATAGTTTTAAACTAAGTTGATTTTTAGGTTGGTGTTTTGTTATTAAAACAGAATTGATACATTACACAATTTATCGATTGCAATTAATGCATTACAATTCATCCATTGCAATTTATCTATTATAATTTATCCATTACAATTTATTCATTACAATTTGTCCATTACGAATTATCCATTTACAATGTATCCACTACAATTTGTTAATTACAATTTATCAATACAATTTATTCCTTACAATTTATCCATTACAATTTTTTCCTTACAATTTATCCATTACAATTTCAGCCATCTAAAGCTGATCTAGACCCAGTGCCACCAAAACTAAAAAGTATCATAGTAACGGGCAGCAAAATTCGACTTGGCAGTCAGGATAGCACCGAGAAACATGTGACCTTCCAGGACTCACATGAGGGGTCTGTCAAGAAGAAAGTCAAGTTTGCAGATGACACTGTATTTGACCAGGTCAAGACAAAACGAGGTAAGTTCGTTAATACTTCTTAACGTTATATGCTGCAGGTCGCTGCCATGATAATATTGTGCTGTAAGGTAGCAAGAGCTCCTGACTAAGGGAGGAAGGGTCAACTATACGTGAGAGGTACACACGGCTACATATCAAGCTGTAAATTTCAAATATAAGCTTTTCAAGTTCAAGTTCTTATAGGTGTTTAAATATAAAAGTAAGTAACAAACTTGAACCCTGTCAGGGTTTTGCAAATACATAATTTTTTTGTCATTCTAATTTTAATTTAATTACATTTATATCTTTGACCATTTCATTAATAGTTAGCTTTGAATTATTAAATTAATTAATTTAAATAGGTACGTACATTAAATTGGCGGTAAAACATTTAATTGGTGGATAATAAGTTACGTTTTAATTATTATACATTATAATAATTGATAGAAAATAATTAAATAAATTATAGAGATCTTCAAGTCACAACAATAAAAATAATATAATTTAGTTCATAATTTACAAGTTGAATTGGAAGTTGAATTAGCGTTCTTGTTCCCGGCAAGACAATACTATAATTTCCATAATTATCTGAATGTTTGTTGTGAATTTAATTTATTTTCAATTGTTATGAATTGATTGATAGATTATTTTTAAATTATTTATGCTAAGAATTAATTAATTTTGATTTTTAATATTTATTCTGACGTGCAGTTTGTTAATTGATTATTTATTGTTATTTATTACATATTCATATTTTAAAGTAACGTCAACTGTGCACGTTTAAATGAAATATTTAAGAAATTTTAAATTAGATGTAACCAGTTTGATTTATGCATGCTTAATATGTCATAACTATGTATCTCATTCAAGCGAGCTGTAAAGTTCTTATGAGAAATAAAGTTCTTTAAACCTAATTACAAATATTGGTAAGGTATGTCACACCAATTGCTGACCTGTTATTGTATGGAAATCCTATACAACGCGAGATCATCATATACTGGAAATGTATACCTTGATGTGTAACCGTGTGTACCACGTATATTGTAATAGACAATCTTAATAGACTGCGATAACCACCTACCATGCTCGTGTTTTGGTAACTTGGCAGTAATAAAATATCTCGATTAAGTCAGGCGAAAGATTAAGGGCGGCTTGAACAACTCTGACACTAGCGTAACCACTGCCCATATGCTAAGTAAGTAGTAGATTTGGATTTATGAAAATATTAGTTAAGTTTTCTTCGTCGCACAGTCGCCAAAGCATTTATGCAGTTGCAACTTATGCCAATTACACGTCCGTTGATAGTAATATTAGTTAGCATATTCAACCGCCAATATAAGTAATTTTGGGATATTTTGTTAGTGCTAACTTTAATGTATGGAAGTGAAAGTTAGGTATGGCAGAAAAAGAATTAAAGTAAAATAAATGCAGTGGAAATGAGAGCTCTGAGAAGTATGTGTGGTGTGACTTTGAGAGACAGAATTCGAAATACTGATGTAAGAGGATGTAGTCACAAAGATTGAAAAATGGATGCTGAGATGGTTTGGCCATTTAGAAAGGATGAATGAAAGAAGATTGACAAAAGAAGTATAGCTATACTTCATACCCAAACCATCTCAGCATACTTTTGAATGGTACAACCGGAAGGGGAAGACCTCGTAGAACATTCTCTGATCAAATCGGAGACGTACTTAAGAAAGGTCAGGTCAGAAGTACCCTAAACCGGCGAGCATGTATAAAGAATATAATGTCAGTAAACGAAGCGAAAGAGGTGTGCAAGGATCGTGTCAAATGGAAGTCCGTTGTCTCTGCCTACCCCTCTGGGAGACAGGCGTGAGTCAATGTATGTATGTTTCTAAAGAAAAATTTCTCAGTAGCAACCCTTAGTCTGGGAGTTGGCGGTATTTATACCTCCGTGCCTCAAAGAGCACGTCAAACCGTTGCTTCTGTACGTGGTCGGTTTTCGGTCGTCCTATCCGATCATGAGAGTGAGATAGAAAGAATATTGACTAAGAGAAATTCGACCATTATTAATATAATTTTTATAAAGAGAACGTGCGCTCTATGGAAATTCATACCTGTGTCGCGGGGAATTTAAAAATTTATCATTGACGGACATAAAGTCACACAAACAGTGGTCCTGCGCGGGAATCAAACCCGCGACACGAAGTGGTGAGGCCAATGTCTTCCACTGCGCCACACGTGCTGTTATTAGTATTTTACAAAGTGTAAATATAGTCGTGACCGCTACCTGTGGTATAGTGGTAGCGAATTTAACTGCATGTAATGAGATTCGGGTTTTTGATTTATAAATCTCGCAATTATCGGTCATTCGGCTCATCTCACTCCGGTCATGTCGGATAATCGTCATATCGTACGAGTATCATGAAAATGAAGAAAATAAAGTACAGTATTAGTTTCCATTGATCGTTGATTGCTTTCATTTGGAAGCTGTGATGGAAGTCGATCGAGTTAGTACCTATATGACATATTCTAAATATATATTATGTCTATGGATTTCAGCTTGCTCGTCTGCCGTGCTATGATATGTGCTATAATAAATTAATAATCTGAACACCGTTTTTTCAGTCTGTGTCTGAGTTAAGTTAATATAATGTTAAGTTCAGAATAATATAATGTTAGATATTAATTATTTTTTGAAAATTAACCAACAAAGCCACACGTGCAGTCTTAACACATAGGCTTTAATTTATAAAGTTTAACGCGGGTCCGAGTCCCGCGCCGAACAACTATTTGTATGACCCATAAATAGTTATTCTGAGTCTGGATGTAATTTGTGTCCGTTTATTAGATTTCATATTAGTGTACGGGCGTAGTCTTTAAAAAAAAAATCCTGCGAGCCACTCAAGTTTTGGTCGAATTTTCAGGACTCACTACAGATTTTTTATAAATTTAAGATTCAGAGGGAATTAAACTTATTTTATTATACTAAATTAAAATTAGTTTATAAATGATTGCCCAAGTTTTACTACGAAAATTTCATTATCTTTGGTTTCAGTGACCGCCCTCTCCTTTGCTATAACTTAAAACAATTCGCATATTTATAAACGTTAATCTTAAATTGTTAAAGTTTACAAAACAATCTCCAAATCATTTCATAAGAATGTTTTTATTAATTTTTCAGTGTTCCGAAAACCAAAACGGATGTTAACGCCCGGCCCTCAAAAACCGAGGTTTTGTTGCAACCCACGTTTTCAAGCATTGATAAACCGCTTTGAAAACCAAGGAATGATTATGGCAAGAACTCCAAAGGCTAGGGAGAAAACTGCTAACAATCAAGAAAATACGCCTCCAGTGGGTGAACCTTCAAACATGCCAGCCCGAGCTATAAACTTTAAAGAAGAGAGCCCGATAATCGAATCAGAAAACACGAAAGAATCGAATGAATTATTCAAAACGTGTATCGATACCCCTGAAGTAGGTATGAACGCAATCTCAGCATTCACAACAAATATAGCTGGCTCGTTACAAAATTGCTTGTCTACTGTATTGATGAATACTGAAGAAGAGACTGAGATACAATTTAAGTTTGTTATAACAAAGAAAAAGGTTAGCGTGAAGAGGATCATTGAAGATGGTGAAGGTGTCGATGAGAAATCGAGTGTAATCGATATGAATCAGGGATCGAATAAAGAGAACATCTGGTCGAGCGTGGCGCGCGCCGTGAAAAATGTGTTTTGGGGTGAGCAGTCCGGTAATTTCGGTAAGTGTTTATTGGTTTCGTGTATTAATGGCGGTTACACTTGTTTATTTTTCTGTGCCAGTGTTTTTGTACGTGATAAGTTATTTGTTTTATGCTTCGTATTTTCACGTGGCAACAGAGGCCTGTTGTTTGTTATTCTTAAATATGTAACTGCAAACAGACATAGAAGAATTATCACATTTTCCAATAGGATTAGGCTTTTATTTTATAATGCATATTAAGCTCTGACTTTTTGATCAAAACAGTAACATATTTGATTAGAATATAGCACATTTTAAAATAAAACTTACTTTCTTCACGTTTCAATTAAATTATGTAAGATAATAACCGTCACAACCTCTCGATTTGAACTAGAAAAGGATTTGCATCATTTGAAAGACTGACCATTTCAATAAAACATTGCTAATAACTATTTCGATGAAATTATAATTATAAGTAAAAACCCCGTTGAATTTTAGGGTTTCGTATGGATAGTGGTTACTGTAGTATATAACAAATGATATTGTGAATGAAACTGTAGCCAAATTGAGAATTTATTCTTTTCGAATTTCAAGTTATTATATGTATACCATCCTTTCTGCGCATGATTTTTTTGCTGCGAGAAAGTGGCACAATTATATGACAACTTAGACAAATGATATTTGACGGAATTACCTAACACTAGCTATTGTGCCAAACATATATAAAACAGTTGTCTGGAAAAAATGTTCTTATGCGATAAGCCAATTGTACATAAATTGAAAAAAATGCCTATCATTTATGCCTATACTCTGATGTGCAATAAAGTGTACCTATCTTAGATTGTTATATAGATGTAAATTGTTTAAAATTATTGAAAAAATGCGACAGCAGGTTGAGAACTTTGCATACAGTCAGCTTTTATAATTTTTATTTTATGATGTATTAAAGTGGTTTCCTCTTACTAAGGTTTTTAGAATGTTTCATATCTTGAATGTTTCATTTTCATTCTTTCATTTGTTAAATCAAACAAATTGTTTAATCTTCACACCGGTTACCCTATTAAGAATTCTGCGCGTGTAGGTTCAGATTTCAGATTAGAATAAAGAACAGGACATTTCCATTCAGAATAAAATTCAATTGATAGGAAGTGATTATCTTTTCTCCCGTTACGTAAGACTTGTGTATATACTGACACTATTACTTGGTGTCTACGATATTGTTTTTTAATCAATACGACGCAAATATTTTGTGAGTAATTTCTGTTATATTTAAATGTAATGGGGCTTAAACGAGACAAATGTTTATCTTATTTCCCAATGGATTCCAAAGTTGCAATTATAGTGGACATGGGTCGCCGCAAATCGTGGGTTCAATTCCCACCCAGGACATATATTTGTGTGCATGAACATGTCTGGTTGTCCTGAGTCTGGGTGTAATGATGTATATAAGTACGTATTTATAAACGAAACGTAGTATATGTATTATATCAGTTATCTGGATTCTAAAGTACAAGCTCTGATTAATTTGGGCCGTGTGGGAATACTGTCGCAAGACATAAATAAATATAAATAATAAATAAAAAAGGTTTTATTCACGCAGTCTTTAAAAAAGCGCTTGTAAATAATAGTCATAACATGTTTGTAGTAATATAGTTCTATACATTATTATTTCTATTTACATAGATATTTTGGTAAGCGGATTGTATGAAAACATTTATAAAATTTATTTTATAATAGCAATTATATCTAGATATAATTATTAGTTATTAAAATGTAAACTCATTACTCGGTATTATAAATTTAATTGTCTGGTGGGAATCGAACGATAGTTTGAATTAACGAGTTCTTTTTTTAAATAACGTTTGCAGTTAACCTAGGATGTTGTCTTTGAGTCCGGTGATTTAACGAGTTCCTCGGAGTCTGAGTAGCTATGTTTCTAGAACAAAGCCAATGAACAGCACCTATGTTCTAGAACGGGTATAAGCAGAGAAATACGTAAAATTGAGTGCCAGTGCATATCCTTCCTAGCTTAGCGGTAGAGCGCCTGACACTAGTTAGATTGAGGGTAGGCTCAATTCTGCCAGGCCATTAAATTTATGATTTGACCAGTATTAAGTAAAAAAAAAAAACAACCACCGTCAGACAGTTTTGGCCTTAACCTAATGTCTTTGAATATTAACAGATTATTAATATTTCTTAGAATCTAAATTTATTTTGAACACGACACTTTTTTTTAAACAAAAATAATCCAATACTTTTTACAATATTTTATTCAACATTTAACGTAATTTATCAATATCAGCGAGGATTTAAATTCAGATGTTCTTTCCAATTTTATGATTCGTTGACACATAATTCATAAATAACTATCGGGTATCAGGCATAACTTCCTACACTCAAAAATTATGTCTAGCACTTATTTAAGGCAGATTGAATGGAGTTTGTCATGGGTCATTGACACAAAACTTGTATGGCAGCCAAATCATTCTTCATTTGTTCTCCGCACAAATCGATAGACTAATAATGCTATTAATGAAACTACAATAGAATATCAGCAGCAAACAGAAAGGGTTCGTCACAGACCAATTACGTTAATTCTTTACATACACTGTGCAAACCACTATGAAGAAAAGCATTACTCTATAAGTTGTACAAAAAACATACTATCATCATATCAGCTTAAAGCCGTCCATTGCTGGACAAAGGCCTCCCCCAATAATCCACGCAATGGCCGGTATTTCAGCGCACGAATTAAAATTACCATATTGCTAATAATTTTGAATAATGTTACTCTAAAATCAACGTATTACCCCGCTGTGACTCAAACAGTAAATATTGACAACCTCATCGTATTTTGCGTTCATAACTTCTCAAAATACAATCCACTGCAAAATAGACCTTATTGCAAAATACTTATTAGCCATTTTTGAATAATTTGAATGGTTTCGGGAAAATTATCATCCCTATTTTAGAGTATTAATTAAATTTTAGTATAAAACCTCATTACGTGTAATGGCTTTACAATAACAAAACATTTAAATTTTTTCATAGACCTTCCATAGACTTCTGCTCGCGCGTTTTTGTGATCACCGTTCTAACCTAACCTACTTGTCTGGTAGCATCTCGTTTCTGGTACCAATTAGATTTTCACTAGAGTCGCATTTTTAACTTACCTTCTATTTTATTTATGCTTCTTTATTGTACCTTTTATTTAGTATAAAACAAATGTATGAATATAATGAAAACACTTATGGTTAAGAAATTTATGAAAACAAATATCAGGATAAAACACGTTTACGATTATCATTGTTATGTATTTGAATGATTATGAATTTCGATTATTAGTATAAACAAAAATGTGAAAACAAATTGTAGTAAAAACAAAGTGTATGATTTATGATATAATAAATTTAAATGATTATGTTTTGTAATCTTTAGTTGTAATATTTTTTATGAATAACGATCATTATAGCTTGAAATGGTATGAGAAAAATTTTCGGATTCCGATGATAGGAGTTAAAAATAACTTTTTAACTCCTATCATCGGAATCCGCACATCCGTCAGAAAAAGCGCACCCACTCAAAGGATTTGTAACAGGGTTTAACTTGAAGTACTATAATACAAACCCGCACTTACTTATCGTATTGGCAGAGGTTACCCTAGTGTCAGAGTTGAGTGTAGTGTAGTGTGGCTACAACCGGGGCCGACAGCTTAACGTGCCCTCCGAAGCACGGAGACGCTTAGAAATCACCTTTACATCACCTATGGAGTGGTCGCCCATCTATGGAGTGACCGCGAGCCTCGTTGCTTAACCTCGCCGATCGCTTACGGACCGGTGAGAGCATTAAGCTATTAGTCGTTGATGAATGCAAACTTTCAAGATTTTTGATGGTTCCGATTTCCATCATTAGTCGTCAAAGGGTTAACAGGAAAGTATGCAGTTTATACACATGAACTCTTTATATACACGAACAGAAGAAATTACTTATTGAAAGGATATACTTCTGTAAGATACAATAACGCTAGATTAAGAGCGATCGACCACTCTCATAATCGATCGTTACTTTTATTTACATAAGTATATCCTCCTCAGTACATAAATCTATCGATGCTTATGGAGAAATGTTGCCAACTCTCCGACAAATTCTCTTATAAAGAACACGCTCAAGACCGAACTTGAGAATCCAAATATTGGTCTTTATACGAGTAGCGTCCAAATTAAATAACGTTCCTGGATAATATCCAAAACTCAAAGGCGTAGAGGCATGAGACCTGGAATATATCCAGGAAAAAAGTAACAAAGGGAATTCAATTTGAATTGTAAAGCATAAAAGTTTTTGCAGAGAAATTGTCCCAAACCCTTGGCAAGTAAAATATAAAAATGAAGAAAAATAAATTCCTAAAGAATATAAAAATAATTTATTGTTATAGACAAACGGTAGTTAAGGATGTTAAGCAATTAATCAGCTGCTAAAATAAACATATATATACAAGAAAAACTAAATAAATTTAAATCAAGGTACTGTTTATGTATTTTCTCATTATTGACTTGGTATAAATATGCACTTTCTTTTAGCTTATACTATAATATCAAAAAATGTGAATAACGAGCTTAAATTGATATTAATATATACTTGGACCATAAATTGACGCACTACACGTATTTTAAGCCGAGTCACTGCATTATCATTTTGTTGATATCATGACAGTTTTATCTACTATTTCTAAAATAAATTGTTTTTTATAAATAATATCCTGGGACATTACACACGGCCATCTGGTCCCAAACTAAGCAGAACGTGTACTATGGAAACCAGACAACTGTCAGTTACCTGTACTGTCAGTTACCTTTTGAAAATACATACTTATATAAATAATAACACCCAGACTCGGGGCAAACAGACATGTTCATGCACACAAATATCTGTCCTGGGTGGGAAGCGAAACCACCACTTGCGGCGTGAAAGTCAAGTGTTTACCAACCACGCCAGCAGATCCATGAAAATTCATTAATCGTCAGTCAAAATATTTGCTGATAGGCTTGGGACAATTTTTCTTAGCTCTCTTTTCGACGAGCCCGCAATTATACCCCTGACAAGTGCCCCGCAATATTGCATTTTTCTATTCATAAGAAGGCTTCAATCATTTCCAAGTCACTGCTCTTGTAAATATTTCTTATTTCAAAATCTTTTTTCTTTGATATAATTTTTTGGTCTTTTGCTTTGGGTGTTGTACTTGTCGTCCTCAACTCGATGTTTTAATATTTTCAAGTCAAAAGTGATTATGAATTTTTGTAACGCTTTACTTCTTTACCATAAATTACAAACATTGGTTGTCTTTGAAATTGGAGGATGTTTTGAATTCGAGATATGATTGGATGAGAGTATGAATTTTTTGTATAAATATTACACAGTGTGAACCTCCATTTTAATGAACCGATTAGAAAACAAATATTGTTCCATTGAAAATGGTTTCAGAATGGTCTCATTTAACTTGTTATGTGTATCAGTTGTTAGAAATAATAACCGAACCTAACCATTAGAAAATTATTATTAATCATATAATTACATCATTTTGGAAAAGGACTGATATTCTTACACTACTGAACCGATATTAAGCAAACATTCCTAAGAAAGGAATCGTTTTTCACTTAAAAGGCTTTTAAATGAAAAAAACCCCATCCAAATCAGTTCATTTGTTTGAGAGCTACGATGCCACATACACACACACAGATAGGCATCGATGTCAAACTTATAGCACCCCTCTTTATGCGTGGGGTTTAAAACAAATCTGAATGTAATTAGTTATGGAGTCTTAGACTATTCCACTTGTATGCTTTATATCGACGCGTTCAGCACTGAGGTTATACTATAGACCACGCACGATACTTGCACCCACACAAACTGTCATATATAATTAAGAGAGAGAGAGAAAAACAACTAATTGGAGGAGGCATAACGTTATTTGTTTATGTGAAATTTTCTTCTAATTAACTGTTACCGCAAGCCGCTTTATGGAACTTTGTTTCAAAACATGTGTATTACTAATTACTTGCTTTAAACTAAAGAATATCTTATTTCTTTCAGCGTCTATTACGCCACACCGATCGATATCATTCGACTCAACATCATCAGCTTCCAAGAGAAAGTGCGAAGAGTTGTCCGATACAGAAAGTCCTATCAACCATAAGAGACACAAGTACGAGGGAAGGATCCGTGGCAGACCACCATTGAGGCGAAGCAAGACTTGTGTGGCAAGTCTGAGGAGTACGTTGTCTGCAGAACAGAACTCACTATTGAATGAATTGTCTATGAATCAAGAAGAAGCTATGAACCTCAGTTTTTGAGTCAATCCGATCATTGAACGAGTCTTAAATGGCCAAGCGATCCTAATCTGGCAGATAATTAACGATTGCAATTTTTGATACTACAATACACACTACATTTCAATTTCAAATTCCTATATTTCATCAGAGATGCATATTAGAAACAATTTTAATGTCAAGGCAATGATCAGCGATACCTGAATAAAAATTTAAAACTGTATAATACTAGCCATGCCCCGCGGTTTTACCCGCGTTAAAATTTATAAATTATAGCCTATGTGTTATTCGGATGTCAAAACTACATTACTACAAAGTTTCATCAAAAACCGTTGGGTCGATTTTGCGTGAAGGAGTAACAAACATCCATACAACATCCATACTCAACCATAACAACAGCAAAAATTAGTTGGATTTTCAATTTAACTGTTGCATAAAATATTTTGAATCACTGGTACGTAGTAAAACCTATGGCACAGGTTTTACTGTATGAATTACGCTTTAAAAATTAATAAATTATTATTTTAATTAAGCGTAATTTCAATTGAAGCAAGTTCAATCAATTTGATTATAATTAAGCAAATTTGAGTATTGCGCATATCGTTAATTTCTACATCTTGCCCGTAGGTCTCATAGATTCTTTAGCACTAGAATACATAACCAATAATAGTTATTTGTCTGCTCTGTTTGTCTTGGGGTTACATCAATATAATTATTCTTAATTATTAGTCATTTTAAGCAATATTATAAGATTAAAGCTAGTTTTTTTAAGTAGTAATAATTCACAAGACTTAAATAATTATAATATATAAACAAAAATATTATGTATTAATTTATAATTATTGTATAGAATAATTAATTACATTTAGATTAAAAATACACTATCTATTCTAATACTTAATTATTACTAAGAAAAGCAAACGAAACTAAAATTATTTCATTCAAAATATTATCATGGATTATGTACAAACAAAACATTTTGAAGCTTAATGTGAAACGTTTAAGAATATTTTACTTGTTTCAAAGGCTTTAATGGAGACTAAACTTGAGGGAAAACAATTTATGTAAACCTTTTTGTCCTTTGATATTTCAGTCTTAAAAATGCGGAAGTGTGTATATTTTTTCTGAGTTAATTTATTCGTAAGTATTGCAAATTGAATTTAGGGTAAAGCTCTTAAGTTACATTTTTAAGCAAATAAATATAAGCATAAACCCTTCACTTTAAGTTGATTTTAAGTAATTAAATAAGTTAAGGAAACGTTGTTTTATTTTTTCTTTTGTTCATTAAATGCCAGCTCAGCTTAATTTGTTTTATAAAGTTAATTACGTTTATTAAGTAAATTAAGTACGTTCTCGTTTACTGCCCACAATTTTATTTTAAATTTCGAGATTTTTCTACCTGATCTGATTTTTTAATGATTCCATGACTGCTTGACATACTTTCTTCAGATATTTTACTGTTAAAAGTTTAGGTCTTTATTCCGATACATTTAAAAATGATTATCTTTACATTCGAAACCGAATTTAAAAAGGGGGAGATTTTTTATTCGGCTTTTGTTTTGAGTGTGTGTTTGTGTCACGATTTTCCTTTGTTTATGAAGCCATTTTGATGATTCATGTTTTATTCGATATAGGGACTGTAGTGTTGGTCTAGTAGTTAGAAACCCTGACTGCTAAGCCAGAGGTCATGAATTCGATTCCCAACCAGGTCAAATCTTTGTGTAATTTATCTATAATATGTATGTCTTTAGAAACATGTGAGTAAGTCTGGTTGCTACCGTACACTCAGTCTATAGTCCAAACAATTAACAATTTAATAAACGGGTCTGTGAATTATGTGGTCTGTTTAAATTAAATAATGATATTATTCAATTTAAAATTTTATATGGACTAATTTGTCTGAAATTCTTGGGCAGGCCATACTGCCATCAGAGGAATAGACTAGTGGTCCGAATTAGTGATGAACTGGTACACAGGCACCATTAAAAGAAAACAAGGCAGATCAAGAGAGGTAGGGCACAGCGTTCATTAAGAGAGGTAGGGCACAGCGTTCATCAAGAGAGGTAGGGCACAGCGTTCATTCGCTCAAAGAGCAGCCCGACTGGGGAAGAACCTCCACCTTACAGAAGACATTCTTTAATAATAACATTAATAACTTTAATGTTGTGTTTCTGCGTGTGAGTAAGGTCGCCAGAGCTCATTGGGGTGGGGGGGAGGGACAGCAACACTTGTTTGCTAACTCTTAAAGGTCGGCAACGAACCCTAGACACCTCTGGTGTTGCGAGTGTACATGGGCGGCGGTGATCACTTACCATCAAGTGACCCGCTTGCTCGTTTGTCACCATATGACATAAAAAAAAAAAAAACACAGGCGATGGGTCGACGAGATTCAGGCAGTGGCGGAAGGCACTTGGACATCACTAGCCAGAGCAAGTAGGTAGTGGAGATAGTCGGAGGAGGTCTTTGCTATAACAAAGCACACAGATACTACAACCAATGAAACAACTAAACAACCTTGTGAATTATCTGACAGAAGTTTTATATGAAGCCGCCCAAGCCTCTGACATGGCTTAACGATAGTTGTTTAACGACTACAACCGGAACCGTCAGTTTAACGTGCCCTCCGAAGCATGGACGCACTCTAAAACAATTTGACGGTCACCCATCTATGGACTGACCGTGAGGCAAGTTGCTTCACCTCGCCGATCACTCACGGATGGGTCGGCTCATCTGGCTTAGAGCGCCTCTCACTTTTATGTTCCAAATAGTATAAGTACGTCCAAGTCGGTCACCGTAGCCTAGTTGGTAGTGCTCCTGCATACGAAGCTGGTGGTCCTGGGTTCGAATCCCGGTAAGTGCAAATATTTGTGTGATGAGCACGAATATTTGTTTCTAAGTCATGGATGTTTTCTATGTATATAAGTATTTATCTATCTATATAACTATGTATATCGTCGCCTAGTACCCATAGTACAAGCTTTGCTTAGTTTGAGGCTAAATGATCTGTGTGGCATTGTCCCTAGATATTATTAAGTATAAAAAAATCCACCAATCCACCAAAACTATCACAGTATAATATTATTCCCACATACGTTCTACCAAATCAGTAGCAGAAATAAATCAGCCAAATTGCTAACGGCATGTAAGTAAGATAAGTCAATAACCCAGCCTATAACACCGCGGGTACAAATGACCACGCACTATGTAATATCCGAATATCCGCAACCCTCTTGGACGTGGGTCGAATATGTCCCGGGAGACTGTCAACCGTAATACTGTCGTTTAGTTGAAATCAATCAGCATTCGGTTTCTAGACGATTAAGTGTTGAGTCGATCGCGGTTATGGGCCTTATGGGTTATGATTTCGCTATTGTTGTGCTTTTTGTGGGTAATTGAGGGGAAGGGTTAATGTTGTGTAAATAGGTTTGTATGGGGTAATCAGTGTAATCATTTGTGGGGAATATATCCTTAATATTGGATAAAGAAGTAAAACTTGGCGTTTTATTGCCGAGTCATAAATTCAAATCGCAAACAATCCTGAGTTAGGCCACAGTATAAATATTGACAGTAAGGTAACTAACCATAGCTGATATATTTGTTTTATAAATAAGCACGATGGTTAAAATACAAAAGCTCTCGTTTTGATGACACCGAGTTCTAACAGCCGTTTACAACGCAATACACACGTGATTTAAAAAATATATACTTATACGCGACCACTCGTTTTGACTCTCTCATACTCATACTCGCTCATAGCTAGATGCTCTCTTAAGTTAAGTAACTACGCTCGCGGTCAGTCCATAGATGGGTTACCGCCAAAGTGGTTTAATTTTTGAGCGTCTCCGTGCTTCGGAGGGCACGTTAAGCTGTCGGTCCCGGTTGTAGTCATTAGACAACAGTCGTTAAGCCATGTCAGAGGCCTACTGGGCGGCTTGAACAACTCTGACACTAGGGTTACCACTGCCCATACGATAAGCAAGCAACTCGTTTTGACGAAGCAATCACTTTGTTGTTTGTTTGTGTGAGTGTGCCGTTTCGACCGTTTATAGGTAGTTTCCGTACTGTCTATTTTTATACTGTGGTTAGGCGCTCAACCGCTAAGCTAAGAGGTATACTGGTAGCTCAAGTTTACGTATTCCTCTGCTTATACCCGTTTTAGAATATAAGTGCTATCCATTGGTTTTCTTCTTGAAACATAGTCACTCAGACTCCGAGGAACTCGTAGGTACAATTATTAAGCGATGAAAACATCACGGCAGCCTAGCCTCTAGATGCTTATAGTGATGGCTCCGGGAACTTGAAACTCCTCCCGGGGGATGAAGCCCCCGTTACACATTTTATGCGTAGGCGACCTGCAGATGCCACAAATCGCCTCTTCCCAGGCTCACCTCCATGAGGACAAAGACGGCCAGAGTCTCCATTCCAACCCCCTGTGAACCCAGGGGTGACACTTAAAGAGCCATTAGATATGGCAATTCTTGAGCCATCCTCCATACTCGCACCAACCTTTCCTCCGGTGCCAATCTCTCTTGCCAGATTAATGGCTTATGCCAACTCACTGGCACCTCACTCTTCTGCGGGTGGGATCCGCCATCTCTCGTTGCCGCTCAGTGGCCTCTTTCTGCAGCATTACAGCTTCGCAGAAAGAGACCACTGCCTTCCAACTTGCATTATCCGCCAGCATAGCCATAATAACTGTTGGCGGAAAAGATCGCGCCCGATTCGAATGAAAACATCCTAGCATAACTGAAAACGTCATGTTAAAAAATTACTCGTAAATTCAAATTATCGTTCGATACCCACCGGACAAGCAAAGCAAGGCAGTTTAAGGTAGAGTTGAAGATACAATTTTGGCTGCACAGCATTTCATACCACCAATATGTGGATTCTACAGTTTATGTTATAACAATCTACCCCGAAAAGTTACGATTCTCAAGAAAAGCTTTACACGCCTGTGATAACGCACTTTTCCGATGATCTCCATAACTATCCAGCAGCACATCCAGCTACCCCAAGCTATCAAAATTTCTTTTATAAATTTTCAACTTTATCACATAATCACTATCATTATCACTTTATGACGAAATTTGTCTGTATATAAATATAGTCTGCACATAAGTAAAAAATATATATGACCGTCCGAACGGTCTGTTTTATCCCATATAAATATTTCCTATTAGAACTTTTTGCCAACAAGTATTCCGTTTGTGTCTTGAGGCATCCGGCATTATGACAAATCATTAATAACAGAGAGTATCACATATCCGCCGCGAAGGGAGCCACCCTTATCCGTAATGTAACGTCAATCAAAGCCTTTGTTATAAAATAGGTAGGCGCTGTATGCTGCTTTGGAAACCAACTGCTAAGGATGAAGTGTATCATAATTTATTTTGTCTTTGATATCACTATGAATATTTGTTTACTTGCTAACGAATTTGGCGGCATAGCTTATTGTCCGCAGTGAGTTTGTTTTATGCAGGATGGGTTTGCGCTTGCCCCCAATCTCACCTGATGGTAAGTAAAGATGTGGTCGAAGATGGACCGCGCGCGACCCATAAGATGCCTGTTCACTCTAGGCTTGAATAAACCCATGTTGTTTGAGTCTGGAAACATGTCGTTCGGGAGGGTGTTCCACAGATTAGCCGTGCGTATGATGAAAGAGGAAGCAAAGCGCTTCGTACGGCATAATGGGAGGTCGTCAACAAAGCGCTGGAGACTGTAATTTAGGTCGCAAGATAAATTAAGACCCAATACCTAAGTCTAGGTCACTGGATATGGGTACAGTCACATCACGAAATGTGGGAGTCAGATAGAACGAATGTGTGCTCGTGGCAATAGATTCGACCCTGTTTACGATCCCCCAATCAAATATAACCTGAAGGGCCGAGTTCATCCGTTCTACCATACTTTCTCTGAGCACCACTACAGCCAACTTGAGAGAGGAAGAATAGCCTTTTAGTACAAGTTATTTATAGAGCTAACTGCTTCGTTCTTCCTGCGGTAGTGTATTCAACCGCAGATGTTGGGGTCCCGGGTTCAAATATAGGGTTGGGCTAAGTGATATTGGGCAATCTTCTGCTACGAAAAATTCTCAATATCAACCCTGACTGCTAACCGGAGTCTGGAAGTTATCCGTGTTCGTGATATAGATGAAATTTCCACTTCTAGTGAAAGGATCTGTGGCGAAATATTATTTCTAACTTAATCGAAACCAGTACTGTACATCAAATCCAACACATCCGCTTAGCTTACAAAATTCTACTCATGACCTCACCATGTCACAGTATTATTTCAAATTCAGAAGCGAAGGTTGTATTAAAAAGTATAGCTTATTATATTAGACAATTGTGACATAGGCCATTTCGACTCTACGATTATCTGTCCTAGTGGGAACTATTTTTGCATATGTCATTAAACTTTAGTAGTCAGGAATACAGTTTATTTTTGCTTGAACGCATGTTTTCTTAACGTGGCTTGAAAAAGTAGTGAATATAAATAATCTTAAGTGGTTCAGCTGCGGTTGGGTTTCAGAAGTTTACGTGAAAATCAAAGGTTGAAGAATAAAAAATCTGCTTTGTATTCAAAGTTTGTCCTTAGAACAGTTGGCTAGGTAATAAATTGACAAATTTATTTTTGAGAACTCAAAGAAATATGTTGTTTCTTATATTTACTAAAAGAATTAGAGATGGTAAATTATGCAAAATGTTTAAGCTTTAAGATATTTAATTTAAATTTTATTTTAGCTAGAGCTTTAAAACCTTATTTACATAAGGTTTTAAATTAAATGTGAACTCTTTTTGTCGTTAACGGAAGTGAGCAAAATTTCAGTTTATTCGTGTCAATAATACACAATATTATTTTAAAGCAGTACATGGTGGTTGCTGTAATGGTTAACACTCCAAAAAGACTATAGATATTTAATTATTATAGTTTTGTGAATGATGGGCCAGCGACCTGAAAAAACAAACAGATATAATCTTAAAAATATATTACTCAGTGACTACTTAAATTCCGCTTAAAATTGTTGTATTAGTTATTATTAGTTTTAGTTAGTGTTAGTTTTTACTTTTTTATTTTAGTATTTGTATTTATTGATATAATTATTGTCATTGTGTTAACGAGCGCTAATCTCGCCGACAAACTGCTATGCAGTAAGGCTTACTACAGTTGCAACACGAAAAGTTGTCTGTTCGTTCACGAACCTAAACTGGGTTCGTGAACGAACAGACAACTTTTCGTGTTGCAACTGTAGTAAGCCTTATCTCTAAATTCAATAACCAACTGAACTGCAAATGAAACAAACCAAAGCGCTATTTGATCTTAAGGATTCAAATTCTTAAAATTCAATAGACTTAAACTAGATAATTAAACATAATCTCTTGACAATAACTTGATACGAGCTAGCTAAATATCATTGCTATAATAAAATAAATTTTATAAATGTTTTCATACAATGTGTACCTAAATATCTATGTTACTAGAAATAATAATGTATACAACTGTATTACTACAAACATGTTCTGACTATTTACAAGCGCTTTTTTAAAGTCTACGTGAATAGAAACCTTTTTTATTTATATTTATTTATCATTTTATTTTATATGCTGGATGGGTTTGCGTTTGACCACGGTCTCACCTGATGGTAAGAGAAGATGTGGTCGAAGGTTGACCGCGCGTACCCATAAGATGCCTGTTCACTCTAGCCTTGAATAAAGCCATTAGTTTAAAATAAAAACCAAAATCGTCAATAGTCGCGGAAATATATTGCACAGTTTTTGTACTGTTTACATTTTTAATTAATTGTATCAATTTGGGCACAAAATGATAAATGCATTTTGTACACTTCTAGGTTATCCAAAGCCCTAATTTAAAGATTGTTTTGACTAGAAGGCAAGTTTGTTCATAATCTGTATTAATCTCTATCTCCTAAACTAGGGATTTATTTTTATTAAGGAAACGGCAAGCTCGTTTTGTTCTTTTATGAAATAATGCTCGTGATGTTCCTTAATTAATGATAATTACACATATATTACATATATTCCCTTAAAAAAATAGTTTTAACATGTGTTTTTATTTATAATATCTAGGGACAATGTCACACAGATCATCCTAGCCCCAAACTAAGCAAAGCTTGTACTATGGGTACCAGGCGACGATATACATACTTATATAGATAGATAAATACTTATATACATAGAAAACATCCATGACTCAGAAACAAATATTCGTGCTCATCACACAAATATTTGCACTTACCGGGATTCGAACCCAGAACCACCAGCTTCGTAGGCAGGAGCACTACCAACTAGGCTACGGTGACCGATATTATTTTCTTTATATAACATTATTAGGTTAAATAATTAGGTATCTTTACAAATGTTTGTTATAAATAAAGACAGTAATATAAATTGTCCAGCTCGGTGAACTGAAACAATACAGCGGCGGACTGACAAATGTTATTGACAGAGGATCATTGATATTTTTGTCATTGTAACAGAGGGGAATAATGGGACAAAGAACTGCTCATTTTGTAGCAAAATGTCTTGAAATTATTTATTTATTTAGCAACTTTTGCAATAACATATCTAAAATGGCGAATTTCACTTCAAAGTTAATTTTAACCGTTTTTATAAAGGACAGCATTTATGAACCGATTACGATTTTTTTATGTATCCATGCTTGGGGGTTGGTTTTGAATATTTTTTTTAAATGGCATGATTATGTTGTATAAGAAAGTCAACAGATTCATAAAGTTTCGTGCTGTTGATAAATTTCGGTATACTTAAAATAAAAATCGAAACAAACCAAATACTGTAAAAGGGCTTACATCAAAACTTCTGATTATTTTGGTGACAAACTCTAAATTAACACATTTATGAACAATGTAATTTTATATACAGAAAAAAATATTTAAAAAACGATTCATACTGTGTTTTTAGTTGTGTTCTTCAGTAGCTGCATGGACGATAAAAAAGATTTGATGATTCCACACAGACGTAACATTTTAACGGACTTTTGAACCAACTAAAAGTATAACATAATTTTAGGTATACACTCAATTAATAGCTAGATACACTTGAAGTTGTCTGTCGGGCAGCAGCGCTACCTGTGTACCAGCTACCACCTTCTCAATAGGGGAGGGCAATCCAAAGATGTCCTCCCAGGGTACCTAAGTGTCCCGACCATCTGGGACATGGCGCAAAAGGGGGTACCGGAGCAGCATACCCGCGTTCCCGGGACTCCCCCATCAGGCGCCAAGAGAAGTCCACGGCAGGTAGGTTTAGTCGGTGCAAGTCCGACATACCCACCCACAGACACTTTTTGCGGGTAGCATGCGAAGGCATTCCCCCGCTTTAACAAAAAAAAAGCTACCACCTTCTAAATGCGGTCGCCAACTCGGTTGCCAAGCGCGGTGACTAAAGCAAACCGCATTCAAATGGCAACGTTATATAGATCATTAGGGGAGGCCTATGCCAGTGGACAATATCGGGCTAATTTTTGTGACATATATGGCTAAAAAATAATCAGATCAGTGCGGTAGTTTACCAAATATTTCGTGGCGCCTGTGAGGAGGCAAGCGCCAGGGAATGTGATGGCGCCCTTAAAGCGCTATCCACCATGAATGTCCACTTATTTAATTCTTCATTTGCCACAGTGTAGTTGCAACTCGATTATGAATGTAAACTATAGGCCACAGTTAAAAGATTTCCAAGGCGCCTCTCGGGCGTCATCCGCATTGAATCGGTTAAGGTTAATTACAAACAAAAGTCTCTCTTTTTATCAAATAATGAAAATTAACAGCAGCTAATAATCGTATCTGTAAGCAATTATTTTTTAATACAATAGGTGTATGGTGACACGGGTCGTTATAGTCTTAAAATACGACAAACATTAAGTCGTGTACGAATAAAGCGGATTTTTGAACAATAACGGGAAATTGTGGTTTCTGATAATAGCAAACATGTTATTTGCTTTTTAAATGAATAATAATAATAATATCCTGGGACATTATTTACACATGGCCATCTGATCCTGAACTAATATACCAAATAACCAGAGAAGGAAACCAGATAACTGATATACTACATATACCTACTACTTTTATTTTTTAAATACATAGGTACTTATATAGATAATTTCACACAGACTTAGGGCAAACAGACATGTTCATGCACACAAATATCTGTCCTGGGTGGGAATCGAACCCACGACCTCCGGCGTGAACAGCAAGCATTTGCCAACCACGACAACAGGCCTGAATATATAAATTTAGGTAAAACTAAGCAAACCTATATTTGTAACAGGCTACTTAGTCATGTTGTTGAATGGCTGACTGAGATGAATATTTATTTATTTATTTGATTAACCAACGATTGTTTACATTAATACAATTATTCGTTTGTGATGACTACGCTTGCTTAAATGTAACAATCTTTTACTAGTTAACACCACATGCATACAGTTAACAGTGCAAAAAAAATAATTATAATTATAACATGATAAAAATAAAACATCTAAACACAAATAAAATCAACGTTTAAAATAATACATAATTCAGATAAGATAACTTAATATTAAATTAAAATCTAAAATATTCATATTATTAGTATACATAGAAATAAATAAAAAATACTATAGACTATATAATACTATATCACCACCCCCAGAAGTCGTCCCGAGCGAATATCTACCAGAGAACGGGCAGTCGTGTCTCTCTGTGCACTATGACCGCCTACCTGTCTGTTAAGCGTGACGGTAACGGCATATCCCTCCAAATTATGGACACGACTTCATTGTGGAAATCTTTGAATTGCGAAGTCCTTTGTCCAGAACTGGATGTCATTAGACTAACAAGATGATGGTGATTTTGTGCGTGAAAGACTAACAAATACCCATACACCCATCCACACAAACGTTCTTTTTTTTTGCCACACACTATATTATAATATATCATATTACATATTATAATACATAGATAAATATCAAACAATTGTGACATAAGAATAAAAAAACTGCAATAAAAAGCGGCAGCAGTCAAGAAACAATAATAACCGGTAAACATCTCAAAAATAAACACTTACTACTAATAATACTTAACTAATACATAATCATAATTATTATGTTAAACTATTAAAATTAACATTGGAGGCTGCAATAAGTTAATATGAAAGTTAAAATAATAAAACATAAAAAGTTCAAACTGCAAAAAATATAAATCGAATCTTCAAAATTCAACAACCGTCAGCCAAAATATATACCCAAAAATCATTATCATATAGTCCATAGAACTGGTAATATTAAACAGCTAAGAGAAATAACTTAAATAAATACAAATAAACAGTAAACAGAACATAAACTCGCATATAGAACAACAGCAAAAATTAAACAACATTAATCTAAAAATAACAAACCTATAAAAGTATTCGGCTTAGGGCTGATGAGCCAATCGTTTCTTCCATAAAGAACAGAGGAACCCCAAAAAAAAACGTTCTTTTTTAAGATAACGCCCGCACTAGGGAGTCTAATCCCTGTGTCGCTGGGTAATTTACAAACATATAATAGACGGACACAAATTACACCGGCACGGGAATCGAACTCGGGGCACGAAGTGGCGAGGCAACTGTCTGAGCCGTTACGCCACACATGTAGTCTTTCGCATTTATAATATTAGTATGAATTTCACCAACATAATTGTTTCCTCAAATGTTTTCTGTTGTATTACAGGATAGAGCTTATTAGTTGCTTCTGGAACCGACCATGGCGCTCACAGTCAAATACTCTCACTGATCCGTAAGTGATCACCGAGTTTAAGCACCTAGTCACGTTGTCAAATCTATAGATGGGTTAACTGCCTCTAAATTGGTTTCGTTCCCAGTAGTAATCATTAGACCTTCGACACTAGCAAGATTGCGGCCAGATTTTAATCATCTTTCTAAGGCCCCTTAGTCCACACATTTATCTATGTTTCTCAATAATAATTAATTTATTAACACGCAAGTTTATTACTTACATACCACCTACTTGTCCGTAAGTACTTTAACTTAAAATTGATGTTAGTAGATACATTTAAAGGCACAATGACACAAACAAAACAAGTATTACAACTATACCACAGCTACATGACGCATATGTTTTAAATATGAATCATGCAGTGGTTCACGTATATACAGTCAAGTCTGCTTGCGTTACTATAAATCACAGCTGCTTCAACTTTCTGACAAGTTTCGTTCATTCCGAACAGAGCGGTAAATTCCTCAACGGGCCATAAACGGGACAGCCCTATCGGCGTAACTCCTCCAGCGGGCCATAACACAGTCCTAGTAACCCAAATCTACTGATAACTACCCGATTTTGTCTCCAAGTATCTGCGAGACTAATACTTTTTCGCAGAAATGTTTGTTTTGTTATATTTTTCCTGCAGACGCTCGACTGTCTTGTATCACAACTTGGTAAGTGTTTTTGTGCACCAAAAGACTTCGTAGTTGACTACATTACATTTTATTGCAAAGGAGGTTGCATGAGAATAAAATCAGTTTAATTTTATTTATATCTATTCCTATTCTACTTCTGATAAAAAACGCATATACACATATTCATAACTTTGGTTTTATTTAAGTTTTTTACAAACGCTTGAGGAGTAAGCTGGTCAATTTTGTAATGACAGCGTTACGAAAAGTGTAATCGGAAGTGGAGAACGGAAGTGGAGAGAGATATAAGTTAGTGAAGATAGAAAGAGAGAGAGAGAGAGAGAGTTATTTTTCGTATATTACTGTAGGAGCAAGAGAGAGAGGTGCGAGAAAACAATTTCTTTCTCTCTTTCGCTCCTAGTTTATTTCTCTTATAGTTTTTTTTTTAATTTTGTAACCATGTTGCCCCATTTAATTTAGATGATTTACCATTACATTAATTGAAATAAACAGAAGAAAAAAAAATTTTTGTCACTTAGCCTGTTATTTTTCTGAATACTAGCATTCAAAACTCTTCATTCATTTATATAGTATGTATTTACAAAGTCACGTTAATTCAAAAAAGTTGAGCACTTGGCAACGACTGGAAAAGTAACTTTAACACCACAAACACGAACTCTTAAAATCTTACAAAAAGGAAAATGAATTTCATTCCATTTTTAATGCAAAGCAACCGTACCTAATTAACTAGTAAAACTTAAAAGTGAGTTAAGTAGGTACTAAGAAACTTAAGTATTTCGGAAAATATTAATTAAGTTTAATTTATGTATACAGCAAATTTATTTCTTGGGTTGTTTAAATGCTATAATACTGTAACTATGAATATATGAAAATTAGCAACTTAATAAAATACTTATTTATGTAACCTAAAACAAAAATCAGCGTTCAAGTCTTCACCTGCGGATAAGGTACCGAGAAAGCTGGCAACATTACGTCGTTGTATGGTGAAGCTTACACGTTGGCATAGTTATAAGCCAGTTCTCTAATCACTTGATCACCTGATAAAATCCGTGAAAGCACTCCCGTAGTTATGAATCCTTGGGACCCATTGTTTTCACCCCAAAAACTTGTCTTCTGTCTCGGAAATCCAATACTTATTGATGTATATGTGTTTCAGTGGCCTCTGCTGCAACTCGTGCCTCTCTCGAGCTGATTTGTAAGTGGATGGGTTAGGTTATCAACATAGGTTCCTTATCATACCAGCGGCCAATCTGTAAGCATCACCGTTTTTAATAAGGCTTGCGATCTCCACGCAAGAAATCATTCGCTTCTAAGGGAGTCTGATGATGTCATCAAGGGCGGCGTGGTGCGAAAGTCATCCGACCCTGGAGTCAATCCATGATGACCTAAATGATCTGCCTCACCCCACGTGGACAATTTTGTGGTTCTGTACGGGTGATGTACCTACATACGAAAATAAAAAATATGGTTGGCCGATGGCCGATGGCCGTTGGGGCAGAAAGGTTCTTGAGTGGCGACCACGAACCGGAAGACGCAGCGTGGGCAGGCCCCCTACAAGACGGACCGATGATCTTGTGCAGGTCGCTGGAAACAGCTGGATGCGAATAGCGCAAGACCGGCAATTGTGTAGATCTTTGGGGGAGGCCTTTGTCCAGCGGTGGACGTCTTTCGGCTGATATAATGATGATGATGATGATGATGAAGGCATAATATATGACTTACATATTTTTAAGCTATATTCTCGTTTATCAAGTGAGCAGTACTCACTTGGCGGTAAGCGAGAAAATATGGGTGCTTGTTTGCCTGAACAGTATAAATAGGTAATTTTTATGCAGCTTATGTTATCCATTACCGTGTATGGTAATATATGCAACAATCAGCAAATCTAATCTCAAAAATGGTACATCATAGATTTAATCATTCTGTGGGTTTCGAATCAACACCATCTTCTAATCCGGGGCTGGCATTCTGCGTTAAGCTACGAACGATATATGTGGCAGAACAAATTTGGGATTCCCTTGCTAACACCCTTTCAGAGGATGTAGGTGTTTCCTATCGGCTCTGTTTTCCAGAAAAATGGATTGCTGCTGATTCGAGACCCGGCGAGTGAATAAATTTATGATTTTTGAGATTAAACTAGTAATAACTAATTAATATAAACAGAAGTACTCTGGTCTAATGTTGGCCAGGGTTGCTATTGTCAATGGAGAGAAGCCATATACATTATAGTTGACAAGTGTGTGCGCAAACACAGGTGCACTTTCCATACTAACTCTCATAATGCAATGGGACGGCTAGCAGACACAGGACTCATGGCTTTACGAGCTCCCCAAGGCATGGGATTTAACATCGGCAACTTCTAAAGTCCAGGCTAATACTGGAGTTTTGGCGCCAATGCGGAAAAAGACACTTCATTTTCAAAATATAGTGTAAATTCAACTTTTTATGTGTAAATATGGTGGATTTTTAGACATAACATCATGGACAATGTCACAAGTGGAGGAAAGTGCCATATTGCCGTGAATTGCGATTTTCTGTGTTGAATCTAAAACTTTATATAAGCCTCAAGTAAAGTCTCCACTGCTTTACTGGGGTACGACAAGGACTACGTATGACTTGACTGTGGCGGACTTTACTTGACATGACGAAAATAAATGAAATAAAAATATATTGTACGGAAGGCTCATAAGGCCGAAGAAGCCAGAGCCGTAAACTGAATAAAAAAAAAGGCTAATACTGGAAATATTTCTTGTCAGAGATATTATAGCAATATCACATCCTTTTTTTGGTCCAACCCGGAATCTGAACTCAGGATTTCATTATGTATGGTTACACGCTGGGAACACGCTATCGCTAGAGAAACCGGGCAGCCAAAACTAAACAATCCATATTATGAAAAGAATACTTACATTAAAGTTTGAATATCTGTTTAAAAGTTACGATTCCATAGATTGACCCAAATTACTAAAAGAGGCTGCAATTGCATAACAGCCCTTTTTCAATCCGGATTTATTAACACGGTTAAATTTTTTTTGAGAAAAATTGACTTACTGTGTTTTGGTATAAAGTAGTCGCTTTTTATTGGATATAAAGAGAGTAGGTGTAGAGCGAATGTGTATGGTGATGTTTTTTATGTTATTAGGGTTGACCATTATCAGGAATGACAAGCGAAGTGTTGTATCCTAAACTGTGGCTAGCATGAATGTCCTTATGAATAGGTAAAAGGTGAAAATTAGGTACTGAAACCCACAAAATGTTGGAAATAACCTTATTTCAGATCTAAATGTGAACCTGTTTTAAAATCTCCCAAAATTCCAATACTTAAATTTTAATTTTGTCGTAATATTACATACTTTATCCAGCCATATGCTATTAAAGCCCGGAATTAGACCAATTTTTGTAAATATATTTGTGTCGGGTTTATTTTAATGGCTATTATAGTGAAATATTGATCTAGCTAGGTCTCATGGCTGGTAAAACTCGAATTATGAGTAAAGTTAACTCATAATAACTGAACTCATAAGCAAAGTCTAAAGTTGACCAGTACTCGTTCTAAGGTTTTTATTAAATAAAGTTTATAAAAAAGAAAACAAAATATTATATTTTATATATTTATAACACATCAAAAAAAACAACAACGTTAAATAACAAAGAAGGAAATAATTGACATCTTTAAAAAAAATTTGTTATTAAAAATTGAGATGCGGGTGGAAATCAAACCCACGACCTACGGGTTATCCGGCCTGTAATGTTATGAAGGCGCTTAACGCCGTGTTACGAAAACCTGCACGGCTAAGACGACTGGTATGCCAATACTTAGATAGGACTATAAGATGGCGCTTTGTTGATTTTTTTTAATACGTATAAAAATCATAGTTTTTAAAATTTTATTTAAAATTTAAGATAATCTGTACATATAATAAAATCGTAGGAAAGTCAAAACTGTACATTGAATATTTTTATCATTGGATACTTGGGGCGTGATCAACAATCGATAACGCAGCCAAAAATATATTTTTTTAAAAGACAATGTCCTAAATGGCCCTGTGGCAATGAAGAGTATCAGAATATACGATAATGAATTGCCTATTTTATTATATAAGTTGCAAATACTTCTGTATCACGGACTAGCTGTATTCCAAAATGTATTTTTAATAGAATTTAAGCGACTAATAACATTAGATCGCTATCTTCGCCTAATGTCATGTCGTGTCGAAAGTGAAATAGGGATGTCCAATCAATTATAATCGATCGATTGTGTTTTTTTTCTTTATGAATGCAGTCATACTCCAATTTAAATAGGTAGTATAAGAATAATATTATACAGTAATCAAAACTTCTTTATTTGTCATGGTTAGATTATAACCTCAAAATCTGATACTTCTTTTGAAATATATCTTTTCCTCAGCTAGTCCGCTATAAAAACAAGGTCTTCTAGAAGTCTACAAATGATAGAGAATACAATACATAATTATCCAATGCTCTTGGCTCCAGGGCCAACAATGTATGGACGCAGAGCAATGTCCTTTGTCTGTTTATCTGTTTGTCTGTATGTATGTCCGGGCTAAATTCAAAAAGTACTGCATGGATTTACTTAGAATTTTGCATGAATATAACTAAGAAGTCGGGTCAACATATTGGCTACATATTATCACGCTATCACCTACGGAGGAGGAGCTGTGATATTTTATAAAGTTTAACGCGGGTAAAACCGCGGGGCACAGCAAGTATTTAAATAAATACAAAAAAAAACAGAAATACAGCAAACGTGATTTTTTTGTACAGAACTTTTCGTGCGCGAGTCCGACTCGCACTTGGCCGGTTTTATTTACAACTCATGCCTGTGTCAGTTGGTTGATTCCACGTTTGTAGCCGGCCTTAGTTGGTATTAATTCAGCCACAGTTAGAACAAACAGACAATATTTTATTCATTCGTTCACTAGCGGGTGCGGGTAATGTCGTGTACATTAGCCGCAGCAGTTCGCATAATACCCAGAATAAAGAGGGTAGGAGACTACCTTCCAAAAACTGAATACATAAAAAAATCGCCTGAAACTTCTTAATAAATAATAAATAAATAAAAAAGGTTTTTATGAAATTAAATAATGAAATATATTCAGAACTTGGGTATTAACATACACTTGTACTAGTCAAGTTCACAATGCAGTACATAAACATAGTCGAATACAGTATAAAAATTACAAAAAAATAATTATTCCGTCCGTGCGGTTTGTTTTATCAGATATATTTTCTTACATCCTAAAATAAATAACAAGTTACTAATCTATTTTTGAAATTTAGTTGTACAATATTAAAATTAAAGAATTGAAGGCAATGAGCATTTGGCTAGCGCAGAAGGCTCTTAACCAGTAGCTTAAATTGAACGATTAATACCCGAGGCCACCCTTTTGGGGTTCGGGCCACAGCTCAGGGGGCCGCTGAAGCAAAAGGACAGAATTCTAAGAGAGGGTGTGACCAGTTGCACGGGATCACCGATGACGCGTTAAGGGGCCAAAGCGATCCTCGCCGCTGAGGAACCTGCCCTAGCTAACCTGCGGCTTTCTCTAGCTACCTAGTTGGACGTAGACTTTAAAAAATTCAGAAGTGTCAGAACATGTTTGTAGTAATATAATTAAGTTTACATAATTATTCCTAGTTACATAGATATTTAGGTACACGGATTGTATGAAAAAATTTATAAAATTTATTTTATCAACGATATTTAGCTAGCTAGTATTAAGTTCTTGTCAAAGGGATTATATTTAAGTTTAATTATCGAAATGTATAGTTTTAGCTATATTTTTACTACATATTGTCTGAATGGTTCTGTCTATATTAAGGTATTATTATTATGATGGATGGAGGATTATATATATACGAAACGTAACTGAAGAAAATGTGTGCTCGGATCTCTCGCTCTTGCCCCTTCAGTCATATACGAAACGTAACGCTCTCTCTTTCTATCATCACTATCTTTTACCGAGACAGAAAAAATAATTGTGTTAATCACACAAAGATTTGTCCCGGATGGGAATCGAACCCACAAACTCTGTCTTACAATACAATACAATACAATACAATACAAATACTCTTTATTGTACACCAAGATTTACATTTAAAGTAAACAGTTATATTAAATATGGTACAATGGGCGGTCTTATCGCTAACTGCGATCTCTTCCAGACAACCTTAGGATGGACAAAATCAGCAAGAAGAACAATTAAACGAGTGATAGGGGTGTAGCAATTTAAGAAAGAAATAATAAATATTAATAGACTAGTCTAGTAGATTAAGAGCGAAAAGTACGAAAATAATCTTGAAGTACAGCTCGTAGGTATTAAATAAAATAAAATAAAAATAAAAAAGGTTTTTATTCACGTAGACTTTAAAAAAGCGCTTGTAAATAGTCAGAACATGTTTGTAGTAATATAGTTGGATACATTAGATATTATTTCTAGTAACATAGATATTTAGGTACATCTTGTATGAAAACATTTATAAAATTTATTTTATTACAGAAATGATATTTAGCTAGCTCGTATCAAGTTATTGTCAAGAGATTATGTTTAATTATCTAGTTTAAGTCTAATATTTTTACTACATATTGTCAATGGTTCTGTCTATATTAAAGGTATTATTATTATGACGGACCTTGTGTTAATAACGACGGTCGCGCTTTAATGCTACCACCGGATCCAATGCGCCCCAACTGAGAAGACCCAGCGAAACAAACTCAGTGGGTTCATCTACTACCGGTTTCAACACGACCCAGTTGAGACGGTCCGGCGAAACATACTCAAGCGGGCATGAACACGGGATTTGGTCCAATTAGAGTAATTATTTAGTAGGCAAACACAATATATGCTCGATCGGTTGTCTGAATGCTTATTATTTTAGATTATATTTAGGTATACAAAAGAAAAACTTCGAAACAATAACATTATTCATTTTGAGACAGAGTCAATAATTTTAAATTAAGTATATGATAGCAATCATTTACAGATAGTTCACGTAACACAGCAGATCAGTCATGTCTATATGGCTACAAGATCTCCAGCGAGCAATGTGCAGGTAGGAAGTGAGAGCCAGACGTCTTTGTCATCGATGTACTCTTTAGTGGTGTAATAACCCCTAGCCATAAGTATACGTTTAATATGTGTTTTAAAACTTGTGTCAGGCAGATCAGTAATTTGAGTAGGAAGCTTGTTATAAAACCTAATACAATTTCCTAAAAATGATTTATTAGTTTTGCTTACTCTAAAGCCTGGCATGGCTAGTTTGTTTTTATTCCTAGTATTTATATTATGCAGTTCACTTTTCTTTTTATAATTATGAATATTTTTTCTAACAAACATTATATTCTGATATATATATTCCGATGGCACAGTAAGTATATTTATTTCTTTAAACAAATTTCGCAAAGAATCGCGACTGCCTAAACCATAAATGGCTCTGACTGCTCTTTTCTGCAATACAAAAATAGTACCTATGTCAGCCGCCGAACCCCACAGCAGAATGCCATACGACATAATGCTATGAAAGTACGCGAAATACACTAATCTAGCAGTTTGTTCATCTGACAATTGCCTTATTTTCCAGACAGCATAGGAAGCCGAACTTAATTTACCTGCTAACTTTTCAATCTGAGGACCCCATTGCAATTTTGAATCAAGTGTCAATCCTAAAAATACGGTCGATGGGACTAGATCTAATATTTTCGCATTAAGTGCAACTGTTGGTACAATTTGAGTCACATTCGGCAATGAGAACCTGATGCATTTAGTTTTCCCTGCATTTAACAAGAGATTATTTGCCGAAAACCATTCTGATATAAAGCTGAGTGTTTTATTATGCTCAATAAGATCTTTATCCTTTCTATTTACTTTAAATATGAGCGAAGTATCATCAGCGAACAAAACTATGTCTGATACTTTCTCTACCAGATAAGGGATTACATATATATATATTTATAATCATAATATATTTACATATTAATATGTAATATAAATTTATTGATATATATTATATACAACATACATATAACAAATAAATACTTATATAAATACATACATTCTATTAGTGATAGAGATGACGGTAACACTGTTATTATGCAATAATAACTATTTATTGTGACAGGTAGTATTCTTTCACTAGCTTTTTAAAAGTCAGAATGGATTGTGCTCGCCTTATTCTTACAGGCAAATCATTCCAAAGACGCACAGCTTGGACTGTAAATGATTGTCCGTAGAAGTTTGAGGAATGCTTAGGCATTTTGAGTTGCAAGTTTTCTGATGACCTCAGGGATCTTGAATGTGTGTCATGAAGGAACTCGAACCGTTCTTTGAGATAAAGTGGGGTGGTAGGATTAAACAATGTACTGTATAGAAGCATTAAAATATGAGTATCTCGGCGGAGGCGAATCGGGAGCCACTTGAGCTTGGTGCGAAATTCTGAAACATGGTCATATTTGCGCAAACCAAATATAAACCTTATGCAAAAATTTTGAAGGCGCTCGAGTTTGTCAAGTTGGGCTTCGGTGATATCAGGATAGCTGGTATCGTCATAGTCAAGGATGGGTAAAAGAAGAGATTGTGCTAGCGCAATTTTAGTGGCAGTAGGAAGGAAGTTTCGGATTCGTCGCAAAGATCCTGCGGAAGCAAATATCTTGCGACTGACTTCCTGAAGCTGAGGACCCCATGATAATGTTTTGTCAATGAATATACCGAGATTTTTCACTGTGTCGCTGTGACGCGGGAATGCTTGTATTATTAAATTTAATCTGAGGTATCGAGGACCAATCTATTTTAACAAGAGTTCTGGAGCTGCCAATTATAATTATTTACGTCTTTGCCGGATTAACTTCAAGTCCAAAAGACGTACTCCATTCGCAAATCTTATCAAGATCATGCTGTATAACATTGATAGCGGACGATATCATTTCTAGAGATGCCTGTGTATAAATCTGGAGATCGTCTGCATAGAGGTGGTAGGAAGAATTGAGGTTTTGGGAGATAGTATTAATAAATACAGCGAAAAGTAATGGAGATAGCACGCCTCCCTGTGGTACGCCGACAGTCATATCGCACCATGAAGAAAAAGTATCTTCTACGCGAATACGCTGCCGACGACCTAACAGGTAATTTTGAAACCAATCAATAACCATTGGAGATACATTAAGTGAGCGCATAATGCCAAGCAAGATGTCAAAGTCTACGGTGTTGAAGGCATTACTGAAGTCTAGTAAGGAAAGTACCGTGACATTGCTCTCATCCATGCTGAGACGAATGTCGTCTGTTATTTTGATCAAAGCAGTAGCTGTACTATGACCGGGTCGGAAGCCAGATTGTAATGGATTTAGGAGCTGGTTTTTACAGAGGAAAACATTTAGTTGGTTATACACTAACCGTTCCAATACTTTGGAGAGAAAGGGGAGGATAGATATAGGACGGAATTAGGAGAATTCTTTAGGATTGGATTTCTTAGAAACCGGAATAATATAGGCTGCTTTCCATTGGGATGGAAAGCATCCATTGGATAAGGAGAAATTATAAATGTGACTCAGGACGGGTAGGATTTCATCAAGGATAGGGAGGATCATATTACAGCTAATGTTATCACTACCAATGGCTTTCGATATAATTGACATAATGCTCTTCTTAATGTCACAAGTGGGTATTTGATTAAAAACCATAGGATTGTAATTGGGTGTTGGTAGTGACGAAAGATAATTAATAGTTCGGTCTTAAGTTATCCTGTTGCATTTGGATGAAGAAGAGAAATGTTGATTTAAGGAATTGATATCCAGATTTTTATGGATGGAACATTCTTTTGTCTTGCCAACCCCCATAGATCTAAGAAATTTCCAGACTTTTACTGGATCACCGTTTTCGATGGACTCATGAACATATTGGCGTCGTGCGTTCCTACACACCTTATTGGATAAATTACGAATGGAGACGTATCTTTGTGTATTTAAAGCAGATGGACAACGTTTTTTCTTAGCTTTCGCTTGAAGCTTTTTATGCATTAGTGACTTAATGTTATCATTAAGCCACGGTGCCGGTAGATGCTTAACCTTAATAGCACGTATTGGCGCATGCAAGTCGTAAAGTTCTATTATTTTATTAGAAGTAAGTAGTGGTTCCCAGTCTATTTTGGTAGCATCTTCCTTTAGAGCACTTTGACTCATGCCAGAAAAATTGCGCTGAAGAAGAATTTTTGACTTTGCCTTGGGAGGACGTATTTTATAGGATAAAAAAATTAAATCATGACAAGAAAAAGCGTCAGCAAAGCACTGTCCATGCTTTGCGACATGTTCACGCGAAGATACAAACATAAGATCTAAAAGAGATGGATTAGAGTTAGGAAAGTGGTGGGTAGCATTTAAGGGCAGAATGGCCATATTGTAGGAGTGCACGATAGAACGTATGGACGAAGCTCGGGAATCATTTTTGAGGAGACACGTGTTGAAATCACCCATGATGATAGTGTGACTGTAAGACGGAGTTAGGTTCTCAAGAATCCTTTCAAAAGAAGAAAAGAAGTTAACACGCAACGAGGGGCAATAATAAACGCCAAGAAGGAGTTTAGTGTAGCCTAACTCGATTTCTAGGAAGAGATGCTCACCTGCGTGAGGTGACGGTGGTTGTGGCGATGAGCTTATTATGGAGAATGGTATGTAACTACGCAGATATATAGCTACACCGCCGTCTTAGAATATGATGAGAA
This sequence comes from Pseudoips prasinana, assembly GCA_951640165.1. Lineage (NCBI taxonomy): Eukaryota > Metazoa > Arthropoda > Insecta > Lepidoptera > Nolidae > Pseudoips > Pseudoips prasinana. The sequence goes on from OX621247.1 coordinate 35,029,240, forward strand.
TAAACGTGACAAAAGAGGTGCACAAGGATTATGACAAATGGAAATAAGTCTTGTCCGTTGTCTCTGCCTACCCCTCTGGGAAACAGGCGTGAACCGGATGAATTTTAATAAGTTAAGATTTAAAAAATCTGATGTATTGGGCTACAATTTCCAACAAAATAACTGACGTTTTATCAAATTATGTGATAAAAAAATAAAACTGAAATCATCAAACGTCGTGCAGATCTATTGCACTATAATTTTTCTGTCATTCTTTTTTAATAAATATAGGTTTTGAACACACTCAGCCTATCCAACGTCCTTTAAGATTTACGTTCGTTAAACGATGGGCATAAAAAGTACATCAAACTATTCCCTAATTGAATTATCAGCGCACAGCGAAACTACTGAAGCTTGAAATTGCGCGGTAATCTTTGGGTAATGTGTTTATGAAGAAACCGTCTCCCGAAGTTTCTACGATAATACATAGAACATTACATTGTACATATCGGCGCAACAACATTACTTAACCAAAAAAAAATGCGTCATAGGAGTAGTTTTAAGTCTTTGTTTAAATTACTCTTAAATAGTTAGTTAAACTTAATGAATTTAGTGTTAAAAATCAAGTTACGATTTATAAACCATCTTAACATTTGTACAATTGATGATTTCAATAGTTTAATTTACATTCGTTCATCGAACAAAGAAAATACGTAACATGTTTGTCGCCGCACATTTCGTATAAATACGGCCGACGTGTCGAGTACAAATCACTTTCGCTCGAGCCGTCGGACCGTACGGATCACCTTGTATCGAAGATTGTTATGGAATAAAACTTCACGAAACATATTTCGGGTTTTACTATCGCCATGAGTAAATAACCTTCAGTGGACAACCAACGTGCAGATAATAGTGACGTCAGTCTTGCTGACGTCATCATGACTAACGACAACGGTACCCCCGTTTCTCCGTTATCAGAAGTGGGATTCAACCCAGAAGATGTCCAGCGTGAAAACACCCTCGATGACGAAGATAGTGAATGGCGCTTACTTGGGGAGCAGCTAAATCGTAATTTTATGGAGCTGATAGAGGCAATGAGGTTGCCTTCTGCTAGCCAAAACATTCAGAGTTAAACCCGGATAAGGATAACTTGTACGGCTCGTGCATGAATTGCGGCCGCAGACATGTGTATTGTGGATCCGGACTTACAAAGGACTGCTTTCATGATGTCTTTGAGTCAGGCGGGTTTCGGCGTGGCTGTCACACGTTTTTGACTTTGTCGGGGTGTACTTACGTACAGCATTTCGACCCTTCAGGATCGTTTGCGGATTCGTACTAAGAACCATTACTTTCTATTCTATCTCTAGTGCCCTGAATGCAGTATACACATACTTCAGTACGTTTGTTAGGAGTAGCTCATTGTAGTCTCCTGGTGCTGGATATGCCAGCCGCAGGTTGGCTATTCTGTGTCATACCATAGTGGTGGTACTGCTACTATTAGTCGTAGTTGGTTCCACCTGTACTTCCATTGGGTTTTGAACCAGCTCTTCTCTACTCCTTTTATGAGCTGTTTGGAGTGTTCCTTGATTTTGGTTCACATTTGGTTGTGATTAACTGTGAATTTATCTTTGGGGACTGCTCAAGGGCTATCACAAATTAGTTGGTTGACTGATTTGTTTTTCGCATTTAGCCTCCTGATTGGGCCATTGTGCGTGGGCTTGTTTTGTCTCCTCTAACCATTTTGGTTCTGTCCGCAGGTATAAGACGCCTCGAAGGTTAGGTTTGAGTACTTCCTGTAGTGTCTACGGATCATTTAGGAACTTTGCCCGTTGGCAGGAAAAGCTACTGCATTGTGGTGGTATGTTTGCTGGTGATTCTTCAAATTCAGTGCATCCTCTGCAGGGGGCTGTCTGTCGCTACTCTGAAGGAGTGTTTGTTTAGTGTGCAGTGCCCGGTAATTGTGCCTATTACCATGCGTAGATCCCTTCTGTTCAGGTGTACTAGACTGCGCGATAGGCATTTGTTCAGAAATGACAGAATTCCTTTTGTTTGCTTACATGATTCTGAATAATGATTATTTTCAGGAACATCACACAAGGCGTGTGAAGAATGTAGTAAGATTAAACAATCGAGCACCCAAGCTGCTACATCAACTCATCATCTGATAAACAGAAACCAACCAACACCCAGCAGCAGGAATCTGTGCTGCGCCATGCTCTACAACCTGGTGATCAGTTAACCGTATCGGCGGGAAACGAATGGTCTTCTCATAGGAATTCTGTTGCAGAACCAACCAAGTCAATTGCATCAACCTCACGAGACCTTGACAGTAAAGGGCAAGTAACTTAATTCAATAACTCTAAATAACTCTACGAGAACTACTAATAAACTTACGATCACAGCACCTTCCTAATAATATTTCCTTGTATTGTGCCACTGTGTTATCAGCCACTCAAAGCACAATATAACACAACTCCTTGTCCCTTAATCTACGAGAACTAAACCTACCCTCACCTTCCTAACCTTATTTCCTTGTATTGCGCTACTGTATGCCACTGTATTAACAAGCTCCAGAGCACAATATAACACCACTCCTTTTTCCTAAATCTACGAGAAATCTACGAGAACTCTACGAGAACTCTACGAGAAATCTACGAGACCTCTACGAGAACTAAACCTATTCTCACCTTCCTAACCTTATTTCCTTATATTGCGCTACTGTATGCCACTGTGTTAACAAGCTCCAGAGCACAATATTACACCACTCCTTTTTCCTAAATCTACGAGACCCTCCGAGAACTCTACGAGACCCTCCGAGAACTCTACGAGACCCTCCGAGAACTCTACGAGACCCTCAGAGAACTCTACGAGACCCTTCGAGAACTCTACGAGACCCTCCGAGAACCTACTCATTGATATTACCAAAAGACAGCAACACAAGTTGCTTACAGACTCACTACTCAGAGAAAATTTGTTTCGTTCTTTTCAGGTCTACGAGAATCCATAACAATCTACGAGTATCCATAAGAATCTACGAGAACCAACGAGGCTGGTGCAGAGCGCGCACCGCCTTTCAGAATGGCCGTATCGGCGCAACAACATTACTTAACCAAAAAAAAATGCGTCATAGGAGTAGTTTTAAGTCTTTGTTTAAATTACTCTTAAATAGTTAGTTAAACTTAATGAATTTAGTGTTAAAAATCAAGTTACGATTTATAAACCATCTTAACATTTGTACAATTGATGATTTCAATAGTTTAATTTACATTCGTTCATCGAACAAAGAAAATACGTAACATGTTTGTCGCCGCACATTTCGTATAAATACGGCCGACGTGTCGAGTACAAATCACTTTCGCTCGAGCCGTCGGACCGTACGGATCACCTTGTATCGAAGATTGTTATGGAATAAAACTTCACGAAACATATTTCGGGTTTTACTATCGCCATGAGTAAATAACCTTCAGTGGACAACCAACGTGCAGATAATAGTGACGTCAGTCTTGCTGACGTCATCATGACTAACGACAACGGTACCCCCGTTTCTCCGTTATACATAATAAAATATAATGAATCAAAATAAATATGTAGGAGATAAATAATGTCCTCCTAGCCGTTTTCGGCCACGGCGGCCAGTCTTAATAGAGATTAGCCATCTGCGCGGGACAAATTATAGTTCTCAATTGTGTGCGCAAACACAGGGGCACTTTCCATTCCATCACTCTCATGATCCGATGGGACGCCTAGCGACACGACCGGGAGGAGGTCAGGTACAGGACCGCCGGCTTTGCGAGCTCTCCGAGACACGGGTGTATAATACCACCAACTCCCAGACTTCGAGCTGATGTTGAGAAATTTTTCTTTTTACAGAAAAGTCCAAAAATCACTTTTGGCCCGACCCGGGATTTGAACGTCAGGATCTCGTTCTCTGCGGGTGAACACGCTACCGCTAGACCAAAGAGGCATATAAAATTTAAGATCTTTTAAGCAACTTCCAAAGGAGGAAGGTTCTCAATTCTATTAGTTTTTTATTGTATTTGTACACCGATTACTACGGCATTTGAAAATTACGTGTTTATTTTTATATCAAGCTTGTGAAGTTTTCCGCCAAAAATTTGATTGACTTAAGCAAATTATTTTTGAACCAGCTCCTATAAATATGAATAATTTAGTTGGAGTGCTTACAAATTTGTTTGCCATTCATTTGTATTACGTGGTCTCAGACCTAACTGAGCCGCAAAATAGGCGAATTATTACTTCAATATAATAATGTAAAGTATTTGCGTCCCATTTTTACACTAACTGTTTTACTAATAAATGTATTTTTTTTAACAGGTGATAATAATAATATAAAATTGGTACCTATAATTAATCACGTAGATAAATTCGATCTGTTTATCAAGACAAAATATATTTTAATTAGAAAAAGGATATGAATTAATTTAATAAATAAAAAACACAGTGGTTATATGAGAAGAAGTTAGGAAGCTCTCCGCGCAACAAACTGAGCTAAACTAAGCTTAAGCGAAGCCTCTGTGGGGCCTAGCTGTAAATAATCTAATAGAATAAAGACTTTTAAGCTATTGCATAGCTTCTATCGCGGGCCTTGAGCATGGGGACCGAATCCAGAAATTCCGTAACAAAAAAACTTAACTTTTAATGACTTTTTGAAATATCACGCTTGTCTCTTTAGTTCAGCAACCCGCCTTTAGGTGGCATTGGTTGTATTGGAAAACTACCGTAATCAGCTGTTTGTGAGAAAGTATATAGGTGTATAGATATTTATCATCTACGTACAACAGTGAATATCTGTACTCGTATAATTTGTGTACAAAGTGTTTTAAATATGAATAAACAAAGTGCATTTATTAATGAAGAAAGTCACGAAAAAATAGTGAAAGAAAATGAGTTAGTACTCACTATATACATTAATTTTATTATTATTATCACAAATGCAGTATTATAAAATAAATAAATAATTATAATTGCATAAGTTGATAAAAAATGCTATGCAATAGCTTTACCGCGGCAGTGTCCGAGTGCCACACGTCTTTTTATTTCATCACAAACATACACTAACATATTTTCGAGTACTCGTATATTGTTGTTGAATGAGGAATGTAATATCTCGGACACAGTGGATACCTTAATATAGTTAGTAAAGTTTCAACTTGTTTTAATCCAACGTAAATATATCATTTCCAAGCGAATAATTAAATTACCAATTAGACCCATGCACCAATGGGATAGCCTACCTGACCCGAATGTACAGATATGTCACCGTAGCCTAGTTGGTAGTGCTCCTGCCTACGAAGCTGGGGGTCCTGGGGTCGAATCCCGGTAAATGCAAATATTTGTGTGATGAACACGAATATTTGTTTTTGAGTCATGGATGTTTTCTATGTGTATAAGTAAAATCTATCTATATACGTATGTATATCGTCGCCTGGTACCCATAGTACAAGCTTTGCTTAGTTTGGGGCTAGGATGATCTGTGTGACATTGTCCCTAGATATTATTTATTATTATAAATTACCAATTAGACCCATACACCAATGGGATGGCCTACCTGACCCGAATGTACAGATATGAAACGTATGACCAATACCCGTGTTTTTAGAGGTTTGTGAAGTAACACTTCCATCTTTTTGACTCTTGTGAGTTACTGAGATTTTGCCGAAACAATCATAAAAACCCTATATGAGAACAAAACTTGAGAGGTGTCAAGGGACACCCGGATGGGACGAAGTTATTTCTTATTATTTATTATATACAAAAAACCTGTATACACTCAACAAAAATAATCGTCGCGACACCACACTGTTCAATGCGAAATAGAAATGAAAATATCTGGCTTGCTTTCTATAAGAGAGAGAGAGAGAGAGAGAGACGACAGAGAAACATGCGCACACCGCACAGCTGCAAAAAGTGTCGTGACAACTTTTCGTAAGATTTTTTTCCGTCTAGCCCCCTTTCACAACGCGCGATAAGGAACTTCGTTCCAAAAAGGGTTACTTTGGATGCAAGGGTAAGAAGAACCTTACCCTTGCAACAATATCGGCATGCTATCACCTACAGAGTATGTCACAATAATAGCAAATATTTTGGTCGACGTTATAGCCACGTTCGCCCAAAATACCTAGTAACGGCTTATATGGCTACAGACTTTATAGCCAATGATCTTAGACTTTTATGTGTTTGCGATAAGAAAACGATATTCTTTAGCTCTTTGGTTTACTATCAAATATTAATATAGGAATCGATACGATGATGACCCTATTAAGTGTAATGCGCGATACAAATATAAAATATGTGGATAGTATGTACTTAACTAGCCGTTTTAAATGCCGTTCCAAATAAAACCCTATATCTATAATAATAGGATACATTTTGTGACAAAATCGAATTAATGGCTGGCCGCATGGTTAGCCGCTCTAGCACTAGGGTGACAAAAGAAAATTATATTTTGTGGGATTAATACTTATGATAATGATTGTTTTAAACACTAGTCACAGAATCCTAAATTATAATTAATTATTAAAAATAGCTATTTATATATCTAGACAGTTTTAAAGAGGTCGTAACAGAAAATGTAAATGGGTTTCTTGTTATTGTTAAGCGAAAAATCACCACGTCCGGCTAACATGTCCGTCGCGCTGTGGTAAATGAGAGATTAGTCGCTTAAACATTTACATTCAACACATACCGCTGACAGGAGTGCAGAAACATTCAGTAATTAAGTATAATTATTTCAGCAGAGTTTAAACAAATGTTACAACATGAATGTCCGTCAAGTATAACATTGAAAGCAATACAGACAGATTTATCACATTTTGCAGGAGCTGTGATGGAGGAATAAAATCTAGTTCGAGACCTATTTGTATTTGCTCGCTCTGACATTTCCTTAAATAAATCTAAGACCGTATAGATTCCTCCAATCCTCAACTTGGGTCCCTTAGCCTAAAGCAATTCATGGTCGCCCCAATTTCAAATCGAACACACTGTATATGGTACACACTTTATTTACGATTTACACATCGTAAAAATTCACTCTCATCATTTTTCTCCATCGCGCCAAAAGAAGTATAACTTCAAAAATCTAGTCAAGGATATGGAAGAAGACAGTAATCGCGCTTTAATGAAACTCAGTAACTGACTTACGAATATGCTGATTGTGATTACAGCAATATAGAAACTGCATCTGCACGGTTTTCGACCGTGCATACTATCCAGCTGATGGTGACGACACAATTAACTGAACTATAAGGACTGTAACCGTAGAGAAGAAGATAATAAAATACTAAAACTTTAAGAGGGCCATAAAAAACAGAGCCCTGTTTATGGTACGGACGGAGTCAAAACGCGTAAATAGTGAAACCGCGGAGACTATTATATAAAGTAATATGTAATAGGATCTTAACAATATTTAAAGTTGTTAAGGGACCTTATTAGCGCTTGAAAATTTCAGCACTGATAAGTAACAAAAAACATTAAATAAAGAATATATAAATGTGAAGAGGAAAATGTCAACCTGGACATAAAAACCGATTAACAAGGCAATAATTATCATATGTAGCTTAATGTTGTATTATAATAAACTGCTTGATTGCAAGCTTGACAAGTAAAAGTGAACATTAATCCCTAAGGCCTGGGACAAATATAAACAGCCCGAGCGTGGCAAGGCACGCTGCGGCGGCGGGTACCTACCCGCGGTTAGCAGAGGCATGCCGGACAGTGTACACCGGAGTGAACTAGACGTCGTAAAAGCGATCTGGATAGTGTATTAGATTTTCTATTTGAATGGAAAATATATGGTCTTGTTCTGCTTTCCACACGGGGTGAACCGCATATCTGATCTTTTGTAAATTCTCCAAATGCACCGTAGCTTGCAGATCCTTTTCATATGACGAAAAAGTAGAATGCCCCAAATGCCGGTGTTCGCCGGCGCCTCGCCTTTTCGAGGCGCCTGTTCTGCGCTGCGCCGGCGTCGTACCTACTTCGCCCGCGCTGCGCAGGCGCCTCACCTCCACCCGACGCCTCTTGTATTTGTTCCGCGCCTAAATACTGTATAAATTTTATTATTTATGTATGTTAATCTGTAAGCACCTTATAAGTAAATAGTCTGCATATACATCGTATTATATTTTTTTTATATAATTTCGTTCACTAAACTGGCCAAAGCACTTTCTACAATTTAAATAACATTGAATAAATATAGCATAAGTGTTTGGCCTTCTAGAAGTGAACGTACAAGAAGCATAATGTCACTTCCTTTTCATTTTATTTGTATATTCTCTGTAAAAGACAGTACAATGGCCTCACGTAAACTCCACCGGATATCGGTAACCGGAAGTGGTGATGACGTCACCGTTTCTCACCAATGACGTAGTTTTGGGTTCTATTTAATAAAGTTGCTTGAGAGTTCGTATTGTTTACTTTGGCTATTGTACATAGTCTGTTTGGACTAAAGGTTCATGAAAGTACAATAAGGTGGTACGATAGCCTTTTAGCTATTCAATGTAGGCTTTGACTAAAAAGAGGTACTTTATTGCTGTTGAATTGTTACATTATTAATTTTATGGGTCTAAAACATGACACATTAAACATGTTTAGATCTCAATCCTAGTAAATTATCCAGAAATTTACGAAATAATCAGCCTTAATCTGTATCTATTTGTAGTTAATCTACGAATATTTACACGATAAAGGTACTGTTTAAGAAAGGTGACTCCCACTCTAAGGAAATGAAATGTTGTATCACGGGAGCCTTTACAGACATGCAATATACGGAAACAAAACACACTCGGACTATGTACTTAAAACAAGTAAACCCTGTCTTTTTTTACTACAATTATATTCTGTCAGTTAAAATAATGGTCCAAAAAGGCATAGTTTCGAATAGATCTTCTATCATAATCAGATTTCGTTAAAAAAATGTAAGAAAAATCTTAATTTTTGCGTGGTTGCCAAACTTTGCAGTACCTAGTGCAGTAACGATATATTGTAATAGGTCACATATAAATTGTTAGAATTTGGCTATAAAGACGAAGAATGCTGAATTAGTCAATACTCGTAATCAAATCAATTACACCGTACTCACCGGCCAAAGTACGACCGCAAACGCGCCGCTAGTCTAACGACTCTAACGACTAACGATGCCAGTCGTTAAGACATGTCAGAGGCCTTGAACAACTTTGACACTAGAGTAACCACTGCCCATACGATAAAGTAAAAGTAAAGCAAAAAGAAAAAGCAAAGAGGCACGATAGAGATCTACTAATGAAAAGCAAATTACCCTTGACACTAAAACGAGAGATCTTGACATGTGAAATCTGCCTACATACGATGCTCAAACTTGGATGTTATCTGAGGTTCAGAAGTCCTGATTCGGAGTCTGCCAAGGGGAATTGAGCGGAATGTACTGGATATTAAACCCGAAGATCACATTTTTTTTTATTTTTTATTTATTTATTTAGGTTCACCAACAATTACTTACACTAAAAATATACACCATTTTTATGCAATAATACAAGTAATAGCGTAGTAATTACTTAAAGGTAAACACCGCATTTAAAATAACAAGACAAGTGTGTTGATGTTAGTAAGCTAAAATAATAAAATTAAGTACATAAAGAAAATAAAATCATTGCAATGTGAGTCCAATTTAAGTGTTTTAACTTATTATCACTTAGAATTGCACCAAATTTAGTTAAATTACTGATCCAGATCAGGTAACCCACTAATTGTTGCTTTAATTTTAGCTAGGCTATCGAAATGAAGATCAATTTGATCGCTGCAACCATTAATAGTCTTACATAATCTGGAACAAGGAGAATTAGCACCTAATACAGTCCTTCTAAGCGGTGGAAAGAGTGGTGTGATCGAGTAGCGAGGGAGCCGCGATGGTACTCGTAAGTTGAAAACAGCAAGAAGTCTGGGGCAATCAATTTTGGAGCTAAAGACCTTGCATGCAAACATAGCCTCATTAAGATGCCGGCGATTGGCCAAAGATTTTATGCGGAAGTATTTCAGACGACATTTGTATGAGCGAATTTTTTTAGCTACGCCATTAGAGAAAGCGAGATGCCACACAAACCGTTTTTGTATTCGTTCTAGACGCAATAAGTGCGTGGCATAGTGCGGCCGCCAGACTACACTGCAGTATTCTAAGATACTACGGACAAGGCTATTGTAAATTAATAATTTCGAATAGTTGTTCCGAAATGCCTTACAGTTTCTTAGAACAAAACCCGTAATCCTCGAAGCTTTTTTAATTATGCTATCCAAATGAGGAACAAAAGTCATTTTTTTATCAAATATCACGCCAAGGTCTCGAATATTTCCCACTTCCTCAATTTTATCGTTCTTTATTAAATAGTCAAATGGTATATCCTTATGTTTCCGAGAGAATTTAACATGATAACACTTATTAGAATTTAGGTGCATTCTATTATTATCACACCATAGTACGAGCCTATCGATGTCTTTCTGCAACTGCGCAGAATCTTCCTTGGATTTAATAATCTTAGCAAATTTTAAGTCATCCGCAAACATAAAGACATCGGAAAAACGAAAACAGTTCGGAATATCGTTGATAAAGTAATTGAACAAAACGGGACCTAAATGAGAGCCCTGGGGAACACCAGATGAAATTTTTTGTAGATTAGACTCAAACCCATTAACAACTACGAAAAATAACCTACCTTGAATATAAGACTGTAACCACTGATGTAGAGAGCCAGAGATTCCATAAGCACGTAACTTGGAGATCAAAATATTATGGGATACTTTATCAAAGGCCTTGCTGAAGTCGGTGTAAATCACATCCGCTTGATGGCCCGCATCCATAGCTTTTACTAGTATTTCAGTGAAAGGAACAAGATTTGACTCAGTGGACCGACGTTCAATAAAACCATGCTGATGATCACTTAAATATAATTTTAAATGTCTTTGAATATATGGACAGATAAGTGCTTCAAAAACTTTAGCGAACGTAGATAAGATTGAAATAGGTCTATAATTAGATGTAGTAGAATTGCTGCCTGATTTATGAACAGGGACCACCTTAGCAATTTTCCAGTTCGATGGGAATACACCAGAAGCCAAAGAACTATTATAAATAAGGGACAGTGGACGCAACAACTCCGAAGCACAAGCCACTATGAATATTGGAGGTATTCCATCAGGGCCCGCACCTTTATTAATATCTAAGCCTTTAAGTTTGTTAAGTATGGTCTCTTCGTCTAAAAGAAGGCTACAAAAACATAAGCTGTAATTTTCCAATGATAATAGGTATTCGGATTTCCATTCATTATTCAAAATATGGTCGGGTCTATAAACGGAAGAGAAATAGTTTGAAAATAATTCACACATTTTTGTGCCATCTGAGGTGTTTATGGTTCCATCAGTCATGGTTATAGGGTATGCACCAGACCCACCTCTTTTACTCTTAACATGGGTCCAGAAGAGCTTAGGATTGATCTGTATTTTTTCTTCCAAAAACTTTATATAATTATTATAGCATTCCGTGGCTAACCTATCACAACGTTTACCAATATCTTTTAAGTCTAGTGCGTCCAAAGGGCTTTTATATTTTTTGAAGCGGATCCTAATTTTGTTTTTTATGTTTAGCATTTTAATTAGTTTCTTACTGAACCATGTCGGGAACTTTTTGCTTTTTGGTGCACGAAGTGGTATAAATTCCTTAATACGTGCATTAAGAGTCCCATAAAAGACCTCGATCATCTCATTCACATCACTCTTCCCTTTAAATAGTTTGTCCCAATCCACTTCTTTTAATGAATTACAAATCGACTGATAGTCTCCCTTGTGAAAGTTAGGTCTAATCTGACAGTTGTTATAGGGAAGCCTTTTTTCAGAGCCCAAGGGTATATCTATATCTAAAGGTGGATGTTGTTGGTCAACGTTGGTTAGTGAAGTAGCCGAGTGGCTGACACTACATAACGGATTAGTGGACAGGACCAGATCTAGTATGCGACCAACATTATTTGTAATAAAATTAAGCTGACAGAGCCTGTTGATATGTGTAAAATCAATCAACAGCTGACTTGTGTTAGAGAGGCTACAATTATAAAATGAGTTATCCATTAGTTTCCAGTCGATATTACTAAGGTTAAAATCACCCACAATGAAAAAGGGAGCATCCGTCATTTTTTCGACGGCTGCATTACAGTGATCCAAATAACATTTGAGTGTAGCAAGACGAACTGGCGGTGGTAAATAAACTGCACTGAAAACTATTTGACGTACAGATCGTGAACCAGGAATATCAATTACAACCCAGAGGTCCTCACAATCACTTTGCCATACTTTCATTCGTTTTGATTTAAATTTACAATTAATTGCAATTAGGACACCTCCTCCTTCTTTACCACGCGATAAATTAGAAGTTTCTCTATCCCTCCTATAGACCACGTATCTGTCGTCAAACAGTTCCCTACTTAGTACGGACTCATTTAGCCAAGTTTCTGAAAGAATAATTACATCGTAGTTGCTGCAACAAATATTGCGATACATTGTATGGGTTTTGGTTCTTAAACCACGAGTATTTTGGTAGTAAACCTGTAGACTATTGAATTTTAGATATGAATTCAATAAATATCATGTAAAACTTAAACAATAAAAAGATAAATACCTATTTATACAATTTTACTTAAAGTATCCGAGCTCCTTATTAAAATAAGATCTGAATCTTCGTTCTTTCTTACAAAAATCCTCCCGTTTCGCACCCATACATACTTGTATCCCTTCTCTTTCGCCTTCAGTCGTGTAGCCGCGTGTAGAGATTTATTGCCAGGGGATAGGTGTTCAATTACGTAAACTGGAGTCTTACTGCAAGCAAGTCCAAAGTCTGCGCTATTGAGTTTATTTTCGGAATTCTTCTTATTATATTCAATGACAGCAGCCAGTAGATGATCGCGAATTCTTGGAGAGGCAAGCTGAACCACAATGGACCGAGGTCGTGTACTGTTATTGTTAAGTTTGGCTATGCGAGTACAGTGTAGAATATCGCTATCCTTCAATTCGCTACCGACCACTGAACCCAGCTGTTTTACTACGGTGTATAGGTTTTCCATCTTGCTCTCTGGTAAACACTGTAATTCCAAATTATTTGACCGTGCCTGTTGTTCGAGATAATTAATTCTTTGATTAAGTTCTGAGACCGAGTCTTTTAATTGGAGATTTTCTTGCTTTACGTCTTTAATACTGCTTATCATCTTTACATGTTCCGACTGATACTCTTCAAATTGTTTAGTATGGAAGTTTAGCGATGTTGCTAATTCTTGCACATCTTGTTTTATTGGTTCCAACTCTTTATTGATGATGTTGACAATCGATTTATTCATCTGTTGTAGCATTTTGGCTAATTCCGTTTTTATGACATCTTCAACGATGGAACGCACATCTTCAACAGTAATAGCAGATGTTCCAGGCGGAGAGTTTAACGCCTGTCTCTTGCTTCCTCTAGTTGTAGACACATTGCGTGTAGGAGTATCATTGATTTTCCCAGCAGTAATGATATGACTCATACATCCTGGACACTGCCATTTGCGGTACGTATCCGAGTCGTTAGGGATTATTGAGATCGATAAACACACAAAGTGATACGATTTATTGCATCGAATGCAACTTATAAATTGCTCATCATTGACATTTTCTTCGTCGGGGCAACATCCACAATATAAAGAGCTTGAGGCCATATTTTAATGAATTATTAATAATAGTATAAGGCAATGTACTCAACTGTTTAGCCGTTATGGTTCTTATCTTATTTATACTGAGGAACCAACGTTACGATTCCGCCGTTAAATAAAGTGTTATCGGTTCTTGAGCGTAGTCGCGAGAAGAACGTCGAAAGCGCCATGCAGGAACTGTCACTTACGCGTTTTAACAGAACACTCGGCGAACTCACTCAATGATGGTAGTTAAACATCAATAATCAAATAAAATCACTGATTATTCGTAGATTATCACCATATTTCGACTCACTTTGTCCACACTAATATGATAAAAAGTTATTAAAAGTATAATTTCACAAGTGCCGTATCAAACACTTATTTTAGACACCGTAAATGATAAAATATTTACGAGCGTAATAACATAGATGTTAACTGGACGGTAGCTTTGCTTACTATGCACATACTCAACAATACCACACACCTCCAAACTGGCATAGAGTACTGGTAAGAAATCGGTCCAGCAAAACTGGAAATGATATTGCTTTAAGACACACCAGCACATATGGGCAAAATTTATTACTACATGGTTGCCCCAAAAATAGGCGTTGTCGTTGAAGTAAGCTCGAAAGCGTTAGAGCGCCGATTTAGTCACTTATGACAAAACTGGGTGATACATATTCAGATAATATGTAAAAAATGCTTTTCACATATTCTTGTCTATAAACTGTATGTGTATCCATGATTGGGACAGCATAGGCTTTACAAAAAAATAAAAGTTTATTTTTTAGCAACGAAAACTTTTTCTTGCGTTTGAGCACTTTTCTCATACATAGATACTTTTGAAATCAAGTTTAACAGCTCACTTGACTAAAAAAAAGCTTTTCCAGAGCACGAAAACAACAAAATATTTTTTAATCGTAAGACAAGAAATTTCTATCTTGAGAAGTATTCAAAATCTGTGTGAACGTAGTAGTATGACAAAGGTACACATATGATTATTTAATGTACGGGGACTCCATAGATCCTCCTCCAGATAAACACGGTTTTGTAGGACAACAGTGTATTAACTGTGAATATTTTTTTGTGAAATAATATAAAATTATCCCTTTAACTTAGAATAGAATAAATCAGACGAGGTGTTGTTTCCACTGGACTGCACTCCCGAGTAAACTGTTATTCTTGGTTTTATTCAAACCCCAATAACAGGCCCTAGTCTTAGTGTTCTCCAATATTTGGAAAACATTAATATTTCAGCCAAGAATTGCTTAAAACCATTGCTAAGTAAATTTTGCGATACTCATTTTAGAGTCATTCCCTCAAGCCTTTAGACATCACTCGAAACGTTTGAAAACCCGATGAAACGAAAACTTTGCTTAAACCAATGTTTTTGTAACACTTTCGTGCAGTTTTAGGGAATTAAAGAGAAACATTGGATGTTTTTCTTGTACCTGAAGGTTTTGAAGCTTGGAAAAGTAAATCTAAGTTATTTTATGGAGTCACTTTCAGACATGGTACATTGTAATTACATACCTATTTATTCGTAGTCTAACTTATAGTACTAGTTATTTTATTAAGCATCAAATGGTAGACCGTACCAACTATATTTAGAAGAGCCCATTTCACAATTGAAAATTAACGAAATCAGTTGTTCCTCGACTTAGTTCAAGTGGTTAACTGGCGCAAGTTCACAATTCAGCATAGTTTAACTTGTACTTAGTTTATTTCTGAGCGCTTAAGTTTCAACCTTAAGCTTATTTAAACAATGTTTAAGAGCTGTCACTGTTTGCTTTTTACGTTTCATAAAACGATCGTTTATAATACAAATTTTGTTTCAACCAAATAAAAGTACAACTTCATTATTATCCAAATTTACTGATCATATAAACTCACGCCTAAATTCTAGGGAACACGTATTAGCACTCTTCATTGATTTCTCGCGTGCATTTGATACTCTAAACCACCAAAAGCTCGTACATAAACTTAACAACACTGGAGTACGTGGCCCATTACTTAAGTGGTGCGAAAACTATCTACAAAATAGATCTTATTGTGTTATTATCGACAGTAAACTCAATTGGCTGCCGCATATCATACACGTATGTGATAAACTCAAGGCATTTTTAGCCAATTTATATATTATTAAAAAAAGAATACCATTCAAGATAAGACTCATGCTGTACAACGCACTTGCTGACTCGATTATTGGCTATGGTCTAAGCAGCTATGGACGAACCTTTAAAACCCACCTTAATTGCGTACTCAAACTACAGGTTAGAATTCTAAAAAACATTGTACCAAGCTCCCTCAGAGAACAACTTAGAGACAATGAGATAGGGCTATTTAAACACTGCAATGTACTGCCAATTCATATAAAATTCTTATACTGCATTTTAAGAGAACAATTTTTCAACATTGACATACAACACGAAATATCTCATAATATTCAGACACGACAAAAATCAAATAAAAAATTACAAATAATCAGTGCTCAAAATTACTATGGAGAGAGAACTTCCCAGTACATAGTTCCCCGCCTACTCAATAGCTTAGAACCATCTTTAAAAAACAACATAACAGAAACAAACATCAAACGTTCGTTAAAAGTACACTTCGTTAACACGCTGTAGAATTATCTATCTGTCGTATATTGTACTTCACTAATAAATAGGAACTTTGTAATCGGGTAGATTGTAAAAAAAAAGATTGTTATCTACCGTCTCATTATTAATCAAATTAAGTTGTTAGTTATTATTTACTTTACATTATAATATCTGTTTCGTTAGTTTTAAATAGAACTTGTACCTAGTATTCCGGACAAACCTTCGTGGTTTTTGGTCTACTTTTGTATTGTTTTATGTGTTTTTATACTTGCAATAAATAAATTTAAAAAAAAAGAAAAAAAAAAATAAACTGCCAAAAAGTTGCAGCAGCTTAGTGTAGATTTATTAAAAACTAAAATAAAATATTTGTTAGTTAACAAAGCTTACTACGATATAGGAGATTATTCTAATGACATGGATTTGTGACTAAATTCTATTTATCATTAATTTATTTATTACAAGCTGTGCGCCGCGGTTTTACCCGCGGCAAACTTTATAGATATGCCTATATATTGGGATATAAATATAAGTTACAAGGTTTATACAAACAAAGTTTCATCAAAATCCGTTCAATAGTTTTTGCGTGAAAGAGTAACAAACATCCATACAACCATCCATACTCACATACTTTTGTAATATTAGAAGGATTATTTTGATATTTTTGTGACATTAATATAAATCAAATTAGGAGGCCTCTGCATGAGGCAACATGTATGATAAGACATGTAGTTTTGTAACACCTGTATGCGAATGTATTTTTGTATGTACCAGTATTATTATACTAGAGTATACTACAAGTTATAAAAAATATTTTTTTAATCTTATCTAAATAAATAAATATCTTGGAAATTTTCCACACTCTGATGGCCCTGCGTGGCGTGAAAGTCTTACAAGATATTTATTTATTTAAATGGTTTCACATAATCACAAACTAAGTAGTGCCTGTGTCTATATCAAAGACAACAGATAAAAATACTTATATATTTCTAAATACCTACATTTTAAAGATAAATTGAACACAGACACATTGCAAATAATCATTCTCATCACACAAAGATTTTTCCTGGGTTGGGATGTGCACGAATATTTCGAACCTATGACCTCTGACTTAGCTGGCAATCAGGATCACTAATCATTAGACCAAGAGGCCATTTGTTATTGAAATTGCAGAAAGTTTCCGTGATTTCATGCAAATTCTATACCCACCAGGTTTGTCTATTATTTACTCGATTGTGGCGAGATTTACGGCCAACGTCGGGGTAAACTTTAGATTTGTAAACGCGATCATAGCGTAGCTTACGAACGAGTATGACGTCAATTGAGTTTCATTTTAGCATTTAAATTTAATGAATCAGAACTTAGTTTAAATTGACTTAGTTATAAGTCCAAATGGTGAAATATTTACTCATTATTATTTTGAGGTTAGATTAACGCTCTGCATTGCGAATAATGCGATCAAATAATAATTTTATTATTATTATTTGTTACAAAATACAAAGTTTAATATGTAGTGTTAATTCCGCTAGTTGTCGTATACTATACTTTGCATCCCGGCTTAATAAAACTTTTGTACTTTATTATTGTTATCGATTTCTGCAAAGTAACGTCTGATTCCATTATTTATTATATAGTGTAGGTTTAATTCTATTTATTAGTAATAAATAGAATCTGGAAAATTATCTACTATTTTAATAAATATCTTTGTACATCGCAAGTAATTGCAAATTATAAATAAATATCTTGGGTTAATAACACACTGCCATCTGATCCCAAACTAGGCAGAGCCTGTACTATGGCAACCAGACAACTGATAAACATACTTATATATTTCTAAATACACTATAGATAAATTACACCCAGACACAGAACAAATAATCATGCTCATCACACAAATATTTGTCGGCGTAGCAGTCCACGAACCAACCACTAAACCAACATGCAAATCTATATTAAACCTAATTTCACCTATATTTAACCTAATTTATAAAGTTTAACGCGGGTAAAACCGCGGGGCACAGGTTTTACCCGTGTTAAACTTTATAAATTATCACAGCTCTACTCCCGTAGGTGATAGCGTGTTAATATGTAGCCTATATGTTACCCGACCTATTACTAATATTCATGCAAAATTTTAAGTAAATCCTTGCAGTACTTTTTGAGTTTCGCCCGGACATACATACAGAAAAACAGACAAAAATTCTAAAAACTATATGTTTTTCATTCGATATCAATTGTAGATCACGCCCCAAGTATCCTTTTTAAAAATATTCAATGTACAGTTTTGACTTTCCAACGATTTTATTATGTGTATAGATTATCATAAGTTATGAAATCACAAACTTGATGATGCATAATACAGATTATATTTAGCTTACAAGGAGTGTATACCAGGTTCGATGCTCGCCTGAATATTCATGACGTCGATGCGAAATCAGTATGCAGGCTCGGGAAATTGGAAAAGTTACATTCGTGTTTGGAAATTATTGCAATTGGTACGTGGTTTATGGTTTGTTGTGGTTCGTGTTTAGGGTTTATGGTGTTTAGGGGAAGTGAGTTGTGGAATGGGTGTTTACTGATGTCAGTAAATTGGCACTGGGGGACCCACAGCTAACCAGATTACATAAACCAATGACTTCCTCGACCCAGCTACTTCGTGTAGCATCAGCAAAATAGAAGAATCAGCGAAATAAAAACTAAATAAAATAGGTTTTTACCAACTTTAATACAACGCTTGTAAATAGCCATAATATATTTATAGTAATACTAGCTGTGCCCCGCGGTTTTACCCGCGTTAAACTTTATAAAATATGGCCTATGTGTTATCCTAACTATAAAAATTAGCCTATGTTCTTTCTCAGGGTCTAGACCATCTGTATACCAAATTTCATTAAAATCCGTTCAGTAGTTTTGGCGTGAAAGAGTAACAGACAGACAGACAGAGTTACTTTCGCATTTATAAAATTAAGTTAGGATAGTTATTTATCATGTAAATATTTAGTGTCTAATATCATTTAAAAATGACATAAAATCTATGTTTTTAATTATTTGCTAACTTAGCTAGCTTATTTAAGATATTGTCGAAGTGATTATTAATTTTAAATTTTGAAATTTGTAGTTAAGATTTATTTTACTACATCTCGTCTGAATGATATTGCCAATATTAAGGTAAGAATGCTACCACCGGATCATATGCGCCCCGACCGAGAGATCAAACGAAAAAATCTCACCGGATGTCTCTACTATCGGTTTTAACACGTCCAGTCCAAACGGTCCGGCGAAAGATACGCTCATTCAAGAGATTTGGTCGATCGGTTATCGGATTACGTATTTATTTAAGGTTTATTATAGGGTGCCCAGGCGTGCGCTCGTTGGGTCTGGGTTATTACACCAACCGTTTGCCAGAACCAATCTTCAGCAGTTCTCGGTTATATCTCGAATAGCAAAAGCATACAATGCTATCTCCGGGGAGGTAGACGTCTAAAAGGATGCGCTACCCACTTAAAAAAAAAAGTCTTGAGTTTATTAAGTAGGCTTTAATTAGTGTTATATTAATGTAAATAGTACTTTTTTTTAAATTTAGCATAAGAATCTGTTTCAGTTATTTGCTTGAGTTGATTAGAAATATGTTTTAATTTTTGTTATGTTAAAAATATGTTTAATTTTATTTGTTTTATGTAGTATATTTTATTTCATTTAATATTATTTTTCTTTATGTGTCACTATTATGAAATTTATGGGCATGCTGTGACACCTTAAAATGTTGTGCATTTAATTATAATTTTGTACTTAATAATCTAGACGTAAGAAACAATGTAACAACTACTGGTTGTCCAAATAAATAAATAAATTATCCTTGTTAATAGATAAGAATAAAAGCTGAAGTCATTGATGCTTACAGTAGAAGCTAGTTAAAGGCTATCTCCAGAATGACGGGGCAAGTCAACCACCACGTTCGATCTGATCGGAATAATATAATTACTTTATGAGCGCGTGTTATAATTCGCACATTTCAACATGTTTATTAATAAAAAACAACCTGAACCCTGAACTGTGGCTGGAACACCATAAGGCACTTCAAGTATTAAAGTCAAAGTCAAAAATAATTTATTCCGTAAAAAAAATAAAGAGAAAAAAATAAGATATACCTACTTAAGATTAATTACAATCATGTTTGTTGACTCAGAACAACTCAATCCCAAGCACTTTGTCACTTAAATAATCAGAAATTTTGTAATATGCTACACAATTTGGCTTTAATAATTCTTTTAAACTTATTCTCTAATATCATTGGGTAGTTTGTTATAGAGATTATTCTTATATTATTATCTAGTATTTACATTGTGTTTCGGTCCTTTTACAGAAGGAATCGATATTTTTATGGACATACTATTTTTGTTACATTTTGTTGACATATTATTTTTGTTATTTTTGTTTTTTTTTTTTTTTATTATTTTTGTTATTTTTATTTTTGTTATTTATAAATGACCTCCTGGACTTACTGCAATGCGAATGCCTGGCATATGCAGATGATCTAAAGATATTTTCTCGCATAACTGTTGAAAATGACTGCTCAAAACTTCAAAACGATCTTGACCTTCTCCAGCAATGGTGTGTGGACAATAAAATGACGCTCAATATAAAAAAATGTCATTACATAACATTCACGAACAAAACTAAATTTATAGACAATAAATACCACATTGACGGAGTGTATCTCGACCGAGTGCCTGTTATTCGCGATCTTGGAGTTTACTTTGACGCCTCTTTATCATTTCGCCAACACATGGATTACATAATGCTTAAAGCAAAGAAAACTCTGGGATTCGTTATCAGAATGACAAAACCCTTTCGGAATAATGATAGCATTATACTTCTATATAATGCTTTGGTAAGGAGTACTCTCGAGTATTGTTCAGTCATATGGTCTCCCTATTACTCGACCTATTCGAATGGTATTGAATCCACCCAAGCTCGTTTTCTACGTTATTTGTCCATAAGAAATGGAATCCGTAAGTCTATTCCTGACTACAATGACAGATTGGCACACTTCAAAATACTATCATTAAAGGAAAGACGCGAAATATCTGATCTTCTATATCTCCACAAGATCATAAATGGCTCTGTTGATTCCCAATTGATAAAACATTTTAACTTCAAGGTGCCTCAACGCTCTGTACGGCTATATCGATTATTTGATATAGCCAAATCCACTTTAAATTCTTCTTATAACAGTCCCCTTACGCGTTTTGCAAGGTTATATAATGAAAGATTAACAAATAATACATCTTTAGACATTTTTTCAATGAAATTTGTATCATACAGACATTTCCTATTGTATAAATAATATGTATCTAAATCTTGTACGGCCTACTTACTATAGCTCTTTAATTTAAGTATGTGTAGTTATTTTTGTGATTCTTAAGCAGAATTTTATCTGCACTGGAAGTCTATAAAGACATTTTCAACAATGTTATGCATACCTGTTATCTGTATGATTACTAACACATAACATTAGTTAACTGAATAATTTATAAGTCTATGTAATTGTACTGTTGGTGTGCTTACTAATAAAAATAAAAATAAAATAAATACCTATAGTAGGTTTTCATATATATACTGAGATGCTACAGTTAGAATGTTAACCTCTTTGAACTCTTCTCTTAGAGACACTCACGTGTTAATGTCAGCAGAGCTACCCCAGAGAAGAATTCCATAGGACATTATAATATGAAAATAACTGAAATAAACCATTCTAGCGGTGTCAATATCAGTCAGCCGTCTAATAGTTTTCACTGCATATTTTGCAGAACTTAATTTGCCGGTCAGTTTTTCTATTTGTGGGCTCCATTGTAGCTTTAAGTCATTGGTGATACCCAAGAACACAGTTGATTCAACAGGGTCCAACCTAGCCAGCAACTCTCCTGTTTCACATTAGTTTCTTAATTTAAGCTACTAGTTGAGAGCCTTCTGCACTATTCAACTGCTCATTGTCTTCAATTCTTAAATTTTAATATAGTACTTAATGTAAAAATAATAGCTTAATAACTGGTTATTTATTTAAGGATAAAAAAATATATGTGATAAAACTGACCCACGGATGGACTAATTCCAATTTTTTTTGTTACTTTAATACTATTTTTGACTTTGTTTATGTACTGCATTGTGAGTGACAAGTAAAAGTGTATGTTAATAACAAAACAAAACCAAACCAAAACCAAACATGTAATAGAAGCTTGCCAAAGTTTTAACATATGTTTCAATTGTTCCAGGTAAACGGCTCGTGGGGTCTGCCCGCCTTCGTGTGCGACGTGTACATCGCAATGGACGTCACGTCTTCTACCTCCAGTATATTCAACCTGGTCGCTATATCAGTTGATAGGTAAGAATAACATATCATACAAAATGATCCTCCCAACTAACACTTAACGTGTGGCGCAGCGGCTAAGACAGTCGCCTCGCCTCTTCGTGTCGCGGGTTCCAGTCCCGCGCCGGAGAACTACTTTGTGTGACCCATAAATTATTATTCTGAGTCTGGATGTAATTTGTGTCCGTCTAATATAGGTATGTTGGTAAAGTACTCCGCGACACAGGGATGAGATTCCCTAATGAGTTGTCTTTAATAAAAAAAGTTTAAAGTGAATTTCATAATAACTTTTTTCCTAACGAGCTGTGCATAACGTGGCAGCTATTAAGGCACACTGCGAAATAAATAGTTACTAATTATTATGAAAAAATAAGTTTTTAAACATAATAATAATATCCTGGGACATTATTTACTCACGGCGATCTGATCTCAAAACAAGCAGAGCTTGTACGATGGAAACCAGATAACTTATATACTACTTTTCTTTTGTAAATACATAATTATATAGATAATTACACACAGACTCAGGACAAACAGACATATCCATTTACACAAATATCTGGGTGGGAATTGAACCCACGACCTGCAGAGTGAAAGGTAAGCATTTAACAACCACCCTAACTGGCCCGTCTATAATACGTCTATAATTAATACTAAACACTTTTGTTATTTACTAAATTTTACTAAATTTCGTGATATGCCTTGACACGATTTAGCTATAATAGTTTTAAATCCGTTAACTGGCTATTGTGTAATATTATTGGGAAGTTTGTTATAAAGGCGTATCAACTGAATATAAATTGATTTAGTAAATTGATTTTTCCCAGCGTGCCTCCCGAAAATACTATAAAAGTTACATCATTAAAAAATAGTAAAAAAACGAATTAAAGAATAATGAAATTGGCATAGACAACAAAATTAAAAGCAGGAATATCCCAATGAAATTAGATTATAGGCAAGTTTATTAGATAAATATTAATTGATATATTGGCACAAATAAAACACTGCCATCTGATCCCAGTAGGGGCAGAGCCTGTACTATAGCAAACAGACAACTGATAAACATACTTACATATATATTTCTAAATACATACATATTATAGATAAATTTACCCAGCCACAGAACGAATAATCGTGCTCATCGCACAAAGATTTGTCCTGGGTGAGGATACAACTCACCCTATCTGCCTTAATAGTCAGTATCACTAACCACGAAACCAACACTTTGAATTCAGTACTTTTTACGTTTGTGAAGCATTTTTACATAGTAGAGCAGTATTTATTATACGGTTTCAATCTCTTCAGGGTGAATGTCCCGCGGGGCAGTGCGAGACGACGTGACTGAAGATGATCTCCTGAACAGATAGAAACTGTCGGCCAAATTTAACATAAAATTAATCACGCGAATTACCGTACGTTACAGTTTTATTGGATATGCAGTACCCACACTAAGTGCTTGCATCGTAGATAGCAACTCTACGATTTAACATAACAATGTTAAACATGTTTTCAGCGTTTTAAATCACTGTTATCTATAACCTTGTAACACAAATAATAATAAAAGGCTTCACTAGATGGCGCTCTACAGTTTTTAGAAGTCGCAAGTGAGATTTCCCACGGTGAATTACCTCCTAAACTGTGGACTACTTTATTTGTCTCTCACTTACGATTGGCACCTTGATCTAAGCTGCTGATAATTGCTTACGCTGCGTGGGACAATCTGTGGAAATTAGTCCAGGAGCCAACGGCATAAAGCTTTCATTACGAGGCACTAACCTTGTTTTTTGGTAAGGCAGGGGAGTTTGACGGTCACCATAGCGTAGTTGGTAGTGCTCCTGCCTACGAAGCTGGTGGTCCTGGGTTCGAATCCCGGTAAGTGCAAATATTTGTGTGATGAGCACGAATATTTGTTTCTGAGTCATGGATGTTTTCTATGTATATAAGTATTTATCTATATATATAACTATGTATATCGTCGCCTGGTACCCATAGTACAAGCTTTGCTTAGTTTGGGGTTAGGATGATCTGTGTGACATCGTCCCGGATTATTATTTAAAAAAAAAATGCCTACGCATACCACCCGCAAAAAATGTCTGCGTGTGGATATGTCGGATTCGCACCGACTAAACCCAACGTGCCATGGACTTCTCTTGGCGCCTAATGGGAGGAGCCCCGGGAACGCGGGTATGCTGCTCCGGTGCCCCCCTTTTGCGCCATGTGACATGTGCCAGATGGCTCGTTCCTGATCCCTTGATGATGCGATGTGATTTGTTTACTTAATTATACTCGTCCCGACCATCAAGAACCTACGTCGTTTTTCTCTTCGCCCCATTAACGGACCCTCTCCAAACAACTGTTACAACCTATTAGTTCTAAACTAATCTTATGGCACTAACTACTTAACAAAGAGTTACAGCTAGCTACTAGCAATCCATATAACGAGTTTCAAGTGGCTTCCTAAGATTCTTTCGGGTGCGAGATTAGTAGTCAGCGATTGTTCCGTCCTTGCTTAAGCTTCACGGTCAAGGTTCTTCTGATAAACATCCTTCTACATAAAGGTCAGCTTTAGGATTGGAACCCCATGTAGTAGGAAAGGTTTTATGGCTTTTTCTTGCCCATATTGGAATCTTATGGCATAGGATTTTGCTGATGTAAATGTAAGGCGTTGTAAGGTTGTGTGAATTAGATCCTGATCGAAGGATTTATGGTCGACTGATGTCTACTAGATAATTGGTAGGAAGGCTACTTTTTGTATGTGGTTACCATGGATAGTTTGCAAAGGCTATAGTATCGTAAATGTGCGTACTGTGAAGAATTATCAGGATTTGGGATATCTTACTTCTAACGTGCATTTAGAATTGACTAATGATATTGAAGCAATAAAAATGATAATGGTAACCGGTTAGAATAATTACTATTGACTATGACGGGTCAGTGGGCGTAGTTGGTAGATTCTTAACTTTACTGTTGCAGGTCGTGGGTTCGATTCTCACTAGATAGATATTTGTGTGCATGAACATGTCTGATTCCCCTAAGTGTGGGGTAATTATCTACATAGGTATGTATTTACAAAAGAAAAGGAGTATATGTAGTAAGTATATCAGTTATCTGATTTCCATAGTACAAGCTCTGCTTAGTTTGAGACCAGATGGCCGTGTGTGAATAATGTCTCAGGATATTATTATTTTACTATAGGTAATTGTAGTTTTCACGAAAATATTGAGAAAAATATGAATGATTAAAGACAAATGCTTAGTTTTAAGTGAAAACCTGCATTCAATAACTGTTTTAAGCGTTTATTCGGTAATAACTTAAGTTTATTATACCTTGACAACTGTGTGGCTGGCATAGAATGTCACCACCCTATCTCATTCCGTGATGGGCTTAGAAATCGTCTCGATCCCTATATACCAGAGAATGGGCAGCAGCGTTTCTCTGTGTATTCTGACCATCATACTACGATTATAGCATAACTCCTCAAAATGATTGACTCCATCGTGGAGATCGAAAGATCGATGGAGTCGTTTACTGCTGGATAAATCCAGTCGTACGTATATACGTCATACGTCTTACGGCTGAAATAATGATTCCCTAAGTTGACTTCACCTATATTTTCTCCTCCCCAGGTATATAGCAGTAACTCAGCCAATAAAGTACGCAAAGCACAAAAACAACAAGAGAGTTTGGTTCACAATAGTCCTCGTGTGGCTGATCTCGGCCGCTATCGGGGCGCCCATAGTCCTGGGCCTCAACGACACCCCGGACCGGAACTTCGACGAGTGCCTCTTCAACAGCCAGAACTACGTTATCTACTCCTCGCTGGGCTCCTTTTATATACCCTGCATTATGATGATGTTCCTTTATTATAATATTTTTAAGGTACGTATTTTTTTAGTTTATATTCTACACTTGCTGTGTCCGCGACTTCATCCGCGTGTTAATTAGTTTATTTTGTTTTATTTTGTTTTTTAGTAAAATAAATGACTTTGTCTAAAATAAAAGTAGCCTAAGTTACTCCTTATTACATCAGCTACCTGCCAATAAAAGTCCCGTCAAAATCGGTCCAGCCGTTTCACAGATTAGCCGGAACAAACAGACAGACAGACAGACAAAAATTGTAAAAAATGTTATTTTGGTGTATGTACCGTATATACCTTCATATTTATGTAGCAAAAACCGGTTATTTCAATATTACAAACAGACACTCCAATTTTATTTATTTGTATAGATGTATAGATTTGTATAGATATAGCCGTATGTCAGAGTTATTTAAGTCACCTAATACATTTTTGAAGTAAAACTCTTCTTCACGCACGCTTGATGATGGGGAGTAAACTAGTGAATGTGTGACGTTACGAAAAGTGTGATGGGGCGAGGCGAACGGAAGTTAAGAGGGAGATAAGTTAGTGAAGATAGAGTGTTACATTTCGTATATTACTGTAGGGGCAAGAGAGTGTTGTGTTTTCATTCTCATAGCCAGTTAAGTTTCCTGTATTACGTTTATGCATTAACTTTACAATAAGAAAATCAGACATAGAGACCATATGAAATTGCCTCGAATAAAATTAGTTTTTTTCAAGAAAAACGCCTACTGTATGGCTATTAAATTGTATAACCATGTGCCAAAAGACATAAAGAAATTGACATACAAACAATTTAGAAACAAACTATTTGACTTCCTTCTGAATAAAAATTATTATAATACTAAAGAATTTTTAGAAGACAGGACATTTCAAATATAATATTAATAATGTAAATGTTTTATTCTTATTCTTATTCTTTATTGCACACAAAAAAAATATACATTTTATACAAGTGTATTTGTAAATTTGTGTACAAAGGCGAGCTTAACTCATAGATGAGTTTTCTTCCAGCAAACCACTGACAGAAGGAGATTTGTAGAATACGGGTAAAAAAAAAAGTGTACAACAACAAAAGGAAAAAAATATAAATAAATAAGAGATACTATTTATTGCTACTACCTAACTGGTAGAAATAGATAAATAACTACATACTAATACATACTAATAATACACACAAATTACATACTATACACACTACACTACTATATATTAATATAATATATCTCTCTGATTACACTGATAGTGACAAAAAGTGTTCCTTTGTTCTTCTTTTAAATACGTCTAAAGATGAGCTAGTAAGAATAGAGTGTGGAAGAGAGTTCCATAGTCGAACGGCACGTATTGTGAAAAAACCATCATAACGGCTGGAAGTATGAGAAGGCATACGAAGTAGAGATGACGTGGCTGAGCGGCAGAATTTGCCTCGAGGGACTAAGTACTCAAAGCGTTCACGAAGATAGGCAGGAGAATTAAAGTTATGAAGGATTGAGAAGAGTAGGGAAAGAATGTGACAATCTCGACGTTGCCGTATTGGCAGCCACTTCAACCGCCTCCAAAACTGGTCGTATTTACGGAGGCCAAAAATGAAGCGAATGCACAAATTCTGCAGACGATCGAGCTTGTTAAGAAGTTCTTCATTCGCATCCACAAAACAGACATCGGCATAGTCTAGAAGAGGAAGTAGGAGTGATTGAGCTAAACATACTTTAGTACGGAAGGGTAAGAATTTCTGTAACCGTTTAAGAGACTGAAACGAGCAGTATACCCTTCTGCTTACTTCCGCAACGTGAGTGCTCCAAGATAAGTTACTATCAATTAGTATACCAAGATTTTTAACATGTGCAGCATAAGGTACAGGGACGTTGTCATAAAGAACTGGTGGAAGAAAGTTGTTAGGTATCAAACTAAACACATGTCTGCCACCAATAATGATTGCTTGTGATTTAGTAGGGTTAACCAAGAGTCCAAAAGATTTCGCCCAATCACTAATGTTTCCAAGATCACTATTGATGGCATCCATGGCCAGACCGATATCCTCAACTTTAAAGTGTCGGTAAAGCTGCAAATCGTCTGCGTAGAGATGGTAATTTGAAGAAACAATTTTGGTTATGGCGTTTATAAACACAGAGAAGAGAAGAGGAGAGAGTACGCCACCTTGAGGAACGCCCGCAGTAAGATCACACCACTCAGAAGAAGCTTCTTCATAGCGTACAGACTGCGAGCGTCCTCGAAGATATGAGTCAAACCATGCAGTTACTGAAGATGAGATATTTAAGGAAGATAAGATACCTAGGAGGATATCAAAATCAACTGAGTTGAAGGCACTACTGAAGTCCAATAAGACCATCACCGTGAGTAATTTCCGCTCCATGGCAAATCGGACATCATCCGTAATTTTCACTAGGGCCGTTACGGTGCTATGGCCAGGACGGAACCCTGATTGGTATGGACTTAGTAGGCTTTGAGAGGAGAGGTAACGAGAGAGTTGTTGGCTAACAACACTTTCAAGGATTTTTGACAAGATTGGAAGGATAGAGATAGGACGGTATTGAGATAAGGAAGATGGATTTTGGGTTTTGGGAAGTGGTAGTACCAGGTCTTTTTTCCAGGCTGACGGAAAAGAACTTGCCTCAAAAGAAAAATTTATAATATGGGTGATTATGGGTGCAAGTTCTTCAAGAATCAGGGAAAGCATTTGGAGCTGGACACCATCATCTCCCACTGCTTTTGTAGAGATGGATCGGATGGATTCTTTAATATCTTGTTCAGTAACTGCAGTAAAAGAAAAACAAGTACATACCGGCATAGAAGTTTTAGAGAGATAATTTAAAGTGGAAGACTTGGTGCTGGCATCCAGTGTCACCGGCGGTGTGGCAAAATGTTTGTTAAGTGCATTTAGATCCACCGAAGACGTCACATTGTCATTACGGTCCTTGCCGACACCAAGTGATTTTAGAAATTGCCATACTTGTGCTGTACCGAGGTTATTAATGGAGTTGTGAATGTGGCGCTTTTTAGCGTCTCTACACATGCGACTGCAGCGATTCCGAAGCCTTTTATATGTACACCAGTTCTCTTCCGATGGGGATTTTTTATATTTTTTTTTGGCTTTATCTCGCTTTGACATAACTTTTCTAATATCATCAGACAGCCAGGGCGCAGGTGGATGTTTTATCCTCACCTTTTTGATGGGAGCATGAATGTTGTATAAATTTAATAAAGTTTGTGTGAATTTTGTAACCTTGGTGTCTATGTCGATACAGTCGTAAACAGGAGTCCAATCGATACTGCCCGCATCAGCCCTCAAACGTTCCAGGACAATGTTTTTGAAGCTACGAAGGAAGAGAAATTGAGACTTTCGTCGAGGGCAGTGAATTTTATAGGAAATATATAATAGGTCATGATATGAGAAAGAAGCTGGTAATTGGCCATAAGATGCTACTTTTGAAGGGTTCGAAACAAGGACAAGATCTAGGAGTGACGGCGAACTGTGAGGAGCGAGTCAAGGTTTGATACACCGGTTTGTATAAAAATAATTATTTTATTTAGAAAACCAAATGTACAAGTTGCTAGAGCTAAGTCTGAATACAGAATGATCCTTAATATTAATTTTATAACTAAAGTAAAGTACAATGGTCAGGTATCAGGTATCGGTTCTCATGGGAAAGCTAATTAGCTGTGTCAGGGAGAATTGTTTCCATGTTTCGCAATGTCCTGTATACGTGACCAAGGTAATGTTGCTGAGTCAACCCCTTCCACTTGTTGCCATGTCTACTTAGGGCTGACAAAGCATATATCAATAGGGTGGGCACCCTTAACTCCTCCCCCTTTAAGAGAGAAATCAGCTGGAGATAAATTATTTTGATCCAGGTGATTTCGTCTAGAAATAACAATAATTTTATTAATAACTTTATATTTGACAATCAAATACCCTATTAACAGTACAAAAATTAAAACTAAAACACTTATGGTCCATATGCTAATGTCCTTGGTTACACTTATCTCACTTTCGTCAACATTTCCACTAACAAACTTTGCACTATTAAGAATGTCTTTGATATCGTTGAGGTCCACGCCGCGAAGGTCGACTTGGCTGTCTTCTATCTCGATTTCTTTTTGTAGTTCTGACATATTCACAGGTTTCTATTGTAGGCTGGCCTCTGATGTCCTTGTTTCCTCCGAACGACTGATAAATTTGTCTCCAATTTGGGTTTCACAGCTTTGGTTGGGCATTACCAAAAATGTTCCTTTGAGGTTATATTTTATTATTTCGTTATTACAGTTTTCGGTAAGAATTATGTTTGCTTTAGTGAATAATAACCATACTCCATTAGTTACCATGTGGCTCCGTACATCTTCTATTTGGATATAGTTCTGATGACATGCCGAATAGTTTTTTAACAGCATGATTTGCTCGATACACGTTGTTTCTGCATATTGTATAAGGTTTTCGTCTCTGCACAGGACTCGATCCTCTTCTATCTGCTTACACGGGCTAGATATGGGTTTGTATTTCAATCCATTCACTATGAGGTAGGGATATTTAGGAACGATAATAAGGGTTTTCTGTGAATTGGGATTGTATATAGGTACAGGGATGATTTTATAATAATTATATGTGATCGTGTCTACCAAAGGAATTTCTAACACGAAAACTAACTTATTCGTATCTGAATATGATTTTAAAACTATAGTACTTTCTAACTTAGTAAGGCTATGCTTATCTACCGTGTAGACTAACCTATAGTGTTTTTCTATTTCTAACAAAATATTAAAAAGTTCTGTAGAATTAATTATAGACTGGTGAAGTATGTGTATACGACTAAAAGCTATGGAAGTTTCTATTTCCTGAACTACATTATATATAGTACGAAAATTATTTAAAATTTGGTACAGAGTATTCATCTGACTTACTATATTAAGAATATTAGACTGATTATATTGAAGTGTTTGAAATAGCGAAGTTTTAGAATTCAATTGTAGTAAATTATATTTTAAATCACCTGAAATATTAACTAACTTATCGAATGCCTTTTGCATTAATGAAAATTTTTTTTCTACAGAATGTTCTTTATTATTAAGTCGACTAATTTCCGTATTGTATCGCACTGCATCTTCGTTATCCAGATTTCCCGAAATCAACTTGACAAGGGAACCTAATGGGTTCACTAAACCTCTTTTTAACCTCTTGTTTGGGATAATCTGTCTTAGCCTATCTTTTGTTAATTCCATAAAAGATTCAATTTGAAAGCTTAAACCTACGAGTTCATTACGTGACTCTTTTTGGGAATATATCATATTCTTTAACCTAAAATATTGATTAATATTGTTATCTAAATACCTAGCTATATTTTCTAAATCTACTGTCTTAAAGATAGTCCAGTGACTATTCTGAGTCACTGCTGTATTTGTCCGGATCGACGCTATTCCCGGATTCTGGCGCATATCTTGCAGGTTCACGCTGCCTGCCGATGCCGCTAGGGCCAGGAACCCCAGGACTGCTTGCCACCACCTGCGGAGGGCGTTTTACATTCCTTAGTGCCACTTTTGTGTCTCTCTTGTTTAGTTTAACTGGCACAATATTCCTCTTCACCTTGCCTATTACCTTCGCTTTCTCGTAGCGTGGTAATTCCTTGGCTTTTCGAGTTCTAGTGTTTTTCATGTATATATCCTCACCTTCGTGTAAACTAGGTGGTTTCTCTCCACCTTTTTTTTCTACAATCTTAGCCTTATTGTCTTTCATTTTCTCGCTTATATACTCGTATAAAACTTTTAGTCTCTTTCGGTGGTCTTGCACCAATTTTTGTAAAAAGTTTTTGTCTCTATCTATGTCGAAAACGTTTCCCAAGTCCGTATGACCAAATACCATTTCAAAAGGGGTGAAATTTGTGACGCTGTGTATGGAATTATTATAGGCCATTATGGCATAAGTCATTACTGACGCTGCATCTTGGTCACTTTTCTCGTATCTTGCTAATCTGTATATTTCGATAATTGTTGAGTGGAAACGCTCTACTATCGCCATTGAATTTGGGTTATTCGGCGTTCCTACATGCATCGCAATTTTATTTAGACTTAATAATTCTTTAATGAGGTTATTATTAAATTCTGTACCAGGATCACTACTTATTTTTTTCGGTGTTCCGTACATGCTAAAATATTTAATTAGTGCTTTCACTATTTCGGGTGTACTTCTGTTTGGTACGTTAAAAGCTTGTGCTAATTTACTGAAAGCATCTACCATTGTCAAATAATAATTGTTTTCTATGTACAAAATATCCATAAACACTTCCTCAAACGGCAAGCTCTGTGTTTGAGTGATTTGTATTGAAGGTTTAATTGGTTTCCTGTCGTATTTCATTTTTCTACATTTTTCGCAAGCATTAATTATTGCTGAAATGGTTTCCTTCATGTTAGACCACCAATAGTGTCTTTTTAATTTCGTTAGTGTTTCCCGAATGCCTCGGTGAACAGTTTTACCCTCGTGATATTTTAATATAATTTCCCTTTGTTCACTTTCATCTGTAACGTTAGCAACTCTGTCCGTGCATTCAATTAAATTCTGTGTCCCTTTCTTGTATAACCCGGTTACAACATTACTAAATATTTTTCGAAACGCTTCTGTTTCAAAGTAAATAAAATATTTGTGTTTAAAGTCTACGTATTCTTTCAAAAAATTCTTAACTAAATCTTCGTTATTATCTACTGGCATGTGAACTTCTAATATTCTCTGATTGTTATTAGATATGTCCTTAACACATGTCTCATTCTTGAACCAAGTATGTACGAGTATCTGTCGCGGTTTGGTATCTATAGCTTCGTTCAAGATTGGAATTCCTTCATGTTCCCTGTTCGATATCGAATGAGCAGTGGCTCCATCGTCTGAATCCGATATATCAAAAATAGGAGCTTCTTTTCTACTTATGCTTAACTTAAGAGATTCCGAATCCGAATCTGATAGGCAAATTATTTCTTCATTAGCATTATTATCTATTATTCTATTATTTCGTTCATTTTCGTCGATATTAACTTGCATTGACTCATTATCATTATCTAACATATTTATTTTTATTTCTCTACTTTTATTTCCGTTTAAACTAACTACAATATTATTACTATTAATCTTAACGCGTGACAATGCATCTGCGTTTGAATTTTGCGACCCTTTCTTATAGTTAATTTCAAAATCATACTCTTCTAATCTTAAACGCCATCTCGTAAGTTTGCTATTTGGTTCGCTTAATGAATAAAGCCAGGCCAAAGGTCTATGGTCTGTATAAATGTAAAACTTTTTACCCCACAAATATGGTCGAAAGTGTTTAACCGCCCATATTACAGCTAACAGCTCTTTTTCTATGGTGCTATACCTAGATTCCGTGTCGCTTAAAGTTCTACTGGCGTACGCAACAGGCTTGTCTGAGCCTATACTACCCTGAGAAAGGACTGCCCCGAGTGCAAAGTTTGATGCATCGGTGGTCAAAATGAAAGGTTTCTCAAAGTCTGGAAATTGTAGCAATGGCGCATTTGTAAGAAGCTTTTTGCATGTTTCGAAACTTTCTATATATTCATCATTGAAATCTATTTTCTTTCCCTTTTTTAAACACACTGTTAAAGGTCTTGTTATTTTAGCGAAGTCCTTAATAAATTTTCTATAATATCCTATTAAACCAAGGAAACTTTTTATTTCCGTTGTGGTTTTAGGAATAGGATATCTTAATACTGCATCTATTTTGTCGTTATTGGGTTTCAACCCTTCACTAGTGATAGTATGCCCTAAGTAAAGTACTTCCTTCCTTAGGAAATTGGATTTATCTAACTGTACCTTAAGGTTCGTTTCGCGAAGTCTATCGAATACGGCCCTAAGTTTTTCGTTGTGCTCTTGGATGCGTTTTGCGAAAATAATTACGTCATCAAGATATACAAGGCAATGGATACCCTGAAGGCCTCTCAGTACGTTGTCCATTGTGCGCTGGAAGGTTGCCGGCGCCGTTTTTAGGCCAAATGGCATCCTATTGAACTCCCAGTGCCCAAAAGGGGTGCTAAATGCAGTTTTTGCCCTATCTTCGCTTTCCACTTCAATTTGGTGGTACCCGCTTGCTAAATCTAAGGTTGTAAAATACATGCTTTTGCCTAGCATATCAAAAAGGTCATTGATATTTGGCAAAGGATACTTATCATCTATTGTGATATCATTGAGGCGTCTGTAGTTCACGACCATCCTCCATTTTTGTTTGCCCGAGTTATCTAATTTTTTTGGTACTAGATGTACTGGTGCGCTCCAAGGTGAAAATGATTTTTGAATAACATTGTCCTTGAGCATTTTTTCCACCTGGTTTTTAATTTCTGCCGTTTGCGTCGGCGGTACCCTATGTGCTTTAATGTGTATCGGGTCTTCGTTTCTAGTTCTAATTTTATGCTTAACCTCGTTTGTAAATGACAGGGGTACATCTTCACAATAGAAAATGTCCTTATACTCATTACAAATATTAGTAATAGATTGTTTTTCCTCCTTATTCATATGGTCAACTTTTAGCTTGGAAAGATTATCCTTTAAAAGTTGCTCCAACCTATCGTTATAACTATCTGTAAAATTTAATGCTACTTTCTTACGTTCTAAATCTCTAAAATATGGTTCTACTTTAAATGGGCTGGTTATCGTTAGTTCCATTTGTTCCGATCTACAGTTTTGAATGATGGTTGTAGCATAGCCGTGTATACACTGAACTAATGCTGTGGGCATTCTAACTCCGTCCGTAAATTGCGTAAAGTTTATAATGCCCTCGCCGTTCGACAAATTTACAGGAATTTTGACCCTTAATTCGCTGCGCGGCGGCAATACATAGAATTCGTGAATAGGTGGGCTATAAATAATAGGTATGCAGGTATCTTTTGTTAACAATTTTTTATTTTTCATGTCTATATTTGCCTGCAGTTGTGTGAGTAAATCGCTACCCATAAGACCATCGTATCTATCGTCTACGTTGTAAATATAAAATTTATGCCACTCATTATTATTAAATAATCCCGGCAAAGGGATGTACACAACCTCGTTGTGTTTGCTACTAGCATGGGTGCTTACTACTTCGAACTTTTCGTATTTTTTAAACTTACTATAATATTTATTTGCTATTTGGGGACTTAAAAACGAACGTTGACTTCCCGTATCCAACATAAAAATTGCATTAAGTTCCGGGATACATATGTGAGGAAGATTTAAAAAACTACAATTTATTTTAATTCGCTCTCGTGTATAGAGGCTCTTATATGAAAATTTCCGATTTGTTCGTAATCGGACGAAGTACTTGGTAATATATTATTGTCACCGTTATCGTTATAATCGGTGTAGTTTACACGTCTAGTCCCCGCGGTTCGCATCGTGACGTCAGTGTTGGAACCCGATCCAGTCGTCGGCAACGGTTGCGCCGGCTGCGAGCTACGCTGTGCGAAATCAGCATATTCTCGACCTTGAACTTGCGGTCTCGCTTGTTCGCAGGTGTTATTATTATAGAATGGATTAGTCTGATTGAAACGATTCGGATTCCTAAACTGGAACGAATTATTTGGGGGATTGTATTTTCTAGGGTGCATCGCGGCAATGGGAGAATTAAAATTTGGGTTACGATTATGAAAGGAATCGTTTATGCGGCGTTGCATATTTGGTGCACTAGTGCTCGCACCATGCGTCGCTTGTGCATGTGAATAATTAAAGTTGTTACGGCCCTGAAAATTGTTATTTGTTTTAGGGTTCCGCGAGTTTTTCTGTTCGTATACTTCGTGGAAGTTTTGTTCCTCTAGAACAGTTTTTAATGCGCCCTCTAATGTATCTACATTTTTTAGCCGTACTAACCTAACTAGGTGTTGCGGTAGATTATATAAGAATACGTTCAGCGAGAGATGCGTGTAAATATTTTGTTTCGCAACTCTGGTGGCTGAATCCTCAATTGATTCGTTTATTTTCGCTATTAGAACACTTCTCAACTGTTGTACTCTGTGGCAAAAATCTAAATAAGTTTCGTTTTTGTTAATTTTTATGCTCTCTAATTCAAGAACCAAGCAATCCTCCGTTCTTGGATCACCAAAATGTTCTTTTAAAATTTCTTTTAGGGAAACCCACGTTGTTATGGATTCTCGTTCCCCTACTAAGTTCGCTGCTTCACCACTTAATCGACTGGTTATCGCATGTAAGAGGTATTCGTTTTGGGCTGCATTTCCCATATATAAACTAACAATATACTCTGTTTTGCGAATAAATAGAGGCAAGAGCCTTGGTTCGCCACTAAATATGGGGATAATTTTTAATACCCCGGGTGGTACTATAACCATGCCTGCATTTCCTTCAATTTCTATTTAATTAATTAACTACCACACAAAACTAAAAATAGCGTGAAAATTTTATCACTTTATACTAATGCAAAATGCTACGTGCAAAAATTGGGCGTTTTCTAATCCCTAGATATACACGACACACATATAAAAATCACAAGGAAAAATCAAAGGAAATATGACAGGATAGTGAAAAGATTTACTCACATAACCCGCTGCTTTTCCGCTCTCCTTGTGGTGATTCTGCTCAGCTTGCCCGGTCGTGGCTTGTCTTGACAAATTTGTTTGGTTCGTAGACCCGTTGAATCGTAGAAACGAAAGTTGGTTGCTTCCACGCCCCCGAAAAATGTTATTCGTGAAGGCACGGGGTAACCTAACTACAGGTCACTTAACGGCTGCGCCAGTCAAGGTTTGATACACCGGTTTGTATAAAAATAATTATTTTATTTAGAAAACCAAATGTACAAGTTGCTAGAGCTAAGTCTGAATACAGAATGATCCTTAATATTAATTTTATAACTAAAGTAAAGTACAATGGTCAGGTATCAGGTATCGGTTCTCATGGGAAAGCTAATTAGCTGTGTCAGGGAGAATTGTTTCCATGTTTCGCAATGTCCTGTATACGTGACCAAGGTAATGTTGCTGAGTCAACCCCTTCCACTTGTTGCCATGTCTACTTAGGGCTGACAAAGCATATATCAATAGGGTGGGCACCCTTAACTAGCGCGATGTGTTGCATTCAGGGGAAGTATATGCATGTTAACAGAAGTAACTAGAGAGAGTAACCTGCGACTCCGTGCATCATCTTTCAGTAGGCAGGTGTTGAAGTCTCCAAGTATTATAATGTGGTCATAATGAGATGAGTAAGTTTAAAGTTGACTCTCAAAAGAGGAAAAGTAGTCAATATGACACGATGGGCTATAATAAACACCTAGTAGTAATTTTGAGTACCTAATTGTAACTTCAATAAAAATGTGTTCCGCACATTTTGAATATTTACTTGGAGACTCATCAACTACCTTATGTTTAATATCCGCACGAAGATAGATAGCAACACCACCGCCCCCCTTCCCAGTTCTGTCATTACGCATCAGCTTGTAGCCAGGCAGGGCGTATTGCTTTGAAGGAAGGGCGGGTTTGAGAAAAGTTTCCGATACGAGAATGGCGTGGACGAGATCAGAGTCAAAAGATGACAGAAGGTCAGGGTAGTGAGCGTGAATACTTTGAGCATTTATGTGTACAGCGTTAAAATTTTTGGGAGAAGAAAATAAAAAGTGAGCAAAGAGCTTATCACGAAGTTGAAGTGACTCGCTGTCACTAAAAGCACTGGAGTAATTATGATCTGACGTATTAGAAGAAGAAAGTCATCATCACTATCATAAGACATAATAAAAATATACAAGTAATAAATATCCAATTAAAAAAATTTAATAATATCGAATACACCTAAATAATAAATATATCTATCTGTATAGTTATAAATATATATTAAACAAACAAAAGAATTTATCTATAACATTTGGAATCTCAGTGCACTCACTGAAAAAAATAAATAACATAATTATCATATAAAAAAGAAGGCTCAAAAGCCTCGTTTACTCAGGGTATGGTAACATTTCTGATGTGGGTATGTTTGTTAGTAAAATTGTAAATAACAAAGAATTGTAAAAAACAAAACTCGAACAACGGCAGTGGTTTGCAGTGAGAAATTACAAATAAATAAAAAGTGTTGTGTTTTCAACCACAATAATATATCACTACCAATCAAAGATGGTCAAGACTTGTTACTTGGCAGCTTTGCGAGAGTCCACAGCATCCGATGAAGTGCTAGCAGCTGGGTATTGGGACATTAGGTCACGAAGCTCCGCAGCTGTCTCAATCTTACGCCGAGACTTATCACTTAACTGAATGATTATTCGGCCTTCAGAACTCCAGCAAAGTTTTTGGCCGAAATGTTTACGCGAATCCATAAAAACTTGGTGCCGAGCCTTCGTGAAAAACTCAGTCATTGTTAATCCAGACCCCTTCAGAAGTGTTTTGGCATTCCAGACCTCACTACGCTTATTCAGCTGATGGAATCTAATCAAAAGAGGGCGTGACTTGTTATTTTTTGTACCAAGGCGATGACAAACAGCAATGTCGGACGCAGTTATATCAGCCAACTTCATTTTGCCGGTTAATATACTTAAGGCGGCATCCTGGGAATCCTTTTCCTCGTCCACACCATGCAAAAGAAGCACTTTTCTTCGTGACATCATCTCTTGGCGGTCTAAGCCCAATATCACAAGCTCGATTTGGGCTTTCATGCCGCAGAGGGTCTTCCAAACAAAGGTCTTGAAGTTGGTGAAGTCACGCGAGAGGCTGGCTATGGACTTATGAAGAACTTCCGAGCCAGCCACAGCCTTTAAGTCCTCCTCATGCTGAGCCATCCTGTCCATCAGCGAAGTTGAAATCTCCTCCATTTGATTAGACAGTTTTGTGTATAGATCCATTATGCACGCTTATACGGTGATAGTGAGAGGTGAAAGTGAAAAATAGTTATTGCAGTGAGTGCAGCAGAGATCAAGGAATTACGGTAGTACTAATAAACCATTACACATTTAGGTATACTATTTAAAAATTAAATTAATTGAAGCACAGAATTTCTTTTCTTGTTGACACCAGAACTACCCACAAAAAAAAAAAAAAAAAAAAAAAATATTTTTAAGTTTAAAAATTTTATTTTTAAGTTTTATTGTTATGTTATTGTATTGTTACTAAATTTGCACGCCCTGAGCGGCAGAATGTGTTGGATTCTGTATTCTATGTATTACTACCTGCTATTGTAACCACATTCTAGCAAATAAATAAATGATTGATTGATTGAAAAGACATAAGCTATAATTGCATGTAGGTAGGTGAGATACCAGAAAAAAAAACTTGGAATGACACGTAAGACAAAGGAACTAAACTAATTAACTAAATGAATGTACTGCAAACCACCAAAGAAATCTAATCTGTATATTATAAGTATTATAAAATAATATTTGGCATAGATTCTTTGGGCAGGCTAAGATCTGTGACCATACCGCCTCGTCTTCAGTTGTAATATTTTTATTTCAAAGTCAGTCAGTCATGTCCGTCACGTCCGTCACAGTCAAGTCATAGTCCTACCCCAGCAAAGCAGTGGCGACTTTACTAGAGGCTTCTATGGAGTTTTGGTTTCAACACAGAAAATCACAATTCACAGCAATATCGCACT
Source organism: Pseudoips prasinana (assembly GCA_951640165.1). NCBI lineage: Eukaryota > Metazoa > Arthropoda > Insecta > Lepidoptera > Nolidae > Pseudoips > Pseudoips prasinana. Next base: position 35,069,310 of record OX621247.1, read on the forward strand.
TTCCTCCACTTGTGTATGTTTTTGAAGATGTTATGTCTAAAATTCCACCATATTTACACATAAAAACTCGAATTTACACCAGTTTTTGAAAATAATATATAGCCTCGATGCGTCCTTTTCCGCGTTGGCGCTAAAACTCTTGGTATAGATATAAAACGAACGGACATTATCGCACTGACGTTTATTTCTGTTCATTGACATACAGGCAAAGGTCCTATGTCATTCAGCCAAACAGCCAGTACATACATTACAATAATAATGTATTCAGAACATATCATTACTTAATAATAAGTATAGTTACTATTAATTTTATTTTGTTATAGCAATAAAAAATTAGGCATATAAATAGCCATCATAATATCCTTAAAATAATCTTACACAATTCGCTTAAAAATCAATGTTATTTGCAACGTTAAATCCAATTGAAATGCCCACACCATTAAATATATGGAAATCCATTGCTGTATACATTTTTCTGTTAATACAGTAACATGTACTGTGGTATTGTATTACTATTTATGGTGTACAAAACTATATTTTGTGTCAAAAATAATATAAAGAATAGAAGTGACAGATAGCAAATGACTCCCGTAATACCACCTACATAATAATATATTGAGTCATGAGTTGTCTGTATAAAATTCTCAGGCCACTGACTAGGCTGTTATCACTAGTCTAAATTAGGAGCCAACATTTTTTCTAGAGCACATGAAACTCTCTGATGAAGAGCATCAGAGAGTTCAGTAAGGTAATTTATTAACCAACTTCATAAGGAGATTATAAATGTCGTGCACATGAACGGAAATCGATGACTAGGTATTGTATTAAATCGATAGGGAAGCGTTTCGAAAGGTATCGATACAAATTTTGTATTGTTTATGTGTACTTTGTTTTGTCCAATCGGTATTCTAAAAATTTGAAGTTGGTTTTATATTTTGTAAATACTAAATATACAAATGCTATCTGGCTGACGGCATAGAAGGGAGATAAACCCTTGGGTTCTAGCACCCTCCATAGGATGAAATACGGTAATTTCATCCTGTGGGGAGAGGCAGCAGGGTCTGTCTGTAGTACTATGACAATCATACTGCTTTCGCGAACCCATCTGGCGAGCGTGGTGATTGTAGCATATCCCTCCAAATTATGGACACATCTTCATTGTGGAAATCTTGAGGAGGCCTTTGTCCAGCCTGTGGGCGTCATTAGGCTGACATGATGATGATGATAAATCATACAAATAACACACCACTTAAACTAATTGGCTGCAGTAGGCTCTGTAAGGCGAAGACTTTTATTACTCTAGTCACTAGTAGACATTTAACAAAAATGCTATGCGTTATCTTTCTTTGTGGCTTGTTTAACATCAATCAGTGTATAAAATGTGTGTCAAAACTTCAGTGTGTGTAATATTTTTTTTTATAATTTACAGCTAATGCCTTATACCTATATAAAAATATTAGCTTTCTGCACTCCTTCCCCATATAAACTTTAACTATTTCATACTCCTCCGTCTGCGTAATTTTCGTAAAAAGGGGTACAAAATTTTTACTTCACGGATCGTGTAGAAAGTTTGATTACCAAACATTTTAAAAGAAGGAATGTGTTGTTTAGTTATAAGAACTGTCAGATTTACACAAGCTATACTGAATATTACGGTTATGTAAAAAAAAATGTGCTGTATGTCCTCTAAAAGACTACTCTAAGACTACTCTAAGACACTAAATCAAACTAATGGAACGTCACCACACAATATAGTAATAGCCTACAGTTACCGGACAAGTACGACACTTCCAACTACAGCACATTTGTCTAATAATAATTAGTAATTTGAAATTATCAGGTTTATTAAACATGAACATAATCCTACATGCCAGTCAAAATATCGATATCCAATTTCGTAAGGATCCCAATATTAAATTTCATTCCTACTTTACCACCTACATCCAAATAAAACCTATCACAGAAACGGCCAATTCATCTCCGAATTTTGTGTTTCTATTCGCTCAAATCCAATAAACCTGGTAAATTGTATCTGGTAACTGTGTTCTCGTCCTAAGCGGATTGCGTGGTACCTAGATCACCTAGATTAACTTATAGTACAGCTGAGAGTAGCTATAACAAGATTAGGATTTCAATTTCAATCAGTTCGTTATGTGGCGTCTAAATGCGTAAGTAGGCCTTATTGGATAAGCTCTGTATTACCTTCGGATTCAAGACGAATTTGGTATATTCAATCACAGACCCGAGGACCCAGACAGGCATAAGAGAGTGGACACAGTAGTAAATCTTTTTACTTTTATACGAGTAATCTGATTTAAATGTAATAATATATTTATAATATAAAAGTTACCACAGAAATAAGATATAAAAATATGTTTTTTAAAATCTGAATCACACCCGTGATACATGAACATAGACCCGAGTTTTTTACAGTCGACGACGAAAGTAGATGATCAAACTCGGGTATTCAATACTAAATTGCCCAAATTGCGTCAATACATTGAGGCGGTGAAGTATTCTAAAGAGCGTGATTGTTAACTATGAAAAATATTAGCTAATGATATAGCCATGCCGCCCAAAAAGCAATTATCAATCACAAACCCAATAACTACCTCTTGCTGATTTTTAGTACCTATTTTTGCTGGTGACTGTACCTACATGTATTTAAAAAATAAATATAGATTTTTGTCACTACTTTTAAACAATTATTAGTCCTAAAGATCAGTCCAAATCAGTAATCGTTGTATGAGAATATATATATATATATATATATATATATATATATATATATATATATATATATATATATATATATATGTAGAGGATAATAGAAAAATAAAAAGGGGAAAATAAAAAAATAAATTAAAAATAGAGCCAACGAGACCAATATGTTGATAAACTTAATTATTGCGCAACGTAGTCAATAATTTAAAAATAATGATGGTTTCGAAGTGTGTGGTTTGTTGTATTAAACCTTTTCTAATGCATTATTTTATTTTATATCCATTAGAAGTCATTTTTTTAGAAACGCTAATTGAAAAATAATTGTTAAATTCGATTCACATCTGTAGCACAAGTTAATCGATATTTTTTTCATCGAAATAGATTAAATAACAAAGTAGCAATTAGTCACATGAACTAATTCATTTATTTAGTACAAAACTGTTATATAAATTTGTAATTCACCCCCAGGCGTTAAGAAATCGAGCAAAAAAGCAAAGAGCGGCGAAGAAGCCCCCCGTCTCGGGCGACCCTGCCACGGGAGCCACTACAGCCGTGGTGATAGAGAACGTAGCCCAGACGAGAAGACTGCAGGAGACAGCACTACACGACGACAGACCTACCAACACTGGGTCGGGGAGTAATGAAGATGATCATGATGACAGGTTAGTAACAACACTTTAAAGGAAATAGCGCGCAGCTATCACGTTTCATTATTACACTAGCTGTGCCCCGCGGTTTCACCCGCATTAAAGTAAATAAATTATAGCCAATATGTTATTCATATATATAAGTGTCGACTTCTTATTCTGCTTTGGAGAGAACAGAACATCTACAAATAGAACAATAAACAATAATGATAGTCAACAAATAACGTAGGTAAACAAACATTTGTATATTAATTTAGAAGACTTGATTTTAAATCCGCTTTCGACCTTCTCGTCGGACTGCTATTTATCATATTGTACCCCACGATTTTAACCGTATTAAATTTTATAAATTATAGCCTATGTCTTATTCGGATATATAAGCTATATTACAACGAAGTATCATCAAAATCTGTTCGGTAGTTTTTGCGTGAAAGAGTAACAAACATTCATACATCTATACATCCATTCTCACAAACTGTCGCCTTTATAATATGAGTAGGATAATGGGCAGTGGTTACCCTACTCAGAGTTGTTGAAGCCCCCCAGTAGGTGTGTGATAAGGCTTAGGAATAGTGATCTTACTACTACAACCGCAACCTTAACGGGCCCTTTGAAACACGAAAATGCTCAGAAAATAAACCACCTTGAGGGTCACCTTCCTTCAAATCACAGAGGTTAAGACCTAAGCACGTGATTAGTCTGTACTGACCATCTGCTTAGGTGCTTAATCTCGGTGATTTTTAGGGTTCCGTAGCCAAATGGCAAAAAACGAAACCCTTATAGATTCATCATGTCTGTCTGTCTGTCCGTCCATATGTCACAGCCACTTTTTTCCGAAACTATTAGAGCTGTACTACTGAAACTTAATAAGTAGGTGTATTCTGTGAACCGCATTAAGATTTTTACACACAAATAGAAAAAGAACAATATTTTTGGGGGGTCGCCATATATAGAACTGAAACTCAAATTTTTTTTTTTCGTCGTACCCATACATGAACGTTGAGGTGTCTATGGATAGGTCTTCAAAAATCATATTGAGGTTCGTAATATCATTTTTGTCTAAACTGAATAGTTTGCGCTAGAGACACTTCCAAAGTGGTAAAATGAGAGTCCCCCCCCCCCTGTAACTTCTAAAATAAGAAAATGATAAAACTAAAAAAATATATGATGTACATTACCATAGAAACTAACAGCGAAAATTGGTTTGAACGAGATCTAGCAAGTAGTTTTTTTTTTAATACGTTTTTAACCGCAATTTGCTTTCATTTAATCAACTGAAATACTTGCTGCTGAACCCTTCATGTGCGAATCCGACTCGCACTCGGCCGGTTTTTTATTGTGTGATTGGGTATCAAGATCCAAACCTCTATTTACCTCATAATCCTACTAATATTATCAATGCGAAAGTCTGTGAGAATAGATATATAGCTCGGGTAAAACCGCGGGGCACAGCAAATAATATAAATAAATACCAGTCCGACGAGAAACCCAAAAGTGGATTCAAATCAGAGGCCTCTAAATTAATGTACAAATGTTTGTAGTTTGTATACCTATTTATAGTTCTATTTATTTTCGTGTTGTTCTGTTCTCTCCAAACCAGAAGAAAAAGTCGACGTTTATAAAAAATATGTTCCGAAGCCATAAATATCTCGCCACAGGCTCTGACAATATTACACGTAAGCAAAAAGCGAAAGTTATAGCAATAAATAATGTAACTATTTCTTCAGCATACTTGTGGGACTTGATATAATTAATGACCACAGTTTTCCTCATGTAGAAATGTTGCCACAAAAATTAAAGTGCAGGATTAGCGTTAGTTTTTGTATGTAGTAAGATTGTTGGAGAAGTACATACTACATGTATAGAGACATAGACTCACGCCTGCTTCCCAGAGGGGTAGGCAGAGACATCGGATCTTTGCACAACTCTTTTGCCTCTTTTGGAGAAGAAACTAGAAGTATATTATAACTTCTAACTATAGTGTAAGTAAGAGAAGCGCTCATTGCCAGACGCTCTCACTGATCTGTAAGTGATTGGCAAGGTTAAGCAACTAAGATCGCGGTCAGCTCATGGATGGGTGACCGCCAAAGTAGTTTAATTTCTGACCGTATCCGTGCTTCTGAGGGCACATTAAGCTATCGTCCCCGGTTGTAGGCAGTATGCAACAATCGTTAAGCCAAGTGACTCTAGTCGGTAAACTATTTTTTCGGATTCTTTAAAAGTTAAATATGCTTTCGAGTATTCATTAAAATAATATACCTAATGTAAATTATAATCAACTATTAATGCACAAGAACACTAATTGTTAATATGGGTAAGCGTAAATATTAAATAAGAGTAATTAGAATGGCAATTAATGCAGTTTTAATGGAAGAAAAGAAACGTACAGAAACATCTTATTGCGGTATTTATTGGTCATTTTAGAAGAGCTATTCTTCTGTTATTTATTATATATTTTTATTATCTTCTATTCACAATAATATATTTAAAATATAATATATATTTAAAAAAGTGCGACAACAAGCCCAAACGTGAATTCACAGTCAGGTATAACTTTAATTTTTTTTTTTTTTATTTTTATTTAGTAATGAAATTTTTTTTAATTTACATAATCAATCGTTAAATCGGCTTCAACGTTGACAATCGATTCCGGACTATTTATGAAGTCACATGAGGTCATGGAAGCCGATTTAACGGTTGATTTATTTTTTTATTTATTTATTTATCAAACAACAATAGAAAACACATGGATTAATTGAGTTATTACAATATACACAAAAAAGTTCGCATTGTTCGATGACGACAAAACGGCTCTGAATCAACCCCTCCTTTGAATCCCTGCCCCGGTCTTTCTTTCGTTGAAATAAAGTAAAATATATACTAATTTTGAGTAATGCAATGTCTACTACGGCATTTATAACGGTGACGTATATATTTTAAAACGTAAATTCTTTTTATATTAATATTTTTTTAATATATGCCCTAGCTGTATATGTTACGCCGGACCGTAACGACTATGCCACATTTAAGCCTGTTGGCTCCACGGATCTACTCAGTTGGGCAAAACGGATCCTTAATATTAAAGCAATATTGTCGTCATTTATATAATAATAATCCCGCTCTAATAATAACTTCAATAACGTCAAACTCAACACGTAAATTGTTAGCCTCAATGTTAACGTGTCTGTTTGTTAGTTTATAAAAACTTTTTCAAAAACAATATATATACACGGCTACTTAATCAAACTAACAATGCTCTGCAGCAATGTTAATCTCAAAATCTAATGTTAGCAATTTTGTGTATATATTTAATAGTTTATATAATGTGCTCACTAGTTTATTGCAATAAAACCTTTTTTAATTTAAACAGAATTGTAAAAATATATTTTTTTAGCTTTAAATCGTATCGTATGAATAAATTTTGGTAGTGTTTTTATTATATTATAAAATAAGTGTTTTTTGTTTCACACAGCTTCGACAAAAGGTCAGCAGACTTGGAGGCGGACGCAGACGATTGCCACGTCATACCCAACGACAAATCCACGGAGTTCATGTTAGCCACTGTCACTGAGGAGCAGACCAAGTAAGACGTTCTTTATTTCTATTTATTTATTGCCAATTTATGTACACACTAAACATATAAAAGAAAGAAAGAATAAAGTACGAGAGATGAGACTGCACAAGGGAACTACTTATTTCTAAAGAAATCTCTTCCAGTAGACCTGAGGAGATTTTGGAAGATAGGAAGTTATGAGTGTGTAGGATGATATACATATATACGAGAAAATACGCATAAAAATAATTAAAGGGTAATTGCCAGAAATTTGTTCTTGGTTCACTCCACACTAGGCTGAGCCTGTTTCGTGGCGAGTTTTTACAAGTACATATACATAAATACATAAATTTACTTAAATACATACGTTCTTGTGTATTTAAGCCTCAAAGTCAGTTTTATGTGTATCCTGTCTGTTAATATGTCAGTAAGTGGCACCGTAGCTCTTGAAATGTCACTTATATGTGCGAATGTGATTAAATGATTTTTTCGAATTTGAAGGATATTTTTATAGTCACCGAGCTTGGCATCCGAGTTGGTGACCGCAGTTAGGTGGTAGTAAGTACACAGGCAGGACCGGCTATTGTGGAGATCCTTGGGAGAGGCCTTTGTCCAGCAGTGGACGTCTTTCGGCTGATTTGATGATGATGATGAAGTACACAGGAGGCGCTTCTGCCTGACTACCTGATGTATATCTTTTTACTGACTTTACGACAGCCACGAAATATCGGGTGCCCCTGTTATTTTTTCTGAGCCTGAAACTACACACTAACTAAATAGTTTACTACACACTAAAAATATTGAAGTTCACTTTTTGTAGGAGAATAGCCGTGTCGACGTCTGTTCATTGTCCCTAATGACAATGAACAGACGACACGCGGCGTTCCTATTTATATAATTCGAAATAACATTCAGCATACGTTCAGCGAAATAAAGGTGAAATAAAACCTAGCAAACATATTCAAACTTTCACCAAAATCATAAATAACATTTTCAATTACAAACATTCTCACAATACGCAAGCAGTGTGAAATAATGTGCCATTAATCACTTACGCTTTTATGTTTCAAATTTTAATTCTAAAGGATTTTCAATTCAACCGTTATCAGCTCTACTTGTTTGGGTTTATAAATGTATTTTTAATTGACAAAATATAAAGATGAAACGTTAAAAAAGGTTGTTTGTTCCGAAATTGTTACAAAACTTGATTAACATACAGATTGGAACAGACAATACAATAGGACTTGATTACTCAAAGAGTTTCAACACATCGCCATGTTTCCATGATAAGCAAAAAAAGGAAAACAATTTGAGGGTACAATTTATCTCAACCTAACCATGATTTTATATATTTTAGTTAGTTTGTTACTACCGATCTTCATGAAATTTTACCACACCTTGTACAAGGTCTTAAATACAAATTCTGGGAGGTAACCATTTGTATCGATGCTCTCTCAGATCTTCAATCGGAGTACAGGTCTGCCTTTTCAAGTAGTGACGTAAAGCCATAATTCGACGAAACGTCCTTAAAACCACCGACCCGCAATCTCTTTAATGCATCCCAACAAAGTAACTTACCAGAGCCGAGGTTTGGACCGTAAATGAAGTGCCTTCCTCCGTGGGTAGTCCTTGTAATTTTATATTTCTTCGCACCTGGAGCCCTTGCTCTTGTATTATGTCCGGTGACGCAATTAAAGCCCCGTAGTCTAACATTAATCCACCGTTGCCAGGTCTTCTTCAACAGTCTATACTTGAGTTGTCCATAAATCGTGATTTTTATAATCATTGCCATTCTTCCGCAGTTTGCCCAAAAGAAACATCAAAGGCCAGTCAATTCCAGACCCTAATGGCAACAATGACTCTGGATACGCACCCTCGAACCTTGAGGAAACCATCAAAGAACATCTGTCACCACCAGGGTCACCAGGGCTGAAAGACGCCACGGTGTTAAAGAATATGGCCTGTGATGGGTCGAAGTGGAAGAAAAATGGGAAGACCACAAAGTTGTCTGCAGAATCAAGGTAAGAACCAGCTCCCATTAGATAATATGTATCAAATTCAGAAGGACCCTTGATGGTCTAGTTGCAATGTCTGACTGAACGTGTAGCGTAGCGGCTAAGACAGTCGCCTCTCCGCTTCGTGTCGCGGGTTCGAGTCCCGCACCAGACAAATATTTGTGTGACCCATAAATTGTTGTTTTGAGTCCGGATGTCATTTGTGTCCATCCATTATATGGTTGTAAAGTACCCCAGGACACAGGGATTAGATTCCCTAATGCGGGCATTGTCTTTTAAAAAAGAAAGAAAAGAAGTTGTTAAAACAACGTACAAAATACTGTTCTGAGTGGAAAAATAATCTATATATATCACTATTGTCGGTTTTGAAGAATATTTTTCTCTACTCGGATCGCCTGAGCTTAGGTCAATACGACTTCTGATGGCTTGAAGTCTAAAAAACTCATTTAGCCATGGACTCAGAGTTCAGTTATTGTCAGGTACACCCGGGTCGGTAAGTCACATTAGGTCATAACGATGCACATATGGAAAATATACCGTGGTGGCAAAACGATGATATTGTTAAGTTCTATGTAATGTCTATGTATGATGATATTGTAAGTGTCTAGGGGCACCCATTGCCACTGATCCGTTAATGACCAGCAAGGTTAATTACCTACCCACGCGGTCAGCTAATAGACAGGTGACTGTCAAACCGGTTGATTTTCTGAGCATAGCATGATTCGAAGCGCATGTTATTTTTTTTATGCTGAATGACCACGATCTCACCTGATGGTAAGTGAAGATGTGGTCGAAGATGGACCGCGCGTACCCATAAGATGCCTGTTCACTCTAGCCTTGAATAAACCCATGTTGTATGAGTCTGGAAACACGTCGTTCGGGAGGGTGTTCCACTGCTTAGCCGTGCGTATGATAAAGGAGGAAGCAAAGCACTTCGTACGGCAGAATGGGATGTCAACAACAAAGCGGTGAAAACCCTCCCGACGCCTAGTAGTCCGATGAAAAAAGGGGGAAGGAGGGATAAGTTCATGGAGGTCTTGAGCGCATTCTCCATGAAATAGCCTATAGAAAACCGATAAGCTTGCAACCTGACGCCTATGATCCAAGCTTTGCAGCTTTTTATTTGTTAGGTCTCTGTCATCGATTATCCTGCGAGCGCGTCTGTCTATTGAATCCAAAGAGTCCAGCAGATATTTTGCAGAGCCATCCCAAAGATGAGAGCAGTACTCCAGTATTTGGTAGGTTCTGGTGTTTTTTATTGGATTGCAGTAGAAAACATATCATAATTCCCCGGCATGAACGAGCGACGAAATGCAGAAAATTGTTGTATAGAGAACTGACGGTGTGAAGATGAATAAAACCTCGGAGTTTATCTACGAGATCGAATCAGAAATGTCGAAATCCGCAGGAAAACCAATTTCACCTACATAACCCGAAGAATTCTCAGATTGTCAGAGACCTACTGGGCGGCTTGAATAACTCTGACACTAGGGTAACCACTGCTTATAAAATAATTAAGTGATCTGAACTAGATTAAACCTGTTCTTCAGACACTGCACTAATAAAACTCATTTCAAAATAAACACCTGAAAAACTATTCTGCTTAAAACTGTATCGCAGTTTTAAAGCTGCCATAGAAGTTTACGAGTATTATTTCCGTGAGTTGTAAAATGCAGTGGCTTATATGTTAGTCCCATTTGTGCAGATAGCGATGCGATAAAATAACTTTATTGCCATAACTTTATGAGCTATAAAGGTAGCCAAGATTTTTTATACCGTCCAGATTTATATTAAATGTAGGTTTAATAGAGAACAAATTTTAAAAGGGACAAATAAACAATAGGGAGGATTAAAGCATAATTACAAGGCAATGGAACTTATATTTGCAAATCTATAATAATGTCCTCCTAGCCGAATTTCAGCCACGGCGGCCAGTCTCAACAGAGATTAGCAATCTGCGCGGGACATATTATAGTGCTCAAGTGTGTGCGCAAACACAGGAGCACTTTTTATTCCATCACTCTCATGATCCGATGGGACGCCTATGCGACACGACCGGAAAGAGGTCAGATACAGGACCGACGGCTTTACGTGCTCTCCGAGGCACGGGGGTATAATACCGCCAACTCCCAGACTTCGGGCTGATGCTGAGAATTTTTCTTTTTACAGAAAAGTCCCAAAATCACTTTTTGGCCCGACCCGGGATTTGAACCCAGGACCTCATTCTCTGCGGGTGAACACGCTACCGCTAGACCAACGAGGCACGACAATGTTAAAAATGGAACTTAACTTGATGTTCAACGACAACCAAGAAGAAAGATGTTACCTATCAAAAATCCATCTCAAATGAATATAATAATGTCAGTACACTTCAATGAGTCTCAAGAGGTTCACAAGTTTTAAAGAATGCTCACTGCATTGCACCACAAAATTCATAATTATTGAGCCATTAAAACTTTTTCACTCTAAAGTAATGGTGTAACTTTGAAAATTCAATACAATCAATTCCCACTTTATACCTGCCAACTGAGAAAAGCAATATTTAACGTTGAATTTTACAATAGATGTAAATTATGAATTTCTTCTTTCGGCAAGTTTCATTTCACAACTTTTTATTATATATATGTATGTGGACTAAGGGGTGGCCATGGAGGGGAAAAATATCCCAATGCCCTGGTTATCTTTTAGGTATTTCGACATAATCTGAGCTAGAATAGAAGAATAAATAAATATGATGGGCTTCTTGGCGTAGATGGGCAATGCTTGCTTTTCAATCCGGAGATCGTAGGTTCGATTATTATATATTTGTTTGCATAAACATGTCTAGTTGTCGTGAGTCTGGGTGTAATTATCTATTTTATTTAGTACGTAATTATAAAAGAAAAGTAGTCTATGAAGTATATCAGTTATCTGTTTCCATAGTAAAAGCTCTGCTTGGTTTGGGATCAGATGGCCGTGTGTAAATAATGTCCCAGAATATTATTGTTATTATTACAGCTTAGGACCAGTAACACATTGACAATTATGATCCCTAAATTAGGCAGAGCCAACTTTGGCAACCAGATAAACATAATTATTTCTCAATACATACAGAAATGTATTTCATAAAACTATTATTCAGACACTTCCTTCCTTATATATATTAGACATATATGATTTTGTTAAACAGCATTTCCATCTGTTCCCAATAAATAAAGACCATTACTCACAGCCCCGCTACTTAAGAAACAGGGATAAGCTCGCGCTTCCCCCTTCCAAATTAACAATAGTGCAGCAGGACCCTTTACTATGGCTATGAAAATCTGTAATAGAAGCCCAAAATCTAACTTTTGCTTAACAATTTCCTTACTGAAAAAGAATATTTCACACTGCAAGAGTTTTCGAGGATAAAAATATTTTTTTTTTATACGGACGTTCTTGAAATAAATTAAATTATTTTGAGTACTCCCACACAACCACCATAAATTGAATTTGAATAGATGTGCAATTTTCACCTCAATAAATATTTGTATGTGTATTATGTTAAACTTGGAACTTGGCATGAATTTTGGTTACGGATAGTTTAATTATCAATATGTGTTTATATAATAAGCTTATATTAATATGTAATAATTGTATAGCTATATCAATACGGTCACCGTAGCCTAGTTGGTAGTGCTCCTGCCTACGAAGCTGGTGGTCCTGGGTTCGAATCCCGGTAAGTGCAAATATTTGTGTGATGAGCACGAATATTTGTTTCTGAGTCATGGGTGTTTTCTATGTATTTAAGTATTTAGCTATCTATATAGGTATGTATATCTAGCTTAAATATAATAGTAATAGCTTTGCTTAGTTTGGGGCTAGGATGATCTGTATGACATTGTCCCTATATATTATTATTATTATTATAAAAAATACGCCCTAACTGGGTTCGTATTGATACTGATTGTGAGCGAAACATCTAAAACTATTACACATGAATGCAATAAAGAAACTTGAATATATATAAATGACACCTAGGAATGATATATATAAAGGACAAATAATGGTGATCATCGCATGAAGAATTGTCCTAGGTCGGGATCGAACCCACGACCTTTGGTTTAGAAGTAAGAGTCACTAAAACAACTGGGCAGTCCAGAAAACTTCTGGCTACTTCATATCAGCTACGACCACACTTCTATCTTTAACTCGGAGTGACGTAGCTCCAACAAGTCACCCCTCCCTTTTTTTTTATGTCTTAGGTCGACAAACGAGCTAGTGGGTCACCTGATGGTAAATGATCACCACCGCCCATGGACACTCGCAACACCAGAGGAGTCGCGGGTGCGTTGCCGGCCTTTAAGAGTCAGCAAACAAGTGTTGCTGACCCTTCCCCCCACCCCGATGAGCTCTGGCGACCTTACTCACACTCAGAAACACGACATTAAATTATTAATGTTATTATTAAGGAATGTATTCTGTAAGGTGGAGGTACTTCCCCAGTCGGGCTGCCCTTCGAGCGAATGAACGCTGTGCCCTACCTCTCCCAGAACTGCCAGACTGGCCGCCGTGGTCAAATTCAACGAGGAGAACAATATTATTATTATATTTTTATGTTTGCTTCGTAATTGATCTTGTTATAATTTTCAATAGTAAATAATAATAAACATATCACACCCCAGAAATAGGTGCCAAGTAATTTCATTGCTTCTTTTCAGGAATGTTTCCTTAGCGCTTCACACAGAGGACGATCAGTGCACTGCCAGCACCTTCGACCTCCGTGATGGTTCCAGCTCTAAGAAAGAAAGAAAAGCAAGTGCTGCCACCGCTCGGTTCACTATTTATAAAGCCAATAAGGCGAGTAAGAAGAAACGGGAGAAGTCTTCGGCCAAGAAAGAGCGGAAGGCGACTAAAACATTGGCCATAGTATTAGGTAAGATTGTGGTGTATATGTCGCAGGGATATGATCAAAACAGGGATTTGGCCAAATCCCTAAGGGATTTGATCAAATCACGGAGGATGTTAAAATTACAACACGATTTTATCATTTCCCTAAACAAATCTGGTGATTTGACAAATCCCACTAAATAAATCTAGTGATTTGAACAAATCCCAAAATTGGTTCAGTGAAATGATAAAAATAACTTTTCTGTGGTATTTTAAAGGTTTATTTTGTAAGATTACCTACATAATTATAATAATCAGGTGTAGTACAATGCAATATTGATCTCGAAAATCACCACTAGAACATAATTATTTGAAAAAAATAAACAATAATTTCTTAAAAAATTATATGCTTTTGTAATAATCATTTATTAAAACACGTAGCCGATTTGTGGCAACGTGAATTACACAGAACATTATTTTTCTTACAGGCACATTTATTCGTTTTGCATCGTACTTTGGACTCTTGGCAAGAACACTGTTTGAATCCTTGACCTCCAAATAAAGATAATTTTCCTGCAATTTCACGCAAAGTAGTAGATGGAACTGAATCGGTTAATGTCATCATCATCATCATCATATCAGCCGAAAGACGTCCACTGCTGGACAAAGGCCTCCCCCAAAGATCTCCACAATTGCCGGTCTTGTGCTATTCGCATCCAGCATTTTCCAGCGACCCGCACAAGATCATCGGTCCATCTTGTAGGGGGCCTTCCCACGCTGCGTCTTCCGGTTTGTTCGGTTAATGTAACTGTAGATAATTGAAGAGCGTTTCTAGGAAGCCAATCTCTTATTTATTTATTATAGACACACCAACAGTACATACACAACATTTAAATCTAGCTCACTACATAGTTCAGTTCTTATATGTACACCTATTAAAGGCATGCACAACACGCACTAAACATAGACAACGTTGACATACAATACAAGTTATTTTAAATTAACCCTAGAAAGATAATCATATTTGATACTACAATAAAGATAATCATGCGTAATTTTCACGCATGTGTTTTAAGTACCTGTTTTTTCAAATTTAGCAAATGGAATTAGATAAAAGGTCCGTAAATAGTGTTATTAGGCTCAGAGGAAATAATAAACACAAAAATATAATATATGTATGTTTATTTACGAAAAGAGGAGCGTTTAATCTTAAATTATACTTAAACTTACAAAATGAGGTAACAATTTTTATTTTCTATGAAAATATTTTTTGGCACATATTATCAGTCATTTTCAATTAAGATTAAAATCAATAAAGACCATATCTTTTATTTAGGGTCATATTAGTCGAAAAATCAGTCATATACAGCTTTGACACACATCCACATTATGGGCTCTGCAAATAATCTTTTTGCATCTTATGCAGGAGGCATTAGCTTTACGCCTTATTTTGGAAGGGCAATACGTACAATATATACGTTTCTTTGGTTCTGGAGGCTCTGTGTTATCTTCTGTCGAACTGGAGGGCACATTTTGCAACGTATCAGTGATATTATCCCTCAAATATCTTTTCAATGTAGGGACCTCTAAGCGTGTGGTCTTGAACGGAGAAGTTAAAGCCGTACTTAGGGTTTTCATAAATTGTTTGCGGCTTAGAGGCTTTTCACCCTTGCACAGAACATTGTGGTGGTATATTACATAGGCATTTATGCAGGCCACGTTAATCATGCCGTAAAATAACGCCATAGGCCACCTGTTCGTCTTCCTGCTGCAGGACATCAAGGAACACATTTGGTGCCAGGCTTTCTTCGCCTGCAGGTTGGTTTTGGGTTAGTGACGGCCCTCCCGCTTGATGTTCATCTACGTAAGCCTCTTCTGTGTCACTCTGTACATCATAGTCGCTGTCGTGATTTTCTTCTTCGCTGGCAGGATCGCTCGAATCCTCGACATCACTCTGAAGAAGAGCAGACCAGATATCCCCCTCATCCAGGTTCGGTCTAGTCATTGTTGCATCAGATACCTAAAATATAAAACAATACAGAAAAACAACAACTAATACAGAAAACACACATATAAATAATCTCATTCCCTTTCTATATTTTGTGGTAAAAATCACGTAAAAGATAATCATGCGTAATTTTGACTCACTAGGCACCGATATTTCAAAAATGGCGATACTTACCTAAACACTGCGTTCGCCTCACGAAAGGTCCGGCCGATGAATGAAATGTCCCTGACGCGTGGCCTTGAAATCCAACTATTTAGAAAGAGAGAGCAATATTTCGAGCGTGCATGCGTGAATTTTACGCAGATTATCTTTCTAGGGTTAAAAACAAACAAAATTACTACAACTAACACAGATAAAAATGCATTAAAGACAATTAAAAAGGTGTATGATGCCAACTGAAGTACCGATTCGAAATAAACTGTTTTTCGTATCTAATACAATCCCTGTAATACTATTTGCATCTTCCCTTTGCTTTTTAATGTTTTCTTCTTTTTGGCATAATAAGCATAGAACTCCCGAACCATATCCTTCTTCGCTTGTCATAATGCCACATATTGCATGCACGGAATTTCCGCAAATGTCACATGAATGTGCTCCTGTAGATTCTTGTCCACAAACAATACAAATCATTTCCTGTACTTTCACAACTGATTCACTCTCTGACACAACAGGTGGTTCAGCTGATAAATCTAATTCCGCATGTTCTTGTACAACAGTCATAGGGTTATCATTAGCAGTTTCAAACGGCATGGCTGATGTACCAGCTTCAACTCGCTCTGAAGTCAAAGTGTTATCTTCATGAGATTCAATAGTTAGTTGTACCTCAGAAGTTGTGGCGTTCTTATCAATTGATTCAGTAGCTAATACGTTATGCTGTTTAAAAAGCTGATCCAAATCCTCTTCAGTAACTAACGTGTCAAGTCATTCTGTTGAAATATGAGTAGATCGGAGTCCTGTTTTTGGTTCTGTTCCAAATACCGCCTTTTAAGGTGAACGCTTAATGGTACGATGAAAGGAGGAATTCTTTTGAAATTGAACAAAATAACAGCCGATTGCCCAATTTTTATTGTCATTGTCAATTAACTAAGCCCGTAACATCGCTTCGACATCTTGGTTTGCACGCTCAACTGACCCTTGACTCGCTGGATGTCTAGGCCTACCATTAATAATTTTGCATGTTGGCCACATAGTAGTTAATTCTTGAATGATTGCAGCAGTTAACTCACGGCCATTGTCACTTTGTAGTATATGGGGACAACTTACTTCCAGGAAAATTTTTAAAAGTTCCATTGCTACTTCAGCTGCTCTTTTTGAAATCAATGGTCGCAGAAAACTGAACTTTGTTGCGTGATCTTGATAATGTAATAACCATTTATAATTCCTGTCGGGGGTTGACTGTAGGTCAATCAAATCAACCTGGCCGCGATGGTTAAAATCATTAGAGACAATCGGGCAAACAACAATACCTTTTCTTGGCAATTTCTTTTTAGATTGACATACCGTACACAGTTCTAAAAATTCTAATACAACAGAAGTGGGAATTAAATATCTGGATTTCAAATTGTACAGCATTTTATCTCTGCCTCCGTGGCCCGTTGCTTGATGGATCTCACAAAGTATAGCATAAAATTCATTTGGAGGCACTGTCTTAACCACTGAGTCAGAAGCTAATTTCCTTTTTAATATCAAAAACTTCGTTGTGCCTACCTCCATTACATCATATTTGTTACTGTAATAATATTGCTTGTTTGTTCTCTTAAGATTCAGTACTGGAGCTGATTTAAATTGTTCAATCGCTGTAATCGCCTCTTCTATCCTCTCTTGAGACCACAATGGCTTTTCCTTATCATGCCGCCCCTCTAAAATCGTCATAACAGCTTCATTAAACTGTTCCTCATACACAAACCCAGTACGAGGCTGATTTTGTTCCATATTCAAAGCCATTCTCTATAATTTTCGTAAAATTATACTCTTCTAATTTATTTAAAAGTGCGTGCATCCGTCTTTTATAGTGTTTAGAACCAACTGAGACCGCGTGCGGGCGCCGTGGGTGAGTGCGCGGTGGGGCAGGGGGTGCGGTCATTCACAAGCAAGCGCGAGCGCGACGTAAACAAGAACTGAACATGTTTTATTGTCATTTCACTGAATCAATTTAGGGTTTTGACAAATCACCAGATTTGTTTAGAGAAATGATAAAATCATGTTGTTATTTTAACATCCTCCGTGATTTGATCAAATCCCTTAGGGATTTGGCCAAATCCCTGTTTTGATCATATCCCTGCGACATATAGATTAATATAGCAATAAATACATATATTATGGTGTATATTATATACCATGTAGTATATTTATATAGTGTTTGTATTGTATTTATATTGTATATGTATGAAATAGCCTAGTGGGTAGACCGTCGGATGGTGAAATAAATGGTCCCAAGTTTAAGTCCAAGGGAACTTTTCGAATTCATATGGGTATCGTAAATCAAGTTTACTCACTTTTTTGGCATTTTTTGCCAATGTTTCAATGTAATTACTTAATATTTTCAAAATAATCAATGGTGGTGTAATAATCATTAAGAGTATTCCATTAACGTCCAAAGCCCTATTCAAAAACTTGAGAGGTATCAAGGGACACCCGACTGGAACGAAGTTATTTCTTATTATTAATTATTCTTTTAAAAATAATCGTCGCGACACCACACTGTTCAATGCGAAATAGAAATGAAAATATCTGGCTTGCTTTCTATAAGAGAGAGAGAGAGAGAGAGAGACATGCGCACGCCGCACAGCTGCTAAAAGTGTCGTTACAACTTTTCGTAAGAATTTATTACGTCTAGCCACCTTTCACAACGCGCGATAAGGAACTTCGTTCCAATAATCTCAATTAGACTAATACGACCCTATACAAAGTTATAGAATACATTCTACAAAAACCTAAATTCAAGAATACTCCGAATTTCCTAGACATTAATGAGACGCCGCTGGTGTTAAACGATATTTATTGCTTTAATAAAGTTCTACAAAGAAACAACTTAAGATAAATTACTTCTCGAGGTGTTATTACTGTAAATACTAGGTTTTATTCCTAATTCACAACCTCAAACTTTACAGAAAATAATATTAACTTAATAGCTGGAACAATCGACTTCAACTATCGTTTATAATAACATCTTAAAACTATTATATTTATAATTATTCAAAATTAACCAATTCGATATCGAAAAATACAGTGAATTCATATTACTCTTCTTTTTGAAGTCCGTTAAACAGACAAATGGCGTTGAATTCTGATATTACGACACGTTTATGAATGTGGCGCGTTCCCCGAAATGCACACACATCTGAGAGTCTGTCCTATCTGTCCAGTCCCCTGTTCTCTTTAGGAGTTGTATGAGTCTTCAGCTAATGCTGTGTAAGCAATGATCTTAAAAGTTTAAAAAGAGTTAAGCTAAGCTATTACTATGACTAACTTAACCATTTCTTTCAGGTGTGTTTCTATTTTGTTGGGCGCCATTTTTCACGTGCAGCGTGGTTGGTGCCATCTGCGACAAGCTCGGTCTCTCCTTCGACCCTGGGGTTACCGTGTTCATCCTCACCACCTGGCTGGGCTACATCAACTCGTTCCTCAACCCCGTCATCTACACTATCTTCAACCCTGAGTTCCGGAAGGCGTTCAGAAAGATACTCCACTGCGGCACCTAGCCCGTAGACTATTTGGTCGTCTTTACACAGTAGATCTCTTATGGTTTAGCTAATGGTTTTTTCGTATGTAATATTAAATGTTTAAAATATAACAGAACACATTTTGTCAAATATAGATGACAAATCAGAACTTTGCTAACTCAGCAGTGTTTCGCAGCAGCTAGCACGTCATACATGTTAATTTTTCAAATTCTTTTACCTACGATGAAGAATTTGAAAAATTAACATAAATGATACTGAATATAATTATATTCAAATATTCAATATGGAAATTATTATGCACGCCGTTATTACCATATGTATCAGTGACCATTGCTATAAATTTTCTGTATGAAGTGTTCATGTTTATGATGACAAACGAAATTACACAAAATTTTATTGCCTCAATTGCTGCTTCTCTGATCAGCTAAGTAGTTTTTATCAGATTTCAGTAAATAGGTACTTGACACAAGTAAAAAATACTTGCATTGGTTAAAGCGATATGGAAATGAATTCTGATTGCAGCGGTTGCGTCGCCACTTCTTGTACTGTAATGTTTGATTTCTCCTCAGTACAATATTTGTGTGACCCATAAATAGTTGTTCTTTGTCTAGATGTTTGATTGACTTTGTGTAAGTCAGTTATATGTTTGTACAGTAGCCCGCTACACAAGGATTCACTTCCCTGTTACGGGTGATGTCTTTAAAAATATATCTTTAAATAATCTTTAAACTCTCTGGCGTTATCGCTTAGTTAGTTGTAGAGGCGTATACTGCCTCATAAAAGTGTTACTTATTTCGTGGTAGTAAATTGATTTGTTAGTTATATTTTCTTACCAAAGTCAGTTTCTGTCCGTAAACAAATAAATATCACAACGAATAAGTACCGTATATCGAAAGATGGCACATCAGATGACCTTCAGGCATATTGGCAACAAAACTCAAGAGGATGTAGTTACAGACATGACACGAATCAGGAATGCTGATCTTTCGGCTTACAGCAAAAAAAATCACCATTACCTCCTTTTCAAAATGGTCCTATTCCCATTACTTATTATTATTGTAATCGTTTTGACATCACAGAGAAATTGTATACAAAAAGAATGTTCCATTACAAATAATTTACGAAATTATATCAAGAGGGTTCTGCTGTAGCGCATGAAATCGTCTGATAAACCAAATAATATTACGTATGAAAGAATCTACAACGAAATTCGTTTTATTTTCGTCATTTTTACAGATCTACAAGACGGCCAAATTGTAAAAAGTACATTCGCTTACAACAGTGTTAATATTTAATGTGATAAATACATAAATTAAACGTGTCGTGTGTTAGATGTAGCAATATAGCATATCATGTGTATTAAATTACTGTAATTTATACTAAACTTGCTGTAAAAATAATATAATATTGATATTGTATAGCTTGCTTGTAGCTCATATTAATCTAGTCAACAGTATTATATGCCAAAGATATTAGAAGTCGTATATAGCTTCATTTTTTGTAAGGTTGTGATTATTTTAATCGTTTGATATTTTGGTTATTGAATTTAACTGTACCATAGGGTAAATGTACAATCGTCGAGACAAGTATTAGATTAAATATAAATCTGTATCTATAGCACAAAAAGACAATTTAGTGAAATAATTAAGAAAACCAAAAGAGCTACTTCATGCTGACCTCAAAAATTAAAATAGTGACTAATAAATAAAATATTTTACTAATTGTAAAAATGTAATTTGCATAGTTTATCATAAATGATCCCATCCTCTTGACCTACTGCTTGAATCTTAAACGTACTTTTGTTTCCACTTCTTGCTAAATAAGAGCATGTTTATGAAATAATCACTATATACCCATATAGTGATTATTTCATAAACATGCTCTTATTTAGCGATATTATGAAATCACTACAAAATAAACTCATAAGCGCCACATAGCTCTTCAAATAATCGGTAGAAGTCATCATTTGACTAGTGTCAGAATTTGTTCCACTTTGTCAAAATACTTTAAAATTGCTGTAAGAATGAACACCAAATTATTATAAAATATTATTTTGAATTTTAAATGTTGTTGATATATATTATTTTGTTCTCTCCTGTTTTCCATCCACGCAATTTTCCATTCCCACCTTTTCTAGTTATTAAGTAATAGTGCATGTATAGAAATATTTCATAAGTAATAAACTTGGCATAACTTTGACATTTTTTTTTTGTTAAAATTTACTTAAAAATTATGTTTGGGATGCCTATTCTAGTCTTTGTAAATTTGACATTGACGATGTAGCAACTTGGATAATAAAGCTCGGAAAATATCCATTCTCAATCATTCAAGTTATGCGAAGATTATTAGTTCAAAGAAATAAATACTAGATAATATTAGCTATAATTAATGAAATGTTGAAAAAAGACAACGCACTGCGAGATTTGACATGGTAGAATGTAAAGTAACTTGCCAAATAATTTATTATGAAAATACGGCGAAAGTAGTGACTAAGCAACTGATAGAACTTTCTTACCTTAAAATATATACGCGTATTTTATGTTATCTGAATGAATCCTTAATAATTTGAAATAATATTTCTTATATATTTTATTTCATTTTGTTTCGATACTGTTAATAAAATATTCTCTCAACTTACTCATGAAAAAGAATTTAGAGCGACATTAGAATAAATTTTCTATATTGAAATAAATTACTTATTTTATAAATCAGGAAAATATGAAAAAATCACTGAAATTGAATTGGTAGAAATAATAAAATCCAGTATCAGCTATAAAATTATAAACGTTCTACTTATAATTGTGATAAAAAAAATAACCATTTGGAGATGCTGGATAATTTTGAATCCTTTTATTTACCTACGCAATTAAATATAATAAGATAATTAAAAAACAGGAATTTATTCATCTTTAATTATAATGATTAAATATTACAAAATAAATGATCATTGATTTTTTTGTGTGTGAACTAATGTTAGATTTTTCTTTAAGTCACTAGTTTCGCGGTAGTTGAAATATAACCCTTATAGTATCATATCAAGAATTGTTTTGTAGATGCATGTACAGATAGAGTGCATTATTTTGTAGATAAAATTAATTACAGTTATAATTATTATGTCGCAATCAAAGATCTTCCAAAGTATGTAAGTACATATGAAAATAATATTTGTTGCTTAATACTTTTCCCTGAGTTATTAGATATACTAATATATTATTGTTTATCCTTAAGGATCTTGATAGTAAAAATGAAATTTAAGGGCATTTGTATAAAAAATCATAGATATTGTTAAGTGCTCTTGGATATTTGTAAAAAAATAATAATTGTGATCTCTTACTTTATTTGCTCAAGTATTTTTCGTTGTTAATTTAGGTTGTCATGAATTGTGAGAAATATTTCTTTTTCCTACATTTAATTGAAAAATATCCGAACTAAAAGTTCGAAAAACTTCTTTTCATATTAACTTCAATTAAAGCATAATATTATAAAATGAGTTTAATTTACAAATAAATTAGATTCGATTGAGAAAATTATAGTGTATGTAAAGTTTGTATTTTGACCATTTTCCTGCATAAATTTAAAATTAATATCTTAAACAAGATATATAGGACAGCGAAATACTTTTTTTTTTTTATTATCTTTTATAAATTTAGGGGCTTTTGGTCCACAGTGAAATACAAACACCGGATATCAGAAATTCAGTAATAGATTTTGAACTTATGGGTTGAAATAAAACTATGAGTAAAGAATACATATAGAGATTCATATATTCAAATCTAATCAAACTTATATAAAGATATTTGGTCAATTTTAGCAGAAAGTCCAACTGATTAAGGTTTGGTGTTTCTGCACTTGGAGGTCCAGAAGTAGGTATGGACTGAAATCCTCGTGTTGTTTTTGGAAAGCCACCGTCCCTCACACCTTGAATTTTTTAAGTCTATGTACATTTTATTGTTACGTGAATGTTTATTTATATAGATATCATTCGTCTATACAAAATTAAAACTTACTTGTAATTAATTTAAAATCGAGTAAAATGTATTGATTTGCTCAAATAAAACTAACTCTCGTCTTTCGGCTCAATGTAAATCTTTGTAAGCAATATTTATTAATAACGAAACAATAATATTAGATATCTGTCTGTTAATCTGTTAATTGTATAGTTGTAAATAAAAATATAACAGGGTTCCTTATATGAATCCATATAATACTCATTTTATCACAGTACTATTAGTTAAAAATTTAAATAAATTTAATAATGATTATAAGACATTTTGTCATTAGCCTGTCTGTGAAATAGATAGAAGTAAATATATAAAGAAATAATGATAAATATAATGTTATCCATTGTCGGGCTTAATAGTTTTTTTTAGTATATGCAACATAATCTACTTACCTAAGAGACAACATTTGGATTATTTTCCCTCTATATTTGCTAGATGATAAGCATATGCGACAGATCTTAGACTGCATTATTACAAGACGTGAGATTAATAGCAAATAAGGCAGAATACTGACCAAACACTCACGCATGCAGGGTTTCGTTGACTTTTTCATCATGCATTTATTGCGCATAGTTAAGTTAGCTTGGGAGGGGGTAATCTTGTATTTTATCCTGTCTAACAAAGGAGAATTTATTGCGAGGAATCTATATAACATTTAAATATGTAAATATTGCTATAAGTATTAGTAATTTAAATACTAATAGTGTTTCCGTTAACGATCTGTTGCAATCGCAGTGGGTGCAGTTAATAACAAAACGTTGTGTTTATCATATTAAAGTAGTACACTAGTAAAAGTAATCGTAACTTTAAATAATACTTAGTTATGTTACCGTAAGCTCAATTTTAATTGCCACGAGATCAGCTAACACTTGATTTGTGGCCCGCAGAGTTCAAAGCGCAAATAAAGATGAAAATAATTATGTCTGCAATTATTGTATACTCTACAATAAAACGATAATATTTTTCACCCTATTTGGTATAATTTTTTAAGTAATTTGCTATTAATATGTCCAGTTATCATTCGACAGATATATGTAACCTTTTATTTTACCATATTATTTATTTATCAATTGTTATGAATTTTTATAAGTATAAGTTACCGTTGTTCTTGACTGTACTCAAAGTGGAACATATTTCACGGGCAGCCGTGGCGTAGCGTTTAACTTTCTATGCGAAATTGTGATGATGATTTAAAATATATTCTGTTTTTACATTACGCTCGTTTTATTTAAAACCTAGTATACAAGAGTACCTAGTATTAAGAGAGGTAGAACACAGCGTTCATTCACTTAAAGAGCAGCCCGACTGGGGAAGTACAGACGCCAGCACATCAAGCTACCCCAATCAGTCTAATTTCCCCAATTGAAAGTGAATCTTATGCTTATATGATAAAGTTGGAAATCTATAAAAGAAATTTGACAGATTGGGGTAACTGGATGTGCGATGGCGTCTCTGCCTCCACCTTACACAAAGATAATGTCCTTCTAGCCGAATTCGGCCACGGCGGCCAGTCTCAACAGAGATTGGCCATTTGCGCGGGACATATTATAGTGCTCAAGCACTTTCTATTCCATCACTCTCATGATCCGATGGGACGCCTTAGCGACATGACCGGAAAGAGGTCAGGCACAGGACCGACGGCTTTACGTGCTCTCCGAGGCACGGGGGTATAATACCGCCAACTCCCAGACTTCGGGCTGATGCTGAGAATCTTTTCTTTTTACAGAAAAGTACCAAAATCACTTATGGCGCGACCCAGAATAGATGTTTTCTATGTATATATGTATTCATCTATCTATATAAGTATGTATATCGTCGCCTGGTACCAATAGTACAAGCTTTGCTTAGTTTGGGGCTAGGATGATCTGTGTGACATTGTCCCCAGATATTATTATTATTAAACTCAAAACAAACAGACATATTCATGCACACAAATATCTGTCCTGGGTGGGAATCGAACCCACGACCTCCGGCGTGAAAAGTAAGCATTTGCCAACCACGTCAATAGCCTCGTCAAGATAATGACATTAATAACTGAATGGTGCGTTTCTAAGTGTGAGTAACATCTCCAGAGCTCTTTGTGGTTAGAGTAATAGTCAGCAATACTTGATTGACTTAATTATTAGCATTTTGCAATACTTTTAAAGACTGGCTACGCCCCTGCGACTTCTCAGGTGTTGCTAGTGTCCATGGGCGGCTGTAATCACTTCCCACCAGGTGACCCACTTGCCCGCTCGTCTATTATAAAAAAACCAAAAAAAAAACACGTTTATAGAAAATCAAACTAAACAATTAAAAGAATAAGTATTGTATAATGTGATAAATATACTAACTTCTACAATTTCTTTTATAGAACCCAATCCAAACTAAAAACATGGACTGTAGGCACCACACAGTCCATACTTTTTATAAAAAGTATGGACTGTGTGGTGCCTACAGTTATAAATATTTTAGTGATAAAATAGGAATAGAAGGATAGGATTATCATTTTGATAAAATCCTAGAGGTATCGCACGCTTTAAAATAAAATATATTATATTTATTTTCCACTTTTTAGTTTGGATTGGGTTCTATAAAAGAAATTGTAGAAGTTATTATATTTATCACAAAACACTTGCTTAGCACAAAAGCTACCAGTTATAAGGGAACAATTATTATTCGCATAAACTATGCGTCGATAAAGTGTTAAGACGCTTGCTTCAATATTATCATATCAGGCAGAAGATGTCCACAGCTGGACAAAGGCCTTCCACAACAATCTGCACAATTACCGGTATTACGCTTCCATAATTCTCATGATCCGATGGGACGACTAGCGACACGACTGGCAAGAGGTCAGGTGCAGAACTGACGGCTTAACGTGCTATCTTTGGCACAGGAGTGTAATACCGCTAACTCCCAGACTTTGGGCTGATACTGAAAAATCCCTTTTTACGGAAAAATCCCAAAATCACTTTTTGGTTCGACCCGGGATTTGAATTATTATTTTCTAACTCCTCCTCCTTTTGTCTTAAATTCGTTGCGGGATCCAAGACAGTTAAAGCGATTCCCCGGGACATGCCTGAGCTTCACCGCTCAGTGTCATTTCATTGTGTGCCACTGTTGATCCTGGCATACAGGAGTTGCAGTGGTGGGTAAGAGGGAGGGACTAGTCCCGAAAAAAAAATTAAAGACCCGGGATTTGAACCCTGGACCTCATAATTTGCTGTTGAACACGCTACCGCTAGATCAACGAGGCAGTCATACAGATAGCAGTAAGTTGACTAAAAGCAAATGCGGCTCGATTACAGACGATACGCAGATGCTTGCTATAATTTAATTTTGGGTCAAAGGTCGCACATAAATATTTGCATTTCTCCTTCCAGGGGATAGGTTTGCCAAACATTTGACCAAATATGGTCCAGTTTGATTGATGGGGGAGCTTGAGATTCCCCACTTCCCAAGCATAAACGGAAGCAAACATTATTTTTTTCCAATTAACGCGTAGATTTATAACGGGAAAAAACCTACACGATCTATCTTAGAAATACCAATTAAGTGCGCATTAATCCGAGACACCCTCTATAATTGATCTGTTCAATTATGTTATAAACGTAATAGCCAGCGAAGCCTGAAAGCTACCGCTACTAGAGCAAAAAGATGTCTAAGAGATTAATCGATCTCTATATTAACTTTATTGGAACACTAACACCGTATTAAGTTTTTCTTCGCTTGAGGCTTCGGTTTTGTGGATAGATTAGAGATAAGTTACACTTGTGGGTGTTACAGCTCAATGAGATAAGCATGATCATATAATAATATTATTCAGACATTATTCACACACGGTCATCTGATCCCACGACGGTCACCGTAGCCTAGTTTGTAGTACTCCTGCCTACGAAGCTGGTGGTCCTGGGTTCGAATCCCGGTAAGTGCAAATATTTGTGTGATGAGCACGAATATTTGTTTCTGAGTCATGGATGTTTTCTGTGTATATAAGTATTTATCTATCTATATAAGTATGTACATCGTCGCCTGGTACCCATAGTACAAGCTTTGCTTAGTTTGGGGCTAGGATGATCTGTGTGACATTGTCCCGAGATCCCAAACTAAGCAGAGCTTCTACTATGGAAACCAGATAACTGATATACTACATATACTATTTTTCTTTTGTAAATACATACTTATATAGATAATTTACACCCAGGCTCAGGACAAACAGACATGTTAATGAATACAAATATTATGTCGCGGGTGGAAATCGAACCCACGCCCCAGGCGTGAAAGGCAGTGTTTCTACCAAGCACGCCAACAGGCATGCTCTTTATGATAAGAAGAGGAAATTATTACATGCCTTACACAGTATCGTACAGACGCCAGCACATCCAGCTACCCCAATCTGTCAAATTTCACCAATTGAAAGTGAACATTATGCTTTTGTGATAAAGTTGAAAATCTATAAAAGAAATATGACAGTTTGGGGTAGCTGGATGTGCTGGCGTCTGTACATTAGTATATTGTTGTTAACGAAATTATGACTATCCTGTTGATCTAGTGGTTAGTGACCCTGACTGCTAGCTAGAGGTGCGGGTTCGATCCGCACAAAGGACAAAACGATTTGTCCTAATCAGGACAAATCGTTTTGTGATGGCTACGATTATTTGTTTTGTGATTGTGTCAGTTGTCTGGTTGCCATTATACAGGCCTTGCCTAGTTTGGGGTCAGATGACCGAGACTAAATTTTCCCAAGATTTTAAATATAACTTGTGTTTTAAAAATCATGCAAACTTCTTTCTTTCTAAAAACCAATTCTTACAAAGTTTTTATTACAATCGTTCCACAGACGACGGAAAAATGGCGTAACATACATCCTAAAAAAAACATACAATTATTTTATTACGTCCTAACACGTGACAAGTAGCTATTAGTTTGTGTATGTATTTCAGTATTTTTTTAAGAGTTAACTACCAACATAATCCTGCCTGTTGGCGTGGTTGGCAAATGCTTGCTTTTCATGCCGGAGTTCGTGGGTTCGATTCCCACCCAGGACGGATATTTGTATGCATAAACATGTCCGTTTATCCTGAGTCTGGGTGTAACTATAATAACTAACTAAAATATAGGTACTATTTAAGTATTTACATTTATTTACAAAAGAAAAGTAGTATATGTAGTATATCAAATATTTGGTTTCCATAGTACAGACGCCAGCACATCCAGCTACCCCAATCTGTCAAATTTCTTTTATAGATTTTCAACTTTATCACATAAGCATAAGGTTCACTTTCAATTGAGGAAATTTCACAGATTGGGGTAGCTTGATGTGCTGGCGTCTGTACAAGCTCTGCTTAGTTTGGGATCAGATGGCCGTGTGTAAATTATATCCAATGATTATTATTATTATATTTATTTAGTTACCTCAGTATATCCAACGTACACCGTTTAATCAACTACACACAGCAAAACCTAGTATCACCAAAACAGTTTTTGAAAATAGAACAAAATTGGCAGGAAACATTTTTCCCAAATTGTTAGACATTATAAACGTCAATATATGTTCACGTATGTCATTATGACGTTTAATATCGATAGGGTTATATAGCATAGTTACATAACCAATTCTCTTATTAAGGTAAGCTTTCGAATCTCTATTGGCTTAGAATTATGTGTGCATCTAAGCAAAAAGGGTCCAATCGTGAGATAGATAGATATTGAGTTAATACTAGACTCGTTAACTAGGATAGCCAATTGATACTAAGGATTGAAAAAATATTTAAAAAATGGCACATATTTATTTCAATCAGACATTTGAAGTTGAAATTATGAAAAAGCTGATTAGAGAAAAAGCAACTAGGAACAACTTCCGATTGTTTAAGCGTTTTGCCATACCTACTATGGGAATCAAGTATAACAGCTCACTTGATAGGGCCCTTAAACTGTTTTCTCGGTGCCTTTGCAGCTGGCTTCTCTTGTAGTAATTCCCTCGTTTTATGAGGCTCTAGTCTCGTTATATCATTCTGCCTCCCGCATTGCCCTGGAGGAAGTGGAACTACTTTTTACGAACTCAACCTTGTTTCTTTCTGATCAAAATTTGTTGTGGGATCCAAGACAGTCGAAGCAAGTCAACTCAGACAATTCTTACTACTTCATCATCATCATATCATCCGAAAGACCACAGCTGGACAAAGGCCTCTCCCAAGTATCTCCACAATGGCTGGTCTTGCGCTGCCCGCATCCAGTGGCTTCCGACGACCCTTGCAATATCGTCAGTCCACCTTGTAGGGGGCCTGCCCACACTGCGTCTTCCGGTTTGTAGACCTTTCTGCCCCAGCGGCCATCGGTTCTACGACCTATGTGCCCTGCCTACTGCCACCTCGGTTTGGCAATCATAGATAAACTTCTTACTTAAATAACCATTACTGACTTAAATAAATTTATATATAATGCCAACTCTAATCTAAAATATATAAATAACCCCAAAGTTTATTTTAATGAAACAATGTTATCACTTAGGTTGTTGGAGTTGCTGATCATCAAAATGATAAGGTACAATTTGTTATTTAGCCGCATTAGTCGAGGTTCTCAGCTAATAATGTAATCACAGGCCGAAGCCATTCATTACACGTTAGATTTATAAGGTACACAATTTTCTACACAACTTTGTAGACCACTTTTTGTAAGTAGAAGCTACAAATTATATGTAAGCACATGTTAGAAGTTGCCATTAGTTTGTATATTATATGTATGTATTTTAGTATTACACTAGCTGTGCCCCGCGGTTTTACCCGCGTTAAATTTTATAAATTATCACAGCTTCTCCCCCGTAGGTGATAGCGTGATAATATGTAGCCTATATGTTGACCCGACCTCTTAGTAATATTCATGCAAAATTTGAAGTAAATCCATGCTGAACTTTTTGAGTCTAGCCCGGACATACATACAGACACACCGACAAAAATTCTAATAACTATATTTTTGGCTTCGCTATCAATTGTAGATCACGACCCAAGTATCCTTTTAAAAATATATTCAATGTACAGTTTTGTCATTCCTACGATTTTATTATATGTATAGATTATTCAGTGGGTTATCTACAACATATGTGAACACTGCATATTTATTTAGCTATCTCAGTAGGTATACAACGGTATAAGACGTAAAATATTTTGGCATAAACATTCCCGCCAATAATGTTCTATTTTTTTTAATTGTTCTTGTAATATTAGTTCTCGTTTTGTGTAATTAAGTGATTAAATGTTACACTTTTGATAAAACGTGATGATATTTGATAAAAACAGTTTTTAAAAATAGAACATAATTGGCGGGAATGTTTTTTCCAAAGTAAATACAGTTCATCTGTAGGGAAAAAATAGGCTTGTAAGCCATCCTTTACGGGGCGCCCGTCTGGTCTGAACGCCTAACGGGTGCCTCCCGCTGCAGAGCAATTCTGAATAGCCTGCAGCGTGTGGTGGCCATACGGATCGCACGAGGATACCGTACGGTATCCTTTGAGGCGGCGACACTCTTGGCGCGCCTCCCGCCTTTCGATCTCCTGGCGGCTGTCGACGCGGCGGTTTTTACCGAAATACGCGTCCGCCAGGGGAGTATGGGGGCGCCGGACCGGACGCTCATTGAGTATAGACGGGATGTACACCGGCGCGTACTAATACAGTGGCGCGCACGACTTGAGTTGCGCCTGAACGCGCGCCAACGTGCCGTCGGTGCTATCCTGCCTCACCTCGAGGCCTGGGTGGGAAGGGAGGGTGGTTACGTCACCTACAGACTGACTCAGATACTCACCGGACACGGGTGTTTCGGTGAGTATCTGAGCCGGATCGGCCGAGAAGTTTTTTGGGACGACACATTGTCACCACTGCGGAAGCGACCTGTACTCGGCTCAGCATACGCTGGAAGAGTGCCCGGCTTGGGAAGCCGAGAGGCGAGTCCTGGTCGCAGCGATCGGACGGGATCTATCCCCACCAGCTATCGTAGGCGTGATGCTGGCGGGTGACAAATGGGACGCCGTGGTCTTCTTCTGTGAGACAGTCATGCTCCAGAAGGAGGCCGCCGAGCGGGTTCGGGAACGAGCCGATCCCACTCGTAGACGGAGGAGGCGTCGGGGCGGCGCACAGTGGTTCGTGTAGAACAAGCTAGCTGGACAATATTATTTGTTTCGATTTTTATTTATAAATGAGGTTATTAAGCAAAGATATAAGGGTCATAATACTATTTGAGGTCCATTGGTCGTTTGAGCAGGTATAGTGAAATAAAAACACAATATTTTTTTAAACTATTTTATAAATAAATTTAACTATAAATGTAACTATAAAATCTAATATCAGATACATAAAATACCTACTTAAAAACTAAATCGATCACTCATCATCACTATCATCAGATGAATCATCCATTGAATAGTCATGATCATGAGTGGCAGAACTATGAAAACTAGAAACTATATTAACATTTTGTTCCTTAAAGCTAGGTTGAACTAATAAATCTAGGACTTCGATAGGGAATGAACCTATTTTCTTCCGGGGAATTTCTCTTAAACCATTTATTACAGGGTCAGATGTTATCAATAACATATTAAGTAAATCTCTATTCGTAGCTATTCGCGATCGTTTTCGTGTGTTGTGTTCACGAAATCTTCTGCAGTCCTTATTCCGAGCTTCCTGTGCTTCCTCGGAAAGCTGGCCTATAGGCAGAAGTGACGATTTAATTACCTCGCCACTGTGCAGAAGTATTTTGTGAACAGTCGCGGGCATATAATACCATGGATAGAGATTTACGTAAAGTTGTCTGGTTTCTTGAGCTAAGGTTACAAATTTTTCAATATTTATGTCATATCCTGATGATAAAGTACGAAGTAGTATGCTAAATTTTTGTATAAGTGAAACATCTAACCCTGTAATATCGGCACTTGCCTCGGGATTTTCAAAAAATCTTCGCGCGGTATTTCCGTCATTAGTGTTACCGAACCCTGGTTTTGGTTTGTCTACAATCAAGCCCATCTCGCTTTTAAAACGCTTTTTAATGTCATCTGAACGTTGCTTCACACTAGCTTTGTCTTCGGCTGATCTAAGTTGCCATTTTTTTACATTAAGTCGATAGCTAATGTGAAGCAAGCATTCAAAGCACCTAATCCAAGCGTGCAACGTAGACAAACCAAAACCAAGATTATCTTTATTCGCCGTAAACTCTTTTGACAAATCATTCATCATTGATGGAGTTGCCCCACAAATAAAACATTTCTGTGAAGAAGAAGTTTCGGTCAAAGTATTGCAAACCTTCCCGTCAATCATTGTCAAAAGCATAACATGTGTGACAGATACTTCGGTCTCCATCACCTTGCAAGTTGTCGGCAATAAAGCATTTATCTCTTCTAAAACCTTATTGGTTTCGGTTATCGTTAAATCTTTGGTTTCCTTAGAAAAGATAAATTTTATTGGGCGACAATGCATTATAGAAGAGGGCCGAGGATTCTGCCACACAATATTACCTTTTTCGTCTCCCAATTGAAGGGGAACGAATGAAAATACAAACAAAAACTCATCACTGTTATCACAGTTGGTGAATTTTTGTTTGTACAAACTGTGACCGGAACTTCCGTCACAACCCCACTTACTGGTTAATGTGAATGATGTGCAAGGTAACAGACTACTGACAACTTCTTGTTGCGCTGAAACTAAACGTTCCGCAGTTTTATCAAGAACTGCCTGAACTTTGATTTCAGCACGCGTTTCGTTAACAGTAATCTGTTCATCTGGAGGATAGCAAGCTACTTTTGCCCTTCTAACACTGTATAATGACGGAAATACCTTATGTCCGGCTTTGATGCTCCACTTCCGAGTCTGCTTATAGCTATGGCTACTTGATTTACTATCA
The DNA here is from genome assembly GCA_951640165.1 of Pseudoips prasinana. Taxonomy (NCBI): domain Eukaryota; kingdom Metazoa; phylum Arthropoda; class Insecta; order Lepidoptera; family Nolidae; genus Pseudoips; species Pseudoips prasinana. The sequence goes on from OX621247.1 coordinate 35,102,656, forward strand.
ACTTAGTATGCTAAAGCTTCCTCGCTTGTCAGACACCTGGAGGCACTTGTTGCACTCTCTTTATGGGCTATTGAAGGGTCACCAGTTACATCTTTAATTTGACGTGCTACACTTCTCTGACCCGACAAACGCGCTGACACCTCAGCAGCGTATATTAATTCACTAGCACTCCTGGACTGTAAGAGGTCATCTATGCGTCGTCTTTTCGTTTTGAGACTAGAATCATCAAACTCTTTAGAGGGTCTTCCAGGTCCCGGTTCAGTAGATGTACTTGGCATACATAAATAAACGGACACAGCGAAAGATATGTCAACTCCCTTCAGCCACGTTGAATTCTTCTCTAGGAACCGCTCTCGGTTTCTTGCACAGCTGCTCCACTTTTCAGCCAATTTTGAAGAATATTTTGAGATGATGACCTTGACGTCTCTCAGGGACTGCTCCGTAACACCATCAAAGTCATGTCTCAAAGATATAAACCGAAAGAGCTCCACGTTTCGCGTTTCCTTCGGGTGTTTTAGCCATTCTTCAAAAAAGTCCATTTTTGAGACGGTGAAAACTGTTTAAAGAAAAAAAAAGAAAAAAATTAGTTGTGCAAATAATTCGCAATATTTTTTTCTACTAATTACTACTAGATACTTGTGAGAATCATATAAAATAGATTTTACAGAGTGGACATGAGTGGACATGTAATATTTTGACTATTGAATTCAAAAATATGGGTGAAAAAGTCAACTTTTATCGAAACATTTAATTTAATAAAATTAAATAATGAAGATCCTGTGATAAAAATTAACTAAAACAAAACTACTTACCCTTATGTACACAATCCATCACAAAAACACTATCACAAATTTCTTTTAGTGACTTAAAATAATGTTAACAATATGGTGTAAAAATGCAAATGAATGCACTTTGAATTATCAACACTTTATATACTTACCTTAATGACGGGCCTAATGAGGGTAATTACGAAAATTAATAGATGTATTCCTTAATGTATAGGGCTAATGAGTTCATCTTAATAATTAACTATTAGGAATTGAAGAGTTGTTTTTGTCCAGCTAGTTTGTTCTACGCCGCCGCCGCGGCGGCGGCAGCTGGTAGCCCAACTCCCCTCGGAGCTGCGGTGGCAGTATGAGAAGTGTCCTCTACTGCGGCCACTTACAAGCAGCTCCGGGAAGACAGCGATCTGTTTGTGGCACAGTCGCTGTGCCAGACTGGCAGGAGTCGGCAATAGGGGAGGGCAATCCCAAGCCCTCCCAAGGTACGTGTCCCGACCATCTGGGGCATGGCGCAAAAGAGGGGCACCGGAGCAGCATACCCGCGTTCCCGGGGCTCCTCCCATCAGGCGTCAAGAGAAGTCCACGGCAGGTAGGTTTAGTCGGTGCGAGTCCGACATACCCACCCGCAGACACTTTTTGCGGGTGGCATGCGTAGGCATTCCCCCTGCCTAATCAAAAAAAAAAAAAACAAAGTCTTGTAAGCCATGACCTTGAACACGGCTCTCTGCGCTCTCTCAAGGCGAAGAAGGAGGCATTTTCCAGCACCTCCCTAGCCCGATAAAAGTATGTTAAAATGGAGTGAGCAAAAGCAAGATATATCTAATTATAATATTATAGCAGTCGACGTCATGGTAAAACAAAAATAAATAAAGCCTAAAACTACAAAGCTCAGTTTCAACCCAACAAATTTAAAATCGCAACATTTTTTCTCTTTTATTTCTTATCAGTCCTAACAATGGTTTCTAAATAGAGGCCTACTACTCATGTTACAACGACAACACGGACTAATGCCATATTGTGCGACTAATATCTGCGGAATATCAGTGTTGTGGCTAATCCTCGCTGCCGTTGTGTGCACATAAAGGCAACGTAGCGTTTACACTTTTATACAACGTACCAAGTTAAAAGAGGTTGCGGTTTGATTTTCATTGTGTAATTGGGAGCGTTTAAGAGCCATTATGTCTTATTTACGTAGTTAATTATATTATTTACGCCAAGAATACTTTATAAGTGACGTCAATAATACTAAATAATTATTCACTTCTATAAGTATAAAGTAAAAACATAGTATAATACCTACTATTGTGATACATAATTTTGACAAATGGGTGCAAATTCTTATTCTAACTTCATAAATTTCGCAAAAATATTACATTTGTGTGGAATTGTTAATATTTTTACCATATTGTGTGATATTATGACTTTCTACAAAAATCTGGAAGGCATAAAAATACTAAGAAGACAGAACAAGACTAAGTTACCACATCTCATCTCGTGGGAACCATAGAAATATGATGGCTTTCGGCTTATATGATGACGTATTTATATATAAATTTTTATTTAAAATTTGTCTTTATTTCCCAATTCTATGAACAAATACAGGATTTGATATCTCAGTAGTAAATAAATTAACAAAACATATTTTTTTAAAATAACGTTTACGTTTTGCTTGCTTCACAAAACAATAGATGCAAGCAGGAGCTCAAGCTATTTATCCGTCAAAACTAAGTAATAAGTATATAATAATATGAACATTGTTAACAGGTATTAACGCGACTAACCTTACCTATTATTATTTTTCCGACATTTCGTCCCATCCCGTGACCACGATCAATGCAACTTGGTCGAAACGTCGAGAAAATAATAATAATGTTAGTCGCGTTAATACCTATTAACAATGTTCATATATAATTAAGATACGCGAAAGTTTAAAAGTGTATAAGTAATAAGTAACCTGAGCTAGATGGCATCGGCTTTGGCAAATATACACAACGTCTGAATACCTGATTGTGTAATACCCACTTCGCTTGTAACTTGTGCCACGTAACGACGCGGATAATGTTAGAGTTGTCTCGAATCCCGAAGTCAATTCCCGGCATATTGTCCCACAGAAAGAGCCAAATCCCAGGAGACCTTCTAAATGATGACAGACCATTTTATTTGAAAATACATTTTACCGATCCGTATTACGGTTTATGACGGACTTAAGTATAAGGATTGATTTAATATAAATTAAATGAGAGAGATATGTCAGCCGATATTTATTTAGAAATAAAAAAATGAGTAACATGATAACCCACACACTTATCGTTAATAGATTCACTACCGAAGAGCGTTATTTGATTATTGATTTACGTCATTCAGTTATAATGAAAATTGTGTGTATATAAATGTATATATGTAATTTTTTGTTCAATTTTCCCCGTGTGCTTTGTAGACTAACTGTTCTTCCGACTTCAACCGCCCTGTATGTTCCAATTCAAAGTCACAAAAATATCTTAGAAAGGAAAGAAAGTATACGCGACTATAAAGCTACTTTACTAATCCAATTTTTTATTGACAAAATACTTTGGCAACTCTATTTGACTAACCACGACCTTGGTGTTTAACCTCGTCGATAGCTATCGGATAGGTTCACAGCCAGTTTAAGTTTTGAGCTACCCTCGGAGGGCATGATAAGCTGTTATTGTAGTCGTTAGACAACAGTCGATAATCCATGATGGTCGAATACTGGGCGGCTCGAACAATTCTGACTCTGGGGCAACCTCTGCCCATACGAATACTTTACGTACGATTCATGGGGCCAACATGTTATGAACGAACCATAGTACTTAATATTCGCCAAAGTGATTTTAGTACTATAATAAAAATAATAATAATATCCATTATTTACACATTATTTACACACGGCCATCTGATCCCAAACTAAGCAAAGCTAGTACTATGGAAATGAGATAACTGATATATTACATATACTACTTTTCTTTTGTAAATACATACTTATATAGATAATTACACCCAGATACAGGACAAACAGACATGTTCATGCACACAAATATTTGTCCTGGGTGGGAATCGAACCCACGACCTCCGGCGTGAAAAGCAAGCATTTGCCAACCACGCCAACAGTGATCATTTTAAGTTTGGTACTGTCAGAAACTAAAATAAAAAACATTTGTTTTATTATTTTCTTCATTATGATAGTTAAATTTGAAAGTTCTTAAAACCAACCAGAATAAAGTTATTAAGTATAGGCTAAGACTTTGATACCGATTTACGAGCGGACTAATGAGTATAAAGCCTAATGGCACCCGATTATTGAATTTGAAGTAGTCATTTATGTTTTATGTTGCTTCATTTTTTATCGTAAATATCTCATTAAAATCTACTCAGTAGTTGATATTTAGAGTATGAAAAAGAAATAAAATGCAATTACATGGATTCTGTACGGAATGGCAATATAAACTCTTTTCATTTCTATAGCAGTTTAACACAGAAATGTTACCAAAGAAGAAAACCTAAGAAGAAAGTCCTGTTTTGTCATTGCATTAAAACTAATTAAGCGTATTCAGACGTAAATTGAATACTCAATTTGGGATAACACCAAAAACTCAAATTATCTCACATAACACCGAATCGTATCTTTAGAAAGTGCATACAATTAATTTTTGAGCTGAGTGTAAACGAACTCTTTCTTAGGCGACTCATTTAGCTCGCTCTTGATCGTACTCCTCCAGAACGGCTGTACCGAAATTCTTCAAATTTGACCCACTGGGAGTGACCATACTCTTGCGTGTGTTAGCTTGGAATCGATATAATAAGTATATAACTATATATATTATATGTTGGTAGATAAAATAATAGTAGATTTATAATTAAATACGGTATTAATAAAAAGCTGGTAGTCTTAACATTTTGTTGGCGACGGGCGGGTGTACGTCATACTTGTTTGTCGCAAAACTCGTTTCACAGTTGTTTGTCGTCTATTATAAAAGGTGTGTCCCGATCGGTTTGAGCATCATTCTTGTTGGAAACGTGGACCGGAGCGGAGCTCTCGGTGGTTGGAGGGACGATTCAGTTTGAACAAATTTAAATTAACAGTAATGCTATTTGTGTCGATTCTATTGGAACTGCCGTACTGAACAGACAGAGTGATTTAAAGCTAAGTAAACTTTGTATTATGTTTATGTCTCAACATGGTTTGTTTTATTAAATAATATGTTCAGCTTGTATTTCTTGTATTTAAATGATTGTTTCCCTATATGGTAAATAAATATACCTTATAATAGATTACCTGGTTTTCATTATACACATATAACACCTCCATGATACATAAAGTATGATGTTTTGTTGTTGGTTACCTGTGTAAAGTAATCTTATTTATAACAATTTATATTTTAGAGCTTGGCATATCTGGCTATACCTATACTTATCTATACATCTATTTAGTATTACCCAACATCAGAATTTGGGATAGAATTCGCCCTATAATTTAATCATATGTGTTTTTTCAGTAGTGCCTGTGTATTCCTGACATTTCCTGTGTTCCTGATTGGCCCGGTTCGATCAGAGACTGCAGTAAGCCGAGGCAGCATCACCAAATAGCTTTAAGGCAAGCTATTCTTTGTTCAGTGAAGCTTGTCCATTAATCCATCAAGCAAGATAAATAAAAAGGTTAGTGGAGTGTTTGTGATCAAAGTGTTGTGTGGTGAAACAAAAATGAAGTGCAGTGTTAAAAAGTGTTACAAGTGTATCAAATGGTGTAGGTTTAGTTTACAAAAGCATAAAGAGGTTTCATGTTATGTGAACAGTGCCACATTAATAAAATGTTGATATATTGTCCGGTGGAGTAGTGAAAGAAAGCCTCTTAAAGAATAACAGCTGTAGATTTTTTTATTTGAAAATTATTATTTGAATAGTTAATTACCTTTTGTTTGATTTTTAATGAAAGCTGTTCAATAGTATTTGACAGTGAAAAGCATTATTAGAAATATCTAATGGTAATAATTACTGTATACTTTATTATATGCTACATTACTATGTGAGCATTTGGCATTTGTGGGTCTGATTATCTTTAATAAATGGTGGTCAGATTTGCAAATGTTGAATAAGATTTAGAAAAAAGTTGCAATGGTGCCATTGCCAACTTATGGATAATAATAGTCAGTATGACCGAGCGAAAGATCTGAAATATAGTTACCGAAAATAATTTATTATGTGAACATGGGTATTGCTGTTTATTAAAATCAATAATTAGTCTATTCCATGCACCAGTAGTTCAATAACAATAATGTCTCCATCTACCAGTAAATAAGATAGTGCCAATAATATGAGTGGTCAGATGGATATTACCGGAATAGAAAATAATATTTAGTCATTGAGCTATGGGTGTTGGACATTAATGGTTTTGAATAACTTATAAAATGAAATATTTGGCTTTTGAATTCTAATAGCCTCCCATCTAATTATCCCAATGAAAATTCTGTTATCTTATCGGTTCTTTATTGAAATTTAAACAAGTAGTGACTACAAAATATTAATAGTGGAGACTGCGGAATACTGGTTGTTCTGAGTTAGCTTAGATTCCAGCAGTTATATCAAATTGGCCATGCAAAAGATATTATTTCGGATTAGATAAAAGTAATCTTAATGAGTATTTCTAAAATAAAATTCTTTGATATTACATTTCACAAAGTACCTGAAATTGGCCATTCTAGCTGTGCCAGGATCAGTGAGCAGATTCATAACTTAATTTGCTTCATGGTTTTTAAATTTGTGGGCCCCATTGTAGCTATCTAAATAATAACTTAATTCACAAATTTGATTTGTAGTTTCACTGGTTTGGTTACTTTGATTAATCTTAAGGTTATTATCGTAACCTTGGGGCTAACCTGATTAAAATTAAAGAAATGAAGAAACATTTCTCATTGATGTCAATTAGCGTATCGAGTAGAGTTTTAGGGTGTTGCAGAGATGTGTTTTTATATAAATATCTCAAAAACATTTTATATTCCGCCTAGGTACTTCGAGACGAAGTACATGTCAAAATGGCCGAAGTTTAATAATTAATTGTGTACATAATTAGAATAAAAGAATGGAGTCCACTATAGCCTCATCTCTTTTACTGTTTTACGATCTTGGATCTCGTTTGAGTGGCAAATTCAGCAATTGAAACTGAGTTGGTTTGCTGGTAAATACAAATCATAAAAAAAAAGAAAAAAAAATCGCTTACATTTATTGTGATGGAATATATAGTACATAGTTTTTAACCGACTTCCAAAGGAGGAGGTTCTCAAGTTCACCGGTATTTTTTTTTTTTTTTATGTATGTACATCGATTACTCGGAGATTTATGATCCGATTTACGTGATTCTTTTTTAGTTTGATTTGGAATAGTTGCCATTTGGTCCCATAAAAATTTTATATGGATTGACCCAGTAGTTTTCATTTTATGGACATTTTTGTATGAAATTTTTTGTTTAAGTGGACGATGTCGATGATGCACAGACGTTTGTAAATCTTAGCTAGTCAAGCTAGACTCATCCTGTTCAAGTGTGTCTTGACATGAACATAAACAACAATTTCAGACGACTAGCGTTTAATACGCTTCCAAAATAAAAGCTTAAATACGTCTTTTTTTTTGGAAGCGCATGTAGGCGCACCTTTTAGCACCAGCGTATTTTATTATGTACCTACGTACACCGATTACGCTGAGATTTATGAACCGATTATGTACGTGATTCTTCTTTAGTTTGATGCGGAATAGCTGCCATATTTAGGGTTCTGTAGTCAAATGTCTTTCACAAAGGTTCTTCTTGATTTGTCACGTCTGTATGTCTGCCCGTCCGTATGTAACAGCCATTTTTTCCGAAACTATAAGAACTATACTGTCTAATCTTGGTCAGCAGATGTATTCCGTGAACCGCATTAAGATTTTCACACAAAAATAGAAAAACAAACAATAAAATTTGGGGGTTCCCTATACTTACTTAGAACTGAATTTAAAAAAAAATCATTAAATTATACATGTGGGGTATCTATGGATAGGACTTCGAAAATGATATTGAGGTTTATAATATAGCGCGAGAGACACTTCCAAAGGCGTAAAATGCCCCCCCCCCCCCCCCCCCCTGTAACTTCTAAAATAAGAGAATCATAAAACTAAAACAAATAGATGATGTACATTACCATGCAAACTTCCACCGAAAATTGGTTTGAAAGAGATCTAGTAAGTGGTTTTTTTAATGCGTCATAAATCGTAAACCGCAATTTACCTTCCATTCTATCAACTCAAATACTTGCTGCTACGGAAAGAAACATTCCGCCTTTAACGGGCGAGTCCGACTCATTATCTAATCAATGATAAATAAGACCTAGGCTATCAGCCCTCTGCTCAGTAGACTCGTTGGCTAATCGATCATTAATAAGACCTAGTCTTCATTGACTCATACCCTCTGTTCAGCAGACTAGATGGCTATTCGATCATAAGATCATTCGATTCATAATAAGATCTAGTGTATAAGCCCTCAGCACACAACCTATGCGCTTGCTGTTCAGACTTTCATAAATCTTAGCTAGTCTAGACTCGTACTGTGCAAGTTTTCTTAGAGTGAACGTAATTTTATGTAGTTTTTCTTACTTTACAAACGGTCTTTTAGATCATTCACTGTCCCACAAGAACGTGAAAAAGAGTTTCGAACAACATTTTTTCGGAAGATGTTTCTTTTTTCCGTTCTCGTTTGTTGGGATCTATAGTTTTAAGGCGCGCGGCACCTTTTGAAGTCCTAACCACAGCTAGACACTAAAAAGTAACAAATAAAAAAAACTTCGTTTAAAAAAACCGACTTCAAAAACTAAAAAGTATAAAAAAAATATCTTAATAAAGATTTAATTTAATACATCACTTATAATATAATATTAATGAAATAATATAATTTGTATGTGCTACCTATTGATAGGTTTGAAGTCGGTGCCAAGCCCTAAGCAAAATAAAAGTTAATATTACATACAGCTTTCATACTTTGTGATGAAACTCCTACACTAAAGATTAACCTAAGTAAATAAACTTAAAGAACAATATGAAACAGATGAAACTGTATCATAAAAATATATGACGACCGTCAACGACGTCTGCACGCTTGGGTTGTTTGTGTAGAAATACGAAGCTATCCCGCTGAAAGTAACGCGCGGCGAGTGTGGTACCTACTATTACATTTGGCTTGGCACCGACTTCAAACCTATCAATAGGTAGCACATACAAATTATATTATTTCATTAATATTATATTATAAGTGATGTATTAAATTAAATCTTTATTAAGATATTTTTTTTATACTTTTTAGTTTTTGAAGTCGGTTTTTTTAAACGAAGTTTTTTTTATTCCATACAAGTACTATTACGTAGTATCATTATGGGATCGGTCATTATTGATAAAGTAAACTTTAGTTGGTAATAACATGGGTGTAGTATATTTTAAAATGCATATATAGTATTGTGGCCTATTCGTGATATTGAAAACATTACGTTGCTTTTACAAAGTTAAATTTGTTTAAATGACAATGATTTTAATCTTTTTAATTCTATGCCGTGACTTGGTGCTGATTTCTCTCATCAACAGCGGATGAAAGAGATCAGCATGTCTATGTTACAGTCTCTGTTATAATCCGCTAGTCGGTCAATTACTTGGTGTCAATATTGACAAAGTCTGACAAAGATTTGTAGACCTTACACGTTTGGTGTTGGTCAGTTGAGAGACCATCTTTTGGAATTAAACTCTAACCGCTGGTCGGCCTTCTATTTGGTGTCAGTTATCTCACCAGCAGCGGGTGAACGTTTCTGACATGTCTATGTAGTTGGCAGTTAGATTCAATAAACGCTGGTCGGCCTTCTATTTGGTGTCAGTTATCTCGCCAGCAGCGGGTGAACGTTTCTGACATGTCTATGTAGTTGGCAGTTAGATTCAATAAACGCTGGTCGGCCTTCTATTTGGTGTCAGTTATCTCACCAGCAGCGGGTGAACGTTTCTGACATGTCTATGTAGTTGGCAGTTAGATTCAATAAACGCTGGTCGGCCTTCTATTTGGTGTCAGTTATCTCACCAGCAGCGGGTGAATGTTTCTGACATGTCTATGTAGTTGGCAGTTAAGAGTCAATAACCGCTGGTCGGCCTTCTATTTGGTGTCAGATATCTCACCAGCAGCGGGTGAACGTTTCTGACATGTCTATGTAGTTGGCAGTTAAGAGTCTATTGAACTATATAAATAATTAAAAACGAAACCTATAATTATGAGACTTATAATTGATGACATATAAATGGAAACAATGTTATTTTTATGGTATATCAATACTAAAATTCAAAAATCAATAATTCCGTAAAATGTTGCCTTTGTGTGTAATCGTAATGTGTATTGACTTGGAGCGACTTGATCTCTGGCCCATTCGTCACAAAAATGGCCATAACTTTTTTAATGTGCTGCTGCACAAATTTGACTTAAATAATTCTTTTGAACTTAGTCGTGGATGTTTCTATAATAATAATATATCTTTATTTTGCTTAGAATATAGGTCATTAGGTACAATATGTGATGTTAGAAGTAATGAAAGATGCCGAGTACATTCTGCCAATTTGACATGCAAACATTGCAATGACTTTAAACTAAAATACAATTACAAACAAAGGATTATATTACTTTTAACAAATTTGGCTACTTTTAATGTGTAAAGACTCGAAAAGTTGACAAATTATGAGCTTTGAAAATAGGTACACAGCAGTAATTATCAGTAACTCTTAAGTTTAAATATTGCTGTTGTGCAGTATTGTTTTTGGGCTTTGAAAATACTTTCTCATTCGCTACAGTTGCCCCAAAAATGTATTCCAAATCTTAGTACCGAAACTCCTAGACCGTGATAAGCAATAAGTGCTGTTTTGTTGTTTACTTTATTGGTGAAATGAACTAAGCTTTTTACAAATAGTTCTTCAATATGACTGGGAAGATGTGACAGAACCATGTAACTTAAGGTTATGCTTATACCTAACGTAATTGATGATTTGTCCTTATCAAGTGTGTAATAATTAATAGTATAGTAATTAAAGATAGTAGTATTAAAATTTGTTCATTAACTGTGTTGCTTTGTAAAGTGTAATTTTATAGCATCTTATTGTATCTCATATTAGGCAAACAAGCTTTTTTGTATTCATTGGTGAAAGCATATAATTCGTAATTAGTTGTTATAACCTGTTTCTTATCATAAGTTAATATAATAAAATAATATTATAATAAAATAATTAAAAATAATAAAATAAAATAAACAATAATATATAATAAAATAATTTATAATAAAATAAAATCAATAAATAAAATAAATAGTTAAATAAAATTAAGTGAAATAATACTTCGTGGACGAAGTATTGTCAGTATGGCCGTGTTAGCTTGGAATCGATATAATAAGTATATAACTATATATATTATATGTTGGTAGATAAAATAATAGTAGATTTATAATTAAATACGGTATTAATAAAAAGCTGGTAGTCTTAACATTTTGTTGGCGACGGGCGGGTGTACGTCATACTTGTTTGTCGCAAAACACGTTTCACAGTTGTTTGTCGTCTATTATAAAAGGTGTGTCCCGATCGGTTTGAGCATCATTCTTGTTGGAAACGTGGACCGGAGCGGAGCTCTCGGTGGTTGGAGGGACGATTCAGTTTGAACAAATTTAAATTAACAGTAATGCTATTTGTGTCGATTCTATTGGAACTGCCGTACTGAACAGACAGAGTGATTTAAAGCTAAGTAAACTTCGTATTATGTTTATGTCTCAACATGGTTTGTTTTATTTAATAATATGTTCAGCTTGTATTTCTTGTATTTAAATGATTGTTTCCCTATATGGTAAATAAATATACCTTATAATAGATTACCTGGTTTTCATTATACACATATAACACCTCCATGATACATAAAGTATGATGTTTTGTTGTTGGTTACCTGTGTAAAGTAATCTTATTTATAACAATTTATATTTTAGAGCTTGGCATATCTGGCTATACCTATACTTATCTATACATCTATTTAGTATTACCCAACACGTGCATATGTCTTACTCATAAAAATCCGACACGACACGGAGGAATAATTTCCTATAAAAAAAACAAATACACGTGTGGGGCAGCGGCTAAGACAGTCGCCTCACCGCTTCGTGTCGCGGGTTCGAGTTCCGCGCCAGACAACTATTTGTGTGACCCATAAATAGTTGTTCTGAGTTTTGATATAATTTGGCCCGTCTATTATATGTATAAATAAAATTAAAAAAGGTTTTTATTCACGTAGACTTTAAAAAAGCGCTTGTAAATAGTCAGAACATGTTTGTAGTGTTATAGTTGTATACATTATTATTTCTAGTAACATAGATATTTAGGTACACATTGTATTGATAGTATTAAAACATTAATAAAATTTATTTTATAACAGCAATGATATTTAGCTAGCTCGTATCAAGTTATTGTCAAGAGATTATGTTTCAGTTTAATTATCTAGTTTAAGTCTAATTATCTAGTTTAAGTCTAATATTTGTAATACATATTGGCAATGGTTCTGTCTATATTAAGGTGATATTATTATGACGGACCTTATGTTAATAACGACGGTCGCGCTTTAATGCTACCACCGGATCCAATGCGCCCCAACTGAGAAGACCCAGCGAAACAAACTCAGCGGGTGTCTCTACTACCGGTTTCAACACGGCCCAGTTGAGACGCTCCGGCGAAACATACTCAATGGGGCATATACACGAGATTTGGTCCACTTACTGTAATTATTTAGCAGGCAAACACAATATATGCTTGATCGGTTGTCTGATTAATTATTTATTTTAGCTTTAATATATTAGAAAGAGAAAATAAAAACGTCAAAATAAAAGTAACATTAATCATTTTGAGACACAACCAACAGTTCTGAAATTCGTAGAATATTTAAATAATAGATAGTTTTATTACAGATAGTTCCCGTGACATAGGGATTATACTCCATAGTGCGAGCGTTGTCTTTTTAAAAATGAACAAAGTACAAATCAATTTAAAGTATAGACATCTGTTTAACGACACTCCTTATAAGCTATACTAGTTCTACCAAAAACTAGTATAGCTTGTAAACATCTAGATATACTGGATTGCATAAATTTTAATTTTATAACATTATTCGCAATGCTAAGCATTTATCTAATCTCAAAAATGGGAAATCATAAATTTAATCGTCCGGCGGGTCTCGAATCTGCACCATCTACCAATCCGGGGTAGGCGCTCTGCGTTAAGGCGACGTCGTAGTTGAAAACTCAGTAAGAAGCCCCTTTGTCTTCTTACTTATCTCACGTCTCGAAATAGATACCGAACTGAAAAAAATACAGTAGGAAGCGAAGAATATGAATAAAATAATGAATAAAGTAGATTTTCAAAACAACAAAGGTATAAAGCAAAAAAAAATGTGAAGTGACCTAAGGGTAAACATTTTCAGCTTCTATTTCTCCATATTTTAAGCGACAACAGCATATTTTTTTTAAGAAGTGTGTACCTTAAATAGGTTCTAAAAGAATTGACCGTTTATTTTATAATTTTGCTCTTTATTTTTTACAAAATTAAATAATAACCTTAAATATACATCGACTTCAGCGTCTGCATTTACATACGACCGCCCTTCGTTACGCAAAGTTCGACCTTATTAACCGAGTGTTAAGAACAAATGTCGGAACGACTTGTACTTTCAGTTCGCGTTCAGACGCTGCCCCGGGACGTGGTTTTTGTTTCGCTCTGATCGCCGAACAACTTAATAAAAATTTCAATAAATATAAGACAGAAATTACTTTATCCAAAGTAGCTATAATTTTTTTGTAGTATTAGGTAGGTTTAAATATTTTTTGTGACCTTTTTTTTCCTTTTTTAGAAGTAATTGTTTTTGTGAAAATGGTAAATAAACGTCATAGATTACTTAGTTAAATTGGGACAAGGAACCGTCAAACACGTCAACGAAATGACCGATAATATTTTTCTCTAATAGCACTTAAACTCTTTAGTAATAAAGTCCATAATAGTGAAGTCTGCACTAGTACATAGCCGGCAGTACATAGTGTATAGGATTGAACAGTAGAACAATTGACGGAATCGTTGGTCTAGCTTGTTAGGTAACCATACATCGTGGATAAATTGAAAGTTTTTAGAAAATTTAGAAGGTCTTGTAGTAGACAGAAAGGCGGTGGAGAGACAAACAGTTTTACAGAGCGACAGCTGTGAATGGTTAGAGCTGAGGAAAAATTTATTCACCGCTTCAAATTTTGGAAGGGGTGTTAAAAGTAAAAAGGTCCTGGAAATTTAGTAAAGATATTTTGTACAAAAAGAATATTCCTAACGTGGCTTCTGTATCACATGGAAAAATTGCTCTAGTGCAGTTGGCTAAAAAAGAAATTATAAAAATTGAGCTTTGTGGCCTATTTATTCATAAAGTATATCCATTCCTTGGGGCAAGTCCAGATGGAATAGTAGGTGATGACACATTGGTTGAAATAAAATGTCCAGTAGCTCCTTCCAAAGTTGGCATGGATGAAGCTATAAAAACAAATAATACAAATTTATAAATAAAATAAAAAATCTAAACAGTAATTGGTATTTTCAAACCCAAGTTCAGTTGAATATTAGTGGCAGAGAAAAGTGTAGTTTAGGTATATGGGAAAGTGAGAAAACACCATTAAAAGTCATTAAGATGGAGCAATAGCTAGTTATTTTTACAAAAATCAAATTCTTGTTGAGCTGGTTGACTCACGCTATAGTAGGGAATAACCATTTAGGGACGATGAAACAGACAAGGAGAACAACCAGTCTAAATAATATACTATGGATTACGGAAGACGTAAATAATATAGCATGCAATAAGGATGTCTCTTTCAGTGCAGGTATCAGAATACACGATGAAGAAGAGATAACAGTTCTTAATTTCGCAGATTTTTAAATAATTATGAATTTCAAACATATTTTTTTAGTACTAACTTTTTTAAAAATCCGTTTAGGAGCTACGACGCCACAGACATACACTCAGATACACACGTTAAACTTACCACACCTATCTATTAGTTTCTGTTTTAAAAATTATTAATCGGTAAAACGATTGTGTCACTTACTTATTTTCCACCTATTTTTTAACTCCTGACACAAAATTCAAAATTCAAAATTTCAAAATTCAAAAGTCGTTTATTCCGTTAAAATATTACATTTGTGTGGAATCGTCAATTTTTTTTACCCTACCGTGCAGTGCATGACGTGGCAGCTACTGAGAAACACTGCCAGAAAACTCAGTAGGAATCCTTTTTTAAAATATATATTTCTTAAATAAATTTACATTGTATTTACATGTGTTAATTTAGAGCGACTCAATCCCAAGCTGTTTTGTCACTTAAATAATCAGAAGTTTTGTAATAAGCCCTGCTACACAATTTGGCTTTTATAATTCTTTTAAACTTATTCATAGACATTTCTCGGATATCACTGGGAAGTTTGTTATAGAATCTTATACATTGCCCCATAAAAGAGTTACTTACTTTGTGGAGACGGGTGGTATGTAACACAAAGTTATGCTTATATCGAGTATTTATATTATGAGTATCACTCCTTTTACAGAAGGAGTCTTTATATTTATGCATATAAATTAGATTCTCATATATATACTGACATGCTACAGTCAGAATGTTAATCTCTTTAAACTTCTCTCTCAAAGATTCTCGCGGACCAAGTTTATATATTGCTCTTACAGCTCTTTTTTGCAATACAAATATGGTGTTAATGTCCGCAGCGCTACCCCAGAGAAGAATTCCATAGGACATTATACTATGAAAATAACTGAAATAAACCATTCTAGCTGTATCCACATCAGTAAGCCGTCTTATAGTTTTAACAGCATATGCAGCAGAACTTAATTTGCCTGATAGTTTTTCTATTTGTGGGCCCCATTGTAGTTTTGAATCAATTGTGATACCCAAAAACACAGTTGACTCAACAGGGGTCAATCCAGCTCCATTAAGCTGTACATTGGTAGCCACCTGTTTCACATTAGGTGTAGAGAATTTTATGACTTTAGTTTTCTTGTCATTTAGCAAAAGATTATTAGCATTAAACCAATGAACAACTTTAGAGATTGCGTCATTTACTTCGTCAAAATTGCGTAATTGTCGATTTATTTTAAACGTCAATGAAGTATCATCCGCAAACAAAACAATCTCATGTTTATCCCTTACATAGTAGGGTAAGTCATTTATATAGATTAAAAATAAGAATGGGCCGAGAATCGATCCCTGTGGAACGCCCATTACCACTGGGGATCCCGCAGATTTTTTACCATTTATATCGACCTTCTGAATTCTATTGCCCAAGTAAGAAGTCAAAAGTTCGAGAGCCTTGTTCCTGATACCGTAGTGGTGTAGTTTCCTGACAAGAGTGTCATGATGAACACAATCAAATGCTTTGGACAAATCGCAAAAGATACCTAATGCATCCTGCGAGTCCTCCCAAGCCGCGAATATACTTTTTAACAGATTGACTCCTGCATCTATAGTTGAACAACCCTTCGTGAATCCAAACTGTTTCCGATGAAGTAAATTATGTATATTAAAGTGACTGAGCAACTGGCTAAGCATTAGCTTTTCAAATATTTTACTTAGAGTGGGCAATACGGAAATAGGTCGGAAATTTGAAGGATCTGAAGTATCACCAGCTTTAAACAATGGAATAATTTTACTATACTTCATCAAGTCAGGAAATACGCCAGATGCGACACAGCAATTGAACACAGCAGCTAGATGTGGGGCGATTATAGTTATAATTGATGAAATAGTCTTAACAGATAAACCCCACAGATCCCTAGTGGTTTTCATATTAATACTTTTGAAAGCATTCAAAACAAGGTGTCATAAGTTAAACGTGTATTCTGTGTGCCTGTCTGGGGCATCGCAGCTTCTAAAGGGATCTACCGTTTAAAATGCATTTATTTCATCTGATAGTTAGTTTAATTGGGAAGGACATTTCATGAAAATTGGTCTTGCCGTTCGAAAGTTGCAGCCCTTAGGTTATTTGTAATTGTTAATTTTAAATTTACATTACATATTAGATCAGTTGTATAATGTAAAAAGATTGCAAACATTGTAAATTAAATGAAGCGTATGCAAAACCTGAAAGAGGTTATACCATTTAATAGATATAAAATGTATTGTGGGTGTGTACGTTGTGGGTCGGGTCGTTTCCTTCCCTCTAATTTGGCGAAGGAGGCGATGGCTGGCCCACACGTCATACTCGTGAACGGGTGCTGCTTGCGGTAACTGATCGAAATGCTGTTAAGGTACTCATATTTTTTTCGCCTCCGGTAGACTTCGTGTGACTTGTTAATTTTGTAAATGTTCGCGGATGCACCCACCGTTTTTTCGTCTAGCAAGTGGATATTCTAAGTGCTTGAGTGAAATTGAATGGTATTGCTTATTAATTTTATTATGATTCACTGGATGACAACGGTTCTGTGCGTGCATTAGCCTACATAACAACCAGTCACAATGTAAGTAAAATAATAATGACATTAAAAAAATCGTAAACTGAAAGCAAAAGAAGATGAAAAAACCAAGCCCGGAGTTTCTTTGTGGCTTTATTCTCCGGGTCGTCCACCTAGGTAGCTAGAGAAAGCCGCAAGCTAGCTAGGGTAGGTTCCTCAGCGGCGAGGATCGCTTTGGCCCATTAATGCATGATCGGTAATCCCCTCATTTAGAATTTCGTCTTTTTGCTTAAGTCGTCCATTCTTTAATTTTAATATGGTAGAACTAAATTTCAAAATATAAATTAGTGACTTGTTATTTATTTAAGAATTTCAGAATATATATGTGATACAACAAACCGCACGGACGGACTAATTAATATTTTTTTTTGTAACTTTTATACTATCCTCCATGTTTATGTACTGCATTGTGAGCTTGACAAGTACAAGTGTATGTTAATACCCAAGTGTTGAATAAATTTCATTTCCAACTCCCAACCAGTTGATGCGTTTACTATAATGTAGTAGCGCCCAAAAACGCAATTTCATTGACAAACACTAGCGGACGCGGCAAAGCGCGCGGAAACGGCAAGACAAATACATACTTACTATTAGACCTTACATATTTTACGAGGGGGAAAGAATGTAGCATAATAGAGCCTAAAGTTTAAAAGTTAGTAAAGTTTAAATTTAAATAAAGTTTTAGCTTATATGTGTCATGAGTGTGTACGGGGAGGTCCAAAACGCAACCCTATTGCTGTCAGTCTGGTATCCGTCTGTCCGTCTGTCACACAAGTTTTACAGCCATACGGTTAAAGTTACAGTCTTCAAGTTTTTACAGTAGATACATAGTATTGACCCAAAGCCATTCAAATTGTCAAAACATATTTTTAAATGATTTACACCCATATATTTAAATGGAACGGTCAAAATAATGTTGACTCATCCCGTCGAGTGGAGTACCGTTACGTAAGGAGGGAGCACAAGTACGAGTACCTACTAACGAACTATTGACTGCTTCGTTGGTCTAGCGCTAAGTGTTCACCCGTAGAGAACGATTTGTGCACTATAGTATGCCGCGGGCAGATGGCTAATCTCTATTGAGACTGACTGCCGTGGCTGAATCCAGCTAGGAGGACATTATTATATAACTAACTGTTAGTACCTACAACAGGTGAAGTGAAATAATAAGTGTATATTTTTGTTCCGGCCAAAATAAGGAATCATAATCAATATTATTTATTTCCATGTCATTTGGCATCCACTGTGACTACAAAAAACATCATAGGACTTGCGCTAATGACAAAGCGCAAGTCCTATAATGTCTGTAAACAAACACGCAACTATCGTACATCAGTGGCACATAGATTATATGGTTTTCTGGGCCCATTTTTATATTTTAGTTATATAAAAATGGGCCCAAAAAACCAGAGTATCTCTGCAAACAAAAAAAATATTGATATACCAGCACAATAAACCACACGTTCAAAGAAAACTAACTAATTGGCTACTTACCCTTTCTTACGAAGAAACTGAAGTCCTGCTGACTAGTTTTCATTAAATTAGTTAGTGGGAACGCTCACAAAAACATGTACAAACTGTCAAAATACACATAGGTATTATCTTATACAAATTGCCTATCTGTGTAATACACTCTGATCTCGCTAAGATTTTATATCTAAAACTACGAGCTAATTTTTTTCTTCACACGTACTGCTCACACACACATACTTCACGCATAACACGAATCTCCATTATATTTATATATCATATTATTTATATATTCACATCCATTTTTGTATATTATTAAATAGACCAAAACCTATTTTGAAGTGGCCTTGTACTTGCAAATAATAGGTAATTGTTTGTTTTTTTTATACCCTTGGGTGTTTCTTGACAAAAAAATATACCTATAGAAAGCTCAATTATCAGCGAGTTTATTATTACCACGTAATGAGGTCTCGCCCCCCATTACGTGGTAATATATATACTCACAATAACACGTCGTTGCGTCTATTTAGCAAGACTCCTCGCTGCTACTGGGAATATCCTGACAGAAAAACCCAATAAAACCCTACTACCCTATTTGCCCTACCTGGAAATCGAACACGGGACCTCACGGTCAACAGTCAGATGTTTCTGCCGCTAGAGCCCAAAGCAGTCAAGTCAGCGAGCAACAGAGTGTAATGAAAGATACATTTAGTTCATTACAAAAAGTCGGCCAGGAAGCCGCTAGTTGCCTACTAATATTAGTTCCGTAACACCTCAGTAGGTAGGTGCAAATATCTAGTTACTTATACATAGATAGGTAAATATAATTTAATCAAATACAACTTTTACCCATTGCGCCAATTTGCACGTATGGATAAAATATACTATAATCACTAATGACAACAATTTAGTGCAACGAATACCATACAATAATAAAATCAAATGTCCAAAATTGGGTGCAAGGCCAAGTTCAATCACTATAGGTTTCGATATCGCTGTCTAAAATACTATGCCATGGGTCAGTGTGAAATAAGAACAAATGACAGTGCTCGTAGTAACGAACCGGTTGTTGGAGTCACAAACGCGGTGCGCACAACACAAACGAATGTTAGCTGGTAGCAAAGAGAATAGAAAAACTATAACTGCGTTTACGTTTTGGCCAGTAGGCGACTGAAGCAAGCGCATGAGAAGCGGCCGCGCGCCATTCATGCCGGCGGCAGCGGCTTGGCTCCCCCCGCCCTCACCGACGTCACGTCAGGGGGTAATATGTGCAGCGAGAGGCAAGACGATTTATACAAAACTCGAGCGCGTAAAATGTATGAATAGACCTTTGGTATTTGGGAGAAACTAAAAAAAAGCAAGGATATATCTCTAACAAATGAAATTATTTGAACTTTTTGATAGATTGTCTAGCCCACTTTGATTTTTTTTTTGTGTTTTCATAATGCATAAATTATTAATTAACGTCCAAAGTTGAGACAAATTACGGCGAAAATACGGATGTTTAGAGGTTTATAGTTTCGATAATATGTATTTTTTTGGTATTATATTAAAGAAAACATGTTGATTATGTCGAGACCAATCGATATAATGATTTATTTTGCGTATAGGTGATTAAATAGTGGACATATGCTACGAATACGTTTGTATGGAAAACACCTTGACTAGTTCGTTCTTAAGCGTGATTAGATAAACGCTTAGCATTGCGAATAATGCTATAAAATTAAAATGTAATATGATATGATCTTTCACATGCAACTGTGAACACATCAGTCGGCCATGTTTCTAGAAAAATAAAACCGATAGATAATACCTACATCCTCCGTAAGGATGTTAGCAAGGGAATCCTAAATTTGATCTGCCAGCGTGAATCGTTCGTAGCTTAACGCAGAGCGACTAATCCGGATTGGTAGATGGTGCAGGTTCGAGACCCGCCGGACGATTAAATTTATGATTTCCCATTTTTGAGATTGGACTGCATTTTTATAAGTTGTGTGGCTATTGATATATGACTCTACTAGCTGTGCCCCGCAATTTCACCCGCGTCAAACTAATAAATCATAGCCTATGTGTTATTCGGACTATAAACTTTATTATTACAAAGTTTCATCAAAATCCGTTCAGTAGTTTTTACTTGATAGAGTAACAAATATCCATCCATACTCACAAACTTTCGTATCTATAATATTATTGAATTTAAATCATTACCATAGTCCTGCTCTTTGCTTGTACCATTCAAGTTCTGTTTGACCACAAATCTTTTAATAGTAACAGAATGGGCATCACCATAAAATAAACATTAACCAGCTTCAATCTAGCAATGAGCATCGGAACACAGATAGTTACGTTTATTTAACTTTGCACAATTTTACTACCTCAATTCACTTTAACTATTCCTCTACCAAGTAATTTTAAAGTCCAACGCTACGTGCGTTCATATCCAATGCTGCTTTTTATTTGACATATATTTCAACGACCCGTGTAAGAAAGCAATAAGTGACGTTCACTACGATTAAGACGAGTTTTGACTTATGAATAACATTATCAGAGGCGACATTTTAATGTAGGTATAAAACGGCCACGGAATAAACTCTAGCATAACGTAAGTGTGAATAAAAGGAAACACAATAAAATGAAGTGATAAGTTTTGGCTAGAACTTTTAGTCATAAAACTGAAAAGAATAAATATTTTTGTGTTTACTGCAGTAGTCTTAATACTTTGGGGTGATTTGCTTATGCTATACGTAATTTACGATTTTCTCTCAAGATAATCTCTGAATAAAATAGTAATATTTTCATATCAAGCCACATTTCTAGTTAACTTAAAATTTAACAACTCAACAGCAGTTCTGCGGTAACTATAAAGATACAAGTTTATGAGAGATATAAATAGGTTTTAAAATTTGTTCCAAAGTGCTGCTGTGCATCTGGTTGCAGGCATCATTTTATTGGCAGTGAATACAAAATATCATAACAATGAAATTTATTTCCTTCCTTTTATATAATTGCTGTCATGGTGCAAATGGTAAGTACCTAACTGAGATCTATAAATGAATGTTCAGATGGGCTACCTATTTACTTCAATTGATTCTTATTTATTCATGGTCATTCTCATGACCTTATTTCAACACATACAGTCTCCTGTATGTGTTGAAACACGTTGATAAGTTCGGATATCTACGGAGCTCTATACCATCCAAGTGAGACATTGATGCTGAGATCAACAGCAGGATCGGTAATGGGTGATTGGCAAGGCCTTCTGCTCTAAGGCTTCTGAATAGAAACTGCATAATAAAATCTCGGTCTATATTTATTCGTGTTCGCTGCGTAGACAAGTTTTTAACAATTGTATAGTCAAAACCCTATTTTTCATTTGTTGTCTACTAATTTTTATTTACTAGTCATGTATTCCCCACGATTTTGTCCGAGCATGCTGTGGATATACGTAAGCAAGATAGTCTCTTTTAAGAAAACAGCCGCGAAACTTCTCTTTGTGTGAAATTCTAGACGCCGAGGTAGTCGCAAGGCACGAGTAGTGAGGTGGTAATAACTGCGTTACACGCGCGATCAAAGTTAGCTTGAGGTCAACTGTGTTAAAGAACAATATAGTTAAGGCGAATTTAGTATATAAGTTGCATATAATGTTGTGAAAGTTTTACAAGAAATGTGTGCGATTTCTTTATTTGGACAAGTGCCTCCTCTTCTGCGATGTTGAGTTGATTTAATTTTTGTTTCATAGAAGACGATACTACATAGGTACAAACGAGCCACTATTATTCTCCTCATTAATCTATTTCAATGCGCCTTCTTGAACAAAGCGGATGAAAAAGCGCCTTCCTCCGCTTGATTTGAACGGAACGCAGCCTTTCTCTTGCAATGCAGATCATAATCACTCTGTATGAATTTTCAATTGAAGTCATTTAAAGCTCCCGATTTCTGGATTTGGTCGGTTTTAGTTTAGTATTTTCGTGGCAATGATATGAGGCTTATTGTAATTCTTTGATATTTTTTACTGGAACTCAACAATAATTTATCATCATTATCTAAAAGTGTGTTATAAAAAAAAGTAAAAGTTTTTAAACGTTGCATAGCTGAAGGAACTTTTCCGCTAAAGTTTGTAAATCTTTTCATGGCTGAAGTAACTATTCCGCGAATGCAGCGGCTTTATTCAGATTATACTTAAAATGGTGATAAACTACCTGAAAACCCTAAGTTATATCGTTATATAATTTATTGTCCGATTTAAACTAAAAATAATCAATCTGTTTTATGTATTTTTTATAACTTAAGAAATAACTATAAAAAATAAGGGAAAGACCTTTAAATAATATGAGCTAAAACGTCATAATGAATATTCTTGAAATGAAATGAAATGAAATTTTTATTCAGCACTTGGGTATTAACATACACTTGTACTTGTCAAGGTCACAATGCAGTACATAAACACAGTGGATAGTAAAAAGTTACAAAAAAAAAATAATTTGTCAGTCCGTGCGGTTTGTTTTATCGCATATATTTTCTGAAATCCTTAAATAAATAACAATTTACTAATCTATTATTTAGAAATTTAGTTCTACTATATTAAAATTAAAAATTTAAGACTAAAGCAAAAGACGAAATTCTAAATGAGGGTGTGATCACATGCACGGGATCACCGATCACGCGTTAATGGGCCAAAGCGATCCTCGCCGCTGAGGAACCTACCCTAGCTAGCCTGCGGCTTTCTCTAGCTACCTAGGTGGACGACCCGGAGAAGAAAGCCACAAAGAAACTCCGGGCTTGCTTTTTTCGTCTTCTTTTGCTTTCAGTTTACGATTTTTTTTTAAATGTCATGTATTTTACTTACATTGTGATTGGTTGTTATGTAGGCTAATGCACGCACAGAACCGTTGTCATTCAGTGAATCATAATAAAATAAATAAGCAATAGCATTCAATTTCACTCAAGCACTTAGAATATCCTCTTGCTAGACGAAAACACGGTGGGTGCATCCGCGTACATTTACAAAATTAACAAGTCACACGAAGTCTTTCAGAGGCGAAAAAAAAAAAAAAAAATTGTTTGGTGCATCCCAATAATTATATGAAATAAACCAAATGTATGCAGAGTTAATAATACATTTGGTTTGAGAAGTGCAAGTTTACGGAAACATTAATATATTTTGACTGAATTTCTTGCTTTGTACCAAAGGAATGGAATTTAATTTACATGAGTCCTTTTGGTAACTTAAATTTCACAGTCGCAACTTGGTCATTTAAAGTCTGCACAAAATAACAAGCCCAGCCAGTGGGTCATCTCGGCAGGTTTCCAAGACACAATAAGATGTAACATAAGTAACTGATTTTATTTTTCATGTAAACCTGTAGGATTATATTATCAGGTCGGTTTATTCATTCATTTATTCTCAACCAAATGTTCTCACTGATTCGTAAGTGATCGGCGATATTAACCACGCAGTCAGAATATAATATCATGGGGCATTATTCACACACGGCCATCTGATCCCAAACTAAACAGAGCTTGTTCTATGGAAACCAGAAAACTGATGTACTACATATACCACTCTTCTTTTGTAAATATATAGATAACTACACCCAGAATCAGGACAATCAGACATGTTCATGCACACAAATATCTGTCCTGGGTGGGAATGACAATAACTTGATACGAGCTAGCTAAATATCAATGCTATAATAAAATAAATTTTATAAATGTTTTCATACAATCAATACAATGTGTACCTAAATATCTATGTTACTAGAAATAATAATGTATACAACTATATTACTACAAACATGTTCTGACTATTTACAAGCGCTTTTTTAAAGTCTACGTGAATCAAAATATTTTAATTGAACCCACGACCGAGTGAAAAGCAAGCATTTGCCAACCACGCCAACAGGCCCGTCAAAACTAAACTATAGTAGATGGATGACTGCCAAAGTGATTTAATTTCTGAGCATCTGCGTGCTTGTGAAGGCACGTTAAGCTGTAGGCCACGATTGTAGTCGTTAGACACAGTCGATATGCCATGTCAGATGTCTACTGGGCGGCTTGAACAACTCTGACACTAGGTTATCCACTGCTCATACGATAAGTTAAAAAATAAAATAAAAAAGGTTTTTATTCACGTAGACTTTAAAAAAGCGCTTGTAAATAATCAGAACATGTTTGTAGTATTATAGTCGTATACATTATTATTTCTAGTAACATAGATATTTAGGTACACATTGTATTGATTGTATTAGATTGATTGAAGTATTAGTAATTGATTGAAGAAATTATAACGAAGTGTTAGAAAAGAGTAGTTTTTCCCTTCCAGAGCTAAAACCGCTTCTTTAGTTATTTTAATTTAGTTTTGTTAGAGAATTAATGGTTCCCAGACGTCTCGCAGAGATGGCGCAAGATAATCTTAAGGTTTAAATTCTGACCGTAATATACAAGATATCTGTGTCTTCTGTTTCTAATTAAGTTATACGAAGTTTTGGCGTTGGGTTAATTTGCTTAGTAGTTACAAGTAGTTCAAGTTAGTGTATGAGGTGACATTGACTGTGTGACAGTTAGTAATGTAAGTTTGTTTAGAGGACTATGAGCATATCAAACGACAATTGTAAAGATGGGACTAAACTCAGTTAGTACAATTTTACTACCTATATTTATTTAAAGCTTCGTCTACCGAAAGATATTTTGAACAGTTCCAATATTGCTAGCATGAAACACAAATTGAAAGGCTTTCTTCTTAGTAAAGCATACTATAGTGTCAAACAATTTCTCGAAGACAAGTAATTAAAAAAAATGCATTCTAATTTGCTAAATGACTATAGTTTAGGTATATAAGATTGACATCAAACTTTGTTTAAAATTTCAATAATTGAATAATTCTTTTATTTGTATTTGTCAATTATATCAATTATTGAATTATGGTAGCAGATATTTTATTGACATAGTATTATTATTTGACATTGATTATATTTACTTTGACATTGTTGACCTATAAATGATTACTATTATATTTGAATATATTATATTATTCATTTGATTTTATAGTTTAACTTTGAAAAATATTGTGATTGTATAAAAAGTAAATTTAAATGAATATTTTAACTAAACATGACATTTATTACTTGCAGGAAATGTAAAATTGTGTACACCAGTGTGGTTGATTTTTGTGAACTATTTATTTAAATTTAAGATCCTCTTTGTACCAAATTTCACGCAATAAATATTGATTGATTGATTGAAAGCTTCTTCTTGGTCTTAACTGTAGATATTTTACAGTGAGTCAGCAATCCGGGAGGAGTAACCATAGATCATAAGGGCGGAACCGAGGTTAAGTGATCGTACAGAGGTTAAGTAATCGTCGAGGTAAACTACCTAGGCATTTGGTAAGTCTGTAGATGGGTGCTAGGACGTTCAGTTATTCGTCTCGATTGTTCTCGTTAGACAACAGTCGTTAAGCCACGTCAGACGGGTACTGGGCGGCTAGAACAATTATGACACTATGCACTGCCCAAACGATAATGAAGAATTTGTAATGTGTTTATTTGTTTTTAACATCTTTGTTTTTTAACTCGTTTATTTGTTTCAACAAATTAATGAAAATAACGTTTTCCACTTGGTGTTAATCTTAAAATATAAAAACTTTTACCCCTTTCTACGCAAAATTGTACGGACGGAGGAGTGTGAAATTTGGAACAATTCAAGTTCGTATGGAATAATATTTACTTCTAATGCCTATTAAATTAGACCTAAGTTATTTTAATGAAAATAAATATGTCTATAGTAGAACCTTTTTGCTTGAATTTCGGACAAGTTAGATCTCTAATAAATCTATTAAATAGCCATTAAAACTTGTGATAACTTTTGAATTAATAATGATAACATTCATTAAAAAATTAAACAGATTTGGAAATTGATTCATGTAGAGTTAACTATAACACACACGGTCTAATACAGATATAAGGTTTTATTGGGATATGTTAATAAAACACTCGA
This sequence comes from Pseudoips prasinana, assembly GCA_951640165.1. NCBI lineage: Eukaryota > Metazoa > Arthropoda > Insecta > Lepidoptera > Nolidae > Pseudoips > Pseudoips prasinana. The sequence goes on from OX621247.1 coordinate 35,129,476, forward strand.
TAAGAAAGTCTGGCAGTTTGGGTGTTATACCCCTAGGGATTAATACCCTTGCCATGGATGTACGGCTGTCAGCCAGGCATTTAGTCTGTACTAGGTCCTGCCAGATTGCTGTCACACTAGATTATAAAAAGGAGGGAATAAAGAGTCAAGTCGTTTTCCTAGGTGCACTGTGTTAGCACATAGACTCGTGCGTGATATAGCTAAAGTAGCTGCAACTCAACCAGCACTGTATAAAAATAATGGAATCAAAAACATCTTCCTACTTACCCCTTATAGCACATCTGCAGAAATAAGTAAATCTTCTAAAAATAAATATTAGGGTAGCACCCCACTCGAGCGATATATCACGAGCTTCAATTCATGCGCTTCGCAAATCCTGCATGGTGAAATATTACTCAATGTTGGCTTACATTATGCTCTGTGTATTTACATTGAAGAGCGTATGTATGGAGTTTTAATGTTTCTTGTTATCCTGAGAGGGAGGATGAAGTTGGTTCTCCAAGTTTACAAAACAATGTTGTGGATTTAGATTCATGTGTTCAAGAGTTTTATTTGTTAAGTTAAGCTTTTTTGCGGTAGCTGCCACGTCAAGCACTTCACGTTAGTGTAATTAAATGATTAAATAAAAGGTCAGTCATTTTGGACTGCCGATAAAAGTGAACACTATTTTTCATCTGCAATATAATAGTTGACAAATCACTTTGATCGCCAACCCGTCTGCTACGAGTGGCAAACAAAATTAAAGTTCTATGGTTAAAGACTATAGATATGTTCTCAGTTTAGACACGCTGTTTGTTATCGTTTCAAAAGCATGGTAGTGTTTGTAATGTTTTTTTTATTAAAATAATTTAGTTTGAACGCCTATCATATTAAAACAATAGTTTTTTGCACTCCTTCATAAATGAACTTTAAATGTTCCAAATGTCATACTCCTCCGTCTGCGCAATGTTCGTTAAAAGGGATATAAAGTTTTGCTTCACGCATTAATATTATGATTTTTGATCTCCTGTGTGGTGGCAGGATAAAATATTATCACCCGATCTTATCCCGTGGGGTTAGTATAAATCGTCCAAGGGTCCTACTAGAGAACGGGCAGCAGCGTTTATCTGTGAACTATGACCATCAAACTGAGATCGCAAACCCGTCTGCCAAGCGTGGCGATTATGTCATATCCCCACATTCTTTGGGGAGGTTTTTGTCCAGCAGTGGACGTACTTTGGCTGACATGATGATGATGATGATTTTTCTATAATTTATATTCATATTACATGAATGCAGCCTGTACCTGTAGATTATATAATTATGTAAACTAATGAATCTACCACGTAGATAATAACTCACTGCCCCTCGTTCAATATTTTTTATATGGATCAAGTATTACAGAAATTAATAAAATTGTACAAAGGCGAAAATTTTCCCCTTTCCACTCAGATTTGCTGAAGCCTTTATTAAAGTCGCTTACCTGGAGATGTGTTGAATGGAATAATCCGGAAGTCGCCTGAATACGGCATTATGTGAAAAATTCATTAGGCTTAAGTGGAGCCAGCTGTCTGCGAGCTTATCGAACTGAAGCGAGGTGATGATGGCCGGAATAAGTAACAATTGAGCACAAAATTTCATGAGATGATTACTACTGTCTTTTGTGAGTGAGTGAGTATGGTAGGATTATTTTTCAGCTGGCTGTAACTGAGATACAATGACATTACTTTCACGTCAATGCCCTTTTTACATACTTATTTGAGGCAGTACCCGAGAGGTTGAAGCCGCCCAATGGGCTATGGCTTAATTACTGTCATCTAATATCTTATAGCGTTTCGGATAGTTAAGTAAAAACTATCCATCTGACAAAAATTAAACATAATACTTATTATGTTTTATCTTTTATTAACCGAAATAACGAGTTATATTCTGTACAGTGTACAGTACTGTACAAAAACTACCAAACCAATAACCAAGTAAGTTGGGTTGTACACACGCCAGCATATCCAGCTATACCAATCAGTCAAATTTCTTTTATAGAGTTTGAACTTTATTACAAAAGTATAAGATTCACTTTCAATTGGGGTTTGATAGATTGGGGTAGCTTTATGTGCTGGCGTCTGTACCTAGAACTGTTATTTAGCTTCGGCCGTTTTATACCGCGAGGTGTAGAACTAATGCCTGGACACGAGCACCTCTCCGCCGTCTCCTAGAAACGTATAACACACATTACATAGATATATATTTTTACATATAAGAATAATATTTATTTATTTATACATATCTACCTATATACATATTCTTGCAAAAGCTTATGCTACACTAATGTAATATTAGTATTTCTTTTCTCTTGCGGTTCTATACACTTATCATAGGTATATAATTAAACACAAAGTACTAGCTTTGAAAAGTTAAAGGTATCTACAGTAATTGTAAAATGTCACAAAATATTTACCTATCTAGCAACAGAATGCGAACAATTTAGTTTTGAATTTAGGTAATACTAGCTGTGCCTCCGGTTTCACCCGCGTTAAGCTTTATACATTAATGCCTATTTATTATTCGGATGTTAGTATAAAGTTTCATGAAAATACGTTCCATAGTTATGGCGTGAATGAGTAATAAACATCCATACACATAAACTTTTCTATTTATAATTACTAGTAGGATTATTCCGCGGATATTAGTATGGGTTATGCGTTTAATTAAGATAATCTACCTACCTTAGTTATCTTTATATTAACATTGCATACAACAAGCATAAAAATAACCATGTGTAATGAGTTTATGAGTAATATCAGCCAATTTAATTAATTAACAGTCTTAGCATTATAAATATCTGCATTAATAACATAGTAGATATGCGTGCGAGGATATCCTAACAAACACTTGCCTTTGTATAAATTATGTTTTTATTAAGTTATTTGTGAAAACTTTTAATTGGCCATCTCTTTTTTATTAATCCAAAATAATTGTAACCTATTAGCTGTAAGTTTTTGATATTTAAAAATAAAATAAAATTTTAACGTATAAGCGTTTTTGTCCCAATAAACAAAAAGTAAAAGCAAGAAAGGAACTTCCTCTTAATCATACTTTGAAACCTATTTTCGAAATAAGATACCTTCTTTTTTTTATCAAAAATATATTTCAGCTAATAAGCATCTGAAATAGTCAGTTGAAATAGTGTCGTTAGATTTTATACTAAATCTAGTCAAGATAAAAAATTTTTTCGTGTTTGCGGTGGTTTTTATTCGTAATTCTGATTTCCTGAGTAGCTGATTACTTGTGACGGAAAATCTCACGGAATAATCGCAAGGCGGAAAGTTTTGTTAGGACTAATAAAAATACAAAGATTAAACGTGACAATACGTATATATTTTGGTACTTGGTAGACCAAAAAGGATTGAACACTAGCTTTCTAAATAAAAAAAATGGCTTTGGGAATAAAGAGTTTTTTTTATTAATGGCTAAAAAAATTTGCGCTTGACCAGAATGTCAACTGATCTATATCTATACATATAATAAAATCGTAGGAAAGTGAAAACTGTACATTGAATATTTTTTTAAAAGGATACTTGGGGCGTAATCTACAATCGATATTGAAGCCAAAAATATAGTTTTTAGAATTTTTGTCTGTATGTATGTTCGGGCTTCACTCAAAAAGTACTCCATGGATGTACTTAAAATTTTGCATGAATTTTACTAAGATGTCGGGTCAACATATAGGGTACATATTATCACGCTATCACCTATAGAGGAGGAGCTGTGATAATTTATAAAGTTTAACTCAGATAAAACCGCGGGGCACAGCTAGTGGTAAGTAAAGATGTGGTTTAAGGTGGACCGCATACCCATTAGATGCCTGTTCACTCTAGCCTTGAATCATCGTATCAGTTGAAAGAAATCGTCAAATCATTGGAAAAGTTATCATTATTTTTATGTATGGAGTTTGAGATAAATGCATTCAAATTAAACCAGTAGTTTTCTTTTTTTATAGACAACGCCCGCACTAGGGAATCTAATCCATGTGTCGCGGGGTACTTTACAAATATATAATAGACGGGCACAAATTACATCCAGACTCAGAACAACTATGTATAGGTCACCCGCGTGTTCTAGTCCCGCGCCGGACCACTATTTATTTTATTTTATTTATTTATTTCAAAACTTTATGCACAAAATTGTACAGAGGTGGACTTAATGCCGTAGGCATTTCCTCCCAGTCGACCTTGGGTAGTGGTCCGGCGCGGGACTAAAGCACGCGACACGAAGCGACGAGGCGATTATCTTAACCGCTGCGCCACACGTGCAGTCTTGCACATAATCCACCGCTGGACAAAGATCTCCCCCCAAAGATCTGTCTTGCGCTATCAGCATCCAGCAGTTTCCAGCGACCCTCACGAGATCATCGGCTCATGTTGAAAGAGATAAGTGAAGGCAAGGTCAGGAGAATTTCGATATTGGTGAAGGTTACATAATAAAATATTGACCTTCGGAATTTTTAAGATTTGGAACATATTATGAGTACTTATATTAGTAGTATGTCGAAACAGAAGTTTTAATTCAAGTCAGATCGAAGCTGAATCAAGAGGAAGGAGTAAAAGTGAAAAACTAAAAAACATTCAAGTGATCAGTTTTGGTGAGAGGTGTACTGTATACGTCGGGACTTAGTAAGTGCACCACGTGTGAACTCTCACGCAGTGCTTGTTGCCGGGACTCTAAGTACGTGTGTGTTCCTTGATCTATGTGTTGCACCAACTAACACTGTTGATGCCAAAAAAGGGTACATTTGGAAACACTTGTTTTCTTTTCCAACTCAACCCACCGCACGCGACAGCTACTTAGTTTTCATCTTACAGGACAAGGCTAATCCATGTTCAACTCTTTTGCATAACTTTCTCCGGCCCAAAGATCATTGCGGAATAAATCTTCCTATATTTCACCGGCAAGTAAGTAGACATTTTAGAAGCTATATATTAATATTTTGGAGAGCACTCGACGTAGGATTTGGGTCCATTATGAACTCCAACTAAAGCTTACATAATTTATGTATATTTTGCCTGACTACCCTCAGTCCAGTATCGGGAAAAGGTCAATTTTGAGGAATCAATTTAAAAAAATATATATCACTCACGTACGGTTTTAAAATTTGGGTAATGTTCAACAAATATAATATTTGCATTGTTATCTTATCTCCTAACTTGGACTTAATAAATAAACAAAAATATTGTTAATCATGAGACTTAGTGCTAAATGCGCTAAAAGTCAAATACACAAAAAAGTAAGGTTAAGGTTGTTTTCATTTTAATAAGTAATTATTAAAATGAAAATTACCAAAAAAGCAGACCTAAAAAGTTGTTATAATTTTGCTGACCATGTTTTTGTGACCAGCCGGAGTTTATCTTACTTTACATTTACAAGGATTCATTCTTAAGAGCTTCTCTCATTGCCAATTACTGAATATTTTAAAAAATAGTATTAAACACACTTGATGGGTCATAGATATATACACAAACCATTCAATATTTACGGTTGAAGATTTTTTTTAATGGCTTTGTGGTTGTGTTTTATTCATTTGTATTTAGATCCATATACCTATGTAACTCAAAATAGGGATTTTTTTCTAGGTTTATAATTTTATTATAATATATAAATACCAAAGTATTGCCAAACAGAAGTGGCAGAGGGCGGGGCACATAGCTCGTAGAACCGATGGCCGCTGAGGCAGAAAGGTCCTCGAGCCACGCACCGGAAGACGCAACGTGGGCAGGCCCCTACAAGGTGGACCGACGATCTTGCGCAAGGCCGGCCATTGTGGACATCCTTGGGGGAGGCCATTGTTCAGCAGTGGACGTATTTTGGCTGATATGATGATGATAATTTATATTCAATTGTTTCGATGTTAATGTCTACTACTTACTTGCTCTGTAACAATATACCTACCCACATTGGAAATGATACTATTGTAACTCTGACTTTACTTTAAACTAAATTTTAAGAAATTATGTGTCCAGTAATTTTTAAAATTACAGTCAGTTTTTTTTTCTTTATTCTTATTCTACATATGTATAAACTTGTTTGTAAAACTTACTATCTAAATCTGTGGATATCTGTAATTGTTACAACACAAGGAATGTATATTTAAATAACTTACTGTCATAAATATGTCTGTGTATGTAAAGTTGATATTCCTTAATAAATATAATAAAAATAAAAAATAAAATGATGGTGATGAAATAAATACCATTTTTTTTTTGTAAAATTTTAACATTATTTTAGAATTATAACTTCTCTATAATAACCTTAATATTTTAGTACTGAGCCTTATTGAAATACTCCTTTTTATTATTTTCCTCAAATTTTATTTTATGTCTATTGAAATTTGGAAAGTGAGAAAAAAATCAACGCACAATTTGCATGTTTTTCATCAACATAAATAAAAACAATCTTGAAATGCGGAACAACAAAAGATTGGGTTTTAATTTCGCGCCCAAAGTATTCCCTTTTCATACAACTTCGTGCCTTTTATCTAAGAGATTGAAATCTGAGAAACAATTCATATAAAACAAAATTTCGATCCAAACTGATTGAATTAAATTGTCTATTAAAGTTTTCAATCCGTGCGCTCCTAAGGTCCCACCATTTTCATAATAAAATATGTGGTTTATTTAATTTTGAATTTAGGGTCGAGATTAACCGCAAGATTAAAATGGCCGGTAAAAATAAATACTGGCTCACTTTGCTTTATCGTATAGGCAGTTATCCAATGGGTGGTTCCAAAGTATTAGAGATATTCCAGCCGTTAACGCTCGAAATTAATAAACGATCCTAATCCATTTTATGCTATCTACGATAGCAATTTCGATCCATTTGTCTATTAAACCGTGCCAATAAAGCATCCACAGATTGAAAAAGCAATCTTTCCGAACGAGCAATCTTTGGGAGGACGGATCATAGAAAAAGATAGGCCTCTGTACTAAAATGACAGGTTGCACGTGCCAATAACCAATCCATTAATTTTGACATAAGCTTAGATAGCCAAAACAATCTAAAGTTGCAATCCTAGAAATTCGGTGGATTGACAATTGGTTCTAAAGACAAAATTGGTGAAATAGTTCATTATATTCCAAAATATCAATCAATAATAAAATTATTGCTTATCATATGAGAATCCATTATAGGTATTATATTTATTAACAAGTAATTATTTGTATATTAGTTATAAATGCTTTGCAACAAAAACAAACAACCAACTTACTGCTTGTTTGTTCTTGATCCGATCGGCGACGACGGCGCAGGCGTGCGTTTTGCTTGTCAAATTTTGATACGTTCCGTTCCACCAAAACATAATGTTTGACCAATTAAGTTTCATTTTATTATTATATACCCTAGTCGTCTAGTAAAACATTTTAACCTAGCTATAAATAAGTCAGTATTGATGACTTATCGTTAATATATTTAAAAATAAATTTTCTTCTTAAATTAAATGGTATAATTGTGTCCTGAGTTACCGAGTTCTGCATAAAACGGACCGCGGCAGAGGGAAAGGATCGCACCACAATCTCTGGGCAAAAAATGGATGGATTGATATGTTTTGTTATTGGCACGCAGGTAAAGATCAAGATAGAGATAGAGCTAATCTAGAGATAGGACTGACTGACAGATTGCGGATCGTTTATTAATTTCGGGCGTTAGTAACCATCTGAATTGGATTATCGGCGTTTGTCTAACAACTGTCAAAATTACCGGGACCCACAATAACTTGTCGGTGTGCCTTCCAAATAACGGATACGCTCTGTCATTAACCGCGAGGTTGTGTTTACTTACGAATGATTACGAGCAACTGATAGAGGTTAATATCACGTGGTCCGTATACTTGTTTGGTAGAAGCGCCTATAGACTACGGTGACCACTTAACATCAGGTGGTCCATATACTTGTTTAATAATGAGATAATCCAAAGAAATTTTGTGCCCCTATAGTAATATAACGAGCAAACTACGTGTAATACCAATATGCGATCCCGGCGCGGAACGTTTTTCCGTCACACATTCCCAAGTTTACCCCTCAAGCTAAGCACCTAGCTTTACTTCAAAATAGAAAAAAAACGGTATTTAGAAGGATGGACTGTGTCAGGTTCTATTTGGCTTCTGACCACGTGTAACAAATATGTTAGATGTTCTTATAAGAACCGGAACCGACAACGTAGGTCCTCAACCAACCAGACTCCGAAACTTCTTTGTTTTTACTCAAAGATTGTTCGGTATCGAACTCGCTACCTCCCGTTAAGGTTCGACCAGATGCCTTAAACCGCCATAGGGTCATAGAGGTCATCCACCTCGTAATACTGACTGGCAGCATAGATAATAATCAAATTACACATCAAAATAGTGATAATCTTACTTTAATTAACAGACCAAAAATTATATAGAAATCTAACCGGAATAATTAAATAATAGTCAAAAAGTGTTACGGCAAAAAATGCTTGTTTCGGAGCGTTTTAGGTTTATTTTAACGTGAAAATTAATGTTATGTTACTACGGTGCCCAGTGGTAATGACATCGGCTTTAAATGAGTTTAAAGAGATAATAATTAATTGGTACATTGAACTTGTTTTAATGCTATTAGTAACGGTTAACACAAATATCAAGTAACATACTTTAAAAGTCACCGTGGAATGAAACGTAATTAATAGCATGTTGCAGATGCTCTGTGGTCCTGTTTCAATCAGTTTGACACTGCAATGACAGACAACATTATTATTGTTTCCGATTTATTTTTTATTTTTTCAGTTCCTTTGATTTTGTTTTATACTACAATATGTAACGTAATTAACGCACACCCTCAAACACCCCAAATAGAATATTATGTTGTAAACACAATACATACACTGAATTTTAAATTTAACATGCATTGTTATTTACTAAATTAGTTTCTCGGAATAAATTTTATTTTTCTTTATTTTGTATTGAATGATGGAATTTGTATGAATACAAATAAACTGCGATTTTATTTTTTATTTTTTTATTTTTGTTTATTAGGTTAACCAACAATTGCTTACACATTAAATTTGAGTTTGGTATACCTTAACTTACACAATACATTTTCTTGTGTAGCAACCAGTTACAGGTTAACACCACATGCGAAATTAAAGGTTGGCGTGTATAAATTACATTAATTAAAAATAAAATTATAAATTATCTAACTTAAAAATTAAAGTGAAATTAAATTGTGACTAAATGACATAAAATTAAAATATAAAAGTAAGAAATTAAACAAAAAATTAAAAAATAATTAACAAATTAAAAAATTTGGTAAGATTCAAATTAAGTACTTAATAATAAAATTGCATTGCATTAAATAATACTAAAATTAATTACAACATATAAAAGTATATATAGCAAATCGCTTTACGTGTCATGGCTCTAATGGTACACGGAAACAATACTTAACTCTATATCTTTACAATATATTATTATTATTCGGAAGATGTTGTTTTGTAACTCTGCAGAATGTGGAAATTGCATCATAATTGATGTCTATCAAGTCGCTGCAGCTATTTACAATTTTACACATTCTGCAAATGGGTGAGTTGGCTCCAAGTACTGTTCGACGCAGGGGTGGGCATAGAGGTGTGATCGGATTACGAGGTATACGTGATGGAACTCTAAACCTTAGGAGATGTAACAGATCTGGGCAATTAATATTGCCTCTGATAATTTTATAAAGCAGAAGAGCATCTGACATATATCTACGCGTCTCTAATGTCTGCATTTTAAAATATTGAAGGCGAGCTTTATAGGAAGATAGCTCCTTGGATTTTCCTTTGGAGAAAGCTAGATGCCATAGGAATCTTTTTTGAATTCTTTCTATGCTTAGAATATGTGTAGCATAGTGCGGTCTCCACACACTACTGCAATAGTCCAAAATGCTGCGGACAAGATTATTATACAGCAGAATTTTCGTGGAACTATTTTTAAACCCCCTTGAATTTCTAATCACAAAACCCAACATTTTAGATGCTCTCTTTGTTATAGTGTCCATATGAGGCATAAAGGTTAGTTTTCTGTCAAACCAAATTCCCAGGTCCCTGATTGTATTAACTTCTTGAATTTTATGGTTTTGTATGACGTACTCAGTGTTACTTACTTTAGATTTTCTGGAAAATTTAACATGATAGCATTTGGATGCATTTAGTTCCATTTTGTTGATTTTACACCACTCTATTAGCCGATTCAAGTCTTCTTGAAGAAGTCTCATGTCATTAGGTGATTCTATTGTTCTTGCAAACTTAAGGTCATCTGCATATAAATAGCATTCTGAATGAAGAAAGCAACTTGGGACGTCATTTATAAAAATATTAAATAGTAGTGGGGCCATATGAGATCCCTGTGGAGCCCCGGAGGCTATGGAATAGCTGTCAGATTTGTATCCATTTACGACGACATAGAATTTCCGGTCGGTTAGATACGATTTTAGCCATTCTAGCAAGGGTCCGGTAATGCCATATTCTGCCAATTTATGAATTAAGATTGAATGCGACATTTTGTCAAAAGCCTTGCTAAAGTCTGTATATAATACGTCCACCTGTTTATTTAGGTCTACAGTCTTAATGATTGACTCCGAGAAGGATAACAAGTTCGTAGTTGTAGAACGCAATACCACAAAACCGTGTTGGTGTTCACTAATATATTTTGCAAAATGTTGTTGAACGTGAGTACAAATCATTGATTCCAATATTTTTGCAAACGTTGATAGAATAGCAATCGGTCTGTAGTTAGTTATCACATCTTTCTTATCAGATTTATGTACAGGAACAATTTTAGTATTTTTCCATGCGGATGGAAAGATTCCCGTAGCCAGGGACTTATTATAAATGCATAACAGTGGTGTAACCAAGACACGAGCACATGCCGATATAAAAAATGGAGGGATTCCATCTGGACCAGCTCCTTTGGTTAAATTTAATGATACTAGTTTTGTTTGTAAACTTTCTCTGGTTATTATGGGGTATGTTAGGCATTGACTATTTTTATATTCAAAATTAAACTTGGAGTCCAGATGATCCCCTGAATTAGTATTATCAACAAAAACCGATGAGAAGTGATTGGCAAATAGATCACAAATAGATGGGCCGTTGGAAGTAGTGGTCAGTCCGTCCGTCATTGTCAACGGATATGCACCAGATCCACCTCGTTTGGTTTTTATGTAAGACCAAAATAATTTCGGATTTCTTTTTATCCCAGATTCTATGTTATCCATATACTTATTATACAATTTCCTAGCCATATCCATACATCTTCTTGTTAATAAGTTAAATTAAATTTTATCAAGTGGGTTTTTATATTTTTTGAAACGTAATCTTAATTTATTTTTTTCATTTAAAGACTTTATAATTGCTTTGGGTACTTTTTGCACGGTGGGTAACGTCTTGATCCCGGTTTATGACACGGGACATGTTTATTTATTGCAATCCTAAGAACTGCATAGAAAATTTCTAACATGCTATTTACATCATTCGTATGCCGAAATAGCTCTTCCCAGTCTTGTTCGTTAAGAAATTTTTTTATTAGTTCATAATCAGCTTTATAGAAGTTTGGTTGCGAGTTTGATTTATTGAAAGGAAGATTTGACTTTTTTATTTCTGAAATGGTTATTTCAAGTGGAGGGTGTAACTTATCAATAGGTATTAAGGAACAACAGGCTTCACCTACAGTTATCGTATGTATAGTAGATAATACTAAGTCTAAAATTCGTTCAGAGCTATTCATAATTGCGTTGTGTTGAATTAATTTGTTAACATTTATAAATTCTAATAACCTTTCACAAGAGTTTGACATAGAATCACTTAAAGTTTCCGTGTTCCATTTTATCTTACTTAAGTTAAAGTCTCCTATGATACACAAGGACATTTTTGTAGTTTCAGCAACACGATTACAGTGATCTATGAAATGGTCTAATGTTGAAACAGTTACAGGTGGAGGAAGATAAATTGCACATAAGTCTTATTACTTTGACTTACGGTCCATTTCAATTTGTTTTGTCTGTACAGGGCTAATATGACAATAATTTCCTAAGTTTTAATTATTTTGAAATAAAAAATTACCTATATTAAAAATGATATAAATCGATTCAGTAAACGATTCTGAACAACCTATTTTCAGGATGTGCGTTAATTAAGTTACATGTTGTATATATTATTGAACAGTGCACTATTTTAACTTAAGATACCATGGAGACCTATCCAATCATTAGACAATCGCTCTTGTGAGATTTTAGGTTATTCTGAGAGTCATGTTTTGACTCGTATTTCACAGTATTCCGGTTACGTAAAGTTTGTAGAGATTATAAGGAATAAACTGTCGTGCTTTTCATTGCTATACGCCACAATTTCAGGAGGGCCTATTCCCCAAACAAAAGAAATTGTCACCGTGAATTTATATAAAATTCTCATTTTACACAGTTCAAGTTATAAAATCGTGGTGAAAGATCACAGACGGTGCAGACGGTTTGTTCAGACATTATTTATTTCCCAGCGGAAGCAGTTCCTATTTCACACAACGTGATTTCTAAAAATAGAGACACATAAAACGAAATTTCTCTTTTTTAGAATTTAATGTCAGTATTTTATTGTTTTCCGGTATGATGCATGTCAATGTTAGAGCTAAAAAATATAACGTTGTATATTTAAATACATTTAATCGTATATAACACTGACTATATAAAGATATACCTAATACCTAATAATAATAAAATCGTAGGAAAGTCAAAACTGTACATTGAATATTAATTTTAAAAGGATACTTGGGGCGTGATCTACAATCGATACCGAAACCAAAAACAGTTTTTAGAATTTTTGTATGTGTGTCTGTTTGTCTGTATCCGGGCTAAACTCAAAAAGTATTGCATGGATTTACTTCAAATTTTGCATAAATATTACTAAGAGGGCGGGTCAACATATAGGCTACATATTATCACGCTATCACCTACGTGGGAGAAGCTGTTATCTATACATATAATAAAATCGTAGAAAAGTCAAAACTGTACATTGAATATTTTTTCAAAAGGATATTTGGGGCGAAATCTTCAATCGATATCGAAGCTAAAACTATAGTTTTTAGAATTTTAGTCTGTGTGTCTGTTTGTCTGTATGTATGTCCGGGCTGAACTCAAAAAGTACTGCATGGATTTACTTCAAATTTTTCATGAATATTACTGAGAGGTTGGGTCAACATATAGGCTACATATTATCACGCTATCACCTACGGGGGAGGAGCTGTGGTAAATTATAAAATTTAACGCGGGTAAAACCGCGGGGCACAGCTAGTAATTTATAAAGTTTAACGGGGGTAAAACCGCGGAGCACAGCTAGTACCTAATAAAAAAACATCATAGTTTTCACACAAATATGAAAATCCTAAGGTTAAGACATCCACTTCATGTCCCGAGTTCGATTCCCGCGCAGGGGAACTATTTGTGTTACCAGTTTGATTCCCGCGCAGGGGAACTATTTGTGTTACCCATAAATAGTCAAATTCTGAGTTTGTAATTGGTGACTCTCAATTATATGTTTGTCAAGTACCTACCCCGTGACACAGGGATTCATCTCCCTACAGCGAGCGTCTTTAATCTCAGCTTTTTATATAACAACCTATTTAAATAGAATGTATATTGGACCGTCACGAAAGCATTCCCTATAATAATAATAATATTCATGTACATTATTGATACATGGCCATCTGATCCCAAACTCAGCAGAGTTTGTACTATGGAAACCAGATAACTGATATACTACATATACTTCTTTTCTTTTGTAAATACATACTTATATAGATAATTACACTCAGACTCAGGATAAACAGACATGCTCATGCATGAAATATAATATATGAAATAAAAATTCAAATGTTCATGCAAACAAATAGGTATCTGTCCTGGGGCTCTACCGCCTAAATTAAAGTAAGTTAAATCGGCTTCCTAGCACATGTGACGTCATAAATCGTCCGGAATCGATTCGTTGTCAATCGATTCCGGACCATTTATGACGTCACATGTGCTCATGGAAGCTTTAAACTAGATAATTAAACTTAAACATAATCTCTTGACAATAACTTGATACGAGCTGGCTAAATATCATTGCTGTTATAAAATAAATTTTATAAATGTTTTAATACAATCAATACAATGTGTACCTAAATATCTATGTTACTAGAAATAATAATGTATACAACTATAATACTACAAACATGTTCGGACTATTTACAAGCGCATTTTTAAAGTCTACGTGAATAAAAACCTTTTTTATTTATTTATTGATTAAGTAATTTATAACCTTAATTTATTTGAACGCCATTCACGAAAACGATGTTCGGCGACTTAGCCGGTAGAGCCCCTGGATGGGAATCAAACCATGAAAAGCAAGCATTTGCGAACTACGCGAACAGGCCCATCACATCTAATATTAATTATCACCATAATGTTGACACATTACGGAGAAATCGTACATACAAAATGCGCGCTTAGTTCTTTTTTTAGGGTTCCGTACCCAAAGGGTAAAACGTGACCCTATTACTAATAATTCGCTTTCTGTCCGTCTGTCACCAGGCTGTAACTCATCAACCGTGATAGTAAGACAGTTGAAATTCACAGATGATGTATTTCTGTTGCCGCTATAACAACAAATACTAAAAATCGAAATAAAATAAATATTTAAGGCGGTTCCCATACAACAAACGCGAATGTTTTGCTATTTTTTATAAATAATGGTAAACGGATCCCTTCGTGTGCGAGTCTGACTCGTACTTGGCCAGATTTTTAATAAAATGTGAGCCACCCAAGGAGCTTTCATTAATGCGGTAAGACAGAAAAGACAGCAAGTTATAAACAGCTCAGTAAACTGAAGTAAATAATCTTATATCAACGGGAAACTTTGAGCTAACATAATGTAATTTATTGTAACAATTTTCAACGCAAACTATACTAACTTTAGAAACTATAATTTATTACTAACACATGAAATATCAATACATATAAAAATATATATTAAATGTTTGCAAAGTTCCCCGCGACAACGAATTCGTTTCATTAGTGCGGGATTTGTCTTTCAATAAATGGTTTACCCCGTTCAAAGTACCTTAATATAGACAAAACCATTCAGACAAAGGTAGTAAAATATAGCTTAAACTACATTTCGATAATTAAACCTAAACATAGTCTCTTTGACAACAACTTAATACAAGCTAGCTAAATATCAATACTATTTAAAAAAATATATAAATGCTTTAGCAATCCGTTTAAAATCTATTAATATGTAACTAGAAATAATTATGTATACTTAACTATATTACTCCAAACATGTTCTGACTTTTTACAAGCGCTTTTTCAAAGTTTACGTGAATAAAACCCTTTTTTATTTTATTTATTTTACAGAATTACAGCTATTATGTTACAAAGTGTTGGAACTTTATAACATAATAGCTGTGCCCCGCGGTTTTACCCGCGTCTAAATTTATAAATTATCACAGCTCCTCCCCCGTAGGTGATAGCGTGATTATATGTAGCCTATATGTTTACCCGACCTCTTAGTAATATTCACGCAAAATTTGAAGTAAATCCATACAGTACTTTTCGAGTTTAGCCCGGACATAAATACATACAAACAGACACACAGACAAAAATTCTAAAAACGATATTTTTGGCTTCGATATCGATAGTAGATCACGCCCCAAGTATCCTTTAAAAAAAATTCATTGTACAGTTTTGACTTTCCTACGATTGTATTATATGTATAGAAGATAGATGCTCGGGTGCGGGACGCCGTCCACTGCCATAAAGTGACTAATGTGAATTCTAAAGCAGAGTTAGAATTCATATTACTCGTAGATATAAAGCATGAGGATAGTGGAGCTTCCGTCAGCCGTCGCGAGATTAGAATGCATACAAAAACAGTCGCAGATTCTCACATTGTGAACCCGCGTCTATCAGAGACGTACGAAAGTATTAAAACCGGCCAATTGCGAGTCGGAGTCGCTCACGAAGGGAACCCTTCGTACCATTATTTATAAAGACAAGCAAAAAATTCACGTTTGTCGTATGGGAGACCCATATATATAATATATAATAGTTTTTCTGAGTCTGGATGTACTTTGTGTCCGCATTAAATTACAAAGTGCAGGCATTGTCATTAAAAAAAAACCGCATAATATAGCAAATACCAGAAAATAAATTTCGTACTACACACAGAATTTTCCCATCCTCAAGATGGTATATTAATTTAAATAACGATCGCATCATTCTCAATGTAAATCGTAACGCATTGCGAATAACTCTATAAAACTTATATTTAATATGGAATTTGGAAGGTGTTAGGAATATGATATGAATATAGAAACGTTGCCGACTGATATTTTCACAGAAAGATACATGCAACTGTGAACATAATATCAAACGGCCACATTTCTAAAAAACAATGCCGATGGATATCACCTTCTTCGTCCAGAAGGGTGTTAGGAAGGGAATCCTAAATTTGATCTACCAGTGTCTATCGTTCATATTGTTGTGACGCGCTCATAGCAAGATGCTCTCACCGGCCCGTAAGTGCTTGGTGAGGTCAAGCAACTAGGCTCGCGGTCAGTCCATAGATGGGTGATCGCCAAAGTGGTTTAATTTCTGAGCGTGTCCGTGCTTCGGAGGGCATGATAAGCTGTCGGTCCCGGTTGTAGCCATTAGGCAACAATTGTTAAGCCATATCAGAGGCCTACCAGGCGGCTTAAACTACTCTGACACTAGGATAACCACTGCCTACACGATAAATAAAGAAATATTGAGCTTAGCGCAAAGCACCTACCCCGGATTGGTGATAGAATGCTGGGGCCATTTGAGAAATCGATTACCGGCTACGTCACCGAACATCGATTTCTTAATTAATGTCGTTAAAATAAATAAAAGTTAAAAATGACTTAATCAATCGTTAAATCCGCTTCCATGAGCACATATGTGACGTCATAAATGGTCCGGAATCGATTGTCAACGTTGAAGCCGATTAAGCGACTGATTAAGTAATTTTTAACCGTTATATGACGGTCACCGTAACCTAGTTGGTAGTGATCCTGCCTACGAAGCTGGTGGTCCTGGGTTCGAATCCCGGTAAGTGCAAATATTTGTGTGATGAGCACGAATATTTGTTTCTGAGTCATGGATGTTTTCTATGTATTTAAGTATTTATCTATCTATATAAGTATGTATATCGTCGCCTGGTACCCATAGTACAAGCTTTGCTTAGTTTGGGGCTAGGATGATCTGTGTGACATTGTCCCTAGATATTATTATTAGTTATTTGAACGCCATTTAAGAAATCGAAGTTCGGCGACTTAGCCGGTAGGGCCCCTGGTGCAGGACCCGCTGAACGATTAAATTTATGATTTCTCATTTTTAAGATTGAACAATAATATGCTACATAAAATAGGCTACATTTTGACTTAAAACATTACTCGAGGAATGTCACTTATTTAAAAATAATCGTTTACTTATCAAAATATTAAACTTCCGCGACTCCATCTGGTGCCGTCCTGCTCACTCGGGCGCAACTTATTCCTCCAACTGTCGGGATTTGTCGCCGGCGAATCGCACTTTATATAATCGCTCCTAGTTCCGAACAAATTCATCCAAAATGCGAGTGAATAAGTTTTGGCTGAATGAATAGGAATTAAGTTTTCCTTTTGAAAAGGCGACGTGATTTGTGTATGCAAATTGCGTAGGAATTTGTTAATTGAACTTCTTCTTTTTATCTTGATTCATTGCTGTTTATTACCAATTCCGGAAAGTTTACAGTGAACCTAGGAGAATTGCACTGATTCACCGGAAAAGGTGCCCATCCGTTGATAAGAGGTTGCCATAGAAGCATTTGGGAGTCGCAGTTATGCGTGGTTAAATTTTCTCCCTTATCCAGTGATTCCTCATTCAGAGGACCGCAAAGTTGTACACACACACACATCACAATGTATAGTCACATATGTGTGGGAGCTCAGTATGTCTTTTGTAAAATTAAATAACAGAATAAATTAAATGCCACATGATTAAAACTGAGCAGATTACTTTCTATTTCGATAGAATTTGTTTCACCAACAATAGGGCCTCGCCTCTTCGTGTCGCGGGTTTGAGTCCCGCGCCGGACAACTATTTGTGTAACCCATAAATAGTTGTTCTGAGTCTGGATGTAGTTTATTTATCAAGTCAATTACAGATACATTTAATGCAGTACTAATAAATCTTATTTATTCTTTTACTGAGTTAGTAAAATTTTTACATTAATTACGATCATAATGTACACGGAGTAGAGTGGACCGCCACGGAAGTGGTCCACGGGGTACACTATATATTTTCTTTGGTAGTTTTTTTTTATTAATTTTTAGAGAGATTTTAAATTTGTATTCAAATAGTCAAATAGAAATATTCCTCACATACTTTATAAATATCCGATACTTGAAAACTTTTTACATTATAATGTGTCGGAAAGTTGAGAGACGCCAGCACCACATACCCTAGGGAAGGTGGGAGTTATAATTAGTGCATTATATTATGTATTTTCCCTAGCATCATAGGCTAGGGTAACCCCTTCCTATAAGGAGCGATGTATATTTTTTACTCAATGAGGTAGTCTGATTAAAACATAAATATTTACGAGTAACACAGTTAATTCGAAATCATCAAAATTACAAATACATTTAGTCCAAATGCATGGTAAATTAAAAATTACCTTACTTACACACACACTTCTGCAGTCATATGCTACCATGTAGCGCTACCCGGAGGTCACAGTCACGCAACCAGAGTCGAAATTTTACGCCGAGTGTTACGATGAACGCATGTACGTGGAAGTTACGTGGGACTAGTTCCTCCAACTTACCCACCACTGCAACTCCTGTAAACAAGAGTGGGGCACAATGGATTAAAACCGAGTGGCGATTCAACCAAAGAGGTGTTGGAAAAAAGTAATTCCACTTCCTCTAGAGCAAAGCGGAAGCCTCATAAAACGAGAGAATGCGACTAGATAATTATGCCAGCTGCAAAAACACCGGAAGTATAGTTTAAAGGTCCTATCAAGTGAGCTTGGATACTTAATCCCAATAGCATAGGCATGGCAAAAACGCTTAAATGCACATAAATTGTGTTAGATTTTTACTAGAACATCGGTATAATACAATACTCCAGAAGTAATAATAAATAATAATGTCCTCCTAGCCGAGATCCAGCCACGGCGGCCAGTCTTAATGGAGACTAGCCATCTGCGCGGGACATGTTATAGTGCTTAAGTGTGTGCGCGCAAACACAGGACCACTTTCTATTCCATCACTCTCATGATCCGATGGGACGCCTAGCGACACGACCTGAAAGAAGTCAGGTACAGGACCGACGGCTTTACGTGCTCTCCGAGGCACGGGGGTATAATACCGCCAACTCCCAGACTTCGGGCTGATGCTGAGATATTTTTCTTTTTACAGAAAAGTCCCAAAATCATTTTTGGCCCGAGCCGGGATTTGAACCCAGGACCTCGTTTTCTGCGGGTGAACACGCTACCGCTAGACCAACGAGGCAGTCAATATGTCTGAATTGCATAGGCATGGAAAAAACGCTTAAATGCACTTAAATTGTGTTAGATTTTTACTAGAACATCGGTATAATACAATACTCCAGAAGTATTACGTCTTGTACTCCGAGGAGAAAGCCGCGGGCGCCAGCTAGTCCACAAATAAATTACAATAATACCCCGATTGTGTTTTCCGTAGTTTGGGAAATCCAATTTTGGGATTCGGCAACACCTAATTCGAATAAAAGTTTAATTGGTTTTTCTGATTCGCTTGTGAAACATTCAAATTAAGGTGATTGGAATCGTATCCGGCAAATTGAACGTCCATTTCGACGTAGAACAAAAACAATATAAATACACAAAGAACTACTAATAAATCTATATTTTAGTTATTAAATCTAGATTAAATTATTAATTATCTTACCAATTGCGGTGAGTTCTAATGATAGCGTGTTCAATCATAGGTATTGAAGTCTAAAAGGGCTCTTCGAAAAGGGAGTGATTAGGTTTATAAAGGGTTGCAAGTAATGACTCTGGTATTGCAAGCATCCATAGGCTACGCAGACCGCTTTGTCTGGCTTAGTTATATAAAAAAAGAGTATTCGTTAGACCAAACGACTAAAGTAAAAGTTAGATATGTGAAAAACTGGCTATAGGAAAGAGAAAGAAAATATGTCCTCGTACCTCTCTCTTACCCCTACAGTAATATATGGAACGTAACTCTCTTTCTTTCTATCTACACTAACTTATATCTCCCTCTTAACTTCCGTTCGACTCGCCCAGTCACACTTTTCTCACGACTCCTCAAGTCAAGTATAAAGCTTATAGAAGTTTTACCTCAAACAATCTTGGATTGGACTTTAAAATGTTATTGCTATTTTGCTTTAAGTAAAATATTGGTGTGAGTGTGTGTTATTTGTGTGTTATGTCAAAATTGTTAAGAATTATAATTAAAGACATACAATTAAATTACAATTAAATATTTTAAGTGTATTTTAAATAAAAACAATTCTCCATCCTGAAATACCAAAACGCTATGAGAATTGAAACATTTACTTCAGAAACGGGACGCTTTGGGGTCCCCATACATAACTTTAAACGAGATTAAAATTTAAACTTGGCATAGTTTATTAATACTATTAGCGTGATTCAAAGTAAGCGTAGTTTAGTAATAGTTTTAACGTGATTCAAATTAAGCATAGTTAATTAATACTTTTAACGTGATTTTAATCATGCTTAGTTTATTAATACTTATAACGTGATTCAAATTAAGCATAGTTTGTAGAGAGACGGAGTACTTAATAAACTAGGGGTTAGAACGTTGGACTATGGACTCAGTTACTAGTTCAGACCCAAGGCTTATAAATTATCTCGTACTTCAAACTGTAAAGGAAAACATCATGAGGAAATAGGCATGCCTGATAGTTCTCCAAAACGTTCTCGATGGCAAGTGAAGTCCACCAACCCACACAATGTCAGTGTAGTGGACTATGGCCTATCCCCTCTCATTTTGATAGAAAGCTCTTGCCCTACAGTGGGACAATAATTGGGTGGCATTATTATTTACTATCTATGCCCCGCGGTTTCACCCACGTTAAAGTAGTTTTGGCGTAAAAGAGTAACAAACATACATCCATATATCTAGCGGTTTTGGCAGTACACGCCGAAATAGCTCGCAGATGGTAGATTTTTTCATACTTACTTGACACTTATCGTCATATTTTGGACAATTCGCACAATATCTTTATAAATTGTAGCCTATGTGTTATTCTGATGAATAAACTATAGTATTGTAAAGTTCTATTAACATCCATTCAGTTGTTTTTACGTGACAGAGTAACAAACATCCATCTATCCATACTTAAAAACTTTCGCGTTTATAATAGGTATTAGTAAGATTTATTATAGTTTATTAAGTAGGTATATGTATTTCAAAAAGACATCACTATTTTCACACTTTATTTTAATCCTATCTTCACGAGAGAGTAATTCTCAGCGAACTTATCAGTCCAAATATCTGTTAATCCCAACATACCCCACATAGTTCCTCCTTCATTATCAATTACGAAAGGGAACGTTATAAAGAGGCCCTCAAGGGTCTGAAGTGGGCTAAGACTCTAAATTAAGAGTCCCTCCCGGGTATATTAGATGCGCCGGGCGTTTACGATGGAGCGTTTTCTTTTTATGAACGGTTCGGGTTTATGGCGTGTATCGAGTATTTGAATATTATGTCTGGCTATATTACATTGGAGATTACTATACTATTCACAAAATGTTTGAATATTTATACAGGGTTTTAGATAAATCGTGTTTCCAATCCACATTAAATAGTCTAGCGTCGTTATATATAGATCACGAGAAACTTAAACTGAATTCGGTGTGTGTATGTCTGTAACCTACTCGTAGTAATATTACATTTTTGATGGCTTTTCTATTTCTTTTAAATATTTATCGCGATTTCATACGAACTCTGAGAAATTAATCAAGACCGTGAAAACTTTGTCTGAAAGGAATATTTTCAAAAATAATTATTCAACAGACGAGTTTTGAATGTTGCGTCTGGCATCTTCTTTCTATAGACAAAGAAGGTACCAGATGCAGCTTTCAAAAGTCGTTGCCAAACCTTCTACACATGCGGCCTGTGTATAGGCTATAAGGAGCGATCCTACATCATCCTGCGTGTCCAATAGACTAATATTTTGAGTATTGATATTACATATTATTAATAGGCTCCCAGGATGCATCTAAGATGTTCGCCGAGGCACTTGTCGACGACCTCTACGGTGTAATAAGAAAACGATACGCGTCAATGTTAAGTCGATTACGTGAGAGCACTAACGGAACTAAAGATGCTAGCAATTATTTGTAACTTTTAAAGTGTTTCTATCGCCTATTTGTCGAGTTGACTACTGTGTAATGTTGAATGATTTGTGCACGCGAGGTGGTCAAGCGCACGTGTTGACTTGGAGCGAGTGTTTCGTCAGCCGGAGCTTGTATAAAGTATAAGTGTGAAACCAGTGATTTGACTCAAGGAGGTAATTATACTACATATATCTATTAAAACATTTGTGTGTAAATTTATTTCCGCTCTCCTCTTTTTCTTTTTCTCTCTGCGACCTCTCGCGGGTCTGCTGGATGAGATTTAATTAGAAATAAGCAACAACTTGTACCTCTATTTCAATGGTAAAACCGCGATACACAGCTAGTAAATTACATATATTTCATTTGATTACTAAACTATTCACTATATTTTATATGGCAAAACAACGTTTACCGGGTCAGCTAGTAATAGTATACTATAAAGTGCGCTGATAATAATCACCAGTAAACTTTATACGAAAACAAAAAATACAGATTATAATGATTTCGGGCTATTGATACCAATATGTACAGATGCACGTCCAGCTACCCCTATCTGTCAAATTTCTTTTAAAGATTTTCAACTTTATCGCATAAGCATAAGGTTCACTTTCCATTGGGGAGATTTGATAGATTGGTTTAGCTTGATGTGCTGGCGTCTGTACCTAACCATATTTTTAGGCAAATAATGTGATTGAATGTGTAATAATGGAATTCATTGTTTTTAAAATACGAATATATTATTCTCAGAATAAAATAGAATGACATGTTCTAAATTTGATATTGCAAAACTGTTTAAATTTAAAATTTAATAAAATATAAATTCAGCGCCCAGAATGATCACGATGTATTAGATAAGATGAGGTAGTTTATTTGTCAAATACATTTTTTTTAAATACAAATACATATATTTTTTAAATGCAAATACGAAATCTTTTTCACTAAAAATAAACAATGCTTTAAATGGGGTCAAACATTCGGCATATTACTTAATAAAAGTGATAGGCGTACCTATTTACATTTCACAATAATCAAACAAATGCATTTTATATTCCTGCAAAAAGGTCTGAAATACTGTTATAGGTATTTTTCACTAAAATGGAAAAAATGCCTTATAAAATATATCAGAGATTTTTGCAGAAAAAGATTTATAATAAAAGTTATATGTTGTAATAATATCGGTCCATTTTTAGGGTTCCGTAGCCAAATGGCAAAAAAACGGAACCCTTATAGATTCGTCATGTCAGTCTGTCTGTCCGTCCGTATGTCACAGCCATTTTTTTTCCGAAACTATAAGAGCTGTACTGTTGAAACTTGGTAAGTAGATGTATTCTGTAAACTGCATTAAGATTTTAACACATAAATAGAAATATAATAATAATTTTGGGGGTTCCCCATACATAGAACTGGAACTCAATTTTTTTTTTCATCTTACCCATGCATGTTGGGTATCTATGGATAGGTCTTCAAAATGATATTGAGGTTCCTAATATCATTTTTTTCTACACTTCTAAAAGTGGAAAAATGAGTGCCCCTCCCCTCCCCCCCTGTAACTTCTAAAATAAGAGAATGATAAAACTAAAAAAAAAAAATGATGTATATTACCATGTAAACTAACAACGCAAATTGGTTTGAACGAAATCTAGTAAGTAGTTTTTTTTAATGCGTCATAAATCGTAAACCGCAATTTACCTTTCATTTAATCAACTGAAATAATTGCTGCTGCGGAACCCTTCATGGGCGAGTCCAACTCGCTCTTGGCCGGTTTTTTTAATTTCTATATTTAATTATTTTTGATTTGCATATAGTATACTGTGTGGTGACGGAATAGAACATCATCACCCATTCTCTTCCCGTGCGGGGCGTAGAAATCGTCCGAGGGAATATCTACCAGAGAATGGGCAGCAGCGTTTTTTTTTGTGAACCATCAAACTGCGATCGCCAATCTGTCTGCCAAGCGTGGCGATTATGGTATATCCCCCTTTTTGGGGAGGCTTTGGTCCAGCAGTGGACGTACTTTGGCTGACATGATGATGGTGAGAGTACGTACGTTAATTTCCCCCGGCAATAAAGTAAATCAGAAGCATAAACGTATTACACGCTGCCCGCTCCCTAAGTGGTGGCGGACCTAATCGTTAGTGGTTGGCAAAACGTCTTGCCCCCTTGTCCGCTTTGCCACTTGAACCTTTCTAAGTTAGTTAGTTAACTTTGTATTAAGTTATACTGTGGTAACTTAAGCGTTCGTTGAGATATTGATAAGGAACATACCTATAGTTTATAACGCGCAAATGTCAAAAATTTGACAGCCAGCTGTGCCCTTTTTTCAGAGCTTTTAACAAGAACTCTTTATGTATTGCAATGTTATGAGTGCAACCAACGTCCCAACAGAGGTCACCCTGGTGGTGGCCATCCATCTAGACCCAAGACAAAGGGACTAATTACCCTACTGCGAGCGTTATTTAAAAAAAAAACAATTGTTCTATTTTTATACAACAACGTATATAAACAAAATGTATATACGACAGTCACAAAAGTTTATCCGATCAAATAAAATGTTAATTACCACAATCAGTTCTCACAAAACGGAGCAATCGCGCATGGAAAAAAAAATGCAGTCAAATTGATAACCTCCTTCTTTTAACGTCGCGCGTCGGGTAAAATTCGTCACACTGCTATTATAAAGGCGAAACTTTGTGAGTGTGTGAGTTTGTTTGTTTGTGACTTCTTCTCCCTAAAACTACCGAATGGATTTTGATGAAACTTTGTAGAAATATAGTTTATACACAGATCCGAATAACACATCCTAGTAATATTATAAACGCGAATGTTTGTAATTATGGATGCATGGATGGATGTTTGTAACTCTTTCACGTAAAAACTACTGAATGGATTATAATGAAACTTAACAATAATATATTTTGTACATCAGAATAACACATAATTATGCTACAATTGTGGGAATTGTCCAAAATATGGAAAAAATCTACCATCTGCGAGCTATTTCGGCGTGCACTGTCAAAACCGCTAGAGGTACCAACCTACTAATATCATAAATGCGAAAGTTTGTTACTCTTTTACGCCAAAACTACTTTAACACGGGTGAAACCGCGGGACATAGCTATGTTTTTATTTTATAGTTTTTATACAATACTAGCTGTGCCCGCGACTTCGTCCACGTGTTAATTAGTTTATTTTGTTTTTTTTCAAAAATAAAAGACTTTTCTAAAATAAAAGTAGCCTTAGTTACTCCTTATTACATAAGCTACCTGCCAATAAAAGTCCCGTCAAAATCGGTCCAGCCATTTCAGAGATTAGCCGGAACAAACAGACAGACAGACAGACAAAAATTATAAAAAAAATTATTTTGGAGTATGTACCATATATATAGTATACATACTCATATACATGTGCTAAAATCGGTTATTTCAATATTACAAACAGACACTTCAATTTTATTTATTTGTATAGATAAAATAAAAACATTACCTCGGTGCACAGCTAGTATAAATAAAAAAATAAACATTTTATGACATAACCACAAAGACCATTCACATCACCAGCCTGATATCGTCCACTGCTGGACCGAGACCTAAAACCTCCCCCGAAGGTTTCTATAATATTGCCATTTGAAGTTGCCTTAGTCACCGCGCTTGGTAAGCGAGTTGAGAACCCCAGTTAGGTACACAGCTGGCGCGGCTGCCGAACTACCTGGTCTATCCCTAAATCGCCTTTAACCTTTACTAGTCACCCACGGGATAGCATAGGGTGGCGCTGTTATCCTTTCTAAGCCGGAAACTACACCGCTTCATCATTTATTCAGCCAAAGTACGTCCACAGCTGGACAATAGCCTCCCCAAAGAATGGGGGATATGCTATAATCGCTACGCTTGGCACAGAAAAACGCTGCTGCCCGTTCTCTGAAAGAAAGAAAGAATAGAAAGAATATATATTTATTAGACACAAAGTACATCAGTATAAATTAAGTAAAAGTAATAGTAATAAGGGTACAACACACAGAAGAATACATAAAAAAAAATTATACTTATAAATAACAATTAATACATTTTTCTATAACATAATTTTACGCACTTATTCGATGTGGTACCCATACTAAGCACCTTTGTGACTAAAAAGCCACAGTTCAGCATTCTGCCACAGATGACTGTAGCGCTGATTTTCAACTATGGCCAATATAAGTATTCCTTCGGTCGCTTTCTACGCCCCCCACAGGATGAGATGGGGTGATGATATTCTATGCCGTCACCACACAGCACTACACCGCTTAAAAACCTTATATACCTATGTACCTTTTGACTGACTGCCTCGTTGGTCTAGCGGTAGCGTGTTCAATCGCAGATAATGAGGTCCTGGGTTCAAATCCCGGGTCGGGCCAAAAAGCGACTTTGGGATTTTTCCGTAAAAAGAAATTTCTCAGTGTCAGCCTGAAGTCTGGAAGTTGGCGGTATTACACCCCCGTACCTCGGAGAGCACGTAAAACCGTCAGTCCTGTACCTGATCTCTTTCCGGTTATGTCGCTAGTCGTCCCATCGGATCATGAGATTGATGGAATAGAAAGTGCCCCTCTGTTTGCGCACACACTTGTGCGCTATAATATGTCCTGCGCAATTGGCTAGTCTCCATTGAGACTGGCCGCCGTGGCTGACATGGGAGGACATTATTATATGTACCTATATAAAGCAAGATTTTGTAAATCCCACAGAATATGAATAAAGAGCACCCGCTTATCAAGAAAGCTATTACATATATGGAAGGGAATAAAAAATGGAGAATCGAAGTGTTGTGACCTGCAAGAGTCGACAAATTCCCGGAAATGTGCCCCCGCGTCCTCACCGGAAATTTACTTGCTCACATAAATATTGTACGTATTTTGCTTATACTATGTAGTTTTGAAGCGGCAAGATTTCTTCTATGACTGATAGAAAAACAGATTTTTAAATTAGATTATATAAAAGAGGTCTGCAAGGCATTCTGCTGCTTTCAAATGTTCTATACTTTTATATTGATTCCCGAATGGGATATTTGCTTATTTTTTGTGATTATTCCTCCGTGGCGTATCCGATTTTTAGGGTTCCGTAGACAAATGGCTAAAAACGGAACCCTTATAGATTCGTCATGTCTGTCTGTCTCTCTGTCCGGCCGTATGTCACAGCCACTTTGTTCCGAAACTATAAGAGCTGTATTCTTGAAACTTGGTAAGTAGATGTATTCTGTGAACCGCATTAAGATTTTCACACAAAAATATAAAAAACAATAATTTTGGGTATTCCCCATACATCGACCAGAAACTCAAAAAAAAATTTTCATAGTATCCATACAAGTGGGGTATCTATGGATAGGTCTTCAAAACTGATATTTAGGTTTTTAATATATTTTTTTTCTAAACTGAACTGGTTTGAACGAGATGAAGTAAGTAGTTTTTTTTTAAATCGTAAACCGCAATTTACCTTTCATATAATCAACTGAAATACTTGCTGCTACGGAACCTTTTATGGGGAGGTCCGACTCGCACTTGGCCGGTTTTTATGAATTCCGATACATGCACTCTCGAGTATGGTCACAGCCATTGTATCAAATTTGAAGAAGATCGGTTTAGCCGTTTAGTAGTACGATCAGGAATTAACTACACGGATTACTATTAAACTTATCTACTCTACCCGTCTAGCTTTGTGAATATCTATCAAATTATATTTGTGATAATTTGAAACTTTTATAATCGAAGTCGAATGAAGTTTTCTAAGGCTACTCATGAGATAGATAAGATAAGATAAAGATATACTTGATATATTTACCCATGCTTGCGAAATAAAATATCTTTATCTTATCTTATCTATCTCATGAGTTGCCTTGAGTAGATAAGTTTAATAGTAATCCGTCCCGTGTGAAGCCGTTATGAAAAACAATATTTTAATGATTGTTTTAAGTTTGTGATTGAGAGTGGGGCTCTCAATCACAAACTTAAAACAATAAAACTGGAAACGTTTTTCTGTACGACTGTTAAGCGAATTTTCTATTGTTTACACGAATCAGTTTGACAAGGGTTTTAAAGAAATAGATAAGAAATTATATCTTTGTAAGTATCTAATGCTATTTTCCATTAATTCAGTCGCATCGCCACTTTGTGTCCCGGGTTCGAGACCAGCAGGACTACTATTTGGGTGACCCATATTTGATTACTAACATGCTATGGGCCGTCGATGCCTGAAAATAAAAGATTTTTATTTTTATTATTTTATTAGCTGTTTGTATTGGTGTTGAGTTTGGATGTACTTGAACCGTCGATAATATGTTTGTAAAGTACCACGTGACACAGCGATTAATTTTCCTAGTACGAGCGTAGAATTTTAAAAATAAATTATTGATAATGATTTGTTTTATGCGATGCTTTCGGAATGTTCCTCTAGTGGATATTTATTTTCTTCATGCTAGTTCTAAGTTTCATAAAACAGTCATACTAAATATAATATTTTTTTTGGTTTCGCATCATTCGGACTATTGCCAATGTTCCGAATGATTTTGGAAAGGTACCATATAAATTTTGTTTAGATCGATTATCATTATGAATGCACATGTGGCGCAACGGTTAAGACAATCGCCTCATCACTTCGTATCCCGGGTTCGATTCACGCAGGACACCATTTGTGTATCCCATAAATAGTTGTTCTGAGTCTGAACGGGCGCATTCGATCCGGTGGTAGCATTAAAGCACCGTCGATATAAACACAAGGTCCGCCATAATAATAACATTTAATTCGTACCTTAATATAGACAGAACCATTCAGACAATATGTAGTAAAAATATAGCTAAAATTTTAAATTTCGATAATTAAACCTACACATGATCCATGACAATAACTTAATTTAAATTAGCTAAATACCGTTACTATAACAAAATAAATCTTATTGTAAATTATTTCCTACAATCCGTGTACCTAAATATCTATATGTACCTAGAAATAATTATAAATGAATTATATATTACTACGAACATGTTTTGACTATTTACAAGCGCTTTTTAAAGTCTACGTGAATAAAAACCTTTTTTATTTATTTTATTTTATTATTATTAACGTATTTCCTGTCCGTCAATTATGTTTGTGCGGGCTTTATATTTAAAAATAGTTGTAGTTGGTTGGTTGAGTGTTTTTTAACAGTAAATATATCTCTTATTATTATTAAAACTGACGTGAAGTGATAAATAGTAACGTAATTAATTTTATGTTGGATTCAGATTTAATTACGTGAGTTACCATTAATATTTTTTCTAAGTAAATATTTTTAGAATGCGGTTTCTTAAATATAAATTGTTTTCAAAAATATAATACATTGCTAGCAAAATATCAATTCATTTCATTCAGTTACCTACCTACTCTTCCTCCCGTTTAATTGAAATCGAAATAGTCTTAAATTTCGACTGATATTCAATTAAACGGGAGAAAATATTTCATTTTAAATCATAAATTTGAAACTTGTTTCGTATATAACTAGAATACATAAGTATTAATTTTATGCTTGCAATTTTAGTTTTATGCTTGCGAATATATAAATATTCGCAAGCATAAAACTAAAATTGCCTTCACGGTATCAATATTTTACGAGACATCTCATAACTATCGCGGAATATTCAATTTTTGGAAAGCACATTTTTTAACTGAGAAAACATATTATATTTACTAAGTTTAAAAAAATCGTGATGCGATTAACCAAATGATAATATAAGTGATGCCTGGTCGTAAATGGGCTTCGATGGCCAATTTCCACGGAAACTACAGAAACCCAAGTGATAAGACTAGAGATGGAACTCTGTTCTGGGCCAACCATTCCGTTATAGGATGGTTTGCTTGCCACAAAAGTCTCCATAGTGCTTTTTGGCTGTAGCCGGGACTTGAACCCAGGGGCTTGCGGTTTAGCACTCACAACTTTGAGGTCGGCAAATAAAAAAGTAACTCCAAAACAAACATACATAACGATTTCCACATTAAGCCATATATAATACTTCTAGTGATGGAAATTAATGCTGTGTGGTGATGGCATAGAATATCATCACCCCATCTCATCCCGTGGGGGCCGTAGAATACGTCCGGGGGAATACCTACCAGAGAACGGGTAGCAGTGTTTTTTTCTGTGTACTATGACCATAAAACTGCGATCGCCAATCCGTCTGACAAGCGTGGTGATTATGGCCTATCCCCTCATTCTTCGGCGAGGTTTCGTCCAGCAGTGGACGTACTTTCGCTGACATGATGATGGAAATTAGCGCCAACATTTAGTTAATCTGTGACACTAACATTTTGTTGTTAAAATATAAATACATTCCAAACTTAAAATAATATTTTGTAACCACAAACCAATACAGTTATTTTATTTACAAGAACGTAACCGACTCTGATTGTAAAAATACTTTTGCATTGATGATGAATAAATATTGATGTAAAGCATACATTTAAATTATTTTAACCACAACTTCGCATTTATAAAATACATGTAATAATTGAATAACTGGCTTTTGCACGCAGCTTTACATGCGTGGCAATTTCTGTTGGTATATACCAATTAAACGGTAAATTTTGTGGTATGATTGCTATCCCATATATTACTCTCTGCTTGGATGTATCGTCGGTCAGATATTTAGTTAACAAGTTGAGCCTAGAATAGGTAGTAATCAAAACTTTCGGAATTATAATAAAACTAGCTGATTCTCATACTTGAATTAAATAAATAACAATACCCTGGCATATTATTCAAACACGCCCATCTTTTCCCAAACTGAGCAGAACTTCTACTATGGAAACCATATTACTGATTACTACGTATACTACTTTTCTTTTGTAAATAGGTACATAATTATATAGATAATTACACCCAGACTCAGGACAAATAGACATGTTCATGCACACATATACACGCTTCTGTAGTACGTCAGGTATGTTTGCCGATGCTTGCGTGGATGACTTTTATGCAGTAATGCGAAAAAAGATTGCTTCACTGATGAACAGGGTGCAACGTAGCTCGAACAGAGTCCTGGGGATGGTGGGTGAACAGCTAGATTCAGCCCTGGTTGGTAGGGTCACCGAGTTACATGTTGTTAAGGTTCGGTGAGTCTGCCCATGTGGTATGAATTTATTATGTATACTAACATAGCCTATAAGTTATGTTGTAACTAACACTATGGATCTGCTGGTCTGAAAATAAATGTTTTTTTATTTATTTATATATCTGTCCTGGATGGGAATCGAACCCACGACCTGTAGCGTGAAAGGCAAGTATTTAGCATCTACGCCAACCGGCCCGTTAATGGTAGCACATATGGTGCTGTGGTTAAGGAGGTCCTCTCGTATCTACCTAAGCTCTTTCGTGTTTTGGATTCAGTCCCCATACAGGACAGCTATATGTTCAAGGTCTGGAGGGTTGGATATCTGTAAAGTCTCCCACGATACATAGATTAATTTCTCTATTGTCACACAAAAATGAAAACATAACACGTAGAAAGGATGAAAAGAGCTTTAGTTTAATATTAAAACTATCGTATATCAAAACCTATCGTAAATATTAGACATTTGTTGTTAATCTCACTAATTTTAGGCGAAAGTTTGTGAGTGTGTATGTTTGTTACTTTTCAAGTCGAAACGGCTGGAGTGATTTTAATAAAATTATGTATGGAGTTAACTGATACCCTGGATTAAGACATAGGCTATAATTTATAAAGTATTACGCGGGTAAAACCGCGAGGCACAGCTAGTAGATTAAAATAATTTGAATCCTATTTTTATTTATTATTCTATACAATATTCACTTAGATATTATACTATTAGAAATTGTCAGTCCAGTATTCTATTAAATTTCACATTTACATATATATTAAGACAAATTTTATTTTATTTATGTCGATTACATATGTTAACAGTATATAAATTCTTATTTTTAATGAATAATTAGAATTAAATTTATTAAGGGACTTTTTATAACTTAGTTTTAAGTCTAAATCGAAGAAGCAAAAAGCAAAATTTAACTATTTAAAATTATTAAGAAAAATATACCTCACGAACGTACTTATAAATGAATAAAAATATCTCGGGAAACCTAACACACTGCCAGTTTATCCAAAACTAGGTAGAGTCTTTACAAGGGTAACTAACCAAAAACCGGCCAAGTGCGAGTCGGACCCGCACATGAAGGGTTTCGTAGCAGCAAGTATTTCAGTTGATTAAATGAAAGCAAATCGCGGTTTATAACGTATTAAAAAAAAACTACTAGCTAGATCTCGTTCAAACCAATTTTCGTTGTTAGTTTCTATGGTAATGTACATCATATATTTTTGTTAGTTTTATCATTCTCTTATTTTAGAAGTTACAGGGGGGAGGGACACTCATTTTACCACTTTGGAAGTGTCTCTCGCACAAACTATTCAGTTTAGACAAAAATGATATTAGGAACCTTAATATGATTATTGAAGACCTATCCATAGACACCCCACATGTATGGGTGCGACCAAAACAATTTTTTTGAGTTTCAGTTCTATGTATGACGACCCCCCATAATTATTGTTCTTTTTCTATTTTTGTGTAAAAATCTTAATGCGGTTCACAGAATACACCTATTTGCCAAGTTTCAGCAGCACAGCTCTAATAGTTTAGGAAAAAGGTGGCTGTGACATACGGACGGACAGACAGACAGACATGACGAATCTATAAGGGTTCCCTTTTTGCCATTTGGCTACGGAACCCTAAAAATGGATAATCTTATATATTTCTAAATACTCGCATATTATAGATAAATTACACTTCTGTGTTCTGTGTCAGACAAAACAAAATTAAATAATCATGCTTATCATACAAAGATTTGTCCCCACTCAGGATAAGCACGATTCGAACCCGATATCAAATCCGAATGGAAATATGATCATCATCAGGACATTGTTGCGGCTGCCCCGCTACTGCAGTGCATCGGGCATGTTTGCGGGGGCGCGCATCGATTGCTTCTACGCTTCTCTGTGCAAGCGGTGCGCGTCCATGCTAAGCAGAGTGCGGGCCAGCCGGAAATCCGTCTTGGCCGTCATAGGAAACAGACTAGATTGCCCTTATGTCAGTCATTGGATCGGTCTGCATGTGCCGTTTGATTCACTGACTCACACAAGAAGCCAATTTTTGTTAGTGTTGTGAAGGTTAAATTATATTTACTAACATAATTCTTAGGATTTATGTTTTACTAACAAAATGGATATTTATTATCTGATTCAAATAGATCATATCAGCCGAAAGACGTCCATTGCTGGACAAAGGCTTCGCCCAAGGATTTCCACAATGGCGGGCCTCGCGCTGCCCTCATCCAGCGGCTTCCCGCGACCCTTGCAAGATCGTCTGTCCACCTTGTAGGTGGCCTGCCCTGGGAAATATAATAAGAAGATAATATTAATACCGTACCACCATTACATTGTATTGCAGGTAACTGAGACATGTTATTTCACGGTATAAACTATATACACATCAATTTTCATCCAAATCTGTTTAAGCGTTTGCGTAATTAAGTAATAATGAACGAACAAAATTTCACATCTTTAATACATAAGTAGGGTAGTATTTATAATATGCAAAATCGTGCCATATTAAACGAACTGCATGCAAAATCTCTTGGATGCGGGAATATAATCAATTTTCAGTTTATTTAAGTGCCAATAAAAGTTTTACGACGTTTCTGATATTTATCTTATTACTTTTACAGTCTCTTTTATATCTTTTAAAGATAGAACAGCTGCCAGTGCAATGCATAATCTTTTGAAACGACATTATTTAAGATTCATTTAGACAAGCGTTCTGATGCAGTTTCGTTACTAAAATGTTTATACAACAAAGCAAGTTAATTAAGTGTACTTAATTGACTTAATCTTCTCGTACAGCTG
Organism: Pseudoips prasinana; assembly: GCA_951640165.1. Classification (NCBI taxonomy): domain Eukaryota; kingdom Metazoa; phylum Arthropoda; class Insecta; order Lepidoptera; family Nolidae; genus Pseudoips; species Pseudoips prasinana. The sequence goes on from OX621247.1 coordinate 35,163,812, forward strand.
CACAACATATGTTTTTGTTCTTTGCATATACCGAGATCGGATATCGGCATGTAAGTATAAAATAAAAGATATGTAAGAGGTTTTTACCGATGTAGGCTTTAAAAAACGCCTATAAATTGTCCAAACATATTCGTATCATCGTACGTTACATGTCAATGAATGTCATTTCAATAAACCTTTTCTTGTAAGGGCAAAGCTTACGCATGTCACCCGCAAACCGCAAAAGGTGTATGTCGGACTCGCACCGTCTAAACCTAACCTGCCGCGGATCTCACTTGGTGCCTACAAAGAAATAATCCATTCTTCATTTTCATTCATACATTCTTTTCCACCGGAAAACATGGTGACTGTTCTAACCGCTTCGATACACGTTCAGACATTTCAATCCACTACTAAGTTCTCAACAACCAACAAGGTTACATTACAGTGGATTAGAGGGCACAGTGGATCTCTAGGAAATAACACTGCGGACCAGCTGGCAAGGAAGGGATCGGAAACGACTACAATGGGACCTGAACCCATAGTACCCATACCCTATAACCAACTGAAAACATGGCTGTGTGAGAAAACCACACAAAAACATGAAAAAGAGTGGATAGATCTGGATTTATGCAGACAGACAAAAGAATTTGTACCATCTCTGAACAAACGCCTATCGCGTAATCTATTATGCCTGAACAGGAAGGATCTACGCATGGTGGTGATGATCATAATATCCGGGTTATGCAATTCGTATATGGGTATAATAACTGCTTTAACGCCAGACCTTAATCATTAGTTTCTGATACTAGTACCAGTTTTGTACATCCAAGACATTGCCCTTAACTAAATTATTTTTTTTAAGAAGAAAACGCCGCACAGAGTATCCAATCTTTGTATCGCGGGGTCAGAACGCGCGTTTCAGAACTGGGGGGTATATGGCGTATACAAATACTAAGGGATCAAACCTAAGGTGACTTACCTGATCACCATATGCGCCACAGTTGCTCTCGCTATTCCTTTACAGCTTGACAATTGTCACTTTTACCTTTATTTATATTAAGCGATAGAAATGTCCCACAGTAAACCTATTCATAATACTTTATTAATTAAATCCACGATAATAAGGAATGAATTGACGCACTCTGTATTTAGTTATTATTTAACTAAATATATACTTATATAGTTTGTGTAATACAAATTGTTTTCCCGACTATGTGAGTTAGTTTTTATACTTAAAGTAAATTGATATTCATATTGGTATTAATTAAGCTATGACTAGATAGATTAATAACATTAAGTTTATTTTGTAATTATTGTATACTAGCTGGTGCCCGCGACTTTGTTCGCGACAATTTTGAATAATGACCAATGTAACTACTTTCTCCTAGCTTAATCTAAAAAATATAACTTTTAAAACAAATAAGCAATATAAATTGAATAAAACCTAACCTATAAATAACCTTACTAAGAAATAAATGAAAGACTACTTTGCTACTGTTATTTACAAAAAGGACCCGATATCATCAAGCAAAAATCAAAGAATACATATCAATTGTCCTTAAGTATAGTCAGTAAGTTAAATAAAGTAAAATAATAATCAACGATGCATTAATCACAAAGGTAACTCCCATTAGATTAGGTTGCGACATTTTGTGAACGAAACCATAGCGCGAACTAAAACGATGATTACGCCATCTACTAACAAAAATATAAACTTGTAAAGCGGTAAAATTAAGATGTGTGTATATATTTTGGGTGAGATTTAGGCGATCATCTATTGATTCAGTTTTGGACTACTTTTTATTTAAAGCATTTATTTATTTTAACCGATATGCCAATTAAGTTCCGCGATCTGAAACGACATTAACGCCATCTAGTTACAAAATTGTAAACTTGTAGATCAGTAAAATTAAGATGATGTTTTTTGGGTGCGATCAACAAACGACACCAACAATTTATACTACGCTAACTCAAATTTTAGATAAATTCGTTTTTTATCCCAATTTGATTAAAATGTCGTTATTTTAATTTGTTGTACAATTTACCAAAAAAAAGAAGTTACAAATCTTATAAAACGCTAAATCTTTACTTAGACGACAACGACCATTTTCAGCTACTTGGCATAAGAAACAAATTTTTTAAAATTTGAGTTTGCTTAAATTGTTGGTGGCGATCTATTGAATTAGTTTTGAATTACGTTTTTTTAACAACAAATTATACCCTGGATTGCTTTATTTTTAACTGAAAGACCAATTAATACCAATTTTCATGGCTTTAACTTCAAAAATGTCGCATTTTTTATACAAACTTACATCCCCTATTTTACGCCCTAAGGGGTGGAATTCCCAAAAATCCTGTAATATATATTTTTTAATTTTTAACTGAAATGCTAAGTACCAATTTTCATGCGTTTAAATTCAAGTCGCAGTTTACATAGAAACTTACGTACCCTACTTTACGCACTTAGGGACGGAATTCTCAAATATTCTGAAATATAATTTTAAATTTTTAACTGAAATGCTTAATACCAATTTTCATGCGTTTAACTTAAAAATTGTCACATTTTCCATACAAACTTACACCCCCTATTTTACGCTCTTGGGGCTGGAATTTCCGAAAATGCTGAAATATATATTTTTTATTTTTAACTAAAAGGCCAAATACCAATTTTCATGCGTTTAACTTAAAAATTGTCACATTTTCCATACAAACTTACATCCCCTATTTTTTGCCCTTGGGGGTGGAATTTCCAAAAACCCTGAAATACGTGATTTTTTATTTTTAACTGGAAGGCCAAATACCAATTTTTATGCCTTAAACTTAAAAAACGGCAAAGTTTCATACTAACTTAGCGCCCCTGTTTTACCCCCTTAGGGGTTGAATTTCGAAAAATCTTCCTTATTACTTGTCTACATTATAAAGCAAACATTTGTGCAAAATTTCAGCTTTCTAGGTCAAAGGGTTTGGGCTGGGCGTTGATGAGTCAGTCAGTCAGTCAGGACTTGACTTTCCAAACTAATATTATAAATGCGAAAGTAACTCTGTCTGTCTGTCTGTCTTTGCTTCACGCCTAAACTACTGAACCGATTTGTGTGAAATTTGGTACAAACATAGTTTGGAACTTGAGAAAGGACATAGGATAGTTTTTATTACAAAAAATAAAATAAAAAATAAAATTTATTCCGGACATACAGCGCCATCTATTGGTCAAGAGTCGGCATCAATTCAGTACTGAAAATTCATCGGAATAATGTAAATAAATAGTAAAAAGGTATGAAAATATAATATCAATATAATAAAACTTTTAGTACAAAGAAAATGCCCGAACGGAGTATAGATAAATAATCCGAGTTGTCACTATGCTCGATAGATGGCGTTAACTCTTCTGAAGATCGGCGAGGATCGTATGCCTACCGACTCCGAGAGTATGATCACGCTGAGCAGCGAATTATGCCAAATTGTGGATAGAACATACAATTAAAAAAATAGTGTCTATCCGGATTTACGCGCTAATATCGAAAATCGGGAATGGTTATGCGAAAGGGCGATACTGGCGCCAACAAATGAAATATTAGGCCGGATAAATGACCAAATTATGTCTGACGTAGAGGGAGATGTCATAGAGTATCTATCAGTAGATAACGTCGTGGATACCGAGAAGTGACATCTTACCCAACAGAGTTTCTCAACTCCTTAGAGTTATCAGGAGTGCCTTCTCACAAGTTGAGGCTGAAAGTTGGAGTTCCTGTGATGCTTATGAGAGACCTAGATCCACCAAGGCTATGTAACGGCACACGGTTACAAGTAACCTATTTAGGACGGAATGTCATTAAAGCCGTTATTATGACTGGAATGGCAAAAGGCGAAACTGTAATTATTCCCCGCATTCCCATCATTCCAACTGATTTGCCATTCCAATTCAAAAGAGTTCAGTTTCCGCTGAAAACTGCGTTTGCAATGACCATAAATAAAGCCCAAGGGCAAACGCTTAAAGTTGCGGGGGTACATCTTGAAAAAGACTGTTTCTCCCATGGACAACTCTACGTTGCGTGCTCAAGAGTGTCAAAACCACAAGACCTATATGTTTTTGCAAAGGATGGCAAAACTAAAAACGTGGTATACAGAAATGTCTTGGTGTGAGAAACTTTGATAATCTTTAAAGCCTAAAATAATAGAAAATTTGTCAAGGGAGAAACAGTATTTTTTTCAGAAATGGCAAATCAAAATAATATTTTGAAAATAAGGGAAAAATAAAATTTTCGCCTTTTTCGATCGGCAATAGCGGCTTTAATGCCCTAAGTGAGTATACATATCTTCAATTCAAACGCAGAGCTCATTATGTTGATTTTTGAAGTGTTCCCTAGAATATCTTCTACATTTCATTTTTGAAGAGATCCCGCGAGATCGGGATCTATGTGGGTAAAACCAAAAATCTGCCGGAAGTCACTATTCCACGCGAACGAAGTCGCGGGCAAAAGCTAGTTTATTTATATATAGAATACGTTGTTTATACTAAAACTAGTAACTGATATGTATGAAAACTAACCTATTTACCGAAAAGTGTCGAAGTATCTCTCGGCATCATAGGTGGTAATGTGCCCAGAAGGTTGGCCGCTGATCCTCGGGGTCGTGTGTTTCAAACAACGTTTGTTAAAACAATGATTTCGCCGATTGATCATTTTACTAAAAATAAATAAATAAAATAAAATAAATAAAAATAAAAAAGGTTTTTATTCACGTAGACTTTTAAAAAAGCGCTTGTAAATAGTCAGAACATGTTTGTAGTAATACAGTATTATTTCTAGTTACTTATTACAGATATTTAGGTACACGGAATGTTAAAACATTTATACAATTTATTTTATAATGGTAGTGATATTTAGCTAGCTTGTATTAAGTTATTGTCAAGGACATTATGTTTCGGTTTAATTATAGAAATTAATATTTTACTACATATTGTCAGAATGGTTCTGTCTATATTAAGGTATGAATTCAGTATTATTATTATAACGGACCTTGTGTGTGACTACAAATCATTTTACAAATTACTCAGTTTTCCAAATTATCAACACTTAGGCTGAGATCTATAGAGCGTACTTAGACTTTGCTCAAACTTTACTTAGACTTAAATTACAATTGGTGTTTTGACTTTTTCTGTCTTAGCTTATGCTAAGCATAATCTTAACTTCAAAAAGTCTATAAATACCAAGCTTAGCATACATTTAGCAAAGTTTTACGTAAGTAAAGTTTGAGCAAAGTCTAAGTACGCTCTATAGATCTCAGCCTTAGGGCCTATGCAGACCACGTTTTTTAAGCGCGCCGTTGACGCGCGTTTGTAGTGATACAGACGCGCGTTAGAATCGCGTTTGTATCGATTCAAACAAACACCAAACTGCTCTGTAGGATAAAAGCGCAAGCGATAAAAATAATAGTATTTCATTGACGAAATACTATTATATTATGTCGATTATTATTTGTGAAGTGAAACTTCATTGCGAACATTTGACTTGGGGTGTGATCACGTGAATGAGTGAAGAAAACGTTACGAAAAGTGTGATCGGGTGAGGTGAACGGAAGTTGAGAGAGGGACATAAGTTAGTAAAGATAGCTACGTTTCGTATATTACTCTAGGGGCAAGAGAGAGGTGGGAGCACACATTGTGTTTCTCTCTTTCTCTCATAGCCAGTAACGTTTGAAATTTTGCTTCAGTCGTGTGGTCTAAAGTCTTTTTCCTCTCCACCGATCGTCACTATTACTCCAGAATAGTACGTGAAGCGGTTGAAATAAAGAAACATATAATTTTCAACCGGGAAGACGGATACCGCCTCTCACCATCTTGGAATCCTGTAATAACGAAGTGCCATCGTCGCGTAACCCACGTAGTGCGCCCGGGCGCTGATGTTATTAGTGTCGTGTGTACCGACAGTTTCGTAAAAGAAAATACAGAAAAATATCAAGACCATGCGAGGGAAGATACCGAAACCCGAGCTTCACGGAGACGACGCTGCCGAGCCACACCAGTCGACCCGTGACCACGGCTGGTGCAATACATGCCGAAACGTCGGGTAATGATTTGCCTATATCTTTATCGTGATTGAGACCCGTGTCCACAGTATATAAAAATGGTCTAAAGTCGTTCTTTTTAGTACCATATGAACTAAAGTCCATGGGTGCTTTATAATACTATACCCGACTCCTAAATTCTTGAAATGTGGTATGAGTTTACTGGAAACTTGAGATATTCAGTATCGCCACAAATACTAGAGAGATCGTTAATCTGCCAACAGTTGAATATTTAGGCAAGGTATTCACTAGCCGCTTAAATATAACATCGATCTAAATATTTAGCATAATATCGGGGACAAATTCCGTGCCGATAATCACCACAAATATGTAAAACTTCCTTTACCTATGATCGTGAAAGCTTATATTATTATGCGACGAAGGAGGATTAGAGACGTGCCTATTGGAACAACAGCCGCAACGAAAACATGAATTAATTAAACATTGATTAGCGAACGATAGGACCAAAGCTATAATTTTCAACGAAAACTCCTGTACAAAATAATAGAAAATAAAATAGAACTGTTACATATCGTATGGATCATGGTTAATAATAATAATGTCCAACTAACTGAATTCCGGCTACGGCAACCAGTCTCAATAGAGATTAGCCATCTGCGCGGGACATATTATAGGGCACAAGTGTCTTCGCAAACACAGCGGCACTTTTATTCAATCACTCTCATGATCCGATGTGACGACTAGTGACACGACCGGAAAGAGATAAGGTATAGGAGGGGTGGAAAATACCGCCCAGGGAGGCTACCGGCTAATTCACCGAACATGGATAGCGATCGGCGTTCAAATAAAGAAAGGTTAAAAATCGGCTTCGACATTGAAAATCGATTCCGAAAATTATAAAATCGACAATTCAACGTAAAACTAATTATGCTTTTTTTCCACAGGCGGTACGAAATATTTAAAACAAATACATACATATTATATTAAAAAGTAAGAAACTTTGAAATTGCACGTTCTTTAACAGCTTTATTAAACGTGAGAAGACTTTGGGCACGTCTTATATTAATTGGTAAGACGTTGCATAATCGTAATACTTGAACTGCAAATAACTTGTCTATACATACTGTGGAATGTACAGGAGCATGCAGGTTGTAGTTATGGGTTGAACACTAAGGAATCTGGAATGCATGTCACAGAGAAGCTCAAATCGGTTTTTAAGATATGAAGGAGTAGCGGATTTAAAGAACATGTGCATTCCGACGAATGTGATACACTAAGGTTATGGAAGCGCTCAAGTTTTAACTAAATTAAATTATAATAAATTAAATAAATCAAATTTAATTAACATCATCACCTACTGCTGGACAAAGATCTCCACAATTGCCAGTCTTCTACTATCTGCATCCAGTGGCTTCCTACGACCATTCCCAGATTTATGGGCCACCTTTATGGGTTCGTGGTCGACACTTGAGATCTGATACCATCTCACCGTCCCATCACTGCAACACCTGTAAATCAGGATCAACAGTGACAAATTAAAGAAGAGAGAGAAAATCACAAAGCGAGGCACAACACTATAATATAATATAATAATATGTTGGGACAATGTCACACAGATCATCCTAGCCCCAAACTAAGCAAAGCTTGTACTATGGGTGCCAGGCGACGATATACATACTTATATAGATAGATAACTACTTAAATACATAGAAAACATCCATGACTCAGAAAGAAATATTCGTGCTCATCACACAAATATTTGCACTTACCGGGTTTCGAACCCAATAATAACGCCATCCTATCTCATCCCGTGGGGGGCATAGAAGTCGTTCAAGAATTTTGGAATACCTCCCAAAGAACAGGCAGCAGCGTTTCTCTATCTACTATTACCATCATACTGAGATACCCAACCCGTCAGCCAAGCATGGCGATTATGGCATTCCCAAATGATGAACACAACTCCATTGTAGAAAACTTTTGGGGAGGTCTTGTCCAGCATTTGACGTCATTCGGCTAAAATGATGAACCCTACCATAACCCGCTTTATAACCAGTGCACCACAGGCTTTAACTTAAATATTTACCATGAGATTTTTTCGGTCTCCTTAAATTGCAAATAGATTTTGCCAATCAACTTGCAATTTAAAGATACCGAAAAGATGTCATGAAAATTGGTTCTATATTATAAATAAAAATTATTTGTGTATATTTTATATTAAAATTTGATATCTGAAATAGAAATTGAAAAAGCATTACAGAACATTTTCAATGAAATTTTTCAGATACCATATTTCTGCAAATAAAGATATTTCACAGATTATATCGCTGGAACAAATTTATTATACTTCTTTTAACTATGTTTTCTCCTGATTAGTTCTTTTGAGTCGTGTTTTCATTAGGTATGAATGTGTGTAGGATTACGTTGGCTAGAGTATACCACTAAAGATCCACTTAGCCGCCTGGTAAAATAGCGAGAGGTGCCCCTTAGAAATGTCTCCTTTTCATTAGTAGGGTTTTCTTGTGATCAATTTTATTGGTAAACGAGAATCTTACCTCGATCAACATTGTTCTCAGGCAAATCGAAATCTTGTATTCTCGTCACATACGTGTTGTACTCGGTGTCGGAGGGATTAATGACGGGTCGGAAGTCTATTTTTAGTACAGAAATTAACTCTCAGTTTCCTTGACGAAATTGAACTACAAGATAGAACTGGTCTACCAAGAAGTTCATTTGATATAGACACAAATTCTAGTTGTGTTTCTAGTTGTAAAAAATGAGTTGTGTTTTTTGACTAACCTTATGGCCTGTTGGTTAGTTTCTCTGATTGCTTAGCCAAAGGTCATGGTTTCGATCCCCACTCGCGACTAATGTTTGTGTGATGAGCACAATTATTTGTTCTTTTTCTGGATGTAACTTAATCCATAGTATGTATTTAGAAGTATATAAGTATGTTTATCAGATGTCTGATTTCCATAGTAGAGGCTCTGCTAGTAGTTTAGTATTAGATGCCAGCGTGTTAATTGCCCTAAAATATTTATTTAGTACGCCACGAGTAGTATTTCAATGAAAAACAACTCAATGTGCAGAATTTTGGATTACAATTCACGAACAAGAATTAACGAACAAAAATTTTTTACAAGACCTTCGTAATAGGTTTAGTTTAAAAACATATAATTGACGGTAACAAAGTACACCAAGACTCAGAACACTTAATTATGAGTCACACAGATAGTTGTTCTGTGCGGGAATCGAACTCGAGATACGAAGTGGCGAGGAGACTGTCTTAATCGCTGCACCAGTCCAATTATACTACAATATTTATTATATTGTATTGTATTACCGTTTACCAAAACGTGAAATTGTGATTGTGAATTCATATATTCTAATATTTAAAATATGAACTTTGATACGTCTAGTTACTACGCATAATGTGAATTCAACATTAATGTTTCACAAGCTTTGTTCCCATTCATAGTTAACAACTTGTATCGCAATTATTCCACGCTTCTATAGCAATGTATGCGGCATTTGAATAATGGAGAATGAATTGGGCTCGACTTTGTATTTATCTAACAGTTTGCGTAATTTCAGCTACTATTTTCATGGGTATATGCAGGATTCGCCGTGTGGTTTCTGCCCCCGAAAGGGCCACCCCATACAGTCTCGTGGGTGTCGTCAAAGTCGACAAAGGGGTACAACCGGTACTCGGGCAGCAGCGCCACCTATATACTTTGATTGCTATGGACTAACATTTAAAACAAAAAATCCAAATTAGGATGACATTCGGCACGAAACTCATAAAAAAACACCTGTTAGATATAATTTAATCCATCATGTTATGTTATAAAGAAGAAAAATGTTAAAAAGAGCTGTACAGAGACTCCATCCCACAATCAAACCGGTAATACGGTTTTGTGGGACATATGCATAAACTGTTGTAATATATTTGTAAAATTAATAAATTAAAAAAAAAAAAAAAAAAAAAAAAAACACTATGTACCACATAATTGCGGTCGCCATCTCATGCCAAGTGCGGTGAGTTAGGCAAACCCCTCCAAATGGAAACGATATAGAAACCTTTCGAACAGGCCTATGTCCGGCAGTGGACGATATGAGGCTGATGATGATCATGCCTCTTTGCTCCAGCTGTATAGGTTTAAGAATCCATACCACTCACACTAATATTATAAAGCCAAAAGTTTGTGAGTGTGTGAGTGTTTATTTATGTTTGTTACTTCTTCACGTCTAAACGGCTGGAGCGATTTAAATAAAATTTGGAACGAAGTTAGTTTACACCCTGGATAAACACATAGGCTATAATTAATAAAGTTTAACGCGGATAAAACCGCGGGGCACAGCTAGTATAAGATAAATACTAAATTCTAGTTTCAAGCAAATAGCTAGAAAGGCGAAAGGGGAAGCAGGAACACGTCGTGAACACAGTTTATATATTAAACCGTCCTAAAACAGCAGTTCTTGTACGCCGAACATATTATAATGTTTGTAATAAATTTTGTCCAAACGCAATAACCCGAATCCAATCGGGGAACCTCAACAAACATTTCACGTCAGACTTATTATAGGCAAACCAAATGCGAAACAATCCGCTGGTTTTTTTTTTGCATAAAGCCCTTATAGATACCGTACTGTATCATACATATCTATAAAACATCTACAACAACCTAACCTGACTGGTCAAACTGAAGTCAAAAATCACGTGTATGACTTCCCATTATCTGGTTTCCATAGTACAGGCTCTCTGAGTTTGAGATCAGATGGTCGTGTGTGAATATAATATACAAGAAATAAATAAATAATTAATCTTTCCAACTACATACTTTGGGTTCCATTCTCAGAACAAGGATCATGGCCAGTTACTGTCATCGTTCCGTTAAGAAAGCTTAACGAAGTAAACACATAGTAGGTTCTCAATCTGTCAATATAATGAGTGACTGGTAAAATATTTCTTTTTCAGAATCAGAATCATTTCTTTTACAAAAATAGGGTACATATAGGTCTTAATCTAGAAAATGCATGCTGCCTATCTTGTCTGTGGTAGAAGACATGTGAAATTATTACACATTTTTTATTTCAATATTACTAAACAACACACACAAATACAATAAAACTTAACAACAACTACTACAATAAAAAATAAGACATAAAATACAATAATTATGAAGATATAAAATTAAACCTAAACATTGTCAAGAAATAAAATAAAGTAAAATGTCAATTTTTCTTTTTTTTACTCATAAAAAAATCCTTTATTGTAAGATATGATTTTTCTAAGAGTCATATTTTAAGTTTTTGTTTGAACTTATTTAGCGGAAGTTTTTTTATAGGCTCTGGTAGAGCATTAATGAATTTCTAAGCAAGTCAGTGTCCTACTGTGCGGCTAACGAATATTAGGGTATATTGCTAAGAGCAAAAATACAGGATAGCTATTTTTATGTCCCATATCTAGTTGTTCCGACTCTAGGTGTGTTTTGATTTCACTGTGTGCAAAACAACAACTGTTTATAAATATTACTTGGAGAGTAATTACTTAGTTTTAAGTAATTAGCCTGTTTTACTAATGCTAATCATACCCCTTACAATTAAATAGATCGTAATACAATAACTATAATGAAGAAAGCGATGATGAAAAGGAAAGTGACCTTGTACATGATACATTTGACATCAATGTGAATATTGCTTTCGTGTAACACATTGCTAAATTCGCTTTCACTAGAATCCTCGGATTGATTGTGATTGTATTGTTGTATTTTTAGTCATTCAGCGCTAAATTTAGGTTAATATAATTTATGTAAATAATTTTTCATTGTAGGAATTAATCAGGTAAATAATATTTATGATAAGAGTTTTAGAAGTGTCCAAAAATTGAGGTTTTTTTGTCGTTAAGAGCCTAAGCACTAAGCTTACTTTTCGTTTTTGTAGGATTGCGTAAAACAACCATTGGCTTTAGTCAAAGTTTTATGCGTCACGTATTCGGCTTGGTCTTACACTTTTTGTGGTAAGAAATAAAACTTTACTCTCGCTTTCACCGTTACGCAACAGTAACGTTTATTTTAACGTAATAAATGCTATTTTCGGTTAAAAGCTACTTAAATTCAACTCCATGCTAAAATCAGCCTTATAAAAGTTTGCTGTGTGGTGACGGCCTAAGAATATCACCACCCCCTCTCATCCCGTGGGGGGACGTAAAAGTCGTCCCGAGGGAAATATATACACCAGAGAACGGGCAGCAGCGTTCTCCTGAGTACCATGTCCACCTTACTGCGATCGCCAACCCGTCTGCCAAGCGTGGCGATTATGGCCAATCCCCTCAAATGATGGACACAACCAAACCGCGGCCCCCAGTCCCCGGCAGCCCTGCTATTCCCAGCCGTGGTAACAGCCGTGGTTACGGCAGGGCAGGGGGTGCTAAGAATCCCCGGCAGATTCCACGTTACCAACACCGACGACCTCTGGCCCTGGCAACATATAACACACGTACACTGCGGTCCGACGAGAAGATAACCGAACTGGAGGAAGAATTGAGCAGGTTACATTGGGATATTGTAGGATTATCTGTAGTCCGAAGAGAGGGAGAGGACTCGATAATACTTAAATACGGAACAGACCTGCTCTATTACCGGGAGGGTGACCAACTATCCCAAGGTGGTGTCGGGTTCATAGTCCACAAGTCCCTCGTGAACAACCTAGTGAAAATCGAGAGTGTGTCGACGAGGGTTGCGTACCTTATACTCAGAATCACCAAGCGGTATTCGTTGAAGTTTATACAGGTATACGCACCCACTTCGACACACTCCGACGATGAAGTAGAGGTTATGTATGAGGACATATCCAGAGCCATACATACCTCTAACTCCTATTTTACTGTGGTCATGGGGGACTTTAACGCGAAGCTGGGCAAACGATTCGGTAATGAGCTGAGAGTGGGGCAATTTGGAACTGGAGACCGGAACCCCCGGGGCCAAATGTTGGCCGACTTCATGGAGAAGGAGGGACTCTTTATGATGAATTCCTTCTTCAGGAAGCCGGATCACCGCAAATGGACCTGGGTGAGCCCCGATGGTAAAACTAAAAATGAGATAGACTTTATCTTGTCGACGAGACGACAGATGTTCAATGATGTCTCCGTGATCAATGCGGTTAAAACCGGGAGCGATCACAGACTGGTCAGAGGCTCATTGAACCTTAATGTCAAACTCCAGACGTCCCGACTGATAAAGTCTACGCTCCGACCTTTACCTATCCACGTCCAAAACCCCGAACCATGTCAGCTCGAACTGCAAAACCGTTTCGAATGCCTAGCAGACTGCGAGGAAGTGGACTCATACTATGACAGGCTCGTAGAAGCTGTCCATACGGCTGGGTCTAAGGTCTTCAAGGCCCGTCGTACAAAAAGAACAAAAAAGATCTCTGACTTTACCCTGCAACTTATGGAAGATAGACGGAAAATGGTTCTGACATCCTCAGATGATGCTACCAGATATCGGCAGCTCAACAGACAGATCTCAAAGTCTTTGACTCGCGACACGCGGAAATTTAATACAATTAGTATTAAAGAGGCTATCGAGCGGAACAAAGGCTCCAAAGTGTTCGCAAGAGCTCTGTCTGTTGGACAGAGCCAACTGACGAAGCTGAAGACTGAGGATGGTAGAATCGTCACGTCTAAACCTGAGTTGCTGGGAGAGATCGAGAAGTTCTACGGACAGTTATATACGACAACACAGCCACCTGTCAAAAGTCATGCCTCAGATCCCAGAGCACGACTAACCCGACACTACACCGAAGACATCCCGGACGTCAGCCTGTACGAGATTAGAATGGCTCTCAAACAACTCAAGAACAATAAGGCGCCTGGTGATGATGGAGTTACAGCAGAGCTTCTGAAGGCGGGTGGTACACCAATCCTACGGGCCCTTCAGAAGTTATTTAACTCCGTCATACTAGATGGTCAAACGCCACAAGCATGGCACAGAAGTGTGGTGGTGCTCTTCTTCAAAAAGGGCGACAAGACCCTATTGAAGAATTATAGACCCATCACACTGCTGAGCCATGTTTACAAGTTGTTTTCGAGGGTCGTTACGAACCGTCTCGCGCACAGGTTTGACGACTTCCAGCCTCCCGAACAAGCCGGTTTCCGAAAAGGCTTTAGCACCATAGACCACATACATACGCTGCGGCAAGTTATACAGAAGACCGAAGAGTATAACAAGCCACTGTGCTTAGCGTATGTGGACTATGAGAAAGCCTTTGATTCTATCGAAACATGGGCCGTGCTGAGGTCTCTCATAAGGTGCCAAATTGACTACCGGTATATCGAGGTGATAAAGTGTTTGTATGAAAACGCCACTATGTCAGTGCGACTCCAGGACCAGATCTCGAAACCTATCCACTTGCAGCGAGGCGTGAGACAGGGAGATGTTATATCTCCGAAACTGTTCACCGCTGCATTGGAAGACGTCTTCAAGCTTCTGGACTGGAAAGGCTTTGGCATCAATGTCAATGGCGAGTACATCACTCACCTTCGATTTGCCGATGATATCGTAGTCATGGCTGAGACCATGGAAGACCTCGGTACAATGCTCGATGACCTCAGCAGAGTCTCTCAACAAGTGGGTCTGAAAATGAACATGGATAAGACAAAAATCATGTCAAACGTCCATGTTGCACCCACTCAATTGAAAGTTGGTGACTCTGCACTCGAAGTTGTAGAGAACTATATTTACCTAGGACAGACCATCCAACTAGGTAGGTCCAACTTTGAGAAGGAGGTCAATCGTAGAATCCAACTCGGCTGGGCAGCGTTCGGGAAGCTACGTAACATCTTCTCGTCCAAAATACCGCAGTGTCTCAAGTCGAAGGTCTTCGACCAGTGTGTGTTGCCAGTGATGACATACGGAACAGAGACGTGGTCGCTCACTATGGGCCTTATTAGAAGGCTCAAGGTCACCCAAAGAGCAATGGAGAGGGCTATGCTCGGAGTTTCCCTGCGGGATCGCATCAGAAATGTCGAAATCCGCAGGCGAACCAAAGTAACCGACATAGCCCGAAGAATTGCCAAGTTGAAGTGGCAGTGGGCAGGGCACATAGCTCGTAGAGCCGACGGCCCTTGGGGCAGAAAGGTTCTCGAGTGGCGACCACGAACCGGAAGACGCAGCGTGGGCAGGCCCCCTACAAGATGGACCGATGATCTTGTGCGGGTCGCTGGAAAATGCTGGATGCGAATAGCACAAGACCGGCAATTGTGGAGATCTTTGGGGGAGGCCTTTGTCCAGCAGTGGACGTCTTTCGGCTGATATGATGATGATGATGATGATTAGAAACCATTCCGGAAACTTTTATCAAGTTCGGTTCACAAAAAAATCTGATCCCAAACTGGAGCCTGTACTATGGCATCGAGACAATTGACAAACATACTTTAAATTTTAAGGTCCATTATTCCAAATTCAAATTAGGACAATTCTGATTTTCATTTGTTTTTCGTATTGTCAAGTTGAGTGAGTCTGATGAAGAAAATCGATACATTTTAAAATTTTACTACAAAAAACGTTAAAACGCAACGCAACCGCGAAAAAAATTTCGTTATACAATAATACCGTTGCAGTTTGAATAGAAATGGG
Organism: Pseudoips prasinana; assembly: GCA_951640165.1. Lineage (NCBI taxonomy): Eukaryota > Metazoa > Arthropoda > Insecta > Lepidoptera > Nolidae > Pseudoips > Pseudoips prasinana. Next base: position 35,179,453 of record OX621247.1, read on the forward strand.
TCTTGTAATATTGGCAATGTAAATATTATTTATTTAAGGACATCCAGTAGCTGTTACATCTACTTCAATCTAAAATGTTTTAATCAATACAATAATATAATTTAAATGTACAGCTTCTAAAGGTTCCACAACATGCACAATGACATTGGTGAGTAACACTGATAAAAAAATATTATGTAATATTCCGAATACGAATAAGGAGTATTTTTTTAAGACAACGCCCGCACTACGAAATCTAATCCCTTTGTCGTACCGACTCAAATTACATCCAGATTCAGAACATCTATTTATGGGTCACACAAATAGTTGTCCGGCGTGGGACTCGAACCCGCGACACGAAGCGGCGAGGCGGCTGTTTTAGCCGCTGCGCCACACGTGCAGTCAGTCAGTATAATATTTTATCAGCTGAATCAAAAAAGTTAGCAAATCCAATTACTATTTGCATTTATTTATTGCGAAACAGTTTCAGATTATAACACATCTTACCGATATAATTTTGACTGAACACTAGAGCAGACCTAAACTTACTACTATAGATTGATCACCCAAAATGGCCGCCGAATGAGCTATTAAGTTAGCGGCAAAATACCCCACAGTGTGTACTAGTGACTAAAATTGCTTCAAGTTAAGAGGCCTATTACAGTCCACTAGCGCCGCCAATCGAAAAAATGTCATAACTCGTAAATAGAATCAAAAATACAAAATATGTTCTATTATTACTGTGGAAAAGGCAATAACGTAATTGTATAACACCTTATCAACACTTGAAATATAGCTGTTTAGCTAAATCGTGCATTCAAAACATAAACGGCCGTTTTTGTTACAAATGCACGATTTAGCTAAACAGCAGCTATATTTCAAGTGTTGACAATGTGTTATAAAATTACGTTATTGCCTTTTCTACAGTAATAATAGACCACATTTTGTATTTTTGATTCTATTTACGAGTTATGACATTTTTTCGATTGGCGGCGCTAGTGGACTGTAATAGGCCTCTTAATTAGTTATAAGTATTTTACCTATTAAATTGTAATGATTTAAAATCTAAAAGTTAGCAGTTATCACTAAGAAATCAGAGAAAGGAATTTTGCCCAGTACTAATGCTCCCAGCACACTTGATGTGAAGCTAAAATATGTATTATGTACGTACCCCGAAAGATGGAGAGACAGAAGGCTGTAATAGTCAGAGCAAAACAAACTCTCATGCCTGATAGTTTAGTACGTATTAGTCTGCACTCGCATTTAATTTAAAAATAAAGTGTATCTGACCCCGATTGCTTAAATAAATAAATAAAATATATAAAAAAGATTTTTATTCACTTAGACTATAAAAAAGCGCTTCTAAATAGTCAGGACATGTCCGTAGTAATATATAATTAATTTATAATTATTTCTAGGTACATATAGATATTTAGGTACACGCATTGCAGGAAATAATTTACAATAAAAAATATTTTTTAATAGTAACGATATTTAGCTAACTTAAATTAAGTTATTGTCAAGGATCATGTGTAGGTTTAACTATCTAAATTTTAGCTATATTTTTACTACATATTGTCTGAATGGTTCTTTCTATATTAAGGTACGAATTAAATGTTATTATTATGGCGGACCTTGTGTTTATAACGACGGTCGCGCTTTAATGCTACCACCGGATCTAATGCGCCCCAACTGAGAAAACCCAGCGAAACAAACTCAGCGGGTGTCTCTACTACCGGTTTCAACACGGCCCAGTTGAGACGCTCCGGCGAAATATACTCAATGGGGCATATACACGAGATTTCAGAGGTCGTTGGTTCGATCCCCATCCAGGACAAATTTTAGCGTGATGAGTACAATTATAAGTTCTGTGTCTGGGTATAATTTAAGTATAATAGATATGTATGTATGTATTTAGAAATATTAAAGTATGTATATCAACTGCCTGGTTATCAAGTTACAGCAGCCTTTGCCAAGTTTGGGATCATATGGCAGTGTGTATTTATTTATTTATTTCCGGGCGATATATATTGTGTTCAATATCATACCTATGTCTTATATACCCAAGGCTATATTCACAATATAATAAAATCGTAGGAAAGTCAAAACTGTACAATGAATTTTTTTAAAGGATACTTGGGGCGTGATCTACAATCGATTTCGAAGCCGAAAATATAGTTTTTAGAATTTTTGTGTGTGTCTGTTTGTCTGTATGTATGTCCGGGCTAAGGTCAAAAAGTACTGCATGGATTTACTTCAAATTTTGCATGGATATTACTTAGACTTTGGGTCAACATATAGGCTTCATATCACGCTATCACTTACAGAGGAGGAGCTATGACAATTTATACAATTTTAACGCGGGTAAAACCGCGGGGCACAGCTAGTTCACAATAATATGGAAATTAATGCATATATTACATAAATTTAGATCTTTTATTAGACCCAAAGTGAACTAACTCTGTTATTTTACAGATAACTCGATACTGAATTACTAAAATTCCATTGTATATTATCATCCTATGATTAATTGACACTGCCAATGCAGCGATATGAGCGTCACAATCATCGATAATACCTGAATGTTTGTGGCCAGAATTAGATAACAAATATATACATTATTCTACTTAGTTTAGTAAAATTATAGTAGTAGTCTATAAGTAATTTTCATTTATCGTTTACGTCGATAGTAGAGACAGATTTTTAAGTTTATAAGTATCTAATTAAAAAGTAGTCATTATTATAATTTACTATTAATAAAAAGCTTTTGTAAATCACGGAAAATTTGGCATTTTTGTGTTGTATTTATACCTGGATTAGAATCACTACATAACAACGAAAATAAAAAAAATCACAAAATCGTGGTATTTGCTTTTCCCTAATTGAAAGTGAACCTTATGCTTTTGTGATTTGTGAAGTTGAAAATCTATAACAGAAATTCATTGACCTATATGAATTCTACTAGACGCGTAATCCCATATTGAGAATTTGCTCACTCGCAACTCAGTTCGGAATTTTCGCCGCCGCGCCCGCGCTCCTCACCTCGCGCACAGGCAGACTGGGATAGAGTTTTTATTCGAAACAGCGTGTCTAGTTATACATATAAGTCAATACATGACGTTTATACAATGTCTTTTACAGAACCGTATGAAAAATGTACTTAATACAGCCGTGAGCATTGATAAAACTAATACTATATTTAAAAAAAAATCGCACCTGATAATAAATAAATAATATCCTGGGACATTATTTACTAAAGGCCATCTGATCCCAAACTAAGCAGAGCTTGTACTATGGAAACCAGATAACTGATATACTAAATATACTTCTTTTCTTTTGTAAATACGTACTTATATAGGTAATTACACCCACACTCAGGACAAACAGACATGTTCATGCACACAAATATCTGTCCTGGGTGGGAATCGAACGAACCACACCAACCGGGCGGTCAAATTATACTAACTCATGATTAATATCAATTATCAATATCCACGATTTTGTGATAGTATTTAATTTTGTTTCTGATCTTATGTAATGATTTATATTAGGGACTAACGGCCCGGTACCTGCTTCGCTACATATAAGGTATAGTATTAAAAACATGATTAATAATCATGTTTTTAATACTATGTGTAATACTGTGTGTCCATTTATTCAAACAAAAAAATATTTTAAATTGCTAAAAGATGTTGATTTTACACTTTTTCAAGACTTTTTATTAAATTTTCTCTACGTACCAACCTTCCCTGGACTTCCACGAATAATTCAAGACCAAAATTAGCCAAATCGGTAAAGGTTGAGTTATAACAAAAAAGTGGCATTGATTTTTATATGTATAGATAAAGAGAGCATTTATGAAGCATTTTCCAAAAAAATTGGGTATTGGTTATCTAATTTCTGCGCGGAACACTTCTTCCGAAAAGTGGTTAATTTTGGTTTCACGGGTCCCAGATTTTTATCCACTTTTAAATAAATAAAATAAAATAAAAAAGGTTTTTATTCACGTAGACTTTAAAAAAGCGCTTGTAAATAGTCAGAACATTTTCGCAGTAATATATAATTAATTAATAATTATTTCTAGGTACATACAGATATTTAGGTACACGGATTGTAGGAAATAATTTACAATAAGATTTATTTTATAACAGTAACAATATTATTATTTATATTTTATACCAATTACTACTAGATACTAAATGTTAACCGGACTGGGAACACCCAAATACTCCGAAATATTTTATTCCGAATGTTGATGTTCCGATTTTGAAAAGTCCGAATTTCATAATACCTAAGAATTGTAATGTCTATTATTAAATATCACGAAATTTATCTTACCGAAAGTCGTAAATGCGATTTGTTCGTTTTCCGATTTTCATATGTTCTAAGAGCCAAATTCTCAAAGGGTTCTCGGTCCGAAAAACGACATTCCGAATTTCAATACTTTGAATAAACTAAAAGTCAACATGTTGTGCTACAAAATTTTGTGACAGAAACGAATCGCTGCAAAACCGACTTCACGTAGTCTTGTCTGCCATACCCTAGAGTGTAATTTAAGCCCGCGTAGGCGCGGAAGGGTGGGGCGGCCCGCGAGCTGAGGAGCAGGTGGTTCGAAGGCCCGCCGCCGCAAGCCGAAACTGCGGTGGTGAGCGTTAAAACCATCTGCCCCGCAGCGCCGGAGCCGTGACAGAAACAATGCTTGCTGCATGTTGCATGCCTGCTTGCATGCTGCATGCCTGCTTGCATGCTGCATGCCTGCTTGCTTGCTGCATTCCTGCTTGCACGCTGCATGCCTGCTTGCATGCTGCATGCCTGCTTGCATGCTGCATACCTGCTTGCTTGCTGCATGCCTGCTTGCATGCTGCATGCCTGCTTGCATGCTGCATGCCTGCTTGCTTGCTGCATTCCTGCTTGCACGCTGCATGCCTGCTTGCATGCTACATGCCTGCTTGCATGCTGCATACCTGCTTGCTTGCTGCATGACTGCTTGCATGCTGCATACCTGCTTGCTTGCTGCATGACTGCTTGCATGCTGCATGGCTGTCTGCATGTTGCATGCAGCCGCCGAGTACCAGATCCCCTCCATTGTTGGTGAATCATTTGGGTTAGAACTGTGACCGGGGAAACAAAATATTTTTATTCGTATTGTTGATATTTCGAATTATCATTAATACGGACTTTTTGTTATTCGATCTATTGAAGCTCGGTATTTTGAGAATAGTAATTATAAACGTTAGGAATATTGAAATTTAGGAATTATAAAACTAGGAGTAATTATAAGGCGGAGTTGTAATATTCGGAATTTTCTACCATTCGGAATTATGAATGTCGGTATTTTGAAATTCGTATTTGTGACTGTCGGAATAAAGTTTTTCGTATTAATGTAGTGTACCCAACCGGAGTATATATTTTCTTCGTAACTACTATAACAGTTGACAAGGCGTTCAACCATTTTGAATGTACACGAATAGCCCTTTCGTATTTCAAGCACAATTCTTTCAGCAAAGCATAACGGTAAATGTACGGTAAAATGCAAAAAACGCAGGAGAGGTTCAAACTGCAACTTTTTGTTATCCAACATCACTTACTCTACCGTTCTAGTCACGGGGCAATATGTACCCGTGGACGTGTTAGTCGCTAAGCGATAACTGTCCCCGATGACACGGAGCTAATTTAACCTATAGATAAAATAATGTTCCGTCAATTTGTTCACAGCTGGACATACCCAAAGAATTAAAATAATATAAACTTCTAATTTCACATAGGGGCACAGCAGACTTCAAGTATACACAATCGAAGCTATTCACAAGAAGTTGTTGCCAGAAAATGTCACTCTCACAAATTATCGCATTTTCGAGGTAATTGTTGTTCTTGAGTCTAAACTCCCAAAACAATTATACGCGTCTATCGCGTCTCAATTCACAGTCTATGACCATTACGGTACATAGATAACCAATTGAACAGTATATTTCAACCTCAGAATGGAAAGAAAGACACACGTGCCGGCGATCCACAAAGCCAGCTGGCGGCGGACGCTTTCAAGATTTCAGCAGATTTTTGACTTAGAGTTTTCCACGCTTCATGCGTGGAAAACTCTTCACATTCATTTAACAAAAACTGATAACACGCATCCAATGCATCATCGCGTAACCAATGCAACAGTTTATCGTTCATTGTATATCAAATATTTAAAAAAATACAGTAAGCTATTTTATTTTATAATATTCCGCTAGTTTCCTTGGTTAATTATTTTGTGCAAACCAAATTATTTCAACCTAATCTTTTCTATATAGACATGTAATGCAACCATTTTGTCCACAATCAATGTAATCTCATGGAGCAAATATATGCGTCAAATGATTAATAGGTGCAATCATGTTTCGATATTTGTCATGTAGGTGATGACTTTTTGCAGTATTTCTCATTATAGATGAAACGACTAATAGATGCATAATTTTTAACACTGTTTTTCATTGCCTCGTATGTAGTGGCACTGCTGTATGCATACTGCTTGGCCACGCCACCGATTGCTTGCTCAATTTTTTTATATTTTATAATACAATCTATTATGCTCAATATTATGAAAGTTTTTGTTACTTATTTTGATTGTAATTACGACTGTGGAGTATTACACGCCTAAGATGCCCCCACATTGTTCCAATTTCTAGTACAATTCACCAATATTGAATAACTTCAGTCCTATCTCTTTCTTTTCTATTAAAAAATTCGCACCATCTCTCTCGCTCTTCATTTTAGAACCATCTAATGTCAATTTTTGCATTAAAAATTTTGTGTGTCCTTTTCATCAGCTATCCTTTTTACGTTTGTTTAGGGAAGCCGCACCATCTCTTCTTTTGTATCCTAGAACTATGAAATGTCAATTTCGTATTAAGAATTTCAAATGTCTCTTTCATCAGCTATTCTTTTGTCTTTTGATCTAGTATTAACTAGTACATTCTCGAAATGTTACGAAAGCCAACAAAAACCCTTATTGGTGCTGGGGTTCGAACCCCGTACGTGACAATAATTACTTAGAGTATGAGCAGTGGTTACCGTAGTGTAAAAATTGTTCAAGCCGCCCATTAAGCCTCTGATATGACTTAACGACTGTTGTTTAATGACTACAAACGGTACCAACAGCTTAACTAAACCTCCGAAGCACGGAAACTCTTAGAAATTGAACCACTTTGGTGGTTACCTATCTGTGGATTGACCGCGAGCCTAGATGCCTAACCTATGAACCTGCGAGGGCATCTGCCTGAGAGCACCTCTGTATAGATATATATATATATATATATATCTCTCTCTCTCTCTTATATATAATACTTTTAATTTCCGCTTCAATAAATTAATAGATTAACCAAGGCCACCATTTTAATGGCGAAATTACCTTCGATAACAGTGCTAAAACGAATTAAATATTTATGAAGTCGTGAAAGATAAAAGATAAAAATGGCATTACATAGTTAAGTATTTTATTTTATTGTTCATTTATGATAATGCAGTGTTTGCTTTATCAGTTGGTGCATAGTAATCATGGAGCGAATAAGGTTTAAAATCAATGGCATTGAACACACTGGTTTGTATACATATTTCTATGTATTTCATCTATGCTATCGTCTAAATCTACACTTCTTAACTAATATTGATCCTGTCTTTTACTCAACTAAACTAAAGTAAAAGCGTTGCTTGCTTTAGTATATATGGCGCTGTGTGCCATATCCCGTATATTTAAAAAGCTATCGCGGCAATATTAAATAAAAATTCAATTAATGAAAACCAGGTATGTTATCATTTATCATCAAGTACCATGGCTTGTTTTGTTAAAAAAAATCACTTACAAACCAAATTAAAATCTATAGATAAGAATGTACCTTTTTCTTTAATTTATTTAAATTGTTTTTAAAATATTTAGTACTTGGTTCACTTTAGAGTTCGGATGCTACGGCTTTCACTACAGAACCCCCTGGGTATAACAAAACGCTACTAATATTTAAGCACGATTGAGGAATTACCTCTATACTTATAGAATACAATGTTATGATCCTAGTGAGTGTGTTTGTGGTTACCACGTTAGATTTCAGTGCGGAACTAATGCAGGGCGAGCATATCACTGATACAGATAATGGAAAACTTACGCGATCTTTAAATATTTACAGTTGGCGATGAGGTATCTGCTGATGTCACTTTATTAGACTACATACGCAACCACTTGGGTTTAACGGGTACCAAGTACATGTGTCGTGCGGCTGGTTGTGGAGCCTGCATCGTTTCTGCGAGAAGGCCTGATTATGAACTTCAGTTTGCTGTTAACTCTGTAAATATCTCCACACTATTTTCACCTTTATTACATGGCGTTAGAGCCTAGAATGCTAACTCAATTTATAAACACGATTGCTTTTGTAGCCTACCCTCTCTTTATACAACTCAACATCCTAATATGAACGGCTATTAAAACCCCACAGTGCATGAAACCAATAACTGCTTGTTATGGCTGGGAGATTACCACTATTGAGGGTCTTGGAAACCGCAATAAAGGTTACCATCCACTTCAGATTACGTTGGCTAAAGACAATGGCTCGCAATGCGGGTACTGTTCACCTTCGTGGGTCATGTCTATGTACAGGTAACATGAAGATTCATTATTTATAATAATAATTCTATTGCAAGCCAATATATATATACCAATATATATATATATATATAACAAAAGTCCGCTTATTGCAAAGAATTTGTAGTATAAAAACTTTCTGCATAGGAAATATTGAAGAGCACAAGTATCATAGTCATATTTTAATAATATTTAATTGGAGGTCAAATGCTCCCGCCTCCATAGGCTCGAAGCCTCTAGTGACCGTGCATTTAGAAGCTGTATATTAAGTAGGCGGATAAAGCTTTTTAATGACTATACAAACAATGTGTATGTAAAATATTTAATTTACTAATTTATATTTACTTATTTTAAGTCTTATTAAATCAAACCCAAATATCTCTAAACTAGAAGTAGAAAAATTATTATCAAGTAACGTTTGTCGATGTACCGGGTACAGACCTATACTAGAAGCGTTTAAAAAGTTTGCCAAAGATGCTCCAAAACAAATCAAAATCCCTGATATGGAAGATATGCATGTTTCTTTGAAAACTGGTGAAATTTGTGATAAAAGCAATTGTGAAGACGGTGAGTGGTGCATGGTGACTGCTGAAGATGTACGAAATGATATAATTGAAATTAAATTAAAAGACACCAAGTTATGGGTTCGGGTGAATTCTGTAGATGATATATTTAGAATTTTAAAAAGAGAAGGAGATGATTCTTATATGTTAATGAGTGGAAATACAGCTCAAGGTAAGAACTTTGAAGCATATTCTTTAAATTACCCATTTGTAATAATAGTAAAATAATCATTTATCTAAGACAAGGTCCATATTTTGTTAGTAACAATGTACTTAAAAACTAATGGGTAGTAAAAATTAAATTTCAACATGAAGCCGCAAACATCTTTTCAGTATAAAGGAGTCCCTACACTTAGTTAACTGTGTTCAATTGCTATGTTGCATCAGGTGTATTTCCTGACTTGATAAAGTATAGTAAAATCATTCCTTTGTTTAAGACAAGAAAATCCATAAAGCCACGGTGTACTAAACTATAAATATTTACAATAAATAATTTAACGTATTGATGTTAACTTAAATGGGTTTAGAATATAATACATTTAATCAGCAATAAAGACGTACATGACATTAAAAAAACAATACAGTAGGTCTAAATTACAAACAACATACACAATAAATAGCTAAGTAACGTGTAGAGAAATAAATAAAGGTAATAATTCAGGCCAGGAATATGTATTTAAAATTAATAGACCCATTACAATATGTGTAATGGGTATGTTGGCTGCTGAAAGATCGCCGTCCCAGCATGATTATCTGGGTATTAATGAATTGTCAGACCTGTCACAAGCGATGTTTTACAAGCGAATAAAAATCGTACTTATTTTAACTTAAATTAAATACCTCCAATGAAATATTTACTTTGCTAGGGGTCTACCCAATCAATGGATACCCTCGAGTTCTTATTGACATAAGTGGAGTCCAAGAGTTGAAAGGATATTTAGTAGACCAGAACCTGATAATCAACACAGGTAATACGCTGACAGAGCTATTGGATATACTACGAATCGTTTCTAAAAAAGAATATTTTGGATACCTGGAAGCACTTCACGATCATGTTCAAAATGTGGCGCATATTGCTGTGAGAAATGTAAGTTAACGTACGCACAATTAATAAACCTGTATTTGTGTTGTAGTCATGCATAATTTTACTATGGTATGACTAAAAATCGAATAAATTATTGTCTTTTTTTGTATTTGACTGGACAATTGGTCTATTGGTTACTGACGCTGACTGCTAAATCAAGATCTTAGGTTCAATCCCCCCCGATAAATCTAGTGATTAGCGCGATTATTTGTTCTGCGAATGGGTGTAATTTATTAATATCATTGTATGTATTTCGGAATAAAGAAGTATGTATATCAGTGATCTGGTTGTCATAGTGCTCTCTCATGCCATAGGCTCTGTTAAGTTAATGATCAGTTTTAAGTTAATCATTAGTTATCCCAATATATTTATTTTGTTATATTAACTGTACTACATATACTTATTTGCCGGTCTCGCGCTGCCCGAATCCAGTTGCTTCTAGCAAACCTCACAAAATCATCGGTCCAACTTGTATCTTGTAAATTTGTACAATTTTTACTTTGTATACTTTTTATTTCAGATAGGAACTATAGCCGGAAATTTGATGATAAAGTATCAGCACAATTCTACAATATCTTTTGCGATTTGTCCAAAGCATTTGATTGTGTTCATCATGACACTCTTGTCAGGAAACTACACCACTACGGTATCAGGAACAAGGCTCTCGAACTTTTGACTTCTTACTTGGGCAATAGAATTCAGAAGGTCGATATAAATGGTAAAAAATCTGCGGGATCCCCAGTGGTAATGGGCGTTCCACAGGGATCGATTCTCGGCCCATTCTTATTTTTAATCTATATAAATGACTTACCCTACTATGTAAGGGATAAACATGAGATTGTTTTGTTTGCGGATGATACTTCATTGACGTTTAAAATAAATCGACAATTACGCAATTTTGACGAAGTAAATGACGCAATCTCTAAAGTTGTTCATTGGTTTAATGCTAATAATCTTTTGCTAAATGACAAGAAAACTAAAGTCATAAAATTCTCTACACCTAATGTGAAACAGGTGGCTACCAATGTACAGCTTAATGGAGCTGGATTGACCCCTGTTGAGTCAACTGTGTTTTTGGGTATCACAATTGATTCAAAACTACAATGGGGCCCACAAATAGAAAAACTATCAGGCAAATTAAGTTCTGCTGCATATGCTGTTAAAACTATAAGACGGCTTACTGATGTGGATACAGCTAGAATGGTTTATTTCAGTTATTTTCATAGTATAATGTCCTATGGAATTCTTCTCTGGGGTAGCGCTGCGGACATTAACACCATATTTGTATTGCAAAAAAGAGCTGTAAGAGCAATATATAAACTTGGTCCGCGAGAATCTTTGAGAGAGAAGTTTAAAGAGATTAACATTCTGACTGTAGCATGTCAGTATATATATGAGAATCTAATTTATATGCATAAATATAAAGACTCCTTCTGTAAAAGGAGTGATACTCATAATATAAATACTCGATATAAGCATAACTTTGTGTTACATACCACCCGTCTCCACAAAGTAAGTAACTCTTTTATGGGGCAATGTATAAGATTCTATAACAAACTTCCCAGTGATATCCGAGAAATGTCTATGAATAAGTTTAAAAGAATTATAAAAGCCAAATTGTGTAGCAGGGCTTATTACAAAACTTCTGATTATTTAAGTGACAAAACAGCTTGGGATTGAGTCGCTCTAAATTAACACATTTAAATACAATGTAAATTTATTTAAGAAATATATATTTTTAAAAAAGGATTCCTACTGAGTTTTCTGGCAGTCTTTCTCAGTAGCTGCCACGTCATGCACTGCACGGTAGGGTAAAAAAAAATTGACGATTCCACACAAATGTAATATTTTAACGGAATAAACGACTTTTGAATTTTGAATTTTGAATTCATTTCCATCTGATATTTTCTTGCTGTTGGAAACAGTTGGTGCCGAAATCACAATACGAATATATATTTAAATTTTATTAATTAATATTATCATTTATCTGTGAATCATTTCAATAAAAAGCAATTAAATGGGTTCAATATTTTTTTAGAGAGTAATTTGGGAATAAAAAGAACAATAACAATGCAGCAATTCTTGAAAATAGACATGTAATGCTACCACCAATGCCTGATAGCTCTCATGTTATCACTTTTAAGGTGTGTACTCAACACATAGTACATAAATTTATTACACGTAACAAAACATAAGAACTATACAATGCCTTACATAGTTTAGTGGTAGAAATAAGATAGTGTGATATTTGTCAGATGCTCATAATTCAATCTAACAATTTTTTTTTAGTTTGACAGGTAAGTTTATGAAATTAATGTTTATCTCTAATTTTACAGGTAATGCCACGATCACAAAATGCTCGTGCATATGTTAATGCTGGATTTTTATACAAATTAAATAATAAAAACATAGTTCAGAACACCAGAATAGCATACGGTGGTCTTTCACCAAACTTTATCCGAGCTAATGTCACTGAAGAACTTTTGATTGGAAAAGAGTTGTTTACCAATGAAAGTTTACAAGCCGCCTTGAAAATTCTAGACAAAGAACTTGTAGTTGTCGAGGACCCACCATATCCTTCTATTGAATATAGAAAGAAAGTTGCGTTAGGATTGTTTTATAAAGTAAGTATTTAACGTTAAACAAACCATTTCTATAATTAATCCTAGGATCATCTCCTCCGTTCCCTTATTTCTGCATTCTGTGCCACTTGATGCATTATATAAAAATTAAAGTTAACTGTTTTGACTACGATGCACTTTTATATCTACAATGATTTTGTTTTATTATAGCTTATCATCACTATCACTTTATTATTTATATATATTATTGTTTATCAGGGTTTATTAAAGATGTCCCCAGAAAGCAACATTCAGCGTAACGTGGCTGAATGTTGCTTTCTGGGGCAGTGAACCTTCACGACACCCGTCTTGTCTCTGGCGGCAAACAAGTCTTTGATACAAATCCCTCACTTTGGCCTCTCAGTTAGCCTATCATGAAAGTGGAGGCAATGGTAATCATAAAATATTTTGGGTAATGTATTAGTAAATAATCCATTTTAAAAATGACTAAATACCTACATTAACCCATTGCAAAGATTTTATATTTTAAAACATATGTGTCCTGCAATTTTTTTTTTTTGTAAAATATCTACATTTTCTATCTCACTAGAAGTTTATTCAAACTATTTACGATTGAAATTTAAAACACGATATATTTTGGTACTTTTATAGATCCAATGTGCAGGAGAGGCTATATATACTGAAGATCTACCTTCGTTCCCTGATGAGGTGTTTGGTGCATTTGCCCTTTCTACAATCGCTTTAGGTGATATAGTATCAATTGATAGTAGCAAAGCTTTGGTAAATATTATTTTTTAATATGCACAATAATTATACGAAGAAATATGATATAATACTTACTTTTTTTAACACCACATGCAGGCACATCCTGGTGTTATAGCAGTCTACACAGCAAAAGATATCCCAGGCCATAATTCTTTAACTCCATCATATCCTGAAGATCTTGCAGGAAACGAAGAACTCCTGTGTAACGGGACGGTTAAATACTTCAGCCAGCCTATAGCAATTGTTGTAGCTGAAACAAGATATATAGCAGATCAAGCTGCTAAACTCGTAGAAGCTTCATACAAAAACGAGAGAAAACCCCTCATAAATTTAAAACAAACTAGACATAATCCAAAATATGTAGAACTATTTACAAAAATAGGTGCCACTGACAAAGGTAATGATGTTGAAAAAGTTGTACAAGGTGTCAATTCAATTAATGGACAATACCATTTTCCAATGGAGACTTTAACAACTGTGGTGAGTCCATGCGATGGAGGCCTGGCTGTATATTGTGCCACGCAATGGATGGAAGCGGTACAGCTGATGATTTCAAAAGCTTTAAATATACAACAAAATCGGTATGTATTTATGTGGTACTCAAGCGAATTATCTCGCGAGGAGATAAAACTTTGGCCTAATAAACTTTGGTTATTTCAGAATTGACGTGTATACTTGTCGATTAGGCGGCTCTTATGGTTATAAAGCAACGCGATCTCTAATGGGAGCAATTTCTTGTGCTTTAGCTGCATGGAAACTAAACAGACCTTGTCGGTTTATTCAATCTCTTCCTGTTAACACAAAGGCTATTGGAAAGAGATTACCCTGCACTTCGGAGTTTGAAGTATTATACAGATTATTCACATATTATATAAAGTCTTTTAAGTAGTACTTTTTTCAATAATAAATAAAAAAAAAAAAAAAAAAAAAAAAAGTTTTTTCTTGAACAACTTTCGCACGAGGGAAATAAAACCCAATGTCGCGGGGAACTTTACAAACCAAAAATTGACAGACACAAAGTACGTCCAGACTCAGAACAACTATTTATGAGTCACACAAATAGTTATTCTGTACGGGAATCAAACCCGGGACACCAAGTGGTGTGTCGACTCTATTACCAGCTGCGCCGCATTTATAATATTCTCCAGTATCAAAATTACAACCAAGATGATATTATTTGCACACCTTATTACCATAGTACCACCTACCACACACTTCGGCTTATTCATGAGAAAACCTCTAGTGTAAGCCATACAATCGAGCTTTTTACCCGATTTAAATCCTGGGTTCGAGACCTGGGTTAGTTCGATTTCTCAGTTTTGAGTCATGACAAAGATATTGTGGCGATCAGGGGATTTGAAAGAAAACTAGTGTTGCAAAGGAACCTATATTGGCATCGACAGTGACAGTTGGTGCAACACTAAGATCACGGCCCACACTGGTACTTACTCGTAGGCTGAGATCTATAGAGCGTACTTAGACTTTGCTCAAACTTTACTTACGTAAAACTTTGATAAGTGTATGCTAAGCTTATACTTTGATTAGGTATTTATAGACTTTTTGAACTTAAGATTATGCTTAGCATAAGCTAAGACAGACAAAGTCAAAACACCAATTGTAATTTCCTTACATGCATTAACTTTTGTCTAAGTAAAGTCTGAGCAAAGTCTAAGTACGCTCTATAGATCTCAGTCTTAGAGTCTCAGCGACAAGTAATGCATGACTGAACTTCACACGTGGTGCACTACAGAGAACCCGCGACGAGCACTATGTGAAAGTCGCGACGTACACGGTACACATCTCACCTTTTTCACTTTTATGTTTTCCTCTTATTACGCCTTTGATTTCACTTGAATTCAAACTCTTACTGTTTCGATATACTACTTATACCTCTATACCCTTAAATAGTAAATATTTTAAATATTCCGAAAGTCATTCTTGTTGTTCTAGGACCTTCACCAATATTGAAATGCTTCTGTCCTTGTGTTGACCTATCCTTTACCTACTATTCGATCCAATTTTACATTCCAAAACTTCATATTGAGATTAGGTCCTCGATGTGGTATAAACTCGCTTTCAATTATAAAATTATTCAAAGTGCATAAAAAATTTTATTATCTTCAGCTTTTATCATAAAGGACCATGACCTATGGTGGACCTCACAAGTGACCTCAATATGAGACTCTGTGCCATTTGTAGGAACTATGCGGTGCTAAGTAATGTTAAAGTGTGCACCATCCGCAGCGCAAAGTATTTTTTTTGTATCTCAAACCACGACGGTGCTTTTTCCCTGTTATTCTCAGTTATGTGATTCAAAGTAGAATACATTTTAAGATGGCTTTCATAAAAATGTGTATGGTATGTTATTAGTATTTTCATTTCAGCTGTATAAGTAAGGTAATTAATAACCAATAATAGAATAAAAATGGAAGTAACTTTCATATATGCGTTCGAATCCCGGTAAGTGCAAATATTTGTGTGATGAGCACGAATATTTGTTTCTGAGTCATGGATGTGTTCTATGTATTTAAGTATTTATCTATCTATATAAGTATGTATATCGTCGCCTGGTACCCATAGTACAAGCTTTGCTTAGTTTGAGGCTAGGATGATCTGTGTGACATTGTCCCTATATATTATTATTATAATATATAACGCCATTTTATGCTTATTCAGGCTGGTGTTAACACAAAAGGAATAATACAATACATGAACTTAAGTATTTACGAAGACTACGGTTATATTAAAGATGAAGATGTGGGCTTGTATGGTCTCTCAACATATGGCAACGCATATAACAAGGCTCGATGGAACTATACATGTTATGATGCCCGTACTGATACACCAGCAAATACGTGGGCGCGAGCACCAGGTGACATAACTACTTGTGGTTTCTTTTTTATTTATGTACTAGCTGTGCCCCGCGGTTTTACCCGCGTTAAACTTCATAAATTGTCATAGCTCCTCCCCCGTAGGTGATAGCGTGATAATATGTAGCCTGTGTAGCTATATGTTGCCCCGACCTCTTCGTGATATTCATACAAAATTTTAAATAAATCCATGCAGTACTTTTTGAGTTTAGCCCGGACATACATACAGACAAACAGACACACAGACAAAAATTTTAAAAACTATATTCTTGGCTTCGATATCCATTGTAGATCACGCTCCAAGTATCCTATTTAAAAAATATTCAATATACAGTTTTGACTTTCCTACGATTTTATTATATGTATATAGATAATATCATATAATAATGTAACTCTATATCTTTTCCAAAGGGACGCTTGAGAATATTGCAATGGCGGAATTAGCTATAGAGCAAATTGCATATGCTATGAATTTAGACCCTCTTGAAGTAAGAATATCGAACTTAAACTCTCAATACAAAAATGATCTAATAGAAATGATAAATTATGTTAAGGAAATATCGAACTTTAAGGAAAGACGGGAAATAGTAGATATGTTCAATGCTGATAATAGATGGAAGAAACGTGGTTTACGATTTTCAATAATAAGGTGGACTCCAGAAGGAGCTCCAAATCTTGATATAAATCTATCAGTATACAGAGGAGATGGTTCAGTAGTTATCACTCATGGTGGTATAGAAATGGGTCAAGGTGTGAATACAAAAGCAATCCAGGTTGCGGCAAACATTTTAAAGATTCCTATTGAGAAAATTATTGTGAAAGGAAATAACACAATAATTGCACCTAATTGTTTTGTCACTGGAGGTAGTATTACGTCACAAAATGTATGCTTAGGGGTAAAAAGAGCTTGTAATGAATTGTTAAAGAGATTACAACCAATACGAGAGACAATGGATAACCCAACTTGGGAGGAATTGATAACTAAAGCATATGCTAGCAATATAGATCTACAAGCTCATGGATTTACAAGAACAGATGAACCCTATCCTGTAACGGTATATGGTGTAGCACTAGCTGAAGTAGAAATAGATTTGTTAACTGGAGAGTCAGAGATATTGAGGGTAGATCTATGCGAGGATGTTGGACAGAGTGTCAGTCCTGAGATTGACATTGGTCAGGTTAGTTCTATGTTAACTTATCCTGAGTCGGTAAATGTGATTTTGCAGCTAATTACTAAAAAGTTAAAGAAATTACAATTTTGTAAGGCCGTCCATTTGTTTCTGTAGACACTCTCTCAGTTTGTCTCTGTACAAAGACAAATGGACAAACTGCTATGAGATTTAAATTAAGAATAATTTTAAAATATTTTAAATTATTTATGCATAAAGAGGCAAAATCCATCTATGGTAGTTGAAACGTCTTACAGAAGTAGAAAGTAGAGGAAAGCTATACTTCCATTGTTAGATTATATGTCAAACTGATGTAAAAACCTTGTCAGCGATCATATTTTTTATCATAATGAAAATTAACACGAGTAATGCCTAGTACTGTATGTAGAGTAACGCAGCTTCTTCTTCTGCGTTTGTGGTCTAATCAATGTGACGGACGTTTAGGATTATCATATAGAACAAAATGTTCATCACAAGTAACAATATGATTCAGATTTCTCCCATGTATGTGCCCATTTAACAAATTAAAAAAGCTTCGATGTGATGTAATCGTTCTGTGAGTTCATACGGTATCCATTTCATCATCATATCAGCCGAAAGACGTCCACTGCTGGACAAAGGCCTCCCCATCGGTATCCATTTAATGAACATAATTTTTAAACTAAAGTGATCAAGCCTAAAAACACCATGCGTTCTTTAACGGTACCTGGTTCGTATACTTAGTTGATATTACATGCCGGTTCTGCAACATTGGTGTCACGGTATTCTCATAAAAAATATTGTCGAGTACAGAGTCATAAAACTGTGTAACGAAATATCAATAGATAGGGTATTTGAGTGCTGTGGTATTGAGATCCCGAGTTACAAATGTATAGTTTTATGCATTTATAGAACACCTAATTCACCCGTATCATTATTCTTTAACAAGTTAGATATACTTCTTGACAAATTAACATATAGGCTTGGAAAACAAAAAATAATATTATGTGGAGACCTTAACATTGACACACTAAAAAATAATAATACTTCAGATGATCTAAAAAATTTACTGTACAACTATAATATTGAACTTCATATTAAAGAACCGACTAGACAGCACACTTGTATTGACCACATAGCCAGCAACATAAAGAAGTGTATCAGTAGTTTGCACAATTTTTATTTGTCGGACCACAATACTTGCCAATGTATTAAGTTTTCCATAGTTAGACAAAAACCACGTATGAAATTCTGGCATGTAATGAGAAGAAACTACAGTAAAGTAAATATTAAAAAATTCATGGAGTGTATACAGAATATATCGTGGGAAACCGAAATAGACGACATTACTTATAATGACGTCTACGACCGCTTTCATGATTTATTTTGTCTATTTTATAATCTTTGTTTTCCACTGCAAAAATATAAAGTTAGAATTGACGACCATGCTCCCAAATGGATTACAAAAGGTTTAAGAATGGCTAGTAAAAATAAAAGAATACTTAAATATAATTACTATAAAAATAAAAACATAGTAAATAAGACAAAATACATTAAATATACTAAGACATTAAAATTCTGTGTCAACTGGTCTAAAAAAAATATTAATGTTAAACATATCATGAGGGCTAAAAATAAAAGTAAGGCAACGTGGGAAATTATCAATAATTACGAATATAACAATGCACAAACCAATAACATTGAATGTATTAATAACAATGGAATTAAAATCGATAAACCTTTGGACATTGCTAATAAATTTAATCATCATTATATAAACGATTCAAATAATAATTATAATAAACATATTAACAATAATAAAATACCCATAGATAATAAAAACTCATCTATTTTTCTTAATCCGTGCTCAGTTACAAAAATTAAACGAATTATCTTATCCCTTAATAACACAAAATCTGTTGGTTATGACTCTGTTTCCACCGATATTCTAAAAACTTGTGTAGAGGAAATTGCACCTATACTAACACATTTGATAAACCTCTCATTTATACATGGAACATTCCCTGATAAATTAAAAACGTCCATAGTCAAACCACTTTATAAAAAAGGCGACTGTCATGACATTAACAACTATTGACCAATAACGCTCGTACCTATACTGTCCAAGATTTTTGAAAAAGCGATGTATACTAGAATTAATAAGTTTATTACAAAATATAATATACTTAGACATGAACAAAATGGCTTTCAGAAGTCTAAGTCTACCACACTTGCTATATTTTCATTGGTGCGTTGTGTTACTGAGTACATAAACAATAGGGTTCCTGTAATAGCTATCTTTTTTGACATGTCATATTTTGAGCGAAATAAAGATTACTTACTTACTTACTTACTTACGAAATAAGTAGTTTCCGAAAAAGCAAACAATTTTGACAAGGTCATAGAAAACTTAATATGAAGGGATAACCTCAAATCGACATGATTACTTAAGGGAATATGCACGAGAGGCTCGGTTGTTAGCCACCTTCATTGAAAGAGGTTATCATGATCATCAATGATCGTGACGTCGTCGTCGATGCCACTTGAGCTCCCGGATATTTATTGTTTTAAACAAGTAATTTGGACTCTGTGGAACTAAAAATATGTTTAAAGTATAATAGTAACCTTATGTGATCTAAGTAGACTGGAGTACAGTGATAACATAGTGTATTTGAAGTAAAAACAAGTAATTTGTTCAGTGCAAAAAGTGTTATTAAAAAATAGTGCGGGTGGCGCGCGAGTGACGCATCGCACTCTGTCGCTCTGCGCGGGAGTCAATCGTTCCGTCCTTGTTTCACATTTCAACAAGCCGGCAGAATGATTTGTAAAAATTGCAATCGCGAAATATTATCGGATGATTCTATTACATGTTTTTTATGTAAAACAGTATTTCACTGTTCATGTATGAATATGGAAGATAGCCAGTCGGGAGGCACTTTTAAGTGTGATTCCTGTTGTAACGTGACTCATCGAGTGCGCGTAAGTGATGATACTCCAATAAGAACTAGAGGAAGTTTTGCTGGTACTATAAAGAAAGTTATAGGAGAAAATAACAAGAATAGCAAGGAAAGTATGTTGTCATCAAGTAAAAATCCGGATAGTATGCAGAATATCCTAGATATGTTCACAAAAGTAGTTTCTGATAAAATTAAAATATTGGAAACAAATCTCTTGCAAGAACTTAAGATCAGTGTAACCGCTTTAGCATTAGAAAATAGTGAATTAAAAAAGGAATTATGCGACGCTAACAAAAAATGTGTTGCATTCCAAAAGGAAATAAAAATACTGAAAACAGAGAGGGAAAACTGTCGGACGATCAACGACGGAGTTGTGTGTATTCCGATTTCTCAGCGGCCTGCAGCTCCACGCGCGAATGTATCTGAGACATCTTCTAATGAAGTCTGTGCGACGCAGCCGGAGCCCGAGTCACCGTTGATAACTACACAGCCGCCACGACAAAGCGTAAGTTATGCGACGATGGCCAGAAAGTCAGCGGGAACGTTGGAAAGTACTAGTGATACTTTATGGACGGAAGTAAAAAGTAACAAAAGGATTAAAACACCAATAAATAGAGGTGGAAATACATCTTCAGGGATAATAAAGGCAGTAGAACGAAAAAAGTATCTACATGTGTAGAGGTTAGAAAAAAATACTACCGAGCAGAGTTTAAAGGACTATATCAAGACTATATTAGAAAAAGATGCGGAAATAATAGTGGATAAGATAAAACATAGAACGGAAAGAGATTATGCTTCTTTTAACCCATTTAAGCCCGCTGTCCCCATTTGGGGCCACTTCTTTAAGTACCCACATTTTCTAAATTATACTAACAACTTTAGTTGGCAGGCAAATTTTGAGTGCCAAGGAGTGTAACTTTGTGGAACAATTATAAAATTTTGTAATTTATTGGATTTAGTGGTTGGAATAACTTAATTGATTCACTTCATTGAACAAATGGGTAATTGACCAAAGGTAAGTCATACTTTTTATATTTACAGTAGTATTTATCTATCTATTTTTGTATTTCTCACTTCGCCATACTTTGTACAAGTAAATAATGCAATTATGTCAAGTATTTTACAAGATTTCACGGTAAAGGGAGATATTTTAGTAGGTGTCCCCAAATGGGTCCAATGGGCTGATTGCTATATTTTTTATTTTTATTCGGCAGGTTTAGTTTCGGCGTGAACAATGACTAAGCGATCGTTTGACGTTTCAAATGACTATCGAGGACATGAGGAGGCTATAGAAAACATTTTGATTGAAGAGGATGATCAAGATATTACGTACGACATAGTGGCCATTCCTCCAGACCCGAGTGTTCTGACGGATGAAGAAGAAGGCGATGAGGACGATGACCAACAAAATATTCTTCCGCGTGATATCCCAGGTAGAGTTGAAGTGTTTGAGTCCAGGAACGACGATCAATGGGATAGCAGCGATGATGAACCGTTACAACGACACAGGAGAGTAGAAATTCAGGAACCTCGTTGGCGTAAATGTGATGGTTCCTATGTCGACATGCCTTTAGCGATACATAATATTCAGAAACGAAAGGAAGACCTTGTAGACCAGCTCAAAGACCATGCGCCAGTCAACATTTATGAAAAGTTATTTGATGTGGAGGTATTTGATATGACCCTTATAAACACGAAGTTATATGCCGCACAACATAACAAACATGACTTCCAAATATTTGTTGATGACCTCAAATTATTTTTTGGCATTCTTCTCGTCTGGATATCACTCACTTCCACGAGAACGGTTGTGCTGGTCTTTAGATGAGGACTGCAATGTTACCATTGTTTCAAAAGCAATGTCTAAAAACAGATTCATGGAAATAAAAAAAAATCTTGCATTTTTGCGACAACGAAGCTGCTGCTACGTCCACCGATAAGATGTTCAAAGTACGACCACTTGCTGATCAAGAAATTCCTTCAGTGGGGTGTAGTACACGAGCATCTATCGGTTGATGAATCAATGGTGAAATATTTTGGACGTCATCCAGCCAAGCAGTTTATAAGGGGCAAGCCCGAACGATTTTGCTATAAAAACTGGATGATTGCAAGTGCTGATGGTTATTGTTATGCCTTCGATGTATACTGCGGTAAATCAGCAGGGGGATCCAGTAATGACCCTTTGGGATCAAAGGTGGTGAAGGGTCTTTTGGAAAAAATAAACTGTGTTTCACATGAGCATTTCGTGTACTTTGACAATTTTTTCACCAGTCATGCATTGCTACGAGATCTGCGTGACGCTGGTTATCGGGCAACTGGTACTGTGAGAGAAAATAGACCGAAGAAATGCCCACTAGTATCTGTCAAGGACATGAAAAAGAAGAACCGAGCAGAATTTGATTACCAGTTCGATACAGCCAATCAAATTTTGTTCGTGCGATGGCTTGACAACAGTGTTTGTACCATGGGTACAAACTACGACTTCGTTTACCCTCTTGGTAAAGTAAAAAGATGGAGCTCTGAAGAAGGAAGAAAGGTCTACGTGAATATTCCATATGTCTTCCAGAACTACAATAAAGGCATGGGCGGAGTCGATCAAGCTGACCAGTCTATTGCAGTATACAGAAAAACTATACGAGGCAAAAAATGGTGGTGGGTTCTGTTTACATACATGCTGGACTTGGCAGTAGCTAATGCTTGGCGTCTCCATGTTTTGACCGCTGAAGGGAAACTAGACCAGCTACAGTTTCGCCGAAGTATCGCCCGGGGTTATTTGAGGAGTGTAGGTACTGAAAGACCCGTTGGAAGGCGTCGTAAACCTTCTTTTGCAGTGCCAAGTGTGAGTCAAGATGGTGTTGGACACTTCCCCCAGAAACTGCCTAGCCAGTTACGATGCCACGAAAGTCACATGAAAGCACGTTGGGAATGTAAAAAATGCCGCAAAACATTGTGCATCGAAAAAGGATGTTTTGAAAACTATCATACATGAGCCCATTGGCCCCATTTGAGGACGGTGTTTTTTAATACATAAGGAAGTTTTTTTTTTGCAGGTTTTTTTTATAAATTGTCTTTCTAGCCTCTAATACTCACATAAATAAAGTTTTTTACTAAAATTTACTACTGGTTTATATTTGGGTCCAAATGGGTTAAGGTGGGGATCACAGAAACTAATTATAAAAAACTGTGCAATCCAGAACTATGGCTTCTAAATGTGGAATTCAGTGAGTGGATTTGGTTTCGCCACACAAACAAAACCACTCAGCCAGAACAGAAATCATAAACAACACCGTAACGTACTTATTCTTGATATGTATTATCAAAACGTACGAGAACTGAGAACGAAGCTAGATGAATTTAATATAGCATTAACAACTTTTAACTCGGACTTATACGCCATCACAGAAACTGGGCTAAATGCATCAATCAGTGACGCAGAAATAATCCCTCTTGGATACACCATACTGAGATGTGGCAGAGCGGACGGGCGTAAGCAGGGTTGCGCGTGTCTCGTGGCCACACCGTGCGTCGAGCTGCGGCGTGTACCGGTGCCCGGTGACGTAAACATCGATCAGTGCGTATTTGAATTAGTAAGTGCTACAGTTTTTATGCGTAATAGGTTATTGTTTTTGATTTGTGTGGTTTATATTCCACCGAATAGTAGTGAAAGTGAATACATGACACTATTTAGAATTATTGAACAATACTGTGATAAGTATAGCGAAGTAGTGGTGATGGGCGATTTTAATTTATATTCATGTTCGGCAAGCGTATGTACCTATTATTATGACTTTTTCTTAACTTATTGTGGATTCACGCAAACTAATAGAGTACTTAATTGTAATAATCGATATTTAGACTTAGTTTTAAGTACTTTTGTTGAGCACGAGAGAATAAGCGTTCGAGCAGCTAATGCGCCGCTCCTACCGATCGATGTTTACCATCCACCGTTACAAGTAACCATCACACCTTTTTTGCGTTCATTTGATAGTATGGGTCCCATGGTCGGTTCAATATCGTCAAGTAATGTGCATAATGGTTGGAATTTCAATAAAGCTAATTTTCAAATATTATACTACGAAATCGCAACTATTGACTGGACACCTATGTTTCAATTAGATTTAGAAAAAAGTTTAGATTATTTTTACGATGTTATTAAGTCAATATTAGATGACTGTGTTCCAAAGAAAAGGCGAAGCTGTGTACACCCGAGATACATTTATCCTGAGTGGTACACGGGTGAGATCGCGACATAAAACATAAGGCTATTCTTCACAAACAGTATAAGTCTAGCGGATTAAGAACGGATTACGAAGCGTTTGCCCAGGGTAGAACACAGTTAAAGGGCAAATTGTCCGTGGCACTTGAACAATATCGTCAACGCGTACAATCTAATGTTTTAAAAGACCCGAAATCGTTTTGGAATTATGTTAAATATCAAAGAAGTAATAGAGGAGTAAAACAGATATTAAAGAATGACCAGGTCTTAACATCTGAACAAGTAGCTTTAGAATTCGCGGAGTACTTTAAATCCGTTTATAACACCGAAAAACCGAATTTGCATGTTCCAACTGCAATAGCGGGAGCAGGCAGTGGGAACGGAGCGGCACGGGTTCATTTGAATAACTTGACCTTGAAAGACGTAAACCGCGCCCTTAACCAACTAAAGCCAAAAATATCGACAGGGCCTGATGGTATACCCCCGTTCATTTTTAAGGACTGCGCAAAGGTGCTAAATCAGCCATTATTACACATTTTTAATCTTTGTCTTGAGACGTCTGTATTTCCAGATAGATGGAAGTTGACCCGGGTCATACCGATACCGAAGGGAGGCGCGGGGACTGCAGTGCAGGAATATAGACCTGTTGCTATTTTGTCAACTCCGGCAAAAGTATTCGAATCAGCAATACACAGTAGTATATATCGGCAAGTGCAGTCACAACTTACGGAGGCTCAGCACGGGTTCCGGCCTGGTAAGAGTGCCACGAGTAATTTGCTTAGCTATGTCTCGGAAATAGTGCCAACAATCGACAGAGGGGGGCAAATTGATTCAGTATACTTTGATTTTTAAAAGGCATTTGATTTAGTAGATAATGACGTTTTATTAATGAAATTAGCAGGCTTCGGATTTACACCTCAATTACTAAATTTTTTTGCGGACTATTTGGGGAACAGACGGCAATATGTTGATTACGGGGGGTACCAGTCGATGGCTTACATTACTAGATCTGGGGTAAGTCAGGGCAGTAATTTAGGTCCCCTGGCATTCCTGCTTATGATCAACGATTTGCCGGATGTTGTACAAAACGCCAAGTGTTTGTTATTTGCGGATGATCTTAAACTTTCTCTGCCTATAGCAAACCTAGAAGATTGTAGCAAATTACAGCAAGATATTGACAGGGTGGTAATGTGGAGCAAACAAAATCGTTTGCAATTTAATACTAATAAGTGTGCAACAATCACCTTCTCACGTGCACGTACACCACTCTGTCAAAACTATACTGTGGATGGGGTATCTATGGTTAGGGTTAGAGAGGTTAGGGATTTAGGAGTTATTTTTACCACTGAGCTAACGTTTCGTGACCATATACTTAGACTTTGTAAAAAAGCATACAAGAACCTAGGCTTTTTATTAAGAACTGCAAAGGGTTTCACTAATGTTAACGCTATCATAGTGTTATATAACGCGCTAGTGAGAAGCCACTTGGAATGTAACGCAGTCATCTGGACTCCACATGAAGTAAAATATAGCCTCATGTTGGAGCGAGTACAAAATAAATTTATTAGGTTTATTTACTTGAAACAATACGGTGTGTATCATTTTTATCCGCTGATGTATCCGACCCTATTTGTTTTGGGTATGGTAGGCTACAACGAACTAAGAGTCAGAAGGAAATTAACACTGGTGACATATATCCACAACGTAATAGTCGGTCGGATACACCACGCGGACATTCTGTGTCAGCTGCAATTGTGTGTGCCGGACGAGTACGTGCGCCGGCGCCGCCGCCCGCGCCTGCTGGCGGTGCCGCGCGCGCGCACTAACTTACTGCGCGACGCGCCACTCACAGAGGCGCTCCGCACTTTGAACATGTTATCCAAACACCTAGACATATTCTTTTGTAATCAGTGTGAATTCACAAGGTTGTCATTGTATATAATATGTTATTTAATGTAATTACTGTGATTAGTGCAACATCGTATTGGGTTTGCCTGTAAAGTTGTTTGTAACTCTGGATTGTAATATATAAATTAATAAAATAAATAAAATAAATAAAATAAATAAAATAAATAAATAAAATAAATAAATAAAATAAAATAAAATAAAATAAAATAAAATAAATAAATAAAATAAATAAAATTAATAAAATAAATAAAATAAATAAAATAAATAAAATAAATAAAATAAAATAAAATAAAATAAATAAATAAAATAAATAAAATAAATAAAATAAATAAAATAAATAAAATAAATAAAATAAATAAAATAAATAAAATAAATAAATAAATCAATTACTCTGCATGCATTTTTTTTAAGTACGTGAATGTTTTAGTTTCAGACAGTAGTAGAGAGTTTAGTTATATAAATGCATTTATCGTTTAAGGTGGAAGGTGCTTTCATGATGGGTCTTGGTTACTGGACGTGCGAGAACCTTGTCTACGCACCTACAGGAAAGCTCCTCACTGATCGAACCTGGAACTACCATATCCCCTTATCACGTGACATTCCTCTGGATTGGAGGATTTACTTCAGGAAAAATTCTTATAGCAAGGAAGTTATATTTGGAGCAAAATGTGAGATATTAATACATTGATTCTGCTCATATACTTAGACTAGCTGGCACCAAAATTTTTACCCACGTTCAGTATATCCCGTAAAACTAAATACGGCACTCCCAGATATGTTCTTACCGCTTTATATTTTAGACAAAATCATTTATATGAGAGTTGAGGCATGCTTTCTGGGCTTCTATATTCACCTCTATTATTAATACCGGTATCATCTACAGCGTTCCATTCCTCTTTCAGTCATAGACCACAACCCCACACACTTACAATCAGCTAGATATTTTTATTTAACTACTTGAATGGAATGGCAAAACAAAGTTTGCTGGGTAATATAACCTTATGAATTAAATGTTTTTAGGTGTAGGTGAGCCTCCAATATGTCTTGCTGTTGTCGTTGCTTTAGCTCTTCGTGAGGCTGTAGTCGCTGGCAGGCTTGAATCTGGAATACCTTCTACGCAGTGGTACGAAGAAGGTTAGATGAGCTTTCATTCTATTAATGTTTTTTTTATATCAAAGCAAGGCAAACAAGCAAGAGTGTCAACTAATGGTACGTAATCACAGCCGCCCATGGAGACCAGCAACACTAGAGGGGCTGCAAGTACTGCGACGGCATTTGAGTAAGGAATAGGTTTGAAGGTTGCCATGTAATTTTTTATATTTTACTTTATGTTAAACGGTAGAACACCAATTACAGTAACACATGAAAATATTAATATGGGAACCTAAATATGGTTTTAAAACACAATCTTACATCAATCTCACAGAAACGCAAACATTCTCACAATATACTCGACCATTTCCTAGATATTATATTATTATATATTAAGATATTATATTATATTTATCCGTAAACAAATCACAGTGATTGACACACAGGAGACCGTTGAGTGCTGTGAGGCTGCGCGTTATAGATGACTTAGCGCGCGCTACGGTACGGCAACGTGGCACGCCAAACAATTCATGGCGGATCAGAAATACTTCGGCAGTCAATTCCACAGAGTGGTAATCCGCAGTAAAAAGTATGTTGTGAAACGGACCGTCGTAGGAGACCATTCATCAGGGTGATATTGATGAATGTTCCACTTCTGGCCAGAGGGTTTTTGGCGGAACGTGGCGGCAGATATAAGTTCGAACAATTCCTCAGAACACTGAAGAATTGTTCGGTAAAGGACATAAAGACGCCACGTCTCTTCGCAGGGCAAGAGTTTCAAGATCGAGTTCAGAAATCATAGTCAACCTGTGCACTCTCAATGTTGTGCTTTATTCAATTGGTTTATTTCCTTTTTAGGGGTCCGTATAATTCAGTCTTGGCCAGTTTTTCAATAGCTTTTAATTAGCAAAAGATTTAATACATTTTTCTAAATCATCAATTTTATCTTTGACTCACTGTACCTTTTTTTTTTTTGATAAGGCAGTGGGAATGCCTACGCATGCCACCCGCAAAAAGTGTGTGCGGGTGGGTATGTCGGACTTGCACCGACTAAACCTACCTGCCGTGGACTTCTCTTGGCGCCTGATGGGGGAGTCCCGGGAACGCGGGTGTGCTGCTCCGGTACCACCCTTTTGCGCCATGTCCCAGATGGTCGGGACACATACCCTGGAAGGGCTCCTTTGGATTGCCCTCCCCTATTGCCGACTCCTGCCAGTACGGCACAGCGACTGCGCCACAAACAGATCTCTGTCATCCCGGAGCCGCTTGTACGTGGCGGCGACACTTCTCACACTGCCGCTGCCACCCCGACGCCTCCTCCGCCTACGAGCGAGATCGGCTCGTTCCAGATCCCGTTCGGCAGCCTCCTTCTGCAGCAAAACTGCCTTACAGAAGGAGACCACGATTTAAAAGACGGAGGTCCAGTCCGGCTGCCCATTCCAGCAGTGACTCCCCTCGAACGTCGTCCCGGGCATCGCCCCACACACTAGAGTGGGCGTTAAAATCGCCCAAGTCGAGTACCGGACGGGACTGGTAAGAGCTAATATGGCTCGTTAGCCCGTCCAGGTACGCCTCAAAATTTGCGAGGCCGCAATTCGGGGAGATGTAGCAGCCCACCACGACTGCTGGTCCCCACTCCGCGACGACAAATCCGGGCCCGGCCCGGGCTCTTGGCCAAAGTGCGCAATGGGGGTCACGTTCCCCCCTGCCCAATGAATGGCGACGAGGCCCCCATCCGCCCCGAACCAACGAGGCTGGTCGGGAACGGAGTGAGGCTCCACCACTATCGCTAGGGCAACCGAACGCTCAGCAATCGTCTGCGCAAGAAGAGCTTGCGCAACGATGCAGTGGTTCAAGTTGCCACCTCCATAGCCACCCCACCGGGGCCAGAGCCCGGATCGTTGGACCGCTACGATGTAGGAACGGACGTCCCGCTCCCTTCCTCTTTGGTGGCGTACACCTACCGCTGCCCAGTCGATGGTTTGCCGGCCTGCCAAGGTCGGCACACACCACGCAAGTAGGGGCGCGCGCCGTGCATTCCTTCGCTTTGTGGCCCTGTTGGCCACAGACGAAGCACGACGCGTTCCGGTCGCACCCTGTGCGCCGAGCCCTGACATGCCTCTTCTCCAGGCAGCGGTAACACTGGAGAGCTCTGGGTGGAAGCGCCACAACCCGGACCGACATCCAGCTCACCAGTACCCGGCCGATTGCCGCTAATTTTCGGGTGGCCACTAGTGGGCACCGAACCCACACCGAACACGGCACGGCACAAACACGCGGGTGGTAGTCGCGGAATTCCGACCATACATGGATGATGTATGGAAGGTCCGCCAAGATACGACAACAGGATCTTGGCAGAGTCCGTATCAAAATCACCTCAGCCTTGGAGTTCAGTTTTGGAGTCCATAGAAAACATACATACAAATAAATCTTGTATATATAAAAAATGAGATAGCGATAGACTACAAATTAATATACTCACTCTTTATTTACAGATGGACCCCACACGGTAGAGAGAATCTGCTTATTGTCTTCTACAAAGGTTGCTGACTTTAAGTTTAATTAAAAAATAAGTTTTATTGAGGTACAAACATAATTTTTATTAAACATAAGGTTTACAAGAAAAGATATCTTCTGAGAAATATATTCAATTTTAAACCAGTTTCTATTTTTTATATTAATTTAGTACGTAGTCAAGGGGGTGACTATGTTCGTAATACCCAATAGTATTATTAAAACACAACTATGTACTTCAGGAAAAGTAAAAGTTTAAAGACACATGTAAAACGGTGGCTTTAATTTGTATCAAAAGTGATATTGCCTACACATTTTAACAAAATGGTTCATGCCACATCATGGGTTATTATTTAATTATAACGATAATCACATGTATTCAAACATGTAAATAAATTAAAGTTTTATAAAGTTATTCGCAATGCAAAGCATAAATCTAATCTCAAAAACTAAAATTTAATAGTTTGGTCTTTGAGTTGTAAATCGAGAACAGCTCTGAACATGATATAATAATATGATCCAGCAACTGCGAATATGTCAGTCAGCCATGTTAAGCGCAGGCCACACCGCCAGCTAGCGGGCGGGCGGGCTAGGCGGGTGGGCGAAGCGAACGAAGGAAACTATACAAACTACGCAAAATATTGGCGAGCTAAACTATGGGGTTCACACCGAAAACTACGGACAGACGAGCGACGGGCGGAGCGCGCGGAGCTATTCGAAAGACGAACGTCGACTAGTCTACTCGAAACGGGGAGGACGGGCGAAACGAACCGGGCGAGCGGGCTGGCGGGCGAGCCAGCTAGCGAAGCGCGGGCGCGCCAACTAGGTGAACGAGTAGCTTCGCTGGAATCGTCGGATATTTCGTTAGCTTAGCTCGTTAGGTTAGTCGGTAGCTCGCGGTGTGAACCGAAGTATGTAAAGAGGTGAAACGATGTTCGCCCGCCTAGCCCGCCCGCCCGCTAGCTGGCGGTGTGGCCTGCGCTGAAATACATCCTAAATTGAATCTGCCTGTGTGTATCGTGCGTGCGAATGCAGAGCGTCTACCCCGGATTGGTAGAGGGTGCTGGTTCGAGACCCACCGGAGGATTATGTTTTTCCATTTTTAAGATTAGGCGTGTTGTAATATTTTTATTTATACAAAGTGGCCATGTAATTTTTTCTATTATTTCATGACATTTAATTAGGAACTTGTTACTTTTAACTTGTAATTCTTTTCTCTAGAGCGTGCATACGTAGTCTTATTTAACGAACATGTTTTTATATTGTGACTGAATATAACAACATTTTTTTATATTGTGTTATTAAAACTTTTTAATTGATATATTATATACCTTTTGATATATTGTTAATTAAACACCTAAACTAGACCATTTATATTTAAAGCATTGCATAATTAATAAGTCAATTTATACTATAAATTACTATTAATATAAATTATGCTATACTTTCATAATTTTAATGATTTTATGGTAAGAAAATCTCAATTTAAATTGAATCTATGCACATAATAAAATTATTATTTTAACTTGTTACTTAGTTAAAAGTATAGCTAATATAAAAGAAGAATAAAGAAGATTTATTTAGAAATATGCAAAGACAAGAAATATTAAAATAAAAATACAAGGTAACCATAAAAAGACAAAAAAATAACAACAAAGTAACTTGTTATCCGTGCATGACCGAAGACCGTGCAAATCACTTACTATCGTATGGGCAGTGGTTACCCTAGTGTCAGAGTTGTTCAAACTGCGCATTATAATAATAATAATAGGCAAGTTGCATGTTTAGGGCTTGATATCTGGCTGGAGAGTTACATGCAGAAGGCGGTTCTGCTGACGAATGCCAGGATTGTGAGGAAATTTCTCTCCATGTAGCCCATATATTTTATAAGTTGTATTCGTATTAAAATACCCGTATATAATATATTGTAAATAATAGTGCTAATAAACATGTGATAAATAATAATAATATGATTTATTCAACACACAGTTTATAAAAGTAAACCAAAGAATACAAGGAACAACTTATGAAAAAATATCCCAAACATCACACATAAAAAATCAAAAAAAAAAAACAATAAACTAGAACAAACAATGTTAAGTGATGTTCACCTGTCATCATCATTACAGCTAAATAAGTCCACTGCTGGACAAGCCTCCCTCAAGAATCGTCTTGGGGGGTTATGCCATAATCGCCACGCTTGGCAGACGGGTTGGCGATCGCAGTAAGATGGTCATAGTAATCAGAAGGAAGCTGCTGCCCATCCTCTGGTAGATATTCCCTCGGGTCGACTTCTACGCCCCCCATGGGATGAGATGGGGTGATGATATTCTGATTCCGATATTTGTCGCCGTCACCACACAGCAGATGTTCACCTGTACCACTACATATCAAGTACATAAATGCTCCCCTGTGTAATATTGTGTGCCGAAAAGGCAGCAGCTCGGTAATGCTGCAGTTAGGTTGGTTTATACCTACCTACAGCCCGATTTTCAGCTGACGCCTGAAGAGGCTAAACACGAGTGAGTGTGTGAGTGTAAAACACGCGTTGCAGAAGTTAAATAAGTAAAAACAATCAAAAATAAAATAATGTAAATAACAAAAAA
Source organism: Pseudoips prasinana (assembly GCA_951640165.1). Lineage (NCBI taxonomy): Eukaryota > Metazoa > Arthropoda > Insecta > Lepidoptera > Nolidae > Pseudoips > Pseudoips prasinana. The sequence goes on from OX621247.1 coordinate 35,212,348, forward strand.
GTAAGTTTTCATTTAAGGCTAGTTGAAATGAATTATATGTTCGTGCTGGATTTTTGTTGGAGGAGAAATATTGACTTTAACTTTAGTCTAAAATTGGCAACGCAAGGCCTCTGACATGGCTTAACGACTGTTGCCTAATGGCTACAACCGGGACCGACAGCTTAACGTGCCCTCCGAAGCATGGAGACGCTCAGAAATTAAACCACTTTGGCGGTCACCCATCTATGTATCTATGGACCTTGTTGCTTAACTTCGCCAATCACTTGCGGACCGGTGAGAGCATCTGGCTATGAGCGGGAATATAAATATAATTCTACTTAATATTATTATTATAATTGGACGGTCACCGTAGCCTAGTCGGTAGTGCTCCTGCCTACGAAGCTGGTGGTCCTGGGTTCGAATCCCGGTAAGTGCAAATATTTGTGTGATGAGCATGAATATTTGTTACTGAGTCATGGATGTTTTCTATGTATATAAGTATTTATCTATCTATATAAGTATGCATATCGTCGCCTGGTACCCATAGTACAAGTTTTGCTTAGTTTGGGGCTAGGATGATCTGTGTGACATTGTCCCTAGATATTATTATTATTATTGGATGTGTTTTACTCTTTCACGCAAAAAACTATTAAACGTATTTTTATGAAACTTAGCTTATATATCCGAAAAACACATAGGCTATGATTTATTAAGTTTGACGCGGGTGAAACCGCGGGGCAAACCTAGTATAATCCCACTAATATTATAAAGGCGAAAGTTTGTGACTGTGTGAGTGTGTATGTTTGTTACTTCTTCACGTCTAAACGGCTGGAGCGATTTTAGTAAAATTTGATTTGGAGTTAGCCGACACCTTGGATTAACATATTATAATTTAAAAAAGACATGTGGCACTCGGAGACTGCCGCGGTAAAGCTATTGCATAGCATTTTTTATCAACTTATGCAATTATAATTATTTATTTATTTTATAATACTACATTTGTGATAATAATAATAAAATGAATGTATATAGAGTACTAACTCATTTTCTTTCACTATTTTTTCGTGACTTTCTTCATTAATAAATGCACTTTGTTTATTCATATTTAAAACACTTTGTACACAAATGATACGAGTACAGATATTCACTGTTGTACGTAGATGATAAATACCTATACACCTATATACTTTCTCACAAACAGCTGATTACGGTAGTTTTCCAATACAACCAATGCCACCTAAAGGCGGGTTGCTGAACTAAAGAAAAAAGCGTGATATTTCAAAAAGTCATTAAAAGTTCTGGTATTTATCGATAGATGGCGGTCGGAGTGGGGGGGTGTTAGGTTTTTTTCGTTACGGAATTTCTGGATTCGGTCCCCACGCTCAAGGCCCGCGATAGAAGCTATGCAATAGCTTAAAAAGTTTAACGTGGATAAAACCGCTGACGCACAGCTAGTATATAATAACTTTGAAGTGAATATGACTTCCCAACCCTTCCAACATAATATTAGAAGAAACAATATGAATATTCATCTGCTGAGTAATCCAGCATGCTAATGCAACGGCGCCGGACCCGCCATTACCAACGCGTCAAATATTTTGCATTCACTTTGGGAAAACCGTTGAACGCCATGTAATATTTATGTTACGAACTTGGGATTAAAAAGAATTATTCCGGGTTGAAAGCTTCCTTTTAAGATGCGGTATAAGCTCTATATTTACTCTTTAATAGCGTAACAATCATCATCATCATGTCAGCCAAAGTACGTCCACTGCTGGACAAAAGCCTCCCCCGAAGAATGGGGAGATATTCCATAATCGCCACGCCTGGCAGACGGGTTGCCGATCGCAGTTTGAGGGTCATAGTTCACAGAAAAACGCTGCTGCCCGTTCTCTGGTAGGTATTCCCTCGGTTGAATTCTGCACCCCCCACGGGATGAGATGGGGTGATGATATTCTATGCCGTCACCACGCAGCAGGAAATAATACAAGTAATAAAATGGCCGGACTTAATTCTTAGGGTTCCGTATCCAACGGTCAAAACGGGACCCTATTACTAAGACTTCGGTGTCTGTATGTTTGTCCGTCTGTCACCAAGCTGTATCTCATGAACCGTGATAGTTAGACAGTTGAAATTTTCACAGATGATGTATTTCTGTTGCCGCTATAACAACAATACTAAGAAACTAAATGAAATAAATATTTTAGGGGCTCCCATACAAGAAACGTGAATTTTTTGCTCGTTTTTTATAGATAATGGTACGGAAACCGACGTGCGCGTGTCCGACTCGCACTTGGCCGGTTTTTTATTTAATTTATATACATATTATTATTTAAAATTCGTCCAGTGCGTGCTGCGGTAGATCAAACAGAGCCAACCGTTTAACCATATTTATTGTTTAAAATTATTAATTTGACGAATTAAGCCTCATGCCAGGCCTTAATGTGATGATCATCCATTTTCTTTTAATTGGATTGAGTACCAAAGAATTATCTTTTTTGAACCCAATTAAGAATCGTTATTAATTTCTGCGCCGCCAGCGACATTCTGCAGGTAAAATTAAGAAATTTGTAGGTAGGTACGTCATCAATACATGATTATTAAGAGAACGGATGGGCTCATATTACTCTTAAAACTGACAGTAAATACAATTTTAACACAATAAAAAAAAAATTTGACGCGTTTGTTGGTGTGGTTGGAAAATGATTGCTTTTCACGTCGGAAGTCGTGGGTACAATTCCCACCCAGGACAGATATTTGTGTGCATGAACATGTCTGTTTGTCCTGAGTAATTGATTTTAGTTATGGTATATAATCGATATTTGATCTTTGAAGTGTTGTTAGAAATCCTGGGAATCTATGAATATGTCTGGGAATATCACATCTCGGAAAATTGACATTTGACCTCTGTGACATTTGACACATAGTTACGCTGAATAAAGTGAGATTAGATAAAATAAAAGAAAAATAAGTTTTTATTCACGTAGACTGAAGAAAAGCGCTTGTAAATAGTCAGAACATGTTTGTAGTACTTAATTAATATAGTTAAGTATACATAATAATTTCTAGTTATATAGATATTTAGGTACCTACACGGATGGTACGAAAACATTAATAAAATTTATTTTATAATAGCAATGATATTTAGCTAGCCTGTATAAAGTTATTGTCAAAGAGATTATATTTAAGTTTAACTATCGAAATTTATAGTTTTAGGTATATTTTACTATATTATTGTCTGAATGGGATGCCATTGTATATCCACCGACTGATACGCACGGCGTCGACTGTACCGACTGTACGTCGTACGCTTTACAAATGAAGTGGACTGTCATAATCACATTTTTTTTAAACCGCCCAAGCGTGATATAAAAGAATCTCATTACCTCGCATGTTTTCTCTTCATTACTCGCGTACTTTGTGTCGCCGACGTAATAAAATTGAAATTAATTATATTCTTAAGTAATTGAGTTCATAATAAAACGTAATTTAATTTAGCCAAATTAAATAAGGATGGAGTTTGATATTAATTATTTAAAGATGATATTGTCGATCTTTGTTTGGACTATTCGTTACTTAAAAAATCATAAAAACAACTACAAAATAAATGTAACGTATTCTTTTTGAATTAAAAAAACGAATGTGCTTTAGACCACCCGACTGAAGTAAAATTTATGTGAGATTACGTAACTGGGCATGGAGAAAGAGAAAAAGGAAATGTGTACTCGCAGCTCCCTCTCTCTCTACAGGGCAAGAGAAAGAACTACGAGCACACATTAAAAACGTGACTCTTTCTCATTCTATATTCACTAACTTATATCTCCTACTCAACTTCCATTCGCGTAAACTCTTAACGCTCTCGCCACGTATGCATCAGCTTAATCCCCAAATCAACCGTGCTTAAAGAAGTTTTACCCCAAAAGAAAAAAATGCGAACATATTTTCAATAAAGTAACACCAAAATCACATCCAGCTACCCCAATCTGTCAAATTAATTTTATAGATTTCCAATTTTATCACATAAGCATAAGGTTCACTTTCAATTGGGGAAATGTGACAGATTGGGGTAGATTGATGTGCTGGCGTCTGTACACGAATTGTCTATGTAATGTGTATTATGTTGAAAGCAGTATGGTACGCAAGTACCATTGTTTAATAGATTTAATATAGTGTCTTAATGTAGGGACACTTTTGACCATCATAATACCTCTGTTAAATCAATATTTGCTGTTTAAAAACAAGTAATTAATTATTTTTGAAGTATGTTCTATCTAACGAGGAACTATCTTTTTGCTAACTATTTTCTGAGGAAGCGAAATCTACCACGCGTGCAGTCGCCTGCAGGTCAGGTTTTAGTCAAATAAAAATTCAAAGAATACTATGATCAGGTCTTCTTATTAGCGTGTCAATGGCAATCTTAATTGAATCCTCTCAGAATTTAGCCACAAGTTTAGCGTAAGTAGCGTCCAATAATTAATCCCATTCGATTCCCACCCGGGGCAGATATTTGTGTGCATGAAAATGTCTGTTTGTCCTGAGTCTAGGTGTAAATTATCTATACAAGTATGTATTAACAACAGAAAAATACCTAGTACATGTAGTATATCAGTTATTTTGGTTTCCATAGTACAAGTTCTGCTTAGTTTGGAATCAGATCACCATGTGTGAATAAAGTCCCAGGATATTATAATTGGGGCTAGACGTGCCATGTAATCCAGCCTACCATACTTTCACCTGAAAAGTCCAGAGTAAAGAAAGCTTCCAGGCTAGCCTCAGCAACATGTTTCAGGTGATAGGTTTTTGACAGGAGGAAAGAATGTTATGGGTAGGCAACGATCTGGGATTAGTGGCATAAGCTATCTGCCACAACAGTTGAGTTAACTCAGCCCAACAAAATACCTAGAAAAATATAACTTTCTATGTATGTGTTTACCAATATCACCATCATATTAGCTGAAAGACGCCCATTTCTGGACAATGACCTCCTCCAAAGATCTCCACAATTGCCGGTCTTGCACTATCTGTATCCAGTGACTCTAACAAGATCATCGGTCCATCTTGTAGGGGGACTCCCTACGCTACGTTTTCCGGTTCGTGGACGCCACTCGAGAACCAACACAATAAAAATTTATGACTCCACAAAATTAAATTATATGTGTCTTATAAATTACCAAAATTCTGATATTATATTAGCTATAATTTAACTTATAAATATATTGTACTATTTTTCGTTTTTATCCAACATAGTCGGCGAACAAGGTTAAGGCATGCTTACCTTATGGTAACCGGCGACGTAGCCCATGAACGCTTCATTCACTCGGCACACTATTTCATTGCCGGTCCTTGAGAAACCTGGTAAGGTTGCTTCTTTTTTGAAGATCCCTATGCTTAAGCCTCTGGAACAAACAAGGGCGTTCATCAGTAAGAGGAAGTTAAGGAAGAGAAATGATATCGTACGAGCTCGTAAAGATTCCTGGGTATTACTAAGAAATTCCTGTCAGCGTTTGTGGTCATCTTCTTAGAGGGGTTTGTCGACGCGATAGTCTCCTCGGCAACTTCACACCTGTCCGTGTCTATTCATCGGCGAGTGGGGCTACCGGCGACGCGCACCTCACTCGTTTGCTATCATCCTCGGCCGGCACACGTTACTATTACCAGTTATATATGTACCTACCTACCTTCAGTAAAGTAAATCGGCTAGTCCCGACATTTGAGTCTATTCATTCCAAAAACCCTCATACAACGACCTCCAATAACTCCACGCCGCAACATATGATCCATCGAGCCGCAAGCATTGCCAAGAACAAACCAGCAGCGAAGTTGGAGTTGGTGCGAAGAGGTCATCATATTCAAAAATCAAACATCTCAAGACTGGATAACATCGCAAGTGGCGAACTGGGGAGACTGCATAAAGATAAGGCCAATCCATTTTACTTTGCGCATAATCCTACCCTAATTAACCACTTGTCCAACAGTTGTCAGTGTTGATAGTCATTCAATTATAATTGTTGATAGCTGCCTATTGCTACCAAACATTCATTAAATCAAGCTAAATACATACATAATATTCATACATACATATCATTCATACATACATATCGTTCATACATACATATCGTTCATACATACATATCAAATCCAAAACATATAACATAATAAATATAATAAAATAACATAAATTACATAAGACAAAAATAGGGATACGAAACTAACAAGTTGTCCACCGACGCCAATAGGTTATACCCACATATAATAAAACTTAAAAAATCGCATAAAATATCGTCTGTACTCATTACATAACTAATTATTATACAAATCATAATAATACATACAAAAATACCTTTACATTACATATTCTAATATAAAGAATTCTTCTATTTTCAATCAAATCAATAATAGGTAACTACAGTTCAACTTTATTAGTTGATACATTGCGGATACAAATTTATAATAAACTACTAACCTACACTTGCTAAATAATAAACCATAAACATAATAAATATTTAAAATATATATTACAATATTAGTGCCATTGTTCTATACATTAAATATAAAAGTTCTTCATTCTTAACAAAAATTATAGCCGGCTAAATAACTTGTTTACGTTTAGCTCGGAGCCGGCAAGCGGGCGATCACTGATAACATTCCATTGAATGGATGCGCGCTAAATTACCGTGCGTCCTTTTGAGTTGAGTTATTAGCAATCGTAACTGTTTACATTTTATTTATTTTAAGTTTCCGTTGTTTTGTATCGACTATGGCGGATGAACAACTTTTAGTTAAAAAACGAGCCAATTTAAAGGGTCGTTTGACTATGTTCAACAATTACATCAATAGTTTACCAGAAACTTTAAGTAACGAAATTATGTTGGAACTTGAGTTACGGTCATCAAAAATGGAACTATTATTCGACAACTACAATGATATTCAAAGTGGCTTAGAGTGTATTTCAACTGATTCTGATGAGCAATTTAAAGAACGCAACATGTTCGAGTGTATGTACTATAAGTCGTTTGCGCTTGCTAAGTCGAAGTTGAATATAAAATCGGGCGACAATTGCAGCAATTCTGACGTACGCACGGTAGTGAAGCACACCACGGCTAGCGTCAAGCTTCCGGTTATCCAGCTAGCCAAGTTTAACGGCACTTATGGTACTTGGCTGGAGTTTCGAGATACATACTTGTCGCTTATACATGATAATCCTGAGTTGAGTCAAATTAATAAATTCCACTATCTGCGATCCTCATTAGAGAGCAGTGCGTTACTAGTTATTAAATCTGTAGCCTTTTCAGCTAGCAATTATGACATAGCATGGAAGCTGATATGCGATAGGTATGATAATAAAAAGATGCTAATTGCAAATCATGTTAAATCATTATTTAATGTATATTCTATTCAAAAGGATACGTCATTCAATTTAAAACGATTAATTGATAATTTTGTTCAGAACTTAAGATCTTTAGCCTTGTTGGGTGAACCCACTGACAAATGGGATACCTTGCTAATTCATTTGTTTTCTAGTAAGTTTGATTCGCAAACTTTATTTGAATGGGAAAAGTTTAAATCATTACAGGAAAAAGATGACTTACTTTTCGACGATTTATTAAAATTTACAAGAAACAGATCAGAATTATTAGAAACCATAGAATCAAGTAAACATAAGGCTATAGGCACCTACAAACAATTAAATACACACAGTTTGATTACTACAAATAATAATAATTTATTAAAACTAAAATGCCCGGTTTGCCAGTCCGATCACTTAATTTACTATTGTAAGACATTTTTAAACTTAACTAATAAAGAAAGGGAAAAAAAGGCCAATGAATTAAAATTATGTTTGAATTGTTTAAAGCAGGGTCATTCTACTAAGAATTGTCGTTCAAGTTCTTGTAAAAAATGTAACAAACACCACAATTCGTTAGTTTGTCCGGAAATTACTCGCGAAGGCGATAGTACCGTCAATCAGGTGGCACTGTCTTGCGCCGTGTTATCACCGTGCGGACTGTTGTCGACCGCATGCGTTAGTGTGCGATCAGCTGATGATCAACAGATACGGGTACGACTTATGTTAGATTCTGGAAGCACATCGCATTTTATAAGTGAGCGCCTCTGCAAACAGCTGCGTTTGCCTACTAAAAATATAAACACGACTATTAACAGTTTGGAAAATAATATTTCAATATCAAAGAAATGTTGTGACATTCATATTCAGTCGTTATATTCTAAATTCAACATAACAATAACTTGCGTTGTAGTCTCACAGATAACCAATCCTTGGCCGAGTTCACCGATTAATAAAGCAGATTTTAATATACCTAAACATATTAAAATGTCGGATCCGGAATTTTATAAAACATCGGAAATAGACATTTTGATAGGTAACGGTCTTTTCTGGGATTTGATTGATCCACAACAAATAAAATTAAAATCACAAAATATTACAATACAAAAATCAAAATTAGGTTGGATATTGGGTGGTTCAATAAGGGCAAATTCTTCAACTGTGTGTAATTTGTCTGATGTTCAAATAGTAAGTAATCAGATTTCAAAGTTAGATAATATAGAAACTTCAACTAACAAGCATTTAGACTGGTCTCAAAAGGAAAACGAATGCGAACAAAAATTTGTAAACACGACCACTCGTTTGTCGAATGGGAGGTTTTGTGTTACTATACCTTTAAAGTCGTCACCTAGTGTTTTAGGAGACTCATATAAATTAGCAAAAAATAAGTTTCGTTTAAACCCAAATTTAAAAGATCAATACACCAAGTTCATTCAGGAATACAAGGATTTAGGCCATATGAGAGAATCACCAAATTATGAAAGCGATAAAATTTGTTATTTTGCTCCTCATCACGGTGTCGAGCGTCAAGACAGTTTAACAACAAAACTTAGAGTAGTTTTCGACTGTTCTGCCAAGTCATCATCGGGATATTCATTCAATGAATTACAAAAATCATGGTTAAAATTCATAAATTCATTTACATTTTTAAATAAACTCAGCATTCCTAGGCATGTTGTATGCAGTAAATATATTAGCTTACAATTACATATATTCACAGACTCATCCGAGGAAGCGTACGGAGCTTGTGCTTACGTCAGGTCTGTTTCAGAATGTAACGAGATTTCAGTTAATTTATTATGTTCAAAAAATGACCAAGCCCCCCTCAAACCTCATACAATACCGCGTTTGGAGCTGTGTGGGGCTTTGCTGGGAGCTAGGCTTGGCGAAAAAGTTACCAAATCATTAAGACTACAATTTAATGAGTTTTTCTACTGGACCGATTCAACCATCGTTCTAGGTTGGCTCAACACTCCCACTAATAAGCTGCAAACATTTGTTAGGAACAGAGTAGCAGAAATACAGTCCACTACCAACATTCACTCATGGAAGTATGTTCCTACAAATCTAAATCCTGCAGATTTTTTAACGCGTAGTATGGATGTTGCGATGTTGATAGACTGTGAACAGTGGTGGCGAGGTCCAAACTTTTTAAAACATGACGAGTCATTTTGGCCCGTTGTAGATTTAAAAAACAATAGTCAGTCATTACCTGACTTTAAGCAAAACGTTACTTGCATGACGTGTCTACCAAAAGAAACGTTGTTTCTATTTCATAAGTTTTCCAATTATACTCGTATGCAAAGGTCAATGGCATACGTGTTACGTTTCATACAAAATACAAGTAAAAATGATAAATACATAGGACCATTAAATGTGTCAGAATTGCAATCAGCTACATACAAATTAATATTCATTGCGCAACAGGAAAGTTTCCCTGACGAGTATAAAAAATTACAATCAAAAATTTCATTAAATTCAGGCAGTTCATTGTTATCATTGAATCCATTTTATGATACTAATTTAAAATTGATTAGAGTTGGTGGCCGTTTGCAAAACTCGGATTACGATTATAATAAAAAGCATCCACTTCTATTACATAAAAATCATATATTTACAAAACTTTTATTTAATTATCAACACAAATTACTAATGCATGCAGGGCCGCAACATTTACTATATTCCACCCGTGAAAATTATTGGACCATAGGAGGACGTGATTTGGCACGGTATGTTTCTCGAAACTGTACTACATGTAATCGTTTTCGCGGTAGGACGGTAGTACCCATAATGGGGAACCTACCCAAAGAAAGACTGAGTACCACTTTCGCTTTTCAATATACAGCCTTAGATTACGCAGGACCAATTATGATTGCTAACAAAGAAGGGCGAGGGTGTAGACTCGTAAAGTCATACATTTGCGTTTTTGTGTGCTTCGCTACAAAAGCCATTCACATCGAATTGGTTAGCAATATGTCTACTGCCAATTTTATTTTAGCCTTGAAACGGTTTATCAGTCGCAGAGGTAAACCTTCATACATCTATAGCGACAATGGCTCTAATTTTGTAGGTGCGAATAATGAAATAAATAAAATGATATCTTCAGATAAAGAACACATTATATGTAGCTTTGCACAGCAATCAATCAAATTTAGTTTTTGTCCTCCACAATCTCCACATATGGGCGGCTTACATGAATCTGGCGTTAAGTCTGTTAAACACCATTTAAAAAGGGTATTAGGGAATTCTAACCTAACTTTCGAACAATTAAATACAACACTGACACAAATTGAAGCCATATTAAACTCCAGACCCCTAAGTCCATTATCTTCCGATCCACAAGACCTATTACCACTCACCCCAGGTCATTTCCTCATTGGCAAACAACTAACGTCATTACCAGAGCCAGACTACGCTGATGTTTCAACTCATCGATTAGATCGATATAAGCGCATCGAACAACTTCGGCAACAGTTTTGGACGAGATGGCATAAGGAGTACATCACTAACCTTCAAACTCGATCGAAATGGAAGTCTTCACGAGGATCGCTGCGCATAGGAGACCTCGTGCTAATCAAAAATGAGCAATCTCCGCCCATGAAATGGCCATTGGGGAGAATAACTGATATACATCCCGGTACTGATGGCGTTACCAGGGTCGTGGACGTCAAAACGAATTCCGGCACGTTGAGAAGGTCCTTCTCCAAAATCTGTCCACTGCCCACACCAGATGAAGCATGAAGATTGAAGCAGAGCTTCAATGAGGGGCGGCATGTCGACGCGATAGTCTCCTCGGCAACTTCACACCTGTCCGTGTCTATTCATCGGCGAGTGGGGCTACCGGCGACGCGCACCTCACTCGTTTGCTATCATCGACGGCCGGCACACGTTACTATTACCAGTTATATATGTACCTACCTACCTTCAGTAAAGTAAATCGGCTAGTCCCGACATTCGAGTCTATTCATTCCAAAAACTCTCATACAACGACCTCCAATAACTCCACGCCGCAACAGGGTTTTCGAAACACTTAAGAGAGGTAGGGTACAGCGTTCATTCGCTAGAAGAGCAGCCCGGCTGGGGAAGTACCTCCACCTTACAGAAGACATTCCTTAGTAATAACATTAATAATGTTAATGTTGTGTTTCTGCTTGTGAGTAAGGTCGTCAGAGTTCATCGGGGTGGGGAGAAGGGTCAGCAACATTTGTTTGCTGACTCTTAAAGGCCGGCAATGCACAAGCGACTCCTCTGGTGTTGCGAGTGTCCATGGGCGGCGATGATCACTTACCATCAGGTGACCCACTTGCACGTTTGTCACCCTCTGATATAAAAAAAAGAAACACGGTTGGTTACAGGCGGAAGTATAGACACAAGGATTTCTTAGTATTTGATTTATATCGAAAAAAAGCTTTACTGCAAAAATCCGTATAGTAACACTATCTACCTCAATTTTAGTTCAGAAATTTAAACACCTCCGCGCACACATTGTTAGCCCTCCAAAGCGTAACCCCAGCTGAAACAAAGCGGCGTTTTTCCGTCGGTTATGTTAATTTGTCTTTGAACCCAACCCGTATTACATACATTATTACGATGGAGCTGCAATAACGGGGGAATGAGATTGTTGGATTATGGCTGCGAGTATTAGGTTAATTTGTTTTCTTGCTGTTGTCTGCTGCGTGTACCTGTTGACACACTGATTTGAGCCCTTTACTAAGCCTACGCCCTGCCATTCACCTGTGTGCTAATCTGTTAATTTTTAACTCATAACTATTAATTTTATATATAAAACTAGCTGTGCCCCGCGGTGTTACCCGCGTTAAACTTTATAAATTTTCTTTGCTATAAACCTCACGGAGCCCGAGACCTTTCCAACGAATGCAAAACCGTGGAAATCGGTTGGTGCGTTCTGGAGTTATAGCTTCAGGAAGGAAAACCCGACTTATTTTTATATAGTAGATAAATATCATAGCAGAGTACATAAATAATTCTTTCTTTATCTCTGGATCCGGTGGTAGTATTAAAGAGCGTCGTTATTAACACAAGGTCCGTCATAATAATAATACCTTAATATAGACAGAACCATTGACAATATGTAGTAAAAATATTAGACTTAAACTAGATAATTAAACATAATCTCTTGACAATAACTTGATACGAGCTAGCTAAATATCATTGCTATATAACTTTTATAAATGTTTTCATACAATCAATATAATGTGTACCTAAATATCTATGTTACTAGAAATAATAATATATCGAACTATATTACTACAAACATGTTCTGACTATTTACAAGCGCTTTTTTAAAGTCTACGTGAATAAAAACCTTTTTATATTTTTATTTTATTTTTATCGTATGAGCAGTGGTTACCCTGGTGTCAAGCCGCCCAGTAGGCTCCTGGCGTGGCTTATCGACTGTTGTCTTAAGACTACAACCGGGACCGACAGCTTAACGTGCCCTCCGAAGCACGGAGACGCTTAGAAATTCGCTCACTTTAACGGTTACCATCTATGGGCTGACCGCGTGCCTACGTGCTTTACCGATGACTAACGGACCCGGTGAGAGAAATCATTAGCTAAATCAAGAGTTAAAAAACCCGGCCAAGTGCGAGTCGGACTCGCACATGAAGGGTTCCGTAGCAGCAAGTATTTCAGTTGATTAATTGAAAGCAAATTGCGGTTTATGACGTATTAAAAAAAACTGCTTGCTAGATCTCGTTCAAACCAATTTTCTTTGTTAGTTTCCATGGTAATGTACGTCATATATTTTTTTTAGTTTTATGATCCTCTTATTTTAGAAGTTACAGGGGGGGGGGGACACTCATTTTACCACTTTGGAAGTGTCTCTCGCGCAAACTATTCAGTTTAGAAAAAAATGATATTAGAAACCTCAATATCATTTTTGAAGACCTATTCATAGACAGCCCACATGTATAGGTATAATGAAAAAAAAATTTTTGAATTTCAGATCTATGTATTTTTGTGTAAAAATCTTAATGCGGTTCACAGAATACATCTACTTACCAAGTTTTAACAGTACAGCTCTTATAGTTTCGGAAAAAAGTGGCTGTGACATACGGATGGACAGACAGACAGACATGACGAATCTATAAGGGTTCCGTTTTTTGCCATTTGGCTACGGAACCCTAAAAAGGGAAATCATAAATTGATTATACATACATAAATGATAATATTTCAATCCGTCGAAATCGGCTTGCAAAAAGATATAAAACATTTCTGGTCATTTGTAAAAAGCCGTACTACTGATGTAGGTATAACACCAAGTCTTATAATGACGAGTGTAGTGGCAAGTACTTTTTATTCTGTGGTAGTGGTTCAATACACTCCACGTTAAGTAACCTAGTCTTGTACACACTTTTTTTGTTCGAAGATATGGATAACCTACTACAGGCTTATGACAAGATAGACCACACAATGCTTTTACAATAAAACCCACGACACGTACCCTGAGAGGGCTCTAGTTTGACCTCTCCTATTGCCGAGTTATACCAGTCCAGCACAGCAATTGGTACATGGTCATCTAGGGTCAAAAAGTACATAATAATAATAATATAATATCTAGGGACAATGTCACACAGATCATCTTAGCCCCAAACTAAGCAAAGCTACTATGGGTACCAGGCGACGATATACATACTTATATAGATAGATAAATACTTATATACATCCATGACTCAGAAACAAATATTCGTGCTCATCACACAAATATTTGCACTTACCGGGATTCGAGCCCAGGACCACCAGCTTCGTAGGCAGGAGCACTACCAACTAGGCTACGGTGACAGTCATACATGGATTTTTCAAGAAATAAAAACAATGAAACTTCTGTAAGGTCTGTAAAGGTATTACGATGAATAAAAAAAACAAAAAGAAAGCATTAACAGTATAAGAGAAGTTTACGTACTTTAATATTGCTTATATTTTCTGTTTTACAGTTTGGGTACCTTTATAATTTCATCTGAATTGGGTAAACCCAAATGAGATGTACCCAAAATTTAACTAAGTTTTCTACACAGCCACAAGAACATTACACCAAACAACTTCTGTCCACAGAACAATGCGATCCCAAATAACTAGGTTCAGCTGTCTATTCACCCCACAAACGAGGTAAACTGCTACAATTGTAGAAACAAATTTACCAGCTAATTTGAACAGTTACACCGCTTTTTGCTATGACCGTTACTACGGCGCTTCAAAAATGCAAAGTGCAATCTGCATAACAAATCAACTGCTTTGTTACTGTCATTTTTGTCCGTGTTACTGTCATTTTTGTACTCTAATTGCCACGTGCAGGAGGGCTTTAAATTGACGATGTTAAACCATAGTGTTATGCTAATTTTGTATAAAGTCGTTTCAAGAGAGCTGTATAAAACAACCGTCAGGTCCCAGTCGCATTTGCACACTGAGTGTTTCCATGTCTTTCATAGCCTTATAGAAAGTTGTTAAGTAAATGATATACCATTAAAAATAGGACCGAAAAACAACATTTTTCCGAAAAGGAATTTTGATGGTTTTAAAAGACCATAGGTCGTAATCGTAATTTTTCCAATAGTATTTACGTAAATACTTATATGTATATAAATATTTATAATTTCAGATTTTTTCATCACAAAAGAAGATGGTATTTTAGTAATAAGCTGAAATGAACTAAAATTATGTTTTTGGTTTAGTGGTCATGTCACCGGTTACCGGTCCCTAAGCGATCGGCGAGATTAAGCATTTAGGCTCGCGGTCAGTCCATAGATGGGTGACCACCAAAAGTGGTTTAATTTCTGAGCGTCTCCGTGTTTCGGAGGGCTCGTTAAGCTGTCGGTCCCGGCTGTACCTAGTCATTAGAAAACAGTCGTTAAGCCATGTCAGAGGCTTACTGGGCGACTTGAACAACTCTGACAGTAGGGTAACCACTGCCCATACGATAAGTTAGTAAGTAAGATTTCAGATTTTTACATCACAAACTGAAGTCCGAAGATAAGATGGTATTTTAATAATAAGCTGAAATGAACTAACTAAAATTATGCTGTTGGTTTAGTGGTAAGAGACTCTATTACTGCTTAGCTAGAGGTGGTGGTTCTATCCCCAGGGCAAATCTTTGTATGATGAGCACGATTAATTGTTGTGTCTGGGTGTTTTTTTTTCTATAATGTAAATGTATTTAGTAGTATATAAATATGTTTATCTGTTGTCTGGTTTCCATAGTATAAGCTCTGTCTAGTTTGGTATTAGAAGGAATACATCATATAAATCTAACGTACTGCACGTTAGATGTATTAAGTACTATGGAAACGAGATAACTGATATACTACATAAACTACTTTCTTTTTGTAAATACATACTTATATAGATAATAACACCCAGACTCAGCACAAACAGACATGTTCATGTACACAAATATCTGTCCTGAAAATCAAACCCACAACCTGCGGCGTGAAAGACAAGCATTTACCAATCTCGCCAACCACTGTTAACCACTGTTGTATGATGTCTAGCTTTGGAACCGACAGCTACAAGTGCTCTTTGAGGCACGGAAACACTTAGATACTATAGCACTTAGACAGTTGCTTGCCAGACGATAAGGGTACTTGGCTAGGAGTGCATTTACTATTAGTAGCGGGCAACATTTTTATAAACTAGCTGTGCCCCGCGGTTTTATCCGCATTAAACTTTATAAATTATAGCTTATGTGTTAATCACGGTTGTCAGCTAACTCTATACCAAATTTCAATAAAATCGCTCCAGCCGTTTAGACGTATGGAAGTCATAAACATACACACTCACAAACTTTCGCCGTTATAATAGTGTGATAAACTTATCTCAATAATATACAATATAAGGTTAAATAAAAAGGTAAACCATATATATTTTATATAATTATGGATAGTGTTTCTATATTTTTTTTTTAATAAATTAAACAACACAATAGTAAAACATATTCCTTAATTACATGTAAAAATTATGCTTATATAATACATTTTGTACAGACGCTAGCACATCAAGCTACCCCAATCTGTCAAATTTCCCCAATTGAAAGTGAACCTTATGGTTTTGAGATAAAGTTGAAATGTATAAAAGAAATTTGACAGATTGAGGTAGCAGGATGTGCTGACGTCTGTACTTTTTTTTTAGTCTTTCTATTATTAATTTGACGAAGAAATTTTGAGGCTCTTCTTGGGGGAAACTCTTGTCTAGCAGTGGATTCTAATCACACTGCACTTAATGAGTTTAAATTTTTAACTGACTTAAAGAAGAAGTTTCTCCTTCCTTCTTATTATTGAAAGCGGTCAAAGAGTGAGATGTTTTTTTTATAATTATTCCTTGGTATTTTTGTAGGTATCCGTACCTACTCCAAAAGAACGCAAACTAAGCAAAAATCAAATGGAAAATCTTAACTCCACGTTTTCAGGTATCTATCTCTCACTACGTGTCCTGACTAGCCACCAATTCATTTCTCACTTAATGTGAATGAAAATCAAATAAATTCCAAGTGACTCCAATCCACCTCCAACGACCTTGAATGGAATGCGAAGCTTCAATCAAAATAATAGAGGCCTTTAAATTTTTGCTGTGGATATTGGTTTTGCGATTACTTTGATTATTAAATTCAGTGGTGGATTGTTTTCTGTGGCTTTTAACTAAGAGTCTAAGACCAGTTAATACTGCTACTTTTAGTTACGTTCTAAGTACCTGATAAGTATCAAGTTGCGATCATACGCTGGGGATTTCGAATAAACATAAAAGACAAATAACTGTATTCAAAACAAAACCAACTTAAAGGTATTATTGTGTATATTCTAGTATAATTGACTCTAATTTCATAAAAAAATAATATATATCACTCTTATCAAACAAATTAAATAAAATAAAAAAGGTTTTTATTCACGTAGAAACGCTTGTAAATAGTCAGAACATGTTTGTAGTAATACAATTTATTTTATAATGGTAGTGACATTTAGCTAGCTGGTATTAAGTTATTGTCAAGGAGATTATGTTTAGTTAAAGTTTATAATATTATGTATTGAAATTTATATTATATTTATATATAATTAAATATGCGTTGTCTTTTTAAGATCTTGGGCATTACATGGCAAGATAGGGTCACTAACGAGAGAGTTCTAGAAATAGCACACCTACCTAGCCTGACAGCGTTTCTTAAACAGAAGCGTTTACGTTGGTTCGGGCATGTGCACAGAATGGAACCCACTCGAATACCACGATGTGTTCTGTTGAGTGCGGTAGCTAATGCAAAGCGCGATGTCGGTAGACCTCTGCTTCGCTATAAAGAATGCACCAAGCGGGACATGGCCGCTTATAAAATTGGCCACTGTGGCTGGGAAAAGCTCGCTGAAAATAGAGTTGAATGGCGCCAACGTGTAGTGGAGGGTCGTAAGATCTGTGATGAACCCTGATTCGGAGTACTTGCTGATAAGAGACAGAAGCGACATGAAAGCGGCTCGGCACCAACAGTCAGGCCTGCGGCAGGCTATGTCGCTCTCGCATCGGTTTGTTTAGCCACCAAAAGAAATGTCTCTCAGACAATGCGCCGTAAGTCGTATGTAACAGACGCAAAGACCATTTATATACCTATCATATAATATATAAAAGCAGAAACTGGCTGACTGATCCGTCCAAGTACAGCTGAAACAGCTAGGTCTAGAACAATTAAATTTTACACAAATATTCCTTAAGTGACGTTTCAGGTGTTTCAAGCGTTTTAGAAAGATTTTTTGAAAATTAAACAGAAAAATATGGGGTGCAAAAGGATTGCACAGTTTGTATCGAACAACTTGTTTTCTTGGTCTGGTCAACTTTTCAATCTTGCCAGTGAATCAAACAGTCTGCCACTCTGTTTCCTCTTTCATAAATATGATCATAATTTATTTGTTTGTTCCGTGTGGTAGTCGACATCAGACATCGAAAAGGTTATTCGATATCTGATTTAGACAACCACGCGAACGAATTCGTGGGCAAAAGCTGTATAAAATACTTTCACTTTAAAACAAAATTAAAATATTTAAAGTTGTTGCCAACTAGAATAGGTAACAAATGAACGAAAAAACAGTGCCAATCGAAAATCATCATAAAATAAATACTTGAAGCAAAATCTTTGTATCCCTTTTGACAAAAATTGCACGGACGGAGGATTATGTAATTTGGAATAGTTAAAGTCTATATGTAGAAGGAGTGCACAAAGCTAATATTTTTATATATAATGGGCATTAGAATTTAAAGAGTTTAATAAAAAAATATTACATACACTAGGTATCATGCTTTTGTGAAACTGAGAAGAGATGACAAACTGAGTGTCAAAATTGAAAACAGATTAATGTTATTAGTCTTTAACGTTCAACGTTTTGTTTTTTAAACATTTTTATTGTATGAAGTAGTTATAATTTTATTGCCTTGGCAGAAAATGGGACCCCGGGAACACCTTAACATACAGGTTACAAGATAGAGGGCGCCGTATATTCACAAATAAAGTGACAGAGGTAATTCATCAAGGGACCCTACCCTTTTAGGGAACGTCGCCGTCCTATGAAATTTTAATTAAAAAATATCTCAAAATGCATAACTAATTATGTCGCTACAAGTTTGTATCGCGGAATATGTGCTAATGTGATGGAATAGGCCCAAAAAGGTAGGACAAAGTATTTGTAGGGTTATTTTTAATGGTGCTAAGTTTAGTCGGAAATGGGGAGAATTTTGATGTGTTCATTTTCTATGTGCTGAGAAGAGATGTTATTCTGCTTTTTTTTAATGTACCTAATACATCTTTACATACACCTGTCTTGGGTACTAAGCTAGTGAATGTGTGAGAGTGTTACGAATAGCGTGATCGTGCGATGCGAACGGAAGTGGAGAGAGATATATAGAAATACAAGGTATAATAGAAACTAAACAACGTGCAACACGTCAACATGCAAATACATTGATTAATGTATTCGACAAATTAAAAATGGCTGATGTATCCGAAAACATTGAAAAATATTGTGAGTTAGAATTAAACATTAGACCAAGATATCTCCGAAAATTGTCATATTTACCAATGTTCTAATTACCAAGATATAATAATGATTACGGAAGAAGGGTCACGATGTGCACCTTGGCCCAACCAGTTAACCAAATAATAACAAAGTAAAAAAATACTTTATCAGTTGTAGCAGTGATAAGTACTTGGAGGGCGATGCATGTCGGGGTCTCTCACTATAATCATCACACCTTCCTTAGCGCTACTTCAAACTACTCTGGGACAACAATATAATCTTAAAAGTAAAGATTTCAGTAGACCTCATAATGGTAAGTAATATATTTGAAATAAATCGATTAAATTTCATTTTTTTTACACAATATAAAATAAACTTTCCAGAAATGGGAAATCATACATTTATTCCTCCGGTGGATTTTCGAACTAGTTCCCTCTATCAATCAGGGGAAGATATTTTCAATGTTGAAGATTAGATTGACGCTTTGCATTACAATTAATGATTTAAAACAAACAGCAACAAACTTTTAATATTTACTTAATAGTCTGAAAGGTGTTATCAATCTGATGTGATCATTCACATGCAACTGTGAATCAGTTGGACATGTTTCTAGAAAACAAAAAACCCATGAATAATACCTACATACATCCCCTGAAAGGGTGTTAGAAAAGGAATCATAAATTTGATCTGGCAGCGTGTATCGTCCGGAGTTTAATGTGGAACGGCTATCCCGGATTGCTAGAGGGTACTGGTTCGAGACTCGTTGGACGATTAAATTTCCCATTTAAGAGATTTTTATACTCAAATAACGAATTAGCTGACGATTTTCAATGCGGGGCAAAAAAAATATTTTCCCAAACTGGTTTTCTTTAGTTTGTTCAGTTTTATGAGTAGATAACAATTTATACTTGACGTAAATACTGGCATACATTAGTAGTGATTAATAAATAAAAAACAAAGATTTCTATTCACGTAGACTTTAAAAAAGTACATTACAAGTACTTTTTTAATGTCGACGTGAATAGAAATCTTTGTTTTTTATTTATTAATCACTACTAATGTATGCCAGTATTTGTAGTCAGAATGTGTTTGTACTAATGTAGTTTAGTAGATACACATAATTATTTATAGGTACATATTAGGGATGTAACGGAGGCCTCTTAGCGGAGGCGGAAGCGGATGCGAAGGTGAAAGTGGATGTGAAAAAATAGTATTTTAAGAGTAAAATTTATATTTTTTTAAATCTCAATAAATGAAGAATGAGCTGAAAGAGGGGCAATTTCAATTTGGCTTCATGGAGAAGGAGGGATTCTTTATGATGAACTCCTTTTTCAAGAAGCCGGATAACCGCAAATGGACCTGGGTAAGCCCCGAAGGTAAAAAAAATAACGAGATAGACTTTATTTTGTCGACGATAAAATAGATGTTCAATGACGTATTTGTGATCAATACGGTTAAAAGCGGGAGCGATCACAGGCGGGGCTCATTGAACCTTAATGTCAAGCTCCAGAGGTCCCGACTGATAAAGTCTATGCTCCGACCTTTACCCATCCACGTCGAAAACCCGGAATCCTTTCAGCTCAAACTGCAAAACCGAGTGGAGTCATACCACGGCAAGTTCGCAGAAGCTGTCCATACGGCTGGGTCTTTAAAGCCTGCCGTACAAACAGAACCAAAAACATCTCTGACTAAACCCTGCAGCTAAAGAAAGAAAGACGGAAAATGGTTTTGACATCGTCTGATGATGATACAGATACCGGCAGCTCAACAGAGAGATTTCAAAGTCTTTGACTCGCGACACGCGCCCAATTAATACAAGATGTATTAAGAAGCCATCGAGTGGAACAAAGGCTCTAAAGTGTTAGCAAGAGAACTGTCTGTTGGACAGAGCCAACTGACGAAGCTGAAGACTGAGGATGGCAGAATCGTCACGTCTAGACCTGAGTTGCTGGGAGAGATCGAGAGGTTCTATGGACAGCTGTATACGAGAACCCAGTCACCTGTCGATAGTTGTGCCTCAGATACCAGAGCACGACTAACCCGACACTTCACCGAAGACATCCCGGACGTCAGCATGTGCGAGATGAGAATCCCTCTCAAACAGCTTTAGAACAACAAGGCGCCTGGTGACGATGAAGTTACAGCAGAGCTTCTAGCTCTTCTACGGGCCCTTCAGAAGTTATTGAACTCCATCATACTAGAAGGTCAAACGCCATAATTATGGCACAGAGGTGTGGCGGTGCTCTTCTTCAAAAAAGGCGAAAAACCCCTCTTAAAGAATTATAGACCCATCACAATGCTGAGCCATGTTTACAAATTGTTTTCGAGAGTCATTACGGATCGTCTCGCACGCAGGTTTAACGACTTCCAGCCTCCCGAACAAACCGGATTCGAAAGGCTTTAGTACCACAGACCACATAAATAAGACCGAAGAGTGTAACCAGCCATTACGCTTAGTGTTTGTGACTATGAAAAAGTCTTTGATTCGATCAAAACCTGGGCCGTACTGAGGTCTCTTCAAAAATGCCCAATCGACTACCGGTATATCGAGGTGTAAAAGTGTTTATATGAAAACGCCACTAAGTCAGTGCGACTCCCGGACCAGAACTCGGAACCTATCCACTTGCAGCGAGGTGTGAGAGAGAGAGATGTTATATCTCCGAAATTGTTCACCGCTGCATTGGAAGATATCTTCAAGATTTTGGACTGGGAAGGCTTTGGCATCAATGTCAATGGCGAGTACATCACCCACCTTCGATTTTCCGACAATATAGTAGTCATGGCTGAGAATCTAGAAGACCTCGGTACAATTCTCAATGACCTCAGGATAGTCTCTCAACAAGAGGGTCTGAAAATTAACATGGATAAGACGAAAATGATGTCGAACATCCATGTTGCACCCACTCTACTTAAGGTTGGAGACTGCAATCGAAGTTATAGAGAACTATATTATTTACCTAGGACAGATCATCCAACTTCGAAAAAGAGGTCAATCATAGACTCTAACTCGGCTGGGCAGCGTTCGGGAAGCTACTTAATATCTTCTCGACCCAAATATCGCAGTGTCTCAAGTCGAAAGTCTTCAACCAGAGTGTGTTGCTAGTGATGACTAACGGAACAGAGACGTCATCGCTCACTATGGGTCTTATCAGGCGGCACAAGGTCACCGAAAGAGCAATGGAAAGGGCTATGCTTGGAGTTTCCCTGCGAGATCGAATCAGAGCTGAGGTCCGCAGGCGAACCAAAGTAACCCACTTAACCCGAAGAATTGCCAAGCTGAAGTGGCAGTGGGCAGGGCACATAGCTCGTAGAGCCGACGGCCGCTGGGACAGAAAGGTTGTCGAGTGGCGAACACGAGCCGGATGATCTTGTGCGGGTTGCTGGAAGTCGCTGGATGCCGATAGCGTAAGACCGGCAATCGTGGATATCTTTGGGGGAGGCTTTTGGCGTCATTCGGCTGATATGACGATGACAAAGGCGGAAGTGATGCCAAAGGCATTCTCTGCCAGTCGACCTTTGGGTGATGCAGAGATATATGATTATGCCGTAAATAAACCTCCGTTATAACTCCGCAAAAAAACAGCGGAGGCGTAGGCGAAGATACGATTTCATGCGGAACTTCCGCAGTAACGGAAGCGGAGGCGAAGATCCGTTACAACCCTAGTACATATAGATATTTAGGTACACGGAACATTTAAAAATAATATTTAATTTGTAAAAGTTTTGATTTAGTTATTTAGCTAGCTTATATCTTATATATAGTTATTGGCAAAGAGATTATTTATAGGTTTAATTATTGAGATTAATAGTTTCAGATATCAAAATACAAAATCAATATTTAGTGTTAATTCCGCTAATTGTCAGTTTAATCATGCTGGGATGCAATTTGCACCGCCCTCCCGCCCGCAAAAATGTGCACATGCAAGAAGGACAATATAAAAAGCAAATTACATGCGCCAGTACGATTGGGTATCGTTAACACTAAATATTGATTTTGTATTTTGATTGTTATGGATTTCCGCAAAGTAACGCCTGATTCCATTACTTAGTTTCAGATATATTTTACTACATCTTGTCTGAATGGTTCTATCTACACTAAAGTAAGAATTTAATATTATTATTACCTTGTATTTATAACGACGGTCGCGCTTTAATGCTACAACCGGATCCAATGCGCCCCGACTGAGAAGATCCAGCGAAACAGAATTGACGGATGTCCTTACTACCGGTTTCAACAGGGCCCAGTTGAGACACTCGGGCGAAGCATGCTCTCTAACATAATATAAGTGAAAACTTGTACTTTGTCATAACATAATGAAGTAAGTTTTCGAGATTTCACCCACTGAAGATGCGTCCCGCCGCGGTGCGCGGAGCGACGGATAACGCGCGCGGCGACGGAGGCGCAGATCTGCCATAATTAGCGGTGTCATCTGCTATCCCGCGCGGTAATGCATATTACGACGGTCTCCCGCTAAATTAACTTATATGTTCACTGTGTTGTCAACTGCATATTTTGATTATTTATTAAGCAAAATTCGAGCGACCATTACTGCAACAGATACAAAGTTTCGTCCTTGCATTACGCTGGAAGAAAAACTACGTCGAGATCCATCGTTCAAACTTCTTTACAGTATCAAATCACGCCCGGGACTGCGAAGCCGCTGTGTCATATCCCGCAGCAAGCCCCGCGCTCCCGCACAGATTGGCAGAAACTGCGCGCAGAACGCTTTCCCGCGCATTTCCGCGTCGGCAGTGTATTGTGCTAGGCGTGATTTCTATATAAATTGAGATACTTGCATACAATGGTAACACCATGCATGGTACGTCCGCAATAAAAACCTACACGCCGATCTACAACTGCCTACCATCAAGCAGTGGATGAAGCAGGCGTCAAAAACATACTTTGACTCGGCCATTCACCATCCAAACCATTTGGTGGTAAAGGCGGTCAAGTACACCCCATCGCACTTCTCTCGTAAACACCGTCGTCCCAGGATCGTCTTGGACGAACCGGACGACGAGATTACGCTCTATTTAGAACAAAGTAAAGTCATTAGAAACTCTCGTGTCACTATACACAAACCGATTATTCGTACTCGTCGGACGAGAGTACGACCGCGAACGCGTCGCGACCACCAACGCCCTCCATGACCCTTAGTTTGCATATCGTATCGATAAAAAGCCCCCCCAACGCGGAGGCGGCCCCGCGTCATGTCATTAACGTAGAGCGAAAGTTGCACGAAACTCCTTAAAATGATGATCTTGCATTCTCTCTCCGCCAGTAATCGCCCAGAGTCGAGGTTCGAACCTCACAGGGGGTGCCCTCCGGCGCGGGTTACTTAATTGCTAGACGGCTTGAGCCCTCTGCTCGCCTCTATAGTCCGGTGAAGTAGTGAAAGCCTCCTAGGCTAAATATAGCGTCAAATCAAAAAAAAATTAAAAAAAAATACAATGGTAAAATCTACCATCCCGCGCTACGCGACGGTGCGCGGTGCAGTGGGGGGAGCGCCTTAAAAATAAAATAAATAGAACTTACTTTACAATTGATTCCCATCGATACAGTCTCTACCTCTAGTGCCTTACTTTTAGGCGATTCTAGAGCGAGTAAAAAATATGCAAGTACCTAATATCTATGTAAGAGATTGCGATAATAGTGGTAAAAGGTGCAAGCGATTTTTATCTACCTGAAGGTAGATATTAATACGATCTAGTCCCATAAGATTTTTAAACAATAAACATTATAGCTCTATTGAACAAACAATATTATAAAGTACGAAGAACACCGGACAATAAGTGTACATATATCCACAAAAACACAAATTAGAATAAAATCTATAACGGAATTCCGAGTAAGAAGTAATCAATTTGGATTTCATCAAAACACAGGCACAAGAAATGCTACATAAACTCTAAGCAGGATGATTGAAAGAAGAATCTTCTCTTTATAATAATGTATGCCATAAAGAATTAACTATTTATAATCGATATTTACAAATAAAATCGTAGGAAAGTCAAAACTGTACATGGAATATTTTTTCAAAATGATACTTGACGTGGAGCGTGATCTATAATCGATATCGAAGCCAAAAATATAGTTTTAAGAATCCTTGTGTGTCTGTCTGTATGTATGTCCGGCATAAACTCAAAAAGTGCTGCATGGATTTGCTTCAAATTTTGCATGAATATTACTAAGAGGTCGGGTCAATATATAGGCTACATATTATCACGCTATCACCTACGGGGGAGGAGCTATGATAATTTATAACATTCAACGCGGGTAAAACCGCGGGGCACAGCTAGTTTACAAATAAAATCGTAGGAAAGTCAAAACTGTATTTTTTTTCAAAATGATACTTGACTTGGGGCGTGATCTACAATCGATATCGAAGCCAAAAATATAGTTTTTTAAATTTTTGTGTGTTTGTCTGTATGTATGTCCGGCATAAACTCAAAAAGTACTGCATAGATTTACTTAAAATTTTGCATGAATATCACTAAGAGGTCGGGTCAACATATAGGCTACATATTATCACGCTATCACCTACGGGGGAGGAGCTGTGATCTTATCTATACATATAATAAAATCGTAGGAAAACTGTACATTGAATATTTTTTAAAAGGATACTTGGGGCGTGATCTACAATCGATATCGAAACCAAAAATACGGTTTTTTGAATTTTTGTCTGTATGTATGTCCGGCATAAACTCAAAAAGTACTGCATGGATTTACTTCAAATTTTGCATGAATATTACTAAGAGGTTGGGTCAACATATAGGCTGCATTTTACACGCTATCACCTACGGGGGAGGAGGAGGGTTATTTTGATGTGTTTAGCCATCTCACAAAGGCAAACGGCAAGAATGTATGGGACTTTTGTACCGCTAGTAAAATTTCGTGTTACGGGATATTTTATGTTTTAATTGGGGGTTAATGTGATAGAAAAGGCATTTTTAATTTCTTAGATTTTTAGAACTTGGGATATAAAAGTTATAGCCAGTTTTATTTTACGGTTATGCTTGGTAATCTGTGGGTCAACCCCATGACCGTGGAAACATTGCAGTTGGAAAATCACTCTTATTACCTAAGTAATAAAGATACTGTAAATATCAAAGTGTGTCTACTGATGTGGCAATGAAATGTTAGTGTTAACTAGTGTACCAATGAAGATTGTCACATATTATATTTACATAAACATTGTTATGGTGATACAGTAAATGTTGTAGCTCTTGTTATAGTCTTTTACATGGATTTATTCCGAACCTGCCCCGAAAACCCTGACCGGGTCGCGAGTTAGGTTAGGAAGATGCAAAAAACTATTATTTGTTGAGATAATGACGACTTCACAAGGGCGGCTTATTTGATTGTATGTTTATAATTGTTTAGAAATGTAGATAATACGCAAATGATTTGTAATTGTAACTTTTCTATCGCATTAGGTTCCCTGTAATGGTAGAATTAAGTTGAGTCTAATAAATAAATAATGAAAAGTTCTTTATTTCCATTAATTACATAGTTCATAACCAGTTCCATAACCCAGTGTACATTTGTGTGAGGTTGCAAGGGGTTATATAATATGAGGTTTTGAGTGGAGGTAAATAAAACAATAAATTCTTTGTTGTTTGTAACTAAAATCATTTTATTGATATTATTATTAATTTATCCTTAGTATTACTAAATCTATGAATATCTTCATATAAGTACCAAACAATAATTATCACATAGCACAACGCAACATTGGGTTTATTGAGAACTTCACTCTCTTCGAATAATGCTTGTCTTCTTAGTCGGGGCAAGCGAATGTTGCAATTAACACATTGCAAACTCGTCATATTAATTAAATGATAAAGCGTCCTTTCATGAATCCACTGTCACCAGATATGATAATATATTATAGTACGGAGGAACGTAAAAACTGCAAGATAATTTTCTAAATTGATGACATGTATCAAAACAACAGCAATAAATACCTGACAGATTGTCTTTGCCTGTCAATAAATAATTGCCATGAACAAAAAAAATATTGACGATGAAAATCGTTCCTATTCAAAATCATTAATTATTTCGATATAATGCAACTAGTGTGCTTACTTAGGTATAATAAATAAGTCTATAATTATATGATTTATATGTAATGTTGTTCCCATTTATAAATAATTAATTATAATTTCGACATTTATATTATTTTACACATGGCAATTTCTGTAAACGTAACTGCGTTTAGTTTACGATTTTATTACGTTTATTTATTGAAAATAATTGAAATATTGTTTTTGATCTAATTAATTAATTCCAAGTTCTAAAAATATTATACTTACATTAAAATCAATACCTTAGTTGTCTTAACAAGTGGTACAAATTATATAGCTGAACAACAAAGGAAGTATGCGATACGGATTCTGCCATTTTCTTTTAAGAGGAAACGTCATATAGGAATTCGTATCAATAGAATTAAATATCGTCTATTACATAGTGAGTACTGCACTTGCAAATAACAGAAACAAATTCGATTGTTTCCTAAGCACAAGAAAGAAATTAACATTTTGACTGCACGTGTGGCGCAGCGGCTAAGACTGTCGCCTCGCCGCTTCATGTCGCGGGTTCGAGTCCCGCGCCGGACAACTATTTGTGTGACCAACAAATAGTTGTTCTGAGTCTGGATGTAATTTGTGTCCGTCTATTATATGTTTGTTAAGTACCCCGCGATACAGGGATTATAATAACCATTGTCGTTAAAAAAATATCAGAATAATTTATATCAAAATAAATAATAATACGACGGAAATACATACAGTGTCTAAATTTCCATTCGAACCCAATAATTTATGCATTCCTAAAAAACAAGTACGAATATTTAGACAGTATAATTACGATAATCCGAAATTCAACGTCAGATATAAAAATAAAATAGGTACAGCCATTTTGAAGTCATCGAGGTGATTGTAATATTGGAACCATAAACTGAAAGGTGCAGCAAGCATGTACAGACGCCAGCACATCAAGCTACCCCAATCTGTCAAATTTCTCCAATTGAAATGACCCGTATGCTTATGTGATAAGGTTGAAAATCTATACAAGAAATTTGACAGATTGGGGTAGCTGGAGCTGCTGGCGTATGTACGTAAGTGTTAAGTTAATTAATATGTTATCAGTGAATTTGGTTACAATAAAAAAAAAACAAGTTTTACTATCATATCCTTTTGCTCCTGTAACATGAAGTAATTTAATTAATTCATTACCCGAGTACCAAAGTGGCAATTTTACTATTTAACCAAGTTTCTAATTGAGGAAAATGCCCCCTTTGCTTAAACCAAATGAATAAGGATATTACTCACTTATCGTATCGGACAGTGCTTACCTACCCCAGTCCCAGAGTTATTCATTCGTCCATTATGCCTCTGATGCTTGGGTTGGGTGGGATGGATGGGATGGGTTATCGACTGTTGTCTAATAACTACAACTGGGACCGAAACTCAGAAATTAAACCACTTTGACAGTCACACATCTATAGACTTACCCCGAGCTTCCGTGCGGTTAAGCGCTTTTGCCATACCTACTATTGGAATCAAATATAACAGCTCACTTAGGACCCTTAAATTGATCCTCGGTGCTTTTGCAGCTGGCTTCTCTAGTTGCAAATCTCTCATTTTATGAGGCTATAGCCTCTTTACATCATTCTGTCTCCCGCTTTGCTCTGGAGGGAAGTGGAACTTTATAATTTTCCAACTCCTCCTTTTTTCTGTTTCTGATTAAATTCGTTGCGGGATCCAAGACAGTTAAAGCGATTCCCCGGGACATGCCTGAGCTTCACCGCTCAATGTCATTTCATTGTGTGCCACTGTTGATCCTGGCTTACAGGAGTTGCAGTGGTGGGTAACAGGGAGGGACTAGTCCCGAAAAATTACCCCGAGCTTAGTTGTTAACCTCGTGGATCACATGGTGACAGTATCTGTCTAAGCACGATTATCTCGGTACTGCCTCTATGATTCGGGTTCAATATCCGTATAGGATAATTTTTGGTGTAACTCATAGAAATTTGATCTGAGTCGAGGTATGATTCTTACATACTTCTGTAGAGTATATTTCGCCGAACGGTATAGAATTTAATACTGTATAGGGCTGCTTATGAACCGGTCGTAGACAGCCCCCTGACAATATTCCGTTGGATCTTCTCAGTCGAGCCGCATTTGCAATCGCAACATAAATCACACATAAACATATGTAACCTTGTATGTGATTTGTACAATATTAATTTTGACCCAGTTTACTATTCTGCTGATTCTAATACGGCATTGTTATACGTGATTAATAAACTGCAAGAAGCAATTTTACGTAATACAACTATAATTAGATTGAGTAGGAAAAATATTAACACTAAGCCATGGATCACGGGCCTTTTACGTTGTATACGTCTCAGAGATAAATTACATATAAGAGTTAAGCAATCTCCACATAATTATACATTACAATTATCTTGCAAAAGATACAGAAATTTCTGTAATAACTTGTTGAAAAATATTAAAATTGAGTTTGACAAAAAACAACTTCATGAAGCAGGTTCAAATAGTAAACAACTTTGGAAAGTTATAAAATCCACTACCTTCTCTTCTAACCAGCATAAATCGTCTTCAAGTTTACTACGCACTCACTCCTCACCGATTATCGCTGCTGACAACGCTAATAAGTTTTTTGCAAACGTTGGAAACGACCTCGGGGATAATTTATCCACATCAGACGCGGTTGAACATTTAACTGATTTTGTCACAGAGGAACTGGGAAAAGGGAACCTAGTAACTGGTATTTTACTTGATCTAGCGAAGGCATTCGACACCGTATCTATTCCTAACCTTCTATCCAAGTTAGAGGCATTAGGAATTAGGGGCACCCATTTGAAACTCTTCGCAAGCTATTTAAATGACCGTACTCAATGTGTTAAAATTGACCAATTCATCAGTACGGACGTAAAAATTCCTGCTTTTGGAATGCCCCAGGGGAGTATACTGGGCCCTACCCTATTCCTGATTTACATAAATGATCTGTGTTCCTTAAAGTTAGACCATGGAAAAGTAATTTCCTATGATGATGACACAGCATTAACTTTTTCTGCTCCAAACACTACTGCGGTTCATTATTACGCACAACATGGGTTTAATGTAATAAATAAATGGCTTAGAAATAATCTACTAACATTAAATGCTGAAAAGACAATGTTTATTAATTTTTGCACGCGTAAAAACCACAGACTTCCTAAACAAGATAACATATATGCACACTATTGTCCCAGTCCCTTAGTTCCTTGCGACTGTCCAGTTATTGCTTACACAAATAGCATGAAGTACCTTGGTGTTATTATCGATGAAACTCTATCTTTTAAACAACATATCCTTGCCTTGTCAAATCGTGTACGGAAACTCATATTCGTATTTAAAAAGCTACTGCATATTGCTGATATGAAATTGATTAGACTAGTCTATCAGGCATTATGTCAATCTATTATTCAATACTCCATTACTTCCTGGGGTGGTGCTCCAAAAACATTAATGTTAACAATTGAACGTGCCCAAAGAGCAATACTAAAAGTTGCAACTTTTCGACCTTTCCTTTTTCCTACGTGCCTTCTGTATGAAAAATGCAACGTTTTAACTGTCCGCCAACTATTTATTAAACGTGCAATTTTAAAACAACACACAACACTCACTTACAATGCTAACCTTACTAACACCAAGAGACGGAAAGATATTATCTGCACTAGTGCATCAGAGTCAAAGTTTATTTATACAAACAGATTTTATCCTTTTCTCGGACCATATCTTTACAATAAAATAAATAAGTTACTATCTATATATAACCTTAACTATACAAATTGTAAAAATAGTCAGCAATTTTTTATAAAAATTGAGCTATGATGAGACTGAGGGATTATTTAGTATTCTAAAATAAGTTAATTTTTTTAACATTGTATCTTAGGTTTTTGAATTTTTATGTATAATTTAATAATGTTTAAATTTTTAATAAAGAATAAGTATACCTTTTAAGCCGTTAGAACGCCTGTGGTACAGGTTTAACCTAGTACAGGCACAAATTGTCTATAGGTTAGTATTAATTATTTTTAAAGTAAGTAGATATAATTTTGTACTATAACGGATTAAAACAAATCGGTTTAAGTTATAGATTGTTTATTGGGTGGAACCACGAAAACACAGATTACACGTTATGTAGCGTATCAATAAAATTACAACCTTTTCACTATAGACACGTAACATTAGTCTCATTCGACTTCGACAATCAACCGACCCAGTAAAACAAAACATATCGACTGTCCGGCGGGCGCGTAGCGACGCGGCGTCTTCCCGTCCCGCCCCTGCTTTCCCCTCAGGGCTTGCGTCGAAAACAGTATAGTGAGGTGCGCGTTATAGTACCTACACATAATTTCTTGAATAAAAATTTATTATTATTATTATTATAGATAATATCCATCCATATAGACGGTCACTGTAGCCTAGTTTGTAGTGCTCCTGCCTACGAAGTTGGTGCTCCTGGGTTCGAATCCCGGTAAGTGCAAGCATTTGTGTGATGAGCACGAATATTTGTTTCTGAGTCATGGATGTTTTCTATGTATTTATCTATCTATATAAGTATGTATATCGTCGCCTGGCACCCATAGTACAAGCTTTGCTTAGTTTGGGGCTAGGATGATCTGTGTGACATTGTCCCGAGATTTTATTATACTAATAATCCCTTTCGTCGTCATACCACATGTGTATTCTAATATTAACTTTCTGGATGTCCATCTCATATGATGATAAACATACTTATATATTTCTAAATACATTAGATCATATCATATCATCATATTATAGATATATTCATCACACAAAGATTTGTCCTGGATGGGGATCGAACTCACGACCTGTGGCTTAGCAGTCAGGGTCCACTTATCACTAGATTAACAGGCCAGTAAAAGTCAAGATTTTAATATAATAAAAATAAATAATAAAATCTTTATTGTCTCTAATTAATAACAATTTATACAAAATTGAGACATCCCCAGTAAGTAATGTAATAATTGTGTAGGGGCTGCCTCGCTTCTTACCGACGGTTATACTATAATATAATAGTTCTTATCTATAAGCTAAAATTAAATTTTGACAAAGTAATAAAATATTATCTGAACTAAAATAATAAAAATGAAAAAAAAAAAACTTACTACTTAAATTGTGTGTGTGAGTATGTATGTGTGTGTCTAAGTGTGTGTGTGTGTGTTAGTGTGTGTGCGTGTGTGTGTGTGTGTGTGGATCCTTCTGTGTGGTTTAATTATTATAATTATTATATGTTTGTTGTATACAGGTAAGTATGAGTTTATATATAGGTAAGATTTTGTTTTAAGTAGGTCTAAGGAAAAGTAATTCTGTTATAAAATAAATAGTTTTAACAAATAATATATAATATAATATATTCTCTACTATATAAAAATAAGTCAGGTTTTCCTTCCTGACGCTATGACTCCAGAACGCACGAACCGATTTCCACGGTTTTGCATTCGTTGGAAAGGCCTCGGGCTCCGGGACCGAAAATAATAATGTCCTCCCGACCGAATTTCGGCCACGGCGACCAGTCTCAATGGAGACTAGCCAATTGCGCAGGACATATTATAGTGCACAAGTGTGTGCGCAAACACACTTTCTATTCCATCACTCTCATGATCCGATGGAATAACTAGCGACACGACAGGAAAGAGTTCAGGTACAGGACCGACGGCTTTACGTGCTCTCCGAGGCACTGATACTGAATTTCTTTTTACGGAAAAATCCCAAAATCCCTTTTTGATCCGACACGGGATTTGAAACCACGACTTCATTATTTGGTTGAACACACTACCGCTAGACCAACGAGGCAGTAATTATAAAAACTAAGTAAAAGTCGAACATTGCTCTAAAAATATCGTCTTTAAACGCAGTGGCTCAGGGATGGGAATGGAAAAAACTTACCAAACCGATCATCAGAAAACAAGCAAGAAGCAGATATTAGAAATATTAGTGGCACCCTCCTATCCGCTACTGCAACTCTTGTTATCCAGTTTCAAGTGACAAGACACTGAGTCGTGAGGTCCAGGTACGTTCTGGAGAATCACTTCAATTTTGACGGGCCAGTGCTTACCTTTCATGACGCAGGTCATGGGTTCGATTCCCACCCAAGACATATAATTAGTATAGTAGTGCATGAACATGTCTGTTTTTCCTGTGTCTGTGTGTAATTAACTACATAAGTATGTCAGTTATCTGATTTCCATAGTACAAGCTCTGCTTGATTTGGGATCAGATGGCCGTGTGTGAATGTCCCAGAATATTCATTTATTTTTAACTGTCTGGGATCTCACTGCAAATTGGGTCATCTTAATACGACGCTAGATATATTTATACTAAAACGAATTGTTTTCTAGAAAGCTTTAAAACTTTCTGGAACCTGTTCGTAGGCACCCTCAACGTCAGTTATGTAGAGCCTGTATTGCGACTTGGGCGTTAGTAGTAAGTATCACTTCATGAGACGACGCAATTCATTTATCTGTTACTTGGTGTCGCTAACACTAGTACATAAGTGCAGAGCAAACCCCTATCAGGACCATTATCAACATCATGATGAAGTCACATCATAACACCCGGAAGACGTTCGCTGCTGGATAAAGCCTCCACCCAGGATCTCCACAACAGCGGGTATTTTGATGCTGCATCCAGCGGCTTCCCGCGGCCCTTACATGATCGTCGGTCCACCTTGTAGGGGACCTTATCAATACCATAGAAACCAATATTATTGCTTTTCATAACATGAAATAAAGATACTCGTATTTTTCTTATATTTTCTCATTTCTTAGAACCTTTTCGAAGTGTTACTCTCGTCCATCCTGCATCAATAACAAACCAGTGCACAACGAGATCGCACAAAGCTAATTTAGAGGGCACTGCAACTTGCGATATTTATTGCACGCTCGACTCGAAAGATGTGGGCTAAGGAATAAGATATGGGCGGAATCTTGATACATAATACTATTTTTACGGTCTAATTATGGCTGTCTATCTAAACGAAGACAAGCCATTTGTGCGGGACATTCATAGTGCACTAGTGGACGAACCGCACAGAACCCAGCAGTTGCATAAACGATGCCTTCACGTTCTCTCCGGGGCACACGAGTAATACATTGCCGACTTCCTGACTCCGGTTTGCAATTAAGACAGTTTCATGACAAAAATCCTAATAATACTTTTAGTACCAATGCAAAATATTAACGCCGCTAAGGGAGAAAACGCCAGACTGCGTCGCATTTTACTGGAGGTGTTAATTATATTGTAGACTAGCTGACTCGTGCCAACTTCGTACGGCGGTAAACATTAAAATAGTTTTTTAGGCTTAAAAACTACATTTAGTCTCTTAGATATAAAAGTAAAAGTTATTTAAATATAAAATAAGACATATTATTATGCTGTCCCTAAGTTTTTTGTAGGTATTATCAAGCTCTACAACTTTTCTCGAGAACTTAATCATATATGTATCTCTCATCGTTAAGAAACGTTTTCGTTCGACTGTTTTTTCTCGTCCTTCTTTTTGTCTCTTCCTGGGGAGGATCTGCTGCTCTTATAAGTTTTCTTTTCCTTATAAATATAATTATTTACTTTAACTCAAGAATTCATTCCAATTTTTTCCCTATAAAAAAAATCCCGTTGATTTAATAACCTACTCCTTTTGAAGTCGTATATAAAGATCATATGAATCACGCGCAATTTTCGAACAACAAAATATTACCAAACAATATTCGACTCTCTTGGGCCAATCATAATTTCTAACCAGCGACGTACCGCACCGTAACATCAAGCCACTCACGTAATGCAATATGCACTTTAATGCTACGGCAAACAGTCCAATTAATGTTATTGCTCAGTTTTATTAATACCTCAAGAATTATCCCGTGTTCTAGATATTAAAGTTACATGATGTAATTTTGAGTTAGCTACATTGAATTTCCAGAAAAAATATTTATTCAAGTTTGCTGGAAAGAAAGCAATGTACGTTGCGAATTGCAATATCGTCTATTTTGAAGATGTTTTTATTACCGTTAAAGTACCTTATCTTAAGAGACATCGTATTATTAGGTACTCAAAACTTAGCAGAAGAATTTTGCTTATTAAAATTGTATACTTTTAAAATTATACACATTTGCAGAAAGAAAAAAATAAACAGGTGAGATTAGGAGATTCTAAAGTACTTGATAATAAGTACGTTCACGATGGCCATTAATTTTTTTAACAAACTGCCAATAATATTGAAGTGCTGCCAATAGAATCTTTTGCAAAATTGTTTTTAAACCATAAAAGAACTTTTTGAATGGAAACAAACTGATGTTTGCACAGCAATACTCATATTCTACAAATTGTTATATTTTTATTGATTTTCGTTATTGTTGTTGATAATTTTATTGGTAGAACTAAGTAAGTAATCTTTATTTCGCTCATAATGTGGTACAGACAAGATTTTAAAGTAAAACAAAAATATTGATGCAACAGATACGTGTAAAATATATTGATACTGTCTATAAATTAAATTAATAATATATGTTTTTGAGATGTACAGACGCCAGCACATCCAGCTACTCCAATCTGTCAATTTTTTTTATAAATTTTAAACTTTATCACATTAGCATAAGGTTAAATTTCTATTGGGGAAATTTGTCAGATTAGGGTAGCTTGATGTGCTGGCGTCTGTACCTATGCCATTTTACTTTTATTCTTAATGATGATAATAAATAATAATATATACGTATGACCTACCTATTTTTTGGTAATAATATTTCTGTCATTTTATTTTAATTGTTTAATGTAATTTTGTGTGATGTTTAATTTTAATCTAATTCTCTTGCCGCCGCAGTGCAGGGTGGTTTTCTCGTTACACTGCCCTAAATGATATCATCCGTCGGGCCCTTGACACTGTTAACGTGCCAGCTACTTTGGAGCCGAACGGTATTTCACATAGCGATGGTAAGAAACCCGACGGCTTGACATTGGTGCCTTGGAGTCGTGGACGGCCGTTGGTTTGGTATGCTACATGCGTAGTTACACTAGCCCCTTCGCACGTCCAAACTACTTCAGCAGAGGGCCTCAAGCGGAGAAAGTATTCTTCCATCGGTGACGGGTATATTTTTCTTCCGTTTGGGTTTGAAACCATGGGCCCATGGGGATCAGACACGCAGAAATTTGTAAAAAGCTTGTCCAGACGCCTTGTCGAAACCTCAGGTGACCCAAGGGCGGGAGTGTACCTCGACCAGCGTATCAGGTTGGCTATACAACGACGCAACGTTGCCAGCTTTTTGGGCACACTACCCGCAGATTGTGACTTAAATGCTATTTTCTATTTGTAAATTGTTTTCTTTTTAAGTAGAATTGATATTATAAAATATATTTTAAAAAATATCATTATACCCAAGAGCGTCTAATTTAATTTAATTTTGGCAAAATATGTCATAATAATGTAATCTAAATAATGTCTAATCTAAATCAAGATATCGACGGACTATGACGAGACAATCAAATGTGTTAACACCCTTATGTACACACTGATTTTCAGCGAATAAATGATTGAATCTTGATTCCAGTAGCTTAAGGAGTTTTGTTACTGACTAGGGTCCCCCAACCTCACCTATCTCATCTTCCCGTGCAGTGCAACTATATTCCGTCCGTTATAAACCCATTATCCCAATATATCTTTCAACTACAGGCAAAAGGCGCTTAACAGATTATGCAAAGGGTTCTCACTTGACTCATATATTACAAAAAGCAGCACGGACAGGAATTTGCTTGACATATTTATTTTCATCGTAAGAGTTCTTAATCTTTAGAAGTTTATTGAGTATAATATGTCCTACGAAGATGGCTAGTCTATTTACAGCCCGCAGACATTATAGCAAGTCAAGGCTATTAGAATCCATTGTGATACTGTGCGAGTGCTTTTTACCCTCCATGACCTTGATGGTCACGTTATGGGTTTCAATCAGACGAGCAGCTCTCTTTGGGTTTAAAAGTATTACTAAATAGTCCTACAAAACTAACCTCCCCTCATGGATCTCGCCATCAGAAATCGCTCTGAAGTTCGAATGTTGAGGTGCTTGAGGCGCGACTTTTTTAGTTGATAGTTTTAGACTGAATAGAAAATAGAAATAAAAGATTGAAATCTCAGAGTTAACATTCCCATTGTTTAGTGAGAAGTTAATACCATTCGAACTGGTATTTGTGCTAAAGAAAATTTATATAGTAACTATCGCTGAAAAGTTATCCATGAGTATCCACAAGCACTGCATCAGTGGGGCTTGCTTACTCGACAAGAGGATAACCCTAGTTAACAAAGGGGACACCCGAAGTTCCGTTCGAGAGAATTCCATGACAGATAACGCCAAATTGGCAACTCCAGTTGAATCCACTGTGCCAAGAAAACCAGAACACTCTACCGTTTTGGCTACTCACGTTCAAGACGATAAAATCAAAGCAGGGAGCTCAAATGATAAAGGCAACAAAGTGAAAGAAGAAGAACGACATCAATCCAGCTCTACTTGCCTGTGTCGACCAGATAAGCCCTACAGTAACTATAGATGAGGTTCCAAACTTCCAAACGTACCGTTTGCCAGAGTAGAGAGCAGATGCTATGTACGATAGCCCAGATAGCTAGATTTCTTGGTATGCGGTACGGTTGGTATTATTTATAACTAGCAGTGCCCCGCGGTTTTACCTGCGTTAAATTTTATAAATTATCACAGCTCCTCCCCGTAGATGATAGCGTGATAATATGTAGCCTATATGTTGACCCGAATTCTTAGTAATATTCATGCAAAATTTGAAGTAAATCCATGTAGTACTTTTTGTGTTTAGCCCGGACATACATACAGACAAACAGACACACAGACAAAAATTCTAAAAACTATAGTTTTGGCTTCGATATCGACTGAGGATGACGCCTCAAGTGTCCTTTAAAAAAATATTTAATGTACAGTGTTGACTTTCCTACGATTTTATTATATGTATAGATAATGGCTCATAAGCTACAAACCTTTTTTAGTTATTGTCCGGTGAAGCACTGACAGATACCTATAAAAAATCACATTTTATGCAAATATACAAAACTGAATTTCACTTTTAAAAGCTATCTTATTCTTCGCTTAAGCTCGTATATTTATTATGTTCCCTGAGAGCTCGATCTTAAAAGTATCCCAGTGCATTAGCATAAATTAACGGAGAAGGGTGTTCAGAGCTTCAGAAATAAGAAATATATTATTAAATATGGCCACTGAACTTATCTTTAATTGATTTGGAACCAAATTAACTTTCTGTTACGCACTCGTAGGTTCTGCACATTAAAACTCCGAGATATTTTCCACACACAATATTTAATCGAACAGAGTAACGTTCTTATCTACCGTCGTACAAAGAATCCCTCCTTAATAATTCTCCTACCCTATTTATACTTTTATCAGTGACAACCATTTGAAAGTATAATATCGATTATTAATATTTTAAGATGTAAAATTATTAAAGAATTATTACAGTAATTAATAAAATGATAATCACCAATCAAATAAATAATCATAGTGTGTGATATTATTATAACATAGAAGCTACGTCATAACCGTTGCGCGGCTATTGAGTACTTCATAACATTTCTTTTTTTGGCAAAGGCACGAAGCAGTAAGGTTAACTGACAGGGTAGTTTTGCAGTATATTATAATTAAGAGCAG
Organism: Pseudoips prasinana; assembly: GCA_951640165.1. Taxonomy (NCBI): domain Eukaryota; kingdom Metazoa; phylum Arthropoda; class Insecta; order Lepidoptera; family Nolidae; genus Pseudoips; species Pseudoips prasinana. The sequence goes on from OX621247.1 coordinate 35,251,437, forward strand.
GCACATTGCCAGTTATATTTCATCATCATCATATCAGCCGAAAGACGTCCACTGCTCGACAAAGGCCTCCCCCAAAGATCTCCGCAATTGCCGATCTTGCGCTGGGGTAAGCTGACATTATCTATATAGCTATCCGCAAGTTATATTTAATGGTCAGATAATGTCAGCTTTGTTATTCTTACTTTTTATATTCCTATCTTTAACTTACGTGGGTGGGTGGAACCACGGATGGCTATCATATTATAATATCAGCTATGATAATATAATATGCTAGCCATCCCTGACACAATAAGTCCAGCCGTTTTGAAAATTAGCTGAAATGAACAGGCGTCTACTGCTAAATATGGCCCTCGCTTAAATATCTTTACAGTTGCCGGTCTACGCTACGCAACGCCCGATACGCCCAAGCTGTATCATGTCCATCTCACCGCTCTGACTTCCTTCACCCTCTTTCTTTGTAGAATCTAATCATTCTTTGGAATGCATTACCTCTTGAAATCAGGATGGCTAAGAGTTGCTCCTCATTTAAAAGGAAAGTTCGAGAGCATATCCTTCGGAAATTCTTAGCAGAAACCCCTTGATTATAAATGTATAATTACATGATCGGATTGAATATTATAGTATAGTATTATATATTTGTAAAATATATATATATATATATATTATGTATTGCATTGTATAATCCAGTTTTTTTTTACTATTAATCTTTACTTTACGATCTGTGCACCTACCATGCTCTCTCTGCACCACCCTAAGGTTGACTGGCAGAATGCCTAGGGCATTAAGTCCGCCTTTGTACAATTTAATGTGCATTAAGTGATAAATAAATAAATCAAATTAAATTTCTTCCAGATGGTAGTCGCCACTCGAGAACCTTTCAATCCCAGCTCCTACTCTCTGTAGCTCTGTCGGTCCAACGAGCCATTTGCCCTGCCCACTGTCATTTCAGCTTAGCAATTCTTGGGACTATTTCGGCTACTCTGGTTTATCTGCGGATTTCACCATTCTGATGTTTTAGTAGCCTTGAGCCTTTTTATTAGGCCCATAAGCAACCGTCCACCTCTCTGTTCCGTAAATCATCACTGTGATATTTGCGACGATAAGATGTTACGTATATTCCCAAACTATCAAACGTATTTAATAAAATTATAAAAAAAACATAATATTTACCTTCTATACTTGTATGTATAATCTTGCGAAAACAGAGCTAAAATTGAGATTTCCAGTTTTGAAACTATACCACTATTTTACGCACTCTATATCAGTAACAGATCATATGATTCATATATAAATGTTTTATAGAATATTAAAGGTTTACGTTAAGTATAATGGCCCCCTATTGGTAAGACATATGAAACTCATTCTGTAGTATTTTCGAAAAACGGCATTGTCTGTCATGCCACAGTCTCAGCGTACGTGGGAGTAAACATCCCTAAAACTGTACCGTACATCTATGGGGAACCCTAGATAAAGGTTTCACAATGTACGAATGAACTCCTTGTCGATGGTAGAAATTGACTGTGGGCAACAAATCGAACAATTCATCCAAAAATGACTTATTACAGGCAACAAAAAACACAAGGAGCTATCTCCTGTGACATAGGAGTTAGGCTATCAGTCACTGTTATAAAAGCGGTTTTCTTACCGTTAACACGTAAACATGCTGAAGACAAACTAGCCAAATGTAGATAATAGACTACATATACCTTACACATAATACACCAACGATAAGAACGACAGCGAAAACAACACAGTTTGGTTGGAGGGTACTCTAACCAAACTTCACGGTCAACTTTGTTGTTTTCCCAGTAGCACGATAGTTCAACTGGATGAAGTGTCCTTCCGAAGAGTGGAAGCAGCCGCCTCCAGAAGTTTATAACTATATAGTAAGAATAAGATTATGGGATTAGATTTATGCTTTGCAATCGAAATAATGCTATAAAAATTAAATTTAATAAAAATAAGTTTTGGAATCTCTGTTGAGTCTTCTCAAAAATTCTTATAATAATAATAATAATATTTGGGACAATGTCACACAGATCATCCTAGCCCCAAACTACGCAAAGCTTGTACTATGGGTACCAGGCGACGATATACATACTGCAATAGATAGATAAATACTTAAATACATAGAAAACATCCATGACTCAGAAACAAATATTCGTGTTCATCACATAAATATTTGCACTTACCGGGATTCGAACCCAGGACTACCAGCTTCGTAGGCCGGATCACTACCAACTAGGCTACGGTGAATTCGTCTCTTTTAAAACTAATAAAAATAAACTATAATCAAAATGATAATTAAAATTAAATCATTAATTCTAAATAGTTATAAAAAACAAGCTATTCAAGGCTTAACATAAACAATGGAAGTAAATTAAGGATCGCTATCTACCCATAAAACTAATCAAATTCAAAAAACTAATTTGATAACTACAAAAAACAATATTTTGGGTCTCCATACAAAATGCATCACTTGATTTTGTATGTTGATATCGTTGTTTAGATTCATTGGCAAATTGAGCTCCTTAAGTTACGCCTACTATTGATATTACACCTTGTATATACAAAAGCCTAAACATAAGACTTGGGTAGGTACCAAAAAAAAGGTCCGCGATGCTTCTAGTTGACATCGTGCAGAATACTGGCAGCATTGCCACTATGGATTAACTAATCACTAGCCAAAATATTGGCCAGACTTTTGGTCACATGTAGCGTCGCAAATATTGTATATGAAGAGGCAGGACGGCCTGAAGCCTCTTTACCACAACTCATCCTCTTATAATTTTATGGGTAGGTGAGGGCGGAACAGAAATAATTTACCTCAAAGTACAATCAACGTAATTCACAAAAATCACGATTTCATTAGATGATTAGTGATTACTACAATGTAAAATCAATCAAATTAAATCTTAAAATGTCGTGATGGCGAAGATTCTCAGCGATTCGTCACAAGCGTGGTGCGCGGGCGCCGTCTCGTTCAAAAGTGCCTTCAAGATGGCCGCCCACACTACCATCGACAATTACGCTTCGCTAGGTTGACATTGACAGTCTTGTCAACCTGACGTTTGGCGTAAACGCCGTCAATTCAATTCAATTCAATTCATTTATTTAAACAGAATAAAGTTTTTCAAAGGCGTTATGTGCAAGAATGCGAATTACTATAATTATTTATTCAATACTAGGTAGGTACCTAAACCTAACCTTCATCTTTTTCTTCTTATCGTGTCGATGGTAAGAATAAAATTCTATTTTCCCAAAATTGGGCAACGCTGGCCGCTTTGGCTGAAGCGTCATCATACAAGTCCTGAAGAGAACAAGGGACTGGACAGGAGGGACAATCGGATAAATGTGCCATACTTTGGGGTGACACGCCGCACTCGCAGATGTTTTGTGATGTGGGAATGCAACCTTCATTACATATTTTTTGTTGTGAATATAATTTACCATAAAATCAAAGTATCTATAGTTAATCATAACTCACGATAAAATTGATATCCCAATCTACATACCACCTAGTCCTGGTATAACTGATTGCAATACCAGTGTATTTCAATATTTTAACTTATGTTCATGACAGCAAAAGTTGATTTTAATCTACATTAAAATGACAGTTAAGCCTTTATAGAAGTATGCACACGGCACCCAATTACAACAGCTAATAAGCATAGTAATTAAATTATATACGACAGTGTACTCAAGTAGAATTATAATTAAATTATATTGTATTCCTAGCTAAGTAACATGTGAACAGAAAATTAAGAACTGACATGTGATTTTACTTAAAGCAAAAAGTATTAATAATTTCTGCGAACATAGAGAGGGTTCATACGGTTTTCTTTTTAATTAAAATATTTATTCTTTCATCAAAATATTGAAATGTATAGTAGAAATGTAGGTATAATTCATCAACCATCATCAACGCACCGATTTGCCCTTGGACAGAACATCTTATACCGAAGATGATCCATGTCCTAAAACGAAGTGAGTATTTCTGAAATTCTATCCTAAAGTTTTACTATCGAATTCAATCAAATTTAGAATCATGTTAACATGGCTGTTGGTTTTCGGTATTAATAGCTAATGTTGCTTTACTAGTGTTGAAAACGAAGACGAGCCGAGAAGTAAATGCATCATCATTATCATCATCGTATCAGCCGAAAGATGTCCATAGTCAAGGTTCCGCTATCCACATCCATCGGTCGCCAGCGATCCTCAGTAGATCATCTTCTAGGGCGCCTGCCCACACTGAGTATTTCGATTTGTGGACGCCACTGAAGAACCTTTCTGCCCAAGCGGCCGTCGGTGCGAGCTATGTACGCTGCTCACTGTCACTTCAGCTTGGCAGTTCAAATACAGGGCATTAAACAATGCTTAAACATTAATATTATATATACCCCTTGAAACTGCAGTCTTGTAGCCAGTACCTGGTACCAGCCCTGCATGAGTGTTCCACAAGAAATAACCGTCCCGGGTGAACTAGGCCAGCAATCATTCACGACATTTATGTATTAAATTATTTATTAATAAACCCTTACAGTATGATCAAATATTTCTATAATGTCAGCCAAATGAGCTTCCTCTAAGAATGAGGGGTTGCGCCATAATCGCGCTTCGGTACTGCTTATACGCCACCCACGGGATGAGATTCTGATGCGGTAGTAATATTCTTGGCTATCATCCACACAAATCAAATATTTACCTGGAAGTTAATATTTGGAACGAAATTATATTAATACTTCAAAATTGTATTCTTTTAAACATCTTCAACGCGATAAAGTTTGCTTCCTATTAAAAATTCATCAAAACTTAAAGAAAACGAACAAAAGCCATATAGTGAAAGGCACATAGAGAATTTGAAATGCAAAACAAGGCAATTAGTTTTGTTGCGACTTTATCTGCTTTTTAGGATTCCGTACAAAAAAATAATTCCGTTTCCAGCTACATACAAATTGATTTCACTTTTTTCTCGCTGGATTTCCATACAATATTTTCAGAATTAAACCGTGGCCACCAGTCCCCGACAGCCCTGCTATTCTGAGCCTTGGTAACAGCTGCAGTAGCGCCGTTACTGCAGCTGTTACTAAGATTCCCCGGCAGATGCTGCGTTACAAACATCTGGAGATCTAGAGGAAGAACTGAGCTGGATGGATTAGTATATTGTAGGATTATGAGAAGTCCGAAGTGAGACACGATAATGCTGAAATCCAGAAACCTCCTCAATTTCCTGGAGGATGACCAATGACCAACTGTTCCAAGGTCGTGCCGGATTCATAGTTCACAAGTCTTTCGTGAACAGCCTAGTGAAAATCGAGAGTGTTTCGACTAGGGTTCATCATCATCATCATCATCATCATATCAGCCGAAAGACGTCCACTGCTGGACAAAGGCCTCCCCCAAGGATCTCCACTAATGTTGCTAACCTTATACTCAGAATCACCAAATTAGTTGGAGATTATACAGGTATACGCGCCGACTTTGACATATTCTGATGATGCGGTTGAGGTCATGTATGAGGCATTTTCAGAGCCATACATACGTCTAACTCTTATTTCACTGTAGTCATGGGGGATTTCAGCGCGAATCTGGGCAAACGAATTGGTGATGAGGTGAAAATGGGGCAATTTGATACTGTAGATCGGAGGTAGGACACTCTCTGGTGAATTCGTTTTTCAGGAAGCCTAAACATCGTAAATGGACCTAGGTGAACCTCGGTGGTCGGGCCAGAAACGAGATAGACTTAATTTTGCCTACAAGGTGGCCCAACGATCTTGTAGGAGTCGTGGAAAGCCACTCTATGCGGGCTGCAAAAGACCGAGATCCTCAGAGGCGGCCTTTGTCTGATAATTGAAAAATGACAAATAGCCGAAGTATTCGTTACGTAGCTCCAAATTTGAGACTTAACAAAAATACATAATCACATAAACTTCTTTGCATATATAAAACAATGTTTTCTGACTTAATCACCTTACAAACTTAGTGATAAGTCTCAAAAAGGGGAAATCACAAATTTAATCGTCCGGCGGGACTCGAACCTGCACCATCTACCAATCCGAGGTAGCCGCTCTGCGTTAAGCTACGAACGATACACACAGGCAGATCAAATTTAAGATTCCCTTGCTAACACCCTTCCGGAGGATGTAGGTATTAGTCATAAGGTTTGGTTTTCAGTATATTTTCAGATATGGGAATATCTAAATAGCTTTTTGCACGTTCGAGGAAAATAACTCTCGGTGGGCAAGTGCGACTCACACTTGGCTGGTTTTGAGTACAAACTGGATTTTTGTACTGTTTTTTCGGCTTGATTAATTGTGCATTCAGAACAAATTCCTATAAGTAACTGATCGTTTGAAGTTCAGTGATTGGCATGTCTGTTACTAACGTAATCCGTAGCTATATATACATTGTGTTTACGAGCCGTGACTTTAATTAAATAAATACATATTAATATAAGACTGTTACAAAAGTAAGTCTATATTGAACTTATGTTTGTCTGTCTGTTTGCTTGTTTCTTCAAGCAACATTCCAAAATCACTTGACCTGAAGGAAGCCTTTTTTACGTCATTCCATTTATTTCTAAGCGTTTATCATTATTAAAAATAATTCATTTCAAACTTTAAATTTCAACAGTATTCTTCTAATAACTGACATTCATTCATACTTTAATTTTAAATTGTATAAGTAAGCAACACCAAAAAAAAAATGTAAACTCCTTTAAAACGAAGTTTCCTGGCAAAAGCTATTAAACGCTTAAAAGGAGACTTCAACCACTAATATCATAAGCCATTACGTAAATAAAGTTATTTATAAGTATTTTTTATATACATTTTAGTACTGGTAATCTAAAGAACTAAAACCAACCAGCGATGCCCAGCGTGTCATAGTGCCCTCGTCATCACAATAATTCTAAGAGGACTTTTATACTTTTATATTCATAGTATGAAAGCACAAAAGCATTTAAGGTTAAGGGAAAATCATAATCTATAGTCCACAGGCCGAGAATCGACCCCTGCATAACGCCCATTACCACTGGGGATCCCCAGATTTTTTACCGTTTATATCGACCTTCTGAATTCTATTGCCCAAGTAAGAAGTCAAAAGTTTGAGAGCCTTGTTCCTGATACCGTAGTGGTGTAGTTTCCTGGCAAGAGTATTATGATCTATACAGATCAATGGATCCCACTGAATGTGAAACGATGTATAAACAATTTCAAATAATACTTATAAATTTAATACCATTTACGTTGATGCGCAAATTACAAACATGATAAGACTCCAATATCACATCATTTAGCATTTAAATTTTTTCAGTAATTAAATACTGCCGTAGGATTTTGAGAATTTAAATTCATACAAAAAATTTTGCATTAAAAAATAATAATATCACCGGAAGGGGAAGACCACGTCGAACATTCTCTGACCAAATTGGAGATGTTCTGAAGAAAGGGCAGGTCAGAAGTACCCTAAACCGGCGAGCATGTATGAAGAATATAATGACAGTAATCGAGGCAAAAGAAGTATGCAAAGATCGTGACAAATGGAAATCCGTTGTCTCTGCCTACCCCTCTGGGAAACAGGCGTGAGTCTATGTATGTATGTAATATCACCAAACCTGCTATCCTCGAAAAAAGTAGTAAGAAAATGGATGAGTGGCAGACCACAGGGCTCCGCGAGTCTAGAAAAGGATCCTCAGGAAATTCTATAAGTCTAAATGGGAACCAAAAGTAAAAATATCTCCTACGCTGAGATAGAAGAAGACCCTATGTTAGAGAAAAATAAGCAATTCAAGTTCGCAGAACAGATGATTCGAGACTGCATGGGTAATTACAATAAGAAAACAAAGTAAATCATTTTATTTATAATGAGAGCTTAATAAAATATTTTCATCATCATCATGTCAGCCAAAGTTACAAACAGCTGGACAAAAAAAATTCAAAGAATGGTATATGCCCTAATCGCCACGTTTGGCAGACAGGTTGGCGATCGCAGTTTGATGGTAAAATATTATATTATGAAGAAATCTGAAAATAATTACAAATTAATGAATTAAGCCTTATTAAGTTTTTTACTTAAGCTTAAGCTTTTACTTGGTAAACATTTGGTATGTGGTGCTATTGTAGTTTAGTAGACTTCTAGTCGCCCCGCTCAAAGATAACAATTAATTATTTACACTAAATATTTTCAAAATACTTAAAAGTGTTTAATATTTGTACAGTACGTACAGACGCCAGCACTTCAAGCTATCCCAATCTGTCAAATTGATTTTATAGATTTTCAACTTTATTACAAAAGTATAAGGTTCACTTTCAATTGGGGAAATTTGACAGATTGGGGTAGCTTGGCTGGCGTCATTACAATCGGAGACAATTACCTTCAAGACTAATTTGACGAAGACATTTGGAACGCCCCGAGTCTATTCTGCTTGATAGGTTGTTACAAATAAGATGGTGTTAGGATGGCTTTGATACAAAAAATCTACCAAATACGTTACCAAGCCCATCAATCCATTATCAATTTATACCAGCCGCCATGTTCTGCCACTGATCTTCTCCCCGATAGTGGAAATTGCATCCATATCACCGGAATGAATGGTCGTCTTTCATCGTGCGTTTCACCAGAAACGATTTACCGCTCTGTGAAATCAATTAAATGCAGGGGTATTTTCGTCCTGGTATGATATTGGGACGTACAAGAAGCGGGCTAAAATAATAAAAATAATAAAGATTTTATACGTAGACTTCAAAACTCTCTTGTAAATATACAGAACATGTTTATATTCATATAGATAAGTACCTATACATAATTATAAATATAGATATTTAGGTAATCGGTATGTACGAAATGAGTTGCTAGGAAAGATTGAGAGGTTCTACCGACAACTGTATACGAAAACCCAGTCACTTGTCGACCTTCACACAAAATACGTAGAAAGTAAATTCGTAGTAAATACGGACATAAAGTAGATTCCCTAGCGAGCGACGCCGCGGGTTGAGTTGTTTTACTTTCTTGCACGCTAACTAATTGCAATTTTATTATGCACATTTTTCTTCGATGTATTTTTTGTGCAGTTTCCTCATACCGTTGTGTTCTGTTGCTGTGAGTGGTCATGGACAGAATCAAGTTTAAAGTTAATGGAGTCGAGTATAGCGGTACGTATATTTATTTTTATACAAATAAAACTCCAAAATAATATTTTTTACATTTTTTGTCTGTCTGTCTGTCTGTTTGTTCCGGCTAATCTCTGAAATGGCTGAACCGATTTTGACGCGGCTTTTATCAGCAGGCAGCTGATGTAATAAGGAGTAACTTAGGCTACTTTTATTTTAGAAAAGTCTTTTATTTTTGAAAATACAAAAATAAAACAAAATAAACTAATTAACACGCGGACGAAGTCGCGGGGACAGCTAGTGTAATATAAACTTAATCAGTAGGCTCAATTTTAGTAATAAAAAAAAGCTAAAAGTGTCGTTACAACTTTTCGTTTTATTTTTTTCCGTCTAGCCCCCTTTCGCAACGCGCGATAAGGAACTTCGTTCCAAAAATAATCAATCTTACGAACATGTTTACAGATATGTAATAAATTTTCTTTTTTTATATTTACTCTGTACACTTATTATCTAAAACTCCGTAGACTCGTATGTCAGTTAACAATTACAATATGCGGCTGTACCGCCAGTGAATAAACAAGTAATTATTTAAAATGCTGTCATAGGTATTACACCACGACCATGAATGCGTCTTTATTTCAAATGTATTAAAGACGGTTTTCGAAGCGCAAGTTCATCGGCTGTAAGATAAGCAGACATTTAGAAGTCGTTCAACTTTAGTACTTAACTATATCCGTTTCGAAAGTTTTTAAGGACTACCTTATTTTTTTATTCGTGTTGTGTAATACATAGCTCGTAGAACCGATGGCCGTTGGGGCAGAAAGGTTCTTGAGTGGCGACCACGAACCGGAAGACGCAGCGTGGGCAGGCCCCCTTCAAGATGGACCGATGATTTTGTGCGGGTCGCTGGAAACTGCTGGATGCGAATAGCGTAAGACCGGCAATTGTGGAGATCTTTGGAGGAGGCCTTTGTCCAGCAGTGGACGTCTTTCGGCTGATATGATGATGATGATGTTGTTGTGTAATAGAATATCACCACCCCATGTCATCCCATGAGGGGCGTAGAAGTAGACCCGAGGGAATATCTCCCAAAAAACGGGCAGCAGTTTCTCTTTTTGTACTATGACCATCATATGGCGATCGCCAACCCGTCTGCTAAGCGTGGTAATTGTGGCATATCTTTCCAAATTATGGACTAGTTACTTCATTGTGGAAGTATCTGTCCAGCGATGGAGATCATACGGCTGGCATGATAATGATGATGATGACATGTGACGCAGTGGTATTAAGTATTTAATGCAACGCAAAAATGTATTTCTGCCAGCTGCAAAAGCAACAAGACAGGTTTTAAGGGTTGTTTTATTGATTACAATAGTAGGGTATGGGCCATAGTCCACCTCGCTGTGGCCTAGTGTGGGTTGGCAGACTTCACATGCCGTCAAGAATTCTTTATGCAGGTTTCCTCACGATACTTTCTGTAAGAGTTTTAACTATGAAATAAAATAAAATACAAAAGGTTTTTAGTCACGTAGACTTTAAAAAAGCGCTTGTAAATAGTCCGAACATATTCATAGTAATATAATAATTATTTTATAATTATTTCTGGGTACATATAGATATTTAGGTACACGGATTGTAGGAAATAATTTACAATAAGATTTATTTTAAAACAGTAACGATATTTAACTAACTTAAATTAAGTTAATATTATTGTCAAGGATCATGTGTAGGTTTAATTATCAAAATTTTAAATTTTAGCTTTTATTTTACTACATATTGTCGAATGGTTCTGTCTATATTAAGGTACGAATTAAATGTTATTATTATGGCGGACCTTGTGTTTATAACGACGGTCGCGCTTTAATGCTGCCACCGGATCCATATGATACTAAATATTCATTTCTAATACGCACATGAATTCGAAAAGTCAGTAGCATAACTTCCATTCGCTTTAGGGGCAGTTTGACTGAGGCAGCACGTCCGCCTTACGCAATAATTCTTGGTAGGTATTAACATTATCATGTTAACTGCCTCGTTGGTCTAGCGGTACCGTGTCCAACCGTATATAATGAAGTCCTGGGTACAAAACCCGGGTGGGGTCAAGACATGATTTTTGGGGTCTTTATGTAAATATAGATGGGTAAATATAGTCGTCCTATTGGATCATGACAGTGATGGAATAGAAAGTGCCCCTGTGTTTTCCCACACACTTCTGTACAATAATATGTCCCATGCAGTTAGGTACTCTCCATAGAAATTGTTTGCCGTGGCCGAACTTCGCCTAGGAGGACATTATTATCATGTTAATATGATGGTATTTGGTATGCCTTACAGTCGGTTCCGAAGTGTCATCAGATGTTACTCTCCTGGACTACATACGAAATCACTTGGGTCTACCTGGCACCAAGTACATGTGTCGCGAGGCAGGCTGTGGGGCATGCATAGTTTCTGTCCACCTATGTAATGGCTCATCATTTGCAGTTAACTCGGTAAGCCTCTCATTTATAATGTTAAACCATCCCGTAAATATATAAAATATCAATACCGCAATTCAGACAGAGTTTGTCCAATCTTCTTACGGAGAACAGACTGTTTTTGTACCGCTAAGGAATATCTAGATTATTATTTAAAATACTACTTACTATAATTGAAATAGATTTAAGTTTCATGCCGAAAAATTGTGCACAACCTAAGGTTACTTCATACGTTTAAACAAATAAAGGTTTGATTTAATTTGATTCATACGCAATGCGATTTCTTACTTCGTTGCTAAGATATAATTCTATGTACCTAACTAAAAATAAATAAAAATGTAGCACTTTTCCCTTTGTTTATTTCACTTCATTTACCCATTTTTTTAAACTTAAAATTACCAAAGGTGTTTTTCACCGCGTCACTGGACAATAAAGATGAGCGGGGATTCAGACCATCTGGCAAATAACACTACGCAAAATAACGAACGTCGAGGTGTTGCCGCGTCGTGTCCGGTCCGAGAATATAGTAGATGGATAAAGACAATCTATACACATTGGTTAGGTACAATTGTAAAAGTATCAAGCGATCGGTAGGCTGTATCAGGCAATTGTGTCATACGTCTGATATAATAGCTTTGCAAGAAACATGGCTACCGAATGGTATAGATTTTCTAAGCGACATTGATTCTGATTATGGCTACGTGGGGACGTCAGCTGTGGATACTACGGCGGGCATGCTCGTGGGCCGGCCGTATGGAGGAGTGCCGATACTGTGGAAGAAGAGTGTCCTACAGAATGTGTCCATAGTGCAGTGTGATAACGCTCGCGTCTGTGCCATTAAAGTGGAGTTAGGGCAAAGGTCGTTTTTAGTGTTCAGCATTTATATGCCTACCGATTGTGTCGTGAACTTACCGGAATTTACGGATTGTCTTAGCTTGGTGAGTGCTATTATTAATAGTGAACATATTGAGACAGTATATTTACTCGGGGACTTTAACGCTCATCCAGGCCAGTTATTTTTTAACGAGTTGAAAGACTTCAGTACGGAGGCTGAATGGATATGTGCCGATATAGAACTACTCGGGCTCTCATCTGACATGTATAGCTTTATTAGTGATGCGAACGGGTCTAGACGCTGGTTAGACCACTGTCTAACTACGGAATCGGCTATGCAAACAATTGTTAATGTAGAAATTAAGTATGATGTCATGTGGTCAGATCACTTTCCTTTGTTTATATGTTGTAATTTAAATAGTATTAAGCCTAAATAAAATATCTTGTAATAATATCGAACCGTGTAATAAAATACGTTGGGGCGATAGAACATCTGAACAAATTGCGCTATATAATAAATTATGTAACGAACGATTAAAATTAATAGAATTTCCGTGTGATTTAAGTAAATGTTGTGATTTCTCGTGTGATGACATTGAACATAAGTTTTTTATCGACAAAATGTATGACAAAATTGTAGACAAAATCAAAATACAAAATCAATATGTAGTGTTAATTCCGCTAATTGTCAGTTTAATCATGCCGGGATGCAATTTGCACCGCCCTCCCGCCCGCAAAAACGTGCACATGCAAGAAGGACAATATTAAAAAGCAAATTACATGCGCCAGTACGATACCCAACACGTGTTTCGGTCCTCCACGGACCATTCTCAAGGGCTGCTAACTCGTCGAGTGCTCGAAGGAGACTAAAAGTCAACGAGCCGAGCGCTCTTTTATATACTACCAACCGCATGGACAATTATTTCTAACTACCCCCAAATATTCGTAGTAGAGGAGATGAAACTAAATTTGTTTGGTCATTCAACAATGCAAAACTATTACTGCTATGTTTTAATATTTCTAATTGTTCCAACACACATAACCGGAAACTTTTATTACAACTATGTAAAATATTATACGTATTATTGTCACCCAAGGAATGGCCAGTTTCGATTAAATGTTTGGCGTAATGAGATTTATCAGGATGGCCATTTCTATAAGCAGCTACATGCTCTTTATACCGTATTTCAAAATTTCGGCCTGTCTGACCTATATATACCGCGTCACAATCATCGCAGACCAACCTATACACGCCGGATTTCTTGTAATTTTCAGAAAATTGTAGACATCTTAGGCCGAGCGGCTAATGACAGTTATTCTGGTAATAACAGGATACATAAGAAGAAACCTGTAGTAGGATGGAACAGACATGTTAGTAGTGCTCACCGGGAGGCCAGGTCTAAGTTCCAGTTATGGACATTATATGGCAGGCCAAAGTCGGGTCGTGTTTGGAGTGAGATGCAATAAAGCCGTAAAATCTTTAAAAGCCGGTTAAAGTGGTGTCAAAATAACCGTGACCAACTTAATCCAAGTTAGACCAAGTCTACTAATAAAGTAAACAGAAGGCCGGGCTTGCCTGTGAGCGTTGCTGGCATTACTGATCCAAAAAACATAGCTGATATGTTCAAAAGTCATTTCATGGTAACTTCACCATTGGGATCATCACGGTCTGGACTTGAGGGTATGACTCAAGGGCAGGAGCTCAGTGTAAAGTTTACGGCCAAAGATATTGGGAAGGTTATCACGACCATGACCCGAGGCAAGTCTCCTGACGATCTCACGATGACTTGAGTATCGAGCATCTTAAATATGCTGGCGTCCATCTTCCAAGGGTTCTGGCTATGTTTTACTCCATGTGCCTTGGGCATTCATACCTACCGCCAGCTATGATGCAGACCGTGGTGGTACCGATCGTGAAAAGTAAAACTGGTGATATAAGCGACGCCAACAACTATAGACCCATATCTCTGGCTACAATTATGTCTAAGGTACTTGACACGAGTATGTCTCGAGTTACATGACAATCAATTCGGTTTCAAATCGGGACTCTCCACTGAAACAGCTATTCTGTGTTTGAAGCAGACTGTCAAGTACTATACTGATCGCAAAACACCAGTCTATGCTTGCTTCCTCGACCTTACGAAAGCGTTTGACCTGGTGTCCTATGATATCCTCTGGGATAAACTGAACGACACATCCCTGCCGAATGAATGCATTCGTATTTTGAAATATTGGTACGGGAACCAGGTCAACGTAGTTCGGTGGTCGGGGGCGCTGTCTGAACCATACAGGTTGGAGTGCGGGTTGAGGCAAGGGGGGTTGACATCGCCAACGCTCTTTAACCTATATGTAAACGCACTTATCGAGAGGCTGAGCAGCACGCATGTCGGATGTCATATTGGTGGGGTTTGTGCAAACAACATCAGCTACGCAGATGACATGGTGCTGCTCAGCGCCTCTGGTTGTGGCCTGTCTAAGCTGCTCGGCATTTGTGAGGAATATGCTCTCAGCCATGGACTGCTCTATAACAGCAAAAAAAGTGAATGTATGGTTTTTCGGGCCAGGGGTAAATGTCCGGATAGTATCCCTAGCATTATATCGACGGTCACCGTAGCCTAGTTGGTAGTGCTCCTATCGTCGCCTGGTACCCATAGTACAAGCTTTGCTTAGTTTGGGGCTAGGATGATCTGTGTGACATTGTCCTCCAGATATTATTATATTAAATAACGTACCGCTAAATAGGGTTGACACCTTCAAATACCTTGGGCATCTGGTGACCTCTGACCTGAAGGATGATGCAGACATAGAACGGGAGCATAGGGCGTTGTCTGTTCGAGCGAACATGATAGCTCGCAGGTTTGCACGATGCTCGAAAGAAGTAAAAAACACTCTTTTTAGTGCGTATTGCACTTGTTTCTACTCGAGCGCCCTGTGGGCTGACTATACTCAAAAACAGTACAGCGCCCTACGAGTCCAATTCAACAATGCCTACAGAATGTAGTTGGGACTGCCTCGGTACTGCAGTGCATCGGGGATGTTCGCTGAGGCGCGCATTGACTGCTTTTATGCGACGATGCGAAAACGGTGCACATCTCTAGTGCGTAGGGTCCGCGCCAGCTCCAACACCATCCTGAGGATGATGGCTGAGAGGTTTGACTGTCACTACATTAACCATTGTTGCATGCTTAATGTAGTGACTATAGCAAAGTGAATGAATTAGGGACATAACTGTTTCATTATCGATCCGTATTTTCTGTCTTATATTTTAATTTTAATATTTTAATTCTCGTGACGTGTTTTAATTCATTGACTTTGCCAATTTACTTTTTTAGTTATAATGTAATTTTGTGTTGTGTTGTGTGTGTGTCTTATTTCTCTAATTTTAATTTAATGTACTTATTATGATCCTTTTGTTGGTCGAAATAAACGAATAATAATAATAATAACTACAAACTAAATCACCTACATCGGGAATTGAACATCGACTTTAGCAGTTACGATTGTATTGTATACAATGTCACGTCAATTTCCATGACAGTGACAAAGTCACTTACTTAGATGTTATTGACCTGGATTTGTACTAGGTTAGTCTTTTATTACGTATGTACCACGAGTCGCCCAAATGCCTAGATACCGGCCCGTGCGCTTTGGTGCATAACCTCACCGTTGAGCGACAGCGACTTCTTCACTTTCCCTCCCCGACGTCTTGTCCAAGCCCCATGTATATTTCAATACTTACATATTAGATAGAGAAGTTCCTAATGATTTCATCAACTTCTATATTTATTACAGTGTATGCGACCAATAACTGGTTGCAATGGCTGGGAGATCACCACTATAGAAGCAGTCGGGAACAGAAAGATTGGCTACCATCCACTGCAGACGACGTTGGCTGAAGAAAATGGAACACAATGTGGATATTGCTCACCTTCCTGGGTCATGTCAATGTATAGGTGAATTACTGATCTTACTTATCGTATGGGTAGTGGTTACCCTATTCTCGGAGCTGTTCAAGCCGCCCAGTAGGCTGCTGACATGGCTTAACGATTGTTGTCTAATGACTACAACAAGGACCGAGGTACCCGCCGAAGCAAGCTTTTTTTGATATTAAATAAAAAAAAAGGATAAGAAGAAGGGTATTACAATCCGATTCAATGATTTCTATTGCATTATTTTTTCAGTTTCAATTTACTTGTTTTGTCTAAGATTGCGAAAGGCGTCCCGATGCATGGGCGCCAATGTACGTGTGATCCAATATGTTATATAATATTAACCTGCGTTGTACTCACTTTACAGTCTTATTAAATCAAATCCAGATATCACCATGTTAGAAATAGAAAAATCACTAGCTAGCAACGTGTGCCGCTGCACCGGCTACAGACCCATCCTAGAAGCATTCAAAAAGTTTGCAAAAGATGCTCCAAAACCGATCAAAATACCTGACATTGAAGACTTGCATAATTATAAGAAAAATGGTGCAACTTGTAATAAAAATTGCTGTGATCTTAAAGAGTGGTGCATTGTGACAGATGACGATGTTCAAGATAGTATAGTACAAATATTATTAAAAGATAACCGGCTATGGATAAAAGTGAATACGGTTAATGATATATTCAAAATTTTAAAGAGAGAGGGAGATCAGTCTTATATGCTGATAAATGGAAATACAGCAAAAGGTGACCATTTCTTTAAGCTTAATTTAACAGTAACTTTTGCTACCTAATAGACATTTTAAAGTCCAGGATTACATTATAAATAAAATATTTCTAGCCGTCTACCCAATAGATGAATACCCTCGAGTGCTAATAGATATAAGTGGAGTCCAAGAGCTAAAGGGATACTCAACAGATCAAAACTTAATAATTAACGCAGGAACAACACTCACAGAACTTTTAGATATACTGAAAACAAAATCCAAAGAAGAGTATTTTAGTTATCTACAAGTCCTTTACGACCATGTTCAGAAAGTAGCACATATCCCAGTTCGGAACGTAAGTAAATTACATTAATATAAAAAGACAAGTGATTTATAAAATATTCATCAAGCTTCCCTAAACAAACTTAATAGCTATTTTGGTTATTTGGTTAGTGTCATTTATATAATTTATTTTTACAACTTTTTAAAAAATGTTGCGATTATGAAATCGCAATGTATGCAAATCAAGAGAAGGCAGAGATGTTCACATTATATACATATAATGTGAAAATCTCGGGCAATGGCTGTGCAAGAGCGATGTCTACTAATACTTTACTTAAACCTGAGATAACCATTTTATTTATTTTTAATACGTTTTGTTTTTAGGTTGGAACTATTGCAGGAAATTTAATGATTAAATATCAGCACAATTCATTTCCTTCAGATATTTTCCTGTTATTAGAAACAATTGGAGCCCAAGTTACCATTCGTACGTAAATAATATATTTCAATCTTTATTATTTATTTTTTTATTTTATTTTAAAACTTTATGCACGACAGCACGATTTGCGGTGATGCAGAGAAAACTTTATTTTATTCAATGGATCTATTTCTTTGATAGCTTAACAGAATTATAATTCATTATTAACATGCTTCTTTATTTATATCGTGAATTAATAACAATATTCAATTTATCTATTTAATTCAGAAATTCGCTAAGTTTGCTAACTTAGCGAATTTTTGAAAATAGAATTTTAAACATCAGTGTTCTATACTGGTGCGGAGTTATAGCACCATCTTCCATTCAGTTTGTTACGCTGTATGTGTGCTCGATATTAGTAGGTTTGGCTTGGTGGGGATTAAAAAAAAAAATATATATATATATATTTTTTCTTTATTTATTTAAAGGGACTTTTACGCACAGCGTATGTCAGTCCCATCGTATCCTAAACAATTTAATTTTCACAAAACATGGGCCATGAACTTGAACAAACCGATCGCATCATCACTATTTGGTTGGGATAGAATTTTATGGAACATGCCCACATCGGTTCTGATCAAGTTCAAGGACCTTATTAAATTATTTCTACTAGACTCATATCGAACACATTCCAACAATAAATGTTGTAGGTCCTCGATACATCCACATTCCTCACAATTGGGTGAAGTGATCTTCTTCATCATAAAGGCAAATTTTTTGCATGGAATGTGTCCAGATCTGAGTCTAAGAGCAGTAACAATGTGTTTTCTATTGATATCACTATTCATGAACCAGGGCACGCGAAGAGGTTCACATTGTATGGTTTTATACCATAAACCCTTCTCTAACGACCGTTTATTAAAAATAAAAATATTTACAGAAAAGAAATCAGGAGTGAAAATTAATCGGACAATGCAGCAATTCTTAAAAACAAAAATGAGGGGACGTGTGTTACTGAACGTAATGTTACCGCCATTGGCTGCCGATCGCAGGATAGTTTCTTTCAAGGTATTCAACTCTTAATAAGTAACTTTAAAACGAAACAAAGGATTTAAAGATACAAAAGGTATATAATGTTGATTATGTATGTAATTTTAGATTATGCCACGATCACAAAACGCTTACGCATTTGTAAACTCAGGATTTTTATACAAACTCAACTGTTATAACGTGGTTCAAAATGCCACAATAGTGTATGGAGGACTTTCGGAAAGCTTTATTCATGCATATGCAACTGAAAGATACTTAGTTGGAAAAAAACTATTCACAAATGAGACTTTACAAGCTGCTTTAAAAATATTGGAGCAAGAACTTGTCGTGGTTGAAGATCCACCGGCTCCGTCTGTGGAGTATAGGCGGAGAGTTGCATTAGGATTATTTTATAAGGTACGTAAATGCTCAAAGTAGAAACAAACAATATGGATACGTAGATTGAAAATGAATATGTTATTGATTTAATTTTTAATAAGAAACATTTAATTTTTATTTATTATTCATAGGAAGACCAACAGCTTTCAGTGACATATTAGCTTTTTATGTTATATACTCGCATGACAGAGAGCCACCAATCGGTGACCATGTATAAATAATTATTTACAAATTTCTCCCACTACTTAATTTATCCCTGCGCGATCGAATCAAATATGTCGAAATCTGGAGGCGAACCAAAGTAGCCGACATAGCCTAAAGAATTGCTAAACTAAAATGGCAGTGAGCGAAGCACATAGCTCGGAGAACCGACGTGACAGCCGATAGGGCAGAAAGGTTCTGGAGTGGTGACCACGAACTGGAAGATGCAGCGTGGGCAGGCCCCCTACAAGGTGTACGGCGATCTTCCACGGGTCACGGGAAGCCGCTGGATGCGGGCAGCGCAGGACCAGCTATTGTGGAGATCCTTGAGGGAGGCCTTTGTCCAGCAATGGTCGTCTTTGGGCTGATATGATATGAAGAAACTTAAATTAAAAACGGAGCTAACAATAACATTATGTACATATAAATATATATTTAGATTTATAAATAAATACTATTATAAATCGAATGTACTGGCGACTAAACGTTAATATGAATGACAGGTGTTAAAGGTACTGTATACAAAGTGGAGCGCAACATAGCGGTATTTTATGGCAGTTTTAGATGCCATTGCGAACGTAAGTAATTACAATTTGCTGACGTTTTATTTCACACAGGGTCACCTCAAAATGAAAGATTTCTGGTTAATATTTATTTAAAAATATTTACAGGGTCTCTTAAAACTTTGCCCAGAAAATATGATCAGTGCATGTTACCGCTCTGCAGCCGGAGACATCCATGACATTCGTCCCGTCTCTCGTGCTGTACAAGTTTTTGAAACAAACCCTTCCCTGTGGCCGCTGAATCAGCCCATCATGAAAGTTGAAGCATTGGTAAGAATAAGCCTAAATTTATTCAATAAATTTTGCCTATTGAATATATTTTAGTATTTAACAACTTATTTTGCTTCACTTTTAGATACAATGTGCAGGGGAAGCATTCTATACTGAAGATTTACCTTCGTTTCCTAACGAAGTGTTTTGTGCATTCGCGCTTGCTACTGTTGGGCTAGGAAATCTTGCATCTATTGATACTAGAAAAGCTTTAGTAAGTACTGATATTATTTTAACATCCACTATTTTAATATATAACACATTTCAAATTTGATTAACTTTTGCTCTAATATACAGGCATATCCAGGAGTAATAGCAGTGTACACAGCTAGAGACATTCCAGGTATAAACTCCTTCACTCCATCCGACTCTTTTCTATACTCCGCACATGAGGAAGTTCTATGCGATGGTGTAGTCAAGTATTTCAATCAACCTCTAGCCATCGTTGTAGCTGAAACTCGACATATAGCCGATAGAGCAGCAAAATTAGTAGAATCTACATACACAAATGTCAGAACTCCATTACTAGACGTTAAAGAAACTATGAACAACCCCAAATATGAAACTCTATTCACTCAAATAGATGCCACGGAAAGAGGTACTGATGTAACGAAGATTATAAAAGGAGTGAATTCAATTTATGGACAGTATCATTTTATGATGGAAACCATAGTAACAGTTGTGAAACCTTCTGATGAAGGGCTGGATGTCTATTCGACGACGCAGTGGATGGAAGGAGTGCAGCTAATGATTGCTAGAGCTTTAAATATGCAACAGAATCAGTATGTATATTTTTATTTGAATGTTACAATACCTACATAGCAGGTGTATTAAAGCCCGTAAATTTTAACATTTAATTATCAGAAACCAGCAGATTTCTTTATAACAAGCGGTTTGAACAAAATTATAGAAAAGTCGCATCGAAAACTTGCAGTATCAAGTAGAAAATATTATCTAAAACGCTTCTCTAGCAACAGAATAATCACGATACGTACGTACAAAAACATAGACTCTTAAAAGTTTTTTAAGTACGCACACTGAGTGAAACTCCGTTAAAAAATACCTATACAATCTTTACATATATAGACATAGACAATCTATATATATAAAAATGAATATTAGTCTCTTTACAGAATCGTAAACTATGCATTTGATTCATCTAAGTGTACATGAGCCCACGTAGGTGTCTGAATTGGTAAGACCAATCCTCATATTTGCTTCAAATTTATCTTAGTTAATGGCGTAGCAACGCGCGTAGGGTACACCTAGTAAAATGATAAATATGACATAATAATCTCTCCGTATCCCATGAGTCAGCAATCTATCCCTTCAAAAGATAGATTTTCTTGTTTTCTGGAGTACTCGATTATATCACAACGGTAATTTTCAGACTCTACGCTGCTACTGAGTTTTATATTAGATCAAGTAGGTAGACAGTACTCTATAATAATGACCCTTTGCTTTATTTTGTAACGAATGTATGTTTGATAACAATATCTTGTAGTATCTCTTTCGACAACTTTCAGAATTGACGTCCACACTCGACGTCTAGGAGGTGCCTACGGTATCAAATTATCACGGGCTGCTATGGGGAGTATAGCTGCAGCCTTGGCGGCAAAAAAACTGAACAGACCATGTCGGTTCATCCAGTCTTTAACCAACAATACTAGGGCGGTTGGTAAGAGGCTGCCATGTGCTACGAATTTTGAGGTCGGTTATGAAAACGCAAATTGTTCCTATTCTAATGGCGTAGTTGTTTCCTGAAATTTTAACCCACTAGATATTCTTACATCTTAACTTGCACTTCATCAAGTTACGACAGACGTCTACCAAGCTCCTGGCTATCTTATACAGAATAATAACTAATAACTTGTAACTAGAAGTCAGTCGTAAACAGTTAAAAGTATCATGCCTATTTATTTTTTTTATTTTTTTTTATATTAGTATTGAATTGACGAACGACCCCGTCGGTGCCGCGGCGGCGCTAGTTACGCGCGGCTGCTCAAGCGCCGGTCGCTCATCGAGTTTTCTACTACGCACGCGACGATTATCGATTCACTTGCGCTTTTGTTATTACGATTTATAATATCGCTTCCGACTTCTTTCACTCCTTCTATATTGTGTATATGTATGGTGTTTAATAATAAACTTTTCTTCTGGACGTGTTGTAGTTTTACTGCTTTGTGCTATACCTCTTCGTACACGCGCTAAATACATCAACCCGCCTATACACGTACTGCTAAACATACATTCATCAAACCAATAACCTCTACCAATCCAAAGTAGGCTCCGTGCTGTTAAGTTCCGGACGTCGGTAGATGAAATGGACAATTCCTTTACTAACACTATTTATTATAAATAAATATCTTGGGACAACTTACAAATAACTTGTAAGAGAATCGAAAATTTCTGTGTAAACATTTTTAATTTTAGTAAAAACTACTACTGTAAGTATTTATTAATTTTCATTATTTTGTGCAGGTTGGTGTAAATGACGCAGGAGTAATTCAATACATAAACTACAACTTGTACGAAGATAACGGATACATAATAAATGAGCAGTTATCAATGTTTGGCATTGGTGAATTCAATAATGCTTACAAAAAGGCTCGGTGGAACTATAAATGCTATGATGCTGTGACAGACACAGCCTCAAATACGTTTGCAAGAGCACCAGGTAAAATCAAGGTTTTATACAGTCTGTCTAGATAACAAAAAGGATGGTGTTTGTTTTTGTGCAAAAATCTTTAATTTCTTTTTTAACAACTTTGGTTTAAGGTACACTGGAGCACATTGCAATGGCAGAATTTGTTATGGAACAAATTGCTTATGAAAAATGTTTAGACCCTCTCGCTGTGAGACTAGCTAATTTAGACCCTGAATATAAAAAGGATCTGACAGAAATCGTTTATAAATTTATAGAAACCTCTGACTATAATAATAGACGAGAAATTGTTAACAGTTTCAATGCTAACAACAGATGGAGGAAACGAGGCTTAAGATTTGTGCTGTTAAGGTGGACACCTATAGGAGGTCTTAACCTTGATGTAAACTTATCAGTATACAGAGGAGATGGTTCAGTAGTGATCACTCATGGTGGTATAGAAATGGGTCAAGGTGTTAACACAAAAGCAGTCCAAGTAGCGGCATTCATGTTAAAGATACCCATTGAGAAAATCATTGTGAAAGAAAATAACACTGTCATAGCGCCAAACGCTCTTTTGTCTGGAGGTAGTATTACATCACAAAGTGTCTGCGTTGGTGTAAAACGGTGTTGTCAGCAGCTGTTGGAAAGATTAAAGCCTATACGAGATACCATGGATAATCCAACTTGGGAGGAATTGATAATTAAAGCATATAACTCAAATGTTGATTTACAAACCCATGGATTCACAAGAACAGATGAGCAGTATCCATTCCCCGTTTATGGAGTGACGTTGGCTGAAGTGGAGGTAGATATATTGACCGGGCAGTCTGAAATATTGAGGGTAGATCTACTGGAGGATACTGGACAAAGTATTAGTCCCATGGTTGATATCGGGCAGGTAAGTAATACTTTGGTATGATATCTGTTATTGGGTATTTACTACTACTTAGAACCAATACAAACGTTAAAATAAGTATTAAAATTAAAAGTACTTTTGTATGCGGTAACACCTATCAATAATAACAGCGTGCAGTTCGGTATCCAACATCATGGTGCCCAGAAAGCTGGCACCGCCACCTCGTTACAATGGGTGAATAATTTGTCTTTGGTTAACTGATATCTTCTTAAAATTTATAGTTTACGGTATTGATCTCCGTGTATCCGAGAGTATTGGGATCCTCGGAATCGAAATTTTGAGCACCTGCCAATTTAGGGGTCATTTGGAGGACAAAGCCAAACTGGCAAGTAAGAAGTTGGGCGTCCTGAATAGAGCTAGGCGGTACACTCCAAGACAGCGGCTTGCGCTATATAAAGCTCAAGTCCGCCCGCACATGGAGTATTGCTCACATATCTGGGCAGGAGCCCCTAAATACCAGCTCGACCCACTTGACTCCCTCCAAAGGCGTGCTATTAGAATCGTTGGGGATTCCAATCTTACGGACAGATTGGAGTCGCTAGAGCAGCGGAGAGACTTCGGATCTCTCTGCGTGTTCTACCGTATCTATCACGGGGAATGCTCTGAGGAACTGTTTGAGCTGGTACCACCGTCCCCTTTTTATCATCGGACCACGCGCACTCGCAGTAATGTTCATCCGTATCACCTGGAAGCGATCTCGTCAAGCACGGTTCGCTTTCAGCGTTCATACATCCCACGTACGTGCCGGCTCTGGAATGAATTACCTGCTGCGGTGTTTCCCCAGCGCTACGACATGTCCTTCTTCAAACGAGGTTTAAAAAGAGTACTAATATCACGGTAGGAAGCAGTTTGCTGTGCCCCCTGGCACTGCGAATGTCCATGAGCAGCGGTTACCACTTACCATCAGGTGGGCCGCTAGCTCGTCTGCTTACTAAGGCAATAAAAAAAAAATTAATCATCTCGTAAATCTGTTTGTAGGATTGTAGGTATATCGTACGCTTTTATTAAGACAAGATAGTTATTATATATTTATATATATTATATTTACTATTAAAGAGACATCGTCGGTACGTCTTTTACTTAAGTGACATATTAAGGTGTTCGTCTTAATGATTATTATTTCAAAGCCTTTGTCACTAACTTTATCTGATGGCGAACACAGGCCTCTACAAAAATGCAAGCAAAACCTTTTCAGCAAAGTATACTCTTTATTATACACTCTTAATAATAAATTACAGTTACGTTAACTTTATTAAAATAAAAATTAAATTAATTTAAGCTCTCTCGTGCATAATGAATGAGTCGTTATGTTTACGGAAGATTAAATGTAAAACCATTAGAAATAATTATGTATAGGTACTTAACTGTTTTACCACAATTATATTCTGAGTATTTACGAGCACTTTTTTAAATTTTTTATATACTGTAGACACGGGTCTCATCGCGATAAATATTTAGGTAAATCATTACCTTGTTTACCCGACGTTTCGGCATGGATTGCACCAGCCGTGGTCACGGGTCGACTGGTGTGGCTCGGCAGCGTCGTCTCCGTGAAGCTCGGGTATCGGTATCTACCCTCGCATGGTCTTGATATTTTTTATTTTCCTTTACGAAACTGTCGGTACACACGACACTAATGACATCAGCGCCGGGCGCACTACGTTGGTTACGCGACGATGGCACTTCGTTATTACAGGATTCCAAGATGGTGAGAGGCGGTATCCGTCTTCCCGGTTGAAATTGATATGTTTCTTTATTTCAACCGCTTCACGTACTATTCTGGAGTAATAGTGACGATCGGTGGAGAGGACCTGTGGCTTGTGTAAATTTGTAATCCAGTGTTGGGATCCTGTGTCGACTACGTGCTCAGCTATTGCTGATTTATTAACCTGTCGGTTCCTGACAGCTGCAATATGTTCTTTAGCCCTTTCAGCAATGGATCTTTTAGTTTGGCCGATATAAAACATACCGCAGTTGCACTCAAACCTGTAGACGCCCGGTGTTTGAAGAGGAATAACATCCTTCGGTGTGCGCAGCTGGTTGGAGACTTTGGAGATCGGACTATATACAGTCTTGATGGAGTATTTCTTTAGTACTGATCCAGCTTTATCCGTTACTCCTTTCACGTAAGGTAAAAACGCTGGTGCTCTGCTTACTTCCGGCTGCTTCTCCCTCCTCTTCGTCCGTTTAATGCCCCCCCTGTAGCCGTTTTGCCTAAGTACCTCCTGAACGTGTGTGAGCTCACTTTCTAAACATTCAGGGTCGCATATGTCATACGCTCTGTTTGTTAACGAGGCAACTACGGATAACAGGTGTCGCGGATGGTGGATCGTATTCGACAACTGTGTAGTGTTAAACACGACACAAAATACGACAAACTGGTTAGTCGCCGAGACAGGTGGAATCAGCACAGACCACTTACACACATAGACACCGTAATCAATTTATCGAATGTAACGCTTGATAACACCACCAAAAAGATACTAGCGAAAGGGTTAAATTATGCAATAACACCGAAACGAATTCCGTATGAAAACGTCATAAGTGCCGTCGAAGAAGCTATATTACGAAACAAAGTACCGTCTACCGATGCGGACACGCTTAGACAAGATGTGGCAGTAATATTGCGAAAAGCTAAGTCGTCTAAACAGAACATTACTACGGAAGAGCGTCAAGCACTAAAAAGACTGGGTGACAACACGGAAATCTTAGTGCTTAAGGCTGACAAAGGTAACGCCACCGTAGTGATGAGTTCTAGTGACTACGACAGCAAAATGCGGAGTCTACTCAAAGACACGGCTATTTATAAACAAGTGTCGTTTAATCCTATCGCCAGAGTCACTAAACGTATACGTGCACTGATTAAGGAACACGAGGAGCTCTTCACGGACGATGTTTTCGAACGCCTCTTCAGACCTAAAAGCGCTCAGCCACCAAAACTATATGGTTTGCCAAAGGTTCATAAAGAAAATGTACCATTGCGCCCGATTGTAAGTCAGATCAATTCGCCCACTTATGATCTAGCGAAACACATCACTCAGGTACTGCAGCCATTAGTAGGTAAAACTGAATCGTTTGTGAAAGACTCTCGCCATTTTGTTGACATCATCAAGAGCATGAGAGTGGAACCTGACGAGGTGATGGTGAGTTTTGACGTTCAGTCACTTTTTACCAACGTTCCCATCAAAGACTGCCTTGAGGTCATCGGCAGGAAACTGGCAGCTAATAACATACCAAGTGAGTACATAGTTCTACTGAAGAACTGCCTAGAATGTAACTACTTTTTATACTAAGGACAATATTACCTCCAGATTGACGGAGTGGCTATGGGCAGCCCTGTGGCGCCGGTAATGGCCAATATCTGGATGGAACATTTTGAAAATATTATTGCACAACATTTGGTCCACGTGAAGGTATGGAAACGATACGTCGACGATATCTTCTGTATCATGAAAGGTAGCACATCGAAAGTAGAACGATTGACCACTATCTTGAACTCCGCGCACCCTAACATCAGGTTCACTTATGAAATGGAGGTAGAGAGATCGTTGCCTTTCCTCGATGTGAAATTGAGGGTGAGAGAAAATGGTTCCCTTACACACACGGTATACAGAAAGCCCACACACACAGACAGATATCTACACGCCCACTCTCATCACCATCCGCGACACCTGTTATCCGTAGTTGCCTCGTTAACAAACAGAGCGTATGACATATGCGACCCTGAATGTTTAGAAAGTGAGCTCACACACGTTCAGGAGGTACTTAGGCAAAACGGCTACAGGGGGGGCATTAAACGGACGAAGAGGAGGTTGGAGTGCAACTGCGGTATGTTTTATATCGGCCAAACTAAAAGATCCATTGCTGAAAGGGCTAAAGAACATATCGCAGCTGTCAGGAACCGACAGGTTAATAAATCAGCAATAGCTGAGCACGTAGTCGACACAGGATCCCAACACTGGATTACAAATTTACACAAGCCACAGGTCCTCTCCACCGATCGTCACTATTACTCCAGAATAGTACGTGAAGCGGTTGAAATAAAGAAACATATCAATTTCAACCGGGAAGACGGATACCGCCTCTCACCATCTTGGAATCCTGTAATAACGAAGTGCCATCGTCGCGTAACCAACGTAGTGCGCCCGGGCGCTGATGTCATTAGTGTCGTGTGTACCGACAGTTTCGTAAAGGAAAATAAAAAATATCAAGACCATGCGAGGGTAGATACCGATACCCGAGCTTCACGGAGACGACGCTGCCGAGCCACACCAGTCGACCCGTGACCACGGCTGGTGCAATCCATGCCGAAACGTCGGGTAAACAAGGTAATGATTTACCTAAATATTTATCGCGATGAGACCCGTGTCTACAGTATATAAAATATGTGTACAAATCGCGAAAGTTTAAAAACACTTTTTTAAAGTTTACGTGAAATAACTTCTTATTATATTATAGTACAGCGCCATGGCAGTCCCAAAGTCCTAAAAGTATTATTAAATTGAACAAGCAGGACGTAGGCTCGTGTATGACAGCCACCACTTGCTGTAACTGAGGGATAGATGGTGACAACAAGCAACTTTTAAATCCCACCATAATCTTTTAGGTTTAGAGTAAGCATAACACTTAATGTATGCCGTAAAACCTAACAAAACGGCGGAGGGATTAAGAAATTATTTAATTCAATGTCGTTTCCTTATTAGATGTTCATAAGTATAAATCCATTTTAAAAAGGAATGCTGAGATGGTTTGGCCATTTAGAGAGGATGGATGAAAGAAGATTGACCAAAGAAGTATACCTGGCCTGTGTGAATGGAACAACATGAAGGGGAAGACCTCGTCGAACATTCTCTGACCAAATCGGAGACGTTCTCAAGAAACAGCAGGTCAGAAGTACCCGAAACCGGCGAGCATGTATGAACAATGTAACGACAGTAATCGAGGCAAAAGACGTGTGCAAAGATCGTGACAGATGGGAATCCGTAGTCTCCGCCTACCCCTCCAGGAAACAGGCGTGAGTCTATGTATGTATGTAAAATCATTTTAGGTGGAAGGTGCTTTCATCATGGGTCTCGGCTACTGGACATGCGAACAACTCGTGTATGCGCCTACAGGAGAACTCCTTAGTGATCGAAGCTGGAACTACCACGTCCCACTTGCCCGAGACATTCCACAGGACTGGAGGGTCTACTTTAGGAAAAACTCCTACAGTGACAACACCATCTTTGGGGCGAAGGGTAATATTTTGTTTGATAACTTTCTAGGTCTATTACGCTGCTACATTATCAACTTGATATCGTCCAGTGCTTGACATAGGCGTCCCCTAATGGGTTTTATAATGTTGCTGTTTGGATGGCTTTGCCGTAATCACCGTAAGCATGTGAGTCGCAATTAGATGGCGCTGCTGTAAGACTACCTAGTGTACCCCTTAGATGCCTTTTTCGACACCCACGAGGTGGTATGGGATGTTGCGCCTGCGTTACCAAGATTATTTAACATTAAGATATTACTGCTCTTTAATCCTGCTCGGGGCTTCCCATCTTGTCATGAGAGTGAATGATGGAACAGATAGTGCTTGCCCACACACTTGTGCACTATAATAGCCTAGTTGGTAGTGCTCCTGCCTACGAAGCTGGTGGTCCTGGGTTCGAATCCCGGTAAGTGCAAATACTTGTGTGATGAGCACGAATATTTGTTTCTGAGTCATGGATGTTTTCTATGTATATTACTATATAAGTATGTATATCGTCGCCTGGTACCTATAGTACAAGCTTTGCTTAGTTGGGGGCTAGGTTGATCTGTGTGACATTGTCCCTAAATATTATATTATTATTAATATGTCCCGCGCAGATAGCCAGTCTCCATTGAGACTGGCCGCCATTGCCGAATTCGGCCAGGAGGACAATATAATTATTATTTACTAACAGTTTACTTTTTAGGGTTCCGTACCCAAAGGGTAAAACGGGGCCCTATTACTAAGATTACGCTGTCTGTCCGTCTGTCACCAGGCTGTATCTCATGAACCGTAAATGTTAGACAGTTGAAATTTTCACAGATGATGTATTTCTATTGCCGCTCTAACAACAAATACAAAAAATTAAAATGAAATAGATATTTCAGGCGGCTCCCATACAACAAACGTGATTTTTTTGGTCGTTTTTATAGAAAATGGTATGGAACCCGAGTCCGACTCGCACTTGGCCGATTTTATATCAATGACGATACCTGTGTCTTAGCAGTGTAAACTTTAACTCACAAGGGTTTTCAACTTCAATTCCAATGACACATTATTTTATTTTCTTGTGGTGGTTACAACCTTAAAGAATGATTCTTTCTTTACATATAATTACAGTTGTTGGAGAGCCACCAATATGCATGGCCGTGGTGGTGGCTTTGGCTTTGAGGGAAGCCATAGTAGCGGCCAGGCTCGAATCCAGTATACCTTCCACACAGTGGTTTCAAGAAGGTAAGCACTTTTACTAGAAAAATCTTACTAAATTAAAACATTGATCTTCGGCAGTTAAGTGAAAGAAACACACACAAAGAAACGTCATTTTACTTATATAAAATTGTATATTAATCGCTGAAAAGTTAACGATATATTTCTTTATTTACAGCTAAAACTTTTTAGGGAATTGTTTTGACTGATTTTCAACTAACATCTGTCTTACTTTAATTAGCTTCTAATATTTCTGCCACGTAGCACTTACTAGTAGAGTTCTTAATTAATGAATATAATAAAAACCTTGTGTAAATAATGTCCTAGGATATTATTATTATTTGAAATGAAATTGGATATTAATAACTAAGCTTATTAGAGAAATTATTTTGACTGATTTTCTACTGACGTCTGTCTAACTTGATTTTTAATTGGCTTCTAATATTTCTTCAGTACTTACTAGTAGACTTCTTAATTAATGAATACAATTAATAAATACATTGTTATTATTTGCTATCAATCAATCATGTCAGCCGGATGACGGACTAAGACACACTGATGGACTAAGACTTCTCCAAAGATTTCCACAATGTAGTTGTGTCCACCGTTTGGAGAGTTAATAATAATATCTATAATATAATAATATATCTAGGGACAATGTCACACAGATCATCCTAGCCCCAAACTAAGCAAAGCTTGTACTATGGGTACCAGGCGACGATATGCATACTTATATAGATAGATATATACTTATATACGTAGAAAACATCCATGACTCAGAAACAAATATTCGTGCTCATCACACAAATATTTGCACTTACCGGGATTCGAACCCAGGACCACCAGCTTCGTAGGCAGGAGCACTACCAACTAGGCTACGGTGACCGTCCGTTATGCCATAACCGCTACGCTTGGCAGACGGTTTGGCGATGTCAGTATGATAGTAATATTACCCAGAGTGTCGCTGGGAGATATTCTCTCGGACCTAATAAAATCTTCAAAACTCAGTCACGTAATGGGGCCAACAATTTACAACAAACTACCAGCTAAGGTATTGGACACACGGAGCTTTAAGTATAAGCTGAAAACCTGGTTAATCGAGCAGCCGTTTTATTTCCTTGACGAGTTTCTTAAACTAAATACGATATGTACACTTCATTATTCCACTGTATTTGCAAAGAATTTAATGAAGCTTGTACAATAAAAACATAACGGTTGACAGTAATAAGATAAAATTTAGTTCTTGGGCAACTCAAGGCATTAGACTGAGTAGAGATTTTTTATATGAGTTGTATGACAGAAGGTCCTAACCCTGATGTAAATTTTATTAATTATGTTAGAAATTATTCAATAATTTTTAAAAAGGTTTGCATTCAACCTAAATCTTTATATATAAGAGATAAAAATCTGATAATAAAATAAAATCAGCTTGGCAAATAATTAATACTGAAACTGGTAAAATTAGATTAAGAGATCAAACAGTATTATTGAATATTGGTGATGAACTGGTTTCAGACAAGCTTGCCATTGCCAATTTTTTAGCTGCTTTTTTTTGCAAATATACCCGTGGATATTACTAAGTGTCTCTCATCATCACCAGATGTGGCTGAACTCTTTTTAAATCAAAGTTTAAAACAAACTGTGCCTAAATTTAGTTTTAAATCCGTAACAAGTGATGATATTATAAAAGCTTTTAAGAGTATTAAAAGGAAAGGCACAGAAGATTTGTGGGGACTGTCTGTTAAAGCAATTGAATCAATCATACTAAACATTGCTACAATCCTTGCAGCCATCTTCAAAGGCTGTATAAGTGATGGTGTTCCTGATTTAATGAAAATAAGTAAGATAGTACCCATTTTCAAGGCAGGTTGTTCAAAAAATGCCACGAATTATAGGCCTATCTCAATACTGCCAGCTTTAAGTAAAATATTTGGAAAGCTGATGCTCAGCCAAAGTTGTCACACACTTAACGTGAATGAGATATTGCATAACAAGCAGTTCGGGTTTACAAGGGGCCGCTCTACTCAAGATGCAGGTTGCACATTAATTAGGTCAATATTGGAGGCTTGGGAGGGATCACAGGATGCGCTGGGAGTTTTCTGTGATCTCTCTAAGGCTTTCGATTGCGTTGATCACCGTACGCTCGTTGTTAAACTGAAATATTATGGAATATCTGGCACATCTCTTGATCTTGTGATGTCCTATCTATCGGGGCGAGAACAGATGGTTTCGATAGGCGGTGTCACTTCGGCACGTCATCCTGTGAAAATGGGGGTGCCCCAAGGATCTATATTGGGCCCATTTTTATTTCTAGTTTATATAAATGATCTCCCTTATCTGGAAGAGAAAGTATCAGACATAGTTTTATTCGCTGATGATACGTCGCTCATATTTAAAGTAAATAGGAAGGATAAAGATCTTATTGAGCATAATAAAACACTCAGTCTTATATCAGAATGGTTTTCGGCAAATAATATCTTGTTAAATGCAGGGAAAACTAAATACATTAAGTTCGCATTGCCGAATGTGACTCCAATTGTACCAACAGTTGCACTTAATGCGGAAATATTAGATTTAGTCCCATCGACCGTATTTTTAGGATTGACGCTTGATTCAAAATTGCAATGGGGTCCTCAGATTGAAAAGTTAGCAGGTAAATTGAGTTCGGCTTACTATGCTGTCTGGAAAATAAGACAATTGTCAAATGAACAAACTGCTAGATTAGTGTATTTCGCGTACTTTCATAGCATTATGTCGTATGGCATTCGGCTTGGGGGGTCGGCGGCTGACATAGGTACTACTTTTGTATTGCAGAAAAGAGCAGTCAGAGCCATTTATGGTTTAGGCAGTCGCAATTAATTGCGAAATTTGTTTAAAGAAATAAATATACTTACTGTGCCATCGGAATATATATATCAGAATATAATGTTTGTTACAAAAATATTCATAAATATAAAAAGAAAAGTGAACTGCATAATCTAAATACTAGGAATAAAAACAAACTAGCCATGCCAGGCTTTAGAGTAAGCAAAACTAATAAATCATTTTTAGGAAATTGTATTAGGTTTTATAACAAGATTCCTACTCAAATTACTGATCTGCCTGACACAAGTTTTAAAACACATATTAAACGTGTACTTATGGCTAGGGGTTATTACACCACTAAAGAGTACATCGATGACAAAGACGTCTGGCTCTCACTGCCTACCTGCACATTGCTCGCTGGAGACCTTGTAGCCATATAGACATGACTGATCTGCTGAGTTACGTGAACTATCTGTAAATGATTGCTATTATATACTTAATTTAAAATTATTGACTCTGTCTCGAAATGAATAATGTTATTGTTTCGAAGATTTTCTTTTGTATACCTAAATATAATCTAAAATAATAAGCATTCAGACAACCGATCGAGCATATATTGTGTTTGCCAACTAAATAATTACTTACTCTAATTGGACCAAATCCCGTGTTCATGCCCGCTTGAGTACCTATGTTTCGCCGGACCGTCTGAACTAAGTCGTGTTGAAACCGGTAGTAGATGAACCCACTGAGTTTGTTTCGCTGGGTCTTCTCAGTTGGGGCGCATTGGATCCGGTGGTAGCATTAAAGCATTAAGTTATTAACACCAGGTCCGTCATAATAATAATACCTTAATATAGACAGAACCATTGACAATATGTAGTAAAAATATTAGACTTAAACTAGATAATTAAACATAATTTCTTGACAATAACTTGATACGAGCGAGCTAAATATCATTGCTATAATAAAATAAATTTTATAAATGTTTTCATACAAGATGTACCTAAATATCTATGTTACTAGAAACAATAATGTATACACCTATATTACTACAAACATGTTCTGACTATTTACAAGCGCTTTTTTAAAGTCTACGTGAATAAAAACCTTTTTTATTTAATTTTTTATTTTATTTTATTTTTAAAGATTTAATTTATATTGACGATTTATTTTTTTGTGACATCTGTATAGCTTATTATTTATTGATTACTAGCTGTGCCCCGCGGTTTTGCCCGCGTTAAATTTTATAAATTATCACAGCTCCTCTCCCGTAGGTGATAGCGAGATAATATGTAGCCTATATGTTGACCCGACCTCTTAGTAATATTCATGCAAAATTTTAAGTAAATTTATGCAATACTTTTTGAGTTTAGCCCGGACATACATACAGACACACAGACAAAAATTCTAAAACTATATTTTTGGCTTCGATATCGATTGTAGATCACACCCCAAGTATCCTTTAAAAAAAATATTCAATGTACAGTTTTGACATTCCTACGATTTTATTATATGTATATATTTATTATTATTGCCATTGAAAGGTTGTATTAACTAAATGTTGTTGTGATCGACTGTTGATCTATCATTGGGTAATTACACTAAGGCACTCATACCCTACGGCAAAATAACTTGTAAAATACCTTTTACCAATAAAAAACTTTGAACTTTGATTTTCGGAAGTCTTTTAAAGTAGAAGAATTGCATTAAGGATTATTTTCTCAGTCCTTGCAATTAAAAAATAAAGGAATAATTTTTTTCAATCAATATTAAGTGTACTTTCCCTTCACGTGGCATTACAAAATTCCATCCTGTCTAAATACCGCCAATTCTCAGACACCGGGCTGTTACTGAGAAGTTTTCTTTACTCCTAAAATGTAGAAGATGGCAAAGGGTCAACATGTAATCTAAAATGGGTTGACCCAATTTGGACTCAAATAAAGAAGCCAATTCGGACTACAGAAGACTCCCTCACCACCAGCCACCGAGCCGCAAGTCGGCCCTGCCGGGCCCCGTTCCACGGCGTCTCACCCGATAGGTCCTGACCCCCCGAAGGTTGGGAGGATCTGCAGGGGAACCCTGCAGGCCCCAGAAGATACACGGCCAACAGGCTATGGACGGTCCCAAAAGGGACACCACCTATTAGTAATCTATATATCACACCCCCAACACCGTAACTTTACGGCACGCGGTGATTAAACCCTAATCGTATGGCCCCGCCACCAAATTAAGCCTCGGTCGTCCACTCGGCTACTGCTGCTAAAATTGTAACCAATTAATGTTAAAACAAAATTAAGCTAATGTATGGAAATTGTCACTAAGGTTTATCGTATATACCTGAGTTCTTGTATATGTAATTATTGTATAATCTAATGAATATATTTTCTTTACAGATGGACCGTACACAGTGGAACGCATCTGTTTGCTGGCTTCGAATTCAGTTGCAGACTTCAAGTTTAATTAAATCAATAAGTTTATGATTATAAAAAGCAAAATATAATGCCGTAGACTTATAATAATTCTTGTTTTCAAAAATATACAAACGACTTCAATAATAAACCATTTGGTAAACAATAATGGTCCTATACAACATGTAACGTAATTAACGCACACCCTCAAACACCCCAATTAGAATATTATGTTGTAATCAAAATACATTCACTGAATTTTTTATTTAACCTGTATATACATTGTTATTTACTAAATTAGTTTCTTGGAATAAAGTTTATTTTACTTAATTTTGTATTGAATGATGGAATTGGTATGAATACAAAAAAAAACTTGTGTGTACTTATGTACACGCGTTAGAAGTTATACTTCTTAATATACAACTTGAACATAGCTACTAGCCTAGCTAACTAACTTCATGCTGTTAAATTTTTTGGTGTCGGTGTGCGCGCGCATCGTAAAAATTCACTCTCATCGTTTTTCTCCATCGCGCCAAAAGAAGTATAACTTCAATAAAACTGCGATGTTAAAAAAGTCTTATTACTTTGACTTGTGGTCCATTTCATTTGGTTTTGACTGTACAGGGTTAATATGACAATAATTTACGTAGTTTTAATTATTTTTGAATAAAAAATTAACTATATTAAAAATGATTTAAATCGATTCAGTAAACGATTCTGAACAAACTATTTTCAGGATGTGCGTTAATTAAGTTACATGTTGTATAGGAATTGATAATGACAATGATAGCACAATGGACTGGCCTGTTGGTCTATTGTCTATTGGTGATTAGTAACTGCTAAACCAGAGGTAATCGGTTCGATCCCTACCCTGAAAAAATCTTCGTGCGATGAGCACGATTACTTGTTTTTTACCTGGGTGTAATTTATTTTAACTGTTAGTAAATAGTGAGCCTCGTTGGTCTAGCGGTAGCGTGTTCACCCGCAGATATCGAGGTCCTGGGTTCAAATCTCGGGTCGAGCCAAAAGTGATTTTGGGACTTTTCTATAAAAAGAAGATTTCTCAGCATCAGCCCGAACTCTGGGAGTTGGCGGAATTATACCCCCGTGCCTCGGATAGTACGTAAAGCCGTCGGTCCTGTGCCTGACCTCTTTCCGGTCGTGTCACTAGGCGTTCCATCGGATTATGAGAGTGATGGATGGAATAGCACCTACTTGAGCACTATAATATATCCCGCGCAGATGGCTAATCTCTGTTGAGACTGGCCGAAATTCGGCTAGGAGGACATTGTTATTATTAAATAGTCAGCAGATTACTTTACAATTACAATCAGTTACTAAGTTGATGATGTTAATTTATTCTTAAAAAAAAGTTTATGATGTATTTAACTATAATGTGTTGACTTAATCTAGTTGGTAGTGCTCCTGCCTACGAAGCTGGTGGTCCTGGGTTCGAATCCCGGTAAGTGCAAATATTTGTGAGATGAGCACAAATATTTGTTTCTGAGTCGTGGATGTTATCCACGTATATAAGTATTTATCTATCTATATAAGTATGTATATCGTCACCTGGTACCCATAGTACAAGCTTTGCTTAGTTTGGGGCTAGGATGATCTGTGTGACATTGTTCCCAGATATTATTAATATTAGTAGGATAATATAACCCAATAAAATCCAAAAAAAAATTCAATGAGTGACGTGAAACATGACGATTATTCGCTCTGTGAGCAGCGAAACTGGTGAAGTACCTCCGCATAACAGGAGAGGAGGTAATAATAACATTGGTGTCTTAAAGTTCTCGACGTTGTGAATAAGGTCACCAGAGCTTAGGAAGGAGTGGGTGACGTGTGTGGGGCAAGTATGTCACAGGCTACAGTAACCACTTTCAATGATCTAGCTTATTAATAATCGTTTAATTCGACTTAGTAGTACGTTAAAAGCTTTCGTCATTACCATTTTCGACCACGGCGGGCAGACTCAATGGAGACTAGCTTAGTGCGCAGGACATAGTACCTATAGTGCACAAGTGTGTGCGCAAACACAGGGGCACTCTCTATTCCATCACTCTCATGTTCCGATGGGATGACTAGCGACACGACTACATTGCCATTAATTAGAGTATTTCTTTTATTTATTGTTATATTATACATTCGAATATAATGATCAATAAAAATCTATACATATAATAAAATCGTAGGAAAGTCAAAACTGTACATTGAATTTTTTTTTTTAAGGATACTTGGGGCGTGATCTACAATCGATATCGATGCCAAAAATATAGTTTATAGAATTTTTGTCTGTGTGTCTGTATGTATGTCCGGGCTAAACTCAAAAAGTACTGCATGGATTTACTCAAAATTTTGCATGAATATTACTAAGAGGTTGGGCCAACATATAGGCTACATATAATCACGCTATCACCTACGGGGGAGGTGCTGTGATAATTTATAAAATTGAACGCGGGTAAAACCGCGGGGCACAGCTAGTATTGAATATATCCAAAGGATCCAAAATCCAAAGGATTTCTTATGGTTATTTGTTCTGAAGTAAACAAATAATGATAAACTTAACAATATCCCCAGTTCAGGGAGACAAGCCATCCACTCACAATTCGATGGGACTACTAGCAACAAGATCGGAAAGAGGTCAGCTATAGGACCGACGCAACGGCTTTATGTGCTCTCCGGGATATGAAGGTATGTTAATACCGCCAATTCCAAGACTTCAAGCTGATACTCAAAAATTATTCTTTACAAAATAGTCCCAAAATTTATTTTCGGCCCAACCCGAGATTCCAACCCAGGACTTCATTATTTGCAGTTGAACACGCTACTGCTAGACCATCAAGGCAATCAATGCTAAAAACTGGGGCTCTACCGGCTATGTCGCCGAACGTCGATTTCTTAAATGGCGTTCAAATAAATAAAGGTTAAAAATGACTTAATCAATCGTTAAAACGGCTTCCATGAGCACATGTGACGTCATAAATGGTTCGGAAGCGATTGTCAACGTTGAAGCGGATTTAACAATTGATTAAGTCATTTTTAACCTTTATTTATTTGAACGCCATTTAAGAAATCGATGTTCGGCGATTTAGCCGGTAGAGCCCCAGGTTACTTAATAAAATTTTAGGTATTATAATGATCCTTTGCACCTAATGGCGTTTATTGCGGTCGTGGAGCAGAAAGAATTTCGTAGGTACATTGACCTGTTATAACGTGTTTCTGTCACTCATGTGTAGGTATATTGCGTCAAGCCATCTAAGAGATTACAAACCGTTACTGATAGTATGATATATTTTTCTCACTTTTTCTGCTGGTAATATTTCATATTACTCGCACTTAATAGAAAAATGTTTGTGACCACTGTGAGAAGCTAAAGAGGTCATATGAATTAGTTCCCACTTCGTGCCGGTTTTTAGCAGTGTAATAAAAGTGAGCCGAAATAAAATAGCGATAAAGTGCACTAGCGTAAATTATACCGAAACAAAATTCGACTGCCTACGGTTACCTTAATTAGTAAGACAGTTATAAAACATAAAAAAATCTTTTGTGGGCTAACTGTGATAGTGTGTGTTAGCTATCCATGGGTAGATAGGAATATGAGCTGGAGATCGCAGGTTGACATTGTATGTACTAAGCGCAATTTTAACTAAATTTTGTTCATTGAAACAAACATTAAATAGAAAAACTATTCGTATTATTTATTTCGCTCTCGCCGAGTCATTGCTGAGCTATGGGTTGAGTACGTATGGCCGCACTTTTAAAACTTATTTGGACAGTATTAGATCCCTTCAAATTCGCTTCACGAAATACCTTGTGGATTTCAAAACAAAAAATGATTGCAAAGAAAATTATGAGAAACTTTTTGTAATTTGTAAAGTAGTCCCAATACATGAAAAGATCAAATATTTGGTGGTTTTGGAGCAATACTACAATGATAAGATCAACCAACAGTGGAAAATATTTATAATACTAGGAGAGTCAGAGAGCGTAAACTAGTTCGACCATCGGCTAACAGTTATTACGGCCAAAGAATCAACAAATATTTGATCCCAACAATATTTAATCAATTTTCCTGGCTCAGAAGAGACCATGGTAGAATTAGTAAATTTTCGCTTAAAAAAAAGTTAAGACAAATATTGCTTACCGAGTTCGCTGATACCTTAGAAGCTTGATACAACTGTCAACGAACATCACCATGTAACCAACTAAAAGTACTTATAGTTGTGCAATAGTTCTTTACGAATACGTAGAATGTTATGTTTATGTACCTAATCTAAGGAACACTATTATGTAACGAGCGCTAATCCCGCCGACAAACTGTTACACAGTTTGGTGGGTTAAAATATAATGTAATGGTTTTTGTTCCAAAAAAGTGATTTATTTATTATTATTATATAATTTTAACCAAATGACGGCAACTGCTGGACCAAGACCTCCCTTAAAGATTACACATTTGGAGGGATATGCCATAATCTCCACGCTTGGTAAACGGGTTTACGATAGAGACACTGCTACCCGTTTTGTGGGCGATATTCTCTCCCACTGCTATCCGTTTTGTGGGCGATTTTCTCTTCCACTGCTACCCGTTTTGTGGGCGATATTCTCTCCCACTGCTATCCGTTTTGTGGGCGATATTCTCTGCCACTGCTACCCGTTTTGTGGGTGATATTCTCTCCCACTGCTACCCGTTTTGTAGGCGATATTGTCTCCCACTGCTACCCGATTTGTGGGCGATATTCTCTCCATATGACTTCTACGCCCCACACAGGGTAGAGATATTCCTTGCCTTAAATAACACAGCATATTTTTGTTGATTGTCATTAAGTAAGGTGTATTATTGTTTAAATGTAATTGTATCTTACAAATTGGATTCCTTTCATTTGTTGCGCTCCATGGGTATTTTGGTTCTTGGATTTTTTCCACTGTTTATATTACACCCATATAAAACATTTTTTTAATATTTCCTTATTTATAGAAACATTTAAAAGATTCCACTTGAATTGCCTATTGGGCTGTTCTTGTAATTGTAGGGCAATCTTTTTGAAAGCAAACACCGTAGTTGTACCGCTATTCTTATTCTGTTGTGTTGTATTCGACGCAATCGTAAAGTGATCAGGCAGGCATGTAGTCCACGAAGAGCACCCATCTGAATGGCACGTGCGCGAATGGCACCTAGCCTAGTCCACGAAAGGCACCTATCAATATTATTGGCAGGTGCTCTTCGTGGATTCAATTTATTTATTGCATTCTTGTCCACGAAAGGCACCTACGTTAACCGTTATAATAACCTAGGTTATTAAATGAAAAATATCGATAAAAATCACTAGAACATCTATTAACATTAGGTACTAATATTACTGTTAACGGTTAACGTGCCTTTGGTGGAAAAGAATGCAAAAAATAAATTGAATCCACGAAGAGCACCTGCCAAAAGTATTGATAGGTGCCTTTCGTGGACTAGGCTAGGTGCCATTCGCGTAGGTGCCATTCAGATGGGTGCCCTTTGTTAACTACCTCGCGTGTAATACTACCAACTTCCTGACTCCAGGCTAGTGCTGGGTATTTTGAAACACCTCTTGGCCCAACTTAGGATTAGAACCCTGGATCTCATTATCTGCTTTGGAACAAATATATGTATATGCTTTGCATACGATTTGCATGCCTAAATGACAGTAGAACATGTAGCACTATAATAAATCGGACGGGATCTGTCCCCGCCGGCAATCGTAGGGGCGATGCTGGTGGGTGACTCCTCCAAGTGGGACGCCGTGGTATCCTTTTGTGAGGCAGTCATGCTCCAAAAAGAGACCACTGAGCGGGAGCGGGAAAGAAGTGATCCTGCTCGCAGACGGAGAAGGCGTCGGGGCGGCGGCGGCAGCCGGTAGCCCAACTCCCCCTCGGGGCTGCGGCGGGAGACAGAGAAGTGTCCTCTACTGCCGCCACTTGCAAGCAGCCCAGTGTACGTGTCCCAAACATCTGGGACATGGTGCAAAAGGGGGGCACCGGAGCAGCATACCCGCGTTCCCGGGGCTCCCCCCATTACGCGCCAAGAGAAGTCCACGGCAGGTAGGTTTAGTCGGTGCGAGTGCACGAGAAGACCCACTAGTAATGTAAAGAGATCCAAGTAACGGCACCCAATTATTCCTTCCTTTTTAATTCTGTTTGAGCCAGATCAGCATAGTAATTAGAAAAGGCCGGCTGCTAATTAACGTGTGCTTAGGTCTGGATCACAGATGTAAAATAGTTAGAAGTGGCAGTCTAAAAGGCTGTATTTTGATATAGCCTCCTAAAATCGGAAAACCTATTATATATTATATATATATGTTTAAAAATATTCTTTCATTTATTATTTTTTTAATATTTTAATATTAGCTGTATCCCGCGGTTTTACCAATCCAGGATGTCAGCTAACTCCATACTAAATTTTGTTAAAATCGCTCCAGCCATTTAGACGTGAAGAAGACACAAACATACGCACTTACAAACTTTCGCCTTTATAATATTAGTGTGATTTTTACAGTATATACATTTTCTCTTTTTAATAGAAATTGAAATTAAAAGAAGGTCCCTCTCCCTGTTGGGCCCAGTCATCTAGTTTAGATTAGTCTTTTAGCCCCGTCATAGTTCTTCTAAGCACCTTGAACAGTTCTGACGGAAGTAGAACTGTCAAAAATACATAAAAATAGAGGTAGTGACAAGAATAGTTTCCCCATTGTTTGGTTTTTAAGGTGCAGTTAGTAAAACTATATTTTTCAATCCTGTTTGTGTTTTTAGTCTGTTAATAACAAGGGAAATTAATTCAATTAAAACCCTTTTTAAATACCATTGTTCTTTTACTCTTTTTAATGACATTATTCGACGTCATATTTCCTTTCACAAAATATATATGAGATCATATTACAACCTTTGGGTTAGCCCCTGGTCACAAATGTAATTTTATTAAAGGACTAATAATCAAAACGGATCGAATAAAACTACTTTCTTTTTGAAGTGGATAAAAAGTATAAAAATGTGCTATAAAATGATAAATAGGCATTTCTACATATTCCTTAGTTCTATGGTGTAGATATAGTGAACATTCTTATGCAAGCAGAATTTTCTCCACAAAATAAATAAGACCAAAATACCTACCTTTGAGTTTGTTACAAGGTTTTTTAATCAAGTTTTGTAAGGTGTATTAATTAATTCACCTCACTAATTACTTTTTCGTGAGGTTCATACTTAAATTCGAGTTTTTTCAGGCACAATTTTATTAGAAGAGAACAATATTCGTTAAAACTTTTTCCTTAATTACAATTAACAAAGAAACTTGCACTTAAAAACAACACCAAAAATACAGAATAATTAAAATATACATACCTATCTAATGACAGTAAACGAGGTGTGCAAAGATCGTGACAAATGGAAAGCCGTTGTCTCTACCTACCCCTCTGGGACACAAGCGTGAGTCTATAATATCTTGGACAATGTCACACAGATCATCCTAACCCCAAATTAAGCAAAACTTGTACTATGGGTACCAGGAGACGATATACATACTTATATAGATAGAAAACACCCATGACTCAGAAAAAAATATTCGTGCTCATCACACTAATATTTGCACTTACCGGGATTCGAACCCAGGACCACCAGCTTCGTAGGCAGGAGCACTACCAACTAGGCTACGGTGACCGGACGTGTCGTCTATGTGTGTATGTATGTATACCTATCTACTTGGAGGAGGTCTTTTCCAGGAGTGGTCGTCCTGTGGCTGATATGATGATATCTACCAACGAACTGCTCAGAGAATATGGTGAGGAATAGCATCATCGTGGAGAAGTAGAAGGTTTCCCGGGGAAAGAAGCCGTATTTGCCTAACCAATTGTTTATCGCACCGGTGAGAGCTGTTGCGTAAACTCTTGTTATTTTCTTTATTCTTATTTATGACATCTATTGATAGTTGTAGTTAACAAGAGTAACGAAAAGACGGATATCGCTGTAATGCTTTAAGGGTCGAATTTGTAAATGACAATTACCAAATATTTCTCAAGTGAATCCACTTTTATTATAACGTATTTATGTATATACATATATACGTTAATCTCAAAAATTGGAAATCATAAATTTAATCGTCCGGCGGGTCTCGAACCTGCGCCATCTACCAATCCGGGGTAGGCGCTCTGCGTTAAGCTACGAACGATACACGCTGGCAGATCAGATTTGGGATTCCCTTGCTAACACCCTTCCGGAGGATGTAGGTATTATCTATCGGCTTTGTTTTCTAGCCTAACATGGCCGACTGATATGTTCACAGTTGCATGTGAAAGATCATATCATATTGATAATACCTTCCAAATTATTAAATTTTATCGGCTTTGTTTTATATAGATAATACCTACATCCTCCGGAAGGGTGTTAGCAAGGGAATCCTAAATTTGATCGGCCAGCGTGTATCGTTCGTAGCTTTACGCAGAGCGCCTACCCCGGATTGGTAGATGGTGCAGGTTCGAGACCCGCCGGACGATTAAATTGATGATTTTCCATTTTTGAGATTAGATATACGCTTTGCATTGCGAATAATGCTATAAAATTAAAAACATATGTACGGTATAATAAGTATATTTATACATATATACGTATACAAGGTGTACCATAAATACTCAACTTTAAGGAGACCAACCAACTCATAAAACTTACCATTTAAAAAATACTAGTCAAAAGTAGAAATTTGTTTGTGTTTTAACCGACTACAAAAGGAGGAGGTTCTCAAGTTCACTGGTATTTTTTTTATGTATATACACCGATTACTCGGGTGTTTATCATCCGATTTACGTGATTATTTTTTAGTTTGTTGTAAAGTTGATTTGACATTGAGTTAACCTACACGTCATTCAGAATCACAGGCATGTTAAGTTCCTTAGGTTCCATCCACTATTTATGCTACAACTTGTATATAAAGAGTCATATCCGTAGCGAATAAACTTTTAAGCTTATTTCGAACTAGTTGTGTCCCGCGGTTTCAACAGATTTAAAATTTATTATTCAGCTATATTACTACAAAGTTTCATCAAAATCTGTTGGGTGGTTTTTGCCGGAAAAGATTAAAAAAAAATCCAAAAAAGATCCAAACTTACAAACTTTCGCTTTTATAATATTAGTAAGAAGTGGGATGTCTATTACACAACAAAAAAAAACTCTATATACTTAAAGTGCCTATGTGGTATCTTAGCACTTTGTGTACAGACGCCAGCACATCAAGCTGCCCCAATCTGTCAAATTTCTCCAATTGAAAGTGAACCTTATACTTATGTGATTAAGTTGAAAATCTATAAAAGAAATTTGACAGATTGGGATAGCTTGATGTGCTGGCGTCTGTACTTTACGTTAACTAAAGACATGTGATTCTGCACTGTTAAATGTTCACACTATATAATAATAATAATGTCCTCCTAGCCAAATTTCGGCCACGGCGGCCA
The DNA here is from genome assembly GCA_951640165.1 of Pseudoips prasinana. Classification (NCBI taxonomy): domain Eukaryota; kingdom Metazoa; phylum Arthropoda; class Insecta; order Lepidoptera; family Nolidae; genus Pseudoips; species Pseudoips prasinana. Next base: position 35,296,332 of record OX621247.1, read on the forward strand.
GTCTCAACAGAGATAAGCCATCTGCGCGGGACATATTATAGTGCTCAAGTGTGTGCGCAAACACAGGAGCACTTTCTATTCCATCACTCTCATGATCCGATGGGACGCTTAGGCAACACGACCGGAAAGAGGTCAGGCACAGGACTGACAGCTTTACGTGCTCTCCGAGGCACGGGGGTATAATACCGCCAACGCCCAGACTTCGGGCTGATGCTGAGAATTTCTTCTTTTTACAGAAAAGTCTCAAAATCACTTTTTGGCCCGACCAGGGATTTGAACCTAGGACCTCGCTACCGCTAGATCAACAAGGCAGTCAACACTATATATCCGGTATAGGTATATACTGGATGGAGCGAGTTATCTTAACTTATGTCAAAAACGAAATTACATTAGATGGCGCAAGAATGAACAGACAGTACTAACAGTAAACAATTTAAGTGTTTATATTATCTGCCCATCCTCAAACATTTAAATAAAATAAAATAAAAAAGGTTTTTATTCACATAGACTTTAAAAAAGCGCTTGTTAATAGTCAGAACATGTTTGTAGTAAAACAGTTATTATTTCTAGTTGCTTATTACAGATATTTAGTTACATGGAATGTTAAAACATTTATACAATTTATTTTATAATAGTAGTGATATTTAGCTAGCTTGTATTAAGTTATTGTCAAGGAGATTATGTTTAGGTTTAATTATTGAAATTTATATTTTACTACATATTGTCTGAATGGTTCTGTCTATATTAAGGTATTCAGTATTATTATTATAACGGACCTTGTGTTTAAAACGACGGTCGCGCTTTGATGCTACCACCTTAACCATTTGAAACTGGATATAACATATCATGCCAAATGTGATGGGTCAGCATTACACAAATAATCAATAGAAAATCGTTATAGCATTTATTACTTGACATCAAACGCGTTCAAAATAGTAATAAATTCGCCCGAACAAATAGTTCTATTTCATAATATGGCTCAAAGAAAGACGGAATACAAAGGTACGAAATGTCAATACAATCACAGTTAGTGGGTCAAACTGTGAGAAACTCGCCTTTTGTCTCAACTAGCCGGTGCGATTGAGCTCGTGATATGTTTGTCTGTAATTTAGTTCCATTCTGTTTTTATCCTAAAAGCGTAATTCTGCTGTACGTACGGTAGTACGTCGGTATTCCAGAAAAATTGCAGTTCATAGGTACCCCACCTATGATCTGCTATTTTTCTGGAATACCGACATACATATGAAAAATGCGATGCTAAGTTGTGGAGATTTTCTACCCAGTCAGTTTTATCGGGTATAGCCATTGACTTATATGTATAACTAGACACGCTGTTTCGAATAAAAACGCTGTCCCAGTCCGGCTGTGCGCGAGGTGAGGGGCGCGCGCGCGGCGGCCATAATTGCTTACTGAGTTGCAGCGCCCGCGCTGCAACTCGGTGAGCGAATTCTCAATATGGGATTGCGCGTCTATTAGAATACATATAGGTCAATGGGTATAGCAGTAAAAGTTTGGGGGCTAACATTGCTTCACCGGACAATATTGTGTAATAACTGTAAACGAAGTATAAAAAAGATAACATGTAAAAAAGAATACTTAGTCAAGAGGCTCAGTGATAGATTTATTAAAGCTGAATTATGTACAGACGCCAGCACATCAAGCTACTCCAATCTGTCAAATTTCCCCAATTGAAAGTGAAGCTTATACTTTTGCGATAAAGTTGAAGATCTATAAAAGAAATATGACAGCTTGGGGTAGCTGGATATGTTGACATCTGTACCAGGGCATATTATAAAATTTCAGATTGTTTAAGTGACAAATGCTTGGGATTGAGTTTCTTTAAGTTAACACAATTAAAAATATGTTATTAATCTTAAGCATAATTTGCTGAAAAAAGGATTCTTACTGAGTTTTCTGGCAATGTTTCGCAGTATCTGTGCACTGCACGACTAGGCAAAAAAATGACGATTCCACAAGTGTTACATTTTTACTAACCATCTAAGTAGCTGGTCTAGAATAGACTCCAACATAAATAGGAGACCGTCAAGGTAGGATACCAATATAGTGGGAAAAACGTAATTTGAGGATTTATTGAGGTGACAGAACTGAAAGTTAGGGCTAATAATATTAAATCCATGAAATCCTTGAATCTTGAGACATAGGTTTCAGACAGTTAGTTGTGACATAGAGTCAGTTGACAGTTTAGCAAATAATAATATGAAACTATTTTCAAGCACGTTCAATATTGTATTGGAAAAAGATTCCAAATAGACACAAATCTGATATAAATTGACCGTTCTTTTAATCGGTAATTAGATGGAGATAAAGGGATTGAGAATATATTACATTAAAGACATTTATAATTAAGAAATCGGCTTTAAAGTCCCAACTAGTCCCTTTTGTTTAACGTGTTCATCACCCACATTTACAGGAAATAACAGCTATCAGCTAAGCAATTAATAAACAGTTTATTGCAAATTAAGCCCAATTTTGGTAAAGGAAAACGATATTAATTAGATTTAAATAGCAGCGAAAGTGAGCGGTCTTTGAAATGCTAAGTAAATGGAGATAAAGTTATCTAGAGAAGATGTTCTCATCCTTCTGGACCCACGTTTTTTCGCACTTAAAGTAGCAATTAGGTCATCACCAACGTTATCAAGATTTGTCCGTTTGTTGGACTGATTTGCGAGGAGGTTTGAACAGGATCACCGAATAGTTTCGTTGGTTTTATGTGATTTTTAATCACAAATTCATAAATTTGTTTTTATCTCACTTAATATAATTATAAATGGAAAGTTTGTGAGAAGAAATGTACGTATGAATGTTTGTTACTCTTTCACGCAAAAACTACGGAACGGAATAATTTAGCTTCTATATCCGAATAATGTTATTAGGATATAGGCATTTATTTATAAAGTAAAACACGGGTGAAACCGCGGGGCACAGCTAGCATATTATATTTGTAGGTGGTGCATACAGTTATAGACTTATTACATATAGTTAACAATAGCGCCTTATAAAAGTCAGTAGCAATATGTCAAACATTATGTGGTAAATTACGTCGTGCTCAGAACAGAAGCAAGGATGTAATTCTTTTTCATGACATTTACCACAAAGACTAAGAGAGTTTTACTGCTTCACCTGACTATAGAGATGAGCGACATAGACATATACAAAATCTACAAAACCGAAGTTCTTGTTTCGTCCTATAAAGCTGAACTTCTTTTTTCAATATCTAATTAACTAAAAAATTACTACGTCTGACCGTTGTCGTTTACTCTTTTATTGGAAGTTGTTGAAGTTTGTCGTTCTTCAATCTTGAAGAATGATGAAGAACGATAAATTTTAAAATACATAGAAACCAGAAGGGGTAAGATGATAGGACATCTAATCCGAAACGACCAGTTTTTCAGAAGGGAAGATAGACGCAAGAAGAAAGAAAGGAAGACCGATAAGAAAGTTTACTGATCAACTAAAAGTAAAATTACATGGACACTTATAAAGAAGTAAAAAAGATGGCTCTATAACGGGATAAATGGAGAATGCTACTCAGACAGTTTTACATGACATTTCAAATTACATGATATAGTAAATAATACGCTATCTATAAAATCGAAAGGCTTGGACACAGTCCCCGTTGAATTCATAAAAAAAAACTTCTACATTTAAGTCATGAAAGAAAATGAGGAATACCATGGGAAAATGGCTCTAGAGTCAAATGTAGAATGACGGTCTTGTTACGTAAGCAGCACGTGTGGCGCAGCGATTAAGACAGTCGCCTCGCCAATTCGTGTCCCGGGTTCGATTCCGCAGGACAACAATTTGTGTGGCCCAGAAATACCTAGTTGTTCTGAGTCTGAGTTTACTTTGTGTCTATGAATACTGACAGTACTTCGCGACGCAGAGGTAAATGGGACAATCAACTTTTAAAGTGCTCCTTTCAATGGTTTGAACAAGATTTTTTTGAAAATATATTTTTGCATATTTTAATAAACTTATTGTACCGTCACCAAGGAAATTCATTGAATTTTATGTTTTTCGTAGTAGCTGCGAAGTTTTTGTTATATTTTCGGATATTTTTTATACTTTATGATTATGGATCTCTCGCGTTACTAAAATTAGGATTTATTATTATGGAGTAAAACACAACATATTACTTATACAAATTGTATTAGTGGTTAGAGATAATCAAACAGTAGATATTAATATAATCAGACTTTCTTTTTCATTATATTATCACATAATAAATGATGTTTTAAGGTCTACGGTGTTACCATAACCATTGCGACAGCTTATTTTTTAAAATAATCATACTTGAACATAATCAGTATTAATAGTTATATAATATGACAACAAGCAGGTATTAAGGTTTACATTTTGTTAGTTTTTATGTATAAATGAGTGAAAATCTTGTAACAAACTACCAAAATAAAATCGAAAAGGTAGGGACATTTAGTAACGCTAGAGAAAACTATTTGGTAACAACAGAGAATGTGTTGAAAATCCGCATGTTAAAAATAAATGAGATCTAAGGCCTAAAAGAGATCTAAGAAACCATTATAAAATAAAAGCAATGAAAAATATCTTCTCAAATAATTCATTATTTTCTAAACTAATATTCGGCGAGTAAGATCAACATAAAATTAAATTTTTGATTTTATTTTTTGTAAATATCTGCGTAAATGTTAAGGAGTAGATCACCAACTGCGATTTTAGAATTTTCTTCATTGTAACTTGAACCAGGTTGTTCATCATCAGAAGAATATAGCGTCATATCAGCCGAAAGACGCCCACTGATGGACAAAGGCCTCCCCGAAAGATCGCCACAATTACCGGTCTTGCGCTATCCGTATCCAGCGACCATGGGTCCATTTTGTAGAGGGCCTGCCTACGCTGCGACTTCCGGATCGTGGTCGCCACTCGAGAACTTTTCGGCCGTCGGTTCTACGAGCTATGTGCCCTGCCCACTGTCACTTCAGCTTCTTAATTCTTCGGGATATGTCGGTTACTTTAGTTCGCCTGCGGATCTCAGCATTTTTGATTCGATCTCGCAGGGAAACTCCAAGCATAGCCCTTTCCATTGCTATTTGGGTGATCTTGAGCCGTCTGATAAGGGCCATAGTGAGCGACCACGTCTCTATTCCGTAAGTCATCACTGGCAACACACATTGGTCGAAGACTTTCGACTTGAGACACGGCGGTATTTGGGACGAGAAGATGTTACGTAGCTTCCCGAACGATGCCCAGCCGAGCTGGATTCTACGAATGACCTCCTTCTCGAAGTTGGACCTAATTAGTTGGATGATCTTGTCCTAGGTAAATATAGTTCTCTACAACTTCGAGTGCAAAGTCTCCAACTTAAACTAGAGTGGGTGATTCATGGACGTTTCAGACCCACTTGTTGAGAGACTCTGCTGACGCCATCGAGCATTGTACCGAGGTCTTCAAAGGTCTCAGCCATGACATTGATGCCAAAGCCTTCCTATTCCAGAAGCTTGAAGACATCGTCCAATGCAGCGGTGAACAGTTTTGAAGATATGACATCTCCCAGTCTCACACCTCGCTGCAAAGTGGATAGGTTTCGAGTTCTAGTCCTGGAGTCGCATAGACATAGTAGCGTATTCATACAAACACTTTAACACCTCGATATACCGGTATTCGATTCCTTTGGAGAAACCTCATTACGGCCCAGGTTTCGATTGAATCCGAGGTTTTCTCGTAGTCAACACACGCTAAGCATAATGGCTGGTTATACTCCTCGGTCTTCTGTATAACTTGCCGCAGCGTATGTATGTGGTCTATGGTACTAAAGCCTTTATGGAAACTGGCTTGTTCGGGAGGCTGGAAGTCGCCAAACCTGCGTGCGAGACGTTTCGTAATAACTCTCGAAAACAATTTATAAACATGGCTCAGCAGTGTGATGGGTCTGTACTTCTTCAGGAGGGTTTTATCACCCTTTTTGAAGAAGAGCACCACCACACCTCTGTGCCATGCTTGTGGCGTTTGACCTTCTAGTATGACGGAGTTAAATTACTTCTGAAGGGCCCGTAGGATTGGTGTACCACCCGCCTTTAGAAGCTCTGCTGTAAGTCCATCATCACCAGGCGTCTGGTTATTCTCAAGCTGTTTGAGAGCCATTCTAATGTCGTACAGGCTGACGTCCGGGATATCCTCGGTAAAGTGTTGGGTTAGTCGTGCTGTGGGAATATACCTCTTCATATATATTTTGCGCCTCTTATTAGTAATGTCCTTTGGTAAATTTGAGATCAACCAAGGGTTCATCATCGTCCGAAGATTTAGCTGTTTGTCAAGATTGGTGAGCATCATTATTTACCGTACCATCATTGGAGTGAATATAAAAATGTTCATCATTTTCTGTGATTTTCCGCATTTCTTAAATCGTAATTTCAGGTCTCCGAAAACTTGGCGGTGTATTTTCCAAAACTCTGTTTAACATATTTTTCGTTATTTTCTTTTGGAGTCAAATCTTTGACTAATCTTTATGTTTCTGGATTTCGTTCCCTTGGCTTTCTTTGCCTCTTCGTAACTCTCGGAATTATTTTCCAATCGTTCTCTATAAAGTTACTGTTTTTCAGCCGCACTAATTGACATTTACACTTTTTGTTTTGTATTTTATTTCAATCTGAAATTACATGTAATACAGTTATTTAAATATTTAGTTCAAATATTTTAAAATTAATAGAAAGTTGACGTTATTATTACAAATAAAGACGAATTATTATGATTAAAATCGGTATCACCTTTGCCATACATTCTCTAAAGTTACCTACAACGCCAGAGAAATTTTCAGAAACGCGGGGGAAAAAGTAACAGAAAATCGATTATAAATTCACATTTACGGAATGAAACGAAATGATAGTGGTCTAATTTTAAAATTAGAGCAAAAAGGCTTTAAATTTAAATAACAAAAGCAACTAATTATAAAATCTTACCCAAATTTATGTCGTAACTTAGTAGAGCGGTAATAAAACCACGCACACCCCTTGAGAGCTTGTCGCACAGTGACGGCCGACCTGTGGGACACTGATCTTGCTGCGGCTTGCCAACGTAGTTAGAGACAATCACTCTCGCTAATAACTAAAGCTTAGAGCTATTTCTCGAGAAATTTTGATTTTTTTTCATATAACGCAGTAGAATTGATGTTTTAGACTCTCTTTGGGGACAAACACTTAAAAAAATAACAAAGTACGTTATAATTAAAAAAATATGTATGAACTGTCTTTTTAGCTAAGCTTACTCCAATAGCTATCTAATAAAAATATTAAAAACCTATGTCTCTAAGCAGCTAAGCCGAAAAAAAGGCAAATGTTTGTTGTGACCCATACCTGGGGACATACTGTTTTTGAACGAATATCGACAGTGTTCCCCTGCGTTTTTACAAAAAAGCGACTAATAATTTAAAAAGTTGTACATATAAACATAGTAACATAACATCTAAGCATCTTAATCCATAATATAACAACAATATTTACAAAATATACATATTTAATATTGTTTTTGGATTTTAATTTCATAGGGACACGAAAGGAGTACTTTAAAAGTTGATTGACCCAAATAGCCCTAATGCGAGCGTTATCATAAAAATGTTTATCAGATTTTTATATCAAGAAAAGCACACAATAACAGCACCGATCCTGGAACTTAAATTAGAGAACAAATAAAGTTGTTGGATCTTCTCTCGCCCGGGCCGTGTTGGACAGCCGTCTCATCCGGTAGAGGATTAGAGTGTGTTTGTCCAGGAGCATTATTAAGATATGATTTATAAAACATTGCATTATATAAAATTTTAACCCTGAAAATGAGCAGATGAAATATAAGCGGAAACAAAAGACAAATATGTATAAGACTTGCCATGATTACATTTTATTTCTTATATTTTTATATATAATATACAAGAAATATAGAATTAATAAAGAAAATAGTATTAAGAAGAAATAGTTATGTAAGTATATGTAAAATAATAGTTACCCACTTATTAGCCAGCCTATTCAAACAAAAACAACCATATTAAGTATCTAAAAAGACTCCGATATCTTTGGAGCCTATTGTAACAATTTATAAAATAAAGCTGTATCAAAGTCTTCACTAAATCAAGATAACGCTCTATCAAATATTTTTATGGTGTTCTGTCGTATTGTCGCGCGATTTTTTATTACTTGATCAAATAATAAAATGATTTAATCAGTTATTTATGATCATTATCAATATGTCATTAGAAAGCGGAAGGCTAACGAAATGTTTTCAATTGGTACACGTTATTCGGCCAACCATACAGTTGGCTCGTTGGTCTAGGGGTATGATTTTCGCTTAGGGTGCGAGAGGTCCCGGGTTCAAATCCCGGACGAGCCCATATTTCTTTTATGCATTCGAAACTCTTAGATTTAACCTGGAAGCGTACTTATCAATAATAACGGCACTAATAAAAAATAATAATTTGTAGTAGTGAGTTTTTTAATCGGTAGCCAGTTAATTTGTAAATAATCCAGTGTTGAACGGCTCACCGTAGCCTAGTTGGTAGTGCTCCCTGTCTACGAAGCTCGTGGTCCTGGGTTCGAATCCCGGTAAGTGCAAATATTTGTGTGATGAGGCACAAATATTTCTTTCTGAGTCATGGATGTTTTCTATGTATATAAGTATTTATTTATCTATATAAGTATGTATATCGTCGCCTAGTACCCATAGTACAAGCTTTGCTTAGTTTGGGGCTAAGATGATCTGTGTGACACTGTCCCTGGATATTATTATTATATATATTTATTATTATTATAATATACATAAGTGTATTCAAATTACTTACAAATAAATTCTTTAGTAAAGTACCGATTTAAAAACATAACACTTAACAAATTTTACTTGATAAAAAATTTAAGGTGGTTATATGGTTGAAACATAGTTTATATCTATAGAACAATCAGTTGTAGTCTGGTTACCGTAGTACAGAGCCTGTAATATAGAAACCATACAACTGTTTACCCTAAATCAGTAGAGACCCTAGTTTGGGATCATATAACAACTTGTTTGTTATCCCAAGATATTAGAGAATATAAGTTATGTGTGTATTATGCCCACGAATTGCATGTTTATAAGATCTCCATATAGGTACTGAGATTCTTATCGCTAGTGCGGCGTTGTCCTTTTAAGAGGGATACCTGCCGCCGAGACTGTCTCTTACGTGTCTGAAATCCGCAAAATGGAGGTCTGTTTCTCGTATTTCCTCCTCCAAAACTGAACCAACTTCTACTTTTACTTTTTCAGTAACCTTACTATAACAAAATAAGCCGCTGGCCGGCTTTTCTTAGTTTTTATGACATTTTGGAAATTCTCACGCCCACAAATAGAACAGAAATTGGTGTAAAGAAAATATTGGTACATTCTTAAAATCTATTGAGGAAAATGAAAAATAAGTAGCATCTATGGATAAAATAAACTAAAACTAATTCCAGAAAGTTCCTGTTTAAATAACGAAGAAATGACTTCAACATTTTTTTACAACAATCGATTTGAACAAAGTTTATATGGAACTATACAGAAAGCTTTACCCCATCGAATAGAAAATAATTATCAAAATTGGACCACAATTAACAGAAATCGTGTAACATACAAAAATAAACTTTTCAGTTGAATTGATAACAGTAAATAATAAGTTCAAAAAAGTCCTCCTTCTTAATAGAGACTAGGCATCATCTTGGGACATAATAGTACAGAAGATTATGCGCAAACACAGAGGCACATTTAGTTTCATCACTCTCATGATCCGACATGACGACTAGCGACACGACCGGAAGGGTACAAGACCTACGGCTTTAATCCGCCAACTCCCAGGCTGATACTGATAAATTTTTCTTTTTAGAGAAAAATCGCAAAATAGCTTTTAGATTTGACCCGGGACTTGAACCCTCATTATCTGCGGGTGAACTCATTGCCGCTATACGAACGAGGTAGTCAAATAGTACACACTAAGTCTCCAACAAAGTACCACTCTCTAACTAAGTCTCCAACATCTCATTTTCAAAAGATCGATACTGTATAATATACAAAACTATTTCATTATATTATTTTACGCACCTACTTGTTCAAGACAAAGATTGCGTACTTTGGCCGCAAGTGAGCATCATAGATCCTGATTTTTAAGTGAATAAATAAATAAATAAATATCTAGGGACAATGTCACACAGATCATCCTAGCCCTACCAGGCGACGATATACATACTTATATAGATAGATAAATACTTAAATACATAGAAAACATCCATGACTCAGAAACAAATATTCGTGCTCATCACACAAATATTTGCACTTACCGGGATTCAAACCCAGGACCACCAGCTTCGTAGGCAGGAGCACTACCAACTAGGCTACGGTGACCGTCGAATAGTATGAGACATCATTCGACGTTCGTATCATAAGCAGAAAGGGTACATAAGTTACGTTTCGTATATCTAAGTTTTTTATTTTTGCAGATTTGAGTGGTTCCCTGGATTATTTGAATTTACATTGGGCCCTAAACAGGGCGCTTCGATCAGAATCCAGATTTTTAAATTATATTATCAACCTTGATGTCTACCAGGCCTGTTAGTTAAGTATAAACATCATTGATTGTGAGTAAATAACATTATTATGAGCAAACAAAATTACGGCAAATTGAACTGTATCTAACTTCATTAAGCAGTCGTTCCAACAGAAAAATGTCAAAATAAAAATAGGCACGGCTACATATCAAGTTATACTTTTCCAATATAAGCTGACCTGTCATTTTATCGAAATCCTATACAACGCGAGATCAGTTTATACTGGAAATGTATAGCTTGATGCGTAGCTGTGTGTACCAAACCCGGCATCAAACATATTTGGTTGTAATATCAATTTACATACGTCATTTCTTTTAAGTAACATTACAGAGAGTAACGCAGGGGAAATTACTGTAACATACTTAAGTGTGTTCCTCTTTGTTGTTACTTCACAAATTGGTGAGTCGACACTCGAGTGTCACGAGGAGTTATTATGCGATGTGGTACACGTGTTATGAGATTCACGCGTGACCTGGCAAGGATTTTATTTAACAAGTAGGAACGTATGTATATATTGACTAGCCTGTTGGTCTAGCTGATACTTCTTTATAATTGTAATTTTTCTTTAAGTTGATCAGTAAAATTTCTTCTTGGTCTTCCTCTCTTTCTTCTTGCATCTATCTTCTTCTATTATATTTGTAATAAACTGGTCGTTTCAGATTAGATGTCCTATCATCTTACCCCTTCTGGTTTCTATATATTTTAATATTTGTCGTTCTTCATTTATTTATTTTAATATCTCTTCATTGGTGATCTTTTCTGTCGAAAATGGGATATTGATTTTTAGGGGGTAGTATTTATCATCAGCCTGATATCGTCCAAAAATGGATATAGACCATTTATAGAAACCTATGGTAGAGTCAAAGGTTTCTATTTTTCTATAGTTCCCATTTGGAGAGGTGGGCCGAAGACACCACGCTTGGCATGCGAGTTGGCGACCGAAATCAGTTGGTAGTTAGTACTAGACTACCTGGTCCTTTAACCTCCTCCTACGACCTCCTTTCTTAATCCTATGATACTTTCACTGCTTCACCAAACAATACGGGCGATTAAGCCACCTAGCAAAATAAAACTACTTACTAAGTAATCTATGCCAGAGGGCACCACCCTTTTGTCACTCTGGTCAGTTACTGATAGGTGAGAATCGACGCTTCGGGCAACCATTATTTATTTATAACTCTGCACAAGATTGTACAGAGTCAGACTAATGCCGAAGGCATTCTCTACCAGTAGACCTTTGGGTGATTCAGAAATATTATGGTCGGTGCTCTAGATATGGAGAATATTGTATAGATACATAATATAACATAAACTAATAATATAAAATGTACATATGATGTGAATAAAACAAAATAAATATTAATAAAAAAAATACAATAATGAATATACATTATTGTATTTTTTTTATTAATATTTATTTTGTTTTATACACATAATATGTACATTTTATATTATTAGTTTATCGCTCTACGTTAATACACGAAATTGAGAAGTCGCTTCAGGGTTGAAGTAACGAACGATAATTTTATTAATACAGCATACGTTTTTTTTTTTTGTTAGCGATTATTGAGGTAAATGGTGGAAGGCCAGCCACCTCTAAAATAACAAGCTACCTGAAAAGTAACTATTTATTACGGGCTCACAAAATTAAAGCAAAAACAATTAAGTGCGCCACCAGGTGCTTCACGCCTTCAAAAGGCGCCAACCGTAAAACTGGCGCAGCCAAATTTAATTTCAAATATTTTTCTTGAAACTGAGAACGCGGATTGCGCTTCCGTAGGTGTGTTATTAATTTTATCCCACTTGGTCTAAACTTCTACATTTAGGTCGGGGTATTTATAACTAAAAAGAATATGTATTAGGCACATTTTTTAAGACAACGCCCGCACTAGGGCATCTAATGCCTGTGTCGCGGGTTACTTTACAAACATATAATTGACGGGCACAAATTAGATCCAGACTCAGAACAACTGTTTATGGGTCACACAAATAGTTGTCTGGCGCGGGCCTCGAACCCGTGACACGAAGCGGCACGGTGACTGTCTTAGCCGCTGCGCCACACGTGCAGTCAAGAATTGCATATGAGGCTCGATTTTTAACGTACGTTTTGGGCAACTGTAGCTCCAAGTAAGTTATACGCAATAACGTAATCTACGGCCAGTACGAGTGTCGCGTTTCCACGATGTATAGAATAATTTTGTAGGTAGGTAGAAGAAGAAAAGACTAAAGATCAATTAAAAAAAATAATTTAATTTCCAAAGAAAAAAATTAACTTGGCCCGACACGCTGCCGCGTGTCAAGATAAAAAAGTTAGGTAGAAGGGTCGTAGGTTTATCACACGATTGTGGATACGATCTGACAATTTAAAATACCACTCCCCTGGTAGTAGTGTAGTGATGTCCGGCGCAGTCTTAAGGCTGTAGATTGAGTTCCGGAACTGATGAGGTGGAGTGATTTGCGGAGACGTGGAGTAGTTGTAGGCGGTAAGTATACTCCGTAGAAAAGAAACCCCAAGTGGGGTTTAAACACTAACACACTTTATATGTATAGATATACGGCGTTTTTTTAGAACAATGTACGCGTTGGTACTATTTAAATTTATATTTAAATTATGAGTTTATAAAAAAATTTAGGAACAACTCAGCAGTAGCGTAGTATTTCGTCGAGTGCATGATATGCAAAAAAATGTCACGATGAGCGGAACCTGCGAGTGAACGGACGGTAATCCCGTTCATTGCATACACACTTCACTCAATGAATACAGCGTAGGCGATACACAGATTAAAAAATAAAAAGTAACTAATGTTTCTGTATTATTAATTAGTATAATAAGGTAAGTTGTAGGTTTAAGTCTACAGTTTTGTTATTTTAGATATTTAATTAGGTATTAGAATAAGGTTTAAATTGATATAAAAATTACCGTAATAGGTTTAAGATTGTAGTTTTAAAATCGTAGTCTTATAAGATTCCATTACATTGCTCTGCAATAATTGAAGGCGTTACATACCCCCCTTTTTAGGATAGGATTTTTCCTGAGTAAAAATCCGCTTCCATACTGAGCAAACTACATATGTCCTTAACTTTTCCTACTGCTATAAGGTTACAACTCATTCATCACACAGTTACAACATACATACGTCTCACTTTCACTAAATTGCATTCACCACTTTATAGATCGTGGTGTTGCTGTCTAATATACAGAGAATTTCAATTTGTTTCACAAAATTCTCACCTATAACAGTAGTAGGTGTTAATTTTGTTATGTCATTTTAACTATACTTGTACTGTCTCGATTACCTAGAATTATACAATAGACAACTGTCTTAACTTTTAGGTCGCTAAGACAACAAAATTATCTTGACTTTTAGGTCATCAAGATAAATATCCATTTTTAATTTCCTAGGTGTCTTTAAGATTAATGGTACTTACAGAAGATAAAGTTTAATTTAGATGAGACATATAGTACCGGTTCTAGATTAAATTATAGACATAATTGTTGGAAGGTTTAGTAGCAAAGTATATTATAGGGCAGAAAAATTACAAAAAGCAAAAAGAACTATTTTAATGTTGTTAAGATGTGTAATTATTTATTTTAAAATCTTTAACATGCCAGGTTCCTAAATTATTACCATTCATATCTTCAATTACATAGACTAATGGTGATTTCTTAGAAATTATACGACATTTAATATATTTTGGAGCTAATTTTTTTGAGAATTTTTTGTCCTTGTCGCTTTGATAATACGTGCGTTTCCACACCGTATCACCTACATTAAATTCAAAACTTTTTCGGCGCAAATTGTAGTGTTCGCTGTTTCGTGAATGTGCTTTGAGTAGTGATAGTTGCACTTTCTCAAAGATCTTACGAAGAGATCCCAAGTTTTCAGCGTATGAATCTCTAGGACTGAATATTAAATCATCAGCACTTTCAACATCCGTATAGTGTGAACGACAAGACACAAGTTCACGGCCAAAAACTAAAAATGATGGAGTGTACCCAGTAACCTCGTTTACCGAACTGTTTAGGGCAAATTGGATTTTAGGTACATTTGAATCCCAAGATCGATGATCATCCCCAATGAAACTTGATATTGCAGTGATAATCGTTTTATTGTAACGTTCGACCAAATTTACTTGAGCCGTATATTTAGGACAGTAGTGCACGTTCGGAATTTTGTAGGTTGCATACAATTGTTTTAGGGTATTGCTGACGAATTGTTTACCGTTGTCCATTAGAACGGTGCTAGGTATACCATGTACCAAGAAAACATTATCTTCGAGAATTCTAGCTATGATTTCAGTAGTAGCACGACGAATAGGAAAAATTAGGGTGTATTTAGAGAAACAGCATGTTACGACGAAAAGATAGCAATTTTGTCGTCTGGTTGGTGGTAGAGGTCCAACAAGATCCATGCTGATAAATTGAAAAGGTCTAGAGCAATCTTTAGGACGACCCATCTCTCCAAGTGTTGCGTGGTTAGTACATTTATAAGAGATACAGGTGTCACAGTTGTTTACAAAATTTGAAACGTCACGATGCATGTTAGGCCAGAAAAACTTTAAAGAGAGACGTTTGTAGGTTTTAAAGATACCAAAATGACCTGAAGTTGGATCACAATGGTTTTTGGTAATTAAATCAGTACGGTATTCAGAAGGAATAACCTCTTTCCATTCAAACTCCCTTACTAGTGGGTTTAAACTTTTAATAAAACGATATAGTTTACCATTAGACACTCGGTAATTAAGAAACGATAAAGGAGAATTAACGCAGCCATTATAGATATTTAAAAACCAAGGATCAGAAGTTACAGGTATTGAAGTACTAGGATTTGTATCTATAGTAGAGACATTTATAGCACGAGAAAGACTGTCTGGCACAACATTATCTTTTCCGCGACGGTGCTTAATTTCAAAGTTATACGCCGATAGACGAACACCCCAGCGAGCAAGACGTCCAGTAGGGTTATTGATGTTCAAGAACCATTTTAGAGCAGAATGGTCTGTGTAGACTGTAAATTTCTTTCCATTCTCGAGGTAGCATCGCCAATGTTCGATAGAAGTGAGAACAGCCAAAGCTTCACGTTCTGTAGCACTGTAGTTACGTTCGCTTTGAGATAGAGATTTGCTCATGTACGCTATTACCTTCTCAGTACCGTCAATAGTTTGAGTTAATACGGCACCGATACCGTAGTCACTCGCATCAGTATGCACTTCGAATGGCATAGAATAATTAGGGCAGGCTAATATAGGTGCAGAGATTAACCTTTCTTTTAGTTTTCTGAAGGCATTATCAGCTTCATTAGACCATGAAAAAGGTAAAACGTTTTTACCTTGAGAAGTTAGTTTATTCAAGGGAGCAGCCAGAGAGCTAAAATCTTTTATAAACCTACGGTACCACGATGCAGTGCCTAAAAATCGACGTACTTCCTTACGGTTTCTAGGAACCGGGTAGTTTACAATGGCTTCAATTTTAGTAGGATCAGCATGTAAACCATTGATATCAATAACATAGCCCAAATATTTTAATTGTTGTCTAAAAAAAAGGCATTTTTCAAAATTTATAGTAAGATTAGCATATTTTAATTTTTCTAGAACGCGGAGTAAAAGTGATATATGTTTCTCAAATGTTGGAGAAATTATAATTATGTCATCTACAAATACAAAAACTAGGTTTTCAAATTCTGGACCATAAAATAAAATATCCACCAATCTCTGTTGTGTGGCAGGCGCATTGGTGAGTCCAAATGGCATACACTTGAATTGATAAGTGCCACGTGATGGAACATAAAAAGCGGTCTTGCAACGATCTTCTTTTCTAATCGGAGTTTGCCAAAAACTTTTAGAAAGGTCTAGACTTGTTAAATACTTAGCATCACGAAGATTGTCAAGGATTTCGGAAATATAGGGTAGACTATAAGCATCCTTCTTAGTGATAGCGTTCAATTTTCGGCTATCAAGACAAAACCTGAGGTCGCCGTTCTTTTTAGGAGTTAAGAGGACCGGTGATGACCATGGACTATCGCAAGGCTCAACTACATCTTCCTTTACCATTTCATCAAGCTGCTCAACTAGAATTCGCTGCTTTTCAGGAGACATTCTATAATATCTTTGACGAATTGGTAAAGCATCTCCAGTGTCGATAGTATGCGTAATTAAAGAAGTACGGCCAAGACCACATTTTTCATATGAAATTTGTCGAAATTGTTGTATAATATGATCAGCTGTTATTTTTTGTGTAGCAGTCAAGTGATCATAAGAGCATAATTGATTAGCATTATTTACAGATATTTCACCTAATGTTGTACCTGCATGTTTTAGAGTAATATTATCTAAATATGTAGGAAAAAGACCAAAGTGATTCCAAAAATCCATACCCAAAATTAATTCAGTTTGAATACCTGGTGCAACGTACGCTGTTATAATATGTAATTGAGTAGCAAAAGAAATGGGTAGATACAAAATACCAATAGGATAAATTTTTTCTCCACCAGCTGCGATGAATTGTAAATTAGTATTACAATTGTGTAATTTAAATCCGGAATCTATAAATTGTTGATGTTTATTTTTGCCTAGTATTGTTACTGCGGAACCTGTATCCAAAAGACCCACAACAGATTGACCGTTAATGATTACTGAAGCATAAGGACGACTATTAATGTTAGTAGATTTAGAATTTAGGATTGAGTTGACATAGTAACAAGAAGAATATTTAGAGACAAAATCTAGCCAGTCTTTCCATTCAGTCTCATCAAAATTGCCTTTAGAATTAGAGCTATTATGCAATATGTCATCACAATCCAAGCTTCCTAGTTTTTTGGACTGGATGTAGCAATATTACAATCTGGACAGTCAGGGTATCGCACATCCTTTTTACCGCATTTAAAGCAAATCAAGAAATGAGGTTTAGTGCACATGCGAAGTGAGTGAGTATTATTTCTGCACCTAGGGCAAAACATTTTACCAGCTGGTTCAGTTGACACTGCCGCAACAGGTAAATTATTAGAGTAGTTTTGTTTATTTGCTTCATCTTTGTTTATTGCATTAGAATAATAGTGTTTTTGATAGCCGAAGTGTTTGTAAGAAGTAGGTTGTTGATTGTAATTATTAGTGTAAGTATTTGTTTTCTTATAGTTATTATAGTTACTAGGGTATGTTTTTTTATTAAGATAGTTGTTAGAAGTTGAAGGCATATCAGAAGATTTATTATAAGCAAATTCAGGTGCTAGACTTGCCGAATTTGATTTCGAAGTTTCGTTACACTGTGCGAAACGTGATTGTATGTTCTCATAGTTTCGACAAACATTCTCTAGATCCTCTGTGTTTTTAATTTCCGCACAAGCAGCTAGTGTACTTGCGTAACAGGGTCGTATGTTATGTAGTAATATTTCTAATTGTTCGTCTTCTGAAGGTGTTTTATTTAGTTTAGAGAACATACCGTGCATTATGGCGAGATAAACTGTTATGTTTTCCCTTTCCCCTTGCCTACGCATACGAATCTCTGCCATTAGCCTATAGTCGTAATCTCTATGACTGAATGCTTCCTTCAAAAATAACGTAAGCTCATTCCAAGAATTAATCTTGGGCTGAACTCGACGGTACCAGTGCAGGGCATCATCAGCAAAAATTTCGTAAGCGAAAGATAATAGCTTACTAGAGGGCAGACCACGTGACACTATAAATTCTTCACACTTTTGAATGAAAGATCTAACGCAAGTTTTTCCGTTAAAGAACATCGGGCATTTTTGTATGGGACACTTACCTACGGCGAACAAAAATAAAATTAGGTACGGTGGATAGGCAATTAAATCTAGTTTACAATGGTATAGTTCCCATATCTGTGGGTCGTGGCAATAAGGAGAAAATGGACATTTTTGTCGTTCCATTTCACAACAAAATCGAACTCGAAAGCAAACGAAATCCAGTAAACAAGCAGTAGGTAATTAGTTGACTCAGACCACAATGGGAACACAGTAAAACACAGATCGCTACGACGGATGACAAAGGACTGCGATGTAGTAAGATAAGCTAGCTACCTGCGCGAGCGCAACATAAACCAGTTTTAGGACTATGGGCGAGAGTGAGAACGAAACATGCACATCAACTTGACGGATTTAGTCTGATTGGGTTTACAAAAATACCACGGAGTGATATTTTAACTTACTGAGCGGTCGTTTAGTAATTAGGAAAAATAGTCAACATAAAATATGTTTTTCATTTTACTAATTATTTCCATTTTCCCATTATTGTGAATCAAAATAACTACACAATATTAAATATGATTGCAAACACTATCATTTAAAAATGTTTTGGTTTATGTTCGCGACTTTTAAAAAATCGGGTAAAAAACGCCCGATGTTCTTTTAATTTAGCAATGTCCGCTGCTACGCCGCGATCACATGTTACATTAACTGCGGTAGTTGGTTCAGAAGGAATCTCGGGTGCATGCTCTTTAGGGTAAGATTGACTAGCTGTAGGTCTCAGATGAGAAATTTCTTTCAGTTGTAGATTAAAGTTAGAATAACAAGTTTTGTAAATATCGGTTGTATCCTCGGTTCGACTTATACGATTTATTCTATGGTAGACATGGTTAAGTATGTTTTCAGTCCTCGAAAACAAATTTTTCTCAAATTTCGCCTTAAGGGCTACTAGGTTAGCTTGAGATTTTAGCAACGTTTCTTTAACGCCTTTCAAATCATCAGCAGGTGTAAGATGTGACTCTAGTATGTCATCTGCTGGTAATGTGAGTGAACTCTTAACGATTTGTTTTCTGAGATCTGCCACTGAATCAGCAGGAGTACCACCACGAACTGAAACTTCATACTCCAACTCAGCTTTTTGGAGCGAAAGATATTTGATAGAATACGCCATTTTTTTTTATTTTTTTTTAGAAAAATTTCTAAGAAATATAAAGTGTTTTCCCGATGAGTGTGTGTTGTACAAAAATACAAGAAAGCACAGATAGTTAAAGTAAATACAGTATGAAATGAAATTACGTTGAGCTTGAATAGCTAGTGCATGGGTAGTGTTAAAATAAAATTAGGTAGAAAACAAATAATAGTAGTAGTAATTTAGATTTTAAGATACTTAATATATAAATATGCTACACATGAACTAGCTGGTACAAAAAATTAAGCCCCGCACTAAACTAAATACTAATGAGCAGCCTTCACTAAAAATAACTATAAAGCACAAAAAAAATCAGAACGCACTCAAAACCGTGTGATAAAATAGTTGGGCGCCACTGTCGCGTTTCCACGATGTATAGAATAATTTTGTAGGTAGGTAGAAGAAGAAAAGACTAAAGATCAATTAAAAAAAATAATTTAATTTCCAAAGAAAAAAATTAACTTGGCCCGACACGCTGCCGCGTGTCAAGATAAAAAAGTTAGGTAGAAGGGTCGTAGGTTTATCACACGATTGTGGATACGATCTGACAATTTAAAATACCACTCCCCTGGTAGTAGTGTAGTGATGTCCGGCGCAGTCTTAAGGCTGTAGATTGAGTTCCGGAACTGATGAGGTGGAGTGATTTGCGGAGACGTGGAGTAGTTGTAGGCGGTAAGTATACTCCGTAGAAAAGAAACCCCAAGTGGGGTTTAAACACTAACACACTTTATATGTATAGATATACGGCGTTTTTTTAGAACAATGTACGCGTTGGTACTATTTAAATTTATATTTAAATTATGAGTTCATAAAAAAATTTAGGAACAACTCAGCAGTAGCGTAGTATTTCGTCGAGTGCATGATATGCAAAAAAATGTCACGATGAGCGGAACCTGCGAGTGAACGGACGGTAATCCCGTTCATTGCATACACACTTCACTCAATGAATACAGCGTAGGCGATACACAGATTAAAAAATAAAAAGTAACTAATGTTTCTGTATTATTAATTAGTATAATAAGGTAAGTTGTAGGTTTAAGTCTACAGTTTTGTTATTTTAGATATTTAATTAGGTATTAGAATAAGGTTTAAATTGATATAAAAATTACCGTAATAGGTTTAAGATTGTAGTTTTAAAATCGTAGTCTTATAAGATTCCATTACATTGCTCTGCAATAATTGAAGGCGTTACACGAGATGAAGGATTTTGTTCAGTGGCACGAGAGTTTCTATTAGCCTCGAATTGCTGGGAGTAAGCCTTACTCTTATCATCTGTACCACCTAGAACCATTATGACACGACATGGTAAAGGTGACGTGATTAAGCCGTGACAAAAAACATTTGAACACTTCCTTCATCCAATACTAGATATTTCTACTGAACCCGTACTATGGAATCCCGAGGTGTACCGTTGCACGTCACATGGACAATTTGGAGTTAGTGTATAAACTTAGGAACGGTGTGTGCGACACTGAACTCACGTAGGTCATAATGAGCCGAATCTACGTCATGAAAAATCTCAACTACATGGCAAGGAATATGTTTGGTAGTGATGTCAACAAAGAGCAAATACAATCACCATATATTTGGCTTTCCTCGTCCAAGTGATAAGCTTGCGAAGCATTTGGTATGGTTTGTTGAATATAGAGACTAGTTTGCGACAGGAGCATAAAAATTATCATAATTATACTATCCTGGGACATTATTTACACTCGGCCATCTGTTCCCAAACTTAGCAGAGCTTGTACTATGGAAACCAGATAACTGATATACTACTTATACTACTTTATTTTGTAAATACATACTTATATATATAATTACACCCAGACTAAGGACCAACAGACATGTTCATGTACACAATTATCTGTGTCGGGTGGGAATCGAACCCACGACCTCCGGCGTGAAAAGTAAACATTTGCCAACCACGCCCCTTCAAAAATCAGAGTGGTCGTTTATGTCTGGTTTACCTTGATTCTCCACTTCCGGAATCTCTGCCTAAAGGGTACTAGTCACCGCTTAAGGAGTAGACTCACTCCATTTCTTCCATTCTACGCATAAGAATTGCCGCTTCAAAAATATTTGTTTACTCAATAAATAACCATGAACCTCATTCCGGATTCTGCTGAAATCCGTCCATTAATTATGTATTAACCTTTCGTATTTGTAAAGAGAATTCCGGGTTCGGTTCCTGAGCGGGCCATGTTTGTGTATCGTTCGTGACTTGAAATACTAATCAGGATGAGTGATTGCTACGTTTACCGCTCATCGTTACCAATAATTGGAGCAAGGTTTGTATTAGGAGACTATGATAATAATGTCTTTCTGGTTGAATTTTGACCACGGCGGCCAGTCTCAATGGAGACCAGCCATCTGCACTGGGACACAAGTTTGTGAACAAACACATGGGTGGATGGGACAACTAAAGACACGACCGGAAAGAGGTAGGGTACAGGACCGACGGTTTACGTGCTCTCCGAGGCCCGGGGTATGGTACCGCCAACTCCCAAACTCCAGGCTGATACTTATAAAGTTTTCGTTACAGAAAACCACTTTTTGGCCCAACCAGGGATTTGAACCTAGGAACTTATTATCTGCGGTTGAACATGCTACCGCTAGACCAACGAGTTGGTTATATATATTATTATTATTTATTATTTTTTGAAATATTTCAATTGTCACTGCTTAAAACTCTGACTTAAAGTAGCAAAACGCCTGTAACTTTTGTACAGCTTAACGGATTTTAATAAATCGTAGCTAATAACCTTTTTAGCCTCTACGGAGGAAATCTTAAGTAGCATTAAATTATTAGACATTAATTCTGAAGATAAATTGATAATATCTGTTGGACAAAATGATTATAACACCTTGAAAATGACAACCGAATTGTGCTTATTTTTACAATCTGTTAAGTGTCCTGTGATCATCTTATGCGTGAATAAAAACATCTGCTCCAATAAAATAAGTCTTAATAGAATGATAAAACTAATTTACACACAAAATAAAGATTGTTGTTTTGTGGAAGATTATTATAATAGAACATCACTTTGTTACAAAATTAATCTTTTTATAGATCAAATAGACTACAACAAACGGTTCTTATCTTTCAAAAATTGTCACAACGAAAACTTAAAGGTATTGGGATCGAAGTCTAGACAAAACAATTTATCCGTAAAACACCAAAGCTCACAAACGGACATGTCGTTATTTGACAGTAAAACTGAAAATAAATTACCGGTCTTAAATGATGCGACTAAAAAAGATAAAATAAACAATTCAGTACAGCAACATTTTTTTCGTGGCCAGGAACTATAATATAACGATATTACATCAAAATATTGCCGGTGTCATAAGTAAGTTAGATGAAATCGAGCTAGCCTTAAACCTACTCTGCGACAATAAATATTTTATCGATATTATGTGCCTAACTGAAACATTCATTAAATCTGGAGAGGAAGAAAATATGTTAATTAAATTATTTAAATTAGGAAGCAGCTTTTCTAGGAAATATCAAAAACGAGGTGGTGTATGTATACTTATAAAACAAGACATAGAATGTGAAAATATACAATGGTTAAACAGTATTGCGGTAGAAAACCATTTTGAGATATGTGGTATACAATTAAAAAAATATAAAATAAACTTACTCTGTGTATACAGAACACCCAACTCCGATATAGACATTTTTTTTAGAAAATTGCAAGTAGTATTGGATAAATTAATTAGGAAAGATAAATACAAAATAATAATATGTGGTGACTTTAATATTAATTTTCTAGGTAGCAGTAAAATTAAAGATGAGTTTTTAAACATTATAAACAATTATAACTTAAACTATCATATAAACAAAGCCACAAGACAAAATACATGCAGTGATATAAAAGACGCTAAAGGGGAAATCCATGAACTAGGTCTATCAGACCATAATACGGGACAAACTTTAATAATCAAAGCAAAGCATGATTGTAATGTAAATAGACAATGGTTTGCCTATAAAAGAGACATGTGTAATGAAAATATAGAAAAATTTCGCTATTATCTAAGGAACATGTCATTTTCTGAAGTTTTTTCTAAAACTGATGTAAACCAAGCATTTTCCTCTTTACACGATGAGATCTGCCTCTTTTATAATCTGTGTTTCCCAATTATAAAAATTAAAATGAATAAAAATTCTGCTAAACCAAAATGGATCACGAACGGTCTAAAAAAATCATTCATAAGTAAGAGAAAGCTCCAAAGCAGGTACTATAAAAATAAGACTTCACAAAATAAGAAAAAATATAATGACTATAGAAAAATACTTAAACAATGCATGACAGATACACAAAGGGATAAAAATAAAATATATATACAGAAATCTGAAAACAAATGCAGAGCGACATGGAAAATCGTTAATGACAAACTAAAACAAAACGATGTAAATAATGAAATAAACGAATTAATTCATTGTCAAACTTCACTGACGAAGGGTGAAGATATAGCGACATTCTTTAATGAATACTTTATAAACATTGCAAAGCCTACCGAAAATTTAAATTATACAAAAAATCATGAAAATGTTCGACGACCAACTCATTCCATAATTCTAGAACCTGTAGACTGCTTAGAAGTTTTTAAAACTACAATGCAATTGCGTAACACAAACTCAGCGGGATATGATAATATTACCACAAAGATTCTAAAACAAAATATACTCCCCATACTGAAACCTTTGACGCATATAATTAATTTATCTTTGGAGAACGGTGTGTTTCCCGATGGTTTAAAGTTTTCCGTATTAAAACCAATTTTCAAGAAGGGATCTAAATCTGAAGCTGGTAATTACAGGCCAATAACCTTAGTTCCAGTTATCTCTAAAATATTCGAAAAAATCATGTGCACCAGGCTTATGAGTTTCTTTGATAAAAATAATGTAATTAACTCGCAACAAAATGGTTTCATCAAGAATAAATCTACTTCATTAGCATGCTTTAAACTTGTGAAGGAAATTCTTGATGCATTAGATAATAAACAGATCCCACTAGCCGTATTTCTAGATTTAAGCAAAGCATTCGATATGGTATGTCACGACAGGCTATTAAGCAAGCTTGAGCAGTATGGAATCAGAGGGCCTGCTTATGACTGGTTCCAAAGCTACTTAATAGGTCGGCAACAGTGTACTGAGATCAAAAAAATTTGTAAAAAGACTCAAATAGAAGAAACTTTCAGATCACCGTATTTGATCAACCACTACGGCGTACCACAAGGTAGTGTGCTTGGGCCTATTCTATTCATAGTATACATCAACGAATTACCTAACTCAACTGACCAATTTACTATATTATTTGCAGACGATACTACTATTTTAACAAAAGAACAAACGATTGAAAATGCAGTATCTGTAACAAATAAAGCTTTAATGGATATAATAAGCTGGCTAGAAGCTAAAAATTTAAAAATTAATATTAGTAAAACTAAATTTATGAGATATTTGACATATAATAATAAAAATATAGGTAATATAGGAGACATATCTTTGAATTATAATAATATTGACATCGATGAGGTACATAACATAAAATTTTTAGGAATAGTTACTGACCGTTTCTGCAACTGGAAAGCTCAAGTAGATAATGTATGTAAGAAAATCAATAAATTCATATTTGCGCTTAGGAAAATTAAAAATATAACAAACAGAGAAACAGCCTTAATGGTATACCACAGCCATGTGTGCTCTATTCTTAGATACGGTGTGATCTTATGGGGAAACTCGACCGACGCTGAAAGAGCGTTTATAGTACAAAAAAAAAATGTTTAAGGTCAATCTTCAATCTAAAGTGGACAGATTCCTGCCAACCGATATTTATTAGAGAAAAAATACTGACATTACCATCAATATACATATACGAGATGTGCAAATTCGTGAGAAATCATATTTTACTATTCGAAAAAGACGAAAAGGCTGAAATGAAAAGAAAAATCGTACGCAAACCATTAGTAGGACCAAGAAGTAGGCTAAAAATAGGTGATAAGAACTGCTATAATATGGGTGTTAAGGTATACAATAAACTTCCAGAAAAGCTTAGACACCTACCTGACAATGAATTTTTCAGGACGCTCTTTAAGTGGCTATGTGACAGATGTTTTTATTCAATTGATGACTACATTAACCCTTTAATTGGCAGAACAATTAAAATAATAAAATTAAATTTTTGACACTATGACTCAATTTCTAGTACTTCATAGACATGGTAAAAAATACATATAAAAATCCAAGATTTTCAGTTTTCTGAAAATTGTATGTCAAGTATTCTGGACATTACCAAATACGTAGCGATCAACAGGCTGGAATGTATGTGCAATATACTGGACAGTGCCAAGTTTACTAAGATAAATTAAAAAATGGGTAGATAAATTAAAAATTGATTTTAAGTATTAAGTATGTTTATTTTTGATGAAAATTCAAAAAACAATTTCTTTTTCCTGCGACGAAACATAGTCTTTGGTTACATTTAATACATACAACGTTTGTTTTACCATCCTTACAGTAACGGCATCTCCCATAGCTACACGAATCGGGAAAATGACCTACTTGATCATAGCGTATATCTTCAATCGGTCTTGCTACCACAGGTTTCTTTTATCTTTATTTTGTCGATACAAAAGCCATGCATTATTGATGCTCATATCAATCAACTGAGCAAAAATAGAGAGATACCATCTTCGTGTTTTCAGAGGAATCTTGTATAGGGATATTAGCATGTCAGCCAAATCGACCCCACCCATATTTTTATTATAGTTTTTCACTATCTTTGGGCAGTCAACATCAACTCTTGCTTTGTGTTCTTTGCTATAACGTTTTATTTTATCCACGGGGTGAGCATCGACGCAGGAGCTGATAAGGGTAACACATTTATTGTCTAACCACTTTACCACTACCAGTTTATTTTGGTTACAAACTCCTTGCACGAAACTGCCTCGTGGTTTCTTTTTAAGATCTTTATCAGAAGTAAGGACACTTTCACAGCCTCTTAGCCGGTTTCCTCTTATAGTTCCAGTGCAAAATATCCCGTAGTTTTCACGCAACATATATACGAGCTCAGGGGACATAAAAAAGTTGTCACAATATACATTTGCAGGTTTCTGCCGAATCGTTTTACACAAAGCAAGAACAACTAGCCCTCCCAAACCTATAGAAATCTCATCCTGTGTGAAAGTATAATTTCTAAATGTATCCTCCCCACCATATAAAATAAAATCGTAGATTAAGCCTGAAGCACCCGCGCGAACAAAATTTTTAAAAACCCACTTATTTGGTTTATTTTGTATGTATTGTCTTCTGTTACCCGCTTTGGTACCTTTATAGGGAATCATCATTTCATCAATACTGAAATTTTGTTCCTCGTGCATCTTCAGACAGTTTTTCCTAATTTTTTCCACTACTGGCCGAACTTTGAAATATCTATCACCGTCGTCTAAATTATTGTCGATAAAATGTATGTAACGTCTAATTGTTTGGTATCGCTTTAATGGCATGAGGTCAGCAATATTTATAAATCTAAGCCTGCGGCTCCAATAATCAGTGTAGCTAGGCATATGTACAACACCCATTAGAATTTGCATGGCAAGAAATGTTAGAAACTCTTCATGAGTAAGTTGTATGGATCTTCCTTTTACCTGAACAGAGTACAGATTTGATTGATCTACTATATCTTGTATTATATTCGGTGAAAAAAAACGATAAAATAACGAAAGAGGTTGCTGATCATCTTCACTTGGCATCAGCGGCGTAGTTTTATCAATTTCAGCCCGATGAAAAAATAATTCCTTTTTCCACTTGTAACTCAGAACAAACTTCTTACATGTTTTAATTTTTTTTGAAATCACTTTCCTTTTTTGCACGTTTTTACGTTTTCTTGTTGAACATGAGTCATTGGTCGGTTGGTCAGTTGGCACTGAACCAAGTGATGGTAAGGAACTTATAGAAGGGATGGCATCGTAATTTGGTTCGTTTTGAGAAGGAAAAACATTTTGAATTATTGGTGTTAGTGGTAAATTAATGGAATTATTATGTGTTATTTCATCTTCGGATGATTCTAAAATATTCAGTGCCTCCAAGGCTGAATCTATAGATACTAAGCTGCTGTCATCTGAAGAATCATGGTTATTCACTTTAAGTTCTTCGGTAGACGAAGCGTCACTGGAATCGGAGCATGCATGTTCAGGTGGTATCAAAGCAACTAGCCTATTCGTGCGGGAGCGTATCAATCGCTAAAACAAAAGGAAAAAGCTCATTTGATACATGCAACCCATACAAAACAAAAATACTAATTAGTTGGCATTGTCCAGCCCGCTTCCCAAACAAAAACAGTGATACTATTGTGAGCAATTGCCGGTGTGAAGTATACTGGACAACTAGTTTTAAGTGCAACTTACGACGTTATTGTCACTGTACTGGGTGATTATTTGGTACCATATAATAAACCGTCACTTAGAAATAATATCTTATGCATAGCGAACCCATATAAATGTTTCCATATATTAAAAAATAATCAAAAACTTACCTGTGTCGCATTAACCGACCGTTGCTTCGACATCATTTTGATTTTTGACATATTTTGATGTTGCCAGGCATCTAATTCATTTTTCGACCAAATGCTTAACCGTTTTTGGAGTTACAAGAATAAAAAAAATGTTGGTATAATCAGTATACTAGCTTACAAATTTATTTTTTATTAATGTCCAGCCGGCTACACTCTGTCAATTTAGGGGTTAAATGTAAATTCACATAAATATGTAATTAGCCTAAATATTTTGACATTGAAATTTTAATTGACATTTTCTAATCTATAATAACTAACATTGTTTTTAAATCTTATTTTTAATTATTGTTTGGATTCAATCATGTATTAACTACTATTAACAAATTAAATAATTACTATCAATTTCAATGTAATAAGTGTTAAATTATAATGTACCTATTACTTTAAATATTTGCACGACATATTCTCTCGAATATAGTGAAACGATAATATAATACCATCAAAATGTAACCTGTATTCTCGCAAATAAAGAGTTCATTCATTCATTCATTCATTCATTCATTCGTTAAACTTACTTTGCTATTAAAATGAAACTAAATTAAAATGAGATGATATGATGCTACAGAAAAATACACTAATACACACGGTAAACATACACAAACACATTTTATGTGTCCTGTTTTACGAGATCATAGTGACTGTAGTACAGATCAGAACCGTGTTGTAGTGTGAGTATGTGTGTGTACATACAACCACACTCACACACATGTACGTGTGTGAGTGTGTTTGTATGTACGTAAACCTTAATTGAAAGTCTAATTATATCAGCAATAAAAAATTGAACTTGTACTACGGAAACCAGATTACAGATGTATTACATATTATTATTTATTTATTATTTATTTATTTATCTGTCCTGGGTTGGGATCGAACCCACGAACTGCGGCACGAAAGGCAAGCATTTTCCAACCACGCCAACCATTGTCAACATCGAAACTTCGGTTAATATTTCGTTTAATATAATAGTTACTACATTCTAGTGTATGACTAATCTAGTAGACTCTGTGTGCCGTGAGAACAAATATGTCAGGTGATTAATATATTTGTAAAAACACAGTATCTTGTTTCGACATTAACTCTTGTTGTACTTTGTTATAGTCATTATATTTATACACAATTGTTTTAGGTATTTGTAAATTATAAGTATGACTTTATAATAATACATTCTTTTTAAGGGGATATATCAAAACTTGTGTGGGTTTCCAATTGCCATAATATTTATTGAATAGTAACTTAAATTATTATTACTGTATATGCTGCTATATATGCTGCTGATGTATACTATGGGGTGACGGCATAGAATATCATCACCCCATCTCATTTTTTGGGCGGCATAGAAATCTAGGGAATACCTACCAAAGAACGGGCACCAGCGTTTTTCTGTGAACTATGACCATCAAACTGGGATCGCCAACCCGTCTGCCAAGCGTGGCGATTATGACATCTCCCACCATTTTTTAGGGAGACTTTTGTCCAACAGTGGACGTACTTTGGCTGAATCATGTTAGCTAAAGTAGGTACGTCCACTACCGATCTTGATACCATTCTCTAGTATCACCAAATGGTAACAAAATCATTTTATTTTAATTACAATCAAAATACAAAATCAATATGTAGTGTTAATTGCGTTAATTGTCAGTTTAATCATGCCGGGATGCAATTTGCACCGCCCTCCCGCTTGCATAAAAGTGCACATGCAAGAAGGACAATATAAAAAAGCAAATTACATGCGCCACATTACACATTACATTACATGTGCACATTTTTGCGGGCGGGAGGGCGGTGCAAATTGCATCCCGGCATGATTAAACTGTTAATTAGCGGAATGAACAATTTGATTTTGTATTTTGATTGTTATGGATTTCCGCAAAGTAACGCCTGATTCCATTACTTATTTTAAGTATAGTAAATTGGCATAATGACTGCCAAGATGATGTGGAAGCGCGGGGCACGTAGCTTGTTAAAGTGACGTCCGTTGAGGCAGAAACGTTCTCTAGTGGCGACCGCGAACCAGAGACAGCGTGGTCAGGCCACCTACAAGATGGACACATGATCTTGTGAAGGTCACTGGAAGCCGCTGGATGTAGCTAGCGGAAGACCGGCAATGATGGAGATCTTTAGGGGGAGGCTTTTGTCCAGCCGCGGACGAAGAAAAGTATGAATCAAATTAAAACTTTATCACCAGAACAGTGTTTAACGTGTGTATATAATAACGTCCAACAACCCTTAAGAGAACTACCCCAAGAAATATTCAATGTTCAATTTCAAAACGACTAATAGAAAAATTTAAATATTTTAGGTTTTATGGGTTTTTGACTGGGGTTTGAAATTTTAATGCATAACTAAATTTTTGCAAGGTTGCCTCATCTCGTCAATCGTTTGTAGATCGGTGAAGGCAACAGTCTATGAGCGTCTCATACCAAATTAAAACGAATACCAATTAGTGTTTCCTTAGCGCTACCGCATGTCCTTCTTTAAACGAGGTTTAAAAAGAGTATTAATCTCACGGTAGGTAGCGATTTGCTGTGCCCCCTGGCACTGCGAATGTCCATGAGCAGCGGTTACCACTTACCATCAGATCGTCTGTCTCCAAAAGCAATTCTTTTTAAACTGTGACGTACTCTTACTCTGTCTAAAGAGAAGACGAAATTGCCGATTTACTTCAAATATTTACTATCCACATTACGCACTGCTTACTACAAATATAATTTTGCCTCACAAGTACGTATATATTCGGTAACGAATACTGTACACTTGTTTATTTTCTTTGAAGGATGAACATCTAAGAGTGTTGACATTGCCACATGATTTTTTTCCCTAATATTTTGATAAAACTGATCGTATACTTTATATAAATTCTTGTTTATATCATTACCGTCACCGTAGCCTAGTTGGTAGTGCTCCTGCTTACGAAGCTGGTGGTCCTGGGTTCGAAACCCGGTAAGTGCAAATATTTGTGTGATGAGCACGAATATTTGTTTCTGAGTCCTGGATGTTTTCTATGTATTTAAGTATTTATCTATCTATATAAGTATGTATATTGTCGCCTGGTACCCATAGTACAAGCTTTGCTTAGTTTGGGGCTAGGATGATCTGTGTGATATTGTCCCTTGATATTATATTATTATTATTATTAAACACCTCTTCTGCCACAGTAAATGACGGTCAAAATCCTGGGCCGAGAAATGCAATTGAGATTATTTGTGCCATAAGTATCCAGTAGCGGCTCTGAGTTAAGATTCAGCCACCAGTTCGGACTAAGTAGGTGGTGCCAACACCAATTTCTCGAAGAGCACGTGAAGTTAAGATATTGTTAAAACGTAGTCACAGCTTCGTCGGCTTAGCCATTTTTAGTGTTTCAATTTAAAGCCTCTGGTACAGGTATTTTTTTGTAACTCGTAGACTCTGTTAAGTGTATGACACTATTTATTAAATCCACGTCAATCGCACCCTTGAAAGGTTACAAGAACGGTTTACAAAACAGAGTTAATACATAAGTTCTTTCTTTCATTTTTTTTCGTATAGGCACTGGTTGACCTCTGGTCTTACATAGACATTAGCTTGGTACCTTTATCTAATTGACTACAACCGAGGCCAACAGCATGACATGCCCTTCACAGTACGGTCAGATATTAAACCACTATGGCGGCCAACCCTCTGTAGACTGACCGCGTTCCTAGGTGCTTAACCTCGCACACCGGAGCAGCATACCCGCGTTCCCGGGGCTCCCCCCCTTAGGCGCCAAGAGAAGTCCACGGCAGGTAGGTTTAGTCGGTGCGAGTCCGACATACCCACCCGTAGACACTTTTTGCGGGTGGCATGCGTAGGAATTCCCCCTGCCTTACCAAAAAAAAAAGCCGAATAGCGAGTCTTGGTCGCAGAGATCGGACGGGATCTGTCCCCACCGGCAATTTAGGAGCTATGCTGGCGGGTAACCCCGCCAAATGGGACGCCGTGGCCTTTTGTGAGACAGTCATGCTCCAAAAGGAGGCCGCCGAGCGGGAGCGGGAGAGAGCTGATCCTGCTCGCAGACGGAGGAGGCGTCGGGGTGACGGTGGCAGCCGGTACCCCAACTCCCCCTCGGGGCTGCGGCGGCAGTCAGAGAAGTTTCCTCTACTACTGTCACGTGCAAAAGCTCCGGGAAGACAGCGTACTGTTTGTGGCGCAGTCGCTGTGCTGTACTGGCAGAAGTCGGCAATAGGGGAGGGCAATTCCGAGGCCTCCCAGGGCACATGTTCCGACCATCTGGGACATGGCGCAAAAAGGGGGGCACCGGAGCAGCATACCCGCGTTCCCGGGGCTCCCCCCATAAGGCGCCAAGAAAAGTTCACGGCAGGTAGGTTTAGTCGGTGCGAATCCGACATACACACCCGTAGACACTTTTTGCGGGTGGCAGGCGTAGGCATTCCCCGAGACTAAAAAAAAAAAAGAAAAGAGTTGCTTAACCTCGCCGCTTACTTACGGACCTGTGTGAGCCGCTGACTAATGTAAACGTACAATACATAAATTACAAAACTAATTAAAAACACGGTAAAAGTGAACAAAAACTTTAATTGCGGCCAAAATGTAAAATGCACTCTTTTAAGCAACTTTTAATACATTTTAAGCTGAGGTAATCTTACAATTATTAAGTAGTCAGGGAAAAGACAAGTTAACCAACTCATGGACAAATATTAAATGTATGTAAACTAAACAATTAATAAAAAAACACGGCTTCGTTGAATTGTCTCACTAGCATTATAAAATCTAATGTCATCTTCATATCAGCCGAAAGACGCCCACTGCTGGACATAGGCCGCATCCAGCAACTTCCAGCGACCCTCACCCTGGGGGGTTACCGGCTAAGTCGCCGAACATCGGGATAGTGATCAACGTTCAAATAAATAAAGGTTAAAAATCGAGGCGCTCATAGCTAGATGCACTCACCGGTCAGTAGCGATCGGCGAGTTAAGCAACTAGGATCGCGGTCAGTCCATAGATGGGTGACCATCAAACTGGTTTAATTTCTGAGCGTCTCCGTGCTTCGGAAGGCACGTTAAGCCGTCGGTCCCGGTTGTAGTCATTAGATAACAGTCGTTAAGCCATGTCAGAGGCCTACTGGGCGGCTTGAACAACTCTTTCACCAGGGTAACCACTGCCCATACGATAAGAAGAAGAAGAAGGCTAAAAATTACTTAATCAATCGTTAAATTGGCTTCGTCGTTAAAAATCGATTCCGGACCATTACGACGTCACATGTGCTCATGGAAGCCTATTTAACGATTGATTAAGTCATTTTTAACCTATATTTAATTGAACGCCGATCACAATCCCGATGTTCGGCGACTTAGCCGGTAGCCCCCAGGGTGAGGGTCGGCAGTTGTGGAGTCCAAATATATCCAATATTATTTATCTGATAAAGTTTGGTCAATGTCATTATTTATTTATACAATCCAATTTAAAATATTCTCCAACTCATTTAATTTTTAAAAGATATTCCAGAGTTGAGTCTCTCACGGCAGAGGCCAAGGTCAAATTAAGGAAGCGTCAGGAAAATTTAACTTAAATAATAAACTGGAAACAATCCGTTAATTATGTTCCTCTTACATTTCGACTTCTCATTATCTGAAGGTACGGTTGCGAGCTCGGTTCATTTCGCAACTCGGACATTTTACGATGATGACTTGCTGCCTTTGTGATTGCTCTTTATGACAACATTTTGTATGACTGTCTAGACCGGCATTTATTTATTTATAGATTTTCATAATGGCACAAGGTCTCCATTCATTTACATTACATCTATCATTATTTTAATGTATACATTATTACGTTTTTAGGGTTCAGTATCCAAAGTGTAAAATGGGACCCTAGGTATTAGTATTATTACTAAAACTCTGCTGTCTGTCTGTCTGTCCGTATGTCTGCAGACCCATGTGTATCTCATGAACCGTGATAGACAGTTGAAATTTTCTCAGGTGATGTATTTCTGTTGCCGGCACAACAACAAATACAACAAACGTGATTTTTTTGCCGTTTTTATAAGTAATAGTACGGAACCATTCGTGCTTCGAAATGCCCTCGTGGTTGAACTTCAATAAAGGCTTGCCATCTGGACATAATATATTGCACAATTAGATGAGCAAAAAAAGGTACACTCTCTAATGCCTTCTGCTTTGATTAATGTGTAACACCATCAACGACTTCGGGACGCTACTTAGAATTTTTCTTAACGGTTAAATCAAAAAAACCAAAAACACCAACTGAAAATGGATTTATTAGCATCAAATCATTCGGCCAAAAAATTTAAAAATTCTGGAAAATGAAAAATTCATTAAAAACTGGTCCAAGTCTACCGGTGAGTGTTGGTGGTATTCATGAACCCAAAAATATTGTTGAACATTTCAGGGAACACTTTACTGTAAAGTCGATACTGGCTTCCTCGTCACCCTCCACCTTGAGCAATACGGGGACCGTCTTGACCGAACGAAAGTTACATTTTAGTGCAAAACAGATTTCAAAAATCATAAAAAACATGAAGCGGGGCAAATCACCTGGTCATGACGGTTTGAGTATAGAGCACTTTAAATATGCAGGGGTGCACTTGCCGCGGGTACTTATGTTGCTTTATAACCTTTGTCTGTCCCACTCATTTTTACCGGAAGCACTGATGCGCACAATAGATATACCTATTTTAATAAACAAGAAGGGTGACGCGTCCGACAAGTCCAACTATCGGCCTATCTCACATGCTACAACAACAGCCAAGGTGCTTGACGGCTTGTTGAATAGTAATCTCGAAGAACATGTAAAACTACATGATGCCCAATTTGGATTTCGAGCTGGTTTATCCACCGAGAGCGCGATTTTAAGCCTGAAACACGGCGTCAAGTACTACACTGAGAGAAACACACCGGTATACGCGTGATTTCTAGATTTATCAAAAGCATTTGACCTTGTCTCGTATGACTTACTGTGGGAGAAGCTGGAGGGCACGAGTGTACCGGAAAAATGTGTATCACCTCTGAAATACTGGTATTCACACCAAAAAAATCAGGTTAGATGAGCCGGTAGCATGTCAGACGAATACAGGCTTGAATGTGATGTAAGGTAGGGGGGACTAAGCTCTCCGTTGCTGTTTAACCTCTACATATGCTTATTGAGAGGCTCAGTAGCACTCGTGTAGGGTGCCATATAGATGGAGTGTGCCTGAATAATATCAGCTATGCTGATGATATGGTTACTATAGCACCCGGGATCAATGGCTTAAGAAACTTGGTATCGATCTGCGAGGAATATGCTAGGACACATGGCTTAAGATATAACTCCAAAAAAAGTGAACTTGTTGTTTTTAAGGCACCCAAATATCAGCTGACCCATGTCCCACCAGTGCTACTTGACGGGATCGCCCTCAAACGGGTCGACAAGTTGACATACTTGGGTCATGTGTTAACAAGTGGCCTTAAGGATGACGAGGACATGGAGAGGGAGCGGAGAGCTCTGGCGGTTAGGGGAAATATGCTTGCTCGCAGGTTCGCACGATGCTCAACAGACGTTAAAGTAACGCTCTTTAAATCATATTGTCAGTCACTCTACACAAGCGGCCTGTGGGTGAGGTATTGTCAGCGTACCTGTAGAGCCCTGCGTACCCAGTACAACAATATTTTTAGAATGTTCTTGGGATTGGCATGGCGCTGCAGCGCTTCTGGTATGTTCGCTGAGGCACGCGTTGATGGATTCGCAGCTGTAAGGCGTTAAAAGTTATCTCTATGCTGCAGCGCCTAAGAAACAGCACCAACAGCATTCTAAAAATGATAGCGGCCCGATTTGACTGTCCCTTTCAGAGACACTGGGTAGGTATGGCACTGGGTCGGATTTCCTTATAATTATAATATTGAAACAAAGATTTTAGATTAAATTATGTATTTCTATAGTTTTAATTTGTTTTAAGTTGAATTGTAAATCTGTGAATTTTAATTTATTATGTTTTTATTTGATTTTATTTTCTGTTTGTTTGATTTTTATATGAATTTGATTGCATTGTCATTTCACGCAATTTTTATATTATTAAATTTATAAATTTTTACTACAATTATTAAAATTTCAAGTCAGATCATATTGTAATTATATAGGATACATTTATAAACAATGTTAGTTTGATGTAATACTATGGACTTTTAAGTCTGAAATAAAGATTATTATTATTATTATATAAATCCCAATAAAAAATTTTGGTCCAACCCGATATTTAAACAAATTATCTTCGGTTGAATATATTGAAATAATATTAGTAAATGTTAAGCATTTACTGCATTTCTAAAACTTTTTTTGAATATCACACCATTCTAATTCCACATATACCTACCTACTGTGTGATTTATTTTAGTTCCTTTTTTATTTGGCAAATCTAAGTTATGGAGCTAAAATTAGACAGTTATATACAAATTAATCATTAATACATGAATAGACATTATTTTGTCTGTCTGTCTGTTAACTGTAAAATATAGCAAAACGGATTTCAAAGGAAATAAAACTGTTTCATTTTTAGTTCACCTATGTGCATAAGTGAACTAAAAATGAAACAGGAACTTAGATGGAGGGCTAACTATGAAATTAAATTTCCGAAATTGAAATAATACACGACAAAATAATCAATAGTGAAGTAATATCTAATGAATATGAAATGATTACTATTTAAACACAGAAAACATTATTATTTATTTATATTTTAATTAAAATATATAATGGTTCCTAACATCTCTAGAGCATCTAAGAATGAAACCCAGGAGCTTGAAAGACTCATAGGTTATATGAGTGCTTCAAGCTTTCTAAGCAAAGGCTGTTTTAAATAAAATTGACACTAATTTCACAATCAGGGAATGCTTGTGAAATAGTCTCGTATAAATTTCAAAATCGTTGAGAAACATCGGAGAAATCGCGTCACATACATAGAAAAGTTATAGAGTCGACTTAATAACCTCTTTCTTTTAAAGCCGTTGAGTAATAAAGTAGAAAAAGTAATGGACATCTGCCAGTCTTAAATAAATCCGACCCTCAAAAATGCAAATAAACAAATTACAGCATCTTACAAAATATACCAAATTTAAAGATACTGTTGGATTAGTATGGATACGATTAGATTATAAATATTTCATTAAATTTCCAGAAACGGTTCAAAAAGGATAAAATGCGAACCCTTTTGGGGCCCTTCTTAGAGGCTGCTTACGAATTTATTGCCGGACAACGGATTACCGAACATGCATAACCGGATTTTCATATATGGGTATAATGGGTCATCTAGGCTCTGTAAGGTTTTCTTTTGTTTCTAAATTTATGGTATTATTTTAGTAGGTATGTATCCGTTTTAATATTATATATAATGCCTTCTATATCGTAGGGAACCAACTAATGTTACTTTTCAAAGTACAAAATTATTATGTAGTATTAATTGCGCAAGAAATCAGTTAAATATATTTTATTACTTAACTATACTACTACAAATCTGTTCCTACGATTTACAAGCGCTATTAGCACGAATAAAAATCTTAATATAAAAAAACTGAGGTGACTCGCTCGCAAAAAACTGCACACGCAAGAAAAACAATATAAGTCCTCAAATAACATGCAACAGAATGATACTACTAAACACATGTTTCAGTTCTACACAGACTATTCGCAAAAGATGTAATTCAATGAACGTTCGAGTAGGAATTCAATGTAATTACTTACAATGGTCCTTCTTGCAGATCATGGACGATACAAATTGCATCCCAGCTTGATTAAACTAATATCAAGCTAGAACTACATATTTAATCTGATTGTATGAACGAACGATTACTAAATCTGATCGAAATACGGAAAGGTCCGTTTTAGAACTTTGAACAAAATATAATATTCAAACAACCGAGTAAGCCTCCTAGCCGAATTTCAGCCACAGCGGCCAGTCTCCACGGTGAATGTAGTCCCATTCACCATGGAGACTGGCCGCTGTGGCTGAAATTCCAATCAAAATTACCATCTGCGCGGGGCATATTATAATGGTAAATTTTTTTTATCTATACATATAATAAATCTGTAGAAAAATATTTTTTGTACATCAAAAGAAAATCCAAAAAAAATTGCCAGATTATTAAAGAACAACCAATAGAACCCATTTCCAGCCTTTTTAGAATTTTTGTCTGTTTGTCTGTGTGTCTGTTTGTCTGTTTATATGTTCGGGTATCACGTAAAATATACTAAAGCAATGTAGATAACTTTTATACACAACGATTGAGCGTAACTTGAGGTAACATTTAGTTTTTGTTTTATTGCAATCGGTTCAGTCTATCAAAAGATATTAGATTTTAAAGTTATCATGAAGAAAAATAACACACATTTCATTACTTCAAGATGAACTAATGTTTATAGTTGAGCTACCTAACTGTCCGATAGATGTCATTGTGCATATTATGACATCTCTTTTCTGAATGAACTACGTTGATAGTTGATTTTTATTTCGATAGATGTCGTTGTGCATTTCTTTTGACTCGCGGTGTTAAGATTTGCCCGTGTTTGCTGATTGCATGATTACGTAGGGTTTTGAATGTACTGAATTGTTTCGAAATAAGGTCTTGGTTGCTTAGAAGTATGTCGTTGTCCAAAATTGGTTATTACAAAAATCTGTTTTCTTTGGGCAAATTGAATTATGTAGAAGGTTGGATTTATTATAATTAGGAAGAACATTTATTTCAGTAATTAAATTTTAAATTATTGATAGTCGATTTTTATTTCGATAGATATCGTTGTGCTTGATAGTTGAATTTTGTTTCGATAGATGTCGTTGTGCATTGCTTTTGACTCGCGGTGTTAACATTAGGGCTTTGAATGTTCCAAATTGTTTCGAAATAAGGTCTTGGTTGGCTAGAAGTATGTGGTTGTCCAAAATCGGTTATTAAAATATTCTGTTTTCTTTGGGCAAATTGAATTATGTACAAGGTTGGATTTGTTATAATTTAATTTTAAATTATAATGTCAGTCGATCGAAAGTTTGTGCTGTCGATTCGTTTGTAACGCGAATGTATAAACGATTCGAATTTTATTGAGCCTGTCCGATTGAATGTAGTAAATTAACCCTGTCTCTCATAATTTTCTCAACACAAATCTATATACCTACCTATGTAAAAGAGGAAACTGACTGACTGACATATCAACGTACAGCCTGAACGGCTGGGGTTAGAGACTTGAAATTTTGCCGGTAGGTACTTTTATGACGTATGCATTCACTAAGGAAGGGTTTTTGGAAATACTAACCCTAAGGGGGTAAAATAGAGAATGAAAGATTGTATGAAAATCCGTCATTTTTGTAGTTAAAGGCATTGAAACTTATATTTAGTAGCTCGGCTAAAAATAAAAATTTTAGAATGTTTGGAAATTCCACCTCAAGGGCGTAAAATAGGGGATGTAAGTTTGTATGAAAAGTGTGTAATTTTTTAAGTGAAAAGCATGAAAATTGGTATGGCCTTTTCGTAAAAAATAAAAATATGTATTTCAGGATTTTAGGAATTTCCACCCCTAAGGGCGTATAATATTCCAAATAATATTTCAAATTCCTCAGAACCATTATAGGTATACCCACACGCAACATACATCCCCTATGTATGTTGCGTGTGGGTATACCTATAATGGTGCTGAGGAATTTGAAGCCACCTAAACTTTGCAACGGCACTAGGCTTCAAGTCAAAGCTTTGCATCGTGTTATAGAGGCTACTATTATGCCTGGATCCGCCCAGGGAGAAACAGTGTTAGTGTCACGTATTCCGTTAGTGCCAAATGATCTCCCTTTTCAGTTTAAAATACTGTAAGTTCCCTATAAAAGTGTGTGTCGCGATAACCATCAACATATCGCAAAGTCCAACTCTCAAGTTAGCTGGAATTAACTTAAGGAAGGCGGGCAGGTTCACGTGGCGTGCTCACATGGTCCATGTAGTGCGAGGACCTACGTCTTTAGCTGAGCTCCGTAAAATGGATGATATTGAACATCCCACATACCAAGCCGCTTGCCGAGCACGCCATTTATTAGATGGAGGTCAGCATTGGGATGACGCTCTAGCGGAAGGATGCGTGAGCGATAGTCCACATCGCTTGCGACATTTGTTTGCCATCTTATTGACCTTTTGTGCGTTATCGGGTGCTAACCAGTTATGGCAAAAGTACCATGACAAGTTTGCTGAAGATTTTATGAGACATGTACAACTAAATACTGATGGAGAAATTCCTGACAAGGTACGTGAAATTTGTCACAACAGGTCCTTATTGGCTATTCAAGAGATAGTTATAAGTATAGGAGGGAACCTGATCAGTCAGAGGCTGCGAAAATGCACATGAGTTTGCCAATTAATTGTAAAAAAATTGGCGATGGCACATACCCCGTACAAGAAGATGGAAAAGTTATATTGATTGGTAATCTCTGCTCTTACGCTACATCACAGCTGGAGCTAATTTCTTCTGTGTACGGAGATACCACAAACATTGGCAATCAAGCTGGTTCTTGGCTATGTCAGCGAGCTATTTTGACTCCCCGGAATGACCAAGCTGCGGCAATTAATTTCAAAATATTGACTCATGCGTCCGGGAATAGTAAAGAATATAGCTCAATAAATACAGGTATGGAAGAAGATGACGCCACGCACTACCCGGTAGAATTTTTGGATTCCCTCAGCACACCCGGACTTCCAGCCCACAAAATAGTTTTAAAAATCGGTGTACCAATAATTCTCCTCAGAAATTTATGTCCCTCCAAACTTTGTAACGGCACTCGGCTCAAAGTCACAAATCTGCAGCAAAACATTATCGAAGCTGAAATATTAACAGGTTGCGGCGCCGGTGATATTGTTTTTATTCCAAGGATACCTACCAGTGCAATTCCCAGTCAGTCTCTGTTATGCCATGACGATTAATAAAGCTAGACATTATCCGTTGCGGGGATGGACCTAAGTATTGGATGCTTTTCCTATGGTCAACTATACGTAGCTCTTTCACGCGTAAACAACCCGTAACAATAACGTTTTTGTGTACGCTCCAGATGGTTCCACAGGTAAAATAAAGAAGCACTAAATAAAATTAAAAAAGAAATTGTATCGGTATCCTCCCACAGCGCTTTACACTAAAAAATACATTGTTAAGTTCCGACATCCACGCGAACGAAGTCGCGGGCACAGCTAGTTTTGAATAAATTTGAATGTTCCACGAGGACCACCTCGTACACCGATTGCGCTGTCGGTGCCTCCCTTTCGTAGAACGGTTCTGGGTTACAATGCTCCTATACCAAGATTGTGTAGACAATTTAACAGGTATTGTAATGGACCAATATACATTTTCAGCATGAAATCAAGTGCACTGCGTAAAATAATATTTGAAATAGTGTCAAACTCATAGAAATTTTCTAGTAATTAATTTAATTTAGTTCTTTAATAATATTTTTAACTATTATTGATTGTTTCCTTCTTTATTTATAGTTTTAATAGAAGTTAGTATTTGTTTATAATATTTTCCTATAAATATGTAAGAATTTATAGATTAATTTACTACCTATAGAGTGTATCTAAAAATGTGGTGTTTACCTATAATTAGATGCGCAATTAGAATTCAGTTTTATTGTATACTACATCTGTAAGTGAAATATTAGTGCTTCTGTTGGTAACCCTAATAAAAAAAAAATCAAGATGGAAATCACAGGGGCATCTCTATTCCATCACTCATCACCATGATCCAAGGGGACAACTCGCGACACGACTGAAAAGACTTCAGTCAGTCTCCGAGGCCCAGGGATGTAATATTGCTGTCTCCCAAGTTTCGGGATGATACTGGGAAATTTTCTTAACAGAAAAATCCCAAAATCCCTTTTTGGCCCGACCCGGGATTTAACACGCTACCGCTAGACCAACCAAAAAATAACCGAGTGCAGAGACTTGATTTAATAGTCTTGTAAAACTCTCATTCTTATTAATTATTCGGAATTCATGTGTAAATATACATACATCTTCCATCAATCTTATACTTACATAAAAGTCGATTTTTATTGATATGTTAAAAATCCAAAACAAGTGGCGCGATTTTGATGAAAGTTTAGTAGCAATCAGATCGTCGGACAATTTTTTTTGTAATTATGTATTTTACCTACTTTCTCTGTGTTTACTTTCATTAACATTTTTTGTTTCCCAATAAAGAAACCACGGCTGACCGGATTTTATTGAACTTGAAACATTTATATACTGCACGTGTGGCGCAGCGGCTAAGACAGTCGCCTCGCCGCTTCGTGTCACGGGTTCGAATCCCGCGCATGACCACTATTTGTATGACTCTTAAATAGTTGTTCTGAGTCTGGATGTACTTTGTGTACGTCGTACGTA
Source organism: Pseudoips prasinana (assembly GCA_951640165.1). NCBI lineage: Eukaryota > Metazoa > Arthropoda > Insecta > Lepidoptera > Nolidae > Pseudoips > Pseudoips prasinana. Next base: position 35,338,749 of record OX621247.1, read on the forward strand.
TATGTTTGTAAAGTACCCCGCGACACAGGCATTAAATTTACTATTGCGGGCGTTGTCTTTTAAAAAAATACTGTAAGTTAATACATAAGCTGTAATAACTGTTTTGATTTATATTATTTTACTAATAAAAACTTGAGAGGTGTCAAGGGACACCCGGATGGAACGAAGTTATTTCTTATTATTTATTATGTACAAAAAACTTGTATACACTTAACAAAAATAATCGTCGCGAGACCACACTGTTCAATGCGAAATAGAAATGAAAATATCTGGCTTGCTTTCTATAAGAGAGAGGGAGAGAGAGACAGAGAAACATGCGCACGCCGCACACCTGCACAAAGTGTCGTGACAACTTTTCGTAAGATTTTTTTCCGTCTAGCCCCCTTTCACAACGCGCGATAAAGAACTTCGTTCCAAAAACTCGATACGCTAACATAATGAAAACTGTAACGTTCAACGTACACAATTAATTGTATGCTGGACTGGACTAGGATGTAAGTATCTGGCTAGCTACACAAGTACTAGCTGGTATTTATTCCGGTGCCAAATAATATCACTGTATTCCGCCGATATTACGTAACAGCTAGAAGACCTGCTGACCAGCTACTCCTGCCCATACGATAAGTAAGTAATTGACTTTAAGTTTGATTACCGAAAAAGAAATCAAAATCAGTTCAGTTCATCATATATCTTTGACACTTTAGTATTGTTTTCTTTATCACACGTAGGTATAAGTGGAGAACGAGAGAGTATCGACGGAAGGTATTTTTTCAGAAACTGTTCCACGAATATTAATTATACGAATACTTATTGATATACGAAATATTTAGATGTTGATAACTTAAAGATAACAAACAATTTCTCAATGAATATCATTATCGACAATGCACAGTGGCCTTAATGAGAGTTAGTTACAAAAGTCATGAGAACACATCTGTAATTACCTTTCGTAAAGCATTGCTCAAATAATTTTAGCAAGCTACAAAAATTACTAAAAATATTTCTTCAACAAAGTTGAACAGTTAAGTAAGAAAGTTATTAACAATATACTACTCAGTACAATTATCGGTTATTAGCTGCGCCCCGCGGTTTTACCCGCGTTAAGTTTTATAAATTATCACAGCTCCTCCCCCGTACCTACGTGATAGCGTCATAATATGTGTTGACCCGACCTCTTAGTAATATTCATGCAAAATTTGAAGTAAATCCATGCAGTACTTTTTGAGTTTAGCCCGGACATACATACAGACAAACAGACAAAAATTCTAAAAACTATATTTTTGGCTTCGATATCCATTGTAAATCACGTTCCAAGTATCCTTTTAAAAAAATATTCAATGTACAGTTTTGACTTTCCTACGATTTTATTATATGTATATCTATACGTATAATAAAATCGTAGGAAAGTCAAAACTGTGCATTGAATATTTTATTATCATATTCATCAATAGCCTGATACCGTCCATTGGTAGACATACTCGTAGGTCTCCCCCAAAGAATTCTATAACAAAGGTTTGTCTTAGTCACTGCGCTTGACATGGATGGCAACTGCAGTTAGGATTTTTTTTTTTATTGCCTTAGGAAGCAGACGAGCCACGGCCCATCTGATGGTAAGTGGTAACCGCTGCTCATGGACATTCGCAGTGCCAGGGGGCACAGCAAACCGCTGCCTGCCGTGATATTAATACTCTTTTTAAACCTCGTTTGAAGAAGGACATGTCGTAGCGCTGGGGAAACACCGCAGTAGGTAATTCATTCCAGAGCGGTCGCGTACGTGGGATGTATGAACGTACGTGAGATGTAGCTAGTACATTGATAGCGCTGTTGCCCGACTACGTAGTGTATCCCTTAGTCGCCTTTTAGCCGGCCTTTTAGTCGCCCTTTACACCCACGGGATGGTATGGGGGTGATTCTGTCACTCTTTCTAGGCTAGCTACCTCACTACTATCACACTAGGCGCTCATAGCTAGATGTTCTCACCGGTCCGTAAGCGTTCGGCAAGGTTAAGCAGTCCATAGATAGGTAACCACCAAAGTGGGTTCAATTTCTGAGCGTCTCCGTGCTTCGGAGGGCACGTTAAGCTGTAGGTCCCGGTTGTAGGCATTAGACAACAGTCGTTAAGCCATGTCAGAGTCCTACTGGGCTTGAACAACTCTGACACTAGGGTAACCACTGCCCATACGATAAGTAAGTAATCACACTACTATCGTATTGTAATCATATATCTTCCTGGTTGAATTTCGGCCATGGTGGCAAGTCTTAATGGAGACGATCCATCTCCGCGGGACATGTTATAATGCACAATCATGTGCGCAAACTCATGAGCAATTTCTATCCCTGTCTCTAACATGATCCGACGGGACAGCTAGCTGACTACAAGTTGAATCTATTGGAGTACTTTTGGGAAGACTACCAGAAAAACCATAGGAAGATATGTGAACTAGGAGAATTTGAACATGTCTATTTTAGGAAAAGTTGTTACGAGACCATGCAAGAGCTGTTGAGACCATTAAGGATTTAATCGAAACTTGTAAGCAGCAGCAGTCTGAAGGACTGAACTCAAGTGAGCCCGAACGGCGGGAGCAGACGAGGCCGCATACGGCTACCATCAAAAATACCGAGACGGAACCAGGTACGTCTTCGTGTCGTGACGAAGTCCAGCGCCAAGAGAATATTTCGCTGACGAGTGGTGTAGGTAAGATAGGAGAAATGTTGATAAAACAAAACATTGATTTTAAAACAAAAACACACAAAATCACCTAAGCACAGGTCCGACTATTTAAGTACTCTCCGAAACACCGCCAATTTCCAAACTCCAGGCTGTTATTGAGATATTTTCTTAGCAGACATCAAGTATCTTGTGGTTAGTGATCTTGACTATTCAGCCATGGGTTAAAAAAAAGTTTTTATTCACGTAGACTTTAAAAAAGCGCTTGTAAATTGTCAGAACATGCTTGTAGTAATATAGTTAAGTAGATATACATACATATATTTCTAGTTACATATAGATATTTAGGTACACGGATTGGTAAAACATTTATAAAATTTATTTTACAATAGTAATGATATTTAGCTAGCTTGTATTTAGTTATTGACAAGGAGATTATGTTTAGGGTTAATTATCGAAATTTATAGTTTAAGCTATATTTTACAACATATTGTCGGAATGCTTCTGTCTATTATACTTATTTAATCAGTTAAATATTTAGTACTTAACTATATTATTCTTTCGTTTAATTCTTTCACATTAACTAATGTACTTATTTATGATGTTGTGTAATCATGTCTAATAAATGATTAACATTGTAAAATGCAGGGTGGAAGACGCTGGCGGCTGTAACACAGTTTACACTAGTACAGCCGTCAACGACAACCTCTTATTAAGTATGTAAAACTTCATTTCTTAGATTCATGTTTATATATACATAAGAGAAACTGTAAACCTTAAGTGAATTTAATAAATTATTATTATTATTAATGGTTGTGGTTTCGATCCCCACTCAGAAAAATCTTTGTGTGATGAGCACGATTATTTGTTCTGTCGGGGTATAATTTATGTTTAATACATAATATACCTACGTAATTATGTATTTAGAAATCTATACATATAATAAAATCGTAGGAAAGTCAAAACTGTACAATTAATTTTTTTTTTAAAGATACTTGCCAAAAATATAGTTTTTAGAATTTTTGTCTGTTTGTCTGATGTATGTCCGGGCTAAACTCAAAAAGTACTGTATGGATTTACTTCAAATTTTGCATGAATACTACAAAGAGGTCGGGCCAACATATAGGCTACATATTATCACGCTATCACCTACGGGGGAGGAGCTGTGAAAATTTATAAAATTGAACGCGGGTAAAACCGCGGGGCACAGCTAGTATATAATAAGGTTAAGTATTAATTTTCATCGAGCAGATTATTACATTATCGTGTTCGCCTACTATGTAATTGCATTAAGTGGACTAAATCCCGTGTACATGAGTAGGTATATCACGCCTACTTGAGTATTAGTCGCCGGACCGTCTCAACTAAGCCGTGTTGACACTGGTTGTAGAATAACCCAGTGAGTTTGTTTCACTGTTTCTCCTTATTTGCAGTGAACTGGATCCGGTGGTAGCATTAAAGCGCGTCCATCATTATACACATAAGGTCCTTCATAATAATAATATTGAATTCCTTCCTCATTATAGATAGAACCATTCAGAAAAGGTTTAGTAAAATTATTTAAACTGTTAGTATTGACAATTAGCTTTAAGAACCTTCTATAATAATTTTGACAATAACTTCAAGAAATTAGCTATTTAACTAAACCATTACTATGATAAATTCAAGATCAATAAATATTCGTCGCAGATCTAATAATGTGTTTGTAAGAAGAATTAAATGTATAAAGTAAACTTTTAATACTAATCCATGTTCTGACTATTTACTACATATTTTTTAAAGTCTGTGTGAATAAAAACCTTTTCTATTTCATTTTAGTCTATTCCATAATTCTTAAAACATCTACAATTTTACGACATCAAGTTTTTAGTGCCGTATTTTACCTGCATTAAAAGCTTAATGTACATATTTTCATGATAGTCGGTAGTTAAAAAAATATAAAAAATATTACAGCTTCTAACTGCTTATTAGCGTTGTGCGCGGTTCATTTACTGGAAGATTGTTCTAACTAAGGTGGAATATCTAGTGTTATTGTAAGAAAATATAATCAAAGCTATGTTAGCTCAGGTTTTAACTGAATAATAAAGTTGGCAATTTCTAAATTCATTTCTAAAACATTTTTTTAATTTTGCCCATATTTTGTTGTGGATATTATTTAGCTCATATAGCCAAATGAAATCCACTGATGGGCATAAACTACAAAGATCTCTACAATGGCTGGTTTTGGTTTGGTATCAGAAAACGTAACGAATCATTATTAATACGATAATGATGATGCGTATAATGAAATAATGAAATTTATTCAGCACTTGGGTATTTACATACACCTGTACCTGTCAAGCTCACAATGTATTATATAAACACAGTTTATAAACAGTAATTAAAGCAACCATTTTTTTGAATAAGTCCGTCCGTGCGGTCTGTTTTGTCACATATATGTTTAATATCCTTAAATAAATAGCATATACCATATCAATTGTCCTTTTTCCGTACCCCAAATAGGTGATTATGAAGTGATCCGGTATTATATTATGGAGCATAAATTACTTATCCAAATCAGTTCATAAGCAAGGGATAAATAGCAAAACAAAAACCCTGAGTTGAATTGAAAATATCCTCTTTTTTATTTTAGATGAATTTTCTATATTAGATGAAGTGTCGTTATTTTTTTTTATATCAGCGTGCGACAAACGAGCAAGTGGGTCACCTGATGGTAAGTGATCACCGCCGCCCATGGACACTCGCGACACCAGAGGAGTCGCGGGTGCGTTGCCGACCTTTAAGAGTCAGCAAAAAAGTGTTGCTGACCCATCCCCCCACCCCAATGAGCTCTGGAGACCTAACTCGCACTCGGAAACACAACATTAAAATTATTAATGTTATTATTAAGGAATGTCTTCTGTAAGGTGGAGGTACTTCCCCAGTCGGGCTGCTCTTTGAGCGAATGAACGCTATGCCCTACCTCTCTAAAATATTCTAAAGTTATCTTCAATTCTATATATATTTTTTAGGTTTGATTAAGGTAATTTCAACCATGGTCGCCATTCTCACTCAATAGGAGACTTCATACATCACCAAAAAACCTGGTGACTATAACTTAAAAGAAATACACGTTTTATTGTCTCTCTGTCATAATCTAATGTAAAACACGGTACTCTGCAAAATTTCTGCATCTGGACTGATATTAAGAATTTTTCTTACCGACCTTAAATTAAAAACTGTATAAAACATAAAAAAATGTGAGCCGTCACGGGACGCCTTGCAGATGTGAAACATCGACATTATTTTGTAAAAGTAATATGCAGAAAAGAACATATTATTGTGATAGGAACTATATGTCATAATGATAAAATAAAAAGTCGATTGTGCATGGCGACGCGTCGCCACACCGTACACACTACTATCGTATAGCGTGACGACGCTTCGCCACGGCATGCGTCGCCACGCCAGAAATCTGTGTTACGTGCGGCTATAGATGTTTCACATCAAAAGTTATTGTAAGTATGCAAAAAAACTTAATAGTCACTTGTTAAAAAAAACGTTGACGTTATTCGACATTAATATATGAATTCAACTTTCTCAAAGTTTTTTGTTTCAATTTAAAATCATATACCAGTTTGTCATATAGTTTGTAACATTTAAATATGTATGCGCATGTTTTTGTGCAATGTGAAAGTGTATTGTGTTTATTAGGGAACTTATTATTAGAGCTTATATCTATGATAACAGCTATAATGGCATGATCTAAAAATGTGTATGTAATATGTGAATGCCGATACTCCCAAAAAGAATATCTTCAGTTGAAAGGAGAACTTCCTACTAAATTGTAGCCTGTCAAAAATCTGGTATTTGGCAGAGGATAGAGTTTGAGAGGTTTTTACGAATAGATGTTAACTTAATTTTATTACTAGCACAGTCTTCGCGTGATCCCACGTGTTGCAATTTTTATTCAAATTAAGCCATATCACCGTGAAGGACAAACAAATATTAATGTATCACACCACTCACACATATGTGAGTAGTGTGATTTAAAATTATTATAACTATATCACACCACTCACACATATGTGAGTAGTGTGATTTAAAATTATTATAACTATCAATAAGTTTAAACTATGAAACTATTATAAACGTCATAATGACGGGACCAACTACTGAGATCTCCGTCTCTCACTGTTGATTATCGGAGGTACTAAATCAGGTTCTAAATACTGGTTTGATCTGAATGATGTAATTATAAATGGACCAGTGTTATCGTGAAATTCCGTTTATGCCGTGTAAAGTACAAAAATTTCTGGACAGGTACAAAATAGAACTAAATGGGTGCTAATAATAATCACTTTTCCTTGTTAATACGTACTCAATACGGCTTTGTGAATCCTTGTTAGTATAGTAATAAGCTTCAATTAAGTACTCCGTATTTCGAGAAATAAATGTCTCAAATCATAAATATTCGTGGGAGACTCTTTCAATTACAACAGTTGGTCCCGTCATTATGACGTTTGTAAACTATTGCCCTACAAGGTGGACCGACGATCGAGCCTCACCACAGCGAACCTGCAAGGGTCGCGGGAAGCCGCTGGATACGGGCAGCGCAAGACCGGTCGCTGTGGTGATCCTTGGGGGAGGCCTTTGTCTAGCAGTGGACGTCTTTCGGCTGATATGATGATGATGATGAAACTATTGATCGCGAGTTTAACAAGAACATTTTCGTGTCACAGATCCTTATTTTGTGTTGTGTGTAAAAAGACAACCCCCGCACTAGATATTTTTACTGGATGGCGGGAGAATTTACGAACATGGAAATCACGGACACAATGTACATGGCTACAACTGTATATGGCTGGCTGTGTCGTTAGTCTAGCGGTAGCGTGGTCAACCGCAGATAAAGGGTTCAGGTCCTGGGTTTAAATCCCGGGTTGGGCAAAATGTGATTTAAGGAATGTTAGGAAAGAAATATTAAGAAAATTTCTCAGTATCAGCCCGAATGCAAGGAGTTGGCGGTACCGGTACCTGACCTATTTACGGTCGTGTAGTGAACCAACCGTGTCGTGTAGCAACCATTCTCTTAGTATATTTTTTGATAAGTTAGGGGATATGCCAATTGCCAATGCATGCCATTGGCTTACTAGTTATAGGTCGTTAGTTACTTACCAGAACAGCATACGCGCGATCCTGAGATTCCTCGCCCTTAGTATAAAATGGAGTTGACAGCTGGATATTATAGTAAAAAATTACTATGTGTCTATCTCTTTCTATTATATACGTAAACTCGTATATGATAGGGTGCGGCCGATTGTACAAACTGTGACCTAAACGTTTTAGTTAAAACTTATTTGTTATTTGATTTAGTTTTAAATTACAAAGTTCGTTCCTGACGGGGGTCCCCGACCGCGCACGATTTTTGTTATTTCACTTTGGTTTTTGAAGGTAGGACTCCGCGATTTTACTAACATACGTGATATTAAATATAGCACGCTAACTCTATCGTGAACAGTTGTCGTGATCTGCGTGTACATATAAATTTAGCGTACAAAGAATCAATATAAATGCTATAGATAAATCATCATTAGGCATCATCATGCGTGAATGACTTGGCTTGCCACGAAATCTATTAGAATTCACGTGATTCCTATTTTTAATGTTATTGAATATACAAGCGCGTGCACACATTTATGCCCACTCTCCAATATTCCCAATGGATGGGCAAACCTAAATTAAGGTACATATTTTTTTATAGGCTGCGCCCGCACTATAATAGGCCATGCTGACATTACGCTCTGTGAACCGATGAACTTTAAAAAAAAACGCAAGAGGTGGAGGATCTAGCAAAAACTATTAAACGGATTATGATGAAACTTTGTATTAATATTATAGGTATACACACATCGGCTATAATTTATAAAATTTAACGCAGCTAAAACCACCGGCTAGGAAATAATAAAAGATTTATCAAAATTTACGCCGATATGCTCAAAAAAACGTAAGTTTGTAATTAACTTTTGTCTCTCAGGTACATGAATTATAAGAACACAGCATTGAACTAGAATCTCAAAAATGCTCTAAATCATATTTATAACAAGTTAAATGCATGTTAAGTGGTCATATGGTACCACTTAACTGCAGTTAAACGCTCAGTAACTGGAATTCTGTCGTATGCAGGTGTGCATGAATTTCGCAATGTTACTTACAATATGTACCAGACGGAGTATAGCAGATTAATTATATTTATGTTTTTGACGGGCTCTTTCGCTTGATTGGCAAATACTTGCCTTTCAATCCTCAATCCAATCCTTCGATTCCCACCCAGGGGGGCTACCGGGTAAGTCACCGAACATCGATTTCTTAAATGGCGTTCAAATAAATAAAAGTTAAAAATACTTAATCAATTGTTAAATCGGCTTCAACGTTGACAATCGATTCCGGACCATGTATGACGTCACATGTGCTCATGGAAGCCGATTTAACGATTGATTAAGTCATTTTTAACCATTATTCTTTTGAACGCCATTTAAGAAATCGATGTTCGGCGACTTAGCCGGTAGAGCCCCAGGAAAGGTATCTGTCTGTTTGACGTGATTCTAGGTGTAATTATCTATGTAAGTATGTTTTAACAAAAGAAAAGTAGTATATATAGTATGTCATTGGGGTGGGGGGAAGGGTCAGCAACATTTGTTCGCTGGTGTTGCGAGTGTCCATGGGCGGCGGTGATCACTTACCATCAGGTGACCCACTTGTTCGTTTGTTGCGCTTGATATAAAAAAAAAAGAAAAATATATCAGTTATCTGACATCTGCTGTGTGGTGACGGCACAGAATATCACCACCCCATCTCACCCCATGGGGGGCGTAGTCATCCAGAGAGAATATCTACCAGAAAACGGGGAAAAACTAATTACCACTTTGTAGACATCTCTTCCTAACAACCAATGGGTAGACAAGAAAAAAGTAAGATAGAATAAATGATTTCCAAGATGGAGTAGTGTCCATCATTTGAAGGTATGTGCCATAAAAGCTTGGCAGACGCCTTGGCGATCGCAGTATGATTGTCATAGTAGATAGAGAGACGCTGCAGTCCGTTCACTGAGAAGACGGCATTTACCCCCCAAGGGTCACATAAATAGTTTTCCTGCGCGGGAATCGAACCCGGGACACGAATTGGCTAAGCGACTGTCTTAACCGACGAATTTGTACCGAAGCCCTCATTACGGTTTTACGGTATTAGACGAGCCTGTTGGCGTGGTTGGCAAATGCTTGCTTTTCACGCCGGAGGTCGTGGGTTCGATTCCCACCCAGGGAAAATATTTGTGTGCATGAACATGTCTGTTTGTCCTGAGTGTGTGTGTAATTATCTATATAAGTATGTATTTACAAAAGAAAAGTAGTATATGTAGTACATCAGTTATCTAGTTTCCATAGTACAAGCTCTGCTTAGGTTAGGATCAGATGGCCGTGTGTAAATAATGTCCCAGTTTGAATAAACTACGGCTAGACCAATGGTGCGATATATATCGTGGGATGCATATTCGTTGATAAAGGTCGGAGAATATTAACAATCGCTCCTGTAGATTCAAATAGTCGAGTCGGCACCGACAGGGGGTAAAATTCTACTGCTGACTGGTATTTAAATTCAACGAAGGTAGACGGCGAACAGAACCACTCCGCTGTGGGGTTTTCGAGAATTTTTACGAAAGTCGTACAGGTGTAGTAATTGCTTGGTGTCGATTCTTTGTTCCCATATTATTGCCCAATCAAATGAGCCGACCTGGATACGTGCGTTGCGCCCTCTAGGTTCAAAAAATACAAGTACATATTGGAGGTTCCGATCATAGATATTAGCAAAAATATAGAAGCATGGAAATTCCATTCCATGCGATGAGATCAACTCATTGGATACTTTAAACTGGTTCTGAGTTTGAGTTTCATTGTAATTGTGAATCAAACATTAAAATAATCAATGTAGGAATTAAATCTCATAAAAATACTCGATTTTCACTCCAAGGCATAGTTGAAGTTGGATGAAAAGTGTTTTAATCAGGGCTTATTTTGGTACACTGCATGTAAGGAAAACGTAAACTGTCACTGCTTTTTAGATTTGACAAGACCCCAATTAATCAGATCATGTTTCTATTTCTTTTTAATAATTAGTTTTATTTATGTTTTGTATATTATTAGTCTTATGTTAATCTCATTAGTTATAGATATAGTTTGTTAATTTTATTACTATATCACAATTTTACTGTAAAGCAATGAATAGCTCTTAAGCTAACTGTAAAAGTCAATAAAAAAACATGTTTAAGTCAATCTTTAATTAAAACTAAATTTTTAATACATTGATTGATCATTGAACGTGTATTCGTTGTGCAGTTATTAATAGAACTTTAATGTTAAGTAATTATCGTATTTAAACAGGAACATGGCATGTATGACATGGCAACATTGGCCACGCCCCAGCAGTACTGCGATTTTGTACATATGATGCAAAGACTTTCAAATATATATACATCTGTTTACGACATGAATGCTATTATGGCATTCACTATATGAATTTAAGGTTGCTACGAATATGCAATTTTAATAGTCTGTTCTGTTCAGTCCGAGTCCAAGGTCTCGGGATTAAACGAACACAAAATAAAAGAATTTTTTGAAATTGTAGAATATTATTATTTATAGCTGAAAATTCTTTAAAGATCGAGTGCAGTATAAGAAATTTGTATTTGAGTATTTCCTCATTTAGGATAATCACACTAATATTATAAAGGCGAAAGTTTGTGAGTGTTTACTTTTTCACGTCTAAACGGCTCGAACGATTTTAATAAAAATCCGTTTGGAGTTAGCTAACACCCTGCATTAACACATAGGCTATAATTTATAAAGTTTAACGCGGGTAAAACCGCGGGGCACCGCTGGTTGAAATAAGTAAAGATAGTGTTCCCTTTGGGGGCCATATTTCCATCATCGGTTTAAGCATATTCATATAAAAAAGACTTATTTACTTTTTAATTAAATGTGTTTTGTTTTAAGATAATGGTATGGTATGTAACAATAATGGATACCTAATAATTATGAAATTTCCAACAAAACGATCCGTACAGACATTTAAGTTTTATTTAAAATTAATAAGTAAAGTGTTTTAGGTAGGCTACCTAATTTCTATAATAATTCCATTGATTTTCCGTAATTTTAATAATGGAAATACAACCTAACATTGTGAAAATATTCAATTTAAAACGATTTAGGTAGATTTAAATAAGTATGGTTAACCACAGGTCACCACACCGGATTCGAACTGACGCAATGGCAATTTACGACCAGAAGTTACCATTTAGTGCCACTAGCAAATACCGCCTTGTCATGAAATGACGGTCAATTATATCACTTCTTGAAATGTTGAACTTATTGGGAAATATATTAAGATACAGACGCCAGCACATTAAGCTACCCCAAGCTGTCAAATATCTTTAATCGTTTTTCAAATTTATCACAAAAGCATAAGGTTTACTTTCAATTGGGGAAATTCGACAGATTGGGGTAGCTTGATGTGCTGGCCTCTGTACATTCATTATCAGTTCTTAAGGCCTTCTTCTGTATGTCATCCCTTTTTTGTTGTTTTCTGAAGATAACGCCCGCACTAGGCAAGAAATGTGAAGTGGACCTATTAATTAATTTATCTATCTTAAAGCAGCCCAACTGGGTTCCTACCCGAATTATCACCCCGAGTAAATGGTCGAACCCCATCATCATATCAGCCGAAAGACGTCCACTGCTGGACAAAGGCCTCCCCCAAAGATCTCCACAATGGCTGGTCTTGCGCTATCCGCATCCAGCGATTTCCAGCGACCCGCGCAAGATCATCGGTCCATCTTGTAAGGGGCCTGCCCACGCTGCGTCTTCCGGTTCGTGGTCGCCACTCGAGAACCTTCAGAAGCTCTGCCGTAACTCCATCATCACCAGGCGCCTTGTGACCCCATAGAAAATTATAATACATGCACCAGAGTGTAGATGCTATCACCGGTCCATAAGTGATCGGCGAGGTTAAGCAACTAGTCTCGCGGTCAGTCCATAGATGGGTGACCGCCAAAGTGGTTTAATTTCTGAGCGTCTCCGTGCTTCGGAGGGCACGTTAAGCTGTCGGTCCCGGTTGTAGTCATTAGACAACAGTCGTTAAGCCATGTCAGAGGCCTACTGGGCGGGTTGAGCAACTCTGACACTAGGGTTACCACTACCCATACGATAAGCAAGCAAGCAAGCAACCAGAGGGTCTTGTTATTTTAATCTGTTTTCTCAGACGGCTCGACATCCGGCTCGTCTACATATTTTTTTTTTATATCAGAGGGCGACAAATGAACAAGTGGGTCACCAGGTGGTAAGTGATCACCGCCGCCCATGGACATTCGCAACACCAGAGGTATCGCGGGTGCGTTGTCGGCCTTTAAAAGTCAGCAAACAAGTGTGGCTGACCCTTCCCCCACCCCAATGAGCTCTAACGACCTTACTCACACTCGGAAACACAACATTAAAATTATTAATGTTATTATTAAGGAGTGTATTCTGTAAGGTGGAAGTACTTCCCCAGTCGGTCTGCTCTTTGAGCGAATGCACGCTATGCCCTACCTCTCTCATTATCCGGCGAAGCAATGAAAGCCTCCAAGTCTATTTATAGTTATTTTTTAACCCTAATTTCGACAGTGGTATGGCTGGGCTATGGCTATAGTGAAAAAGTTCTCCATCGTACAGTTGACGACACTGATGTTATCATCAGTACGTAAGTACGTAATAAACACGATTCACATTAATTTAAGGTTAACCTATGAAGGTTTTAATGCTTCACCGGATATAGAGGCAAGCAAGGATCTAAAAGCATTTAGCCAGGCTAGAATATAAACCTTTTGGGACTCGAACTCACTCAAGGCGGATATTGACGTGGACATGCATGAGACGGTCGGTTATTCGAGACTCTTGGTGGACAAAAAACGCGGGTCACTTGTTCGATCAAGGATCGGTCGTTACGAATGCAATAAAGGAGTCATAGAGATCCATGGTTCCGACCACATTTCAAACTATATTACGTTGCAGTAAGAGCTAAAACTAATGAATTTAGAACTTACGCTAAAAATTTGCTTTAGTTGGAACGGTTACGGTCTGAGTCCAGGTGCTGTATATATTACAAATAAACATTAATCTTCTCAAAACACTCCCACATTGGTCCACAATTTCCTCTGCATAGATGATCCACATCGATTAAATGCATTGCAATAACATCTCTATTGAATGCATAATTCTAAAGCAAGATCATTTACTCGCTTCTTGCTCAAGATTTACATATACTTGCATCTGTTCTTGTTTGGACAACTACCTATGCCAAGTTGGCTGTAATTGTAATCGTGTGTACATAGTAATAAGATTCAATTTTTAACTGAAGAAATAATACCTACAGTGTTTCATTGCGAAAGATATTTTTGCAAGTTAGGTCATAACTCAAAACTTCTTATGCACATTCTTATCTTCAAAAAAGTAACGATGTGTTTACATCACTATTAGCTACGTGCCAATAATTACTGTTTTAAAAACATACAACCAACTGCAATATTTATTTTTGACAGCCAATTTGAGCAAACGCAATAGGACGACATCAAAAGCATTCCTCATCAAATATAAAACTATCTAAATCGCGTAACTAACTTACAAAAATATTTCAATTTAATTAGCTCACTCTTTTTAAAGTTGTACCTACGGCTAAAATTCAGTTCAGCAAGAATTCAGTTCAGTTCAATATAATAAAAGAACCCCCATGCTGCGCCTACGTCGATTGATAACACAATATTTGGCCTGTTGGTCTAATGATTAGTGACCCCAACTGCTAAGCTAGAGGTCGTGGGTTCAATCCCCACCCATGACAACTTTTTGTGTAATGAGCACGATTATTTGTTCTGTATTGGGAGTCATCTGGCGAATGCACGACGAAATCGTTACGAAAAGCATTATCGGGCGAGGCGAACGGAAGTTGAGAGGGAGATATAAGTTAGTGAAGAAAGAAAGATTGAATTTAATGGTATGTATCGTTCGTAACATCGCATCGGTTTGAACGTCTATCCTGGATTGGTAGATGGCGCAGACTTGATTCCCGCTGTACTGACGAAGAAAAAATAGGATTTGATGTTTATAGGCTTATTACATACACCTTACGGGAATTTATATAATATAGTAGTGTATTTTCTTTTGTACCATTATTTTCATTTTTATGCATAAATCTAAAAGTTTTGAGTTCTTAAATGTCTATGTAAATATAACAGAAAAAGAAACTACGTATGTTTCTAAACAGCGTATTCTATAATCCTTTAAACACATCGCAAACTGGACCATTTAGTTATGCGTTAGTACCAGAAACCAAGCGATCCTAAAATAACTGCACTCATTATTCTTCTTGTGCCAAGGTTCTGCGTATGTATTTCTTTTATATATCAGAGGGCGACAAACGAGCAAGTGGGTCACCTGATGGTAAGTGATTACCGCCGCCCATGGACACTCGCAACACTAGAGGAGTCGCGAGTGCGTTGCCGACCTTTAAGAGTCAGCAAACAAGGGTGGCTGACCCTTCCCCCCCACCCCAATGAGCTCTGGCGACCTTACTCACACTCAGAAACACAACATTAAATTATTAATAATATAATAATATCAAACTAAGCAAAGCTTGTACTATGGGTACCAGGCGACGATATACATACTTATATAGATAGATAAATACTTATATACATAGAAAACATCCATGACTCAGAAACAAATATTCGTGCTCATTACACAAATATTTCCACTTACTGGGATTCGAACCCAGGACCACCAGCTTCGTATGCAGGAGCACTACCAACTAGGCTACGGTGATTGTTAATGTTATTACTAAGGAATGGCTTCTCTAAGGTGTAGGTACTTCCCCAGTCGGGCTGTTCTTTGAGCGAGTAAACACTGTGCCCTACCTCCTATTAAACGTAATATCAGGAGCGCAATCAGACTCAGATTTGACCGGTTGTTTTTAATCAAATTGATGCAAAAGGTGTGTTTACAAACAAAATCTTATATCAACACATCTTGTAATTAAAACAACGATTATTTTTGTTATATTCATTAATGATTTCTTACAAACATTTACTTTACTTTATGTAAGAAAACAAATTGCAATAAGCATAATTATATTATGGCAAAAAGTACCAAAGTTTTCTTCTAGATCTTAAGCTAAAGTATGCACGTAGAATACTAAAAAAGTAAGATATACCGACGATACCTTAGTTAATTCTGCACATACTTTTCGGAACTTTATTACTTTAAACTTTACTACTATCAATGCTATAATAAAATAAATTTTATAAATGTTTTCATACAATGTGTACCTAAATATCTATGTTACTAGAAATAATAATGTATACAACTATATTACTACAAACATGTTCTGACTATTTACAAGCGCTTTTTTAAAGTCTACGTGAATAAAAACCTTTTTAATTTTATTTTTTATTTACTACTTTTTTTGTTTACGTTTTACTTTTTTTGTTTACGTTTTATTGTCAAATTACTCTCGACCTGCGAAAGTCGTCCGGTTGCGCCTTTAGACCCAGAAGGTTCACCTTGGTATAAAAACGAGGATTTGTTGGACAGGTTGAACTTTATTCCAGGTATGATAGTAGAAGTCACATCGAAGTCGTTTGGTAGCTAGCCGCAACGCGCTAGATGGTGAGCTGGTGCCAATAGAAACATGAAAAAGACCAAAAAGAAAAACTGAAAATAATTCTGCACGTGTGACGCAGTAGTTAAGACGGGTCTGTTGGTGTGGTTGGCAAATGCTTACTTTTCACGCCGGAGGTCGTGGGTTCAATTCCCACCCAGGACAGATATTTGTGTGCATTAACATGTCTGTTTGTCCTGAGTCTGGGTGTAATTATCTATATAAGTATGTATTTACAAAAGAAAATTAACGGGACTAGTCCCTCCCTCTTACCCACCACTGCAACTCCTGTAAGCCAGGATCAACAGTGGCACACAATGAAATGACACTGAGCGGTGAAGCTCAGGCATGTCCCGGGGAATCGCTTTAACTGTCTTGGATCCCGCAACGAATTTAATCAGAAAGACAAAAAAGGAGGAGTTAGAAAATGAATATGCCTGTTACAAAAGAAAAGTATACGTATCAGTTATCTGGTTTCCATAGTACAAGCTCTGCTTAGAATGGGATCAGATGGCCGTGTGTAAATGATGTCCCAGGATATTTATTATTTATTTATTTATAATTCGCCTTGCTACTTTGTGTCCCGGATTTGTTTCCCGCACAGGAGAGTTTACTATATGTGTGACCCATAAGTAGTTGTTCAGAGTCTGGGTGTACTTGGTACCTGTAAGTTATATGTTTGTAATCTATACCGCGTCCCAGGGATAAACTATATCTAGTGCACGAACTATCTTGTTCTTAAAAAATTGGCTTTTATTATATTTTGTTTATCTTTTTCTTTATATAAAATTAAAACATTTAACTAGTGGCTCAATACTGGACACTTCCGTAAATATTCCGATCTGGGGATCTACCGGCTAAGTCGCCGAACTTCGATTTCTTAAACGGCGTGCAAATAAATAAAGGTTAAAAATTACTTAATCAATCGTTAAATCGGCTTCCATGTAGCACATGTGACGTCATAAATGGTCTGAAATCGATTATCACCGTTGAAGCGTATTTAACTATTGATTAAGTAATTTTTAACCTTTATTTATTTGAACGCCATTTAAGAAATCGAATTTCGGCGACTTAGCCGGTAGAGCCTCAGGATTTCCAATTATAATAGTTGAGTTTTTACGACAGTCGAAAGTAGTGGACATGAAATTCACTACTTTCAATAAGAAACAACACATAGTGGGCAGCAGCGCCTCCTGTTTACTACCTACCACCCAACTGCGGTCGCCAACTTGCATGCCAAGCGTGGTGACTAACGCTTCGTCCTACGTAGGCGGTTCAAAGCGAACGCGATTATGAAGCGGTGACACGCGAATTCAATGCGATGCGGTGCGACGCGGTGGCGGTGTCCTACGTGCACGCGAACTGTCTCTCGCAGCCGCCATCGACGCCGCAAAACACGACGGCACCGCATCCTGTTCGCGCGAAAATATTAAGCCAACTGATCGCGTTCGCTTCATTTCGCGCCGCGATTATTTTGCCACGTAGGACACTTCAATAGGTTTCGACTGTTTGTTTTTTCGCGCCGCGCCGCGCCACGCCGCGCCGCTTCGCATTCGCGTCTAGATCGCTCACGCAAGACGTCGCGTAAGGCAAACTCCTCCAAATCACAACGCTAGATTCCTTTGTCCAGCAGTGGTCGATATCAGGCTGATGATGAATAAGATACTGTGAATCAATAATAATAAGAAGATAAAACTTATCTCCTAGAATGTAGCCATTTACTCATTCAATACTTTATAAAAGAATCGTTGATAGCGTTAAAGAATTACTCTTTATTTTTATGAACTACAAAAAAGAATACTGGATCATTGATCTAGCGGTAGCGTGTTCACCCGCAGCCAACGAGGTCCTGGGTTCAAATCACGGGTCGAGCCAAAAGTTATTTTGGGACTTTTCTGTAAAAAGGAAAATTATCACAGCATCAGCCCAAAGTCCGGGAGCTGATGGTATTATACCCCCGTGCCTCGGAAAGCACGTAAAGCCGACGGTCCTATACCTGACGTCTTTCCGGTCGTATCGCTAGGCGTCCCATCGGGTCATAAGAGTGATGGAATAGAAAGTGCTCTTGTGTTTGCGCACACACTTGTGCACTATAATATGTCCCGCGTAGATGGCTAATCTCTGTTGAGACTGGCCGCCATGCCCG
The DNA here is from genome assembly GCA_951640165.1 of Pseudoips prasinana. NCBI lineage: Eukaryota > Metazoa > Arthropoda > Insecta > Lepidoptera > Nolidae > Pseudoips > Pseudoips prasinana. The sequence continues at coordinate 35,357,276 of OX621247.1, forward strand.
AAATTCGGCTAGGAGGACATTAATTACAAAATTCAAAATTTAATAATTTCTCCCACAAAGTTTTGCAAGTAGAATAATCAATAACAATGATTAGGTAATGCAAGAAACTAGAATAAAGACACCAGCACATCAAGCTACCCCAATCTGTCAAATTTCCCCAATTGAAAGTGAACGTAATGCTTATGTGATAAAGTTGGAAATCTATAAAAGTAATTTGACAGATTGGGGTAATTGGATGTGCTGGCGTCTGTACAATAGACTAGTGAGAGCTGGCGCCTATTGCAGGATAATAAAAACCTGTATTGCAGATTTGCAGGTCACCAGTGCCCACTCCACCGGTTACACAGTGGCACATACACCAATTTTGCTGTTATGCATTCTAGTTATGACACCTATACTCTAATAGAGAATTAACAGAACAAATAAACGAATGGCCTTTAGGCCACACGACTGAATTAAAAATTACATATAACTTAACTGGCTATGAGAGAATGAGAGAAAGAAAATGTCTGCTGGCACCTGTCTTTCTCAAGCAACGCTTCAAGTTTCTTCACTCAACTCATTCGCGACTCTTGCGGTCTTCAGAAAACTTACGACTCAAAATGCCAGCGCATTCCACTAATTTCACCGACAAATCCTTCAGTGTACAAGCTGTGCGCTTATGGAATGCGCTGCCAATACAGATCAGGTGCGCTCAATCACAACATGTATTTACAAATATGGTTAAACAGCACTATTTGACGATATCTACTAGGCAATAAATCTACTGCTTTCCTTCTGTGAAATGATATCCTTACACTTATATTTGTAAATATATTTATACATATGTATCTATTTATATGTATATATCTATTTATGTATATGTATATTCGTATGACTCTTGTTACGTATCCGTACGTAATATTAGATTAATTTAGATTTATAACTTCTAATTGCAATTAGTACATCTTCTGCTACCTTCATCAGGTTATTTTCAACTGTGGTCCATTCAACGCAAAATGGTTGCCTGGAAGAGATCGCTTGTAGCGATAAGGCCGCCAATTGCATAATAAGTTTATTTCCTTATTTGTAACCATTGTTTAGTTCTACTTATTTTTGCAATAAAGTGTACTTCTTCTTGTTGTTCTTCTCTCTTGCCTCTATTGTAACGTAACTCACTCTCTTTCTATCTTCACTAACTGATATCTCCCTCTCAACTTCCGTTCGCCTCTCTCGATTTTTTGTAACGCTCTCATCACGGATTCACCAGGTTCCTCCCCAAGTCTCGCGTGTCGAAAAGAAATATTACTTCGTAAATCTTATATAGTATATTTGTTTTCAAACAAATGACACGTTAAAAACGTTGTACCAGAAAAGAGCAATCAAAACTGGCGGCTGCCAATTTGATTGCTCGTGAAAAACAGTGGTTAAGGTGAGCGTCTTGCTAGAACCTAGGCGCCCGTAAATGACTGTGTTCATGCAGCACACAAATATCTGTCCTGGGTAGGAATCAAACCCATGACCTGCTGCGTGTTAGGCAAGTATTCGACTGTTTCGTTTTGGACATAATTACTTTTGTAGGAGATTAACCTTTAAAGAATCAATAATAAGGATAACTGCCTAAAATAAATCTCTGGTGTATAAACTTATGGATCTAAAACAAAATATAAACATACGGTCAAGCAAAGCCTGTAGCTTTGGGGCCGAGAATAAGATAAAACAAAACGTTGACTAGCGAGAGTTTGACAGTGGGAATTTGTCTTAGGAATCGCGTGCGCAAGCAATCAGATTATTCAAAAAATAATTGTGTTATATTTCGTCCATTAATTAGCCTTATGTAAGCTGTCATCTGTAATATATTTATCTGATCGTTAACATAGGAGTAGGACATTGCCTACGACGAATAGTAGAAAAAAAAACTAAAGCAAAAACCAGCCTTTCGACATTTAACATCGCGCTGACCCAAATCCGCTCGATTTCTTATAAAATATATCTCATGTTACTTTCAATGTTTTTATTTACTCTCGTATGTAGCGCATTTTTTTCTATTATATCATAATGATTGATAAATAAAACCACCTGAAGAGTACACCGATATACGATTTATCACAGACATATAGTTGTATGGAAGCGATAACTGATATTTCCAAATTATTCAATTGTTAGTTTACCATGCAAACATGCCCTTGGTGCCGTAAAAACATAACATTGCAAAAGTTTTCATATAATGTTTTATATTCTCATATGTTAGCCCAGAAGGAAGATTAATATATCAATCAGCATGGTCAATATAACTTTGACTTCAACCTACCTACCGACTAATCAACTAATTATACTAAACCATTACAGAAGAATTTTAACCATTACATAAGATTATGTCATCATCACTTTCATTATCACTTAATTTCTTTTATAGATAGATAGATAGATAGATAAACTCTTTATTGTACACCAAAGAAATAACAAAATAAAAAAACAATTAAAACCTTAAAAGTATACAATGGGCGGTCTTGTCACAAAATGTGATCTCTTCCAGACAACCAAAGTAAAATCGGAGAATGGAGTTATTGAGAGGGGCAGTTGTCGGTGTACGGTACATTACAAATAGTACCTATGGGTACAATCAATAAAGAAATCAATAAAAAGAAAATATAAACATTTTACAAATAATAAATACATATTATATTCCTAATTGTGTTGTGAGTCTTGTGGTGATAGATAGTGATTCTTGACAAGTCTTTGGAATTCTTGCAAACTTTTTACACGTCTGACTACTAAAGGCAGTGCATTCCACAATCGAACACTTTGTATGGAAAAAGATTTGTCAAGAAAATTAGTAGAATGCGCTGGCATTTTTAACTTGAGATTTTCTGACGATCTCAGTAATCTTGAATGTGACTCATGTAGGAATGAAAAGCGGTTTTTGAGATAAGAGGGAGCGGTTGGACTAAAAATAATGTTGTAGAGAAGCGTAAGAGTATGAGCATTCCGGCGAAGGCGTATAGGGAGCCACTTGAGCTTAGTACGAAATTCAGAAACATGATCATATTTACGGAGCCCAAATATGAATCTTATACAGACGTTCTGGAGACGCTCAAGTTTATCAAGCTGGGCTTCAGTGAGATCAAGATAGCTGACATCTGCATAATCTAGTATTGGAAGAAGAAGCGATTGTGTGAGGGCAGTATTGGTGGTAATAGGTAAAACATTTATTAATCTACGTAGAGATCCAAAGGAAGCGTACAATCTACGACTAACGTTCTTCATTTGGATATCCAAGGATAGGCAGCGGTCGAAAAGAATACCAAGATTTTTGACGTTATCGGTTACGGGAATTATATTGCCATCGAAATTAAGCTGTGGTAGTTGTGACCACGAAACCCTAGATATCATCCTGGAACTACCAACTACCATGACCTGTGTCTTGAGTGGGTTGACATGTAGTTCGTGTGCACGGCTCCAGTTGCTTATTTTAGCCAGATCTGCCTTTATTACGTCTACTGCTTCTGATAATTTATCGTTGGAAGCTTGGCAATAAATTTGAAGGTCATCCACATAAAGGTGGTAGGAGGAAAGAAGTTGATTAGAGATTGAATTTATGAAAATTGCGAAAAGTAGAGGAGATAAAACGCCGCCCTGAGGCACACCTGCTGTAGTATTGCACAAAGAAGAACGAGTGTCATCAATACAAATATACTGCCGGCGGCCAGACAGGTAACTGTGAAACCACTCAATTACTGTTGGAGATACGTTAAGAGAGCGTAAGATTCCAAGCAATGCATCAAAATCCACGGCATTAAACGCGTTACTGAAATCCAGTAGTGCTAGCACTTTAAGATTATTTATGTTCAATTCTTTTATGTTCAATTGAAAAATAATAAATTTTCAATTTGCTAGAAGTGAAAATTTCATTCATATCATTTTATACCACCGCACCGTGTGATTCACAAGAAACTTTTTACCGCATTATAATTAGCTACGAAGGTATTTCCTATCCATTATAAAATGGCATTCCTTAAGTAGCGAGCCGATTCCATTTTTAAAGACTAGCAATGCACTTGCGGCATCTCTTTTGTCGCGAGTGTGCCAGGGCGGCGCGGCGCCGTGGCGATGCCCACTTACTATCATGTAAACAACATGCTCGTTTCTCTTGGCTTTAATGAATTTGTAATATCACATCAAAAGGTCCAAGTTACACAGGCTTGATGTTAGTAAGATATGATGTGGGATTATCTCCACATCACCACATACACATGAATTACTTTATACCACTTCATGGGTTGCCTAATATGCTGACTAGATTCTAGATACATATATTCCTATGATACACATATCTGGAACCACATTCTCCAAAAATAAATTCCTCAGCTTCATTCGCACGAACATCTAAAAACGCATTTGAATTGAAATGACGTTAATATTTTATTTTAAATACCGTTTCAAGGTAGTCTAAGAGGCTTACTCTGCATCACCACATAATGATAAACAAATTGGGTTATGCAACTTTGATATGTATTAACTTTGATATGAATTGAGCGTGCTTACTTGACTATTCCATTCGCTTTACATCTCAGTGCACATGACTATCACTGAATGAATGCGCAAGAGCATTATAAGAGGGGTTCACGAGCGTACTACGGTTACCGTTACAGTTGCCACGCGGGCTTGTCGGCGGTCACACGTTGTGCGCAGAAACATGAAGTTACCGGTTGGTGTGAATTGTGATTTTAAAAGATCTGTGCTGTGATTATATTAAATGATTTAGTTTTTATGACATCACACAAATAATAATTACTTTTATTTTACAATTCGATTATTTATCTTAGGGTCAATTAAAATTAGAGAGGAGTTATGTATATATGTAATGTATGATGTAAAGATAAAATATTGAATTAAGAAACAAAAAAAAAATAAGATCATTTATTTCAATGCAAGATGACCAAAAATGCACGAAATGATAATTACTTATTATATTTTATATTTTTTGCCAATTTTTGTCACCACCCCTGATACAGGTTCAATTAATGGGTATGATTCTCATCATAATATAAAATCTATTATCATAATATCATAGATTAATAACATCCTAAATTTGGACATACCCGCACGAAGCGAAGAGCAAACAAATAAGCTAAATACCTAGATTACAAAATTGAAAGTCCATAAAAACCATTTTACGAGTCATTCATTTATATCACATTTTAAAAGAAAGAAACACTGATATAATAATGTAAGTAAATCTAAATCTTAATTGTATGCCGTAGCAACTGAATTTGTGAAGATTGGTTTTACAGGCAGCAACTTAATTAAATTTGTAAATATAAGATATCTTTGTATTTTACATATTTGTAAATAACTTTTCAAGTAATCACAGTCTTATTCTCGTAGATTTTTTGTAAATTTAAAATAATGTATATGAGTAAAATAAAGTATATAAATCACAGAAATTTTTTAAGTTAATAAGTTTTTACATATAAAACATTACAATATGCGGTTTACCTAAGTATTATTGATATTTGTACATGGGTTTTTTTAAAATATTTATCCATTACACACCTGTAAATTTGAAAGAAATATAGTTTACACTCTAATTTCTTGTGTTTCTTCTACTGACCACGGATTGCTGTTTGTTGTTAGTGTGCCTGTATTCGCTTATGCTATTTCGCCTAATTATTAGAATTCTGGTTAAACATTTTCAACACAACTGTACCTTTTTTACTTAAATAACGCCGGGCGAATACTAAATAAAAACATATTTTATTAAGGTCCAAAAGGTATTAGAATTGAGGTCCAACAGGTTCATCTTTATTAGTTTTAATTTTTAAGGTCCAAAGGGTACTTAAAAAGAGGTCCAATGGGCACATTGATTATTATATTTTAAAGAAGGTCCAAAGGGACTTAAAATGTGGTCGGACGGGTACTTTTGCGATAGAGGGTCTAATCTTGTAGGTCCAACGGGTACGCAGCCGATAGAAGTAATAGGCTTCGAACTTGAAACACCCGCCTTTGTAGCTCACACTGAAGTAATTCTGGGCACGACTTTCAGTGTGAACTGTCTGTGAAATAAATCCTAAAACCAATCTAGTGAGTTTCGATTTTTATGACTATAAGATATTTTCAAACTTGCAGTGAAGAAGTATTGTATTCTATCCATTTTACGAACACTAAATTCACTGATATAAACTACGCCCTGACTCAGAACAACTATAGGTCATACTAATACGTAGTTATTAAGTTCAGGGAACGAATCTGGAACACCGAGATGATAAAGAGACGACCATCTTTACCACTGCGCCATACGTGCTATTTCAGTGAACTGCATATAGTCCACCATAAACTTGCAATGTCTATCCCATTGTTTACACACAAGCTATTTAGTGTCGTAGTTTTCTCACTAATTGTGTCGGTACAATATACGCAGTTGACGCAACAATACAATTTAGTCCATTGTCTGTCTAAAGGTTATTTAAAAATTATGCGTTAATTCTTGGTTTTTAGCTGAACCTAAGCTGTACTCGCATAACTACGAATCATACCTACTAGTATGTTTGTATTATAAAGACACGAGAAAGGAAACATGTTGTAAAGGAAAATATTATACAAAGATACTGCTTTTAATGGAATCTTTCGCAACAGACACGCGAGAGGAAAAATTGAATAGTGTGTGTAGTTTATAGAAATTCATACGTACATACATACACTGCACGCTAAGGGCGTCCATGCACGATAGTCAGTAAAACAACGCCGATATAACATATTTTCTAGTGGAGCAGTGATAACTTATTTGGCTAACAGTAAAAGTAATGTTACAAAAAAGGCGCCAATATGTGAACTGTACACTTAAAGTGTATCCGAATTTATATTATAGTCATCATATCAGCCTAATAACGTAGGGATATGCGATAATCACATCACTTGGCAGATGGTGATAGCTGGTGATCGCAGAATGATAGTCAGAGTAAACACAGAGATGGTACTACCGTGGTCAGTGCAGGAGTTCTATAATGACAAACTAAGTAATGTAAGTAGGTTAGTGTTGTATATATGTATAATAATGTTATTATATTGACAACTTATTATTTAAATACTACATATATCATAAACGAAAATATAATAGAATAGATATTGTTATAATGTTTTGACAAACCTACGTGAAAGTTGCATGCTTATTGAAATTGTTAGTAATTATTTAATGTTGCCGTGCCCTAACAGGGTATCATGTTGAAACTTTTAATATGTAAGACCTATGTACACATGATTGCAATAAAGATTGAATTGAATTGAATTGAAAAGTGGACGTTATTCGACAGATTTTTTTTAATACCTTGCCCGCACTAGGTAACCTAATCCCTGTGTCGCGCGGACACCAATTACATCCAGACACAGAACATTTATTTATAGGTCACACAAATAGTTGTCCGGCACGGGACTCGAACCCGCGAAACGAAGCCGTGAGGCGACTATATTAGCGGCAGCGCCACACGTGCAGTCTCATCAGTCAGAAATGATCTATGGCTATCTGGTATTTTCAAAGTTGTATGTGAATTATCATAAATTCACGTCCAACTTTGAAAATACCAGATAATCATATTTATAAATTATCAGATAAGTGGTAGTTACCTTCATACTTCATGAAGATTGCGCACACACTCTATACTTGCTTAGTTGGCTAGTTTCCGTTGACATTGGTCGCCGTAGATGAAATTCTACATCCAGGGGGTAGCCCCCCTGTTAAGTCGCTGGAAATCGTTACAGTGATCGGCGCTCAAATAAATAAAAATAAATAAATAAATTCCAGACCATTTATGACGCCACATGTGCTCATGGAAGCCGATTTAACGATTCATTAAGTCATTTTTAACCTATATTTATTTGAATGCCGATCACTATCCCGATTTGCGGCGACTTAGCCGGTAGCCCCCCAGCACTATTTCTATAGCACATTATCTAACTGCATTTTCTTGTTCCAGTATTTTCTAGTACTGCTAGCAGCGTTTAGCCATGCTGCATCAGTTTCGAAGACTTCGGAAAGTCAGCCAAGCAAAAGAGAATTAGAGGAAGGCAACCATGCTGAACAAAACCAGAGGAGACAAGTTCTTAGCAAGCACGGTATGTATCTGTTAATTTCTTTCCCGAAAAGCTCTAAAAGAATAATCCTTTTTACAGAGAATCTGTAAGGGTTTGACTGTTGTTTTAAGAGTATAGCTTAACTTTCACTCTGGAGTACGGATACCATCAAAATTAAATCACTTTTGCAGTGAGCTTACTATAGATAACAGTGTGCCATGGTACTTAGCCTGGTCTATCGGGGAGGGAAACTGGCTATGAGCACAACTCTAGGATAATTAAATGGGTAACGTTAAATGATAGTAAAGTTTTAGTTGTAGGTAAGGCACTCCGGCAGGTGCTTTCACTCCATAAGCAATGTTAAACTTTCAGAAGTCTACATTAATATTGTCCTACTTGTGAGTAACCAGAGTTCTTTACCACCAATTTGTTAAACTACCTAACGACTCACCCGATTGTTAACTAGTTGCCGTCGCCTATGACCCTTGCGACATCTTTCCCTTGTCCCATGAGCTCTGGTGATCATACCCAAGTTCACAAAATTAACGTAATATAGAAAACGTGCACTGTATATTGCCCATACTGGGAAGTATGGTCATTGGGCTGCTCATGGTTCAGGAAAATGCCATACCATGTTGCTTCCCAACTACTGTTTCATGGCAATCCCACCCTTAGCAGTAGCAGGTAAAGTTCAAAATAGAGTTAACACAAAACTATCAGAACAAGTTTAAATTGTACAAAATCATTAATGGCGAAAACCTACGTTACTTTTACTGTTCTACCTTACTAGTATCACAAAACACACTTAATATAAAATTACAGTTTATAATGACACACACACCTTGTATAATTGTTATAATTTTATACGAGTAATGTAAAAGGATTATTTCTACTATCATAATCATTTATTGCTTAAAGTGTTGGCACATGACAAGTGTTGATAAAATATTATAACTCCGAACACTTAGTCATAAGATTGACATGCAATTTTATTTTAGTAATAACATACTACAAAAGCTGTCTTAGATTCTTTTAAGAATTATTTTAGGTGTCAGGTAGGTTAGGTACTGGCCGATCCATAGCATACACGTAATACACCGTCACCGTACAAAGATTAGTTACGTGCGTTACCTTTTATGGCATCACATGGCTGAACGACTGTTGTCTAGTGACTACCACCGGAACCGACAGCTTAACGTGCCCTCCGAAGCACAGAGACGCTCAGACATTAAAACCACTTTGGCGGTCACCCATCTATGGACTGACCGCGAGCCTAGTTACTTTACCTCGTCGATCGCTTACCGACCGGTGAGAGCATCTAGCTGTGAGCAGTATTACGTTATTAGCCACGTACTGACTCACCAAGTAGCCTGGGTCAGTCAAGTCACACCTTGTGAAATCCGTTCGCTGTCTTGTTTGAGCATGCTTCGGCAGGAGCCAAGTATTAAAGAGTTTTGGCAATGCTCAAAGCCTTGTTTCCCACCTTCGTCTCCATTTCACGAAGCATTCTTACTAAGTAAGCGTCGTGAAATTAAGACAAAGTGAAATTATTAATTAAATAACGTTATATTCCTTCCAATTCCTCCAAATGATGGACACCGCTCCATTGTGGAAATCTTTTGGGGAGGCCTTTTGTCCAGTAGTGGACGATATGGAGGTGTCATGATGACTATTATATAAATTTAGATCCTTTGCGAGTGCAGAAGACTCTCGATCAGTAAGCAGTTGTTAATGTAGGTATGGAATGGAAAAAAGCGCATTCAAGTCAGCTTGACCTTTGTGTGCGTGGTAACCTAGTCCCCTAATATTTAATATAGCCGCGGTATCTCACGTGGCTATCGCCTTCCCGTAAATGAGGTATTGTGACTACGCGGCTATTACCGTATTGGCCCCTAACGCACGGACTATAGGGATGTGATCACAGGTTATTGGCACAGGCCAGCGACCACACTTGAACTTTAGCTGCCTTCCTTTAGCCCAGCTTCCATAAAGGTATCCTAAGGTATAATAATAATATCTAGTCACACAGATCATCTTAGCCCCAAACTAAGCAAAGCTTGTACTATGGGTACCTGGCGACGATATACATACTTATATAGATAGATAAATACTTGTATACATAGAAAAGATCCATGACTCATAAACAAATATTCGTGCTCTTCACACAAATATTTGCACTTACCGGGATTCGAACCCAAGACCACCAGTTTCGTAGGCAGGAGCACTACCAACTAGGCTACGGTGACCGTCGGTTTAATTAACCAACAACTGATTGGGGGACTTCTTATTTACTTATTGATCGTATGGACAGTGGTTACTCTAGTATCAGAATTGTTCAAGCCAGCTTAACGTGCCCTCCAAAGCACGGAGACGCTAAGAAATTAATCCACTTTTGCGGTTTTATATGGCGAACCTAGAAGCTTAAATTCGCCGACCACTTACAAACTGCTGACAGCATCTAACCATGAGCCTTCGATTTTGCCACTTATTTGTGATCTATCTTCTTGAAACTGGTTGGTTCTCGGCATAATGATATATATGAACATGGTGCGCTTTAGTCATCACCAGTAACAAGCGATTTGACGCAATACCAAAAAAAAATTTTACCGAACCGGGTGAATCGGGTGATGAATATTGAACCACCCCATAACATACTTTGTAAATATCTTCGCAACTTTTGTTTCTGTTTATATTGAGTAGACAGGAAATGAATAAAAGTTGTTGAAAGCTGCGTCAATAAAACTCTGTACTGAAACAATATCCACGACTGCCGCTCGCCAAATAAAAGTAACCCCACTAGTATTGCCCATACTGCAGAATTTTATTAAAATACCTAGTTTTATGAACTAATCTATTCCTTTCTTGTTTTGTTTTGTGTATAAAAGTGCACGAAATCGCGACATGCCAGTGGATACACGTTAAAACGTATTGCGACCTTATTACGGTATACGTAAGGGTGGTTTTCGCAGTATAAATGTTTCGATTGACACACCGTAAACTGTACATACACGGAAAACATGGATACTGCCTGGCCGGATGACAAGCTGTACCGCCTGCGTATGGTTATGGACGCCGCCTATCACGCGTTGCCTATGGAATAAAAAAATATCGGTTATACTTAATTCGCAAATAAAGACAAAACATTTTAATTATGTTTTTAATAAATAAAAGGAGATAGGTTCTCGTGTGGCAACCAAAAATTAGAAGATGCACCGTGGGTAGGGACCCACAAGGTGGACCGATGATATTGTGAGGGTCGCTAAATCGTTGTATTCGGGTCCCACAAGAACGGCCAATATAGAGATCTTTTGGGAGGCTTTTCCCTATCAGTGGACGTCTTTCAGTTGAAATAATAATGATGTCCGGAATTTTAGAAACATCATATTATAACAAATGTGAGTCTGGACTGAGTTTTTCATGAAACGAAAAACTATACGGTTGATATAGTTTGTAATTAGATAAGAAGATGGTCAAAAAGGTTTTAAAATTATAAAGGTCCCAATTACACTATTGCAACACGTGACGTTAGAAATCTTATATTGAACACTAGCTTTAGCTAGTCTGCACTCAAATTGGTAATAACTCAAAACTTGTTAAGGACCTACTGACTTAAAGTATTAGAACCATAATATATAATAAAAACATATTAACATACACCTTTTTAACACAAAAGTCAAGTGCTAACGCTCGCAGGACTTTTGTGTTCAAAAGGAGTATGCTACTTGCGTATGTTAATCTAGGAAATATGTTTTAGTCGTTAAGCTATGGATGCTGTAGATCGGCAAATTAAAATATATTTTCGCCTTATATTGCAAAAACTACTTAAAATTAACAATTCTTTTGTTCCAGCGACTAGTCCAGGGACGGAATACGCTGAAGGTCTGAAAGAAGAGATCCCTGAGCTATCACCAGGCGTAAGTACTTTTTCTATTGTTTATACTGGCTTTTTATAGGACAGTGTTTGAGGACTAAGACTTCTTAGTATCAGTTATATATATTTATGCGCGTATTGACCCAGCAAAGTCTTCAAGCTAACTTCGTCTTATTTTTTGTCATTTTCGAATTGACATTTTTTTTCATACCTAGTTCAGTGATCCATTATACTTTAAATCTAATTTATGTTATTTTTTAGACTTATATACTTTTAAATCCATTCACAATTGTTTATGAACTGAAAATAGGGACATAATATGTACAGACGCCAGCACATCCAGCTACCCCAATCTGTCAAATTTCTTTTATAGATTTTCAACTTTATCATTTAAGCATAAGGTTCACTTTCAATCGGGGAAATTTGACAGATTGGGGTAGCTTGATGTGCTGGCGACTGTACCTAACTCAGTTTGTTGGTAGTCGAGTTTGGTGTCGACGGTAAGTTCAGCCAGCAGTACCTTACTACTATTTCATAAAATAATGTTTATCTGGATTTTTTTTACACAATTTTATTGTTCAGAACAATAATGAAAATGAAATCTTCGGCATCATTAAGTCACTAATTTGTATTTTGAAAGCGACAATATTTTTATAATTATGAATATTTGAACACCGATTGATTTTATTGCGTTAATTAAGGTTAAGTGGGTGACCAGTTTCTGTCTTAGCAAGTGATTATACAAGCTAGAGTACGGTCACGGAGCAGGAAGAATTTCGTATATTATCCTGTTACTACTTATTTATGCCCTCCTGCGTATATTATTGCATCGATGTTCATGTGCAATTACCGCCGTCTTAACGGATTACAAACCATATACCTGCGACAGTAAGATATGTTTTGTCCCTGTCAAATATCGTGCAATAACTCCCACTTAATACAAAAATATTTGTGACCGCGACCGCACTTTAGAATATCGAAAGCATAAGTATATACCTAAACATTTTCTTAGTAATATTATAGAAGTTAGATAGTTACGATAATAATAAATAAATTAACAAACTAATGCTTGAGAACATTCTGCGCATTCTGGCTTAAAAATAGTATTACCTTTTAATTATTTAAGAATTTCACAACAGTTGAACATGATAAAACAGACCGGTACGTGCGGATTGCGCCATCGGATTAACTCTTCTTATACTTTAACACTTAACAGATACAAGACTTGACAAGAGTTACTTAACAGAGCTTAACAAATACAAGTATGTGTATACCCAAGTGCTGAATACATATTATAACTCGAGCATGGATGTGAATAAGCGCTTCCTTAGAAGTTCCGGATACAAATATTCACCAAAAATCCATGCCTAGTAGTTGCACGCGCCGTTTTAGTAACTGGCGTTTAGAACTTTTTTTATGATGTGAATTCACAGAGTGCACTGGTTAAGGCACTACATCTAAAATGAAAGGGTAAGTTTTCATAATTAACAAAAATAAATAACAGGACATGCTATCATGTTAATGCAATAGACGGCCATGTCGCTAAAAGCGTTTTTGAAAGCAAAAAATTATTTCCAAACCACCAAGTGGCAACATACTTGATTGTGTTCAATTTTGTAAGTTCCCAGGTAAGAAAGTATTGCATTTTGCCTCGTTGAATAGCGGTAACATGTTCAACCACAGATAATGAGTTTCTGGGTTAAAATCCGGGTCGAAAATACAGTGATTTTGTTATTTTACTGGTAAGAAAGATTTCTCACTCTCATTCCGGGTATTTACTACCCCGAGTCTCGGAGAGAGCACGTAAAGCTGTCAGTTCTGTACCGGCCTTTTCCCGGTCGTGTCGCTAGTCATCCCATCGGATCATGGGAGTGATGGAATAAAAAGTGACCCTGTGTATGCGCACACACTTGAGCACTAAAATATTTCCTGCGCAGCCATAGTCGCCAATTAGACTGATCGCCGTAGTGAAAATTCCACCAGAAGGACATTATTATTATTTTATGTCGTGATCACGCTGGCGAAATTCGATTAATGCATTATGCGAGCCGTTTTACTTTTTAACTTGTAAAGAAATTTAATAAAAACTTAGCTCCACGATGCGCCGCGCCGGTGCTGTCGAGGCGGTTTAACGAGCCACTTTTACTCTACACACATTTCAAAAGTTTGCGAATAGTTTGCATGATATTACAAGTTATATTGGACATTACTTTCGAGGGGGTCGACTAAGTAATACTTACATATTTATGAAGGGCTTTAGATAAACCATGTTCCGTGCCCATATTATTTGTTAAGATAATTGTGGTTGAATTTCGACTACAGCGGCCAACCTCAACGGAGACTAGGCAACTACTTACGGGGATTATAATGCACTTAAGTGACTGTACACTCTCTTTCCACTCACTTTCATAGTCCGAGGGAACAACAACACGACCAGAAAACGATCAGGCCCAAGACCGACAGCTCGGTCTAAGACAGCTTTACGTGTTCATCGAATCTCTTAAAAACTAACTTATCATTTTTATTAAAACTCCAGAGATTTTGTGCGCCAAAACTTATTAGATTTTTAGCAAGTGTATTGAAATTTTATTCCTGCAATACGTTGTAATTGTTTAAAATGTTTTGTTTACTAACAGATTACTAAAACCATTTTTATATTCTTTAAATTTGATTTTTGTGTACTAACAACCTTTACCTACTAACGCTAGCTACGTAAGAAAAACTCGGACGGATGACAGTATATAGATATGTCTGAAATAAAGATTTAAAAAAAGAATAAATATACCAGCGCTCACCCGCTCACTAGATAAAAATAATAACATGTTGGATTGCATCGTTGCTTAATCGCAAGCGTTGTCTGGGTGCTTTGTAAGTAGATCATATAGAGGTTAGTACAGATAATATAAAACCAGTTAGAGTGATCGGTATGACTCCATCTACAAAACTAGCGCTTGTAGAAATAAACACAGTTATGCAAAACAAATGACTCAGTAATGACAATAATATCGTGTTTATATTGAAATTGTAGCTAGTATTATCATAATTATGCCATCTCCATGTTTTAGTGGTCATTCGCCATTTGTACCTGCTTCAATATTTTGCTGTTTTAAAGCACGATATTGATAGTGTGGTTGACGGTCGATTACGTTATTATCGTAAAATCGTAATCGACAGACCACCGTCATGCAGGGTAAAAAAATGGAGGGATATGCCATAATATAATATAATATGACTGCACGTGTGGCGCAGCGGCTACAGTCGCCTAGCCGCTTAGTGACTATTTGTGTGACCCTAGGGTCACACAAATAGTCACTAAGAGTGTCCGTCTATTATATGTTTGTAAAGTACCCCGCGACACAGGGATTAGTTTACCTAATGCGGGCGTTGTCTTTAAAAAAAAAGTCTTCACTCATGGCAGACTTTGGCGGACGCAGTATGATGGTCATAGTACAAAGAGAAACGCTTCTGGCCATTTTCGGGACGGCTCCCACGCTCCCAAGAGATGAGACGGGGTAGTGATACTCTTTTCCGTCAACCACACAATAACACAGCCTCTCCAAATGATGGACACCACTCCATTGTAAAAATCTTATAGGGAGGCCTTTGTCCAGCTGTAGACGTCATTCCGCTGACATGATGGAAGCAACTGAAGGATTTATTGTAATATGCCACTAGAGTAAAATTAAAGTCATTTCATATGGAGGCACTTGTAACTATTATGACCAAGTAATCGGTTTCATATACCATCAGCCCCGCGAATACGGAAATACACTACATCTACTACAGAATGTTTTTAATAGCATCCTTATTACCCAGGTAGTTAGAGTGATATGACGGTCACCGTAGCCTAGTTGGTAGTGCTCCTGCCTACGAAGCTGGTGGTCCTGGGTTTGAATCCCGGTAAGTGCAAATATTTGTGTGATGAGCACGAATATTTGTTTCTGAGTCATGGATGTTTTCTATGTACTTAAGTATTTATCTATCTATATAAGTATGTATATCGTCGCCTGGTGCCCATAGTACAAACTTTGCTTAGTATGGGGCTAGGATGATCAATGTGGCATTGTCCCTATATAAAAAAAAAAGAAAGTTTTTAATAGCATCATTATTACCCAGGTAGTTAGAGTGATTTTTCTCGAACAAGTATCGTAGACCTGGCATAGGTTGTACGCTCATCGGCTCTTATAAGTATATAACTTAGTCATGTAAAATTCGAAATTGTAAATGTTACATCCTGTAGCGACATGTCTTTATTTTTTTATTTTTTTTAATATATAGGGACAATGTCACACAGATCATCCAAGCCCCAATTCCCAAACTAAGCAAAGCTTGTACTATGGGCACCAGGCGACGATATACATACTTATATAGATAGATAAATACTTAAGTACATAGAAAACATCCATGACTCAGAAACAAATATTCGTGCTCATCACACAAATATTTGCACTTACCGGGATTCGAACCCAGGACCACCAGCTTCGTAGGCAGGAGCACTACCAACTAGGCTACGGTGACCGTCAAACAATATCAAATATCGTGGGAATGAATAGCAGACAGCACAAATTATCATCACACAAAGATTTGTTCTGGTGGGGATCGAACCCACACGTCTCGCTTAGCAGTGAGGTCAGTAACCACTAGGTCAAAGGGCCATTCAAAATAACTATCACATATAAGTATCATATAATAGTCTAAATCGTGCGTGGAATCCCATTATGTTAGATTTGCATTAGAATGACAAAATTACGTGTTCCTGCATAGTGATTATTAACCAATGGTATTATGCATTTTAATTATACATACGCAATTAATCGGCATTTGTCACATACTGGGCAATATCTGCTTATTTGTGTGCTAATAATCATTATAAACGTATGCTCTGAACCCTATATGTACAGACGCCAGCACATCCACCTACCCCAATCTGTCAAATTTCTATTATAGATTTTCAACTTTATCACAAAAGCATAAGTTTCACTTTCAATTGGGGAAATTTGACAGATTTGGGTAGCTTGATGTGCTGGTGCCTGTACATACATAGACTCGCGCTTGTTTCCCAGAGGTATAGGCAGAGACCACGGATTTCCATTTGTAGCAATTTTTACACTCCTCTTTTGCCTCATTTACTGTCACTATATTCTTCATACATGCTCGCCGGTTTAGGGTACTTCTGACCTGGTATTTCTTGAGAGCATCTCCGATTTGGTCAGAGAATGTTCTACGAGGACTTCCCCTTCCTCCGGTTGTACCATTCACGGACCATGTATACTTCTTTTCTTAATCTTCTTTCATTCATATTTCTAAATACCCAAACCATCTCAGCATACATTTTCCAATCCATCTTCTCCGGGTCGTCCACCTAGGTAGCTAGAGAAAGCCGCAGGTTCCTCAGCGGCGAGGATCGCTTTGACCCCTTAACGCGTGATTGGTGATCCCGTGCACGTGATCACACCCTCATTTTGAATTTCGTCTTTTTGCTTCAGCGGTACCCTGAGCTGTGGCCAAAACCCCAAAAGGGTGCAGTCAGGTATTAGTCGCTTAAATTAAGCTACTGGTTAAGAGCTTTCTGTGCTAGCCAACTGCTTTGCGATCAATTCTTGAATTTTAATATAGTAGAACTAAATTTCATAACAATATATTAGTAAATTGTATATAATCTCAAAGTCCGCACGGACGGACTAATATTTTTTTTTGTAACATTTTTTCTGTTTTCCTCTATGTTTATGTACTGAATTGTTAGCTTGACAAGTACAAGTGTATGTTAATACCCAAGTGCTGAATAAATTTCATTATTTCGTCATTATTTCAATCAATCAATTAAGATTATTCGTAAACAACTTTAGCTGCACTGCACTTTTATGTTTGTATAATCTAAGTTAATATAATTGGTACTATTAACCTATTAACACTTAGAATTTCTTAATGATGTGAACTAGGACAGCTGGGATGAAGTCTCACGCTACCAATTATCATAATCAACTACTATTTAATTAATTTAATGAAGAAGTTATTGCTGGAATTATATTTTATATATTATAATGTCAAAATACAACATGCAATGATGACACTTGACATAGTTTTTCCCATATTTAATGACTGACCTGTTCTTCTAGAAGTTAGTGACCCTGACTGCTGAGTCAGTGATCGTGGGTTCGATTCCCAGCCGAGACATATCTTTGTGTGATGAATACGATTATTTATATATTTATGTATATGTTTGTATTTATTTATGTTTTTACACTTTTCTACTTTTTCATTTGTTGCACACCTGCTTAAAAAAAACTACAGCTCTTTTCCATCCACTTCCAAACGGTGTCTGGAAGAAATCGCTTGATGCGATAAGACCGCCCATTGTACATGATTGTGTTATTAGTGTCCTATGAATTTGTCATGTGTGAGTGTGTTTACTAAAGAGTATTCTATTCTATTCTATTATTTGTTCTGTCTCTGGTTGTAATTTATGTATTACTAGCGGTGCCCTGCGGTTTCACCCGCGTTAAACTTTATATTATTATATTATAGCCTATGTTAACACATAGGTTTAGAATATATCCAGAGTGTCAGCTGACTCCATACCAAATTTTATTAAAATCGCTCCAGCCGTTTAGATGGAAGAAGTAACAAACGTACACACTCACAAACTTTCGCCTTTATAATATTATTGTAATATGTATGTATGAACTTCCTTCTTTTTGAGGTCGGAAAAATAAGACAAATAAAATACCCTCTATATCAAAATCTTCAGATTGATTCTGTATTGCATATAGATAAGTATGAAATGACTGGCATATTTAAAATAAAATTGGTATCATATCATTGTAAAAAATATAATAATTGCTGATAAGATGTAATGTTAAACCTTTCACTTTAATAGACAGACAAATTGGTTCGACTCCTGAGTGGCAGTCATCTTGATAATCATATTGTTCTTTTGTCTATACAAGTAGCTTACGAAATTAAATCATGTAATAACAAAAAGTATCGAAGTTATCTGTGAAGAAATGTATTCGGATTTTTATTTTGCTACATGAACTGACTTAAGACTTACTGTTAAAATAAGTCATTCTACTTCTATCGATATTTAATATTTTTCGTTTATACACCAAAATCTTTCGAAATTTACTTTGTCTTATGGTATTTTTTTATTTTAACGGTTTTATTTAGCTTACCCCGTTTGTTTTATTCTTTCTTGGGTTAAATTTAGTAACTGAAATTTGACCCCCTTCCTGTTGACCGATTGATCTGAAATTTGGTACACGCTTCTAGTTCTGATGACAATACAACTAAATAAATTCTGTTTTATTCTAAATCCAATATGGCCGCCGCTACAAAATGGCGGATAAGTTAGGTTTTATTAATCCCATCAATATGGGTATCAAATGAAAGGGCTCAATAAGTAGTACAATAAGTAATACAATGTACCTACTATGCAAAATTGAAATTTAAGATGGCCGCCGCTACCAAATGGCTGATAACAAAAAATAAAAGGGCTTGACAAGTAGAATACAGTGCACTATACAACCTCAAAATTTTAAGATTGGCGCTGCCACAAAATGGCGTATTATAATAGGATTGTCAAATTTATAAATTGAAACTGAAATGTAGGTATCTGATTGATTTCAGCCCGATTTGATTCCAGCCTAAATCCACCACCCAAGTCAAGATTTTGTATCGTGTTGAGGACTGTGTGGCGTTAGGGTGGCTAAAAATAATACGTCGTTAGCGGTACACCACCCAAGTTAAGGAAAAAGGTTAAAACACGCCAAGAACTGTATGGCATTGGGGTGGATAAAAATTGGGCTTCTACAATACATAAAATGCAGGGCAGCACTGTGGATCACGCAGTCGTATACTTAGGTGCGAAACTGTTTGAAGAAGGTAAAGCCTACGTGGCTCTTAGTAGAGTAAGATCTTTGCAGGGACTACGTATAGAGGAGTTGGACTGCAATAAACTAACGGGCTAGAAACCTTGCAATAATGAGGCAGTAAATGAATTAAATAGAATGCGAAGTAACAACTAAAAACTAGAAAATAAAAATTGGTAAAAAAAACTTATTAAGTTAAACGGTTTTATGTTAAACATATATTGTAATGTTTAAGATATGTACTAAAAGCTAAAAAATAATAAAATAGATACAGTCGTGGGCATAATAAACATATGCATAGACTAGACAAAAATAAAACCGTGGGGCACGTCAATTGTCTACAATCGTTGAAAATGTTCGTTTTGTAGTGTCACGCGATAATAAGACAGTTGTTCAACCGACAACGATGGACGAGTGGCAAGTAGGGTTAGAATGTGGAAACAAGCTAGCGAGCTCGACTATAAGCGAGTTTTAGGGTTTCATAGTGTTGAGCGAGTGTTTACTTTAATCATAAGTTTTGTCGATTAAAGACAAACTACGAGTAGTGAATCGAGTCCTCGCCAGCCAGCAGTGTGAACGTTCAACGATAAACTATTTGAAACATCTCTTTTGTTTACATGGAATGTATAACTATCGGACTTTCAATGAGCAAGAAACAATTTTCTTGCTCATGAAATTTTCTCACAGTCGGTGGGCCAACTGCCTAACGAGGAATCAAACGATTCTTCTATCGCACATTTTAATGGATAATTGTAGACAATTGACGTGCCCCACGGTTTTATTTTAGTCTAGTCTATGCATATGTTTATAATGCCCACGACTGTATCTATTTTATTATTTTTTAGCTTTTAGTACATATCTTAAACATTACAATATATGTTTAACATAAAACCGTTTAACTTAAAAAGTTTTTTTACCAATTTTTATTTAATTCAAGGTCCTTACAAATTTCTGTCAAAAGAATTAGTTAGTCAATTTAAGTCAAAACATTTTTTATTGTTTTAACTAACTGATAATAGTTTTAGGTATCCTAATCGAATAAAACGAATATTTTTAACCGTATGATTGCCAGTTATGTCTAGATGACAAACTAAAATGTGCTCAGCATTGGTTTGTCATCTATATATGACTATGAAAACAATTTAATTATAAAAACACTGTTTTACATGGCATATAAAGTACTAATTATTTAAGATTGTTAGAAAAATGTGTAACTTTTTAGTTACTTCAAATACATAGACTATTACATACAAAACTTCAAATAAAAAAGTGATAATTTTCAAGTAAATATTACAAAGGTTTATATTTATAGATTAATCTCAAAAATGGGTAATCATAAATTTAATCGTCCGGCGGGTCTCGAACCTGCACCATCTACCAATCCGGGGTAGGCGCTCTGTAATTTAGAAGGTTTATCAATATGATATGATCTTTCACATGCAACTGTGAACATATCAGTCGGCCATGTTTCTAGAAAACAAAGCCGATAGATAATACCTACATCCTCCGAAAGGGTGTTAGCATGGGAAGCCTAAATTTCATCTGCCAGCGTATATCGTTCGTAGCTTAACGCAGAACGCCTACTCCGGTTTGGTAGATGGTGCAGGTTCGAGATTAAATTTATGATTTCCCATTTTTGAGATTATATTAACGCTTGGCATTGCGAATATTCAAATTTAATAATTTATAGATTACTTACGAAGATTTTTGCTATACTTAATAGCAGCCCGATTGGGGAAGAACGTCAAATGTTTGCAGTAATGATAATTTTATGCTCTGTTACTGTGTATGAGTAAGTTAGCCATGTTCCCCATGATTCGATCATGAAGGAATAACGCGAAATTACGGTGAATAACGCGTGAAAAACGCTCTCAATGTTGGTAGCATCCGTAGCCTAAGGTAACTAAAATCAGATGAGCTGCATATTTATATGATGACTCTATTATATATACGAGTATCTTTGGTCTCGGACTAGTTGAAACAATTAGATTTCTCTATTGAAAGTAGAAAATAGAACTCAATTGATAAGAAAACACGTTATTCAGCAACCATATACGTATATTCAACTCATCAGGATTGCACCATTACAACACTTAGCAAACTTTAACTAAATTACTTCACTTCAGCATTATAATAAATGAAGGTACACACAACACACGATGTTAACAACGTTTCTGTTTCTGCGCTCGATGACAACTGTCGAACTTTGCAGCCATTCCAAATGTCATGAACGGGAATGAACTGAATGCATCGGCCATTCCGCTCATTCACCAGAGACAGATTATATCCTTTTAATAAATATTAAATTAAATACAAAGCAAAATTACCTTTTTTAGTAAACAAATCACCAAAAATGTTGCCAATTATTTGGAAATCATAACATTCGGACATCCGACCCTGTGTTGCCTCCTGGCACACACAATACATAAACATAAGTTATATATACCTTTAAAAAAAACATCAGCAAATCATAACATTCAAATAAAATAAAAAATACAAAAGTTTTGTATACAACCATATAAGTTATATATAGTTATACCTCCCGAAAACAACATCAGCAAATCATAACATTCAAATAAAATAAAAAATACAAAAGTTTTGTATACAACCATATAAGTTATATATAGTTATACCTCCCAAAAACAACATCAGCAAATCATAACATTCAAATAAAATAAAAAATACAAAAGTTTTGTATACAACCATAAAAGTTATATATACCTTTCAAAACAACATCAGCAAATCATAACATTGAAACAAAATAAAAAGAATACAAAAGTTTTGTATACAACCATAAAAGTTATATATACCTTTCAAAACAACATCAGCAAATCATAACATAGAAACAAAATAAAAAAAAATACAAAAGTTTTGTATAAAACCATAAAAGTTATATATACCTTTCAAAACAACATCAGCAAATCATAACATTGAAACAAAATAAAAAGAATACAAAAAATTTGTATACAACCATAAAATACATTTTGTCAATAATACATTATTACAAAACAAAAACAAAGTGAAAAAAAAAAGCTACCACGATAACAAAAATCATGGGCTATAACGATATATCGACAAAAATAGTTAAAACAGTCAAAGAAGTTATTGCTGACCCTCTAAGCCATATCCTGAACATTGGATTAGCTTCAGATATTTACCTTACAAACTAATAAAACCTCTCTTTAAAAATAGAAAAACGATATGTAGAATTCTATGAGCCTAGAGCTCTCTTGTCGGCATTCTCTACAATCATCAAGTATATACGCCCAAATTTATTCTTACTTCGTAAAAAAAGGAATATGTTTGTAGCAGAACTAAAAGGTTGCTGAAAGTATAAGACAATAAACAGGGCTAATTACGATTTCTTAAATATTAATGTATCAAGAATTGACAATAAAATACCAGATTGTGCCATTTTTTTTTTGACATTGAAGTATTTGACTGCCTGGACCATAAAATATTATTAGAAAAATTAAATTCATGCGCGGTATGAGGACCTACGCTAGGATATATCGAACCTTTTTTTTTATTTAGTTAGATGCACCGACATTAAACATTTAGACAAAAGAAAAACAAAACTTGAAAACAATATTATTTCTCTCAATAGATTGGTTAAGTATGATGGGTAGTTCTTGGGTTCCCTATTATTTAAAATATACACCAATGAGTTGACTAAAGCTATAAACAGGTCAATGTCACGATTTACTCACGATAGCACTGCTATAATTGAATGTAATTAAAACTTCAATGTAAAGATTATATTAACGAATGTTTGACATTACATAATAGAATGGATGCGAGGTAATAATAATAAATTTGAAAAAACCAACATAATTCAATTTAGACAATGAATTACTCCACCGACACTTAATATTCACTATCATGACAACCAAATAAATAAATTTCTAGGCTTAATTATTGACTACAAAATTGACTGGAAACCTGATATACATGGTTTGAGCAAAAATATATAAACTTCCCTCGATAAGAAACCGAGATGCATTACTGCCTATGACAATCAGAATTTCATCCAAGATACGGTACTACTTATTGGGTTTAGTTTCCCCACAAACACAGTAATGCAGCTTTTAATGCTCAAAACAATGCATTAGGGCTATGTCTAAATTAAAAATTCTAGATAAGTGGGACCATTTTATGTGTAAAACTTGGTTTTGTATTCTGTTAGTCTGTTTTAAATTTGTTATGTACCAATTTTATTTTGTGATTTTAGATTATGAACTAATTCAATTGATTTATGACTTTTTTATATGTAAAACTTATTTTTGCATTATGTAGCAATCAAGATGAACATTTTAATGCATTTAGATAGAACATAGAATACTATTATTTTAATATAACATCCATATATCTGTAACTTTGTTCAGACAATAAATGATTGATTGACTAAATTAAAATTATCAATAAAACAGCAAATAAAATACTTTTGTGTAGAACTAATCAGAACCATGTTTCTGGATTATTATGATTTTGAGCTCATATCAGATTCAATTTCATCAACCTTAGCTAATACATGACTTTTATGCAGTGGCAAAACTGCTGATTGTCCAAAACCCTTAACTGGAACTTATTAAAACTTTTACCCAAATTAAGTAGCTCGGCATCGGTTTTGCGCGAAGGTCTACAATCACTAGCAGGTGACTTAAAATATTCAAGGAAAATTTCCCGATGCACTTAAAATATCACTTGTTAAACCGATCCATAAAAAAGGGACACACATACGCCTAACAAGTACAAGCCATAACCCTTTTACCCACCTTCTCGAAAGTATTTGAAAAGGCAATATTATGCAACCGATTAAACCAGTTTTTTGAAAAAAAATTGAAATACTGGACGATAATCTAAACAGTTTTTGAAAGTCAACATTAATAGTGTATAAATACGTTCAAACATCCTTACAATATGTGAATGACAGAAAAAATGTTATAGAATTATTACTGGACATGACGAAAGCGTATAAGGTTTAATATATATATGGTTTTGTGCCATAACTACTCAAAAACTATAAGGCTCCGGAATCCGAGGATCTGCTTAAATAATACCTAGAAAACAGATATCCAAATAGTACAAATTGATCACCACGACATGGTCACAATTAAAATATAGCACATACGATCTGACATTAGACAATTAACTAGTTCGATTCCCCAAGAAAGTGTATTAGGTTGCATACTGTTTCTAACATACATAACCTTTCAAAAATACTAAATAGCTAATGACTGTTCCGGATCTCTTCGCGCATGATATCTCAATTCTTATAAAATGTGAGAATAATTATGATCCTGTCCAACCAATACATGAAACATTGGATTTTGCAACAACTTGGTTACAAGACCATAAATTAAAAATAAATTACGGTAAAATAAAAATTATACAATTCAGATCCCACAAGAAACCACTCTTAAATACAAATATTATATACCAAAAACATATTAAGAAACCGTGGAAACATTTAACTTACTTGAAATTCATATAGATACACATGTAATTTGGCAACCGCATATAGGACAAATAAAATCGAAACTATCAAGATTCTTCTAACAAAACTATCAAGAACTTCCAAATTAATCAAAGCTCTAACACAAGCACCTCTCTATCTGCCTACTATGCATATGCATATTCGTGGCTAAAATAGGGTATAACGCTGTGGGGAAATAGAGAAAAGCAAATCATTTGTTTATCATACAAAAAATATGTGTCAGAATTATAGCCCACATAGACAACACTTAAACCTGTAAGCCTTATTATATCGAATACGAGCTCGTGACTCTGCCTTCAATATACATCTATGACATTTCTTTATACAAAACCCGTACAAATATTTACTAGAGCTAAAGAAACATACACCTTAAATACATGACACAAAAAGGATTATACATCCCACCATCTCGGACTAAAATGCTCAACGAAAACCCATACTACATGGCAGTAAAAATACTTAATAAATTACCATTAGACATTAAAAATGAAACTCATACCTTGGTATTTAATAAAAAGCTAAAAAACTCTTGGTAAAAAGAAATATTACTACTTAATTAAAGAATATTTAGAAAAACGATTAGGTGAATTGCCTAATCTCAAGTAAACTCTTTAATACGGCGACTAAAGACACTTCTTTACTATATCACAATTCAACCAATCTAACCACAATCTTGCCAAATTCCTAATCCTGTATGTAACCCTTCATATAATGCAATATGAACCAGTAATCAAAAATACTAACGATATTTTTATCAATTATCCAGTAAGTCAAATCCAAGTTTATATAAACTTATTTTAAGATTATGTTTCAATAATTATTTACATATTTAAGTATTTATTTAGATTAAATAGTGTTGTTTTTATTCCAATTGTTTTATATAATTATTGATATATAATTAAAGGTTGTAAAATAATATATTATAATTATAGTAGCAACGCCTGTAAAAGCCCACTAACTCCAATTTGTACCTAATTAAGATCTGTACAAATCTTAGTTGCAAATTAACTTGGAACTTTGAACATTTAAAATAGGGATGGTCATATCAACAACAGCTTAACATGTAAGAGAACAGGTAGTAAGTCCATTAAACTTGTACCAAGACCACACAAGCTTGGTTTTTTCTTTGAGCGTATCACTATGCTCGCCAAATTTACTATTAAGTAGTGGTCGAGGGTTTTGGGAAGTAAGAAAGAAAAGTAAATCTTACGACTCAGAACTATTCTGCGCCTGTGCCCTATTTCTCACTGAACTATCATTAATACTGTATACACTATTATTAGACAGCCCTTCTACCACAAATTTTACTATAATAATGAGGTTTATTGATAATAAATTTAACATAAAATAATTTATCATAAAAATATTAACGAAGACTTTCATCATCACGTGAAATAAGATTTAACATTTCTTCTAAAAGTCTACCGTAATTCTATTCACTGGGAAAAGCCTTCATGAGTTTAACTTGCCACTCACCTGAACTAAAAACAACTGTTAGCGAAGCTCCAAACAATCTCTTTGTTAAACCAGCTAACTTTAACCACGTACAGAAAATCTTTAGATACCACTTCTTCACTTGAACTATTTCACGATGGACTTCGTAGTTTAACCATACTTTTCTGAGATCTCCGAGGTGTATCAGGAGGAGCACCTGCTTCATCATCAGTCGTCATCAACATCTCACTGAAACATATACATTCTCCGCGACATAATCCATTCATAATCATGTTACAATGAATAAATGAGTTAAATTCCAGTAAATCATAATAGATCGACAGAATCATTCTACTAAAAACATAGAAAAATAAACACAGTCTTAAAACTTAACCCCGGCATAATCCATTCATAATCATGTTACAATGAATAAATTAGTTAAAATCCAGTAAATCATAATAGATCGACGGAATCATTCTACTAAAAGCATAGAAAAATCAGCACAGTCTAAAAACGTAACCCCGGCATAATCCATTCATAATCATGTAACAATGAATATATGAGTTCAAATCCAGTAAATCATAACAGATGTACTGAATCATTCTACTGAAAACAAAGAAAAACCAACACAGTCTTTCAGTTCTTTCTTTTCAGTTCTCAACACAGTAAAAGTCTTCTAAGCGTTTCATATGTAACAACAAAAATAAATAAAACTGGCTAAATTTTATCGAGTAAACTATTCATTGACCAGATCACTTGTTTTGATTAGCATAGACTGTTGTAAGCATTCATAGAACACTTTATTAGACAACCAATCACATACTCAATTACCAGCAATAACCATAACTATCCAAAACTCCAGTGTATCCATATAGTAAACCCACTAAGTAACTTTAACCGACGACTAGCGACCCACTCAACATCCAGTGAGACACCTACTCACTCATCTAACCAGCGCAGTCACATAGTACGCCCGCTAACTAACATTATCCGACGACTAGCGACCCGCTCATCATCCAGTGAGATACCTACTCACGCAATTAACCAGCGAAGGCACATAGTACGCTTCCAAACTAACTTTATCCGATGAGTATTAACCCTTCCATCATCCAGTGAGATACCTACTCATTCAATTAACCAGCGGAGTCACATAGTACGCCCCCTAACTAACTTTATCCAACGCCTAGTATCCCGCTCAACATCCAGTGAGATACCTACTCACTTAATTAACCATCAAAGTTACATAGTAAGCCCCCAAACAAAACTGGTCAAAATCCTCACTGTATTTGTCCACTAGCAGTACCCGCGGACATCGTTCCGCATTATAAGTATTTTTGTCCCTGCCCGTTTGTCTCGCGTAATACTTCAAGATTAATAAAAATTATGATGATGAGTCATATTCTATGACACTCCACAACAACGTAGCTTTCTATTGGTGAAATAATTTTAAGAACCGGTTCAGTAGATCCAGAGATTATCCCTTACAACGACACCATCTCACAAACTCACCAACGTTTCCTCTTTATAATATTAGTATAGAAGTATAGATAAAACAAATAATCATAGCAGTAATTTAAGTAACCAACAATATAAAATCTACATAATGGTGCTTGTAATTTAATCATTCCCTCAAATAAATATATTCAACGATTTCCATTTAAATATTCCAAGAAGTTTATGGATGTAGTCATAAAGGTATCAAAATTCAATTTTATCCATCTCGAACGCACACAATACGTTCGGCCACTATATAATAATGTGTGCTTATTAGTACTGCCAGAGAGAAGCCCCGGCCACGTACCTGCGCCCACGGTTATATAACACAGTTTACACGGCATAATCCATTATCAGAGAGTTGCCCTGACCGTATGGGTAATGCTACGCAATTAACATTTATTTGGATATAACACAAAGCCTTGAATCCATAAAATTGCTTTATGCCTACACACAAACCCTTGAACGTGGTGATTATTTTCAAGTATGACCAATTACAAGCGGTTTAATCATATTATATCTTTGTTTTATTTTTAAATATGGTCTACATACCTTTTTCCTGGGTAATTTCCACTTCTGAGATGATAAGAAAACACGTTATTCAGCAACCATATACGTATATTCAACTCATCAGGATTGCACCATTACAACACTTAGCAAACTTTAACTAAATTACTTCACTTCAGCATTATAATAAATGAAGGTACACACAGGTACAAAAAAAAAATCCTTTCTGCTAATTATGCCAACAAATACCCAAATGCCTTTTCTTTACTCCTGGTCCATTCAACGGTTGCCTGGAAGAGATCGCACTTAGCGATAAGGCCGCCATTTGTACAATCTTAACATGCTCAAAGTTCTTTTATGTATTATTTTTTGGTGTACAATAAAGAGTTACTTACTTACTTACTTACTTACTTACAACACACGATGTTAACAACGTTTCTGGTTCTGCGCTCGATGACAACTGTCGAACTTTGCAGCCATTCCAAATGTCATGAACGGGAATGAACTGAATGCATCGGCCATTCCGCTCATTCACCAGAGACAGATTATATCCTTTTAATAAATATTAAATTAAATACAAAGCAAAATTACCTTTTTTAGTAAACAAATCACCAAAAATGTTGCCAATTATTTGGAAATCATAACACAATTGAAAGCCAAACTATAATCAAGTATTTACGATATAAGTTTATAACTTACACCAAACTCTTTCAGGCACACATCGACACTTCACACTAGCATAAACACACACTGACTCAGGCGGCATCATTCTAACGTATTTTACATTATTATAATTTATAATTTATTGTTATAATTTCTTAACTTCGACACTTAATTTTTTTTTATAACTAACGTGTTTTAAGTATCCATTATATTTAATTCTCCTTCCAGTCCAAGTGCAATATCATACTTTTGTAAGAAAACTGTTTGTTTCTCGGTGGGGTGGTTTGCAATACAGGCATTTTTCGCCTAACACGGACACCAGCTCCTCACATTTCAAAAAACTATACAAATATTTTATTTTATAGCTAATGTTATATACCTAGCAAAAGCTGGTTATTGTGAGGGGAAATAAAGAATTATATTGTATTATTATAAACATAACGATTAACTCGCGTCCCTCTTTATTGGATATTTAACTTTGATAAAAGTAAGTTCTCTACAAAATGGTATCAATAAAAGCTTTTAATGTAAATTGTAATTGTTTTCGCATCGCATCATTAACAGAATTGACGGAACAATGACGGCTATAAACCTCATAATAATTAATACGATAAAATCTACTAATTGCATCGTCGAATTCACAGCCTCGCAGATAGTATAACATAACAGAGGTAGCGATATTTATTGTTACTATCTATCAGACTTTCATCACTTCAGCCAGAGTACGTCCACTGTTGGACAAAAGCCTCCTCAAAGAATGGGGAAATATGCCATAATCGCTACGCTTGGCAGACGTGTTGGGGATCGCAGTTTGCTGGTCATAGTTCACAAAAAAATGCTGCTGACCGTTTTCTGTTAAGTATCATCATCATTTGTCTCCACTAATATGCTAGTGGGTGTGGTTTCCGCACTTAGTCCTGTTGTGGACCATTGTGCATGAGCCATGGCGGCCTTCATTCCATCCAGCCCACCTCCCTCCAGAAGCATATCAGGTCTCCTAAACTTCTCAGGGCTTCCGTAATAGTTCCCGGTGATCCCAGGGTTTCCTTCCGGATTTCTGTGATGCCTGTGCACTCGAGTAGCACGTGCGCGACCGTTTCTTCAGCGTCCATGCACGCTCTGCACAGAGGGCTGTCAGTTATGCCGATAGTGTGGAAGTGTTTATTTAGTGAGCAGTGTCCGGTGGTGGTCCCCACCACGATACGCAGGTTTTTCCTGTTTAGCCGTAGGAGGCGTCTTGTTAGTATTTATAGTTTCTGTTAAGTATTCCATTGGGTCGATTTCTACGCCCCCCACGGGATGAGATGAGGTGATGTTATTCTATGCCGTCACTACACATCACTTAACTTAAACTTAAATAAAACAATGTTTTATTTTTTATTAAACTGTGTTGATTTCTTGTAAAATGACTAAACTGTGCTACCAAAGATATATTTACTCACAATTTAACACATTTCAAGCCATTTGTGTCGACAGAAGCGTGAATTATTTAAATGCTTATCTCGATAAGAAGTCTTAAAGATGACAATAAATTGGTATGTAAAACGGACACCACTAAGAAATACCAACACAAAATCATGTAAAATAAGGTTGTAGGTTAGTCGATAACACATTATGTAGAAACTAATGGTTGACTCACAGGTGCATTGAATTTGTTTTAGGTGCATAAAAAACACTCACACTCATAGACACATATCTACAACCACTCACGAAGGCACACTAATGTTAACAATTCATTTGTATTCCAACCCCCAAACTGATAAAAATATTGAGTCACTGATTAGCTTGAGAAATGTATTAACCCTTAATAAAGCTGTTCATTTCTATGTTTTGGTTTAGTACTTTATAACAAACTTTATAAAGGTCAAATTTGGAAAGTAATTTAAAAATAAAAATAAATATGTATTTAACTATATTCTTACTATTGGGGAAAGGTATAACTTGTACGTCAGATATATATTTTTCATTTCAACTGTATATAAGGCCAATAATATTCAAGCTAATTAGTGAATTTAGTAAAAAGTAAAGTTTACAAGATTTATTCACAATGTTTTTAATTGTAAACTGTTGTGATGTTTCCTTTCAAATTGTATGCCACAAAAGATTTTCATTTTCACAAGTTCATGGCTCCAGTTAAGTTCCAATTAACACATACATTACACACCACTCTACAAAAAGGCCTTAAAATAATAGATTTAACGTCAGGCGTGACCTCTTATCCCTACAGAAAACAAACGTGTTTTTTCTAAATCCCGTAAAAAGGTACAGACGCCAGCTCATCAAGTTACCCCAATCTGTCAAATTTCCCCAATTGAAAGTGAGTCTAATGTTTATGTGATAAAGTTGAAAATCGATAAAAGAAATTTGACAGATTGGGATAGGTGGATGTGCTGGCGTCTGTACACACATCGTCGTTTACTTTTTGCAATAAACAATTAAAAGTAAGTAGGGCGCAGATAAATTATGTATTAAGATGAATGAACGAATGCGATGAACCCCTGGTACCACTAGACCCGCACCACAAGGCACTAATTATTAGCATAGAAACCGCCAATTTACCTCTCTTTAAACCAGCTGCTCGGACTAAATACCTATACTACAAAGGGGACTTCGATGCGATTAGTTCCGACCTTCTAGCAGTTGATTGGTGCACTGAGTTGCGATATAAGTGCGTCGAAAATGCCGTCAATTATTTTTACACTTACCTGAAGAAAACCATCGAGAAACATATACCTAAATTAAAAATATCTAACAACAATATATTCCCAGTATGGACCTCCGCTGCGTTAAAAAAAATGCATTAAAGAAAAATACAAGTTTTTTAGAAAGTTCAATAACTACGGTAACCTATCCGATGGTGCCACGTATAAGCTATTAAGAGAAAGATGTAAAAGGTTGGAGACCGATTGTTATAACAATTATATTTCACTCGTTGAGGAATCTATTAAAAAAAATCCCAAATACTTTTGGTCTTATGTAAAGGCGCGTCGAAAAACCGTTTATATACCCGGCTCAGTACATTATAATCAAAAGTTCACGAGTGGTGAAGAGATTTGCAATTCGTTCTTAGAATATTTTTACTCCACCTTTTCACAGCCTTCGCATTACTCGCCCTCGTCTGTTCCAATATTTTGTGATAATGACTCACTGTCACATATCACAAATGTTCAGATAAGGACTAATGATATTATTAAGATTCTCAATACCCTTGATCTCAATAAGTCGGCCGGTCCGGATGAAATACCCCCTGTGTTGCTGGTCAAATGCGCCAATGCTATTGCTATACCAATCGCAGTGATATTTAATAAATCTTTATCTGAATGCACGGTACCATCATTGTGGAAAAGTGCGTACATCACACCTATACACAAGAAGGGTTCAAAGTCTGACGTGACGAATTATAGACCCATTTCTAAATTATGTATACTGGCCAAGATCTTAGAAAAGATTGTTCATACACAAACGTATGATGCTCTAAGAAATAGTTTTAGCAGTGTTCAGCATGGTTTTTTGTAAAGGCGCTCGACTACATCAAATCTGTTGCTTCTAAATGAATTCATATCTGAGGCTATGAGTAAAGGGAAGCAAGTCGATGTCGTTTACACTGATTATAGCAAATGTTTTGATAGGATAGATCATAACTTGTTAATTACCAAATTACAGCTCATGGGAATTCAGGGTGACTTACTGAGATGGTTCTCGTCATATATATCCAATCGATCACAAGCAGTTGTGATAAACAATTATATATCCAGTTGGGTGACGGTCCCCAGTGGCGTTCCCCAAGGATCTCTCCTGGGACCACTGCTATTTCTAATCTTTGTGAACGACATCGACAAGTCATTGCACCATTCTCAACTCCTATGTTTTGCGGATGATATGAAAATCTTCAAGGCTATCTCATCACCTTCAGATGTACTTGAGCTACAATCGGATCTTGATAGGTTGAGCCATTATTGTAGTCAGAACATGCTAGATTTAAACCACACTAAGTGTTCGGTAATAACATATAGCAGGCAAAAGAACATCATCCTCTCTGATTACAGTCTCCAGGGGCATAAACTTCAGAAGTGCAAAAGTATGAGTGACCTTGGCGTAATCCACGACACTAAATTATTATTTGATGAGCACATCAACAAGATTGTTAAAAAGGCATATCAGGCCCTAGGATTTGTGATGAGGTTATCATTTAACTTCAAAGAGGCCAAAACATTTAAAATTTTATATTGTTCATTTGTACGACCTATACTGGAATATGCCAGCCAAGTGTGGAATCCTCGTTACGACATATACACATCCCGTATAGAAAACATACAACACAAATTTATCAAATATCCATGTTATCGCGTTAATTATAAGTATAATTCTGACGATTATATAAAATTATGTGCACATTTCCATATGCTGCCCCTGGCCATGCGGCGTGAAATAGCTGACACAACATATCTACTTAACATCTTGTCTGGTGCTATAGATTGCCCTGACCTGCTAAACAAAATAACGTTCGATATACCCACGAAAGTGGTGAGACACTACACTCCGTTCCATCTCCCTTTGGTATCCACAAACTATAGGCAAAATGCATTTTTGTGGCGAGCTGGCAACTGTTTTAACAGCCAAATTAAATTGTTTAATTTTGATATTTTTGTTGATAAAACCGAGACAGTGAGAAGGGTACTCAGCCTAGACTTTTTTAAAAATAAATTGTGTAAACGTGTTTAGTTGTTATAACTTAACTTTATTTGATCACACTATTGTTACATATGCAGCTATCTATTCGTGAAGACCTTTTATTGGCTCTCAGGAACTACAATAATTGCATATGATTGTCACTATTTGCTGTTGGTCTTCCTAAATAAATAAATAAATAAATAAAAAAAGATGTTTAAGTATGGTATTATTATACTCTGCATCTCCGTATTCCCCCAGT
Source organism: Pseudoips prasinana (assembly GCA_951640165.1). NCBI lineage: Eukaryota > Metazoa > Arthropoda > Insecta > Lepidoptera > Nolidae > Pseudoips > Pseudoips prasinana. The sequence goes on from OX621247.1 coordinate 35,391,586, forward strand.
AATACTTGTGAGTATCTAGTTCTATTATCAAAGCTAAAATTATTAATAAAAATAAAAGTGTGCAATGATCACATGATTAAATCATTCTGGGATTTAATTGGTCGAACACAGCATCGAGACACGAGTTTACACTACTAAGCTATTTTATTTTATTTATTTCAAAATTTTATGCACAAAGTTGTATAGTACAATGCCGTAAGCATTTTCTGCCAGTCAGAAGTGTAGAGATTAAACAGTTGGTAGGTGCACTAAGTTGAGATTGGATAAGTATTCGATAAATAATTCATTTAAATATATAGTAAAATATAAATGTATAATATCTAATATATACAATACTATTACTACTATAATTTACTAAACATACATATATAATTTATTAGGTATCACTTTTGGTCTTAATAATTTGTGCTCTCTGTTTCTTCATAGTCTATACTCATACCCGAAATAATACTAAGTTTCTTACATAATTACTTCATTAACAATTTCAGGGGGACTTTTAAAATCCACATTGCCTTCTGTTCGGATCATTCTGAAACGAGCCCAATTTCCTTCGAACTTGTCCCAGGGCTGTCAAGTTGTTAAGGGCGAGATGCACCAACGTTCCAAGGGTTTTCTATCATAGAAATTAGTTATGATGGAATATATACTACTTATCTTAGCTAATCATTATTTATGATTAGTCTTCATAAATTATGATAAATGTAATGACAGTTTTAGAGTCTATAGACATTAAATAAATCTATACATATAATAAAATCGAAGGAAAGTCAAAACTGTACATTGAATATTTTTTTTATGGATTCTTTGGGCGTGATTTACAATCGATGTCAAAGCCAAAAATATAGTTTTTAGAATTTTTGTCTGTTTATCTCATTTGTCTGTATGTATGTCCGGGCTAAACTCATAAGGTACTGCATGGATTTACTTCAAATTTTGCAGGAATATTACTAAGAGATCGCGTCAATATATAGGCTATCACGCTATCTCCTACGGGGGAAGAGCTGTGATAATTTATAAAGATGAACGCGGGTAAAACCGCGGTGCACAGCTAGTATCAGATAAATGTAAGTTTCATAAAAATAATTATTATATCTTCACTTCAGCCGCTCTGAGTCTAGGTCCTAACTCCACAAGCATGTATCCAGGGTTTTGTCGCTTGGTTACTGATTGAGAACCTTCTGCTTTCACCACTTGCTCAGTATCTCTAAATTTATAAACTAGTTTTATTAAATTAAAATAAATCTAAAGTTAAAATAAAACTAAAAATTTAAAGAAAACAGATTCCCATTTATTTTTCTGAATAAAAAAAAATAACAATAAAACTTTTTCTGAATATTTTCGAATAACCATCGCGCATGATATATCTGCAGTATTATTTTTAGAAAGTACCTAAAATTATTTGATAAACTATGAAATTAATGAAGTATTTAACCACGACAGACAGTGCTTAAATGCTTCATATTTATAAAATGTACAGTCAATTGTATGTATCCTTTCGCTTTAGAAGTGTTATAGTCAAAGTCAAAAATTCTTTATTCCGTAAAAAATTACATTTATGTGGAATCGTCATATTTTTTTTACCCTACCGTGCAGTGCATGACGTGGCAGCTACTGAGAAACACTGCCAGAAAACTCAGTAGGAATCCTTTTTTTTTTAATAAAATATACTTAAGATTAATTACAATCATGTGTGTTGACTTAGAACAACTCAATCCCAAGCTCTTTTATAACTTAAATAATCAGAAATTTTGTAATATTTGGCTTTTATAATTCTTTTAAACTTATTCGTAGACAATTCTCTAATATCATTGGGAAGTTTGTTATAGAATCTTATACAATATATCAGTATAAAATTAAAAAATAAAATAAATATAACAACAATGCCATGCAATTTAAATTTCACCTATTCGCTTGCGGACTACTAAAAAGCGAACACTCGAAGTAAAATTAATTAAAAGAACAACTTTTAATAATTTCAATAATACGAGTTCCGGAGAGTTCGGCCAAATGTTTTTATTTCGGCACCCGATTGTAATTAATTGCGGACCCGAATGAGCCTCGTGAAACGTAAGGGCCCCAATGATTGATAGGAACTCACAGACATTTGGAGATTAGTGGGTGCTTATACATGTAGAACATGATAGAAACGATACGTACATAGGTATAGCCTGTATGTGTTTTATAATGCTGTATAGTTTTTGTTATTTATATAAGACTCCTTTGGAGAAGGAGTGGAGCAGATAACGTTAGGTACCGCTATAGGCTATTTATCACATTAAATTGACTTAAAGAAAGCTAATACAAATTAATCAAGTAAATTTGATTAATTTGTGTTAGCGCTATTCAGATCAATTTTCATCTAATGAATATTCTATAGCAGTGTTAGAGATATTATTATGTAAGGATTCTAAAATGTAAGAAAATTAGATTAATTTGTATTAGCTCTCTTTAGAGCGATATTGTAAAGGTGAATTTGAATGTGATAAATAGTCTATAGCGCTATTAGCGATTATGATATACTAGCTGTGCCCCGCGATTTTACCCGCGATAAACTTTCTAAATGATAGTCTACGTGCTATTCGTATATATATAAGCTATATGTACTGTAAAGTTTCATAAAAAACAGTTCCGTAGTTTTTGCATGAGAGTTTGAGTACGGATAATATGTATAAGAATGTTTTTTACATTCGTATATTATCCATACTTACAAACTTTCGCATTTATAATATAAGTAGGATTCTGATATGTGGAATAACGCTAACACAAATTAATCAAATTTACTTAATTAGAATAGAATTTCATTTATTGCAATTAGGCACACAAGGAACACTTTTACACGTCACATATTATAAAATAAATCGTTAGTACATTAAAATAGTTTATATAACAGTCAATAAAAATTATAAAAATACCTAATCAAATGTCAAAAACTTAATTTGTATTAGCTTTCTTCAAGTCAATTTAATGTGATAAATAATATATAGCGGTACCTATTAAAACAGATAATGTAGGACTTCTGATATGTAAGCAAATTAAATTAATATGAGATAGCGTTCAGATCAATTTTAATGTAATGAATGCTTTATTATTATTAGCAATAGTAAAGGAGATATTGTAAGACTTCAGATTTGTCAGTAAATTAAAAAAAATGTTTAGTTTTATACCAAACTTTGGCCTTTATAATATTAGTGTGATGCTTTCGGTACGGTCCTACACACATTTTTTCAAATCTGTTATTGTTATGAACACACATTTTTTCAAATCTGTTATTGTTAAGAACACACAATTTTTCAAATCTGATAATGTTAAGAACACACAATTTTTCAAATCTGTTATTGTTAAGAACACACATTTTTTCAAATCTGTTATTGTTAAGAAATGTTGAAACTAGCTGTATGTTATTTAGTATTGACAAAGTTGACATTAATGTCAGCCAAAACTACCGAGCTTTATAATGTTGATGGAAACCAGCGTACGAAAAGCGCGCTGCATTATCCACTGCTCGCAATATATGCGTAAATATAGTTGCTTCGTGCGAGGCAACGACGTACTTACATACAGAACATTTTCATCGTAAACTCTCCGAGACGATTCCACTTAATTCGGATACAACAGACAAATTGATTTGAATAGCATTATTTATGTTTGCTATCAACTTACGATCTAGTGCGCTTTAGTACCGACTGAATACGATTTCCTTTGTACTTGGTCTAAGTTATAGTATTACAGCCGAAGAAAAAATACTTAATTATTATTTAACTTACCTAAATTTACACAAGTACGTTAGCGCGGAAATATATTGGTGTTGTTTACTGTTGTTAAACGTTGTTCTGTGAAGCAGTGAAAGCCTATTGACCAGTGAAGCATTATAAGCGTTGTAAGACATGATATGCATTAATACATTCTTGTGAGGGTCGGGGTAAGCCACTGCAAAACCGGCCATTGTAGAGACTATTGGATATCTTGCAACTGCCATGATAACAATATCGCCATGGTATTTACTGTCTCTTGTTGATGTATACTGTTTTGCCTTAATAGGCTGCCAACGCCCAATACTATCCCAAAAAATCCCAATTATAAAAATTAACAGTTAGGTATCAACATAGAATGAACGAAACCTATCAATACATATAAAAAACCAGCATGAAACAATATGACAAACTACGTATTATTTAATATATTGTATAATAACAATTTAAATAGGTTGAGTTTTAATGTTTCAATCTTTTACGAGGGGACTTTGTGATTTATTCCTATTGGGCAAAAGTAGTATGATCGTTTTGAGATCAATGCTACACATTTTTAACTAGATGACTAAAGACTAGCGGAAAAGCACCAGTTTAGCTGACTCTGTTAGCGCGTTAACAGGTTCTCTATTGAGTGCATAACAACCGAAATGGTTTTTTTTGTAATTATACAGGGTTACTGGTAACTCGACGTATTCCTTGCAGGACGTCATAGTAGGGTTAAAATGCAACAAATTAAGCCACCAAATGTTCTACCGAAATTCAGTAGTTTTTGAGTTAGTTCGATTTTTAGAGTTTTTATGAATAATCCCAGATTAAATCATTTGAAACCAATTTAAAAATTATTTACGGCGCGACAGTACAGAAATTTTAAGTTATTATCGTAGTTGATGCCGTAGCAGATCTTTGTTAATAATTAAAAGTTCAAAAATGCCTTAAACCTTGGCAAATATCACTAATCAAACATTTTTTTTTTTGTAATTTTTGTTATTACTCCATACAAATTGTTGTCTAGTGCAAAAATAAAATACTACGCCTGATGTACAAATTACTAGGAAAATATCCTTATCTTATCAGCTATCCAAAAAGGTATGAATGTTAATACAAAGTCATGGACTACATTATGAAAATCGTTTTTGATTTAGTACAGGAAGACGTGCGTCTCATAAAAAACAATTTCGTGAATGTTATTATTATTTTTAATAAATTTCAATTTAATAACTTTTATGACATACATTTCACACGTCTTGTTCGATGTGCTGCCCTCGGTTTCGAATACATGTTCTTATTCGCTTCCTCATTTCAGTTTTTGTGATTCTTGATGTGATTGTTGCCCTCATCTGGTCCGCCGCATCTGTTATTCTCTCCCTTAGTTCTTCAATTGAATTTACTGGGGTCACATAAACTAGGTCTTTCATATGACCCCAGACGTAAAAGTCTAGGGGCGTCAGATCAGGGCTTCGCGCAGGCCACGGAATCGGCCCACCGCGCCCTATCCATCGGTTTGGATAGTTTTCATCCAGCAATTGTCGAATTGTGATTCGGAAGTGGGCTGGACATCCGTCATGTTGATAAATCATGTTTGCTTTTCTTTCTTCCGGTACATCCGCGAGCAGTGGTGTTAAATGATTTCTAAGGAAATCTTCATAAAGTTCCCCATTTAGTGTTCGGGGTAAAAAATGTGGGCCGATCAATTTGTCGTCGATAATACCCATCCAAACATTAAGCGAGAACCTACGCTGGGATGCGGTTGGTTTCAGTTTTTTAGGGTTTGCTTCTGCTTTCGGTGCCCAGTAATGTAAGTTGTGGTAGTTTGTGATACCATCACGGTCAAAACATGACTCATCGGTCCACAGAATGTTTTTTAAAAAGTTTTCGCCTTCGGCGTCGGCATTCAGCATGAAACGACAAAATTCAAGCCGTCTCGGCGGATCTCCCTCTTCTAATGACTGGACTGGTTGGTAGTGATATGGATGTCGGCCTGACAAGTGAACTACAGACCAGACTTTCCACTGTGACATACCAAGCTCACGCGCTACGATGTTTGTCGATATGTTGGGGTCGTCAATAAAACGTTGAAGAATCAGCTCTTCGTCGTCAGCCGTGTATCTCCGGGAACGACCAGTGTCAATTTGCCTGGTTCTTTGGACGCTGCCAGTTTCAGATATTCGCCGATAAGTCAATCCGAAGACACTAACGTGTGGGAGTCGGCGGTTGGGAAAGCGAAGTCCATATTCTCTCCGCGCTTCAGCAGCGTTACCGTCACAAAGTCCGTAACAGTAAATTATGTCAGCGTATTCAGGATTAGAATATGCAGCCATAGTCAGCACTTATGAAGGCACAGCACAGCACGAGAGCAAGATACGCGATAGGGATAGCCAGATAACAAAACACGAGCTTGCGCGACGTAGAGTTGAGACTGACTAACGCTGACGACCAGAAAATCGCACCCCGAGTCATGCCGAGAGAACAATAGTAACCAATCACAAAGCTTACCGTGTGTTTGGAGTTCAAGCTCAGGTAAAACTACGAATTCTACGAATAACAAACAAAATGTTGATTGTCTCACAATTTTACCTGCTCCCCATAAAACTCTTCTCTACCCTGTCATACATGCAAAAGTATTGACAATCATACCTTTCTGAATAGCTGATAAGACAAGGATATTTTCCTAGTAATTTGTACATCAGGCGTAGTATTTTATTTTTGCACTAGACAACAATTTGTATGGAGTAACAACAAAAATTACAAAAAAAAAAATGTTTGATTAGTGATATTTGCCAAGGTTTAAGGCATTTTTGAACTTTTAATTACTAACAAAGATCTGCTACGGCATCAACTACGATAATAACTTAAAATTTCTGTACTGTCGCGCCGTAAATAATTTTTAAATTGGTTTCAAATGATTTAATCTGGGATTATTCATAAAAACTCTAAAAATCGAACTAACTCAAAAACTACTGAATTTCGGTAGAACATTTGGTGGCTTAATTTGTTGCATTTTAGCCCTACTATGACGTCCTGCAAGGAATACGTCGAGTTACCAGTAACCCTGTATACGGTGACGCTGCGTTGACTGTACAGTCGAGTTCTCAATAAGGTGTTCAAGGTGTCCAATATTATAGTCTCCTATTACTTTCCGTCTGACAATAGAACATTACTGTAATATAAAAGGACTACGCTTAGATGTGCTCATTTAAATAAGCAACTCGCTAATACTATAGCATATGCTTCAATATAGACTAAGTTACGGCTCCAATATAGCTAAAATATAGAAACAAGAAATTTCTTAATCGAACAAACATTTACATAATAAACTTATAGTCTAAGCATGAATAAACTACCAAACACACCTAATTAATAACTACAATATAACACATAATTGTAGGAACAAGTGCCCAACATAACATGTTAAAAAGTGAAGAAAAGATGGCATTTCAGCTGCGCCCGGAAGTACTTATCCCATAAAGGTTCCCTCAGATGTATTTCGCCAGTCTCTCAATATCATACTAATATTGTAAAGGCGAAAGTTTGTGAGTGTGTGTGTATGTTTGTTACTTCTTCACGGCTAAATGGCTGGAGCGATTTTAATATAATTTGGTATGGAGTTAGCTGACACCCTGTGTTAATACAGGGTGTCAGCTATAATTTACAAAGTTCAACGCGGATAAAACAGCGGGGCACAGCTAGTAAATTATATAATTGAATAAAACTTTATATAAGTAAATCAATTTCGTATGTATTACGACACTTATCGGATACACTAGATTATTTATTGAACGGAATATACTTAAGTTACATTACCTACCTAATTTGTTGCAATACATTGATTCAATTACTACATTATTATTCTTACAAGTGTACATGAATTATGTAATATTCCGGCCAATTTTAACTAAGATGCCAACTGGGAGGATGCAAGAAATGTTAGTTCATGATTACGTGTGGAAACACAGGTGTTACCTATATCCGTTCACCCACCCTCACAATCCTTTGGAACCACTATCCTATATTTCCGTGAAAGTTGATATCTTCCCGGTTGTTAATATCCCGGGTGGGACCAAACAGTGCAATTTTAGCAAGATTACACTATTAATCTGAGAAAAACGCCTAGGTATACGTGGTCTCCAGGACACGATGTTTTTATTGCCAGAAAACAGTCCATAACACTGTTAGCCCCCACCAGAGATTAAATCCCTGGCCATTAACTTCAAAGATCAAATTATATAGAGCAGCTTATACAAAATAAATATCTATTAAATTACACAACTAGATCTTATGTAACATAACGATGAATAAATAATATGGGGGCAAGTCACTTTATATGCTATCAAGCTTGACATTCAACATGCATAATATTCAGCTCAGACCCTAACACGTACCGAAGACACCTAGCAGGAAGAAAAATAATTTATAAGAGCAACCTATTAATGTACTACTACAGGTCAAGGACCTCCACTCACAATGAGGTATAGGTATGTATATATGAGGTATAGGGTATAGGTCATAATCCATAGCGCTGCCGGTGGCTGGTGGGTTGGCAGACTTCAATACCATCAACAACATTTGTGGAGAACTGTGGAGAGTGGACCAAATCCCGTGTTCATGTCCGCTTGAGTATGTGTCGCCGGACCGTCTCAACTGGGCCGTGTTGAAACCGGTAGTAGATGAACCTGCTAAGTTTGTTTCGCTGGGTCTTCTCAGTTGGGGCGCATTGGATCCGGTGGTAGCATTAAAGCGCGACCGTCGTTTTAAACACAAGGTCCGTTATAATAATAATACTGAATTCATACCTTAATATAGACAGAACCATTCAGACAATATGTAATAAATATATATTTCAATAATTAAACCTAAACATAATCTCCTTGACAATAACAAGCTAATACAGTCAAATTGACAGTTTGTTAATTGATTTTTGGAGTTGGTTAAAAAAGGAATTTATATGTTGACTGTAAGTTTTCTTTCTTCCCTTCCCATCCTGTCCTATATGACTTTTGCCCAATCGGTAGCCAAAGAAGAAAAGTCTAAGTCAGGGGGAATATTTTTAAAACAACAATTAATTATGAACAAGAACTGTTATAGTGTAGCTGATTGCAAAGACTATTACCACCCCATTGATGGAATGATGGGGGGTGTAGAAGTCGACCCTGAGGGAATATCTCCCAGAGGACGGAGAGCAACCTATCTCTGTGTACTATGACCTGATGATCTGCAATGGTACTGCAATCGCCAAGTGTGGAGATTATGGCATCTTCCTCCAAATATTGGACACAACTGCATTTTGAAAATTTTGTGGGGAGACCTTTGTCCAGCTTTGTACATCAGCAAAATCAAACCGTTAAGTAATTTATTAAAAGTTTGAATCGTAACCGATCCACATTTGAACTCTCACTTCCGCACCGATTACTTACGCAAAGAAAACATGACTTAGCATTTTTTTTATGATATCCAGTAATACTTATCTCAAAATCAAACGAAATTAAATTAATCGTTTGATTTTTGTCTATTTTCTTCTAGCAAAACTTTTTATAGTTTTGTGAGAGTTAATAAATTGTTCTGTGTGTTGGGCATGATATAACCAATTAGAACTTTCACTTGGATTTTACGGACAAATTATTAACTTATAATTATCTGAGTGACTTTAAGAGGAAAGTTTAAAGAGGTTTCCATTACACCTGACGCATGTTAGTATAAATATGAAAATCTATCTTATGAGAACAAAATTATGACTACATCTGTAAAAGGAGCGATACCTATAATATAAACACTAGATATGAGCATAACCTTTTGTAACCACCACAAAATAAATAACTCTTTTATGGGGTAATGTATAAGATTTAGATTATAACAAACTTATCAGAGAAATGTCTTAATTTTAAAAGAACCATAAGAAGAACCATACCAGCTAAATTGTGTATCGAGGCTTTATACTAAAGTTCCTGGAAGAAATTTCTTTTGAAATAAGCAACACCCAGAAGAGACAGGTAGTACCCTGTCTCTTCTTCATTAATTTTACTTTTGTTATTTCTGTGTGTACAAAATCTATTAAATAAAATAAAAAAAAGTTCAAATTATTTAGGTACCAAAAGGGCTTGAGATTGACTCGCTCTAAATTCACACATTCAATAACATTGTAATTTTAACTTACGGAAGAAACATAAAACAAAAATATTACGATTCAGTGTTAAGTGCCTGACGTGGCTGACTGTACTGAACAACACTGCCGGAAAACTCAGTACTTATTTTAAAGCTCTTTTCTGGAATACAAATATGGTGCTCATGTCCCAGAGAAGAAATTAATTTATATTTAAGCAGAAAAAAATAAATTATCGTAATCTTGTTATAGAAGAGCGGAGCTTCCTAACACATTAAGCAAGATTATTTGCTTAAAAGCTCCAACAACTTGATACTGTAATAGGCAAAGTTACAGAAATAAGCTATTTGATATAGAATCAAGTTAGCATTGTGGTTTTGGACTCGGAAAGAATAGCAGAACCAGTTCATACCCTGGAAAAATTTGATAGGCGGTAGCTGCGCCATTTGTATACTAGCTATAATCAAATTGCGGTCGCCAAGTCACATGCCAAACGCGGCAACTATCTAAAAGCACTAACCTCTCCAAAAGGCGGCGCGACGTTATGGTAATCTTTGGAGGAGATATATACATGTAGGAATAAAATAGGTACTGAGTAAAGTTCCACAATAATTGTATATTTCGGGTTTCCACAAAGAGAAATAAATACAGTGATCTTGTCGTCCTTTCGTTCCGTCTTAGTAACCAAGAATGTTCAACTAACTGTCACCTTTCTTCGACATTCATTCCTCTCTTTCACTCATTACTTACATTTCTCTCTCACTCACTAACGTTCCATTTCATCTAGCATTCCACATACATATGTCAAGCAGTAGGCGAATTCAGGCTAACGATAATTAAAATTAACTAGCTTGTTTATTTTTATTATATCATGTAAAATACAGGTTGTACATACCTACTCGTATATCAGTTTGTGAATAAGGCGAAACGTATATTTAAAATACATGCAAACAAACAACTCTATTTACTACATTTTTTAATATAGATTTAGAAAATTAGAAACTCAAGACTAAGTAATTACTTCTCTAAAATGTTTATTGATTGATCGAGTTTTGTAAGTGTACCCTGCTAATTAAATCTTATGTTGTGAAGACGACTCAAAAACCTCTAGTTTTATTACACAATGCAAAAGAAACTCGTTTACATCTTGCACAGTTAAATCTTCGGCGTAAATTGGGATCAAATATGCAGAACAGTAGTACATGCACACATTAGCATAACTAGGCTAAGATTACCGCATCGGAGCAGCATACCCGCTATCCCGAGGCTCCCTCATCAGGCGGCAAGAGTAGTCCACGGCAGGTAGGTATAGTCAGTGCGAGTCTGACATACCCACCCGCAGACACATTTTGCGGGTGGCATGCATAGTCATCCCCCCTGCCTTAACAAAAAAGAAGGCTAAGATTACCAAAGCTAAGCCTTCCTACTTATAGGAAAACGACGGGTCCACATGGTGAGAGTTGTTGCATCACATATCACACATAACAACCGGTCCAGTGAGATACTGCCAGAGAACTAGTTGACTGAGTAGTTCGATACTCATTGAGTTCCGGTTGTGAGGAAATATTTATTTTAGATCTAAGTTCGTATGGAGGAGAAGTTTTGTAAGTAAAGGCAATATACCAATAAGGCTAATCCCGCATTAATGATATAAATCCCTGTATCATGGAGGAGTTAACACACCTATTATACACAGACACAAAGTTCATTAAAACTCACTAGAATTATTTATGGGCCACACAAATAGTGGTCCTGTTGCTTCTGTATGCTAGAACCGAACACGAAATGCACACAAATATGCCGAGGTAATAATAGCGAGGTCTTAACCACCGCGCTACAAAGTTCTCTAAGGTTTAGAAGTTAATTTATCAGGATTATTAGTCATCTAAAGCCTCTATTATTAAAACTAACTTGCTTTTCTTGCGCTATTCCTCGGAAATAGTACATTTTTCTACATGGCACCCTTCGTCCTTTTATTTACTCCTTACAATGTACATGCTCATGCATGCTTCGATTGAATGGTTAAGTTAACGAACAAACTCAAATAACATGTTCTATATAGGACATTGATACTTTTTCGTATTAAATTTATGACATATTAGTCATACATTATTATATTACTAGCGGGTCCGACAAATGTTATCCTAAAAATAAAAATAAAACATTCGATTATGCAGCCTAAGACTGCAGCTTATTGAATGTATGCACCACTCCAGGGCAAGGGCCTCCTTTCACAATGAGAGGGCATAGTTCATAGTCCACCACGTTGACCTAGTGTGGGTTGGCAGACTTCATATGCCGTCATTCTGATTTCTTTACGATGTTTCACTTCACCGTTTTAAGTACGAGAATTATCTCGATTATCTAAAAGTATTACATATATCTATTACATAAATCTCAGAACATTCTTTATGTTTTTAAATCATCTAGTTATATATATTCTTGCTACAAAGTCTAAAATAGGAATAACTTGGAATGAATATCTTCTAGAACTAATCTTTGCCCTCAATGCAAGTTAGCGTTCAAGCAAATACCGTCCCAGGCTTACACAAAGCTGCGTCGTCGAAAAACTTGAATAAATCACTTCTATTACCCCATGTGCCATGTAAAGTGGTTAGGGTAAGATCTATGGGATGGGTTTTGACCTCATTTTATCAGGTAGTAGCTATCACCGAAAAAGCTGGTACCTATGTGATCATGACTCTTATTAGTGGGTATGTTGCACATGTACAGTAAATTACCAAATCAAAAATTTGTCGGGTTAATTTATGCACTAGTATTTTACTATTACGTACGTAACGAACACATATTAAGGAGCTTAATTTTCTTATGAAACTGTAAAACGTGTAGCAAACAACAGCATGCAAAATACACAAAAAAACTACTTCCCATACAAGAATAACGACACATTTTGTTTGGCGAGGCAAAACAATATTATTTGTATTTATGATACAAATCTTATTAGTTTCAGAATTGTTCTTTTCTACTTAGTGTTTTATTTATTATTATTATCCATCTTATGGTCGATTGCTATAAGTATATGCATGCATGAATATCTGAATCTACATAAGGTAAAAAAACTCGATACTAAGAAATCATAAACTGAACCGTCTTCCTAGGTGACTTCCATTGACTTCCTTTACATATAACGGCTATATTCTGATTTGAATGTCGTATGACATAATGCATCAAAGCGTGTAGTTTTCATAAATGTATAAAAAAACCATTTTAAAACGTTTTGGAGTCTGTTTAGAGACTATTGAGTCATCTCATCTCACTCTTCTAGATTGGACATTTTCACAGTATCTCGTCATAGTCTGTATTCTTCCTTCTGTCATCTTAACAGATTGACTTTACACTGCTATATTGAGGCTGTGCTTTCGTGTATTTTAAAATTACCATATCACGATTACAGACCATCATGAATTTAACATAGGAAATGAGCCAATAATTGGTGAAACTTACTCAAAACTCATTTCCTCAACAAATATTGAATCGTGACTATAAATCTCCAATAGCCTACTAACCTAAACCAATAAATACATACGATTATGGGAAATTAGAGACAATCCCATCAGATTATGTAAGGTGTAATAGAATTAGCTGTAAATATACTTTGAGCAATTTAACCTACTCATTGTGCGAAGAGATTTATAGGTCTTCATTTTTAATCAAATCCAAGTCGAAGGCATGTTTTACTTCAAAATCGAACTCCAGGTCCTATTGTTAAATCAGGTCACGGCTTGTTAAATTTGATGTGTTAGTAGTCATAAAAAATTTATTCTAATATGAAAATTAACACAGCAAATCAGGTATAAAATTATAAGTTTAGTTATTAATCTACTGAATTATTTACCGTGATCTAATAATGGTAGTTCTGAACAACAATATCAGAATATTTTTTAAATCAAGGCGAACAAAAAAATGTCGTAATCTATACATATAATAAAATCGTAGGAAAGTCAAAACTGTACATTGAATATTTAATAAAAAGGATACTTGGGGTATGATATACAATCGATATCGAAGCCAAAAATATAGTTTATAAAATTTTTGTCTGTTTGTATGTATGTCCGGGCTAAACTCAAAAAGTACTGCATTGATTTACTTAAAATTTTGCATGAATATTACTAAGAGGTCGCGTCAACATATAGGCTCCATATTATCATGCTATCACCTACGAGGGAAAAGCTGTGATAATTAATAAAATTTAACGCGGGTAAAACCGCGGGTAAACCACAGCTAGTATGGTATAAAAATGTTTTATTTTGTAACTTTAGGAAAGAAATAAAACATAGTAATTATTTTTCTAACTGTCTAACTATCACGGTTTATGAGATACAGTCTGGTGATAGACAGACAGACAGGGAAGTCTTAGTAATAGGGTCCGGTTTTACCCTTTGAGTACGGAACCCTAATAAACACGAGAGACAACAGAAGATTTTCAAGAATTACGCACAATTATATTTACGTGTTGTTCACTTTATGTCAAAGATTTTACACCTTTAATATTAGTTGATTATTTTGTTACACGGTTTATAAGACCCATAACTGAATTGAAATATATTGATACTCTACAAAAACATCGGTTACATAATTGTTAATAATTCAAAACTTGTATGAGGGTATCGGAGTGGCCATAAAAACGCCAGACTGTTGGACCCCAGCGATATATTCCACAGATATATGTCTTACGTGTCCTGGACACGAAAGCTTTCCAAATCGTTTTGATAGATTAGCTATCTGGAACGTTTGAAGTGCTTCGGGGCAGAAATAGGATAATGGTGTACCAATTCTGTTTGTAGTATAAGAGTTGTAAATTATAGTTCCATGAAGTGAATTGCTAACCTACGAAAAGTTTACTCCATGTTATGTTAATACTGAACTCTAACAGTCCTCTTAATAAAAATCGCTTCTTCCAAGCTTAGTCCGAAGTTAATCTTGGACTAGTTACTCCCAGAGTAACCACTATTAATAAACTGGGAATAAGCTCGGATTAACAATACATTCCTTATTCAGAGATTTACGCACGTGGTATAATAATAATAATATATAGGGACAATGTCACACAGATCATCCTAGCCCCAAACTTAGCAAAGCTTGTACTATGGGTACCAGGCGACGATATATATACTTATATAGATAGATAAATACATATATACATAGAAAACATCCATGACTCAGAAACAAATATTCGTGCTCATCACACAAATATTTGCACTTACCGGGATTCGAACCCAGGACCACCAGCTTCGTAGGCAGGAGCTACCAACGAGGCTGCGGTGACCGTCAAAATTATAGTACTGGCATGTTGGTCTAGTGGTTAGTGACCCTGACTGCCCGTCAGGACTATGCCCAGGACAAATGTGTTACTTGTTCAGTGTCTGGGAGTCATTTATCTACAAGGTGCATGTTTTTATAAATGTACAAGTATGTTTATCAGTTGACTAGCTGTGCCCCGCGGTTTTACCCGCGTTAAATTTTATAAATCATCATAGCTCACTCCCCGTAGGTGACAGCGTGATAATATGTAGCCTATATGTTGAACCGACCACTTAGTAGTATTCATGCAAAATTTTAAGTAAATCCATGCAGTACTTTTTGAGTTTAGCCCAGACATACATAAAGACAAACAGACACACAGACAAAAATTCTAAAAACTATATTTTTGGCTTCGATGTCGACTGTAGATCACGCCCCAAGCAACTTAAAAAAATATATATTTAATGTACAGTTTTGACTTTTCTACGATTTAGAGAAATGAAGTCGGCATCGTAATCACATGAGTGTCGTAAACAATGTCGTTCAGATGGTAAATTTTGCCTAAAAAGGTCGAACCCTATAGTGTATATTTGGCTTTATGTTGCCTCATAACTCCCAAACAGATAGACAGACATCTAAGCGCTTTTTTTCAACTGCAAATCAATGTAATCGGAATGATTTTAAGCTATTTACATTTTTTTTTTTACATGACAACGTCCGCATTAAGTAATTTCATTCCTGTGTTGCGGTGTACTTTACAAACATAATTGACGGACACAAAGTACATCCAGACTCAAAAACCCTATTTATGCGTCACACAAATAGTTGTCCTGCGCCGGAATCGAACCCGGGACGTGTGTCTTCGTGAAGTGGAGACTTAAGCGCTGCGCCACACGTGCAGTCAATTTTAGACGTTTACGTCGTTTATTTATTGAAATTGAAGATTTTTAATGCTGAAGTAATTATATTTTATAGGTATAAGCATAACGGGGAGAGTGAGTGCCACCTCTCTAATTATGCGACGTCTCCAGTCGTAAGGCGCTGTAATTATGCTTCAATTAACTGTTAAGCTTGGGAACCTCCTCACGCCTCTCGGAGATATTTCGAATTATTCATTTACTTCTAGCTCATTGCTTATTGTTCTAATTAATTTTAATTGTTCAATAGAAACGAAGTGACTTGCAAATCAATTTTAAACAAAATTTATTATTTTAGGAAGAAAATGCATTTGATACAGCTTGTCAATTAATTAATGTTGTCGAAGGTAATAATAATTCCATAAAAAGTACTAGATGATCTGTCAAAATTGGACGTATTAGTTAGAAAAAATCTGCCGCAAATAAAACAATTAATGTCTAAAAGTCATCAATAAGTAATGAAATTTGTGACTTGATAGTGACCAGTAGTGATTTATTATTAGTTAATTGTTGCAGACAACTTTTACCACAATAAAAACCGGTGGAAGAAGTTGTCCAATAAAAATGTACTTCAATTGATAGAGCAACTCACACACAATTCTGAACGAATTGCATTTGAGTTGCAGGCATGAGGGCGTCTAACTTAGTTTCTAACGCTATTGACTTAGTTCCCAGCACATGCAGATAGGCAATAACCTGCTTTGATATTAAATTCATGTGGGCTGAAAATAAATCTACGTCAGCGTCACAATTTACCATTGAGCGTATTATTACCTGTAATAACTCATAGATATAGTTGCTAGGATTCCCTTTGAAATGAAATAAAATGAAATGAAATGAAATTTTATTCAGCACTTGGGTATTAACATACACTTGTACTTGTCAAGGTTATAAAGCAGTACATAAACATAGTGAATAGTAAAAAGTTACAAAAAAATAAATTATTTGTCAGTCCGTGCGGCTTGTTTTATCCCATATATTTACTGAAATCCTTACATAAATAACAATTTACTAATCTATTATTTTAAAATTTAGTTCTACTATTATAAAATTAAAGAATGGAAGACTAAAGCCAAAAGACGAAATTCTAAATGAGGGGCCATAATAAAGAATCCTAAAGGAGGCGTGATAACTTTACTATTCATATGTCGCGCCTGAGGCGTACATCTACAACCCCCCTATCACGTTGTGTCGTGGGGTATAGTATACTCTCTCAGTCACTTTTCTAACCTCCAATTCTGCGACGTTCGATTAAATAGCTTTCCTTTATAATTTTTTCTACGTTTTTCATCTCTCTACTGTAACGAAACATGCCTATAAATATGAAATTTCAGATCAATATGAGCTTTACATAATCTATTATAATATCGAATAATATCTAGGGACAATGTCACACAGATCATCCTAGCCCCAAACTAAGCAAAGCTTGTACTATGGTTACCAGGAGACGATATACATACTTATATAGATAGATAAATACTTAAGTACATAGAAAACATTCATGAATCAGAAACAAATATTCGTGCTCATCACACAAATATCTGCACTTACCGGGATTCGAACCCAGGACCACCAACTAGGCTACGGTGACCGGTGCAAGCTTTGTGCATTATTTGTAATTTATGGTCGCGTTATAAGCATAATATGCTGTAGTTTGGTAGACTCTCACCCGGTTTCAGATTGGAAAGAATCTCTAAAAGGTTCAGGATTACCCTGACCTTTTCATCTCATTTATTTATTGGTAACAAAAGTTACAAGTCCCAATTCATAATTGCAATAACTTGATGAAAATAATATCTAATAATTCTTTTACAAAATAATATATATTTATTGAGTAATGTTTTATAAGTAAATTAGTAGTATAAGTCTCTATTAGGCATACATACTAATAACAATATTTATTTGCATCTGGGTAAATATAAATCTATACATAAAATTGACAACAACTTTAAAAAAAAAAATTTAATTAGCCATCGTTTTCTCAATTCTGATTTAAAACTTATATGGTGAACTAAGAATTAACTCTTCTATATCATGGCTTTACCTCGTAATCTGGCTTCACCTCGTATTCCGTAATAAAACAGCGGTTCGTTTTAATATCTGTCATTCCAGCTAGCAGTCGTTTGGTTCCTCGCCAAGAATACCTCACACATACCCTGCCGGGACAGATACTGCATTCTAAGCTCAATATCGCCAAGTACCGAAATGACGCTGTTTTAACGATCTGATGCAGTTTTTTTTAAGAAGTACTTTTGTTTTATAAGAACTTTAAATATTACTAAACATTATTTAAATATTATTTGTGTGCATGAACATGTCTGTTTGTCCTGAGTCTGGGTGTAATTATCTATATAAGTATGTATTTACAAAAGAAAAGTATATGTAGTATATCAGTAATCTGATTTCCATACTACAAGCTCTGCTTAGTTAGATCAGATGGCCGGGTGTAAATAATGTCCCAGGATATTATTATTTTTATTAAAAATGAACAAATTGAATAATTAAAACAATATAATTTTAGAAATCGTCATGCAAATTTAAATAAGTGTGCGAATAAGGAAATAGAAGAATAAAGAAAATGCGGGGTGAAAATCCAATCCCCCCCCCCCACCCTCAGATATGGTCAATATCCATGACTATTGGCCGTATCAGTCGAATGACGTGCTCTGCTTGACAAAAGCACTTGTACTGGAAGAAAATAAGAGGGAACTAGGGGCAAGAAGGGGCAGATCAAGGGTAGCTTATATATTTCAAATCAAAGAGAAGTCAAAGAGCAGACTAGTTTTCTAATGTACAGACGCTAGCACATCCAGCTACCCCAATCTGTCAAATTTCTTTTATAGATTTTCAACCTTATCATATATGCATAAGGTTCACTTTTTTAATTGGGGAAATTTGACAGATTGGGGTAGCTTAATATGATGGCGTCTTTTCTGATATTTTTTCCGTTTTATTCTCGTACCCATACCCACATATTATGTACTATAATGGGTACGGAAATAAAACGAAAACAAATATCGGAAATAAAAAGGGATATTAAAAAATTAAATGGAGAGTTTAAATTTAAATTGCGAAATCATAGTTTATTGACAAAAAGGACACAATAAGAAGAATATACTGTATTTTCGATTGAAGATATACTTAGTGTTAAATCACTCTAAAACGGTATCAGAGGGAAGTTATCTGTGCAAATGGACCGCCCACTCCGCTACTTAAATCATTGGAAACATACGAAATTCTGTTAGGAGCGTGTATATAAATGATTTATTTCTTTGTAACTAATTCTAATAATCTAGGGACAATGTCACACAGATCATCCTAGCCCCAAACTAAGCAAAGCTTGTACTATTGAACCAGGCAACGATATACATACTTATATGGATAGATAAATACTTATATACATAGAAAACATCCATGACTCAGAAACAAATATTCGTGCGCATCACACAAATATTTGCACTTACCGGGATTCGAACCCAGGACCACCCGCTTCGTAGGAGCACTACCATCTAGGCTACGGTTGCATTCTATTTTGATAAACGCTGCAAAAGAGGTTTATGTTATGTATAGGTTATGCACCCATTACAACCGAACTGAATATAAAGAAAACAACACAAACGTTATATATGATTATATATATATATATGTAAGATCTGATCTCATAAAATATACTCTGAGTATAACATTTTTATAATTATGAATGTGGTTATAATAGCATTGAATGTAAAGTTAATGTCTTTATATACTACCTCGTTCTCAAATTGTTTTTATTTCAACCGCAGAGAATAAGGTTCAAATCACGGGGCGGATATAAAGTATTACGTCGACTTTTAATCCGTCCCGTGATTAGGGTAGCGCAAGACCGGCAAATGTGGAGATGCCTTTGTCCAGCAGTGGACGTCTTACAGCTGAATGATAATAACGATATACACCTATCGCATTATTCAAATATAAATACCTTTTTAGTGAACGAATTAATATGACCAATTGTGTGATCTTTCGCACCAAGCCTTTTTAATTTTATTTGTATATATAACAAACCTCTTCGACCAGTGTGTGTTGCCAGTGATGACTTACGGAACAGAGACGTGGCCGCTCACTATGGCCCTTATTAGAAGGCTCAAGGTCACCCAAAGAGCAATGGAGAGGGCTATGCTCAGAGTTTCCCTGCGGGATCGAATCAGAAATGTCGAAATCCGCAGGCGAACCAAAGTCACCGACATAGCCCGAATAATTGAAAAACTGAAGTGGCAGTGGGCGGGGCACATAGCTCGTAGAACCCATGGCCGTTGGGGCAGAAAGGTTCTCGAGTGGCAACCACGAACCGGAAGACGCAGCGTGGGCAGGCCCCCTACAAGATGGACCGATGATCTTGCGCGGGTCGCTGGAAACTGCTGGATGCGAATAGCGCAAGACCGGCAATTGTGGGGATCTTTGGGGGAGGCCTTTGTCCAGCAGTGGACGTCTTTCGGCTGATATGATGATGATGATGATGATATAACAAACATTAATTTTTTTATTTCAAATAAAGTACATAATATGAAAACAATTATGAGGCCTACTTAAACCTTAAATTTAAAGATTATAAGCTCTAAAGTTTGACTATATGTTAGCCTACCGGCCGCTAATAATATCCCGTATATTTCTTGCGCTGTAAAACTTAGGCGAGTCCTTTTTTATGTAGCCGAGGTTATCGCCGCGTCGGTCCGTGCGTCCATCCACTCCGTACTTATTGGGGCGGTTACACTCTTGTTAGATGATAACCACCCTAATTCTTTAACAGGAAAACTCGCACAATTGAATACTTAAAAGCGTTATCCAAACCATTCCCGTTAATATTGCTGGTGTTATGTACCTATAACGTTTCATAGGGCTTTTTGTTTCCGCTTCAATGGTATATAAAAGAGGTGCCTATATTTCCTTAGGCTATTTGCTCCATTTATATGGTAACTTTTGTAGCTTTTAATAATATACAAAGCACCATAGAACCATGGAATTAACCATTTTTTGTGTAAGTGGTAATTATTGTTATAATACTTACTTATCGTATGGGCAGTGGTTACCCTGGTGTTAGAGTTGTTCAAGCCGCCTAGTAGGCCTCTGACATGGCTTAACGACTGTAGCCTAATGGCTACAACCGGGACCGACAACTTAACGTGCCCTCCGAAGCACAGAGACGCTCAGAAATTAAACCACATTGGCGGTCACCCATCTATGGACTGACCGCGTCAACACACCACTATGGAAAACATCAAGGGTTCTCTTGAGGAAATGAAAGAGATGTTCAGCACTAAGATGTCAGAATTTGCATCAAAACTTGAGAAATCCCAGACTCCTACACCCACTGGCCTTGCACCAGAATTCGCAGCTTTCCAAGTACTTGTGTTTGAATTGCTCAAGAACATTCAGCTTCAGGTAGAGAACTTGCAAACTTATGCACGTGCCATAGACCGTCTTGAAATGCAGGGCAGGCGAAAAATCCTATTACTCCATGGGGTGCCCGAAGATAAGACTGAAAATACAGCTCAAGTGGTAACGGAGGTTGTCTTAGATCGCTTGAAATTGAATGATTTTTCTCCAGCTAACATAAAGAGATCCCATAGACTGGGAAAAATTAGTAATCCTGAACGCCCACGACCTATTCTCTTCAAACTGGATAATATTATGGTTCGCGATAAGATTTGGTTTTCTAAGTCGAAATTGAAGGGCTCTGGAATAACTTTGTCAGAGTTTCTGACTAAAGCCCGTCACGATACCTTCATGGCTGTACGCAGTAGATTCGGGATTGATTGCTCCTACACGAAGGGAGGCTCGGTGTACGTCATTGGCCGGAACAATATACGACATAAAGTTCAATTCATCTCAGACTTAGCTAATATTCGGCCTCAAGAACCAGCAGAGGCCAAGGCCGTCGTTCTATCAGCACCATCGAAGACCACGACATCATCAAAACCGAGCAGGCGCGCAGCTGCCACCAAGAAGTAGTTGATGGACATCATATCAGCGGGACGTAGGTATTGAGAGTAGCACTCGGCTGGATGCACATTTCTAGTCGGTATTAGAACATTTCTTTCGATATTTAATGACGGTGGTTTATTATTTAGTTACACTATTTATTATAATAACATAACACTCAAGTGTCAAAATTGCCACCACAGACAAATCATCGTGTTTTTTATTTTTTTTCCTATATGCGTTTGTTTCTTTGCTCTTTGGTGCTTTCCAGCCTGTGTCTCATATTTAACGGGGTGAATAGGTACTACATTGAATTTATTTAATAGTGTTTTATCTGTCTCTGAACTTAGTACAAATTTCGTTTACAAATTGGTTCTCCCCGTTTGACTGTACTATTGTATAAAACTTTACATACTTTAATGTTCTTAATACGACCGCATTACATTTATTGTTATTATTTAAACTTTTCTAGTTGGAATATTTTACTTAATTGTAAACACACAACCGGTGGGTGGACTGGCTGGTTTACCTTTCTGTGTGTGAATTGATTGTAATTTATATTTATATATTCAAAAATATATATTATATTATTTACTTATATTTAGATACCGTATTTTATGTCTAATACAGATACTGTTAGTGATTATGAAGACTGTCTCTCTTCGGCGAGTGATGATCTTAGTTTTTGTAGCATTCCTTCGTTATCTGAAACCCTTGAATCTCAATTTTCTGATGTCTCACGGAACTTTAATGTGGTTCATATCAACGCTCAGAGTATTCCGGCTCATTTCCCTGATATGCTGGCTGCATTTGACTGTAAGAATATTCACGCAATTCTTATATCCGAATCATGGCTTAAATCCATCTTGCCCTCTGCTTCATACTACATCCCCGGATTTAAATTAATCCGAAACGATCGCACGTGCGGTGTTGGTGGCGGTGTTGCCATATACTTACGTTCTAATATTCCTTTCTCTATAGTCAATATGTCAACACAACCACCGCCCTCAAGTGCTGGTGAACATCTTTTTATTGAAGTAGAGCTACATCATTCTAAACTCCTTCTTGGCGTCTATTATTGTCCTTCGCTACGCATTGATTTCTTCTCCTCTTTGGAAAATGTCCTAGAAAATTTGGTACCTTCTTACAGTCACACGATAGTCATGGGCGACTTCAATACATGCTTACTCAAAAAAGATTCTCGGGCTACGAGATTACAATATCTTGTCGAGTCGAACAATCTCACTATCCTACCACTAAACGCCACACATAACTTCCCTCATTCCACTCCATCCCTCCTGGATCTTATTTTCGTTTCATCTAAGCAACATGTCGCTAAGTATGGTCAGTGCTCAGCGGATGCCTTCTCGTATCATGACCTTATATTCCTTTCCTACAAAATTCGTTCCATTCCTACAAAATAGACAGGCTCGTAGAAGCTGTCCATACGGCTGGGTCTAAGGTCTTTAAGGCCCACCGTACAAACAGAACCAAAAAGATCTCTGACTATACCCTGCAGCTTATGGACGAAAGACGGAAAATGGTTCTGACATCCTCTGATGATGCTACCAGATACCGGCAGCTCAACAGACAGATCTCAAAGTCTTTGACACGCGACACGCGCCAATTTAATACAAATTGTATTAAAGAAGCCATTGAGCGGAACAAAGGCTCTAAAGTGTTTGCAAGAGAACTGTCTGTTGGACAGAGCCAACTGACGAAGCTGAAGACTGAGGATAGCAGAATCGTCACGTCTAAACCTGAGTTGCTGGGAGAGATCGAGAGGTTCTATGGACAGCTGTATGCGAAAACCCAGTCACCTGTCGATAGTTGTGCCTCAGATCCCAGAGCACGACTAACCCAACACTTCACCGACGACATCCCGGACGTCAGCCTGTGCGAGATTAGAATGGCTCTCGAACAGCTTAAGAACAACAAGGCGCCTGGTGATGATGGAATTACGGCAGAGCTTCTGAAGGCGGGTGGTACACCAATCCTACGGGCCCTTCAGAAGTTATTTAACTCCGTCATACTAGAAGGTCAAACGCCAAAAGCATGGCACAGGGGTGTGGTGGTGCTCTTCTTCAAAAAGGGCGATAAAACCCTCTTGAAGAATTACAGACCCATCACACTGCTGAGCCATGTTTACAAGTTGTTTTCGAGGGTCATTACGAATCGTCTCGCACGCAGGTTTGACGACTTCCAGCCTCCCGAACAAGCCGGTTTCCGTAAAGGCTTTAGTACCATAGACCACATACATACGCTGCGACAGGTTATACAGAAGACCGAAGAGTATAACCAGCCATTATGCTTAGCGTTTGTGGACTATGAGAAAGCCTTCGATTCGATCGAAACTTGGGCCGTACTGAGGTCTCTCCAAAGGTGCCAAATCGACTACCGGTATATCGAGGTGTTAAAGTGTTTGTACGAAAACGCCACTATGTCAGTGCGACTCCAGGACCAGAACTCGAAACCTATCCACTTGCAGCGAGGTGTGAGACAGGGAGATGTTATATCTCCGAAACTGTTCACCGCTGCATTGGAAGATGTCTTCAAGCTTCTGGACTGGAAAGGCTTTGGCATCAATGTCAATGGCGAGTACATCACCCACCTTCGATTTGCCGACGATGTAGTAGTCATGGCTGAGACCCTTGACGACCTCGGTACAATGCTCGATGGCCTCAGCAGAGTCTCTCAACAAGTGGGTCTGAAAATGAACATGGATAAGACGAAAATTATGTCAAACATCCATGTTGCACCCACTCTAGTTAAGGTTGGAGACTCTGCACTCGAAGTTGTAGAGAACTATATTTACCTAGGACAGACCATCCAACTAGGTAGGTCCAACTTCGAGAAGGAGGTCAATCGTAGAATCCAACTCGGCTGGGCAGCGTTCGGGAAGCTACGTAATATCTTCTCGTCCCAAATACCGCAGTGTCTCAAGTCGAAAGTCTTCGACCAGTGTGTGTTGCAGTGATGACTTACGGAACAGAGACGTGGTCGCTAACTATGGGCCTTATCAGGCGGCTCAAGGTCACCCAAAGAGCAATGGAAAGGGCTATGCTTGGAGTTTCCCTGCGAGATCGAATCAGAAATGATGAGATCCGCAGGCGAACCAACCGACCGACCAACCCGACATAGCCCTAAGAATTGCCAAGCTGAAGTGGCAGTGGGCAGGGCACATAGCTCGTAGAGCCGACGGCCGCTGGGGCAGAAAGGTTCTCGAGTGGCGACCACGAACCGGAAGACGCAGCGTGGGCAGGCCCCCTACAAGATGGACCGATGATCTTGTGCGGGTCGCTGGAAAACGCTGGATGCAGATAGCGCAAGACCGGCAATTGTGGAGATCTTTGAGGGAGGCCTTTGTCCAGCAGTGGACGTCTTTCGGCTGATATGATGATGATGATGACAAAATTCGACTTTATGACAACTTTATGACTTACATGCTCCTGTTCGCGCCGTTAAGATGAAACACTTGCCATCACCGTGGTTGACAGATGACATAAAAGCAATTATTAACAAAAAGACGTTGGCCAAGTCGAAGTTTAAACTTCGACCTAACGATGCCAACAGATCTAAATACATGAGCATTAGAAATCACTGCAATAAGGTGTGTAGGAATGCGCAACGCCAGCATATTCACAAATCCGTAGAAAACGGTGATCCAGCTAAAGTATGGAAATTTCTACAATCAATCGGGGTCGGTAGACAACGCCAAAACTCTGTCCCCAAAAATATTGACGTCGATTCACTAAACCAAAATTTTTCATCTTCGTCCATTTTCGATAGGACAATTAAAGCTAATACACTGCAATTTCTTTCATCTCTACCTACCCCCGCTAATCCTCAATTTGTTTTTAGTCATTTTGCTGCTTGTGATGTCAAGAAGAGTGTACTATCGATAACTTCCAACGCTGTTGGATGTGACTGTATCAGCCGTCTATCAGTCCTTCCTATCCTTGACGAGATCCTTCCTATCCTATGCCATATTCTCAACTATTCCATATCCACCGGCATTTTTCCATCAGCGTGGAAAGACGCCCAAATAACTCCTCTTCCAAAAAAACCTAATCCGTCATCCTTCTCTGAATATCGACCCATCTCCATACTTCCGTTCCTATCCAAAGTCCTAGAACGATTGGTTCATAACCAACTGAATTCATTCCTTTGCTCCAATAACCTTCTTAACCCGTTCCAATCCGGATTTCGTCCTGGTCATAGCACCGTCACCGCTTTAGGCAATATTACGGAGGATATCAGGTTGAATATGGAATGTGGAAAGTTGACCGTATTAACATTGCTAGATTTTAGCAATGCTTTCAATGCGGTTGATTTTGACGTTCTTCTGGGCATACTACACTCACTTAACATATCTCCGACGGCAACTGATTGGTTTCGCAGTTACCTGTGTGGCCGTCGGCAACGTATTTGCATAGATGACTCCAAGTCTTCTTGGTGCAATACTAGCGCTGGCGTTCCTCAGGGTGGCGTTTTATCTCCATTACTCTTTTCTATATTTATCAGTTCTATTTCTTCTATCTAGTTTCCTCCTACCACCTTTATGCAGATGACTTACAAATATATACGCAAGCCCCGTTAGATTCCCTACCAAATGCTATATCTATTATTAATAAAGATCTAGAGAAAATATCCGAATGGAGTGAAAACTATGGTCTTACCGTCAATCCTTCCAAGACTCAGGTCATAACTATTGGTAGTCAGCACAAAATTAATAGCATTGACTGGTTGCAACTCCCCAAGGTAATATTTAACCATAATGTCATACCATATAGTGACTCAGTTCGGAATCTAGGGATATATTTTGATAGGACTCTCTCCTGGAGTGCACAATTACAGGAAACTAGTCGCAGACTATACGCGACTGCGGGTGCGCTCCGTGGGTTACGGAATTTCCTTCCAACCTCCACCAAAATTGCGCTTGCTCAGTCTCTCCTACTCCCAGTCCTTGACTACGCAGATGCCAGCTATCTCAATATTACGGAGGACAAGCTTGACAAACTTGAGCGTCTTCAAAACTTCTGCATACGATTCATATTTGGTCTTCGAAAATATGATCATGTATCCGAATTTCGCAAAAAACTCAAGTGGCTTCCCATAAGACTCCGCCGAAATACTCACATTCTATCCATACTTTACAATATTTTGTTCAATCCCGCTAGCCCCCACTACCTTAAGGAACGATTTGAATTCCTACGTGATTCACATTTGAGGTCTTTGAGATCATCAGAAAATTTGAAACTTACAATGCCGGTGCACTATACAGACTTCCTAGATAAGTCTTTTACTGTACAAGCAACTCGACTGTGGAATGCACTACCAGTGCCAATACGATGTGCTCAAAATATAACATCGTTTAAAAATATGGTGAAAAACCACTACTTACGTTAATATTTAGATTAGTCCTGCTACTTGACAATTTATTTAATTTCCGTTTTTATTTTTAATATAAATTTATTTATTTATTTATAGAATTATGTAATATTTATTAGTTTATTATATTTGTTTATGTATGAATATGAATGTATGTAAGTACATTAATCTATGTAGTATATTCATTATTAGGTTAGGACACTACACTCAGAACTGACGACGGTACACTATCAGCTACACGGTACACTATCAGCTTTGTAATCGCCGAGAATATTGTTAATTCGTATATCATTTTGGATAGATTTTTTTCTTCGTTTTGATATACTTTCTCCATTATTATAAAAGCTGTAAAAATTTGTTATGATTAATTAAAGTAATAATGTATAATTTTTATCATATGTGTCGCCTAAAAATACAGGTCATTGAAACAAAAATATGTACCTTTTCAGAAGATTTTCATAATGTTTAATATTGCCTGATATCGTTTCGAAAAATAAAATAATTGATGGCCTTTTTCCAATTTCACTATTGAAACTCCAATTCCAAGATTCCATGAGGTTTGTAGTGCGGTGTCTTTGTGCGTAGCAGCACCAAATATTCATCATATCTTCATTTTCCAACCACTGATCCACAAAGTAATCATTGAATTCAGTTATAGCTTTTTCTTCAAAACTGTAACAGAATTAATTCGTTGAAGATTATGATACGAAAAACCATATATTACCTAGTTTCTAACGCATAAAATCAAGTGGGTAGCTTTCCAAAATGGCGGTAGAAGAAATATCCAGAACTAAACGCGTTCATTTCAATACTGCAAAATTAATTTACCTTTGACTCATAACGTATAGCCATCCATCGTTTATGTCTTCTTTTGGTAAATGTGCCAGAGCCATACATAGTTTGACGTGATAGTGAGATTCTTCATGTTGTAATAAGCCAAGAGATTTTGCCTTTCTTAATAGCGCTCTGCCAAAGTGAACAAAACACCCCTTAACAATTATGTTTGGAAATGTCTTTTTAATTGCATTTATTGGAGCTTTTTCGAAATCCAAGGTAATAATATCGGCTGTCCACTCTGGTAAATGAAATTTTAGTTTGTAAAACAGTCTTTCATATGTAGTTTCTTCTTTGTTTGTCAACACTGCATAAAAAAATGGTACAATATTTGTCCCAGTTTCTGTACTTCCTATGTCTCCGTGTACAACGTATAGTTGAAGAAACGGCTTTGCACAACATTTGAACGTTCCGTCCGCAAAGTAGTGACGGACGTCATTTAAATGTGCAATTGCACTCTTTGAACCAAACACAATCATTCTATTTTCACCGTCAATCTCATCAAACAATAAATTGTCTTTAAAACGGTCAGGAATCACGATTTCTGTAGAGTTAGAGTGCTGAGATTTTGTGATTCCTAGTTGTCTATTTCTGTGTCTATACAAACTGCTTTTAACTTTGTCAAAATTTGGTAATTCTTTAATAATTTCATAACCATTATCTTTCAGCTTTTTAGTACATTTCCTGTATGTAGCTGGAATCGGCTTCAGATCTTCACATATAGTTTGTTTACATTTTTCGATGGCTACTTTCACTTCATTTTTTTCAAAATTCGGAATACAAGAACTGCAGTGAGCATTTTCTCTTAATACATGGCTCCGATTTGAATTCAAAGTTACACTTGCTGAACATCCATCTTTTCTATTAACACAGCGCCACCAACTTGAGTCCTTATTATTTTTCTGTTTATAATATTGATGCCCAGCGCGTAATAAAATTTCACCGCCTCGTGTACTATTAATAATTTTTAAATTCACTGCACCACTAGAAGATCCCTCACCCGACATTGCAACGACCTTGCACTATGCATAAAACGAGTGAACTGATAAGTTAAACCCGGTAATAGATATAATTTACGTATACTTACTTATGTCTATCTCATTCACACCTTTTGTTTAAAACGATGGTAAGGACAATAAATCCCTACCTGAGAACCCGCTCGGTGCTTCTTTTGCGGGAAAAGCACGTGGTAGTGGCCATTCTTTTTGATGGTCGAGATACTATCTCAAGACTGAAGCATTTAAAAATATATACATCTCTAAATTAATACTAATTTGACACTGACTATACCGTACAAAAATAACAATACTAACAAAGTTTACCAAATGGGATTAAATGTATGAAGTAACGAAATGTTTACCAAACGCAACTTTTTAGTAGGTACAGTTTGAGGTTTACGAAATGGGAAGTTTACCAAATGGGAAGTAGCCGTCATTTTCAATTATGCTAGTCCATCCTACGGTTGTCTGGAAGAAATCACTATTATGCGATAAGACCGCCAATTGTACATTATTTAAATATTAAGTTTTTTTTTTGGAAAATGTTTTTTTATAGTTTGTGCAATAAAGTGTATCTATCTATCTATTAATCTGTTCTCAGTTTTGTCACTCAGTTTGTTATCTCTACTTAGTTTGTCGGTGTCAAAAGCATGATAGTGTGTGTAATGGTACTTTTATTAATAATTACACCCCAATATATCAATGAGGTTGCCTTTAACTCATAAAGGATTAAAGATCACGGGCAAAATGTGAACATAAATCAGCATAAAACTGTTAAAACTCCAGTTTACATAACTTTAAAACAATAACTAGCGCACGTAAGCCAATTAAAAATTCTCAGCAACGTTCATTAAAACCAAATGAAAATATAAATCATGTACATTGCTTACTTTGTAGCAGCAGAAAACGTTATCTTTTAGTATAATACATCATTGTTACTGCAATATCTCTTAATTTCATACCTATTAAAATTAAATATTACTTGCTCAGTACCTACCGTAGCAGGATTGAATGGGAAACTTAAGATCGACGATGGAATTAGATGGATACGACGGCGTTCCATACTACATAATAAAAAAAATATTTATTTAATGAAAAATTAACACGATCTGTTCTCCTAGTTTACATGAATTACAGTGGTGGGTATGAGGGTAGGACTACTACCATATAGAAAATTTGTATGTCATATTTTTTGATGACTATGCACAGTCTTTTATTTCTATATTATGCATTGGAATCAGTTGTAAATAGGCCCTTGTTTAAGAGCGGCCTGTTTACTTATTTAACTTCCCACAACGGCTTGTGAACTTGGGACTTTAATCCCCTAAGAGTTATATATATGCTCCAAAGTTGAATACAGTAATTATGGTGACCTGTGGCACAGGTTTTCGAAACCTATTTCAGGCACCAGTCCTTCACAAATGTAAATAGTATTCATAGTTATAATTTAGCCTTAAGTTACAATTTGTGGAAGGACAAATAAACGTATTTATTATTATTATTATTCTTATAGGCTTGTACTACGTAATAATATTTTTATATAAAACAGCGTCGTTGGTCCGACGGCAGCGTGTTCAACCGCAGATAAATCAAAATCACTTTTTGGCCCGATCCGGGATTTGAATTCATTACCTCATGGATTCAAATCGCCGGCACAGTTGGCGGTATTTGTATCTCCGTAGCTCAGAGAGCACGTAAAGCCGTCAGTCCTGTACTTGACCTTCATGAGAGTAATGAAATAGGAAGAGCCCCTGAGTTTGCGCACATGTCCCACGCAAGGTCTGGCCAAAACTCGGTCTTTAGAACTTTTTTATTAATTACATAAAACTCAATTTTATCAGTATTCATGACCATTAATTTGAGTTCATTTCGATTAAATTTCCTCTACTAAACAGACACTCTCATCTCATCGCATCCATCAGTTACTCCTGTAAGTCCTGGTTTGAATATCAAAGACGGATCCTTTCTATTAGTTAGTTTGTAGTTTTACTGGGCGTAAAACTTCGATCATTTTCATTGTCTGGAGAAGCAGTAAAAGTATACAAGGCAAACTGTAAACGTCATGTTAAAAAAGGAACTGATTGTGCAGTTGCCACCTCGTGCCGCTAGTTGTGTGTAGTTATTTATATTGGAGATGGAATTAAAATAGCTATTTAAATTCTGTTGAACTTACGACTATTATGAATTTTTAATCCTTAATTTAAAGAATATTTCGCTTCATTTTAATGAACTGCTGCTCTATTTTAAATGGTATTCTTTTATTAAAGTTTTAATATTATAGTGTGAAAAGCTTTTTAGCATTTCATAATGATTACGTACGTTTATCATAATTTCCTTTATCTTAAACTTTGTAAGTAATTATTTTGTCGTATTTTAACGGTAATTTTATACAATTATTGAACGGAAGAAACAAAAAGACATAACATATCACGCACCTAATTTGTACAGACCCCAGCACACCCAGCTACCCCAATCATCAAATTTCTTTTATAGATTTTCAACTTTATCACATAAGCATAAGGTTCACTTTCAATGGGGGAAATTTACGGATTGGGATAGCTTGATGTGCTGGCGTCTGTACATTAGGTATGAAATATATTTATAACGCAGGTCCTTAATATGATTAACAAGAGACGCGTCCCAGCTTCGCAGGGGTATATCAATAGAAATATATAAAAATAAATTAATATTCTGAACAGAAAACAGAAATTGAGACTTAACTAATATACCGACCGACTGATATGGTCATAATTGCAGGTGTCATATCATTTGATTGGTTGTTAGCAAGGGAATTCTAAGTTTGAAGCAGCCAGTGTGTATAGTTCGTAGCTTAAGACAGAGAGCCGATTCTGTTTCGAGAACCGCTGAAAAATTAAATTTATAGTTTCCCATTTACTTATAAATTAAAAATCTAGTATTAAGTATACTATGGAATAAAGGTCACTTGCACTCCTACTGCTGTTTGAATTACTCACAGTTCCTATACACGGAATGGTGGTCCGGAATAGAATACGCAGCCCATATTTTACAGACAGAATAAGCTCGCTATAACTAGTCTGCTGTGCCTTATATAGATAAAAGTAATAAGTGGGTTTTGGCACTAAGACCGCCCGTTGCTTAGCGTGTTCTTAATTTACAACGTTTTTTCTGTTTGTTTACAGACTTTTCACTATGCACCCTGCATAGTGAAAAGTCTGTATATATCTGATCGGAATACGATTGACTCAACGCCAAAGACTCGTCATATTTTTATGGCTCTCCTAAGACCAGTTAAAAGTATTTCTGGTACTAGAATTCTTACTTAACTATCCCAGATCACTACGCAATTATTGTTTCGATTGACTGCATTATTTTAGACACTGCGCAGTGGTTCAGGTAGTCACCTCACTTGTACTTCAGTGAACTTGTGTTTTGGTTCAATCCTAATATGAAAAATAATTAGTATGACTGCCAGAGTCTAGTTTTTCTTTGTGGCCATGAATTGCATATTTATCATCATAATATTAATACGTGAAGCAAAAACTTAGTTCCCCTTTTTACAAAAATTGCGCGGACGGAGGAGTATGAAATTTGGAATAGTTTAAAGTTCATATGAAGAAGGACTGCAGAAAGTTAATATTTTTATATAATGGATATGAGAACCAAATTAATGTACAAGTATTTAATTATCTATATAAGTATGCATTTACAAAAGAAAATTATTATATGGAGTATATAAGTTATCTGGTCTCGTTTGGGATTAGATGGCCATGTGTAAATAATGTCCCAGGATATAGCCTGACATCAATTTCCAATTGCTAAATAAGCGCTTTTTCGACTTAATCATACATTATCCGAGTCTCTGTGTGGTATCTTGTTGTCAAATGTACTCGGATCTTCCTATCCCGCAAGCACCACCATACCAGGAATGCTTCATCATGACTTATTTAGAACTATTCTATGTTATACTATAATGAAACTGCTTACAGGTGGTATATCGTACTCAACAGCCGAGAGTACTGTAATTATGTACCTCCTTTACAACTTTTAAGGGTACGTTCAGCTATATAAAAATAGTGCGTTCAGAAATAGTGAAGCAATCTAAACGATTAATCGACTATTCAAAACGATATTAATGTTATCAGTGCACATATAATGGTGAGTTGTGCAGCCTGTGGTAAATTAATGAAAAATTCACCAGAAGATGTTCGCTTGCCTATTATTTTGGGTGCCTCGGCAGAGGAAAAACTGCTGCTAAGCAAGCTTACTCGAGTTGTCCAGAATGCTCCAAAAACAAATCCGGAGATAATGGCACTGAAACCCCAGTCAAAACTACTTTAAGTACTCCATCTAGTGCAACATTTTTAATGTGTCTTGCATTGGATCATCTGCCAAATCCAGTGCTGGGATATCTGGCACCAGGATGGTTTATGACCCCGGAGCTACGGGAGGTATTAATGTGGCAATGGAAATAAGATTAATTCGAGAGCAGATGCCCGATGTATGGGTACGCTCCTCGATAACGATGAGGAGAAATTTTTGACGCCGTTTAGATTTGGTTTATTTTATATGGGTGTAATTATCTATACAAGTACATATGTATTTACAAAACAGAAGGTGTATCTTTATGTAGTAAATGTCGTATCTGGTTTCCATAGTACAAGCTCTGCTTAGTTTTGGATCAGATGGCCGTGTGTGAATAATGTCCCAGGATATACATTATATTATATATTAGAAATCTTCCTTTGATATCGCGGTGCGATTCCTCACATTGCGAACAACGGCAAGTGTTAAAGTACATAGGAGCGCGAACTTACTTCGCCAACTATCGCCCATAGTTTGTATTCGTAAAGATTCAAACACTTCCTAGC
This sequence comes from Pseudoips prasinana, assembly GCA_951640165.1. Classification (NCBI taxonomy): domain Eukaryota; kingdom Metazoa; phylum Arthropoda; class Insecta; order Lepidoptera; family Nolidae; genus Pseudoips; species Pseudoips prasinana. Next base: position 35,425,636 of record OX621247.1, read on the forward strand.
TCTTCATTGGACGAGCGCTCGCGTCATTTTTACTAACGTAAAGCGGCAGTTGAACAAAATTGTCCCTAAAAATGGACCGTCCCAGTTCGAACTCCAAACGGAGGGCACTCTGGCTCGAGTTACTTTAGTTTGTAGTTCAATTAGCTATTCGCCTTGTTCACTTGTTGTTCGAGCTTATACCTGCCGCCACATTCCGCCACAGATCCTCTCGCCAAAAGTGGAAATTTCATCCTTATCACCTGGATGAATGGTTATCTACCACTGTGCGTGTCACAAGAAACTTTTTGCCACGCACTACCGCTCTGTGGAATCAATTAGCTGCAGAGGTGTTTCCGATCCGGTGTGACATGGCAATCTTCAAGAAGGAAGCCTTTTCTTTTCTGAAAGGCCGGCAACGCACTTGCGGCTTCTCTGGAATTGCGAGTGTCCATGGGCGGCGGTGATCACTTATCATCAGGTGACCCACTTGCTCGTTTGCCATCCTTTTTTGTATAAAAACACATCAGTTCTAATTGAGAAAAGTAAAGTGGTGTATATTGTATGTTTCATAAATCAGTAAATACTTACGTAATCGTAATTTCTTTTCCAAGTTGTACTTATATTTTTTTTGTTTTTAAAAAGGCAACGCCCGCACTAGGGAATCTTATCGCGGGGTACTTTACAAACATATAATAGACGAACACAAATCACATCCAGACTCCGAAAAACTTAACACCAGTTGAATCACAAAGGGATTTGGGAGTTACTACGTCAGCTGACCTGAAATGGCAAACACATATACATAACATTGTAAAGAAAACAAATTCGATACTTTACATTATTCGTAAGGCATTTAAATGTCCCACAGCTAATACCTTTATAAAATTATACAAGACATAATATGTAAGACCTCTCCTTGAACATGCCTATGTAATCTGGGACCCGTACTTTAAAAAAGACATTAAACTCATTGACAATGTACAGAGAAGGGCTACAAAGATGGTTTGTTCAATGCGCAACTTACCATATGAACAACGTCTCAAGTTCTTTGGACTCACCACACTAAACAGCGTAGACAGAGAGGAAGTTTAATCGAAACTTACAAAATCCTCACTAATCATTATGATGTGCGTAGCCTTAAATACATGTATAAGCTAAATGATAATAAACATCTACGAGGTCATCCATTGAAACTTTGGGAAAACTCATCTAAAAAGAGAATCTGTTGTAAAAGCATGGAACAAACTACCAGAAAGAGTAGTCATGGCTCCGACATTAAATTCCTTCAAGAACAGATTGGACAAGGAAAACATCTCCAAGCTATTTGATACTCACACATCAGCTAAATAGCTGCTAGTGTGTTACACAAAATAATAATAATAATAACTATTTATGGGTCACAAATAGTTGCCCGGCGCGGGACTCAAACCCGCGACACGAAGCGGGGAGGCGACTGTCTTAGCCGCTGCGCCACACATGCAGTCTTATATAGAAAAACAGTTTTCCTTAACGTCCTGAATAACACGTCTCGTATTAAAAATCCCGTGTTCATGCCCGCTTGAGTATGTTTCGCCGGACCGTCTCAACTGGGTCGTGTTGAAACCGGTAGTAGATGAACCCACTGAGTTTGTTTCGCTGGGTCTTCTCAGTTGGGGCGCATTGGATCCGGTGGTAGCATTAAAGCGCGACCGTCGTTATTAACACAATGTCCGTCATAATAATAATACCTTATTATAGACAGAACCATTGACAATATGTAGTAAAAATATTAGACTTAAACTAGATAATTAAACATAATCTGTTGACAATAACTTGATACAAGCTAGCTAAATATCATTGCTATAATAAAATAAATTTTATAAATGTTTTCATACAATGTGTAACTAAATATCTATGTTACTAGAAATAATAATGTATACAACTATATTACTACAAACATGTTCTGACTATTTACAAGCGGTTTTTTACAGTCTACGTGGATAAAAACCTTTTTTATTTATTTAAAGAAAAACAAACCTTCTGAAAGCCACCCAGTAGCTACCGGCCGCTTGATTTACTCCACTCCATCACTATAAGGTGACGGGTCCGTCAGGCGAGGCAAGTGTGTCAGGGCGGGCGGCAGTAAACTCGCGGCGTAACGTTACACCCGATAATGCCACGGATTACCGCCTTTGGGCGGGAGCTGACGCTATTTTCCCTTTCGCTGGCTTTTTGAGGGTTTTATGGGCCGCGTTGAGTGAAGGAACGGTGGAAGTGCAAAATACTTTGGGACACGTAAATGTTTCTTCCTTTTAACTGGCTTATTTAGGTTTCCGGTTTCTGCCCCGTTGGTCTAGCAGTAGCATGTTCAACCACAGACATTGAGGTGCTTGGTTCAATTCAGAGATTATGATAAAAAGCGTTTAGGACGTTTATTGTAAAATTAAAAAAATCTCACTATATAATTGAGTGCACGTGTGGCGCAGCAGCTAAGACACTCGCCTCGCCACTTAGTGTCGCGGGTTCATGTCCCACGCCGGACAACTATTTGTGTGACCCATAAATAGTTGTTCTGAGTCTGGATGTTCTCTGTGTCCCTCTATTATATGTTTGTAAAGTACACCGCAACAAAGGGAATAATTACCCTTAGGCGGGCGTTGCGTTAAAAAAACCCGTAGTCTGGTAGGTGGAGGTATTTATACCTCCGTGCCTCGGAGAGCACGTAAAGCTGTCGGTCCTGTACCTGACCTCTTTCTTGTCGTGTCGTTAGTATAGTATTATACTTCTGTTTGTTATTCTAATATGGGTAGTTAATAATATTATCGTATATATTGATGGCTACACATTGTTCACATTCATAGGCAAGTTTAAGCTTAATAGTTTTATTGAAAAAATCCTAACGCCCCTCTTTGGCCCAATCTAGAATTTGAACCTAGTACCTCATTATCCTCGGAAGAGCATGCTACCAACGTAGCAACACAGTAGGTATTTTTTGATGGCTAAACTTTATATTTTATATGCAAATAGTCTGCATTATTCTGTATCAACTTAAGTTGAGATTAAGTCAAGTCTACAAAGATGATAATATAATCAGACGCTGTAGTTCTATGCATGCATGATTAGATTCATTATTTAAATAAGCAGATACGTTTTTGAGAGACTCCACTATGATAATAGAGAACTTAATTTATTTGCAGTTTGTGATTAAGTTAATCTAATCATTTTTGGCTTCAACTTAATATTTAAACAGTTTAATCTAGCCAGTAAGCTAATCAACTCGTAGAACCGAACTTAAGGGGAATCTCTTCGGAGATCTTCGTAACAAAGAAACAAAATCAAGACCTTCTGCTATTGTGTTCTCCAAACTTAAACCGATTTCAATTTTCAGCAATGGAAGAATATATAATTCATTAAAGTGCGACCGTCGTTATTAACATAAGGTCCGTCATAATAATATCACCTTAATATAGACAGAACCATTGCCAATATGTATTACAAATATTAGACTTAAACTAGATAATTAGACTTAAACTAGATAATTAAACTTAAACATAATCTCTTGACAATAACTTGATACGAGCTAGCTAAATATCATTGCTGTTATAAAATAAATTTTATTAATGTTTTAATACTATCAATACAATGTGTACCTAAATATCTATGTTACTAGAAATAATAATGTATACAACTATAATACTACAAACATGTTCTGACTATTTACAAGCACTTTTTTAAAGTCTACGTGAATAAAAACCTTTTTTATTTTTATTTTTTATTTTTTTATAGGCGAACTTAACAGTTTTATTTTTTATTTATTTATTTATTATAGACACACCAACAGTATACATACACAACATTTAAATCTTAGCTCACTATATAATTCGGTTCTTATATGTACACCTATTAAAGGCATGCACAACACACACTAAACATAGAAAACGTTGACATACAATACAAGTTATTTTAAATTAAAAACAAACATAAATACTATAACTAACACAGATAAAAAAACATTAAATACAATTAAAAAAGTTCTTATTGGACTAGAAAAAAAAAAGAGTCCCTATGCTAACGCTTACAATATTTTACGCTTGAATGCATAAAATGCATCGGAAAAAAATATTCAATTGGTTGATTTTTTTATTAAAACCATTGTACTCATTACACGCTCGCACCAAAGGTGAATTAAGTGCGAGATTTGTTTTTGCGGTTGGGTGAGAAAAGGGTTTAGTTATTGGGTAACGTGGTGGCATACGAGGAACTGCTATTAGGAGACGGTTGAGTAGATTACTGCAATTTATATTGTTGTTCACAAATTTATGCAGAAAGAGCAAATCGTGCAATATTCGGCGATCCGATAACAAATCATTATCGGATCGCCGAATATTTTAAAATGCTTTAGCCGCTTTTTAATTTGCCTTATTTTGTTTACCAGATTTTTAATTAGGTTCTCATATTTATTTTTAGAGGGTAATCATGTCTGATTATATAGGTTTATCCATAAAAACTAAATGCTCGCACATAGTCGTGATAGAGTGACAAATATCTATATCATCATCATCATATCAGCCGAAAGACGTCCACAGCTGGACAAAGGCCTCCCTAAAGATCTCCACAATTGCCGATCTTGCGCTATCCGCATTCAGCGATTTCCAGCGACACGCACAAGATCATCGATATATCTATATCGCGTAAAATAAAATAATTTTAGTCGTCCAGTGATGAAAATATAGAATAAGTTTTTTTACAAACTTATAGCAAGCAATGGCTCTTAACATAATAAATAAAATCCGATGCTAACTTGCCGCTAAATTTAAAATTAAACTAATATAAATGTATAGGTACACATGATTAAATTTTGTTTTACAAAGCAATTCTTAGTGGATCTATAATATTTAACGAAAACTATTATTACTTTTAGATCTCATACGGTTCGCTTTCCACCCACGTACTTTCAGGTTGTGGAATGAACGGTTTTCCCCAGAGACTACAGCATGGGGCCCTGCAAAAAGGTAATTATTAGGTTTCTAAAGGGTCGGCAATGTGCTAAGGATACCCCTGGTGTTGCAAGGGTTCATAGGCTACGGTGACCACTTACCATCAGTTGGGCTGTGTTTTGCCAAATAAGTTGTATAAAAAGTTATATTTTAAGTAGTGTTGTTTAGGGTTAAATACTAAACAGATATTAAAGTGAAATCTAATTACAATAATTTATGTTAATGTGTTCTGTGAAATAAAACTAATCATATAGTAGTCATGATTATTAATATCCCTTTGATTGGGTTTTCCCTCAAGACGGCCCGTCTCCAGGGACACTAGCCATCTGAGCGGGACTTAATATAATGCACAAGTGTGTGAGTAACACATTTGCAGCAGTTGATCTTCGTCCAGCAGTGGACGTATTTCGGCTGATATAAGGTTGATGCTGATATACCTACATATTAAAATGAATATACAGCTCATTTGGTTAATGATAACCTGATACATATTGGTATAACTACTGGTGTAACTGGTGTTATAGGTGTACACATAATTGCCATTAATACTGGACAACACAATGATGTGAACAATAAAACTAATAAGAAATCAAGTAAAAAAATTCATAAATGTTTCTTCTTTTTAACTGGCTTATTTAGGTTTCCGGTTTCTGCCTCATTGGTCTAGCGGTAACATGTCCAACCGCAGATATTGACGTCCTGGGTTCCATTCCCAGTTATAATAAAAGTGTTTAGGACTTTTATTGTAAAATAAAAAAAATCTCACTATAAAATTAAATTGACTCACGTGTGGCGCAGCGGCTAAGACAGGCGTCCTCGCCGCTTCGTGTCGCGGGTTCGATTCCCGCGCCGGACAACTATTTGTGTGATCCATAAATGATTGTTCTGAGTCTGGATGAATTGGTGTCCATCTATATTAAGTACCTCGCGATACGGATTGGATACCGTAGTGCGGGCGTTGTCTTGTAAAAAAAAGAAATTGTAAGTTATTCCAGTAAAATCGCTTAATAATCGAAAAGTTAAAGATAGATCACAACTGCTAACAGTTTTTGTAAGGTAGTATACAATGCAACAGGGATTGGTTTATATGAATAGAATTGAAGGTCATATAAGAATCAGCGACATGTGTGATTACGCCTAAAATAGGAATCAATAGGCTAGTTAGTGAACATTGTGAAAAATTGCGACGTAAAGTATAAATTGTAGGCCTGCTTTTTTAGTAAGGTATTATAAATAATTATAAAAGGTGAATGCAAATTAAAAATTACAGTCCATAGTTAGCCATTGTTAGTGCCTAAAATTGCTTAGTTCTTTGGTCCTGATAATGGGCTTAGAAGGGACCAATTCGGACTCGCACAGATAACCATTAAGGACTCCTTTGTGTACCCATAATATACCTATATTATTATTGTCTGTGTTAGTTTACTGAATAAATGTATTTTCTTCTTCTTTCTTCTATAAATAAAAATGTGAGCAAGTTTTTCCAACAGAAGTTCTACATTCCAAGAATATCCTTCAAGCACCACCTAGATTTTCTCCCCTCAACATTGCCTCGTTAGGTAGGCGGGAACGCTGTAGGAGACTTAAATAGGGCACCAAGGCGGTGATCTTAAAAAAAAGACCATGGTTTATTTCTGGACAAAAGGAGTTAGCCCTTTTTATTGAGTTTTGGCGTGCTTTTGACACGTTAAACCATCAGACTCGTTTTACATGATACTAAACGTAGGATTTATAAAGAAATTCACTTAAGACCTAGACTTCAACACGCAGCTATCCATCTCTCTCGCATATTTCATGCATTGTGCGAGCGGCTAGAGGATTAACATAATATAATATGAATACTTATGTACTTTTTAAATATGATTAGGTTTTCTCTTATATAAAAAAATTACAGAACAAGTTTGAATTTTGATTTGCCTCTTTCGTAAGGTGAGTTTAAGACATATAAAAGTGAACATTTGTTCGGGATATTTGGGAATATGAATATGACATAATAATTAATTCTTCGAAAGAAGTAAGATAAATTTAATATTCTACAAAGCATGCGCGAGGAGATAGCTACGCGCTGAATTTTTAAGCCGCTTGTCGTTGATACGGTCTTAAAATTTTCGTTTGGTCTCTATTATGAAGTAAAAGCAGTAAAAAAGAGTCACTATAAAGTGTAAAATGAAAACATTTTATAAAAATAAAAACACAGCGTCGAAACAAAACGAAAAATAACTATTAAAAAAAATGCCTCGCAGCTATTTACAGTAAGCCAATAAATAACGGACTTTAAGATTTAAGAAGGTTCACTTTTTAAATCGTCCCGTTATTCATTGCACCAACTTTTGTTTCGCGGCAACACCGCAGTGAATTTATTATTTAATATTAGACACGGGTGTCTGCGCATTGCAGAAATAATGAAACCGGCCTGCGTCAAATATACTATTGTAACTTTCAAAACCACAATTGTATAAAAATCAAACGTACATGATAAATAATTGTATAAAAAAGAGTACTAATAACATTTGAAGTAAAAAAGTGTCTAGGGCTCAAGCCAAATTTATAACTATAAAAATAACATCCAACTATTATTAACCGAATCTAGTCGTCTAAACTGGTTGTATACCTTAAATTATATAAATAAGTATTAATTGCAATCTTAAAACATAGGAAGCTTAATTAGGAAAATAACAATTTTTGCAAATTGTCGGAAATTATGTTGCTAATTAAATTTACTGCACGTGTGGCGCAGCGGCTAAGACAGTCGCCTCGCCGCTTCGTGCCGGGGGTTCGAGTCCCGCGCCGGGCAATTATTTGTGTGACCCATTAATAGTTGCTCTGAATCTGAATGTAATTTGTGTCCGTCCATTATATGTTTGTAAAGTACCCCGCGACACAGGGATTAGATTCCTTAATGTAGGCGTTGTATAAAAAAAATGCCAAACAATTAGAATTAATTGATCGGAACCGAAAAAATATTCATCAACATGGAGCAACGTCATTTGACACGGTGATGACAGCCATCGGAATGTAACAAGCTGGTGCTAGACAAGTAGATTTTGATTTCATCTTTGGGCATCCGACTTACAATGTTTTTTCCTAATTTCAACTCCATGCTGCGTGCCATAATTTCGGGGAACGTCATACGACAATGTTACCGTTGCGTGACCGTCATATGTTCCTTTCTGTCATAGAGTACCAATATTGTATAACTTGAGTATGTAGTTCTTAAATTTGAAGACTGGCAGAAAGAAATCTAAGGGAATTTAGTCGAGCTCGCGCGACGGATCTGCTCCCACAACATGTGTTGAACATGTTGTGGGAGCAGGTCCGTCGCGCGAGTTCGACTCAATTATATGAGATAGTCTCAATTTTAACCTAATTGGGTATATTTGGGACAACCTCAAAAGACAGGTGCGGGCAAGAATACCAGCCCCTAATACCAGCACAGCCTAATAACAGCTGTGGTACAGGAATGGCATAGTATCCCCCGATATAGATATCCATCCCATCGCTAGATATCCAAGTTATTATGGATGTATAGCCAAACCGGCTCCAAGAAGTCCGAAGCGACAAGACCCATTATTATTTTTATTTATTTACTGCTTGCGTTTTTTCGAAATTAAAATTATTACATACAGTTGAAAATTTTTCACAATCGAATTTAGTATAAATCCTTTAATAAGCCTTTTTTCCCTTAACGGTAACCGTTAATGTACCGACACCAGCACACCCAGTGGGTAGCTGTCAAATTTCTTTCATAGATTTTCAACTATATCACATAAGCATACGGCTCACTTTAATTTGGGGAAATTTGGCAGATTGGGGTAGTTGGATGGATGGATGATAAGTACCATCATGGATGGATTGTACCATTGCGGTACAATCCATCCATGATGGTACTTATCATTAAATGTGGCCTTAATTTGTCGATTCCTGCAAATTGAAAGAAATTCGAGGTAGGCGGTGAAATGTGCCAGTATGTAAAGCGCGTATTTTAAAAAACTCTATTCCTGAGGTGGCCGTTTAAAAGGCCCATGGCCCAAAATTAGCTGAAACGAAGCATTCAATTACGGTCACCGGTCACCGTAGCCTAGTTGGTAGTGCTCCTGCCTACGAAGCTGGTGGTCCTGGGTTCGAATCCCGGTAAGTGCAAATATTTTTGTGATGAGCACGAATATTTGTTTCTGAGTCATGGATGTTTTCTATGTATTTAAGTATTTATCTATCTATATAAGTATGTATATCGTTGCCTGGTACCCATAGTACAAGCTTTGCTTATTTTGGGGCTAGGATGAACTGTGTGACATTGTCCCTAGATATTATTATTATTAATTTAAATATTTATAAGGAAAATCGCGGGCAGAGTCTAGTCAACCGAATTAAGTAAAGTTGTTCTGGAGCTATAGCGGTACATTGCATCAGTAAATCGCGCGAAGCTTTATAACGCCTCGGGCCGATTTAACGCGAGGGTGTAGTTACGAGCGCGCCAGGCAGTTTGTCGCGTTGAGCCGAGAGCCCCAAATGAACGCGTGTAGGTGCGTCTAAGCAGCCTTAGTTGTAGCTTTGATTCGATTATCTATGGAAACGTCTCTTTACATTTTTTTTGTTTAAAAAAGACAACGCCCGCATAGGGAATCTCTTCCATGGGTCGCGGGGTACTTTAGAAACATAATAGACGGACACAAATTACACCCAGACTCAGAACAACTATTTATGGGTCACACATATAGTTGTCCGGTGCGGAACTCGAACCCGCTACACGAAGCGGCGAGGCGACTGTCTTAAATACATTTGTAATTGTTAATGGAAATAAAATATTAGGTCTTTACCTATGAAATTGCCGTTCTGCAGTACTAGCCATTTCAAATCGAAATAATTTTTGTTTGGCTAAGAATTCTAATTTCAAATTAATTTTATTTTAAAAACATGGATTCTTTTTTCCAAAAGTAGTCATTTCTTTATTGATTAGTGTTACATTTTCATCGCATTTCAATCTTTTTCGTCATCATGGATACGTTAAAAATTCGAGTAATTATGGAATATGAGTACCGTCGTGGCAGCAACGCGGCACAAGCGGCACGCAACATCAACGACGTTTACGGAGCTAACACTACAAACCAACGCACCACCTGTTATTGGTTTGCTCGCTTCCGTTCTGGAAATTTCGACCTGAAAAATGAACCTCGCGGTCGTCCGAAGACTTTGGTCGACAATGACGAATTAAAGGCGGTTGTGGAAGCTGATGATACACAATCTACGGCTGAATTAGCAGCAGCTTTCGACGTTAGCGTCAAAACAATATTGGTCCATTTGCGTCAAATTGGCAAGGTAAAAAAGCTTGACAAATGGGTGCCCCACGAACTCAATGATCGCCAGCGCGAAGTACGCGTCGAGACGTGCCTTGCACTGCTCAACAGACACACAAATGAAGGAATTTTGAACCGCATTGTTACCTGCGATGAAAAATGGATTCTGTTTGATAACCGCAAGCGCTCAGCAAGTTGGTTGGATCCTGGTTCAGCACCTAAACAATGCCCTAAACGAAAACTTACCCCTAGAAAAGTGATGGTCACTGTTTGGTGGTCTAGCGCCGGTGTGATTCATCACAGCTTCTTACCAAACGGGGTGAGCATTACTGCAGATGTGTACTGTGAAGAACTGAGCACAATGATGGAGAAGCTGGCGCATCTCCAACCAGCATTGGTCAATCGCTCGTCTCCGCTGCTCTTGCACGACAACGCGCGACCTCATACTGCACAGCAGACGGTCTCCAAGTTGCAAGAACTGGGGTTGGAAGCTCTCCGTCATCCGCCCTACTCACCAGACCTTGCGCCTACAGACTACTACTTTTTCCAGAATTTGGATAACTTCTTGGCGGGAAAAAAATTCAATACCCGAGAGGCAGTACAAAATGCCTTTGAAGAATTTGTTGCCTCCCGTCCAGCTGATTTCTTTAAGAAGGGCATCAATAAACTGCCACTGCGATGGCAAAGATGCATTGATTGCATGGGTGATTACTTCGATTAATACAAATAAAAAAATTCATGAAAAAAATTCGTTTAAATTTTTTCATACAAAACGGCAATTTCATAGGTAAAGACCTATTATTTAGTAGTTCACATGTTTCTACGAAAGTACAGACATCAAGTGTTTAGGGATCAAGTACATTTTTAACTTAAAAATATCCATTTAATATTTTCCAAATCTAGTCTTTCAGACTGGTTTCCCACTTTCAGTCGTATGTTTAAGTTATCGACATATTTTTTTTAATATATTAAATTTAAATTTTAATGTTAATGTCCACGATAAAATGGCAAAAAATTAGATATTTAATAAATACTATAAATATTTTTCGATTGCATCCTTATTATCATCATCATTATCATCATGTCAGCCAAAGCACGTCCTCTGCGGGACAAAAGCCTCCCAAAAGAATGGGGGGAGATGCCATAATCGCCACGCTTGTCAGAGGGGTTGGCGATCGCAGTTGGATAGTCATAGTCCACAGAAAAACGCTGCTGCCCGTTCTCTGGTTGGTATTCCCTCGGATGATTTCTACGCCCTGCATGGGATGATATTCTATGCCGTCACCACACAGAACTTATTATCAAAAGTGTGTAATGCAATAAGATCCATAAAATGAATACTACAGGCTGTATTCGTCAGGTGAATCGGATTTACTGAACTTCACAAAAATAGAAATTCCTTTTATTCCAGAGCTACTAAGTCGTGTCCTAAAACTTGGCGTAACAAAAAAATATATCAACAACTTTTCTTCTTTATTCGTTTTTTTTATTTAGAATTTAATCCCAAGTCCTTGCAAAGAGTTATTTCAGCCCAACACCTGTAATTGTTGTTAATTCAGATAAAAAAGTACATTCTCTTGAAAAAGTAGACCTACGTTCTGTTATTTTCTAAGAGAGTTGAATTTTTTAACTAAACTTCGTAGTCACAATTAAGTTTTGATGTTTATTAGTACAATCCCTCTTGAATAAAGATAAGAATGTTTATTTAAATTTAAATATATGTTTATTCAAGAAAGTTATACATATTTAAATAGTAATAACAATGAAGAGGTTGCTACTTTTTTAACGCCCGCATAAATAATCCCTGTCTCGCAGGAGACTTAACGAAAATGCAATTCATAGATACAATCCTCTATCAGATAAAGAAGAGCTATTGGATTATGATCCTATGTGGGAATCAAACCCGAAACACGTAAGCGCTGATGTCAATCAATCAACTTATTTATTTTCCAGAATATGGTACAAAATATTTCACAATAATAAATTCCGCATATTCTGTCACTTATGGCGTGCAAATACATTATTGTTGTCGTAACATGGTGCTTTTTTTATACAACTTAGTTGGCAAACAAGCATACAGCCCACCTGATGGTAAGTGGTCACCGTAGCCTATGAACGCTTGCATCACCAGGGGCATCATTAGCGCGTTGCCGACTCTTTAGAAACCTTATAACTCCTTTTTTGAAGGGCCCTATGCTGTAGGCTCTTCGGAGAACCGTAACAGGGAGTTCATCCCACAACCTCAATGTACGTGGGGGAAAGTTTCGTTGAAAGCGAACCGTACGTGATCGAAAAGGTTCGAGGATGTGAGGATGAATACCCTGTCTGTGGCGAGAGGTGCGAGGGTAGAAGGTGCTTCCTTAACCACTGGGCAACACGTGATTGTTCTGTTGTTGTTACAATGACTTTATATTGATTAAAAATATAGTGCCTGGACTAAAGAGACTCGCCCAGTATTATAAGATAGTACTTGGGCTACCGAGGCTCCCGGGGTATAAATTTGTGACTTCTTTCTTCTTGTTTGTTACTTCTTCACGGCTAAACGGCTGCTTTTAATAAAATTTCGTATAGAGTTTGCTGACACGCTGCATTAACACATAGGCTATAATTTGTATAGTTTAACGCGGGCAAAACCCCGGGCACAGCTAGTATTTCATAATTGTGTAAGATTTTAACCAAATCCATACCATAACAAAACTGTATTAAGGTCCAAAATCATCTTTATTTAAACAGAAACAAAGACAGGTGAGAACATATAATTCACATTGAATAATTTTTATTTATATAGGTACTAGCTGTGCCCCGTAGTTTTACCCGCGTTAAACTTTATAAATTATAGCCTATGTGTTATTCGGATATATTAAAACAAACCAAAGTTTGATCACAATCCGTTCGGTAGTTTTTGCGTGAAGAATTAACAAACGTACACACTCACAAACTATCGCCTTTATAATATTAAATAAAATAAAATACACTTTATTGTACACAAAAAATAAAAGAACATTTCACAATGAAACATTAATTATTATAATGTACAATGGGCGGTCTTATCGCATAAAGCGATTTCTTCTAGACAACCTTTGGATGGATAGGAATGAAATGTGTAAAAGTGCATATTAGTGTGATTTGAGACGCTGCTTGTTGCATTTTCATATTTCCATATTCTATATATTTGTCTTCATTCGGTTGTTTCGTAATAAGGTTACGTCTGAAAATGTAATTTTATTCAAAATCTATCATTCAGAATATAATCTTGAGCCTAACAAATGTAGGCAGGATTTGAACGTGCATTATTTAGGTTAAGCCTATTAGGTAATGCTTTGATACTTAAGCTACAGTGAAACCTGTCAAGTTGTCTAAACGTATCGTTGTATTATCTTCCAAATAACGAGATCATTGTTTGGGGAAAATAATTAATTTAAAATATATGAGAATTGATGGACCGATGATCTAGTGCGGGTCGCTGGAAACTGCTGGATGCGATTAGCGCAAGACCGGCAATTGTGGAGATCTTTGGGGGAGGCCTTTGTTCAGCAGTGGACGTCTTTTAAATAAAAAAAAGATTTTTATTCACGTAGACTTTAAAAAAGCGCTTGTACGTAGTTAGAAAATGCTTGTAGTAATATAGTTGTATACGTTATTATTATTATTTGTAGTAACATAGATATTTAGGTACACATTGTATTGATTGTATGAAAACATTTATAACATTTATTTTATAATAGCAATGTTATTTAGCGTATCAAGTTATTGTCAAGAGATTATGTTTAAGTTTAATTATTTAGTTTGTCAATGGTTCTGTCTATAATAAGGTATTATTATGACGGACCTTGTGTTAAGAACGACGGTCGCGCTTTAATGCTACCACCGGATTCAATGCGCCCCAACTGAAAAGACCCAGCGAAACAAACTCAGTGGGTTCATCTACTACCGGTTTCAACACGACCCAGTTGAGACGGTCCGGCGAAACATACTCAAGCAAGGGCATGAACACGGGATTTGGTCCAATTAGAGTAATTATTTAGTAGGCAAACACAATATATGCTCGATCGATTTTCTGAATGCTTATTATTTTAGATTATATTCGGCTGATATGATGAGGATATGAGAATTAATTTAGAGATACCTGCCTAGATTTATAGCAATTAAAGTCTGAATTCCTAATCAATGATTGCTGCATCCTTATTAATTTTATATTACTTACCGATTCGTGACTGATTGTAGAGGTAAAACACCTAAGCACGTGGTCAGACTATAGATCGGTGACGTCGGTCATTTTATTTTAAAGCACACAATTGTATGGTACGGGTAGTGTTTACCCTGTGTTATGCCGCCTTCTAGTATATTGTGTAACGACAAAAGCAGGGATCGACAGATTAACGCTTTTATAAAGTCTACGTAAACAAAAAAAAAAGAAAAACGTGCACTCTGAACCACGGGGAAGCTTTGAAATTAAATTTGACTGTCACCCATCTATAGATTAACCGCATGATTAGGTATTTTACCTCTCTAATCAGTTATGGATCGATGAGAGCGCCGTAAATATATTTAAATACTTTTTATTAGAGGTATTAACGATAACTCGAAAAGACAAGAAAATAATAAAGTGAAAGGAAGTAATTCAATTAAAGAAAAATAAAAACTCTTTGACAGAATGGTGCAAAATGACAACTGTATTTTCTTGTTTCTTTTTCCTAACTGACACAAAAATGCAAAATATTTAAAAAAAATTAATAATAAAAGAGTTCGTAACAAGAGGCTTAAGGAATAACCGAACTTTTTCCTCTTGAACAAATGATGAAACAATAAAATGTATTCAATGCTTGCACCGAGCAAGTGACGAGTACAGAAGGCTTCTTAATTTAAGAAAACTTAATTATTTAAGAATTTTTTTATTTAGGCTACCAACCCCTGAGCGACTCCTTATGGGATTCCACCACGGCACAATTTTTTATAAAATATACAGAAGAACTATCTGGATTTTGTTTAACCAGATGTTCTCACCGGACCGTAAGTGATCGGTGACGTTAAGCAACTAGATAACCTGTCAGTGTGTCATAGATGGGTGACCACCAACACGGTGTAATTTCTGAGCGTCTCCGTGCTTCGAAGAGCACGTTAAGCCGTCCCGGTTGAAGTCGATAAACCATTTTAGAGGCCTATTGAGCGGCTATACAATTCTCACACCAGAACCCTATTGTCAAAATTGTTTAAGCCGCTAAGCAGGCCTCTGGCCATACGATAAGCAGCAAGTAAAGTTTAGCTTTTGGATGAAAATACCACTGTGACATATAAACATGGCTTTGGGAACTCCGTTGCCACAAACATAGTCCCTGGCTGCAACATAATGTCGTGCCTAATATCACTAGAGTATGACTTAGCAATTTTGCTGATTCGATTTCTCTTTAAACATAGCGTGACACATACGAAGGTTAAACGAGTTATAACACCATAGGGTTAGGGCATTAACGGTACATTACTGCTTTATACTTCCACACACATTGCAAATGTGCTAGCAATTAAAGATAGTAAACCGATTGCCATACACGACCTATTTGCAACACGTTTCCTATAATTAACGTGCATAGGAGTAAGAATAGGCACATGCGTAAGTAACTAATAGAACGTAAGTTTCGTTCGAATGTTCGGTTTTATTACCAAGTAGTCTAGTGCTTTGCGACCTGATGCTATGCGAAAGGTCGTGAGTTCGATCCCTCCCCAGGACAAATCTTTGTGCGATGAATACAATTTATCTTGAATATGTACGTATTTTTAAACATATAAATATGTTTATCAGTTGTCTAGTTGCCATAATAGACGCTATGCCTAGTTTAGAGCAGATGAGAGTGTGTTAGTTGTACCTAGATATTTATTATTTTTATATATATATGAACTCAAGCTACACAGATAACTCGCTAACAGGTACTTTCGTATAACGTAACGTAACGTTCTTTAGAATAACCTATTCTGGCATAGAAATAGCTCGTTGTACAATATGACGTAAATACATAGTCATATCTGATTAACATGGACAACGTCTTCGGTCGTGGTCACCACGTAGATAAACTTAATGCACTTTCAACGTAAATTTATGTCTGACAAATCGGTCTGGAACTTAGAAATGAGGATAGAAGCTAGTCACGCTGATTATTAGATTTCCCACAAAAGCTTTTGTTGATTTTTACTAAAAGTCTTTTTCCCTGCGTGCGGTATAACATAAGGATATGTATTCCGTTCTGTCGTTACACTCTGTCTTAATAACATTAGTTCATTATGACGGTAGCATTTGATGGGACAAGGAATAAGCAAGAATGCAACTACTAAGTAAAACGCTAAAATAGGTATCCTTTAGGTGTGCAATTTCAGAGACTTAAGTTCTGATGGAATATATATTCTGTGACTGTTATTTCCATGGTTACTTTCGCTTGTAGTTTTGCGTTCGAGATCTTGTCAAGCACGCAATTTATCTACTATAAGGTAAGGCGTGTGTGTAGGTACATAATTTCGAATTGCATTGTGGTTTAGTCCGGTTGTAAGCCTTGCTTGTTTCTACCTCAGAGGTATCTTTTACATTCAGAATGGCTGATTCTATATATTTTCTGTCCTCTTAGTCGAATTGCAACCATGGCGGCCATTGTCTATGGAGACTAGTCACCCTCCCGAGACATAATTGTAGTGCATAAGTGTGGGTTCACACACCGGTGCACTTCTTATGCTTTTACGCTCGTGTTCCAACAGGACGACCAGCTGACACCAGCAGGTCAGGTACAGGACCGAGGGCTTTACGTGCTCTCCGAAACACGGGGGTGGCATTGCCAACATCCAGGCCAAGGACCCAGAAATAAAATTTTCAGCAGTAAAATCCCGGTTACACTTTTTGGCTCGACCTGGGAATTGAACGTAGGAACTCTGTTTCTGCAGTTGAACACGCTACCACTCGACCAACTTAGCAGTCGTTGAGAAATAATAGGTGTAACAAACTCATTAAAAGCCAGTACGGTTGTAAATAGGGTCCCATAATCCGCCTCGCTTATTAACGCTTAATTACGCATTTACTGCCTCGTTGGAAGCGTAGCATTTTCTACACCGGATAACGGGGTCCTTAAGACTATTCTGGCAAGAAAGACACCTAATAGCAACCCAAAGTCTGGAAGTTGGAAGTGTTATATAACTGTGTCTTAGAGAGCACATAAACTTGTTGGTCCTGCTCTTGGCCTCCCTTGGTCGTGTCGAATAGCACCCTATCACCAACAATAAGACCGTGGGAATAGAGAATTCACCCACAATATATTTTATTTTCTGCGTTGGTGGCTGGTCTCTTTTGAGATTGGACGCTTTATGTATTTCAGACGCTAATCAATAATGATTCAATTAAAACCGCATAGATACATGTACCTAGACTTAATAGTCTATTATTAAATACATAGTTTATAAGAAGCAATATTACTACAAACATGCTCTGTCTATTTACACGCGGCTACCTTTTCTTTCTTTCCCGACTGTGATAAAGTAAAGGGCTGTGGTTACTCCTGTACCAGAGTTGTTCAGGCCAACCACAGCTCAGCAATAAACAACTTATGTAACCACCTAAGTTGTTTATTGCTGAGCGTCGCCATGCTTCGGAAGGTACGCTGAGGTTAAGCATCTAGCGTGTGGTCTGGGTATAAATGGGTAACGCTCATTTATACCCAGACCACACGCTAGATGCTTAACCTCGCCGATTGCTTACAAACCAGTAGGCACCTCATGAACATTCATAATCTTCATAATGTCCACAACAAAATCTGTTTCAAATCATTTTATCACTAATTTGGGCATCAATATCGAAAAAATATAGTTTCCTTAACGTGCGAACGGAACACCACAGATAACTAACTACTTCAAATAATATAATACAAAAATGTTTTCGCTGAGAACCAACGAGATGTCCTCATCGATTCCATCATTTTATCTGTACAAAAGGAACCGAATAAAATGCTCTCGATAATCTCTGAGAACAAGACGAACTTGATTCACAAAGGTGTAAGGGGCAGTCTAACGCATCGCAACGCACTGACACAACGATCAAATTTAAATTCACATACACCTCATGTCAAACTTCTTCGTATAGGAGTAATCTTCTACTGATAAATAGAAGAAGAAGAAGTACACTTTATTTCAAAAATAAGTAATACAAAACAATGGTTGCAAACAAGAAAATTATCTTATTATAATGCAATTGGCGGCCTTATCGCTAAGAGATCTCTTCCAGGCAACCGATTTACATTGAATGGACCAGAATTTTTTAAAGACTATGTAGCGATTATTTTATTAATACAAGCGGCAACGGCATCAGTCAAATAATAGCTACATAGCGAGAGACCTTACACACATACTACTGCAGCCTATTATTGTCCAGCTGCAGGGTAAAGGTCTTCTCTCACAATGAGAGGGCATAGGCCAAAGTCTATCTAGGTCTTGTGTAAGTTGGATTTTGGAGAACTCTCGGGCATGCAGGTTTCCTCGAAATATTTTCCTTCAATATTTTAAGTACAAGTTAATTCATTTCTAATACGAAGTCAGTGGTGCGCTGATTTCAAAGTCCAACGGTTTAACCACTAGACTATCTAGACTTAATCTGAGGTTATTAGAAATCACATTTTAATCAGGATTTTGTGAGTTTTGCACGGTATGAGTGACGCGTTACCTTTAAACCAACAGGGCAGTCAATCTATATAAATAAAAAGACTAGTCCTGACTGACTGACTGACTCATCAACGCCCAGCCCAAACCCTTGGACCTAGAAAGCTGAAATTTTGCACAAATGTTTGTTTTATAATGTAGACAAGGAATAAGGAAGGACTTTTCGAAATTCAACCCCTAAGGGGGTAAAACAGGGGCGCTAAGTTAGTATGAAACCTTGCCGTTTTTGAAGTTTAAGGCATGAAAATTGGTATTTGGCCTTCCAGTTAAAAATAAAAATCACGTATTTCAGGGTTTTTGGAAATTCCACCCCCAAGGGCGAAAAATAGGGGATGTAAGTTTGTATGGAAAATGTGTCAATTTTTAAGTTAAACGCATGAAAATTGGTATTTGGCCTTTTAGTAAAAAATAAAAAATATATATTTCAGGATTTTTGGAAATTCCAGCCCCAAGAGCGTAAAATAGGGGGTGTAACTTTGTATGAAAAATGTGACAATTTTTAAGTTAAACGCATGAAAATTGGTAGTAAGCATTTCAGTTAAAAATTAAAAATATATATATATCAGGATTTTTGGGAATTACACCCCTTAGGGCGTAAAATAGGGCATGTAAGTTTGTATGAAAAATTCGACTTTTTTGAAGTTAAACCCATGAAAATTGGTATATGGACTTTCATTTAAAAATTATAAGTATATATTTCAGGATTTTTGGAAATTCCACCCCTAAGGACGACTAGAATAGATCGCTACCAACAATTTAAGCAAAATCAAATTTTAAATAATTAGTTTATTATGCCAAGTAGCTTAAAATGTCGTGGTCGTTGTCGTCTAAGTAAAGATTTAGTCTATTATAAGATTTGAAACTTCTTTTTTTTGGTAAATTTTATAACAAACAAAATAACGACATTTTAATCAAATTGGGATAAAAAACGAATTTATCTAAAATTTGAGTTAGCGTAGTATAAATTGTTGGTGTCGAAATTATCGCACCCAAAAAACATAATCTTAATTTTACTGATCTACAAGTTCACAATATTGTAACTAGATGGCGTTAATGTCGTTTCAGATTGCGGAACTTAATTGGCATATCGATTAAAATAGATAAATGCTTTAAATAAAAGGTAGTCCAAAACTGAATCAATAGATGATCGCCTAAATCTCACCCAAAATATACGCACACATCTTAAATTTACCGCTTCACAAGTTTATATTTTTGTTAGTAGATGGCGTAATCATCGTTTTAGATCGCGCTATGGTTTCGTTCACAAAATGTCGCAACCTTATCTAATGGGAGTTACCTTTGTGATTAATGCATCGTTGATTATTATTTTACTTTATTTAACTTACTGACTATACTTAAGGACAATTGATATGTATTCTTTGATTTTTGCTTGATGATATCGGGTCCTTTTTGTAAATAACAGTAGCAAAGTAGTCTTTCATTTATTTCTTAAGGTTATTAATAGGTTAGGTTTTATTCAATTTATATTGCTTATTTGTTTTAAAAGTTATATTTTTTTAGATTAAGCTGGAAGTAAGTAGTTACATTGGTCATCATTCAAAATTGTCGCGGACAAAGTCGCGGGCACCAGCTAGTCATATACAAAAGCAACGACATAAATTTGCATCAGGTTGTCCCTTACACGTTGTACAATTTTTCCTCAAAGATAAATAATAGCGGGAAAATATTGAGTAATGGCTCACACACACGATAGAGGAAGGTCGTTATGAATAAGAATTTATCTGTATTATGTACAAAATATGTCTTTTCGTTGGAGATCACTAAGGCTGAAGCTGAAGAGAACATAATTTGACATTAAATAGCTATCTGTTTTAGTTTTGTATTTCTTATAAATACAAAGATAGCACTAATAGCTAGACGCTCTCACCGGTCCGTAAGTGATCCGCGAGGTTAAGCAACTAGGCTCACGGTCAGTCCATAGATGGGTGCCCACCAAAGTGGTTTAATTTCTGAGCGTCTCCGTTTCGGAGCGCACGTCAAGCTGTCAGTTTGGCGATTATGGCATATCCCCCCCCCCCCCTTTTACAGCTGTTATGATATAATGTCGGTCGTTAAGTGGCCGTCCTATGCAAAATTCAACGTACTGAACTTCGTAATGATTATTCTTATGACTGAAAAACATTGAATTTGATACATCAACTAAGACCAAAGGAGACTTCACAGGGTACTGTACAGATACAACATCAATTGATAAAAAAAAACTAACTGAAAGCCATACAATACACGTGATTTGTTTGTTATATTTTAGCTGTAAAACCCACCGGGCTAGCATTTGGGTAGATTTTTTTACAAATTGTAACGTAGACTGTGTGAACGAAGAGTACAATGTAGGTAGCACTAAAATATTCACAACAAAAACCTCAATTTTCCTCCTCAGTTATTAACATTCTCTTTCTTTTATTAATACTAATAAAAAAGAACAAAGTTATTTCGTCGCGAATTTTCACCAAAATCTTACGATTTACAGCAACAAGCGTCAAAATGATTGTGCCGAGTTACGGAGGTGTTGCCCGACAAATGGAGGTTCTGTACGTTTGTCACGGGAGAAAAGTAATATCTATCATTTCGTTACTTTCGTTGTAGCGAGGATTTGTTAACTGTCACCTTTTTGTGACAGACATTAAATGCTGTAGATGTTGTTTTATTTATAATTGGATTATAGAATGGCTGGTAAATAACTGATTAACAGTAAAATTGCTCCTTCCTTGCCATTTTTAGGGTTCTGTACCCAAAGAGTAAAACGGGACCCTATTACTAAGACTTCGCTGTCTGTCTGCCCGTCTGTCACCAGACTGTATCTCATGAACCGTGATAGTTAGACAGTTGAAATTTTCACAGATGATGTATTTCTGTTGCCGTTATAACAACAAATACTAAAAAATAAAATAAATATTAACAAACGTGAATTTTTTGCTCGTTTTTATATGAATGAATGAATAATTTATTTGGTAAAGTAACAGGACTCATTTTGTTAGTAAAAACCTATGTTAGTAATTCTAAAACACATATGTAGTACACAGACTAATACATCTATTTACACATCGAGCGACCCCTCACATGCGTACCCCTGCTATAAACTAATTACGGACGTTGACAACTTACAGCAGCGGCCCACATACAAGCAGTCTAGTCTACTGGCTATACATTTAAGAATAGTGTTGGGACTGTCCCGCACACGGCGCACCATGGATGCACATCTTTTTCGCATCGTTGCATAAAAACAATCTACACGGCCTTCAGCAAACATCCCTGATGCGCTGCAATACCGGGACAGCCCCACCAACACTCGGAACGCGTTATTGTATTGTACACGAAGGGCACTGTACGATTTTTGAACATAGTTTGCCCACAGGCTGCAGGTATAGAAGGAGGTGCAGTATGCACGGAATAGAGTTTTCTTCACATCTGTAGAACATCGTGCAAACCTGCGAGCTATCATGTTAGCTCTAACCGACAGCGCCCTTCGCTCTCTTTCAATATCGGCATCATCCTTCAGGTCGGCGGTCAAAATATGTCCTAGATATTTCGCTGTAGATACTCTATCAAGAGGCACACCATTCAATTTAACTGGCGGCACAGAGCCTGGACACTGACCACCGGCCTGAAAGACCATGACCACACTTTTTTTGTCATTATAGACCAGTCCGTGAAGCTTAGCATAGTCTTCACAGATGGCCGTCAATCTCCTTAGACCGCAGATGGACGCGCTCAGCAAAGTTTGATCGTCGGCGTAGGATATGTTATTTACACACACTCCATCTATGTAACAGCCAACTCTCTCCTTGCTGAGCGCCTCAATTAGCTCATTAATGTATAAATTAAAGAGTGTCGGTGAACTCAACCCCCCCTGTCTCACACCACATTCTAAAACATACGGTTCCGAGAGTTTTCCAGCCCATCGAACGTGATTGATCTGATTTCCATACCAGTACTTGAAGGTACTTATTAGCTCAGGAGGCACTCCAGATGTCTCCAACTTCTTCCAAAGAATACCGTAGGAAACCAGATCAAACGCTTTGGAAAGGTCGAGGAAGCAAGCATATATCGGAGTTTTACGATCAGTATAGTATTTGACCGCCCACTTCAAACACAAGATTGCACTCTCAGTAGATAACCCGGGTCTAAATCCGAATTGATTGTCGTGTAGGTGAATATAATTGTCAAGTTGTGTGTTAAGTAGGCTGTCAAACACTTTCGCTATTACCGTAGCCAGAGAAATGGGTCTGTAGTTGGACTTCGCCCCTATATCACCTGTTTTATTTTTGAGTATAGGTACTACAAGTGTTTTAGTCATTTGGCTAGGCAAATAAGCATGGCTTAGACACAAGTTAAAGAGCATCGCCAACACTCTTGAGAGATGAGAACCCGCGTACTTTAGATGCTCGATACTCAGACCATCATGACCCGGAGACTTTCCTTTAGACATCGCACTTATGACACGTCTGATTTCTTTGGTTGTAAAGTTGGTTCTCAAGTCACTATGGTCCATAGTATCAGTCACGTGCGCACAAGAACCCAGGGAAGAATGAACCCTAAAATGATCCTTGAAAAGGTTTGAAATACGTACGGGATCAGTCTCGCCATCGACGGTCACAGGGAGGCCAGGCTTACTATTCAGCTTATTGGTGTGCTTCCAAAAGGAGCGAAAATCATTACGAGAATGGTAAAAAGCCAACTTGTCCATTTTTATTTGTTCTTCATGGTCTTGACACCATTTCAAACGTGATCTAAAAATCTTTTTGGTCTCACACATGTCGCAGAATATTGGACCCTCGGTTGGTTATAGATAATGGTACGGAAAACTTCGTGCGCGAGTCCGACTCGCACTTGGCAGGTTTTTATTCTATATCAGTTTTAACCCCTCTCAATTTTATATATTGCTATTGTATAGATAGGAGACTTCTATTGATGTGACAATTAATATTTGTCTGGTCCCACCCTTTTACCTACTCACACCACAACTCCTGTAAGCCAGGATGTACAGCGGCACACAATGAGTGAGCTGGGAGTGGTTAGGCCCAGGCACGTTCCGGGAAATCGCTACAACTGCTTTGGATTCTACAAATGAGATGTATGCAAGTTAGCAATTATACAATAAGATGAATACAAAGCCATTATAATAAGATTATTACTAGCCCCTTACACAACTAATACTTGAAATAAAAAAAACTTGAGAGGTGTCAAGGGACACCCGAATGGAACGAAGTTATTTCTTATGTACAAAAAACCTGTAAACACTCAACAAAAATAAACGTCGCGACACCTCACTGTTCAATGCGCAATAGAAATGAAAATATCTGGCTTGTTTTCTATAAGAGAGAGAAAGAGAGAGAGAGAGAAACATGCGCACGCCGCACAGCTGCAAAAAGTGTCGTGACAACTTTTCGTAAGATTTTTTTCCGTCTAGCCCTCTTTCACAACGCGCGATAAGGAACTTCGTTCCAAAAATATTTATTTATTTATTTAAACTTTTGTACAGACGCCAGCACATGAACACACTGGATGTAATTTGTGTCCGTCTATTATATGTTTGTAAAGTAGAAGACATAGGGATTAGATACCATAGTGCTAAAAAAAAGCATCAAGGTACCCCAAACTGTCAACTTTCCCCAATTGAAAGTGAACCGTATATCTAGTTTTGAAGCCCGTAAAGAATGTTAATACTGTTATCTTTTTCACACGTATGCGTACAGAGCGAGATAGTCTCATCACCAAGGATTCCATTTAAAATCGCTTGGTATACAACGCAGCCTTTTGATATTACGTTATAACAGGAACCTCCATTCGCCTCTGCTTGTTTGCAGAGTTAACATTATTTCAAACGGTAAGTGCTCAAGTACATATTAGTTTATACGCTGTTGCTCACGCAAACAACAAACAATCCTGCCGTAGCCTTTGACTGGTAAATATAACTTACACGGGTCCAACTTAAAATAAGTCTATTTACTTCGCTAATTTCAAAAGTTATGTAGACCGCTTCTACTGTAAACTGGCGTGCCTCTTTGCCCAATGTATGTAGTAGAACGTTCTGCATAATAGCATTATTAGGTATATGTACTGCCTCGTTAATAATAATGAGGTCCTGCGTTCATACCCCGCGTTGGGTGAAAATGATTTTAGCACTTTTTCTTAAGAAATTTTCACAGTATTGGCGGGATTATCCTCCGTGCCTCGGAGAGCACGTAGGCCGTCGGTCCTGTGCCTGACCCCTTTTCGGTCATGTCACTAGTCATCCTAAAAGTGAATATGAAGATAAGAGTGATGCAACAGTAAGTGCCCCTATGTTTGCTCATACGCTTGGTCACTATTATATGTCCCGCACTGATGGGTAATCTCCATTAAGACTGGGTGCCGTGGCCGAAAGTGACGCGTGAATAATAATAATAATAATATATAGGGACAGTGTCACACAGATCACCCTAGCCCCAAACTAAGCAAAGCTTGTACTATGGGTACCAGGCGACGATATACATACTTATATAGATAGATAAATACTTAAATACATAGAAAACATCCATGACTCAGAAACAAATATTCGTGCTCAGCCCACAAATATTTACACTTACCGGGATTCCAACCCAGGACCACCAGCTTCGTAGGCAGGAGCACTACCAACTAGGCTACGGTGACCGTCGATGCCAGGTCTGTCGCAAGCTGCGGTATCGAATTACTATCTGATAAATTGTGTGAGTATTGCCTGACTTACGAAATATTAAATACCCCGTGATCCTCAATTGAACGATGGACCCTAGTTTTTGTATCTTAACGACCAGAGACTGTGACATGAATACCTTCTCATGCAAATTAATCAACCACGTCAGCAACCACAATGTGCCGAGGATCGAAACCAAAACTTTACTAAAGGTTTACATTGTTTTTAGGCTCTATTGTTCGGTGAATTAGTGACAGTCTCCTAGTCTACCTTTAACGTGTAATTTAAAAATGGTTTAATGTACCTAATACATAATTGACTTAAATCACTTAATGTGGTCTTACAAACTCTATTCCACATTCTTAGCTAATATATATGTAGGGACTAACTTTACTGCCGAAATGGGAGCACAGCTAAATGAATTTAAACTATTCAAATGTCTTGTAGGATTGTGAACGAGCTATCCACATTAAGGACCTCCTATTATGCACGCTCATTAATGTTCATTGCCCATATAGCTCTGTTACTAATAGGTACTCGGCCACGGAATAACAAACATTTTGGTGTAGGAACATATTCTTACAGTAATCAATATATAATAATAATAACTTGTCATCCTCTTAGGAGCGGAGAATGACAAATTGTTAATTTTTTATTGACTTTGTTCACGAGGTAATAAAAAATAAGTAACTCTTTTATGGGGCAATGTATAAGATTCTATAACAAACTTCCCAATGATATTAGAGAATTGTCTACGAATAAGTTTAAAAGAATTATTAAAGCCAAATTGTGTAGCAGGGCATATTACAAAATATCAGATTATTTAAGTGATAAAAGTGCTTGGGATTGAGTTGTTCTGAGTCAACACACATGATTGTAATTAATCTTAAGTATATTTTATTTCAAAAATGGATTCCTAATGAGTTTCCTGGCAGTGTTCCCAGTAGCTGCCACGTCATGCACTGCACGGTAGGGTAAAAAAATATGACGATTCCACATAAATGTAAATATTTTTACGGAATAAAATAATTTATGATTTTGATTTTGAGGTTACCGCCATGTGGGATGTGGACTCAACAATAATCGTCCCGATGGTCAATAATTATTGACCAACGACCATCAGGACTATTATAATAGTCCTGATGGTCGTTTCGGTAAACGCTCTCATAGTAAAAAGCCTAGACCAACATCTTAAGACGCTATCGCTGGGTCACTGGGTTAAGTTCCAGATACAGAAGGTGCCAATTACGGGAACGGCACCCATTGTGAACAGATTCCTCACTCTGTCGCCCTGACTACCACCGGATAAATGTGTCTAGACAGGGACTCCGATACAGGAGGCGCTCAGTTTTTTACGTATTTATTTGTATATTATTATTTTCTTATATCAATATATAAAAAGAAGAATTTAATGTAATAATATGGAATGATAAAAGAAATAATTTATATAATAATAATTTATTTTCAAATAAAATCCTTAGTGTTGGTAACAATTATTCTTAAACAATGTTAGTCACATTTACCTCAATAGGTCTCTTACGAACTTCTTCATTTTTACGACTCTCGTACAATATCAGCAATGACTTTAATGATTCCATTAGTGCTACTCCACAGTCTACTAAGTAGCGAGGCACAATGTTTATTCTAGCTTCAGTAAAGATGCTAAATGCACTATGGGGTAGCCCTAATAGCAGTTTTATAAGAAAAACATTTTTGTTTATCCATGTTTTCTATAGTAGAGAGTTTCTTAAGAGAGGTAGGGCATAGCGTTTATTCGCTCAAAGAGCAGCCAGACTGGGGAAGTACCTCCACCTTACAGAAGACATTCCTTTATAATAACATAAATAATTTTAATGTTGTGTTTCTAAGTGTGAGTAAGGTCGCCAGGGCTCATTGGGTGGGGGGAAGGGTCAGCAACACTTGTTTGCTGACTGTTACAGACCGGCAACGCACCCGCGACACCTCTGGTGTTGCGAGTGTCTATGGGCGGCGGTGATCACTTACCATCAGGTGACCCACTTGCTCGTTTGTCGCCCTCTGATATGAAAAAAAGTAGAGTTTAAAAATTTTACTTTACAATTTTTTCTGATATAGACACAGGAATGAAGACATCGTGTGAATAAGATAGCGATCTTGTGAAATCTACTCCCCGATGAGCTCTGATAACATTTCTCCCTAAATCAAGATAATTAAAACAGAAGTGTATTCTGTAAAATGGAGCTACTTCTCTAGACGAGCTGTTCATATTGGGAAAGAACACCATGCTAGCATTTTTTAGATATTCATAAGGATTAGCCCTATGAAAGGACCTCATGTACCTTTACTAGAGCAGTTTTCAAACTTCATTGTACTACATACATTATGTTAGATTTGTTCGTATTTCAATTTTGAAAACATCATCATGTCAGCCAGCAAAAATCCACCACCAAATTCTCTGGTAGGTATTACCTCGGTCGATTTCTACGTCCCCCCGCGGGATGAAACGGGGTGATGATATTCTATGCCGTCACCACACAGCAACATATTTTCAATTAAATTGAATATATGTCGGTAGACCTCTGCTTCGCTTTAAAGACTGCACCAAGCGGGATATGGCCGCTTTTAAAATTGACCACTGTAGCTGGGAAAAGCTCGCTGAAAATAGAGTTGAATGGCGCAAACGTGTAGTGGAGGGTCGTAAGATCTGTGACGAAGCCTGGTTCGGAGTACTTGCTGATAAGAGACATAAGCGACATGAAAGCGGCTCGGCACCAACCACCGCAAACTTCTCTTGTCAGGCCTGCGGCAGGCTATGTCGCTCTCGAATCGGTTTGTTTAGCCACCAAAAGAAAAGTCTCTCAGACAATGCGCCGTAAATCGTCTGTAACAGATGCAAAGGCCATATATATATATATACATATATATATATATATATATATATATATATATATATATATATATATATATATATATATATATATATATATACAATTCAAATTATTTGATTCCATAGTACATATTCGCATATTATTGTGACGTTCACCAAATGATTGTTTCGTCAGATATCTAAGGTTATGTGTGTAACGTTATTAAGAGCAAGTGTCTAAACCAGAGGGCTGGGGAAGGAAGCGGCTTCTCCTTGAAGATAAGGCGATTAGTGTCATAATGTTCACAGAACTACTCAGCTAGAGATGCCGCAATATTTCCTGATAACTCTGTGTGGACAGCGATATTGATCATCGTAATATCTTACAAATATCACGGAGTTCTAATAAAACCGGCCAAGTGCGAGTCGGATTCGCGCACGAAGGCTTCCCTCCCATTATCTATAAAAACGAGCAAAAAATTCACGTTTGTTGTAAATATTTATTTTATTTAGTTTTTAGTATTTGTTGTTAAAGCGGCAACAGAAATACATCATCTGTGAATATTTCAACTGTCTAACTATCACGGTTCATGAGATACAGCCTGGTGACAGATGGACAGACAGACAGACAGACAGCGAAGTCTTAGTAATAGGGTCCCGTTTTACCCTTTGGGTACGGAATCCTAAAAATGACTTTATTATTACCAATATCACTGTGCCCAAAGAGTGGTTTGTTTGAGAGAGTCAATTAAATTTTGATGACATAATTTAATAACTAGAGCATAGAAACTAAAGGTAATCAGTTGATTGTAATAAACAAGAGAAATCTTTGTTCAAGCAATGAAAACATTACGTTTCTTTTGGAATAAGTCAATTTCAGACATCTATCGAGTTGTATACATTTAAGTGCGGTTAAAGTAGGCTGTCGATAAAATTCTATAAATAAAAAATTCAAAAAAAAATCTATAAATAAATGTCTATAAATGTCTGTATATTGCGACGTGAATACACCCCGGTGAGATTACGAACTAGCACCAAAGCATTAAATCTTTAAAGCGCGACCGTGGTTATACACAAGGTCCGCCATGATAAAAAAAAAAATATTCGTACCTTAATAAACCATTCAGACAATATGCAGTAAAAATATATCTCAAATTTTAAATTTTGATAACTAAACCTACACAATAGCTTATATTAAGTCAATAACTTAATGTAAGCTAGCTTAATATCGTTATTATTATAAAATGATTTTTTTTCATACCGTGTACCTAAATATCTGTATGTACCTAGAAACATGTTCTGACTATTTACAAGCGCTTTTTTAAAGTTTACGTGAATAAAAACGTTTTTATTTATTTATTTTATCAGAAAAACGTAAAAAGCAAGTAAGGTAATGATTTTATCGATAAAAAAATAAAATCCTAAGACGATTAACTCTCTCTCGAAGCCTATACTTTAGTGTTGTCTGTGGCGTCATAATATTATCCCGGGGCACGGGAAGTGACACGCCAGCGAAGAATTTACTACCCCCAAATAATGTACTGCTGATAAAAACCTAAATAATGGCTTTTTATTAACTTTGTTTCGAAAATTTATTGGGTCGGATACTTATGAAATCAAGCATGATTGTTTTCTAACTTTTGTAAGTAAGCAGGGCGGAACGGTGTGTTTGTTCTCGCGCAAATAAATGGGTGTGCGAAGCTTTTGTATGGGAATTGACTTGTTTTTTTTTCTAATTTATGCTTTGTGTACCTTTTTGTATGTTATTTATTGGTATTTATCAACGTACAAATATTTTTGACCAAATAAGTGAACGTAAGTCTAATTTAATACTATATATAATTAAGAGATTTCGTTCTTTTCTGATACAAACAAATTGTGAAAGCTGATCGCAGCGTCACCGATACTTGAATTATTCAAACTATCCAAGATCACACACACTTGATAAAATAAAACCAAATCGGAATGAAATTCCTAAAATTTGGCTGTTTGACCACCTGCTAGGCTCATATATGAATTTAAACCTTTAAAGGAATCTCTACGTTCCCATAAATAACTATCGTATGGACAATAGTTACTCTGGTGTCAGAGTTGTTCAAGCCGCCCAGTTGGCCTCTGACATGGTATAATGCCTGTTATCGACAAAAAACGGGAACGGAAGCGTAACGTTCCTTTCAAAGCGGATACGCTTAGAAATTAAAGGTTGAATATGTGAAAAAACACGAGTAGTTTTGAAGCAAAATAGGTAACAGTCATCTATATGTTTATCTATACATATAATAAAATCGTAGGAAAGTCAAAATTGTACATTGAATACCTTTTTAAAAGGATACTTGGGGCGTGATCTACAGTCGATATCGAAGCCAAAAATATAGTTTTTAGAATTTGTGTCTGTTTGTCTGTATATATGTCCGGGCTAAACTCAAAAAGTACTGCATGGATTTATTTCAAATTTTGCATGAATATTTACTAAGAGGTCGGCTAAAAATATAGGCCACATCTTATCTCGCTATCACTTTCGGGGGAGGAGCTGTGATAATTTATAAAATTTAACGCGGGTAAAACCGCAGGGCACCGTTAGTTCGATATACAAACAATAGAAAAGTTGTGGCATAGATTTACACTGCCACTTTTTATAAATGGGTGGCAGTCAGAATTACTTTGACCGCAACCCATCCATAGAGTGACTGCGTGCCAAGTTGCTTTATCTCACCGGTCACTTACAGGCCGGAAAGTGCTACTGGTTATTAGCACCTGTGATAGTAAAATCTAAATTCTGGTGTGCATAATGTCAAAAGATCTTAAGATTAGTGTACCTAAAGTCAAAGTAAGCGTTAACGAATATAATTGTCCTTATTAAGTTAAATATTATAATGGACAGTGCTCTTTACATCCCGTGTATTAAGTACGAGCTTTTATTTTCCGTCGGGAAATCTTTCTGCGAGCGCGGTTCTCACTCGCTAGAAGATATATCTATAGTCCAGATATTATGTACGAAGATATTATTATTTTAGTTTTAATTTCATATTCAAACATGTATAATATTAATTCAAATAAATATTGATTTTAATTCTATCAAATAATTATTTTTACCTCAACTGCCAGTGTTGGTATGATGCGTGGATTTTAATGAAATGCTCTAAAATGTTTATCATATGGATATACATTTTACAGCATTTAATATCCACACAATGACATCATTCTGTAAAATATTTTTATTTGGTTAGTATTTTGTTAGCTTGTGAGCTTTGACTTCCTGTATACACTTATGTTTGCGATATTTAAACCTCCATATTTATTAGCTTTGACTTAAATAATTACTACTAAATCCTAATAAATTCTTCTACTTTTCCCATTTTATTTTCTTTGTGACCAGTTTTTTTTTTATTTAGATCTACGAGCTTATATTAATTTGGTACATTAAATCTGAAATTAAACACGATATATTTTTTCCAGGCCTACAATTTTCTTCTGAACCACATGTACCCAGTAATAGTGAGTTTAATTTATTTAACAAATATGTTGTGTTAACTCATCGCACTAATTTTAACTAGTTTATAAGTTTGACACAGTGTAACTAATGCAAAAATAACATGTTCAAGTATCGCTGGTGTATTTTCTTAAGAGTCATAAAACCTCACCGAAAATATCAAGCGGTTTAAATAGTGAATCTATAAAATGTGTGCTAACAATATATTGCATTTTTATATATTAATCCCAAAACAAATGGATAGGTTATTCTCAAAGCGTCCAACTCAACTATCAAACACAGTCACATGATCTAAAACTTTGTAACTCACCTCACTATAACTTGAAGCAGTCATTAAACTTAGTTTATAATGAAAGCACTACTAACCTTTAGATTGTATAAATGTGATATTTAAAGGTTCCGGAACTTCTGACATAACAACATTTTTACAAATAGACCTATTGTTCCGATAGCAATTTTTAATTGAAAAACTAGTATTCGGACATCCTTATGGTAAGCGGCTTGTGGCACACATGGAATCATCATCATGGCTTACCATCAGGATGAATACTAGTTTGCCAATAAAAATTACGCACGTGCACATGTGGCGCAGCGGCTACGACAGTCGCCTCGCCGCTTCGTGTCACGGGTTCGAGTCCCGCGCCGGACCACTGTTTGTGTGTAATATATAAATAGTTGTTCTGAGCCTGGATGTCATTTGTGTCCGTCTATTATATATTTGTAAAAAGTGGGTTAAACTTCATAGTGCGAGCGTTGCTTTAAAAAAAACTCGTTATATTATTCGGACTCAGTAGAGCTACCTTGCTATCGAGGCTGGACTATGCATTCGTCCCTCACTTCGTTGCTCCGTGATTTGTGTGCCAATTGCGTAAAAGTGACTTTCCACTTAGGCGGGGCATGGGGAGGAGAAAAATGTATTTCCCTGTCACCCCCGATATATTGTCTGTACATTGTACAATATTAAAGGTTCGTTAAGTATGTCTAAGTGTATCATGTACCTTTTAAAGGATCAATGTTGTCGTGTTGTTTCCATGTTTATACATATTTTATTATTTGATCTTGTGTTGTTACATATTTTATTATCTGTGATTCATTTTTATTTTTACTTGACTAGATATTTATACGTGAAGGGAATTTTTACCTGTTAGGCTGTATGTGTATCTACACATGCATGTACAAATTCGACTGGATAAATCTGTTTATAATGGCCACTTCTTTGTTTTATTTGACAGATATGTTTACGAGTGCAGGTGGCATCGTGTGTTTACACAAACCTGACTAGATTAATGTGTTTATAAGGGTTACTTCTTTGTTTTATATGTCAGATATTTTTACGAGTGCAGGCGACAACATATGTATACACAAACTCGACTAGATAAACGTGTTTGTAAGGGCAACTTCATTGTTGTATATTTCAGATATTTTTACTAGTACAGGTGGCAAAATATGTATACACAAACTCGACTAGTTAAATGTTTTTATATGGGTAACTTCTTTATTTTATATGTCAGATATTTGAGCCTTTGCAGGCAGTAACATATGTATATACTAGCTCGACTAGATAAATGTGTTTATAAGGGCAACTTCTTTGTTTTATATGTCAGATATTTGAGCCTTTGCAGGCAGTAACATATGTATATACTAGCTCGACTAGATAAATGTGTTTATAAGGGCAACTTCTTTGTTTTATATGTCAGATATTTGAGCCTTTGCAGGCAGTAACATATGTATATACTAGCTCGACTAGATAAATGTGTTTATAAGGGCAACTTCTTTGTTTTATATGTCAGATATTTGAGCCTTTGCAGGCAGTAACATATGTATATACTAGCTCGACTAGATAAATGTGTTTATAAGGGCAACTTCTTTGTTTTATATGTCAGATATTTGAGCCTTTGCAGGCAGTAACATATGTATATACTAGCTCGACTAGATAAATGTGTTTATAAGGGCAACTTCTTTGTTTTATATGTCAGTTATTTGAGCCTTTGCAGGCAGTAACATATGTATATACTAGCTCGACTAGATAAATGTGTTTATAAGGGCAACTTCTTTGTTTTATATGTCAGATATTTGAGCCTTTGCAGGCAGTAACATATGTATATACTAGCTCGACTAGATATAAATGTGTTTATAAAGGCAACTTCTTTGTTTTATATGTCAAATATTTTTGCCTGTGCGGGCAGTAACATATTTATATACTAGATCGACCAGGGTAACTTCTTTGTTTTATACATAAGATATTTAAACCCGTGCAGGCAGCAAAATATACGAACTCGACTAGATAAATAAGTTTATAAGGGTAACTTCAGCTACTGCTGTTATGCGTGTAAATGCCACTTTTTGTTTTATATATCAGGTATTTCTGCCAGTGTAAGGTCAGCAACAAATGTATCTTTATATGAGGTAAACGTATATCGCCACATCTTCATCATCAAGCCACCCAGTAAGCCTCTGGCAGGGCTACAAGATTGTTCTCTGATGACTACAACTGGGACTGACAGCTTAACATGTAGCCCTCTTACGCATTTACAGACATTCAACCACTTTGACGGTGGCCTATCTATAGACTGAAGGCGTGCCTAGATGTGTTACTTCACCGATCATTTACGGTCCAGTAAGTGGAACTGGACACGAACGCCTCAACAACAAACATCCGAACTTTAAAATTTTTTATATTAATAGTAGGATCGAAGGTGTATTAAAGGCCAAAGAAAACTATCTTTTACGTCATATGGTAAAAATATAAGAAAATGAGTTCTATATCACAAT
The DNA here is from genome assembly GCA_951640165.1 of Pseudoips prasinana. Taxonomy (NCBI): domain Eukaryota; kingdom Metazoa; phylum Arthropoda; class Insecta; order Lepidoptera; family Nolidae; genus Pseudoips; species Pseudoips prasinana. The sequence continues at coordinate 35,460,347 of OX621247.1, forward strand.
ATAAATAAATTGTGATATAGAAGACATTTTCTTTCAGATAATAAGTAAATATATTAAACTTCTACCGGAAGTGCCTCAACTCTTTATCAGGCCGTATGTATGTTTCTTTTTTGAACTTTGCTACAAACAAATAGAGTTCAAAATATACTGTCTATTCCCCCATAAATTGTTGAAAAATACATCCCCGTTATATTGCCAAGTATCGTTATTATCCAAAACACAAGCGCGGCCATGCAAAATTTCCCCGTAAAGAAATAAATGTGGTCTCATAAATTTTCCAGTTAAAAGAGGCGCTCGGAAGAGATTTTCAACACTTTTGACCCTTCTGAATCTCGTGAGAACTTCTTTCTTTGAGTGTTGTTAATGTTGCATAAGGGATCAACTTGAGCGTGACTCAAACTTGAGAAATGTCATACAGACGTGACATTTTTTAAGAGTTACCCAAATTTAATTATTTTATGTCTTAGTGTGAAGGCTTGTGAGAAATTAGAGTTACTTTTATGTTGGTATTTCGACATGTATACTATCTGACTTAAAGTTCTTTTTATGTTTTACGTCTAAATCAGAAAATGACAAGGGGTACAGATATTAGAAAATAAAACATAAAGCAATGTGTAATTGTCTTCAAATTTATGGTGAATCGCTATCTCAATTTTTTAAATAATATTTGAAACAGCATTGTATCTAAAATTTAGCAAGCGTCATAATTGGCAAAATAATAGAAACCAACTTATGTAACGAAATTTGAAATATAAATCATTAATCAAAGTGTATATACAGAAGCCTTAAGACTAATTTAAAAATAATATTACTATCTATCTAAAATCTATACCTAAAATTACACATATCTGTCTTCATCTTATCAGGCGAAAGACGTCCACTCCTGGACAAAGGCCTCAAAGATCTCCACAATTGTCGGTATTGTCCTACCCACATCCAACGGGTTCCAGCGAACCTCTCAAGATCATCATATGGGTGGCCTCCCCACGCTGCCTCTACCGGTTCCAAAACTATCTTTATTGTCAAAAAATTTCATCAAATCCTACTTACGTGACGAGATTTGAAGAACCAAACATAAATCAATGTGTAATTGTAGGTATTTAAATTTATAGTGAATCCTAATCACAATTATAAAAATCTTCGGAACAGCACTGTCTCTTAAAATTACGCAAATGAAGACCCCAATGTCTTAATCGTCAAAAAATTTGGTGGAGACCTAGATAATGCCGCCTACAGACATCATTAAGAGAGGCACAATCAGCATTTCACGATTTAAACGGAGCAACTTTATGTAGGCTTTTAGTGAATAAACGTAGATATACATAGATGTACAGTTATCTTTGTCATCAGCTAAGTGAGAAAATTCTACGTGATTTTACACAGGGTCTACTGCTAGGCTATCGTTTTATGTAAGTTTTATGTAATGCTTTAATATGTAGTAGAATGGTAGCATTAAAGCGCGACCGTCGTTATAAACATAATAATAACATTTCATTCGTACCTTAATATAGACAGAACCATTCAGACAATATGTAGTAAAAATATAGCTAAAATTTAAAATTTAGATAATTAAACCTACACATGATTCTTGACAATAACTTAATTTAAGTTAGCTAAATATCGTTACTGTTATAAAATAAATCTTATTGTACCTAAATTATTTCATACAATCCGTGTACCTAAATATGTATATGTACCTTGAACTAATTATAAATTTATTATACGAATTTATTACTACGAACATGTTCTGACTATTTACAAGCGCTTTTTTAAAGTCTACGTGAAATAAAACCTTTTTTATTTTATTTTATAAAGCATAGAAAATGCTATTGATTCCTGTGTGTTTCCTACCAGTACCATTGCTACTTACTCAGAAACGCCATGGCCTCTACCGGGTGTAGAAAAAACTCTAACGACGTAACAAATTTATTGATTAAGTAATGAAAATATGACAACATTGAAGTTATTCCCGAACTCCAAAATACGACAACAACAACATAACTCAACCACTCGTAGTTTTAAGCTCTACTAACCTAAAACGTGATCCCTGACTAAACGGCGGTAACATTTTAGTTACCCAACTTGAAGCTTAGCGATAACCAGATGACAGCCTATTTTCATTCTATTAGCAGCTGTACTAGGAAAGTGCCTTAACCCACCTTACAGAATATACTCCAAGTAATAGCACGATAGTACTCACGCCATAGGTGACTGCCAATAATTCTCATATTGAACCAAATCTCTTAATAGCTGGTTTCACCACTTTTACTCAAACGATTTTCAGGAAGATATTCAGTTACGGTGGTGTGTTAGGTAATCAACTTTAACCTAATAAAACATACCACCATAACTGTAGACAAACGCTGTTTGTTTCCTGGATGTTTATAATAGACCAATTGATAAAAGTTAACCTTTTAATTTCTTTGTCATCAGCCGGTGTTTGGTGCTCGATGGCCGCAAATCTCCAAGATATCAGATCTGCTTTCGGGGGCAGGAACACCTTTCGAAGTTGCTGTGGCTAATCATCTTCATTCGCCAGTATCAGTTTATCAAAATAGGGTAAGTTAAATCATCGTAAGGTGTTATCATAGGTACATTAATTATAATAATATCCTGGGACATTATTTACACACGGCCATCTGATAAAAAACTAAGCAGAGCTTGTACTATGGAAACCAGATAATTGATATACTACATATACCACCTTTCTTTTGTAAATATATACTTATATAGATAAATTACACCCAGAGTCATGACAAACAGACATGTTCATGCACACAAATATATGCCCTGGAGGGAATCGAACCCACGACAACAGGCCCGTCGTTTCTACAATGTTTTATCTAATTTTCTTATTTTTAATTTCAGCTACCACCAGCGCCGTTCGAAGTAGCAAATCACCAACTCATTCCTTTACAAATCCCAAGAACTTTCTCAAACCTTAAGCCTCGAAGCAAACCAATTGAGCCCTCTGAAGAAGAAGTACATAACTTACAAAATTACCCGGCTTCATTAGAAAATCAAGATGCACATTTTCAAAATTTAGATGCTGATGTCGTGGCTGATTTAAAACACATGTTCAATGCTGCATCTGATTACCGTCAGCACATAGAACAAGGATTCCAGCGTTTAGAACAAAAATCTGCACTCAACGAACTGCCACCTTACTATCCAACTCGGCAACCGTTTTTCCAAATTTATGAGAATCCTGGTGCGTTACAACATGCTGGCCAGTTCTTACCTACACGATATTTGGAGCAGCAATCGATAGCCCAACTTGTACCTGTTCAGCCCAACCCAAAATACCAGGAAGAGGAACAAAAGAATTCTCAAAGTGTAAGTCAAGAGCAACATAAACCTGAACCATTAGTACCAAATTTGTCAGAGACAGCTGGTTTTGGGCCTACGCAGGTGAGTGTTTTTTTCCCATATCATCCCAAAACATACTACAGATATGCAACAATTGTTATCCGTGATTGGACAATTTTCGCTGAGGGTGAGCTCCTAGAAATTACAGAGCGAGTGTTATTAAGAACCACAAGCTATTTCATATTACTCAGTTGTTAAGACTATAAGAATAATTATATGACTAATTTCATGATGTTTGAGTAATATTATATTTTGAATAATAACAGTAAATGTTTTTACATTTGCAGTGCGTCTTAGTGCGTGCATCTGAAGTGCATCACCATTCACTCAAAGACCGAAATTCTTTAATTAAAAGACCTAAAGTTTTTAGTTCTAGTACACATAGATCTAAGGATTATATAATCAACAACTAACTTAATAAACTAGTAAGTCAGCATAAATAATATAGCACAAAAGCTCAAAAATAGCCATAAATTGTGTTAATGCGTGAATTATTTCGGTAGTGACAAAGTTTTTACACATGCTAGTTGTAGATGCTTGTGATACTACTATCTTCCTGGTATAGAAAATATCGCTCCAAGATGATGTTACATTTAGAAGTACAAGTGTGACGTTATTTCAAATGCAACCTTAGCTCACTTTCTATTTTGCTCCTTTTAGCCTTTTGAAGTGAGTTAAACCTCATAATTGTGGACAGCCACTTAGCCCTTCGTGTGTATAAGCTTAGGGTATTGTGAATAGGTATATGGTGATAAACATATCGATAGAATACTAGTATTATAAATAAAAAGATTTATTTTTATAAAGGATATTCTCCTTTATAAAAATAAATCCTCCTCACAGCATCATCCAAATGAGCATTAATTTGCAAATAAATATCTCACAGGCTTCTTTAAATTTTCCAGGGGTACCATGCTCATCCGAACGGTGCCATCAGTTTTGCGAGGTTTACTCACAATTTACCAACTATCGACTTGACGCCAACTAACCAACGGCCAAATGATCTTGGAGATCAATATTATCAAAGTCAACCAATTATTCATCAAAGACAACAGAAACAACTTATCCCAGGATTCAGTGATCCCTCAGAACATCAAGCAAGGCATAGGGAAGCTCAATATCAACCAATACCTGTAGAATACCTCCAACATTCTCAAAACTACCAATTAGAGAACCCACGTGGATTCTTCTCAATACAAATGCCAGATTTAGGAGCACATCCACAAGTAAATGTATTTCCAACTCAATACTCACCCCAACCTCGACCGAAACAAATTAACTCGCTTCAAAAGCAGCTGATTATTTCAAGCCTACAGTCACTACAGAATCTACAAAATGTACCTCCCTTCAAACCGCTACCACCAACAAACACGTTAGCTCCAGTGAGACAAGATTATATACCGAGTTCGAACCCATCAGAAGCAAATAAATTTCATTTCATTTCGCTATCAACTAATCATAATTCCAAACGTGTTTCATCCTTACCTGATGCAGCAGCTGATTCACACTCGGAAAAATCCTTAGTTCACGGCAAAAAAGGCTATGCATCGGATTCTCCCTCAAATTTCTTACCAACTACTTCACAACCTTCATTTAAAACGGATTCTGCTCCAGATCAACTAGTTTTATCTACAACTGTACACCCTGATATCGTGAATCATCCAGAAGAAATAAAGGTACAGCCTCTAGAACAAGAGCCTTCAGAAACACAAAATCATGACCCTTCATCTCCCCCATTGACTGTGCAACCTATAATACGTAGCGCCACATTAACTAAAGACATAGACAGCCATCAGCAGCCGTCAACACCACAGCCACAACTCAGCCCATCACCCCGCCATGAAGTTGTTATTCAACAGCAAGAACTGCAAGAATATCATTCACAACTGAAGCCACAACCACTATTTTATCAACAACGGGAATCACAAACAAACTCACCTCAACATCATCAACACCTTGAGGTTCAACGCGTCCCTCAACAACAACAGTTTGGAAATAAAATCTTACCCGAGAATCAACAACATATACAACAAGATCTAGCTCACGAGAAACAGTATGAAGAGCAGAAGTCAGCCAATTCACAGGATATTGTTGATAAAAATTCACCTGCTCATCAAAAGCTTGAACGAGAAAACTCACATTCCCATGATGTCCCTAAAGAACCTAGTCCTCAAGCAAACCAGGATGATTTACAGCCAGATTCGGAGCAGGATAACAAACATAGCTTGCAATTGCCATCAAATGTTCAATATGATGTGGAATCGCAAGAAAACCCTGATCAAAATCAAGGTCAAAAAGACTTTGAGCTTAAATTTGTTCCAGTCGTTAGCACAGAGGAACCTTTCCTAGACCAACCCTTGCCATTCCATAGCGTAATTCCTCAATTTTCTCTAGAACCACAGAGCTCGCTGGTTCACCCAGTATACCCATCAGAAGTGCAATACTTTGGTAGATACGCTCCGTCAATATTCGGAGATTACCAACGTTGATAAATCGTCAGCCATTATTCTAAGAAAACTGACAATACTAATTATAATATTGCTGCATTCCTTTCTACCAAGCTTCCTCAGAAAAAGACTATTATTGGAAGATTGTACGGTAGGAAAATATGTTTATATTCATGTGTTTTAAACTCCGTACAAACAAGAAAAATAGTAGTATTTCTTAAAATAACCCATTATATGAAATTATGAAAAGTTAATAATTAATTAGTAATATTAAAATTAGTCTTGTTAACATTGTTTAAGGTAAAAAATATAGTTAAGTATAAATGCAATCTTGGTAGGCTAAGTTTTATTCTGTATGTATTGTGCTATAGTAAATCAAATAAATAATAATTTTACCAAAAATACATACTGAATTATTGACATTGAACCATTACAAAATATGATGTATTAATTGTATTTTATTTAAGTTTTGCGCATAAATATATTTTTAAGTTCTCTTGGATACACAATCATATATTTTAATTCATTTTATTTTCTAATTTCAAAAACTTTATGTAATTAGTTACATATGTACTCTAATGCTATCGTGAAAGTATTTAATCATTTAAAGACACATTTTTTTCTTTAATAAGTTATGCTTCTTCCCCAGAAGACCTACAGTGAGTCGAAACTTAGCCCCTGAAATATTAATGGCCTGACCGCATACATATAAAGAAAATATTTATGATCATAATATAAATACATATCATTATGCTTGTAACTACATATTAAACTTATCCCTTACAAAATATTAAAAATAAATCCAAATGCAACGTCCAAAAACCAACTCATTATATTGTATTAAAGATTTAATTAATTGATTGTGTTGATTATGCGAGTAGTTTATTTAATTAAATGTAACAATTACTGTTTATTTTGCACAGCTGTCATATATAAACAAATTTATATGTGAAATTAATTAATTAGAATGTCTGTTTAAATACGAGGAATATCAGTTATGTTCTGTTGACTTTTAGTATGGTATTGTGTATCTTAGATCCGAAGCGAGTAGTATTATAATTATAAAAGAGTAATGCGTAATGTAGAATAATATTTCTTTGTATAATATTGCCAATTGATGGAACTGTGATGCCATAATATGTTTTGTAATCAGCTTATCAGTGATTTTTGTAAACATATTAAAATTGTGTTAAAATATTACGTAGTTTGATTTTAGTATCCTACTTTTACCTTAACAAACTCTTCTCTTGATAATTTTTGATGTGAAACATCTATAGCCGCACGTAATACAGATTTCTAGCGTGGCGACGCATGCCGTGGCGCATGCGCAATCGACTTTTTATTTTATCATTATGACATATTTAGTTCCTATCACAATATGTTCTTTTCTGCATATTACTTTTACAAAATAATGTCGATGTTTTACATCTGCCAGGCGTCCCGTGACGGCTCACATTTTTTTTATTATATATATTTTCTTTAACGTAAGTCTTATATGTATGCCTATTTGCTTCCTTAATAAATGAATAGAATACATACCTACTTGAAATATATTTCAAACGGGCTACTAAAAGAAAATGGCAGAATCCGTATCGCATAATTCCTTTGTTGTTCAGCTATATAATTTGTACCACTTGTTAAGACAACTAAGGTATTGAATTTAATCTAAGTATAATATTTTTAGAACTTAGGATTAATTAATTAAATCAAAAAGAATATTTCAATTATTTTCAATAAATAAACGTAAAAAAATCGTAAACTAAACGCAGTTAAGAAATTGCCATGTATAAAATAATATAAATGTCGAAATTATAATTAATCTATATATATAAAAATCAATGCCGCTTTTCGTTGTAATGTTATAACTCAACAACGCCTTTACCAATTTGGCTAATTTTGGTCTTGAAATATTAGTGGAAGTCCAGGAAAGGTTTGTACGTAGAAAATTAAAAAAAAAGTCTTGAAAAAGTGTAAAATCAATGAACTTAATAATCATTTTTTTATTACTATGCCTTATACGTAGCGAAGCACGTACCGGGCCGCTAGTTATTTATAATTGGGAACAACATTACATATAAATAATTTAATTATAGACTTATTTATTATACCTAAGTAAGCACATTAGTTGCATTATATCGAAATAATTAATGATTTTGAACAGGAACGATTTTCGACGTCAATATTTTTTTTGTTCATGGCAATTATTTATTGACAGGCAAAGACAATCTGTCAGGTATTTATTGCTGTTGTTTTGATACATGTCATCATCAATTTAGCAAATTATCTTGCAGATATTACGTGAGTTCAGCATCAGTTCCTCCGTGCTATAATATATATCTGTTGACAGTGGATTCACGAAAGGACGCTTTATCATTTAATTAAAATGACGAGTTTGTAATGTGTTAATTGCAACATTCGCTTGCCCCGACTAAGAAGACAAGCATTATTCGAAGAGAGTGAAGTTCTCAATAAACTCAATGTTGCTTTGTGCTATGTGATAATTATTGTTTGGTACTTATATGAAGATATTCTTAGATGAAGTAATGATGATGTCTTCTCGGCCGAATTTCGGCCACGGCGGCCATTCTCAATGGAAATTAGCCAATTGCGCAGGACATATTATAGTGCACAAGTGTGTGCGCGAACACAGGGGCATTTTCTATTCCATCACTCTCATGATCACGGGACGACTACCGACACGACCGGAAAGAGGTCAGGTACAGGACCGACGATTCTGCGAATTTTCTTTTTACGGAAAAATCCCAAAAGCACTTTTTGGTCCGACCCGGGATTTAACCCAGGACCTCATTTTCTGCCGTTGAACACGCTACCGCTAGACCAACGAGGCAGTCAACGATGAAGTAATACTAAGGCTACATTAATAATAATATCAATAAAATTATTGTAGTTACAAAAAACAAAGAATCTATTGTTTTAGTTACCTCCACTCAAAACCTCATATATAACCCCTCGCAATCTCACACAAATGTACACTGGGTTATGAACTATGTAATTAATGAAAATAAAGAACTGTTCATTATCTCAACAAATAATAGTTTTTTGCATCTTCTCCTAACTCGCGACCCGGTTAGGGTTTTCGGGGCAGGTTCGGAATAAATCCATGTAAAAGACTAAAAAGAGCTACAACATTTACTTTATCACCATAACAATGTTTATGTAAATATAACATGTAACAATCTTCATTGGTACACTAGTTAACACTAGCATTTCATTGCCACATCAGTAGACACACTTTGATATATACAGTATCTTTATTACTTAGGCAGTAAGAGTGATTTTAGAACTACAATGTTTCTACGGTCATGGGGTTGACCCACAGATTACCAAACATAACCTTAAAATAAAACTGGCTATAACTTTTATATCCCAAGTTCTAAAAATCTAAGAAAATAAAACTGCCTTTTCTATCACATTAACCACCAATTAAAACATAAAATATCCCGTAACACGAATTTTACTAGCGGTACAAAAGTCCCATACATTCTTGCCGTTTGCCTTTATTTAATAATTACACAATATGTTTGCTTAACCTAATTTATCGTCAAAGTATTCCTTGATTGTGTAAAAAGCTTTACGTAAAAGGTATTCAGAAAGCCTTTTCTTAAATTCAATGTTGCACTTTAAATCTGCCAGGTTGTGAGGTAATTTATTGAATATCCTGGGTGAAAAACCTCATTGCAAGCTTGATAACACGAACGATATTGGGTCTACAGATAAAAAGTAGGAAAATTTAATCACTACTCGTAACTCTGGAAAATGTCTCGGTCGGGTTATGTGCAAGTTTTTAAAAATTAGATTCTCATCCGTAATTATTATTCAACCTGGGGCTCTATCGGCTAAGTCGCCGAACATCGATTTCTTAAATGGCGTTCAAATAAATAAAGGTTAAAAATGACTTCATCAAACGTTCTGGTAGTAGCACTGACCACATTTGCAGCGTGCCTCCTGAAAATACTATAAAAGTTACATCATTAAAAAATTGTAAAAAAACGAATTAAAAAATAATGAAATTGGCATAGACAACAAAATTAAAAGCAGGAATATCCCAAAAAAAATAGATTATAGGCAAGTTTAATAAATAAATATTAATTGATATCTTGGCACAAATTAAACACTGCCATCTGATTCCAGTAGGGGCAGAGCCTGTACTATAGCAAACAGACAACTGACAAACATACGGCCATATATATTTCTAAATACATACATATTATAGATAAATGTACCTAGCCACAGAACGAATAATCCTGCTCATCCCACAAAGATTTGTCCTTGGTGAGGATAGAACCCACGACATCTGCCTCAATAGTCAGTGTCACAACCACGAAACCAACACTTTGAATTCAGAACTTACGTTTGTGAACCATTTTTACATAGTAGAGCAGTTATTATTATATTTATTTTCAGCGTTTCAAATCATTGTTATTTATTAGCTAGTAACACAAACAATAATAAAAGACTTCACTAGATGGCGCTCTACAGTTTTTAGAAGTGTCAAGTGAGATTTTCCTCCTCCTCCTCCCAAAACGCGGACTTCTTTATTTGCGTTTTACTTACGATTTGACCTTGATAATTCGCTTCTGATAGTTGCTTCCACTGCGTGGGACAATTTGTGGGAATTATTCTAGGAGCCAAGGGCATAAAGCTTAAACCTGGTGGGAGTAGCCTATATTGTATGTGATTTGTGTACTTAATTATGCTCGTTTTATTTTATTTATTTATTTTTTAGTATTAAAAGAGAATGGCAGAATTCGTATCGCATACTTCCGTTGTTGTTCAGCTATATAATTTGTACCACTTGTTAAGACAACTAAGGTATTGATTTTAATGTAAGTATAATATTTTTAGAACTTGGAATTAATTAATAAAATCAAAAAGAATATTTCAATTATTTTCAATAAATAAACGTATTAAATTCGTAAACTAAACGCAGTTACGTTTACAGAAATTGCCATGTGTAAAATAATATAAATGTCGAAATTATAATTAATTATTTATAAATGGGAACAACATTACATATAAATCATATAATTATAGACTTATTTATTATACCTAAGAAAGCACAGTAGCTGCATTAAATCGTAATAATTAATGATTTAGAATAGGAACGATTTTCGTCGTCAATATTTTTTTGTTCATGGCAATTATTTATTGACAGGCAAAGACAATCTGTCAGGTATTTATTGCTGTTGTTTTGATCAAAGATATTACAATATAACAAGATTGCGCACTTCAAGATTTAGTTCAAAGTAAAATGAACTCAAAGTCTTTACGTTACAGTCCATTTCTCTTTGTAGTGTACCAATAGGAAAAAACGGACCCATTGAGAGGGTCTCGTTTTGGAATCTGTCCCTGTCTAACAGATGGCCAGCCTAAAAATAACTTACTTGACGTATAAAATAGTAGAATTTTTGGTCAAACACCTAGGATTATGTTTTCATATAACTATAATTAAATATTTTTTATTTATTTAAGACGTACACAACGTTTTTTTAAACTATTTCTTATTCTTTGATAGCTTTTTAAATACATTTTATTTGGGTTTAGTAAATTCAATAGCAGTATTTATAAGAAATGACGTTTACCACACTCAATTTGTAAACAAATATGGCGGATGTTTGTTTTGAAATTATTTATCGTATTGTGCTCCAATCCACTTCCAATTTGCTTAGAAATGGTTTTAACTTGTTGCGTAAAAGGGTGTAAAAGTGAGGGTCATCTGGGGAGTCGTATATCTTTTCACAAGTAATTGTTATCTTGTAATGTTTCTAAATTTTGGTTAAGTTCAGCAACAGGGTAACCATTCGTTACGTATTTAGTGGATCGTTTTTCTAGATTTCCCAAAAACGAGGAATTGAAACAAAAATGGATGATTATTCTTCCCGGTAAATAATAATCTGATATAGCAATTAACTGTTTTATTACAAATAACATTCATATTTGTTTCAGAGTTTTTGCACATTGACACAAAATACTATTGCCACTAAGCATACCTACTCGAGATTGTTGACTCTTACAACAAACGATTTTTCCAACCTGTCGTAATGTATATTAGGTATTTTATACCTACGTAATAATTTTCTGCTGTGTGGTGACGGCGACAAATATCAGAATCAGAATATCATCACCCCATCTCATCCCGTGGGGGGCGCAGAAATCGACCCGAGGGAATATCTACCAGAGGACGGGAAGCAGCTTCCTTCTGAGTACTACGACCATCATACTGCGATCGCCAACCCGCCTGCCAAGCGTGGCGATTATGGCATATCCCCTCAAGATGATTCTTGAGGGAGGCTTGTCCAGCTGTGGACTTGTTTATGCTGTAATGATGATGATGATGAATAATTGTCTATTTCACTATATCTAACACTAAAACGAGGCTACTGTTTCCTCGTGTCAGTGTTTGTTATGAGTAAATAGGTAAGAAATAGACAATTGCTACACTCTTATTAAAAACAAAAGATATAAAATTATCTCAGTTGTTTAGATTAAGCCACTTAGAAGATATTTTCAATTAAGGTAGTGAGTATAGTACTATCCGTGGAATAAATAAAAAAATCGGGCCTGTAGTCTATTAGTGTAACCTGATTTTCACAATCTAATCTATATTGAATATATGTATTACAATAATTATCCTAGAATACTATAGCCGACTGACACAAAACACTTGTTGCGAAAAAGAATATAAGTAAATAAAACATATAGTATACTTGAAAACTATTTGGATACATTACGAATATATAATATTTGGAAAGTCTACTGCCTTTGTCCAAAATATCTACCACTACTCACACTTACATTAGGCGGGAATTGTACAATAAATAATTATATAATTTCCTAAACGTTTAAAAAATCTACAAATAATCTTGGTATAATTTAAAAGTAAGTAAGTAAGAAAGTATAAGTAACGAAAACATCTCGAATACGTATACCTAGGTATGCAGTGGGGCGAACAGTAACTTTAAAAGCACTGCACAGGTAGTATGATTATACTTCAAAAGTAAGTTTATTCATTCTCATAAAAACAAAATTTTAAATTTGGCGCGTTAAAACATTCGCATAATTCCACGACGCATGGTCACTCTATGAGAAGGAGATGCCATCCAAAAAAGCGACTTCTTGCTCGGGCCGTTTTTGCTCCCTCAGTGCGCAATCTTGTTATACTGTAATATCTTTGGTTTTGATACATGTCATCAATTTAGCAAATAATCTTGCAGATATTACGTGAGTTCAGCATCAGTTCCTCCGTGCTATAATATATGTCTGTAGACAGTGGATTCACGAAAAGACGCTTTATCATTTAATTAAAATGACGAGTTTGCAATGTGCTAATTGCAACATTCGTTTGCCCCGACTAAGAAGACAAGCATTATCCGAATGAGTGAAGTTCTCAATAAACCCAATGTTGCTTTGTGCTATGTGATAATTATTATTGTTTGGTACTTATATGAAGATATTCTTAGATGAAGTAATAGTAAGGATAAATTAATAATAATATCAATAAAATTAATGTAGTTACAAAAAACAAATAATCTATTGTTTTATTTACCTCCACTCAAAACCTCATATAAAACCCCTCGCAACCTCACACAAATGTACACTGGGTTATGAACAATGTAACTAATGGAAATAAAGACCTTTTCATTATTTCAACAAATACCTAATAGCTGTTTGAATCTTCCTAACCTAACTAGCGACCCGTTTATGGTTTTCGGGGCAGGTTCGGAATGCATGTAATCCATGTAAAAACTTATAAAAAGAGCTACAACATTTACTTTATCACCTTTATTACATTTATTACATAAACATCGGTTTATGTAATAAATGTAATAATAATATCTAGGGACAATGTCACACAGATCATCCTAGCCCCAAAATAAGCAAAGCTTGTACTATGGGTACCAGGCGACGATATGCATACTTATATAGATAGATAAATACTTAAATACATAGAAAACATCCATGACTCAGAAACAAATATTCGTGCACATCACACAAATATTTGCACTTACCGGGATTCGAACCCAGGACCACCAGCTTCGTAGGTAGGAGCACTACCAACTAAATATAATATGTAACAATCTTCATTGGTACACTAGTTAACACTAGCATTTCATTGCCACATCAGTAGACACACTTTGATATTTACAGTATCTTTACTACTTAGGCAGTAAGAGTGATTTTCGAACTGCAATGTTTCCACGGTCATGGGGTTGACCCACAGATTACCAAACGTAACCTTAAAATAAAACTGGCTATAACTTTTATATCCCAAGTTCTAAAAATCTAAGAAATTAAAAATGCCTTTTCTATCACATTAACCACCAATAAAAACATAAAATATCCCGTAACACGAAATTTTACTAGCGGTACAAAAGCCTCATACATTCTTGCCGTTTGCCTTTGATGACTAAGTCAAATAAATGCAACAGCAAGATCTGCTGGAGAAACATTAACACCTTAATCTTGTATAAGAACTGTCACTGTACTTATTAGAGTGTTCACCTTTTGCATCGCATGAACGTAAGTTTACTTTTTACAACAGACAATTTTCAGTGACCGACGATGAACTTCTATCCTGTTTCTCACCCACACCCACACGGGAATAAAAATGGTGTTCCCAAACTTTCAGATTACACTTGTTTGGTGATTATACGAACTCAACTTTAAACATAAATAAGTGATACAATCCAAAGTAATTCTCACCTCATCTCTGTGAGTAATGTTATCAAGAGAATCCCACAGGTTGTATAACCCTAGCTTATCGCAACATTCATTCAAATTACAATACCTGCCTGACACATCTAAAGACTAATGGAATTATTTTAGGATATATAGCTGTGCCCCGCGGTTTTACCCGCGTTAAACTTTATTAATTTTAGCCTATGTGTTATTCCTATGTATAAGCTATATTGTAAAGTTTCATTAAAATATATTTAGTAGTTTTTACGTGAAAGAGTAACAAACATCCATCCATCCATACTTACAAACTTTCGCGGTTATAATATTAGTAGGACTAGCTGTGCCCCGCGGTTTTCCCGCGTTAAACTTTATAAATTATAGCCTATGTGTTATTCGGATAAAAACTATATTACTACAAAGTTTCATCAAAATCCGGCCCTTAGTTTTTGCCTGAAGAAGTAACGAACATACACACACACACACACTCACAAACTTTCGCCTTTATAATATTAGTGTGAAGAGTTACGAAGAAGGAGTGCCAAATCGACTTTCTTTATTATTTGTTCAGTTTCATAAGTGGGCTTCTAAAGTTTACACCTATAATGTGTAACTATAAGACATTTCCTTGCAATGAAGTATAATAAGGAGTATAAACTATGTAACTATGTATACGTATTTTTGAACCACGATGAAAGAGACTGGCCTCCATGACACAGGGAATCCTAGTGTGGAGACCAGAGATTTATGTAACTAGACTAGGTATATATTTTCTGAACAATATAGATTATTATTATTATTCCAACTTATTTATTTATTTTCATATTTAATACATATTTATTCTTATAAAATCGATATATAAAACAATAATACACAAATGAATACGTAAAAAACAGAGCTCCTTCAGCGGCGGGGTTATACGCCCCAGGCCGCCGGTGGTCAGGGCGACAGAGTGAGGAACCTCCTCAAGATGCGTGCCGTTCCCATAATTGCCGCCTTCTGTATCCGGCCCTTGACCCAGTGATCTCGTGAGAGCCTCTTTAGATGTTGGTCGTCTTAATATTATTATAACTCTCTTTTTTGAAAAACATTCAACGCCGGCACTATCGGATAATAACTTTATAGGCCACTAGCTTCCAGCCACGATTTAGTTTATTCGGCTGTCTGAAAGTTATTTTTTATACCCTAGAGACCTATTTTTTTTAATTTCTGAATTCTGAAAGGTACTCCTAATAATAATAATAATATCTAGGGACAATGTCACACAGATCATCCTAGACCCAAACTAAGCAAAGCTTGTACTATGGGTACCAGGCGAAGATACGCATACTTATATAGATAGATAAATACTTATATACATAGAAAACATCCATGACTCAGAAACAAATATTCGTGCTCATCACACAAATATTTGCACTTACTGGGATTCGAACCCAGGACCACCAGCTTCGTAGGCAGGAGCACTACCAACTAGGCGACGGTGACCGTAATATCTCCTATCTGTCAGTCAAAGTGACGTTATAATCGGTGTAGGCGTTTGGGACATTAGCCGGAACAAACAAGATATTAAGAATTAAAATCATGTATCATTTTCTTTAAGTACCTACGGAACTCTAAATACTATGAAAAGTGGCCTAAAAGTGGCCAAACAGTTTTTAGAGTTACGTACTCAAAATAGCAACTACTATTCAGTAAGAAGCCATCATAGCAGACGGTCACCGTAGCCTAGTTGGTAGTGCTCCTGCCTACGAAGCTGGTGGTCCTGGGTTCGAATCCCGGTAAGTGCAAATATTTGTGTGATGAGCACGAATATTTGTTTCTGAGTCATGGATGTTTTCTATGTATATAAGTATTTATCTATCTGTATAAGTATGTATATCGTCGCCTGGTACCCATAGTATAAGCTTTGCTTAGTTTGGGGCTAGGATGATCTGTGTGACATTGTCCCCAGATATTATTATTATTATTTCACCGAGTGGTAGTGCGCGGTAAGACCTTCATAGCTATCTAGTTTACGGACCGGTGAGAGCATCTGCTCTCCGTAAGCGATCGGCGAGGTTAAGCAACTAGGCTCGCGGTCAGTCCAAAGATGGGTGACCGCTAAGGTGGTTTAATTTCTGAGCGTCTCTGTGCTTCGGAGGGCACTTTAAGCTGTCGGTCCCGGTTGCAGTCATTAGACAACAGTCGTTAAGCCATGTCAGAGGCCTACTGGGCGGCTTGAGCAACTCTGACACTATGGTTACCACTACCTAAACGATAAGCTAGCAAGTGCGCGGTAAAAAAAATCTTGTGACGAACGTTCATCCAGGTGATAAGGATGAAATTTCCACTTTCGGGGAGAGGGTCTGTGTTGGAAATAAAACGCTATACAATAAATACATTCATATTTTCCATGCGATGTAATTCCCTCCTACCGTACATCACGTATGACGGGGAATGTCACTCATCATTTGTGCCTCTCCTCGTCTTGTTAGCTTCTTGAGCGACATTTAGAGCCATTTAGGTTCACATGTAAGAATGTTTCATTTGACATAGACGCGACACAGTTAGAAAATATCTTAGACATTCAAAGGGTGCGATATGACGAACAAATATGACGCAAAATATTGGAATAGAAGACAGGTCTCACTCAATCATTCTGCTGAACAGCTTATTAAAGTAATGAGGATATCTATCAAGTTGTTTTACTACAGCCTGGCCTGTTGGCGTGGATGAGAAATGCTTGCTTTAAACACCGGAAGTCGTGGGTTCGTTTCCCACCCAGGACAGATATTTGTGTGCATGAACATGTCTGTTTCTCCTGAGTGTAATTATCTATATAAGTATGTATTTTAAAAGAAAAGTAGTATCAGTTATCTGGTTTCCATAGTACAAGCTCTGCTTAGTTTGGAATCAGATGGCCGTTTGTAATTATGTCCCAGGATATTATTATTATTCCCGTTGAATTTATTTATAATTGACTACCCTCTTGGTCTAGTTGTTAGTGACCCTGACTGCTAAGCCGTAGGTCGTGGGTTAGATCTCCACCCAGAACAAATCTTTACCGCCAACATGCAACACGGTTTCCAAATGTACTTACACCAAGCTGTGAAATTAACTAGTCTCTGACGAAAAAAGTTTTATTAGCAGCGCAGTACCGTTGCTCGTCCTTTCGTTTATGAATGAGACCTGCAAATGTGACGAGAGTACAACAAAAACTTGTAAAATCTAGACCTGAAAATGTGACGAGAGTACAACAAAAACTTGTAAAATCTAGACCTGCAAATGTGACGAGAGTACAACAAAAACATGTAAAATCTAGACCTGCAAATGTGACGAGAGTACTAGAAAAACTTGTAAATTCTAGACCTGCAAATGTGACGAGAGTACAACAAAAACTTGTAAAATCTAGACCTGCAAATGTGACAAGAGTACTAGAAAAACTTGTAAAATCTAGACCTGCAAATGTGACGAGAGTACTAGAAAAGCTTGTAAAATCTAGACCTGCAAATGTGACGAGAGTACTAGAAAAACTTGTAAAATCTAGACCTGGAAATGTGACGAGAGTACAACAAAAACTTGTAAAATCTAGACCTGCAAATGTGACGAGAGTACAACAAAAACTCGTAAAATCTAGACCTGCAAATGTGACGAGAGTACAACAAAAACTTGTAAAATCTAGACCTGCAAATGTGACGAGAGTACAACAAAAACTTCTAAAATCTAGACCTGCAAATGTGACGAGAGTACAACAAAAACTTGTAAAATCTAGACCTGCAAATGTGACGAGAGTACAACAAAAACTTGTAAAATCTAGACCTGCAAATGTGACGAGAGTACAACAAAAACTTGTAAAATCTAGACCTGCAAATGTGACGAGAGTACAACAAAAACTTGTAAAATCTAGACCTGCAAATGTGACGAGAGTACAACAAAAACTTGTAAAATCTAGACCTGCAAATGTGACGAGAGTACAACTAAACTTGTAAAATCTAGACCTGCAAATGTGACGAGAGTACTAGAAAAACTTGTAAAATCTAGACCTGCAAATGTGACGAGAGTACAACAAAAACTTGTAAAATCTAGACTTGCAAATGTGACGAGAGTACAACAAAAACTTGTAAAATCTAGACCTGCAAATGTGACGAGAGTACAACAAAAACTTGTAAAATCTAGACCTGCAAATGTGACGAGAGTACAACAAAAACTTGTAAAATCTAGACCTGCAAATGTGACGAGAGTACAACAAAAACTTGTAAAATCTAGACCTGCAAATGTGACGAGAGTACAACAAAAACTTGTAAAATCAAGACCTGCAAATGTGACGAGAGTACAACAAAAACTTGTAAAATCTAGACCTGCAAATGTGACGAGAGTACAACAAAAACTTGTAAAATCTAGACCTGCAAATGTGACGAGAGTACTAGAAAAACTTGTAAAATCTAGACCTGGAAATGTGACGAGAGTACTAGAAAAACTTGTAAAATCTAGACCTGCAAATGTGACGAGAGTACAACAAAAACTTGTAAAATCTAGACCTGCAAATGTGACGAGAGTACAACAAAAACTTGTAAAATCTAGACCTGCAAATGTGACGAGAGTACTAGAAAAACTCGTAAAATCTAGACCTGCAAATGTGACGAGAGTACAACAAAAACTTGTAAAATCTAGACCTGCAAATGTGACGAGAGTACTAGAAAAACTTGTAAAATCTAGACCTGCAAATGTTACGAGAGTACAACAAAAACTTGTAAAATCTAGACCTGAAAATATGACGAGAGTGCAACAAAAACTTGTAAAATCTAGACCTGCAAATGTGACGAGAGTACAACAAAAACTTGTAAAATCTAGACCTGCAAATGTGACGAGAGTACTAGAAAAACTTGTAAAATCTAGACCTGCAAATGTGACGAGAGTACTAGAAAAACTTGTAAATTCTAGACCTGCAAATGTGACGAGAGTACTAGAAAAACTTGTAAAATCTTGACCTGCAAATGTGACGAGAGTACTAGAAAAACTTGTAAAATCTAGACCTGGAAATGTGACGAGAGTACTAGAAAAACTTGTAAAATCTAGACCTGCAAATGTGACGAGAGTACAACAAAAACTTGTAAAATCTAGACCTGCAAATGTGACGAGAGTACTAGAAAATCTTGTAAATTCTAGACCTGCAAATGTGACGAGAGTACTAGAAAAACTTGTAAAATCTTGACCTGCAAATGTGACGAGAGTACTAGAAAAACTTGTAAAATCTAGACCTGGAAATGTGACGAGAGTACTAGAAAAACTTGTAAAATCTAGACCTGCAAATGTGTCGAGAGTACTAGAAAAACTTGTAAAATCATTTGATTTTTACATGGGGTTATGTCCAAAATTAAAGAACAAAAATCGTTTCTTATAATAATAATAATAATCCTATCAACGACCGGTGTAATACTGTTCACCAATCACTTACCATGTTAGATCTTCCACCGTTAACTTATATTCTTCTTTAGAAAGCTGCAATATTGAACACCTGCAGATTAGTACGTAAGTTTCTCACTAAGTTCTGAACGAAATCCTGAAACAGGTGTCGAATTGGCTTAGGCCCGTCACACCATATTGTGAATTAGCCGTGCTTCATAAAAACATAAATAAAAATAATAATAACAGCTTTATTTCTTCTCTGACAAAGAAAATTACAAGGAAAATTTCTTATAAACTAATTTAGGCATAACATTTAAAAAATGATTTTAGCTTATGATATTAGCTATCTTATACTGCGAGGTTGTTAGTGTTTTGCAAGTTACCCAGTATATTGTTTGCTTTCTAAATTATAGATATTTTTACTGTGAGTCGGCAATAGGGGAGGGCAATCCAGAGGAGCCCTTCCAATGTACGTGTCCCGACCATCTGGGACATGACGCAAAAGGGGGCACCGGTGCAGCATACCCGCGTTCCAGGGGCTCCTCCATCATGTTCCAAGAGAATTGGGGATTGGCAACACTGCCGATCGGTTGTCAAAAATTGTACTAGCGAATTAAAATTAATAATTACTTATAAATAAATGTTTTTACGTTGTAAAATACAAAATATTACTATTAGCAATCTAAATTGTAAGCTAAATAATTGAATGTGAATAGTTTTCTGAAGAAATAAACCCGAAACAACTGATATCTGTCGACGCATCAGCTGTCTGTCACTGCGCTGCTCGTGTTCAACGATTAAGTTTAAACTTTTGTGTGAAATCCCGGGGATTATATTACTTATCCTTTATTTTACACATACATACTAACCTAACCAAACATTTATTCGACTCATTGATGTGACTCACGTCCAATTTCACACTGCCATATTCTGTCTCCATTTGCTTGACGTACATTGTGGAAGCAAATTCGACGACTTAATTAGCTGGCTACAGACATCACACACTTCAATTACTCCATAACTATACTGATATAAGATCGGCATTCGATAAATTTATTCCTATCTACACATACTAAGTTAACTTGACTAGACCCTAGTAATGAACTCTGATTAGGTGTCATATAGATAAAGTTAAAAGTGCCCCACTACAGTTTGTAACTAAATGTTTAAGTGTTGCTTTATTATAAATCTATTATAAAGTTAATTGCCCATCTGTCTTGTATATGCTTACTTATATTATTTCTACCTATAGATCTCTGTAGTTTATTTTTCATATCTCACTCCTTTGACTTCAAATACACCTTTACCTCTTATTTCTGTCTAGTTTTCTGTTCACCCTCTCTTTGTTTTCAGCCCATCCTCATTCACCTCACATCATGCAGACCCGAAGCATGGCTGTAACTCAAGTAGCTGAACATAAGTTGAAATCAGCTCTCAAGGACTTACAGACATACCAAGATCAGTGTCATAAACTTGAACAGGAGCGTGAGGAGAATGAGATAGAGATAAAAAGGGTCATTGATAGTAACACATCACTGAAAAGAGAACTTGTGAAACTCAACCACCAACTAGAGTCTACTATTGAAGAGCGAGACAGACTGCATGCGGTGACAGAGTCTTTTGATAAGTGTAGAGTGTTATATGAAGAAGCACTGTTCAAAATTAGAGATCTTGAATTAGAATTAATTAATTGTAATGAGAAGTTGTCAAATTATGTAAAAAACACAACTTGTCCAGTAGCCTCCATTAATCAGAGCTTGTATGACGAGTTGGCCAGTTGTAGTCCGGTGGGTCTCCCTATTAATACAACGGTGACCATTGATTTGACTGGGGATGACTGTGTAGACTGCCAGCCAAGCGTTAATTCCTTATGCAGTGACAAGCTAAAACAATACATACTTGAACTAAGTAAAGAACGTAGGGCATTATTAAACAAATTAGAAAATTATGAAATTAAATTAGAGGATAGCAAACTAATTTATGAAAAAGATACTCAGTATTTGCTTTCTGAGATAAAAACTCTTGAGAAGTCCCTAGCAATCTCATATCACAGTTTCCAGTCATACAAAAATGAAATGCAATTGCTAGCTGGAAAGAGTAATCCTGAAAGCAATAGGACATTGGAACCGATTAACACCAGTAGTGCAGTAGTGGAGTCATACACACAGCTGGGATCAGAGTCACCAGTATCTCCACAAAATGACATTACTAAACATAGCTCCATACTGTATTCCGATGAAATGGGTAAGGGCCTTGGTACCTTGCTTTGTAATAAGCTGAGTTGTTCATTTGTCAACTATTGTATGCCAGGATTACATTATAAAGATATAATACATAAATTAATTCAGAATAAACACAGTGCCAAATCATGTATAACTCTAATGGTAGGAAATTGTAAAAACTTAAAGAAAAAAGACATTACAGATAGTTTCACTGAGATGTTAGAATTAGACTGTAATAAGATAATATTGTGTGCCTTCCCCTATGTGTCCAATGTGCCTGATAGTACAAATAATTATATCCACAAGCTAAATATGCACCTACAGTTTTTGGTTAGCCATTATAGTGATAAATTTATATTTTTGGACACAAATAGTTTTATAGATTCTTGTAGGGTAACCATGAGTACAGTTACTGTCTCAAGAAAAGTTTTGAACATACTTGCAAGTTTAGTAGCGGCACATATTAACTCAGTCATAAGTAGTATGATGAAGTCACTTTTTATACCATCTTTTAGTAATGTTATTAAAATCAATTTAGTTAGTAGTTTAAACATGTAAGCATGACAATAGAGAAGTGCGATAACTTTCTAATTCTATCACATCAAAATATAAACCGCTTCTCTGGCAAAATTCTAGACATAGAACTTTTTAATGAAAAATATGAAATAGATATCCTTTGTTTTACAGAAACATGGCTGAAGGCACACAAGATGGCTTTTAGTGTCTGTGGCTATAGGGTCGCCAGCTTTTATAATAGGGTTTCGGCAGAGGGTGGTGGAGTACTGATACTACTTCGAGACCAAATTAAATTTAAAGAACGTAAAGATATATGCCAACTATCTATTGAGCGTGTGTGTGAGGAGGCATGTGTAGAGACGCAGTTTTATTGTATAATATGTGTGTATAGACCACCAGCATCCGATTTAAAGCTTTTTACAGCAACAATAGAAGACATTCTTAGGAAAATTAAAAGTAAAAAAAAAGTCCTTGTATGTGGTGATTTTAATATGAACATTTTAGCAGATTCACCTGAAATAAACATATTTCTATCTGTATTTCGGTCCTTTAACCTTAAATGCTTGTTCTCTGAGGCCACGAGAGTCACACCCACATCTGCTACTTGCATTGATAACATAATTACCAACTTTGATGTCTCTGAGAAGTGTTTGGTGGCTGGTGTTCGCTCTGACCATAAATGCCAAATAGTAAAGATAAAAAATGAGGTAAATATAAATAAACAAAAAATTAGTTTTAGACCTTTAACAAAATCTAATTTGGGAAAGTTCAGTAACGAGAATAGTTTGTGCCATCTATTGCCAAACAAAAGTAACCCTAACGATATGTACACTACATTATTCCACCGTATTTGCAAAGAATTTAATAAAGCTTGTAAAATAAAAAACATAACGGTTGACAGTAATAAGATAAAATTTAGTTCTTGGGCAACTCAAGGCATTAGACTGAGTAGAGATTTTTTATATGAGTTGTATGACAGAAGGTCCTACAACCCTGATGTCAATTTTATTAATTATGTTAGAAATTATTCAAAAATTTTTAAAAAGGTTTGCATTCAAGCTAAATCTTTATATATAAGAGATAAAATTTAAAAATCTGATAATAAAATAAAATCAGCTTGGCAAATAATTAATACTGAAACTGGTAAAAGTAGATCAAGAGATCAACCATTAGTATTGAATATTGGTGATGAACTGGTTTCAGACAAGCTTACCATTGCCAATTTTTTAGCTGCTTTTTTTGCAAATATACCCGTGGATATTACTAAGTGTCTCGCATCATCACCAGATGTGGCTGAACTCTTTTTAAATCAAAGCGTAAAACAAACTGTACCTAACTTTAGTTTTAAATCCGTAACAAGTGATGATATTATAAAAGCTTTTAAGAGTATTAAAAGGAAAGGCACAGAAGATTTGTGGGGACTGTCTGTTAAAGCAATTGAATCAATCATACTAAACATTGCTACAATCTTTGCAGCCATCTTCAATGGCTGTATAAGTGATGGTGTCTTTCCCGATTTAATGAAAATAAGTAAGATAATACCCATTTTCAAGGCAGGTTGTTCAAAAAATGACACTAATTATAGGCCTATCTCAATACTGCCAGCTTTAAGTAAAATATTTGAAAAGCTGATGCTCAGCCAAATGTTGTCGCACTTTAACGTGAATGAGATATTGCATAACAAGCAGTTCGGGTTTACAAGGGGCCGCTCTACTTAGGATGCAGGTTGCACATTAATTAGGTCAATATTGGAGGCTTGGGAGGGATCACAGGATGCGCTGGGAGTTTTCTGTGATCTCTCTAAGGCTTTCGATTGCGTCATCGTACGCTCGTTGTTAAACTGAAGTACTATGGAATATCTGGCACATCTCTTGATCTTGTGATGTCCTATTTATCGGGGCGACAACAGATGGTTTCGATAGGCGGTGTCACTTCGGCACGTCATCCTGTGAAAATGGGGGTGCCCCAGGGGTCTATATTGGGCCCATTTTTATTTCTAGTTTATATAAATGATCTCCCTTATCTGGTAGAGAAAGTATCAGAGATAGTTTTGTTCGCTGATGATACGTCGCTCATATTTAAAGTAAATAGAAAGGATAAAGATCTTATTGAGCATAATAAAACACTCAGCTTTATATCAGAATGGTTTTCGGCAAATAATCTCTTGTTAAATGCAGGGAAAACTAAATGCATCAGGTTCTCATTGCCAAATGTGACTCCAATTGTACCAACAGTTGCACTTAATACGAAAATATTAGATTTAGTCCCATCGAACGTATTTTTAGGATTGACACTTGATTCAAAATTGCAATGGGGTCCTCAGATTGAAAAGTTAGCAGGTAAATTAAGTTCGGCTTCAAAACAGCTTTCGGCTAAAAAACAGAGCTCCTTCAGCGGCGGGGTTATACGCCCCAGGCCGCCGGTGGTCAGGGCGACAGAGTGAGGAACCTCCTCAAGATGCGTGCCGTTCCCATAATTGCCGCCTTCTGTATCCGGCCCTTGACCCAGTGATCTCGTGAGAGCCTCTTTAGATGTTGGTCGTCTTAATATTATTATAACTCTCTTTTTTGAAAAACATTCAACGCCGGCACTATCGGATAATAACTTTATAGGCCACTAGCTTCCAGCCACGATTTAGTTTATTCGGCTGTCTGAAAGTTATTTTTTATACCCTAGAGACCTATTTTTTTTAATTTCTGAATTCTGAAAGGTACTCCTAATAATAATAATAATATCTAGGGACAATGTCACACAGATCATCCTAGACCCAAACTAAGCAAAGCTTGTACTATGGGTACCAGGCGAAGATACGCATACTTATATAGATAGATAAATACTTATATACATAGAAAACATCCATGACTCAGAAACAAATATTCGTGCTCATCACACAAATATTTGCACTTACTGGGATTCGAACCCAGGACCACCAGCTTCGTAGGCAGGAGCACTACCAACTAGGCGACGGTGACCGTAATATCTCCTATCTGTCAGTCAAAGTGACGTTATAATCGGTGTAGGCGTTTGGGACATTAGCCGGAACAAACAAGATATTAAGAATTAAAATCATGTATCATTTTCTTTAAGTACCTACGGAACTCTAAATACTATGAAAAGTGGCCTAAAAGTGGCCAAACAGTTTTTAGAGTTACGTACTCAAAATAGCAACTACTATTCAGTAAGAAGCCATCATAGCAGACGGTCACCGTAGCCTAGTTGGTAGTGCTCCTGCCTACGAAGCTGGTGGTCCTGGGTTCGAATCCCGGTAAGTGCAAATATTTGTGTGATGAGCACGAATATTTGTTTCTGAGTCATGGATGTTTTCTATGTATATAAGTATTTATCTATCTGTATAAGTATGTATATCGTCGCCTGGTACCCATAGTATAAGCTTTGCTTAGTTTGGGGCTAGGATGATCTGTGTGACATTGTCCCCAGATATTATTATTATTATTTCACCGAGTGGTAGTGCGCGGTAAGACCTTCATAGCTATCTAGTTTACGGACCGGTGAGAGCATCTGCTCTCCGTAAGCGATCGGCGAGGTTAAGCAACTAGGCTCGCGGTCAGTCCAAAGATGGGTGACCGCTAAGGTGGTTTAATTTCTGAGCGTCTCTGTGCTTCGGAGGGCACTTTAAGCTGTCGGTCCCGGTTGCAGTCATTAGACAACAGTCGTTAAGCCATGTCAGAGGCCTACTGGGCGGCTTGAGCAACTCTGACACTATGGTTACCACTACCTAAACGATAAGCTAGCAAGTGCGCGGTAAAAAAAATCTTGTGACGAACGTTCATCCAGGTGATAAGGATGAAATTTCCACTTTCGGGGAGAGGGTCTGTGTTGGAAATAAAACGCTATACAATAAATACATTCATATTTTCCATGCGATGTAATTCCCTCCTACCGTACATCACGTATGACGGGGAATGTCACTCATCATTTGTGCCTCTCCTCGTCTTGTTAGCTTCTTGAGCGACATTTAGAGCCATTTAGGTTCACATGTAAGAATGTTTCATTTGACATAGACGCGACACAGTTAGAAAATATCTTAGACATTCAAAGGGTGCGATATGACGAACAAATATGACGCAAAATATTGGAATAGAAGACAGGTCTCACTCAATCATTCTGCTGAACAGCTTATTAAAGTAATGAGGATATCTATCAAGTTGTTTTACTACAGCCTGGCCTGTTGGCGTGGATGAGAAATGCTTGCTTTAAACACCGGAAGTCGTGGGTTCGTTTCCCACCCAGGACAGATATTTGTGTGCATGAACATGTCTGTTTCTCCTGAGTGTAATTATCTATATAAGTATGTATTTTAAAAGAAAAGTAGTATCAGTTATCTGGTTTCCATAGTACAAGCTCTGCTTAGTTTGGAATCAGATGGCCGTTTGTAATTATGTCCCAGGATATTATTATTATTCCCGTTGAATTTATTTATAATTGACTACCCTCTTGGTCTAGTTGTTAGTGACCCTGACTGCTAAGCCGTAGGTCGTGGGTTAGATCTCCACCCAGAACAAATCTTTACCGCCAACATGCAACACGGTTTCCAAATGTACTTACACCAAGCTGTGAAATTAACTAGTCTCTGACGAAAAAAGTTTTATTAGCAGCGCAGTACCGTTGCTCGTCCTTTCGTTTATGAATGAGACCTGCAAATGTGACGAGAGTACAACAAAAACTTGTAAAATCTAGACCTGAAAATGTGACGAGAGTACAACAAAAACTTGTAAAATCTAGACCTGCAAATGTGACGAGAGTACAACAAAAACATGTAAAATCTAGACCTGCAAATGTGACGAGAGTACTAGAAAAACTTGTAAATTCTAGACCTGCAAATGTGACGAGAGTACAACAAAAACTTGTAAAATCTAGACCTGCAAATGTGACAAGAGTACTAGAAAAACTTGTAAAATCTAGACCTGCAAATGTGACGAGAGTACTAGAAAAGCTTGTAAAATCTAGACCTGCAAATGTGACGAGAGTACTAGAAAAACTTGTAAAATCTAGACCTGGAAATGTGACGAGAGTACAACAAAAACTTGTAAAATCTAGACCTGCAAATGTGACGAGAGTACAACAAAAACTCGTAAAATCTAGACCTGCAAATGTGACGAGAGTACAACAAAAACTTGTAAAATCTAGACCTGCAAATGTGACGAGAGTACAACAAAAACTTCTAAAATCTAGACCTGCAAATGTGACGAGAGTACAACAAAAACTTGTAAAATCTAGACCTGCAAATGTGACGAGAGTACAACAAAAACTTGTAAAATCTAGACCTGCAAATGTGACGAGAGTACAACAAAAACTTGTAAAATCTAGACCTGCAAATGTGACGAGAGTACAACAAAAACTTGTAAAATCTAGACCTGCAAATGTGACGAGAGTACAACAAAAACTTGTAAAATCTAGACCTGCAAATGTGACGAGAGTACAACTAAACTTGTAAAATCTAGACCTGCAAATGTGACGAGAGTACTAGAAAAACTTGTAAAATCTAGACCTGCAAATGTGACGAGAGTACAACAAAAACTTGTAAAATCTAGACTTGCAAATGTGACGAGAGTACAACAAAAACTTGTAAAATCTAGACCTGCAAATGTGACGAGAGTACAACAAAAACTTGTAAAATCTAGACCTGCAAATGTGACGAGAGTACAACAAAAACTTGTAAAATCTAGACCTGCAAATGTGACGAGAGTACAACAAAAACTTGTAAAATCTAGACCTGCAAATGTGACGAGAGTACAACAAAAACTTGTAAAATCAAGACCTGCAAATGTGACGAGAGTACAACAAAAACTTGTAAAATCTAGACCTGCAAATGTGACGAGAGTACAACAAAAACTTGTAAAATCTAGACCTGCAAATGTGACGAGAGTACTAGAAAAACTTGTAAAATCTAGACCTGGAAATGTGACGAGAGTACTAGAAAAACTTGTAAAATCTAGACCTGCAAATGTGACGAGAGTACAACAAAAACTTGTAAAATCTAGACCTGCAAATGTGACGAGAGTACAACAAAAACTTGTAAAATCTAGACCTGCAAATGTGACGAGAGTACTAGAAAAACTCGTAAAATCTAGACCTGCAAATGTGACGAGAGTACAACAAAAACTTGTAAAATCTAGACCTGCAAATGTGACGAGAGTACTAGAAAAACTTGTAAAATCTAGACCTGCAAATGTTACGAGAGTACAACAAAAACTTGTAAAATCTAGACCTGAAAATATGACGAGAGTGCAACAAAAACTTGTAAAATCTAGACCTGCAAATGTGACGAGAGTACAACAAAAACTTGTAAAATCTAGACCTGCAAATGTGACGAGAGTACTAGAAAAACTTGTAAAATCTAGACCTGCAAATGTGACGAGAGTACTAGAAAAACTTGTAAATTCTAGACCTGCAAATGTGACGAGAGTACTAGAAAAACTTGTAAAATCTTGACCTGCAAATGTGACGAGAGTACTAGAAAAACTTGTAAAATCTAGACCTGGAAATGTGACGAGAGTACTAGAAAAACTTGTAAAATCTAGACCTGCAAATGTGACGAGAGTACAACAAAAACTTGTAAAATCTAGACCTGCAAATGTGACGAGAGTACTAGAAAATCTTGTAAATTCTAGACCTGCAAATGTGACGAGAGTACTAGAAAAACTTGTAAAATCTTGACCTGCAAATGTGACGAGAGTACTAGAAAAACTTGTAAAATCTAGACCTGGAAATGTGACGAGAGTACTAGAAAAACTTGTAAAATCTAGACCTGCAAATGTGTCGAGAGTACTAGAAAAACTTGTAAAATCATTTGATTTTTACATGGGGTTATGTCCAAAATTAAAGAACAAAAATCGTTTCTTATAATAATAATAATAATCCTATCAACGACCGGTGTAATACTGTTCACCAATCACTTACCATGTTAGATCTTCCACCGTTAACTTATATTCTTCTTTAGAAAGCTGCAATATTGAACACCTGCAGATTAGTACGTAAGTTTCTCACTAAGTTCTGAACGAAATCCTGAAACAGGTGTCGAATTGGCTTAGGCCCGTCACACCATATTGTGAATTAGCCGTGCTTCATAAAAACATAAATAAAAATAATAATAACAGCTTTATTTCTTCTCTGACAAAGAAAATTACAAGGAAAATTTCTTATAAACTAATTTAGGCATAACATTTAAAAAATGATTTTAGCTTATGATATTAGCTATCTTATACTGCGAGGTTGTTAGTGTTTTGCAAGTTACCCAGTATATTGTTTGCTTTCTAAATTATAGATATTTTTACTGTGAGTCGGCAATAGGGGAGGGCAATCCAGAGGAGCCCTTCCAATGTACGTGTCCCGACCATCTGGGACATGACGCAAAAGGGGGCACCGGTGCAGCATACCCGCGTTCCAGGGGCTCCTCCATCATGTTCCAAGAGAATTGGGGATTGGCAACACTGCCGATCGGTTGTCAAAAATTGTACTAGCGAATTAAAATTAATAATTACTTATAAATAAATGTTTTTACGTTGTAAAATACAAAATATTACTATTAGCAATCTAAATTGTAAGCTAAATAATTGAATGTGAATAGTTTTCTGAAGAAATAAACCCGAAACAACTGATATCTGTCGACGCATCAGCTGTCTGTCACTGCGCTGCTCGTGTTCAACGATTAAGTTTAAACTTTTGTGTGAAATCCCGGGGATTATATTACTTATCCTTTATTTTACACATACATACTAACCTAACCAAACATTTATTCGACTCATTGATGTGACTCACGTCCAATTTCACACTGCCATATTCTGTCTCCATTTGCTTGACGTACATTGTGGAAGCAAATTCGACGACTTAATTAGCTGGCTACAGACATCACACACTTCAATTACTCCATAACTATACTGATATAAGATCGGCATTCGATAAATTTATTCCTATCTACACATACTAAGTTAACTTGACTAGACCCTAGTAATGAACTCTGATTAGGTGTCATATAGATAAAGTTAAAAGTGCCCCACTACAGTTTGTAACTAAATGTTTAAGTGTTGCTTTATTATAAATCTATTATAAAGTTAATTGCCCATCTGTCTTGTATATGCTTACTTATATTATTTCTACCTATAGATCTCTGTAGTTTATTTTTCATATCTCACTCCTTTGACTTCAAATACACCTTTACCTCTTATTTCTGTCTAGTTTTCTGTTCACCCTCTCTTTGTTTTCAGCCCATCCTCATTCACCTCACATCATGCAGACCCGAAGCATGGCTGTAACTCAAGTAGCTGAACATAAGTTGAAATCAGCTCTCAAGGACTTACAGACATACCAAGATCAGTGTCATAAACTTGAACAGGAGCGTGAGGAGAATGAGATAGAGATAAAAAGGGTCATTGATAGTAACACATCACTGAAAAGAGAACTTGTGAAACTCAACCACCAACTAGAGTCTACTATTGAAGAGCGAGACAGACTGCATGCGGTGACAGAGTCTTTTGATAAGTGTAGAGTGTTATATGAAGAAGCACTGTTCAAAATTAGAGATCTTGAATTAGAATTAATTAATTGTAATGAGAAGTTGTCAAATTATGTAAAAAACACAACTTGTCCAGTAGCCTCCATTAATCAGAGCTTGTATGACGAGTTGGCCAGTTGTAGTCCGGTGGGTCTCCCTATTAATACAACGGTGACCATTGATTTGACTGGGGATGACTGTGTAGACTGCCAGCCAAGCGTTAATTCCTTATGCAGTGACAAGCTAAAACAATACATACTTGAACTAAGTAAAGAACGTAGGGCATTATTAAACAAATTAGAAAATTATGAAATTAAATTAGAGGATAGCAAACTAATTTATGAAAAAGATACTCAGTATTTGCTTTCTGAGATAAAAACTCTTGAGAAGTCCCTAGCAATCTCATATCACAGTTTCCAGTCATACAAAAATGAAATGCAATTGCTAGCTGGAAAGAGTAATCCTGAAAGCAATAGGACATTGGAACCGATTAACACCAGTAGTGCAGTAGTGGAGTCATACACACAGCTGGGATCAGAGTCACCAGTATCTCCACAAAATGACATTACTAAACATAGCTCCATACTGTATTCCGATGAAATGGGTAAGGGCCTTGGTACCTTGCTTTGTAATAAGCTGAGTTGTTCATTTGTCAACTATTGTATGCCAGGATTACATTATAAAGATATAATACATAAATTAATTCAGAATAAACACAGTGCCAAATCATGTATAACTCTAATGGTAGGAAATTGTAAAAACTTAAAGAAAAAAGACATTACAGATAGTTTCACTGAGATGTTAGAATTAGACTGTAATAAGATAATATTGTGTGCCTTCCCCTATGTGTCCAATGTGCCTGATAGTACAAATAATTATATCCACAAGCTAAATATGCACCTACAGTTTTTGGTTAGCCATTATAGTGATAAATTTATATTTTTGGACACAAATAGTTTTATAGATTCTTGTAGGGTAACCATGAGTACAGTTACTGTCTCAAGAAAAGTTTTGAACATACTTGCAAGTTTAGTAGCGGCACATATTAACTCAGTCATAAGTAGTATGATGAAGTCACTTTTTATACCATCTTTTAGTAATGTTATTAAAATCAATTTAGTTAGTAGTTTAAACATGTAAGCATGACAATAGAGAAGTGCGATAACTTTCTAATTCTATCACATCAAAATATAAACCGCTTCTCTGGCAAAATTCTAGACATAGAACTTTTTAATGAAAAATATGAAATAGATATCCTTTGTTTTACAGAAACATGGCTGAAGGCACACAAGATGGCTTTTAGTGTCTGTGGCTATAGGGTCGCCAGCTTTTATAATAGGGTTTCGGCAGAGGGTGGTGGAGTACTGATACTACTTCGAGACCAAATTAAATTTAAAGAACGTAAAGATATATGCCAACTATCTATTGAGCGTGTGTGTGAGGAGGCATGTGTAGAGACGCAGTTTTATTGTATAATATGTGTGTATAGACCACCAGCATCCGATTTAAAGCTTTTTACAGCAACAATAGAAGACATTCTTAGGAAAATTAAAAGTAAAAAAAAAGTCCTTGTATGTGGTGATTTTAATATGAACATTTTAGCAGATTCACCTGAAATAAACATATTTCTATCTGTATTTCGGTCCTTTAACCTTAAATGCTTGTTCTCTGAGGCCACGAGAGTCACACCCACATCTGCTACTTGCATTGATAACATAATTACCAACTTTGATGTCTCTGAGAAGTGTTTGGTGGCTGGTGTTCGCTCTGACCATAAATGCCAAATAGTAAAGATAAAAAATGAGGTAAATATAAATAAACAAAAAATTAGTTTTAGACCTTTAACAAAATCTAATTTGGGAAAGTTCAGTAACGAGAATAGTTTGTGCCATCTATTGCCAAACAAAAGTAACCCTAACGATATGTACACTACATTATTCCACCGTATTTGCAAAGAATTTAATAAAGCTTGTAAAATAAAAAACATAACGGTTGACAGTAATAAGATAAAATTTAGTTCTTGGGCAACTCAAGGCATTAGACTGAGTAGAGATTTTTTATATGAGTTGTATGACAGAAGGTCCTACAACCCTGATGTCAATTTTATTAATTATGTTAGAAATTATTCAAAAATTTTTAAAAAGGTTTGCATTCAAGCTAAATCTTTATATATAAGAGATAAAATTTAAAAATCTGATAATAAAATAAAATCAGCTTGGCAAATAATTAATACTGAAACTGGTAAAAGTAGATCAAGAGATCAACCATTAGTATTGAATATTGGTGATGAACTGGTTTCAGACAAGCTTACCATTGCCAATTTTTTAGCTGCTTTTTTTGCAAATATACCCGTGGATATTACTAAGTGTCTCGCATCATCACCAGATGTGGCTGAACTCTTTTTAAATCAAAGCGTAAAACAAACTGTACCTAACTTTAGTTTTAAATCCGTAACAAGTGATGATATTATAAAAGCTTTTAAGAGTATTAAAAGGAAAGGCACAGAAGATTTGTGGGGACTGTCTGTTAAAGCAATTGAATCAATCATACTAAACATTGCTACAATCTTTGCAGCCATCTTCAATGGCTGTATAAGTGATGGTGTCTTTCCCGATTTAATGAAAATAAGTAAGATAATACCCATTTTCAAGGCAGGTTGTTCAAAAAATGACACTAATTATAGGCCTATCTCAATACTGCCAGCTTTAAGTAAAATATTTGAAAAGCTGATGCTCAGCCAAATGTTGTCGCACTTTAACGTGAATGAGATATTGCATAACAAGCAGTTCGGGTTTACAAGGGGCCGCTCTACTTAGGATGCAGGTTGCACATTAATTAGGTCAATATTGGAGGCTTGGGAGGGATCACAGGATGCGCTGGGAGTTTTCTGTGATCTCTCTAAGGCTTTCGATTGCGTCATCGTACGCTCGTTGTTAAACTGAAGTACTATGGAATATCTGGCACATCTCTTGATCTTGTGATGTCCTATTTATCGGGGCGACAACAGATGGTTTCGATAGGCGGTGTCACTTCGGCACGTCATCCTGTGAAAATGGGGGTGCCCCAGGGGTCTATATTGGGCCCATTTTTATTTCTAGTTTATATAAATGATCTCCCTTATCTGGTAGAGAAAGTATCAGAGATAGTTTTGTTCGCTGATGATACGTCGCTCATATTTAAAGTAAATAGAAAGGATAAAGATCTTATTGAGCATAATAAAACACTCAGCTTTATATCAGAATGGTTTTCGGCAAATAATCTCTTGTTAAATGCAGGGAAAACTAAATGCATCAGGTTCTCATTGCCAAATGTGACTCCAATTGTACCAACAGTTGCACTTAATACGAAAATATTAGATTTAGTCCCATCGAACGTATTTTTAGGATTGACACTTGATTCAAAATTGCAATGGGGTCCTCAGATTGAAAAGTTAGCAGGTAAATTAAGTTCGGCTTCCTATGCTGTCTGGAAAATAAGGCAATTGTCAGATGAACAAACTGCTAGATTAGTGTATTTCGCGTACTTTCATAGCATTATGTCGTATGGCATTCTGCTGTGGGGTTCGGCGGCTGACATAGGTACTATTTTTGTATTGCAGAAAAGAGCAGTCAGAGCCATTTATGGTTTAGGCAGTCGCGATTCTTTGCGAAATTTGTTTAAAGAAATAAATATACTTACTGTGCCATCGGAATATATATATCAGAATATAATGTTTGTTAGAAAAAATATTCATAATTATAAAAAGAAAAGTGAACTGCATAATATAAATACTAGGAATAAAAACAAACTAGCCATGCCAGGCTTTAGAGTAAGCAAAACTAATAAATCATTTTTAGGAAATTGTATTAGGTTTTATAACAAGCTTCCTACTCAAATTACTGATCTGCCTGACACAAGTTTTAAAATACATATTAAACGTGTACTTATGGCTAGGGGTTATTACACCACTAAAGAGTACATCGATGACAAAGACGTCTGGCTCTCACTTCCTACCTGCACATTGCTCGCTGGAGATCTTGTAGCCATATAGACATGACTGATCTGCTGTGTTACGTGAACTATCTGTAAATGATTGCTATCATATACTTAATTTAAAATTATTGACTCTGTCTCAAAATGAATAATGTTATTGTTTCGAAGTTTTTCTTTTGTATACCTAAATATAATCTAAAACAATAAGCATTCAGACAACCGATCGAGCATATATTATGTTTGCCTACTAAATAATTACTCTAATTGGACCAAATCCCGTGTTCATGCCCGCTTGAGTATGTTTCGCCGGACCGTCTCAACTGGGTCGTGTTGAAACCGGTAGTAGATGAACCCACTGAGTTTGTTTCGCTGGGTCTTCTCAGTTGGGGCGCATTGGATCCGGTGGTAGCATTAAAGCGCGACCGTCGTTATTATCACAAGGTCCGTCATAATAATAATACCTTTAATATAGACAGAACCATTGACAATATGTAGTAAAAATATTAGACTTAAACTAGATAATTAAACATAATCTCTTGACAATAACTTGATACGAGCTAGCTAAATATCATTTCTGTAATAAAATAAATTTTATAAATGTTTTCATACAAGATGTACCTAAATATCTATGTTACTAGAAATAATATCTAATGTATACAACTATATTACTACAAACATGTTCTGACTATTTACAAGCGCTTTTTTAAAGTCTACGTGAATAAAAACCTTTTTTATTTTATTTTATTTTAGAAGTCCACGGCAGGTAGGTTTAATCGGTGCAAGTCGGCGTAACCACCCGCAGACACTCCCGATGCAGACATTTCCCCTGCTTTAACAAAAAAAAGGTAATTATTAGTGATGAAAATTTTAAAAAATGTGGCGATTACTCGTAGTGTGGCGGTGAAGTGTTCTAAAGAGCGTTACATGTCGACATAAACACCTCATGATCAAAATCCGATTATGACCATCTACTTTTTAGGGTTCCGTAGCCAAATGGAAAAAAACGGAACCCTTATAGATTCGTCATGTCTGTCTGTCTGTCTGTCTGTCTGTCTGTCCGTCCGTATGTCACAGCCACTTTTTTCCGAGACCATAAGAGCTGTACTGTTGAAACTTGGTAAGTAGATGTATTTTATAAACCGCATTAAGATTTTTACATAAAAATAGAAAAAGAATAATAATTTTGGGGGTTCCCCATACATAGAACTGTCAAAAATGTCAGTGAGGTTTCTAATGTAATTTTTTTCTAAACTGAATAGTTTGCGCGAGAGACACTTCCAAAGTGGAAAAATGAGTGTCCCTCCCCTGTAACTTCTAAAATAAGAGTATGATAAAACTAAAAAAATATATGATGTACATTACCATGTAAACTAACCACGAAAATTGGTTTTAACGAGATCTAGTTTTTTTTAATGCGTAATAAATCGTAAACCGCAATTTACCTTTCATTTAATCAACTGAAATACATGCTGCTGCGGAACCCTTCACTGGCGAGTCCGACTCGCACTTGGCTGGTTTTTACTTTACTGTACGTGAGAGAGAACTGCTTCTGAGAAGTTAGTCTTAACAGAAAAATCTCAATTGCACATTTTAGCCCAACCTGGGACCCGTACATACATAAACCAACAAAGGATCATTATTCCCAATTCTAAAGGAACACATAACTTTCCCGCACAACTTTACGTGAAACACACCCGATAACGTCCAATAACTTCCACGTAACGGGAACATAACACCAAAAATGAAAAGATAAGAATAAAAAGTAACAGCGTTATGATATCAAAAACAAAACAAAAGATAACACACAAGTTATATTATACGAGTACATTTTCTCGTTTGAAAAGGGATATCTTTTATAAGGAACAGTTCGGCTTTTAATGGCGTCCTTATTGATAGTCAGGTTTTGATAAATTATCATCTTACTCGCCCTTTTCTTATTTCCATCGAGGTCGACTCCTAGTCTAGATAGTACCAGAATGAAAGCAACTGGCGTGATAAAGATTTAGATTCTATTAGCTTTTGTACCTGTAACCTGTAACCTGTATTATTCTGCACTGACGAGCTCTCCAAGTTTAAGAAAGTCTCTCTAATGCTTCAGGTTTCCCGTTAGCCTATGAGACTTTCACTGCTTCACCGGGCAGTAGAGGCGAGGCGAGCGGGTGCTCAAACCTTCTAATAAATAATACTACACATTGAGAACCAGCGCCAGAAGGTACCCTTTTTGGAGTTCGAACCTCGGTTCAGAGCAGGTACTGACGTGGAATTCAGAATATACTTATAATAAATATATAATAAGGTGCCTGGACTCAAAATTCTAACGGCGGCGCATAACAGAATTGAGTCCAGTTTGATAAGTCACTTCATAAACACTAGGTAAAGAAGTGAAGACCATGGATTCCTCGGCAAACTTTCTTAGTGAGATACTTCTTAACGGGATTTGGTGGCAATGTAGCGCCGACCATTTGGGACATAGAGCAAAAGGGGGGCTCTGAAGCAGCATACCGTTCCCGGGGCTCCCGCCTCCAGTCGCCGGAATTGGAGATTGTTAATAAATCTTGTTTCGTCTTCCTTCTGAACCAGCAAATATTCATTAGTGACATAATAATGATAATTGAACTATTGGGTATTCTTCTTCGTGTGACATTCACTAATAGCCACACTGCCAGACTTTTCGATCGCAGTATGATGATCATAGTTCACAGAGAGACCCTGCTGCCCGTTCTCTGGTAGGAATTGATTCGGTATGACCTCTAGGCCCCGCACGGGATGAGACAGGGTGGTGATATTTGATACCGTTAGCCACAGAGTAGGTATAGTGAGATTTAAAAGTCTAATATTAAAGTTATAAGTAACGAAACAAGTGGGCAGGCCCCCCACAAAATGGACCGGTCATCGTGGAGATCTTTGGGGGAGGCCTATGTCCAGCAGTGGACGTCTTTCGGCTGATATGATGATGATAATGATGAAGTAACGCAACGTTTTCTATGCGCCTGTATTAAAGTAAAAGCAATGTTTCTAATCGAGTTTTTATACTCTTCGTAAACGAATTACGCTATACTTGGTACTTAGTTAGTTATTATTTTGTTTATAGTTATCTATCTGCCCCAGGCGTTCGTCTGCTCTTAAAATAAAAAGAAATCTAGGAATCCATGGAATCCTGGACTCCTGGATTTTTCTTTATTTTAAGCACGGGTAATTAAGGGTTTAATTGGATCCAAACATAAAAATAATTTAATTAAAATTGGTTTTAAAACTGAGAACATGTTTCTTGAATCTGATCCATTAAAGAACCCATTCAAAAACAACCAAATAAACGTAGAACCGTTTAGTATCACTGACAAGTAAACTTGCGGAAGAATTGTGTATCTAAATATATAGTTGAAACAAACTAACGATGGAATCACAAAAAAATATAGAATAATAATTAAATTTGGTTTTCGTTTAGGATATTTTTTGATTGCGGGTATTATTAGCCTTATAACATTTTTTTTTCATGTAACTATGACATTAATTTTGGATATATTGTAGTTTTATTATGAACGTCCATAAAAAGTTGCCTAAAAACTTAAGATGTCTGTCTTCCGAAACTGGTTGAGTTTCAACGCTTCATGTGGGGTATTTTCTATAATTATGAGTAAACAACCCGCTCTTAAAGTTTGTACGATGGGTGTCCTTACATATTAGTCCAAGATCCCAGAGCCCCCAGGATTTTGAGGATTTCTTGTCTTCTACTACTAATACAGTATGCGTACTTTTTACTAGCTCGAAAGCGGGCCATTGTCCAGGTATATTCTGTAGTGCCTGCCAAGTACCGACGATCAATATTTCTTATACCCCTAAGATTAATGAGAAAAATCTTAGTTACATCATAAAAGCATTTCAGTATTCAGAACATTTTAGTCACAAAAAAGACAGAAGGAAATCCCTAGACGACAACAAAATCTTCATGAAAATATTACAATCGAAGCTTTTGTGAGTAGGCATTAAGCGACAAATCCCTATCGGGTATCGGGAATCAAACTCGTTATTAAACCAGACAAAAGACTAGGGCAGGCCCAAAACGTGGACCTTGTTGTAAACCGTACAAAGAGAAGACATAATTAAGTTTTGGGTGTAGCCAAACACAATGCCTGTTTAGTTGCTGAGCTAATCTTACAGTATCTAGAGGGTAATAAAATATTGATGTATCGCCCAGGTAGCCTCACTGAAGCCTTTTTAACCGACATCATACAGGAGGTTTTCGACTTTCGACTTTCTCGACTGCGTTTCGACTGCCTCGTTGGTCTAGCAGATAATGAGGTCCTGGGTTCAAATCCAGGGTCGGGCCAAAAAGTGATAATGGGTTTTTCCGTAAACAGAAATTTCTCAGTATCAGCCCGAAGTCTGGAAGTTGGCGGTATTACACCCCCGTGCCTCGGAGAGGACGTAAAGCCGTCGGTCCTGTACCTGAACTCTTTCCGGTCGTGTCGCTAGGCGTCCCATCGGATCATGAGAGTGATGGAATAGAAAGTGCCCCCGTGTTTGCGCACACACTTGTGCACTATAATATGTCCTGCGCAACTTGCCGCCGTGGCCGAAATTCGGTCGGGAAAACATCATCATACAGGAGGAAGATACTCAATGCGGTGCATATCGTTTACTTTCGTGTATGTTCAAATACTCCGGTGTTAATGAATCGATTATGGCAATGTTTTTTATTGGATTAAGCATGCTAGGTAGTGCTCCTGCCTACGAAGCTGATGGTCCTGGGTTCGAATCCCGGTAAGTGCAAATATTTGTGTGATGAGCACAAATATTTGTTTCTGAGTCATGGATGTTTTCTATGTATATAAGTATTTATTGAAGTTATACTTCTTTTGGCGCGATGGAGAAAAATGATGAGAGTGAATTTTTACGATGCGCGCGCACACCGACACCAAAAATTTAACAGCATGAAGTTAGTTCTAGGTGGTATGAAAATTGATAACTATGTTCAAGTTGTATATTAAGAAGTATAACTTCTAACGCGTGTACATAAGTACACACAAGGTTTTCTATCTATATAAGTCTATGTATATCGTCGCCTGGTACCCATAGTACAAGCTTTGCTTAGTTAGGGGCTAGGAAAATCTCTGTGACATTGTCCCTAGATAGGGATCGATCCCCGTTGGAAAATGAAGCATTTTTCCGCGTTTAATTTTCGTGTCGTGTTCAATTTTGAAGCACAAACTTCTTTAGGTGTATTGAGTACTTTTTAGGTGAATTAAAAACATCGAACTCGAACGATTTTCATGAGCTATATAATATACTGTCTATAGATGTGTAGTTTTTAGGTGAACAAAATACTGAAAGTGAAACTCGCGTCATTGTCACGTCACGCTTTCCAAGAGCTATGTGTGTGCTGTAATTATTATTATTATTATTGTATTATGTACATATATGTCGCAGATTCTGACGGATTTAACTCCGAAACATCGTCGGTGTCCGCCATCATGCACGTGGTGAAAAGAATCAGTGCGCACACCCGGCGCCGTCGAGCTCTGTATGCCAACTGTGTCGTGTCGCTAACACACTAATGTCACTTAGACAACTAACAGACGTCAAACGTCACATGCGACAGTTCAAAGACAACCTCGACTCGAACTACTGACTCAGTGAGTAGTGTTTTCCAAACGCTAATAGATGGCGTTACTGGTACGTAAACAGTCCTTTAACTTAATTTCTCCGACACGGCCATTCTGACAACCAACGCGCTCTCGCGTTGTTACTCGCTGACATAATCAACATGAATTACAGCTCTTCAGTTTGGAAAGGACACAAAGCGTTACAAGCGGCTTTCAATGTTACACAAAGCAAAGCGTAAAGGCTTTCAGCATTTACCATAAAGCGTTAAAGCTTTCATCATTAGTTAGAGGGCGTACCTCACACAATGCAAAGCGTTGGAACTTTCAGCATAAAATGCAACGCACAGCAAAG
This sequence comes from Pseudoips prasinana, assembly GCA_951640165.1. Taxonomy (NCBI): domain Eukaryota; kingdom Metazoa; phylum Arthropoda; class Insecta; order Lepidoptera; family Nolidae; genus Pseudoips; species Pseudoips prasinana. Next base: position 35,501,422 of record OX621247.1, read on the forward strand.
CGTTGAATCTTTCAGCATAAACTGCATCACACAGCAAAGCGTTGCAGCTTTCAGCATAAACTGCAATACACAGCAAAGCGTTGAAGCTTTCAGCAGAAACGGCATCACACAGCAAAGCGTTACAGCTTTCAGCATAAACGGCAACACACAGCAAAGCGTTGAAGCTTTCACCATAAACTGCAACACGCAGTAAAGCGTTGAAGCTTTCATCATAAACTTCAATACACAGCAAAGCATTGTAGCTTTCAGCATAAACTGCATCACACAGCAAAGCGTTGCAGCTTTCAGCATAAACGGCAACACACAGCAAAGCGTTGAAGCTTTCAGCATAAACTGCAATACACAGCAAAGCGTTGAAGCTTTCAGCATAAACTGCAACCCACAGCAAAGCGTTACAGCTTTCAGCAAAAGTTCAATTACTCGGCAAAGCGTTACAGCTTTCAGCATTGCACAGAAGCAGCACTTAAAAACGCTGCAAAACGTTGCAGCTTTCAGCATCAACCTTGGGTCACGACTAATGAGCCCAACCTTACTGCAAAGCGTGATGGCTTTCAGCAGGACATCAGGACAAAGCGATAAGGCTTTCAATCCACCCTTCAATAAAGCGTAGTAGCTTTCAGTTTAAATAAAACATTTTATCAATCAGCAATGAACATAAGTCTTTTATCAACACAGGTTTACGTTCAACAAAACAATGTAATTATCGTTCAACTCAAACAATGATCATGATTCAATACAGTAATTCCATCCAAATTACTAATTACACCAAATTAGGATACCAAATTAATCAATACAATTTGTTCCATAATTAAATAAAACTATTCAATTATGGGTTCTACAGGATCAAGAGATTCTGCCAATTCAGGTAAACTAGCTGGATATTTATGCAGTCGTTCATGGCACACATATTGGGCCCGTCCCCCAGATGCTGGTTCCACCCTATAACGCTCATTGGAACACACTTTAGCTACCCTGTAAGGGGCTTTTCTCTATACTCTTACTTACAGTACAATTCAAAACGAGTTTTACTTTGCCTAAGACAGACTTCCAGGATTTATTTTTATAATTTTCGGCCACTGTAAAACAATTTGTCAAGGTGGACATCATTCGCTCCACCCGTCCATTAGCTCGGCTAATACCACTGGCAATCTCATGGAACTCAATGGCTCAACCTCGGCATAAATCCTGAAAGTCTTGACCAGTAAAAGAAGTTACCTTGATCAGAGATAATTCGTTTCGGGGTTCTAAATATGTGAACAAAGCTTCGTACTTAGTGCCTCGCAAGCAGATCGTTATGTTAAATCTTTGACACACATTAATTGACAAAATTTCGTAAAAGCATCTACGATGGCTATCACATACTCCTTGGAGGTCTTGCTACAAGTTCGAAAATTATAGGCAAGTGCGCAATGCAGCGTCACGAACTCAAAGCACGAAGCTTGCGATAGTCAATTGTCACAAGCACGAAGCGCGGAGCTTTCAATACTCAATCGTCACAAGCATAAAGCGCGGAGCTTTCAATGGTCAACCACCACAAGCACAAAGCGCGGAGCTGCTTTCAATGCTCAACTACCACAAGCACAAAGCGCGGAGCTGCTTTCAATGCTCAACTGCTACAAGCACAAAGCGCGGAGCTTTCAATGCTCAACTGCTACAAGCACAAAGCGCGGAGCTTTCAATGCTCAACCGTCTCAAGCACAAAGCGCGGAGCTTTCAATACTCAACAGTTTCAAGCACAAAGCGCGGAGCTTTCAATGCTCAACAGTTTCAAGCACAAAGCGCGGAGCTTTCAATGCTCAATTTTCAGGAACTCTAAGTAGGATATTTCCCTTGTCACACAATTTATTTCAAATCAACCAGCTTTATTACTCATAATGTTACACATAAATGTGTCTTACAATGAACTCCAATAATAATTTTAAACGTTGGAATTAAACTCAACCATCGGCATTAACTACACTGTTATTTCTGACTACAACTGTCCAAATTCAAGTTTTTTGTAACATACGTAGGTACTTAACGCGTCCACCAGCTATTGGCTCTTCCTTGTATCTATCGTTGTCATAGACCTCTATTATCTTACAAGGATTTGAAAACTTTTCACTTCATTTGTTTATTGTAAGAATAGAATACTCCCCATTGTACACACTCAAACCGGACAATTACATAGAAGACAAAATAAATAACACAATTTATTAGGGTTCTTTCCGACAAAAACAACGTCTCCTATTTTAAATGGGCGAATTTTAACTTTGCTCCTGCCATAACGCACCTTATCAGCATGAGCTAGCTCGTCCATCCTGCATTTTGCCTCACATCTAAGTTCGTAGAGGTTCACCTTACCATATTTTTGGACAAGGGCATTAATTTTGGAGGGGAACTTTTATTACAACCCATCAACAATTGAAGCGGACTTCTAACTGTACTTTAACTATGGTACAATTTAGCGCGATTTGGATTACACCTGAAGCTGCCTTCCAGAACCTACGCTCGTGGTTCTCGGTTATAGTGAAGCAATTAATTAGAATAGTTCGGGAAGCTACGCAACATCCCCCCATCACAAATAACGCAGTGTTTCAAGTCTGAAGTCTTTCACGTGATCGGTCACTATTGGTCTCACAAGAAGGCTCAAGGTCACCCAAAGAGCAACGGAGAGAGCCACGCTCGGAGTATCCCTGCGCGATCGAATAAAAAACGTCGCAATCCGCAGGCGAAACAAAGTAGCCGACATAAAAATTGTGTCACAAATCAGTAAGTTAGTATTTTGAGTTCAATATACCTAGTTTGTAAGTACAACATTTGTATGCCATGTACAATATGGCAAATGTGTGAAACTTAAATGATGTAAACAATAACACCTGTATTCACCACATTTACACAAATAAAGATATTATGATTATAACCAAAGAATTGCCAAACCAATACGGCAGCGCGCGGGGCACACAGCTCCCAACACTGACGGCCGCTGGATCAGACAGGCTCCCGACCGGGGACCACGCACCGGAAGACGCAGCGCGGGCAGGCCCCTCACAAGGAGGGCCGACCACTGCGGAGATTCCCCGGGGATGCCTCCGTCCAGTAGACGTCTTTCGGCTAACATAATGATGATGAATTATTACTTGAACAGACACGAATCTCTCCACTTGTCAGTAATTGAGAAACGTCTTTACAGTCGATCAAATCAATACGCCATAGCTTGTACAAGTGTCAAGATTCTGTAATAAACAAACTTCAGCATGGACCTCGCGAGTGATGCGGATGACTTTGTTACTAATAGTCAAGCTCAATCCCGGTTAAGTAAAAACATCTCTACCTATCATAACATCATGAGGCAAAATATGTGAATCTACAATCACAAAAGTCACTTCTCACACACGAGTACTTCGTTGACCTTGACAGGCAGATAAGTAATGGAATCAGGCGTTACTTTGCGGAAATCCATAACAATCAAAATACAAAATCAATATGTAGTGTTAATTCCGCTAATTGTCACCAGTAGGATACCCAACACGTGTTTCAGTCCTCCACGGACCATTCTCAAGGGCTGTAACTCGTCGAGTGCTCAAAGGAGACTCCTATTTTGATTGACAGGCAGACTAATACGGGAAAAAGAAAATGTAATGTTCGACCCAATACCTGTCAGGCGCGTGGATATAAAATCTCAAGTACCTGTATGGTTATCAACAAATCATTTACGAATTAGGGAACAATCGGAACCACTGTCCACAAGAGCGTGTAATTATAAATTATCGACATTTACTTCGGCTTATCGGGCTTCAGATGGCAGGCATACGTTCATTCTGGCGGGAACGTGAACTAAGAGGTCATTTGTAACTTTTAATTTTTCTCAAAAATTTTATGATTTCCCAAATCATAAATTTAATCGTCTGGCGGGTCTCGAACCTGCACCATCTACCAATCAATCAAAATCAATAAATTTTAATTTTTGTTAAATACTAAGAGGTCTTTCGAGTGCCACGAAATCAGTAGGCATGTTTTAAACAAGTCTGAACATACCTGAGTATCCGAGATACCTGCGATAACAACTTCGATATTGTTACCTTCGCTCCAAGCAGGCTCTAACCGGTCAATCAAGGCAAGCTTGTAAGTCGAGTACTCCACGTATGTAAGTTCTCGCACGGTCACTGCACCATACGGCACCATATCTTGAAAAAGGGCATCAATCTCTCGGTCGCCGCAAACTGTCTTGATACACGCTCCTTTGATTCGTCTAACGTTTTGCACAATGGGTACGACTTCGAAGTCCACTTGCGAGCTCGACATCGAAGATGTGTCAATGTAACGTATCGAGTTTCGTAATCGGTCCACGAGTTTGCGACACAGCCGTAAATTCACAATCAGCGGGGTTGTATTTTCATCTTTATTTTACAAATTGGTAACGACACTATTTTTGCTACGTGGTGGAACCGAATCACGAAAATATTGTTGATTTTGAGTAGCAGGCATTGCGGTAGACACGTGGGATGATTTTGGAATCGATCCCACCGCTGCTGTCGCAGATTCTGACGGATTTAACTCCGAAACATCGTCGGTGTCCGCCATCATGCACGTGGTGAAAAGAATCAGTGCGCACACCCGGCGCCGTCGAGCTCTGTATGCCAACTGTGTCGTGTCGCTAACACACTAATGTCACTTAGACAACTAACAGACGTCAAACGTCACATGCGACAGTTCAAAGACAACCTCGACTCGAACTACTGACTCAGTGAGTAGTGTTTTCCAAACGCTAATAGATGGCGTTACTAGTACGTAAACAGTCCTTTAACTTAATTTCTCCGACATATATATACCGCCGTGAGTTATTAGCATACATTTTATACAGTAGAATATCTCAATGTAAAGTATTATTATTATATTGATTATTTAGGTTAGAAGTGTACAAAATCGTTTTCACTGTTATCGGTATTTATAGTTTCAACCGGTAATACTCGTCAGGGAGGGTATCTAACTTAAAAATCTTTTTTGGTAAAGTCAATTGCTCTTGGAAATTTTATTATATCTCTGGGGACTTAACAAACATGCAATTCACGCACACAAAGCATATACTCTAAACAATGTAGGACTCAAACCCGAGACATGAGGGCACCGACCACATAAACTTACCGCGCCACACGACTGAGTCTTAATATCGCACCAGTACATATTAGCAACTAATTCGATAGCGATTTCAAATTTAGAAAAGTTATCTTATTTAGTAAGTTATCTACTTTTACCCACAATAGTGGTGATTTATGATGAATTATGATGAGGACGATAATATATTTTTTAAAGTGATTATAATTTTTTTAAATACCTATAAATTACATTTCAACATTTTTTTTCTTATACGTTATTTTATAAATAAAAATAAAAAAGGTTTTTATTCACGTAGACTTTAGAAAAGCGCTTGTTAATAGTCAGAACATGTTTGTAGTAATATAGTTGTATACATTATTATTTCTAGTAACATAGATATTTAGGTACACATTGTATGAAACATTTATAAAATTTATTTTATTATAGCATTGATATTTAGCTAGCTCGTATCAAGTTATTGTCAAGAGATTATGTTTAATTATCTAGTTTAAGTCTAATATTTTTACTACATATTGTCAATGGTTCTGTATATATTAAGGTATTATTATTATGACGGACCTTGTGTTAATAACGACGGTCGCGCTTTAATGCCGCCTAGTTAGCGCTTTATTGTTGTCTAGTAGCAGAATTTGGCTCAGAGGGGTACCGTAAAAATAGTTGGGTAGCAACTTTGAAACCGCTGCACGACTGTTATTAGAGTTGACAGTGACGTTACTTATATAAATATAACAAATATAAAGTCCATACAATACAAAACTTTTTAATGCCCTTAACCACTTGAAAATGAGTTGTATTTAGCCTCGAGATAGTGATTTGTGTCCTAAATCTCTGTAACAACATATTCCCAACAAACTTAATAAAACTTGCTACATAAATGGGAGTTTAAGAATATTTTTCAGATAAAAAAGTTATAATGTACATATTTATAGAATATTATAGGAAGACGTTGTAAGAAACACTTACCAGGTGTACAGTTAGAAACAGAAAGACACTAATAAATGTTCTATTTTAATTTTTCGAGGACTTACAATATACTATCAAAGGCTTCCCCAAAAGATTTCCACAATGTTTTGTGACCATCATTCTGTAAGCCAGGATCAACAGTGGCACACAATGAAATGACACTGAGCGGTGAAGCTCAGGCATGTCCCGGGGAATCGCTTTAACTGTCTTGGATCCCGCAACGAGTTTAATCAGAAAGAGAAAAAGGAGGAGTTAGAAAATGAATAGTTCCACTTCCCTCCAGAGCAAAGCGGGAGACAGAATGATGTAAAGAGGCTATAGCCTCATAAAATGAGAGATTTGCAACTAGAGAAGCCAGCTGCAAAAGGACCGCGGATCAATTTAAGGGCCTAAGTGAGCTGTTATATTTGATTCCAATAGTAGGTATGGCAAAAGCGCTTAAACGTGACCATCATTCACAGAATCCTCGCCACTTCGTGGCCCGGGTTCGATTCCCGCACAGGACAACTCTTGGTGTCCGTCTATCATTGTTTGTAAAGTACCCTGTGACACAGGGGTTACTATATAATGACGGTCACCGTAGCCTAGTTGGTAGTGCTCCTGCCTACGAAGCTAGTGGTCCTGGGTTCGAATCCCGGTAAATGCAAATATTTGTGTGATGAGCACGAATATTTGCTTCTGAGTCATGGATGTTTTCTATGTATATAAGTATTTATCTATCTATATAAGTATGTATATCGTCGCCTGGTACCCATAGTACAAGCTTTGCTTAGTTTGGGGCTAGGATGATCTGTGTGACATCGTCCAAGGTATTATTATTATTACTATTGGTAAAAATGCGCTTTATAATGCTCATGAAAATGTCTCCTTAGAATTAGAGCACTGTGATTTGCGGCTGATGGCAATAAATATAACCTACCCATCTCATCCTGTGGGGGGCGTAGAAATCATCCCGAGGGAATATTTCTCAGAGAATAGCCCATTGGCAGCAGCGTTTCTCTGTGACCATCATACTGCTATCGCCAACCCCTCAACCAAGCGTGAGTATTACGGTATATATATTTTTTTAATACAACACACGCACTAGGGCAATGACTCCCTGTGTCACGGGGTACTTAACGCTAATAGTTGTTCTGTGCGGGACTCCAACCCGGGACACGAAGTGGCGAGGCTTCTGTCTTAATCGCTGCGCCACACGTACAGTCCAATATCAACAGAAAATCCTTCCAAATGTTGGACATAGTCCATTATCGAAATCTTTTTGGGAGGCCTTTGTCCAGCAGTGGACGTCATTCGGCTGGCATGATGAATAAGTACACATTGTTCAATATGTGTAAGTTTGATTGCCGACAATTCCCTAGATGGCGTTCCTGTCGAAATACTATAGATCGTGGTATAGTTTCGTTCGCAATTTTGGATGACCTATCGACGTTTTATTTTTTGATATATTGACCAGCTGCAGATCAACATATAGATTGTCTATTAATGTTATGACCGTCTTCTGCCTCGTTGGTCTAGCGGTAGCGTGTTCACCCGCAGAGAACGAGGTCCTGGGTTCAAATCCCGGGTCGGGCCAAAAGTGATTTTGAGACTTTTCTGTTAAAAGTAAAATTTCTCAGCATCAACGCGAAGTCTGGGAGTTGGCCTTGGAGAGCATGTAAAGCCCGCATGGCGTCCCATCGGATCATGACTGTGATGGAATAGAAAGTGCTCCTGTATTTGCGCACGCACTTGAGAACTATAATATGTCTCGCGCAGATGGCTAATCTCTCTTGAGACCGAAATTTGGCTAGGAGGACATTATTATTATATACATTCAGTCAAAAAAGTATCGGGAATGGATGATTTGTTTATGGTTCCAAATTCAAATTTGTGTTGTTGTTAGATTGGCACAACTGTTTTCCATTTTGGCGCGGAGTTTGAGTTGCATCTGTTATTTATATTAAATACAGTGCTGGTTTTAGTTATATCATATATAGTGTGTATTGCGAATTTCATAATGGACAAAAATATCGAACAAAGAGTTTGTCTTAAATTTTGCATCGCTAATGGAATTTCGTGTTCGGAGTCACTGAAAATATTACAGAAGGCTTACGGTGAATCGACTTTATCAAAAACTCGTGCTAATGAGTGGTTCAAAGCGTTCAAAAGCGGTCAAGATGTGATGAAACTTTTGCCTCGCTCTGGTAGGCCATCAACATCTTCAACTGAAGTTAACATCGCAAAGGTGAAGGAAATAGTGACTGAAAATCCTCATTCAACTCTGAGAGAGATAGCCGCCGAACTTTCTGTATCTCACGAGTCGATTCATACCATTTTAACTAATCATTTGGGTATGAAACATGTTGCCGCTCGGCTAGTCCCAAAAGATCTGAATTTTCTCCAAAAACTCAATCGCATGAAAGTCGCTGAGGACATGGTAGAACGAGTCAATTCCGACCCAACATTCATGAAACGCATTGTTACTGGTGACGAGACGTGGGTTTACGAGTTTGACATGCAAACTAGTCAACAAGCTTCGGAGTGGCGCCTTCCAACTGAACCGAAACCGAAAAAATCACGCCAAAGTCGGTCAAAAGTCAAAGTCATATTGACTGTTTTCTTAGACTAGCGCGGTGTTGTGCACTCTGAATTCTTACCGGAAGGTCGAACGGTAAATAAAGAATATTATTTGAGCGTTACGCGGCGTTTAAGAGAGCAAATTCGACGAATAAGGCCAGATTTGTGGAAAGAAAATTCTTGGATTTTGCACCACGATAATGCGCCTTCGCACAAGGCCATCATTGTGAACGAATTTTTGACCAAAAACTCATCAAATACCATCCAGCAACCACCATATTCACCAGATATGGCTCCAGCTGACTTCTTTCTTTTTCCTAAACTCAAATTACCACTTCGTGGTACCCGTTTTCAATCGGTAGAAGACATAAAGGAGAATTCGCGGCGAGAACTGTACTCAATTCCGAAAGCAGCGTTTAAAAAATGTTTTGATGAATGGATTATTCGTTGGCGTAAGTGTATCGTTTCTGAAGAAGCATACTTTGAAGGTGATAAAATAAATTTTGATGAATAACAAACATTTTGTATATTATTGATCTTTTCCCGGTACTTTCTTGACAGAGTAGTACATCCCCGACGAAGCTCGGTCTTTAACACATATTGTTATTTCAAGTGGCTATGCTAAACAACATTTTATCAGCACAACGCTGATAAAATGTTGTTTACCTTATTTTGGGGCTTTTATGTTATTTTAACCATGCCTCATAGGAAACCTAAGGTTGGTAAGCGGAGGCAGTTTAACTTGCTTGTTTGCCACAAGATACAAGGGGTCCTTCAGAAAAGGATGGTTTAGGTTTCTAAACGGCCGGCAACGCTGCCATATGTAAGCTCGTTTCTTCAAGATGCGTAGATAATAAGCTGGTGGGCTGGTGAATCGTGCGAGGCCATAGCATCATTACTGAACATATGTGTTAGAATACCCAGCATCCTAACTCAGTTATACCTATATAATGTACCGCTGACCTACATGTATTAAAGTCAAACGACCTTTGGACTTGGACAAAAAGGTCAGAGCCTAAGGGGAGGCCAGTATTTGCATACAAGCGAGAATAATTTGCTTAGAGCAAGTATGGATTTCGGACACAGATGGTATTACGGTTTATTATTGTATATTAAAAGGATACTAGATACCTTCAATTTCGTTAGTATAATATTTATTCATATCTCCTATTTAATTCCTTTTTAATTAAATCTAAGAAAGGATTAACTTCATCGAAAGAAAATGTACATATTAGTTGATATATTTCTTGTCAAAAATGGGGAATCTTTTGAAAGTAAAATGTTGCTCAAAATTCTCAATTAAATGGCTTTGTTAAAAAAATATATTTCTTTAAGTTACCTAAATTAAGATGTCATAGTTCAATACTTAAGTACCTAATAAGTGATAATAATGCTGGTTGCAGGCAGCGCAGGACTGGCAATTGTGGAGATCCTTGTGGGAGGCCTTTGTCCAGCAGTGGACGTCTTTCCGCTGATATGATGATGATGAAGAAATTATACTAAAAAAAACATATCGAAATGAATTTCTTTTATATATAGAAAAGCAAGCAAGGCAAACAAGCAAGAGCAATGGTACGTGATCAGTGGTAAGTGATCGCCACCGCCCATGGACACGTGCCACACCAAAGGGGCGGCAAGGGTGAGGCTGGCCTTTAAGAAAGGAATAAGCTCGCTTCTTAAAGGTTGCCAAAAATATTGGATAAATTTAATTTGGACGTAGGTACGTAGTTTGGAAGTATGATGTAGGTATGTATTTATGTATGTACCGTATTTATTTGCAAATTTTTAAATGCGAGAGTATTAGTTCAGCTCAGAGAATTATTTTGTTTTTTTTTTTCTATTCGAGCATATCTTCTAGTTAGCTGTACAACAATATATGTATAGGGTGGCCCAGTTTTTCTTTCTAGGCAAAAACCATACGGCTCAAGTTCGCCCCTTTTTAAGTGCACTGTGCACGTAGGTTTGGACCGTATAGAAGAGTTTGCCCTGAATCATGAAGTTGACAAACGGTCTAGCGTACCGTTTTTCTCAATGATACGATTTTCTTATAGATATTAGATATCGCCAAAAACGGTTTATGTTTATTTTTATTTTAATCGTTATGAATATTATGCTCCTAAGAAGTTATAGGATCGGACATACATATTTATTTCGTATTTTGAATGCCTATTATTATCACGTATTTCTCCAGGTTAATACGTGGCTACAGATATTACTTTTCGCTATCGGCGCAATTAATGTTCCGTATGCCGCGACACGGGTCATACTCTGTCGTGGGGCGACGTCAACATTAGCTATTAGAAGTGCCGGCCGCTCGAACGAGTCTAGCCCGGAATATAGCCCGGAATCTAGCCGGCACCTCGGTCCCGCGCACTTCACTATTTATCAATGACTAGCAGTGCCCGCGGACTTCGTTCAGCGTTATAAATATTTTGGTCCCTGCCCGTTTGTCCCGCGTAATACTTCTACTATACTTTTTAAGTATTCGTTAATTAGCTAAAAAAAAGAATTTAAAATGAAATTATACAGGATATTTGTATCTATTACTACGATTGCGCCACGAAATGTGCTTGGAATTTTATGTTAAAAATAAGATGTCTGTGATTAATAAATAAATAAAATATAGTCGATACAAAACTATCAGGTCCTCTTCATCATGTCACCCTAATGAAGTCCACTGCTGAACAAAGGTCTCCCCAAAAGATTTACACAATGGAGTTGTGTCCATAATTTGGGGAGCTATCCATAATCGCCACAATTGGCAGACGGGTTGGCGATCGCAGTAGTCATAGTACTCAGGAGAACGCTGCTGCCCATTCTCTGGTATATATTCCCTCGGGATGAGTTCTACTCTCCCCACGGGATGAGATGGGGTGACGATATTCTTTATGGCCGTCAGCCACACAGCCAAGCTCTTACCCAGTTTTATTTCAACAAATAAATGTTTTTATAGATTTTATCTTATCTCTTGAAAAGTTTTGAAAACGCTAAAGAGTGTACTGACAAAGACTCAATAGTTACACAGACAATTCCAATGCATCGCATGGCATCGTATGCATTTTTATTACCCTACTAACTTATTTGTAACTTGGAGTTTCTTGAACAAGGATTGAATACATAACGGTTGATTAAATTGGTATTACGCACTTGAATTCTGGGTTTACAACGAAGTTTGTGGTTTATAAAAACAATATAACACGTAAGTAGCGTCAGGTTTTGCTCCGTAGCGTAATTTTTTTATATAAATATTTGTTCATTCACTTATACTGGAATTAATTCGCTTTTGTTTCATTTCTGCCCCAAAATGTTGGCATTTTTATTAGGACCGTCAGTACGAAGGTATATGTTCGTAAGTCATCTAAGTTTTGGATGAAGTGTTGTAGTCAAAGGCTTAACTAATTTGATTTTATTATGTAATCTGTTGTTTATTTTTACTAATGTAGTTTGGCTGGATCAAATTTGGTTTTTAGTTTCTTTCGAATTTAGTTTGAGTGTGGCAAATAAATGTATTTTCTTTCTCTCTTCATTGGAACTTTTTTTATATGGGAACATCCCTAAGGCATTCCCTATAGATTAAAAAAATCCAAATCGGTTCCCGAACGACGAAAAAGTCGTGTTGCGTATACTTATACAAAAACGCTTTATAAATCTATTATTTCTTGAAACGATATTTTAAGTTCTGCGATTCATAAGCCAAAGAACAAGAAGAAAACAATAAAAGATGTCTGGAAGAAATCGCTTGTTATTTATTAAAGACAACGCCCATTCTTGAGAAATTAATCCCTGCGTCGCGAACTTTACAAAATAAGTGACGGACACAATATACACCCAGACTCAGAACAACTATTTATAGATCATGCAAGTGGTTGTTCTGCCCGGGAATCGACGAAAGACGATTCCCGGACGATTCACGAAGAATTATTTTACACAGCTGTATTAATATGACCTCTCGCGTCGTTTTCGCGAAATGAAAACATGTAATGTGAATAATATTTGTCATAATATATCTTAAATATGTAATCTATACATATAATAAAGTCGTAGGAAGGTCAAAACAGTACATTGAATATTTTTTTAAAAATGATACTTGGGGCGTGATCTACAATCGAAGTCGAAGCCAAAAAAATATAGTATTTAGAATTTTTGTCTGTTTGTCTGTATGTATGTCCGGGCTAAACTCAAAAAGAACTGCATGGATTTACTTCAAATTTTGCATGAATTTTACTGAGAGGTCGGGTCAACATATAGGCTACACATTATCACGCTATCACCTACGGGGGAGCTGTGATAATTTATAAAGTTTAACGCGGGTAAAACCGCGGGGCACAGTTAGTATAATATATTATATGAAATCTAATATTTTTGTTTTAGTTGTGTGCAAAATAATAAGGTGTTTTGGGCCAACCTAATGGTAAGTGGTAACCGCTGCTCGAAAAAAAAATAGTGCTGCATCACCTAAATACAACCACAGCATTCGAATTTGTAGTTATGGTTTTGAAAGTTATGAATTTTAAATTGTGAAATATTTAAGTTATATTTTTTTTTTTTTTTTATTAGCCTGTATTGTCCCACTGCTGGGCAAAGGCCTCCCTCCATTCTTTCCAACGCTCACGACTGTGTGCCATCTCTTTCCAATTCTCAAGGAAGACATCCAGTTCGTCCCCCCCATTTTATTTAGTAGATATTTTTTGAAGACTGTTTAATATGACTGTTTATTATTCAGTTTGTGACATTGGATTAGGTATTATTTTTTCCTGTTATTAAGACTGTTTTAGAGATTATTTGTAATTAAGTTCGTGACATTCGATTTTAAAAGTTCTATCGATGTATTTTATAATATGTGACGTGCAAAAGTGTTCCTTGTGTGCCTAAATACATTAAATACAATTCTATTATAAAAAAAATATTTCAGCGTATTTTTTTGCTTTATTCTATTTAACCCAACCCAGTGTTGTACATCCTCACCCTCTCCGGAGCCTCGGTCCATGACTTTATGTAAAATCGGACACAGAAGTAATCTACTTTTTTGGACGCGTATTTTTCATGATTGGACTGCGAATCTGATTTACATATTCAATTGCATACGTATGTATATGATAAATACAGAGTATATTTTTAATATGCCCACGAACTGTCTATAATTGGCACTGTGGCATTTTATTGTTATTTGTTTAAGTATATATTTTCATTTTTATTATTTGTAGAGTTAGGAACTAATCTTGGGTAATTTTATAAGGCCCACTTGCACCAAAAGCTAGGCTAAAATAAACTAACTCGAGTTAAGTAACTTCGGGTTAATTCTCTAAAATTTTAAATCAACATTCTGTTGCGCCAATGAAAAATAACACCGAGTCAACTAACTCCGTGTTTTTCTATTTTACGTTGGTATCATTAAAGAGGTTTTGTTCCGTAATGTAATCCAACCAAATATCAATGAGTGAACAATGAGTGAAATATTTATACACCTCTTTTTGTCACTAGAAAACTTTGTATATGACTGTCTCATGTGTCAAGTTTTTTCAAAGACATTTCAATTTGATCGTTTGTGTTTGAAACTAATCTGTCAATTTCGAGTCGTTAAAATATTGTCATGGCAACGTTGACATGATCGATCTTTCTGCAACTCTTCTTTTATAAAAGTCCGAGCTAATATTATATTCAACGATTTCTTCATCATCATCAGACAATAAAAAATCACTCATAATTGGTGGACACAAAACTGTTATTAAATCTCTGACATTCCCTTCTGCAACCCAACATAACCTCTCAAGCGAAACAAATTTGACTTTACTAATCCGGAGTTAGTGATTTAACCCACCAAAATAGCTGGGTTAATTTTTTTATAAAATAACCCAAGGTTAGTTCCTAACTCTTTGTGGTGCAAGACGCAATTGTAATTTTACCCCATATTAGCCACTAACTCTGAGTTAATGCATTTAACCTGGGGTGGCGCAAGTGGGCCTAAAAAAATTAACCTAGCTATTTTGGTGGGTTATATCACTAACTCCGGATTAGTAATGTCAAATTTGTTTCGTTTGAGAGGTTATGTTGGGTTGCAGAAGGGAATGTCAGATATTTTATAACAGTTTTGTGTCCTTATCAATTATGAGTGATTTTTTATTGTCTGGTGATGATGAAGAAATCGTCGAATATAATATTAGCTCGGACTTTTATAAAAGAAGAGTTGCAGAAAGATCGATCATGTCAACGTTGCCATGACAATATTTTAACGACTCGAAATTGACAGATTGGTTTCAGACACAAACGATCAAATTGGAATGTCTTTGAAAAAACTTGACACATGAGACAGTCATATACAAAGTTTTCTAGCGACAAAATGAGGTGTATAAATATTTCACTCATTGTTCACTCATTCATATTTGGTTGGATTACATTACGGAACAAAACTTCTTTAATGATACCAACGTAAAATAGAAAAACACGGAGTTAGTTGACTAGGCGTTATTTTTCATTGGCGCAACAGAATGTTGAGTAAAAATTTTAAAGAATTAACCCGACGTTACTTAACTCGAGTTAGTTTATTTTAGCCTAGCTTTTGGTGCAAGTGGGCCTAAAGTAATGTATATGTACAGACGCCAACACATCCAGCCCCCAAATGCCCCCATTCTGTCAATTTTCTTTAATAGATTTTTAACTTTATCACAAAAGCATAAGGTTCAATTAGGGATTTCTTAAATTTACCTAGCCTTACTAAGTAAATTACATTATTATTAAATTACCTGGCGATATTTAACTAGATGTGATAATTTACTGCTGTACTTATTATATGTATGAGACCCTCTTTGTACCAAATTCCACTCAATAAATATAAATTCATTGATTGATAACTAAATGAAATATTTTACTTGGCTCTATCGTATGGGTTAGTTAGGTTAGTTACACGGATAATATCCCCGTGCCTCGGAGAGCACGTAAGTGCGTCGGTCCTGTACCGGACCTTTTTCCGATCGTATCGCTAGGCGTCCCATCGGATCATGAGAGTGATGGAATAGAAAGTGCTCCTGTGTTTGCGCACACACTAGGGCACTTTAATATCTCCCGAGCAGATGGCTAATCTCTATTGAGACTGGCCGCCGTGGCCGAAATTCTGCTAGGAGGACATTATACAGCAAAAATACATTGACCAAAAAATTAAATATAAGAAATAAAGCACAAAGAGAAAAGGCTCCCTCTCTGCCAAAAACTCGGCAACCCGTAATGCATTTCCCGGGTACCGCACCGTCCGTCACGGTGCCCCCTGAATACTAAATAACTCAACAATGGCCTACCTGACACTCGCTTTTATTGTGCATTTAACAGCACGTCACTAGTGACAGTGTTACGCAAATATAGACTTTATTGCCATCCCGCTATGAGCTTCTTTGATCCCAGTGTATAGTGCAATTTGGAATGAGACAGAGTTACGACGTGAACTATTGGATTAGAATTTCGGGGAAAATTTTATTTCTTTTCGATGCATCGATACTTTTAGCACGTTTCCAGGGATTTTGTGGGAATTTTGTGGGATTTCCATCCATCATACCTGTTCATCGCTATTTATTTGCAGCTACGACGCCTAACACCAAGTTTGATATAAAAGTGATAACACATCAACCAGAAGCAGCCAAAGTATATACGTCGAATAATTACTTATAATAACATTTACAAAAAGTATGACATTAAGTACCTATGTAATAAATGATTAATCTGAGTGAATATTATCAAAAATACTTACTTTATTATATGAGAGGCGCTCATAGCCAGATGCTCTCACCGGGCCGTAAGTGACCGGCGAGGTCAAGTAACTAGGCTCGCGGTCAGTCCATTGATGGGTGACCACCAAAGTGGTTTAATTTCAGAGCGTCTCCGTGCTTCGGAGGGCACGTTAAGCTGTCGGTCCCGGTTGTAGCTACAGTCGTTAAGCCATGTCAGAGAGCTTCTGGGCGACTTGAACAACTCTGACACTACTGCCCATATGTTAACTAAGAAAGTAAGTAAGATATTATAAACATAATAAATATGCAGTATTTATGTTAAGTATCCAGTTTAAGGTAATTTTTGGTGACAGCATTGTTGTAATCCAGTGTTAGTGGTGGTCAGCACAGAGAGAGCCTGCCGTTAGCCACACAGCAGTATAATGAAAACGTTATTTCGAATGCAGATATTACGATATTTCACTTTAACTAGTATGTTGTTGTTCATTAAAAACTGCTGTAAAAGACGCGGGTTAACCAAAGTGGCTACGACGAGCGACCACCCATTCTCATATTGACATTTATTATATTATTGGCTCGCCGTAACCTACGCAACCTCGCTGATCTGATATCATTTATGAAGTGCAACAACTGGGTTAATTCAATTACACCCCTTCTTACTTCCCACGTAAGCACCATCGTCGTCACAGGAACGTCTTGAACGATCCGGACGACGCGATTACCACTTACCTAGAGCGAATCAAGACGATAAGAGACTCACGAAACACTGCACTCAAACGGATATATTGTACTTGCCGGACGATAGTACGACCGACCCCGAACGCGCTGCGATCATAAGCGCCCTCCATGACCCTTTCTTTGCATTCAGAGACACGCGTCTTCGCATATTAACGTAGAGCGACAGTTGCACAAGACGTCCCTAAATATAATGCCTCTATCATGACCTTTGCTAGAAGCCTCGAGCCCACGCTCAAATCTATGGTCCGATAAAAGAGTGAATGCCTTACTTTATGTTAATAATTTGGGTTAAAAACAACATCATTAATCTATATCGATAACTGGCCGATGACTTTGAAATCTGCAACGATCGCCAATGTCAACGTACGAAGTATTCGTAAGTTAAAAGACAGAATATTGTCGAATAGATTAAGGTCGACTACAATCACAATACTTACGCCTCAACTCCACTATGCAAATGTAGGCCAAGATAACGAGATACCAAATTATTGCTCTACATGCGGGGAGACCACTTCTTCTTTGCTGTTAGGTTATTACAACATTCATGGAACAGATCGAAAACGTCTTAACACACGCTCCACACGACCAGTCAAAAATATAAATAAGTAATATATATCTCTAGTATATATCTCAATGAACATCCTTCCATCTATCTTTGAAATGTCTTTGTTTTCTAATTCTGATATTGTTATATGCCTAACAACAAATACTCAATAATCAATCGTTTATTGCTTCCACAATGTATAATAGATGGTACCACCAATGTATACCACCTGCACATACTTGTAATTTAGGATATTATTAGCACGAATGAACAGTTACCTTCTGAGTCACAGTCTTAACTAGTTCAGAGGGTACGGATAATATGCTAAAAATAGCCTAAAATAACATGGTCCATGCAAATTCAGTTGATACACCGTAGTTTTAAGCATATAATGTAGATACATGCATGCAAACTCCTGTGTTCTCTCCTGTATTAGGTTTACTATACTATATAAAGAAAAGAAATTTGAAAAAATAAATTGTAAACGTTTTGTTGGACCCAACAGTCAATCCAATATAAGCCAATTTGTACAAATGGTGGCCTTATCGCTAGGTGCAATATCTGTCAGGCAACCGCTGCATGGACCAGATTTAAGGAATACCTAGTTAGGTATTTGCTATGTGGCTGACGGCAAAGACTCCACCCCATTTCGTCCCGTGGGGACACAGAAGTCGACCCGATGGAATATCTCCTAGAGAAAGAGCAGTAGCGTCTCTTTGTATTCAACGACCACCATACTGCGATCGCCAATGCGTGGAGATTTTGGCATACTCCTCCAAATGATGGACACAACTGGAATGTGGAAATCTTTTGAATATGCCTTTTTCCAGCTGTTGACGTCATTCCGCTGATATAAAGACGATCATGAGATGCCAGGTTATATGTTGATATGATTAGTGAAAGGATTTTTTTAAGGTTGTGGAACCATAACATACATTTTATTTATTAAAGTGTTTCTCCTACTTCATTTGTATTAGAATCTAGCCTAGAGACTAATCAGTTATTTTACATTTACTTAAGTTTCAACTTAAACGAATAAATCTTGGTGTCAGTCTATCGACATTCCTTAGTCATCTGTTAAGGGGAAGACACTTTCTTTGGGATTCACACGTATTTTTTATAATAATTTGGGTTCCGTACTCAAAGAACTCTGCTATCTCTCTGTCCATCTGTCACCAGGCTATATTTTTCTTCAGGAACGTGATAGTTACGACTGTTTAAATTTTCACTGATAACAACACTATCTTCTTGTTCTTATCTTGTTTTGGGGTGTACTTGTGTACACTTTGACCCTTCAGGATCTTTTGTACTAGCTATATAACAACACTAAATTTCACATCACTTCTGCATTCGTCTCTTTTAGTTTCACTATCGAGTACCTGGATCCCCAATTTTTGTCGGTAGACCACAGTTGTTAAGCCATGTGAAAGGCCTATTATTTTATCGAGTTTCGTCATCAAGAGCATCTAAGCATGGCATCCGTATCTTTAAGTATCACTTCCATTTCCTCCTACATATTATATTTTGGGGGTATGCTACCGCGTCGGTAGGCTGTAGAAACATTTTGGAAAGGCTGACCTGGGGAAGTACATCCACCATACGGAATCAACTGACGGTTTTTAGCATTAATATGTTAATTTCGTGGTTCTGGATTTGGATAAGATTGCACATTGTGGAAAGGGAAGGGTTGGCAGCGCGCAAACATAGGTCATACTTCAATGGGGGTTTTTATGAAGTAAAACTTTTTTACGCACCCTTGACGTGGGAAGTAAGTTGGTGAATGTGTGACGAGAGCGTTACGAAATGTGCGATCGGCGAGGCGAACGGAAGATGAGAGGGGATATAAGTTAGTGAAGATAGAAAGAGAGAGAAATACGTTTCCGACATTACTGTAAGGGCAAGACAGAAAGGTGCGAGCACACATTTTCTTTCTCTCTTTCTCACATGGCCAGTTACGTTCGAAGTTTTACTTCAGTTGGGGGGTCAAAGGCCACTAGATTTTTTATTTTTTTATATTTATGGAGGCAATATAACTAAATACTAACGACAAAATTTCAATACTAACGATTAAATATTCAGATCTTGTAATAACCCCCCCCCCCCCCCTGTCAGAACACTGTCGTGAAGTCTGTACTCTTACCTAACCTCTTGCCTGAGCCTCTGCTGATAAACTAGTGTGAGGTTTTGTTTAATTAATATTTAGTATTAAGTTAGTTTAGTTTTGGCGTGATCGTCTATATTGAGTTTTATAGGGCGCGTGATCGTCTAGAATAAATTAACCTAATATGCTATTACATCCTATATTCGTACCTTGATTCCTATAAAGTTAATTAATGCTGTTTAGAGGAGAATTGCTGTAAATAAACATCCTAATTGGAATTGTAGTTAAACATAGTATACGGCTCCAAGTTTCAGTAATGATTCGTGTAAATAAAATAATATATGGGCTATTTTCTACAACTTACCCCGGGTTTCAGCTACCGCGTGTATATGCCGGAAAATGGTTTTCACGCGAGTCCTGTAGGATGAAGCGGAAAATGCAAAACTACTGTCTACTTAATCTTAACATATTAGGTCGTAATAATTTGTAAAGTAATATTATCAATACAATTAGTCTCATGAGTTAACCATGATTCCCTAGAATTAGTGATATCAGTTATTTTATTTATTTCATAGTCTCAGAGTCATTGTCAAGGTCATGTGTCATCAAGAGTGTGTCAGAAATAGTTGACTTATATATATATGTATATTCAGATACTGTTGATTGTAAAATCCCACTCATGTGATTGTGAATTAACTCAGTAATTCAGTTATATGAGATTTTGTTAATTTTACGCTAATGGCAATTACTTTGAGGTTGCGCAGTTATTTACGTTAACTGAGAGGAAAGTTACGGTAGCTTAAATCTAACATTCTCGACAACTTAAGTTGTAGCATGCGTGCATGCGTGCTTGTGTGTTTGTGTGAATATGAGAATACTCGGATAGTTGCTAGATCTAAGTAATCTATAGCCATAATAGTTTGAGTATAGGGTATGTTTCGGAGATTTATAATATGTGTCGATCACAGACGTGAGCTCAAAATGCTGTAACGGTAGGCTTGCTTCTAGCACGTCCCGCGTTGCATGAGAGAGTCTGTCTGCGAAGGGATCTATGCCCTTTATTCACATGTACGTGACCCGCGTTGGGCAAACAGATATCTCCCACACATGACTTATCGCATGCCCGCTTGTTTAGACAGTCTACACATACAGGGATTACACGCTGTCGACACTATAGTATATAATGGTAGCTTGATTCAATTGGCGTGTTCGATCATCTTGATCCGAACCATCCGAGATAGATGTCTCATTAGTGTTAGTGTGTGTGTGCCGTAAAAACCGCCCTCTTTGTATCGTATTCATCGGGAAATAGATAAAGTTTACGCACACTTACGCAGATTGCGTCACATTATAGGTATTCCAAAATCACATCTCCCCGTACATACAATTGTATATATATTCATTCTACTTTATGTTTTATATTTACTAACTGCCAGCACTCTACTTATGTGTATATGGTCATGTAAATGTCGTCAAAGTAAAAGTCAACCATCAGTATATATCGACGTCGTCGTTCTGTACATAATAATGTCCTTAATAGATAATATATAAAGAATTTTAGACAAGGCTTTCCAGGATTTGTACCAGTTATTTTTATATCTTGTAAACATTCATTAATAAATAACGGATAAACCACTTATATAAGTATTTAACTGGATTTGAACCAGTTATCTCTATATCTTGAATACCGTTACGACAATGCGCATATAAAAATCTCCATTAATATATAACGGATAAATCATTTAGATCAGTATTTAATTGGATTTGAACCAATAGATCTAGTTAACCTTCACCTTAGGTTCTCACAGTCGGGTAAACATTGCAATGTCTAGATTCATAATCGTCAGTTCTAGCCATGAAAATTAGAAATAATGATCGGATATAATCCAAAGTGTGGCTGAGAACCTATCTCAAACACAATAAAATAATAATCATTTGATTATTATGGATAGCTGTTTGTCTGTGCAACAACAACAATGCAAGAGTAATAAATTAACCCCTAACAAGTAAGCCAAAGTTACATATGGGTACTTAGTATTTAATAGAAATAACATCTGAACAGTAAACAGCGTTCTGCCTAATGTACTTAGTATATCTAGTTGAAATGAAATGTTTACAGTGTTTTGCCCAGTAATATATATATAGTACTTAGTGTTGAGTGAAATAATTGTTAAGAAAATCAACAGTATCTATAGTTTTGCCTAGTTTACTTAGAGTTTAGTACTTAGTGTTTAGTGAAATGAAATATGAAATAGTAAACAGCGTTTTGTCCAGTAATATATAAATATAGAACTTAGTATTTAATGGAAATAAAATATGAAATAGTAAACAAAGTTTTGCCTAGTGTACTTAGCTTTCAATTTCAGGAAACCGGCTGCATTCACTGAATTTAATTAATTTAGTTATAATATTTTATAAGCAAACACTGACTCTAACACTAATACACACTGACTTTAACGCTATAAAATTAGGATATGTTAGAGAGTAACAATCCCGATTGTAACCGCGCGTCAAATGAAGACTGAACATAAGTTCAAAGCTATCATAACTAGAAACGTGGTATTTCTTTCCCCGTCCCCCACTACCCCGCGTATTCGGCGTCCAAACAGATTTCTTTACCATTGTCTTTTCCTAGAAAGGACCCGATAAATATTGTTCAACCTCGACCCTAACACATGTTCTAAGTGCTCAACACATTTCTAATACTTACGTCGATATTGTTTTTTTTTATATTACCCGTCCCGAGGTTTTATGGTCACTTTCCAAGTTTTTAAAATTGTTAACAAATCCCAAAACGATAAATATTACTCTTTTTTTGTCTACATCCTATGGCTGACTATTGTGAGAATCTTGGAGTGCATTCATTTATTTGAGGTCCTATATAATGCTTATGTACTTGCCAGTACCTACCATATTCAAACACATAGGTAGAAATTTCTGCATCCTTTAAGTATGGGGTATCGTAATACTACAATCTCTACCTTTAACGGTTCGTAGGATACAGAACTAGCCCGTAGGCAGACAGAACGATGGATGGACGGACAGCGCATGCTTAGTAATAAGGTTCTGGTGGCATCCTTCGGGTACAGAACCCTAAAATTCATCATAGTACGGTGTCCATCTCTTTAAGAATCACTTTCATTGCCCCATACATATGTATGTGAGGACATTTGATTTTATCAATAAAATATGCTAATGTCGTGGCAGAAGTTCAAAGTGGTGATCAATTGATCATGTCCTTTCCCCTTACGCTTTTCGAATGCAACTAATGTTGTGGCCAGTAGATAGGCGTATTATTAACACAGTGCCTACCTTAATAGGTACGCCCCAGTAGTACGCAACAGTACCTACTAAATCCATAAGTGCGGCGGAGTAGTTAAGTTTTATCTATTTAGGAATACAACACATGAGACTTAAATATGTAGGTTATAAATTCAATAATATTATTCAATAAATTTTTGACATTCCAATCGATTAATTTTATAATTCAGTACTTAGCTTTATGTTAGCAATGTAATAATGTTTTTTTATGTAATTTATACCTTCTAGTAACTGTAAACCTAAGGTTGACGACTGCAATAACTATTTAAATTCAAATATTGTTATCTATTGTTTTATAATTGAAATTCATTTATTTTATAATTGAATATTTAATCGTTAGTTTATTTATCCTATAATTTGAACTTACATATTTGTTGTCTACTTATTTGTCAAAATTTACATGCCATATATATGGCGAAGCATGTGAAACATAATAATGATTACAACACCTATAATTTATAAACCAATTTTGCAAGTAATTAAATGATTTTATCTTTATCTTTAATCACTTGGCTGTTACTTCGACGCTTCGGGTTTGAAACCCATACAAGACAACTATTTGTATGACCCCACTTCTATGTGGTTCCGAGTCCGGGTGTTATCCCGGTCCCCCGCGCGATATAGTTTTTAGTTATAATTTATTTCCCTAGTGTGGCTGACTAACGGCCAATGCGGTTTACTTTCTGAGCGTCTCCGTAAGGGCATGTTAAACTGACAGTCCCGGCTATACTCGTTAAGTCATTGGAAAGCTTCACCAAGTCAGACACTCACAGGTTTACACTGCCAATACCATAATAATAATGTCATTCTGGTCGATTTCTACCACGGCGGCCTGTCTCAATGGAGACTAGCCATCTGTGTGGGATATACAAGTGTGTGCGCAAACACTTGCTATTCCATCACTCTCAGATCCGATAGGATGACTAGCACCTCGACCGGTAAGATGTCAGCAACAGAAACGATGGCTTTACGTACGTACTCTCCGAGGTGAGATACCGCCAACTTCCAGACTGCAGGCTGATACTAACAAATATTCTTAACTGAAGGTATATGTATAAAAATAAGCAGTTTAACGTATGTCTTGTACCAACTACTTACAACAATAAACACAGCTTTAAGATTCCAAAAAATATGCGTACGTACTAAATTCCGTTTTAAGATAATAAATAGTTGTAAGCCACTTTTTTCTGAACACAAATTTCTTATGCTAAAGTGTTTGTTAAAAATAATCCCTATTATTTCCTCTCCATCTGCTCATGTTGCCCAAAATATAAGAATAAAGAGAGACTGTGTGTATACTCAGCTAAAACACTTTTTCATAAGAGCGAGTCTGTATGGCGCCAGTCATTTACAACAATTCTTGAATGTTATATAGAATTATGTAACAATCTGTTTAAAAAACAATTAAAAAACTGTTGACTGAAAAATGTTATCTATTATTCTGAAAATTATTTTTAGAATGACAAATTAATAATAGTTTATTTATTACTCAATTCTTGACTACTACTATTAAAAATAATATTAAAGTATTATTTAATATTTGATACTTATTATTATATTATTTATTGATTAAAATTTTATTAAATATTAAGTGTAATTATATTCTATATTAAAAATAAATTTGTATAATGTACACTTTGCATGGTGTTACTCATGTTTAAACAAATAAATCCCGCAACACCTTTTTAGCCCGACCCGGTATTTGAACCCAGGGACCTATTGTCTGTGGTAAAACACGCTACCACTAGAACAAAAATAATTTAAAGAGTCACGCAGATGACTTGTCCGACATTTAACCAGGAGGAATGTTATGTATCTAAAAATCATCTCCCGCAGTAATAAAATAAGTCCCCGTATCGCTGTACCCTTTACAAACATGGAGCTAAGAGACAGCGTACACTCAGACACAGAACAAACCTTTATGGTTCACACAAACAGTTTTCCTGCACGGAGAACGCACTCG
This sequence comes from Pseudoips prasinana, assembly GCA_951640165.1. NCBI lineage: Eukaryota > Metazoa > Arthropoda > Insecta > Lepidoptera > Nolidae > Pseudoips > Pseudoips prasinana. The sequence goes on from OX621247.1 coordinate 35,526,423, forward strand.
AAACACGAGGGCCTGGAGTAGCAGTAAGGTAACTTTAACCACTGCGCCATTAGCGTTTAGTGTTGTTTAAGTACTTATACTTCTTTTATTACCTACACATTGTCGGAAAAGAAAATGGTTCCTCAATATTAGTTAAAAATGCGACGATGAAAGCGAAGGATTGTCAATACTAGACTCCTACATAAATCTAAAAAAAGGCATCATCATACCAGCTGAAAGACATTTAGTAACATTTCATTCTGTCATCTATGTAATTTCATACAAAATCAATTTTCAGAACTGGGGTTCTACCGGCTCAGTCGCCGAACATCGATTTCTTAAACGGCGTTCAAATAAATAAAGGTTAAAAATGACTAAATCAATCGTTAAATCGGATTCATGAGCACATGTGACGTCATAAATGGTCCGGAATCGATAAAAAGAAATCGATGTTCGGCGGCTTAGCCGGTAGAGCCCGTGTTTCGAATGTGTTAATATGACATGTATAATAACAAAACACTATAATCTAGATTTAGGTTCAGAATAACCTTCGACTACAACGTCTATATAATCAAAACTAGGCTCTCCAAAATTTACACAAGTTCTTTACAACTTTGGTCTAATTGAACAAGATAACTGGTCGATATGGGTACAATAAATCCTAAAAAATCTTTGAGGCCTAGCCCTTAGCCGCCGGCCCAAGTATTTCTAAGAGAAATAAAAAAAAATATTAGGTGCGAAATGAGGTTCGCCCTAAGATAAGCCGTCAATAGAGCCCTGAGAACTAGTATTAATATAATTCCACCAAACCCTTTCAAAAGGGACATGACCTGCGGCGATAGATTATCGTGAGAAGAAGATATTTATACAACATATTGTAGATAGTGTTTCATAAGCTAGTGAAAACAAAAGTGTTTGACGCAGAAACAATAATTAAACACATAAACGGTAAAAGGTAATTACTAAATGTTTCTTCGATTTACTACTTCGATTTACTTATCATATGGGCAATGATCGTTCTAGTGTCAAGAGTTTGTTACAGCCGCCCAGGAGGCCTCTGGCAGCTTACCTTGCCTTCCAAAGCACGGAGACGCTCAGAAATTAAACCACTGGTGGCCACCTATGAACTGACCGCGAGCCTAATTGCTTAACCTCGCCGATCGTGGATCGGTGAAAACAACTAGCTATGGATTAAATTATTTAATAAAATTATGATTGAATCTAGCTTTATTAAATCGTTTAGTAAAGTTAGATATCATCATACTTTAATTTAATGATTTAATAATAATTTAATACTACTCTATGCAAAATTATATCTGGATTGAATAATGTAAAAGACATAATTTTATAAACTGAAAATTGGTAACATATGTATTAATTTAATGTGCGAGTCTCTTAGATTTTTGGACAGCTGTATTTTTACTGTCGTAGTTTGAGTCCCTACGACTTTACAATGTGTTAAATTGTCTGGAATATATTGCTACATTAGTGATTTGTTCCTCATAAATAAGTTAACTTATGTTTCAAAATATTGACTTCAATTAGGTACATATTTCACACACATAAAATTACATGCGCGGAATCATTGAAAATATTGCGTATCTATTGGGTGTGACGAGCAAGCAAATGAGGCGGAGAAGAAGACCAATCAGAGCGAAGCTGACCACTCAAAGTCTTCAAATACGTATAAATATGTTAGTTACCGAAATTTTCGTATGTGTCTTCGAGACTGGTACCCGAAAATATATTCCAATTCCTTTCATAACATTCTCATCATAATCTCCGTCGTCCAGCATTTAAAGTCATAACAGAACAATTAATTATAGTAAAGTAATACGAGTTAGACAATATTCAAACAAAGGCACCCAAATCACATCGTTTTAAAATAGGCGAGGAGACATAAATATACGAATACGACTACCAAACAAGCTAATAGCTTCCAGAATGGCGTTTAGAAAACATTTCCTTGGGTTTTGAACCTCGAATGGAACACGCCATTGTTAACCTTATGGTGGACGTAGGAGAGTATAATTTTCATCACACTGGGAGCGGGCGACCTTTCGCTACTGGGCATGCTGCTGTCCATGATCCAGGACGAGACCAGTTGGGTTGCCGATGGTTCCTTCTCCAGGAGGTGTTGATCGCGTAGGAGGTGGCACGTGAGCGAGAGCTTAGTAGCTCCGATCAAGCCCATGCAAAAAGACCTGGGCCTCTAACAGCGTTTGTGGTATATATATATTTTTCTGAGTACTATGACCATCATACTGCGATCGCCAAACCGTTGATTACGGCATATCCCTGAAATATTGGATCTATTCCATCACTGTCATCATCCCATCGGATCATGACAGTGATGGAATAGAAAGTGCCCCTGTATTTGCGCACACACTTGTGCACTATAATATGTCCTGCGCAATTGGCTAATCTCCATTGAGAATGGCCGCCGAGGTCCAAATTCGGCCGCGAAAACATCAATATTAAACATAAACATTCTATATTCAAGTTGAGCTTCTTAAGATCTTTTGTTTAGTGATCCAATAAATCAGTGGGAATAAAACTTTTATCGCTATTTTTATGGCCTCGGTATCTTGTTCCGCTACTTGGAGTGTACTCACACAGTTTGGTCACGAGACCTCTCAAAGTCGCAGGTCTCAAACTATAGCCCGTTGTGATTGTGACAATAACAAATGTTTATAAAAAATATATATTCTTAAGTTTGTGATTTTATGACGTTGTTAGTTTGCGAGTTTGTTTTGTGATTGTTTTGAAGGTGAGTTCGCTCGATATTCTTATTCATGCGGCCATGTACAATATATACAACTTTTTAATTTATCAAATATTAGTACAAACAAAAACAACAGTCTAAAATTGACCCTTGAAATATAGTTAGTTCTATAACTGAATTTCTTCCGAATGATCAATATGTTTTGGATGTATTAAGTGGTAACAACCGCCTATTCTGTGTATTAATTATGTAATTTTGGATAAGAAGGCGATAAACATTTGTTTTATATTATTTACAAGAATAGAGCGTATCCAAAGGTAAGTGGTTACCATAGCCTATGAGGTACAGTATAACGCAGGTGGCGTTATACTGTACCTCTGTCAAATGTATTTACCGTTTAGCGCTGCCCAGGGGAATATGTTGGATTTTTTTAACTAAAGCGTGTTATTCAACTTCCAAATTTATTTAATATCCCTGAATTCAAACTCCTTCGTTGCCCCAGTGTAGTACTACAGTTATCTACATCAGAAAATGCAGTTTCGAAGTCTAACCCCGCGGTGGAGGCTAATAAGGGAAGAACTAAACTTATCTTCCTTTATTAGCCAGTAAAAAAATCTGTGAAATACTCGTAAAACTAACAGAACGAATCCAACGTCGATTTTTAAACATCTTCTCTATGTTGGATGTAGGTTTTTTTTAACAGAATTTTGAATAAATAATAATTTTTACGATTTCCATCGAGTATGTAACATAAAAATTTAAATGTCTAAAATATTGCACACCTCATTGGCATGTTACAGAGATACTTAATATAAGATACAATACCACATTTTCCTACCTGTAATAAGCAATAAATAAATATGATTTTTATGAGTATAAAACAAAGAAGGTGCCATAATTTCCCGTAGTTTGTGTTGAAGAAAATGATAGATTTCGGCAGCCTAATAGGTTTTAACAGCAGCTTAAATTACATTGGGACCTTTATCCAGATAGTGCTGATTCAAATCTTGATCATGGTCTAAATTTATCACGCAAAATTAAATTTCAATATTGCCAATAAATATAATTATCTGGACAAATTTAATTTCAATTAAAACACATTATATATGAGCGTAAAAATGGAAATCCGTTGTCTCTGCCTACCCCTCTGGGAAACAGGCGTGAGTCTATGTATGTATATATGAGCGTATAATTAGTGCCTTTGGATATTCTATTACTTGTAGTCTAATTTGAACTCCTCGTTGGTGCAACAACCGCAAAGGTGACCGCAAATAGACAGACCCTGTATTTGAATCCAGGGTCGCAGAAGCTAACTTGTATTCCGGTCTGGCGAATGTCCTCTGGAAATTCTGAATGGACATGTTACTAACCGCAGTCACATTGACTTTATACTCTACCGTTTGGCGTCTTCCCAAACGGAACGTCCAAATGCATAGAACAGCCAATTTAGATATCTTAAATGCATACATACATATAAATAAAATTGAAGCGTCTGTTCGTAAAATAAAATAAAATAAAATAAATAAGGTTTTTATTCACGTAGACTTTAAAAAAGCGCTTGTAAATAGTCAGAACATGTTTGTAGTAATATAGTTGTATACATTATTATTTCTAGTAACATAGATATTTAGGTACACATTGTATGAAAACATTTATAAAATTTATTTTATTATAGCAATGATATTTAGCTAGCTCGTATCAAGTTATTGTCAAGAGATTATGTTTAATTATCTAGTTTAAGTCTAATATTTTTACTACATATTGTCAATGGTTCTGTCTATATTAAGGTATTATTATTATGACGGACCTTGTGTTAATAACGACGGTCGCGCTTTAATGCTACCAATGTAAAGTCCAAAAGTACAAAAAATTGGTACAAAGTACCAATGTAAAGTCGAAATAACAGCTTTTAATTTAATAAATGTGAAAGTATATACGGCAATTATTAAATGAAACATCTTTAATTTAGACAACATTAATCCATTTTTGGATTAGTAATTAAACTTGTAAAAATCTAGTAACATTAATTAAAATTAAAATAAATAGACGGGCTGGTTGGCGTGGTTGGTAGATGGTGGGTACTTGCGTTTCTCGCCGCAGGTCGTGGGTTCGATTCCCAATCAGGATACATAGCTATTTGTGTGCATGAACATGTCTGTTTCTCCTGGGTCCGGGTGTAATTTTCAATATAAGTATGTATTTACAAAACAAAAGTAGTATACATGATTTTCATAGTAACAGCTCTGCTTAGTTTGGTATAACATGATCGTGTGAGAATAATGTTTAATATCTACTAGACCTTAGATGACAGACAGTTTTCAATGAATGAATGAAAGTCCCCCATGAATGCTGCTAGTCTTAAAATACAATGTGCCAAGACGAAGCCGCGGACGGAAGCTACGACTAAAACATAACGCGGCGATGTTTAATAACATAATTTCAGAATAATTTAGACGGTCACCGTAGCCTAGTTGGTAGTGCTCCTGCCTACGAAGCTGGTGGTCCTGGGTTCGAATCCCGGTAAGTGCAAATATTTGTGTGATGAGCACGAATATTTGTTTCTGAGTCATGGATGTTTTCTATGTATATAAGTATTTATCTATCTATATAAGTACGTATATCGTCTCCTGGTACCCATAGTACAAGCTTTGCTTAGTTTGGGGCTAGGATGATCTGTGTGACATTGTCCCCAGATATTATTATATTATTATTATTAATTTTTTAGGACATTTAGTACAGACGCCAGCACATCAAGCTACCCCAATCTGTCAAATTTCCCCAATTGAAAGTGAACCTTATGCTCATGTGATAAAGTAGAAAATCTATAGATAAATTTGACAGATTGGGGTTGCTGGATGTGCTGGTGTCTGTACATTCATAATACACCCAAATTCATAAAGGAATATAAAAGGACAAAAGATAAATGTACTAAACGGGATGCCAACCTTAAATTTTACTTGCTATCCCATCAATTTATCGTTGTTGTGCATCAAAAGTTCCACTTTAAAATAAAGGGTTAGTGCTGATTCCCCCCGTTCTTGTTTCCCCCCGAAAGTTATTAAAACGATATTTTATAACTACATAGGTTTAGGTTTAAAGACATGTATTCCCATTAAGACTTATGTCACTTACATGAGAACTTAAATAACAAATAATATTAACACATCCGTTGTCATCGAGTAATATATATATATTTACATATACAAAGTTAACAATAATTATCAAAAACAACACAAATTAATATGAACTATAACATACCAACACGTACAATTTATATACATACATATATTAACTATCATTTGCCCACGAAATAATTTTCGGGGGGAAACAAGAACGGGGACAATCAGAACTAACCCAAAATAAATGTAATTACATCATGTAATTTGAATAGGTATTTACAAAAAAAAGGACGCATTAGGGAAATTATTCCCCGTATCGCGACGAATTTTACAAACATGCAATAATCGGTGCTTCATTATGTGTAGAAGTTATAATTTAAATTTCGAAACAATAGGCAGTGATAAATCATGTGATAATAACTGAATATTCTATATTATTGCAGCTGCCTGTAGGTGTATGTCTGTATGTGGTGTTGTAGCTCATGAAAGAAAGACTTACTTAATTGTAATTGTTGTAATCATACATCATCATGGCAGCTTAATCACGTCCACAGCTGGACAAATGCCACACAAAATTGTTGTAATCTTACATCATCATGGCAGCTTAATTACGTCCACAGCTGGCCAATGCCACGCAAAATTGTTGTAATCATACATCATCATGGCAGCGTAATCACGTCCACATCTGGACAAATGCCACGCAAAATTGTTGTAATCATACATCATCATGGCAGCTTAATTACGTCCACAGCTGGCCAATGCCACGCAAAATTGTTGTAATCATACATCATCATGGCAGCGTAATCACGTCCACATCTGGACAAATGCCACGCAAAATTGTTGTAATCATACATCATCACGGCAGCTTAATCACGTCCACAGCTGGACAAATGCCACACAAAATGTTGTAACCATACATCATCATGGCAGCTTAATTACGTCCACAGCTGGCCAATGCCACGCAAAATTGTTGTAATCATACATCATCATGGCAGCGTAATCACGTCCACATCTGGACAAATGCCACGCAAAATTGTTGTAATCATACATCATCATGGCAGCTTAATCACGTCCACAGCTGGACAAATGCCACACAAAATTGTTGTAATCATACATCATCATGGCAGCTTAATTACGTCCACAGCTGGCCAATGCCACGCAAAATTGTTGTAATCATACATCATCATGGCAGCGTAATCACGTCCACAGCTGGACAAATGCTACACAAAATTGTTGTAATCATACATCATCATGGCAGCTTAATTACGTCCACAGCTGGACAAATGCCACACAAAATTGTTGTAATTATACATCATCATGGCAGCTTAATTACGTCCACAGCTGGTTAATGCCACGCAAAATTGTTGTAATCATACATCATCATGGCAGCGTAATCACGTCCACATCTGGACAAATGCCACGCAAAATTGTTGTAATCATACATCATCATGGCAGCTTAATCACGTCCACAGCTGGACAAATGCCACATAAAATTGTTGTAATCATACATCATCATGGCAGCTTAATTACGTCCACAGCTGGACAAATGCCACGCCAAAAGATTTCCCCAATGGAGAGGTGGGCCCTAATTTGAAAGGATATGCCATAACTGCCAAGCTTGGAAGATGGGTTGGCGAACGCAGTATAATGGTCGACAGAGACAGACCCTTCTGCCCATTCTCTGGGATATATTCCCTCGGGATGACTTGTACGCCCCCCACAGGATGAGATACGGTAGTGATATTCTTAGCCATGTCACGTAACCTAGTGCGGGCTAACCTTAATAACCTTAATTTGCCTATTTAATAAAATAACGTGTAGAACACGTTGTGCACATGTGGCGCGGCTAAGATAGTCGTCTCGCCTCTTCGTGTCGCGGGTTCGAGTCCCGTGCCGGACAACTATTTATGTGACCCATAAATAGTTGTTCTGAGTCTGGATGTAATTTGAGTCCGCCTATTATATGTTTAATGTACCCCGCGACACAGGGATTAGATTCCCTAGCGTGGGCGTTGTCTTTACAAAAAAAAACTTCAAGTAAAATAACACAAAAAAGTAATATAAAAAAAATCGATCAGCAGCAGGTTATTATTCGTATATCGCAACTGGGTATCTTCGATCAGGGGTTCTACCGGTTAAGTCGCCGAACATCGATTTATTAAATGGCGTTCAATTAAATAAAGGTTAAAAATGACTTAATCAATCGTTAAATCGGCTTCAACGTTGACAATCACTTTCGGACCATTTATGACGTCACATGTGCTCATGGAAGCCGATTTAACGATTGATTAAGTCATTTTTAACCTTTATTTATTTGAACGCCATTTAAGAAATCTATGTTCGGCGACTTAGCCGGTAGAGCCCCAGTTCAGATACGTGGCGTCCCTTCGATTTCGCTCCACTATTTATGTTACTCCCTGTATAACATATTTGATATGTATGTAAATAAATGTATATGTTGTCATTAGTTATGTGTCAGCAAACGGATGAACTGACGCAAACAATTCGAGCTGTTTGGAATGCAGTTTTTATCTAAAAGTTACGGTTCTTAGTCACGTTTTATACAAATCTTTTCTAAAGCTTTTTACCGTTAAGTAGTGTTCAAAAGATTAAATTTTACTCCACATTCACCCTTTTATTGATCCGTTGATGTTTACAAACAAAAATAAACTAAAACTAATAAAAATTGAATGATTTAAACTACACCCAAAATTTACAGAACGAAGTGAAATTAAGTGATTTTTGTAGGATAATCCGCAATAAGAAAGTAAATCATATTTTTAGCCTGGCGGGGAAAATAGAGCACTCTGTACTGGGTGCTAATGAGAAATTTATATATATATATATATATATATATATATATAAAAATAAAAATTATATATATATATATATATATAATTTTTATTTATCTTATGTATTTTACCAAAGCTAGAACATTCATTCATAGCCGTAAGTGTCAATACCAAATAAAGAGTTTGGTCCAAAACACAAAACACTTCTCTACTTTACTCTTTATAATGAGCCAATCTAAATCCCTTCAAAAATTTAAAAATAACTAAAATTGCAACGAAAACTCACTTTTTTAAACAGTTACTTTCCTTATAAATTATCTGATTTTAATAACATTTCAAATAAAAACGATCTGAATCAGTCGATCAAAGCGTATTTTTTGTGTATATATATACTATATATTATATTAGGTATTATTTTTACTACCGATCAGAAAAGAAGGATGTTTGGGTTGTACTTATATATAACTGCCAATACAATTTGGAAAGGATTCCCTACGGAATAAAAAAGGATTTAAAACAAAATCTGTTTACAAACTTGAAAGAAATCGCGTAATACATAAATAAATGTGTGGTTTCATGAAACCACGACGCAAATGAAGTTTTGTCCCTTACGGCGTACAATTAATTCACTGTCGGATATTGTCACATTATTCTTGGTTTTCCCTCGTTGAGCGGTTTATTTGACTCACTAGCTGGATCATTGTCCATCACGATCAAGTGAATAACAACATTTATATAAATACACTGATCAAAACATAAATACTTGGAAGAACCTACTTGCCTGAATGAGTCTTCTTCATCTTATCGTGTCGATGGTAAGAATTAGATTTTATCTTGCTAAAATTGAGCAACGCTGATTGCCCCGGCTGAAGCGTCATACAAGTCCTGAAGGGAACAAGAGACTGGACAAGAAGGACAATCAGATAAACTAGCCACACTTTGGGGTGACACGCCGCACTCGCAGATGTTTTGTGATGTGGGAATGTAACCCCATTTGCACATGTTTTCCTTGGATCTACCAACCTGGGTACGTAGTCTATTAAGAGTCCTCCAGGTTGGCCATGGCAAATTATATCCCGGAGGTAATTTTTCCTTTGGCGAGACAAACAGAGGAGGAGCAAATTTATCTCGCCATAAGGTTGCCCTCGCTATGTGCATCGATCGTAGCTGTGGTATGCAACGAATGAGTGAGATTGTAAAATACACGGTCTGCTGTTGTGAGCCATAGGCGCCGCCCTATTGCAACATGCGATAGATGGGCGAAGAAACATTTAATTGGTAATTTTCTTTTTTTCTGAAATCGCCTAAAAAGAAATATACGTACAGACGCCAGTACATCAAGCTACCCCAATCTTTTAAATTTCCCCAATTGAAAGTGAACCTTATGCTTTTGTAATAAACTTAAAATCTATAAAAGAAATATGACAGATTGGGGTACCTGGATGTGCTGGCGTCTGTACATACATAAATATAAAACTTTCTTATTTTTGAAATCGCATAAGAGAGGTCTGAATCTATCAGATTAATTCTCGTTAGACATCTTCATGTCTCGCGCAAAGATTAGCTCCGTGCGTAAATCAAAACTGCGAACGTGGGCTTGCCAGCTAATCCATAGAGGTTGACAACCGAGGTCTACCTACTGATTGATTGTTTCGATATTCAATCAATTTTTGGTCGGCCACCATGGTCATTATGGAAAGTTCTATACACCTGCATCTGCGGAGGCACCACAAATATTTAAAAAATGCTCTGAGGGAGACACCCACATCACACATTTAGGAGGTGGGGACGTCAGTAAGTGAGGCGAGGCTTAGCGATTTGTCACTATAGAAGCAATTCAACTAGTGTAGAATTTAAGCTGAAGAGAACAAGATGCATTGTTAAGTTAATGTCCTACAGGTTAGTCAAGGTTGCTAGAACCGGGTAGGAACGAAGGGTCGTTCAATTTAAAAAATAATCTGATCAAAATAAGCCATGTCGGAGCCTACTGGATGGCTTGTTCACACTGTCTAAACAATAGAGAAAGAAGACCTAATCTTTCTCTATTGTTTAGACAGTGTGAACAAGCCGCCCAGTAGGTTCCGATGGTTTAAGTGTCTAACGACACCTTAACGTGCCCTCCGAAGCACAGAGACAGAGATAGTCACTCATCTACAGACTGACCACGTGCCTAGGTGTTAAACCTCTATGATCACTTACGGACCTATGATTATTGGAACTAGCTATGAGCACCTCAATCTTAGGTGGAAATATAGTTAACAATAAACTTTAATGAACGAGTTGACTTACTTCATTTGTAATTAATTTATACCACCATGTTACTAAAAGAGGTCCTCTGTTGGACCAAAGCTACTATGAAAATACTTCACAATAAAATTGTGTACATCATTTGGAGGGATATGCCATAATCGCCACACAGGCAGAAGGGATGATATTCGCAGATTTTTAAAAACTTTAAAGGTGTCAAGGGACACCCGGATGGAACGAAGTTATTTCTTATTATTTATTATGTACAAAAAACCTATATACACTCAACAAAAATAATCGTCGCGACACCACACTGTTCAATGCGAAATAGAAATGAAAATATCTGGCCGCACAGCTGCAAAAAGTGTCGTGACAACTTTTTGTAAGATTTTTTTCCGTCTAGCCCCCTTTCACAACGCGCGACAAGGAACTTCGTTCCAATATTCACACACGGCCATCTGATCAAAAACTGAACAGAACTTACTTTACTTTTCTTTTGTAAATACATACTTATATAGATAATTACACCCAGTCTCAGGACCAACAGAGATGTTGATGCACACCAATATCTGCTGTATTAAGGACGGAGTACGCAGAAAGACGCTCTTGTTGGTACAATTTTTAAGCCCCTACCTCGTCAACCACTACTATAGTTAGCATCTATATGTACAGACGCCAGCACATCCAGCTACCCCAATCAAATTTCTTTTATAGATTTTCAACTTTGTCACAAAAGCATAAGGTTCAAGGTTTCTACTGGGGAAATTTGACAGATTGGAGTTGCTTGATGTGCTGGCGTCTGTATTTATTATGCCGTATAAGATTCGTATTTTACTCAACTAGCTTTGGTTTCCTGTCTCAAAATATTTGCCATGTATGTAGATACGAGTTTCTTGACAAAGAGTTCTGTAGTAACATTTTTACGACTCATTCTTTATATATGGAATTATTTGGTTTGGAGTCTTTATTTTGTACAATTTTTTTTAAAGTTAGTTCTGAAAATTTCAGACTGGTATATTTTTATGATTTCTGCAGAGAGATCGTATGATTAAAGGGGGATGGATATTATAAAAACATATACAGTATGTTAGTTTAAACGAGGGACGTATTCAAACCCATAATAGTGTATGCTTATATGATACTAATAAAAATATGATCAAAAAAAAACACTGATAAATAACAAACAGAACCATACCAAAAATTTCGCAAAAGTCTCACAACGTGTATACACCCTTGCGCTAACGTGTTTAGTATTATCGCAGAACATGTGTGCGGGTCAATGACCTTTAGGTAGAATCCATTTTCGCTTCATACGTTAAACCAAATGGGTCTAAAATGGTATGGGTGCATTCCTTCTTCATGCAGCAGCTTCCACACAGTCCAATGTGATACGCCGAATCGTCTTGCAGCATTTCGAGTGCTTTCTTGTGGGTGATGCTCGAAGTATTCAAAAATGGCTTCTTGTAGGTGCACTGGGTATGGCTCCCTCCCTCGTCCTTGGGCATGCGTCGGTACGGTGAACTGACCGAATGTTCGCAATCGTTGGTTGACACCTAGCATAAGGTTGTACAACGGAATCTGGCGGTTGGAAAACATCTCTTGGTACAAATTAATAGCTCCTCGTACACTATCATTCGATAACACGTAGGTACGAACCATATCCCAGTATTCTTCATTGGAATATTGATATGACGTCATTTTTAGTTAGTCAACTACACGTTTACAGAATACACTTATCGGTAAGCGGGGTTGTTTATGCAATATGCGGATGCGCCAGACATGCGGAACTAGCGGCGCGCTCGCATAGACTGCGGGTGCGATCAGCGCGGGGGTGGGTCCTGTCGGTGCATCGGAACAACACAGAGGAAAGGGCGAGGGGGAGGGCGGGGTTTACGCACGAGCTTCTACTGTTCACAAGTTCACTTCTTGCGCGCTCAGTGTTCATGATAATGTATTTTATAGGACAATTACGAAAAAAAAATAGGTTATAGGTTTTTTAAATATTTGGGACGAGAATCGAATACTGAACACCCTCCCTTAATATGTCCCTCGTTTAACCTAACATACTGTATAAATGTCGAAGTAGTAGCATATACCACTACTTAAATTATTTATTAATCTACCTCTAAGTGGGTGAAAGGGATTAAAACTTTATAAAACAATAGCGGTGCGACGGTTAAACTTTATAAATGATAGATTATGTTTTATTAGGATACATGAGCTATATTACTACAAAGTTTCATTAAAATCCGTAACGTATTTTTTGTGTGAATGAGTAACAAGCATCCATACCTCCATACTCAAAAACTTACGCATTTATAATATTAATAGCTGTGCCCCGCGGTTTTACCCACGTTAGAATGTATAAATTATAGTCTACTAGCGGCCCGGTACGCGCTTCGCTACGCTTTTAAGTATTAGAACAAATTGTTCTAATACTTAAAAGAATTCTAAATAAAAATAAAAAATTCAAGACCAAAATTAGCCAAATCGGTAAAGGCGTTGTTGAGTTATATATAACATTACAACGAAAAGTGGCATTGATTTTTATATATATAGATAGATGTGTTTAATACAAGGTGTCAGCTAACTCCATATGAAATTTGATTAAAACCGCTCCACGTCCTCCGTCCGTGAAGAAGTACACACTCACAAACTTTCACCTTTATAATATTAGTGTGATTCCGAACCAACTTTGGCAAATATTGTACGCTGATCATCTTGTGTATCACAGGCTTTTCCCAGCAGAACCACATTAAAAATTTCATGAGATCGAAGTACAGATCAATTACATTTAATTCTAATTTTATAAATATTAATAAAAAATAAGTGATTTATTGTTCAACTTTTGTGACATGATGAATTTGTATTTGGTCACGGAAACCATTTCATACCAGCAAATAAAACTCCAAGTAATTTGTATTCCGACCACAAACTAACTAAAGTATAATATTCACGAAGTGTCGAGGAAACGCCATCAAGTTATTATAATTGTGTCCTTCAGGTCATTGTTATGACTATATTTAGTTGAAAATCTCTTCCTTATGACAGGAGGTAAATTATGACTTTACTTAGTGCGCAGACGAGCAGGCTACTTTGACTTGACGAACTTTACTAACATTAAAGCACCTTATCTGGTTTTTTTTTATATATATACTAGCTGTGCCCGCGACTTCGTCCGCGTCCTAATTAGTTTATTTCGTTTTTTTTTTTCTTAGTAAAATAAAAGACTTTTTCTAAAATAAAAGTAGCCTTAGTTACTCCTTATTACATCAGCTACCTGCCAATAAAAGTCCCGTCAAAATCGGTCCAGCCGTTTCAGAGATTAGCCGGAACAAACAGACAGACAGACAGACAGACAAAAATTTTACCAAATGTTATTTTGGTGTATGTACCGTATATATATTCATATTTATGTAGTAAAAACCAGTTATTTCAATATTACAAACAGACACTCCAATTTTATTTATTTGTATAGATATATAATAGGATGGCAAACGAGCAAGTGGGTCACCTGATGGTAAGTGATCACCGCCGCCCATGGACACTCGCAACACCTGAGGAGCTGCAAGTGCGTTGCCGGCCTTTAAGAAAACAATAGGCTCGCTTCTTGAAGGTTGCCATGTCATACCTCCGCAGCTAATTGATTCCACAGAGCGGTAGTGTGCGGCAAAAAGATTCTTGTGAAACGCAGGGTGGTAGATGACCATGATCTTTAAGACTCTCCGACACGTCTCAGAACCCTCTGTACTGAAACGGATATATTTTGCACTCTGCCAGTCCCTCATAAGTTACTGCATAACAGCATGGGGAGGCTCTCCTAATTCCACCATAAAATCTGTTGAAGTTGCTCAGCGAGCCATATTGAAGGTTTGCATCTTCAAACCACGTCTGTTCTCTACCTCGCTGCTTCACGAATTCTGTGGAGTCCTAACAGTAAGACAGCTCTATCTCCTAAATGTAGTGTTGATGCAACACAGGAAACTGAAGTACGACCCACTCATATTAAATAGACGCAAAAAACACTTTGTTTGCCCACAAATGGTCTCCCTCAAAACTAAATTCAGTAACCGATTTTCTCCGTTTATGGGCCCCTACATCTACAACAAGTTAAATAAAACTCTCAACACCTACCCGTTGACACAAAAATCCTGCAAAATTAAAGTAAGTGAATACCTCCAAAAGCTCACGTACGGAGAGACAGAAAAACTGCTACAGGTCCCTACTTAATAATATTCTCATTCATCTAATATTCTTATATTGCTTAAACTAAAACACAAGTCCCCATACACCGTAATCTCACACACCCTCTCACACTCACTCATGCACACCCCCATCTCACACAAAGAGAGGACTGACTCACATACTATTAATTATTAGCTGTAAGTTTTCATTTTGTTTTAGTTAGCTTGTAAGTTTTCACTTAACTCATTTTATTTTTAATGCTGTTTTCCTTCTTACTTGTGTTATATTAGACATGTACATTAAAGGGCACTCAAAAACTAGAATTTTTATAACAACACGTTACTCAGGTGGATCGGCGTTGAGGGCTGAAATACAGGCTATGCCTAGTTCGGCCCCAAATGCTAATACTTTTGTGTACATAATATTTGTAAACTTAGCACATAATATGTCAAATAATGTACAAACTTTTTTGTCAATAAACATTATTATTATTATTATTCATCCAGGTGATAAGGATGAAATTTCCACTTTTGGCGAGAGGTTCTGTGGCGGAATGTGGCGGCGGGTATAAGCTCGAACAATTCCTCTGAACACTCCCCGTGATAAATGCGGTAGAGGACTTATTATACTTATTATATTACTTATTATAGGTTTAAGCTAGTACCTTTATATGCAAGTCAGTGTTTGCAATGTGACTTCTTGCAAATACTCTCCACGAAACAGGCTCAGCCTAGTTTGGAGTGTTTTAGCTAAGACAAACCCACGTACAAATATTTTCTGCCAATAAACCTTTTATCTTGACTCAATTGAAGACACTGAGCAGTTGGTGAACGCACCAGTTAAACTAAATTTAAGCGAGAAATACTTAAGGGCCCTTATAGGGTTCAGTCAACAACTCAGAGAGACTATGAAGCAAAAAGACTGAACACTACAAAGAGGGTGTGATCACTTATACACACTGCACGAACGGAATCACAGATCAAGGGTCAGGAGGCAAAGACGATTCTCGCTAGCCCCTACCCTAGCTAACCTGTGGCTTTCTCTAGCTACCAAGATGGACACTGAGAAATATCTAGTAATTAATATTGACCTTAGGAAATACGTTTTTCAATTTACATAATATATTTACGACGACATTTCACGTCGTTTGCGGCATAACCGCATCCTCCGTATTTTTGGAAATGATTAAGATGCACACACATCTCCAATGCAGCCTTAAGTCTCTCGGGAAATCATGTCATAGTGCTAAAATGTCACGGAAAGTAGATGCCAGCCGAATGAAGGAACTATACTGGTAACGAATTCACAGGGTGCACATATAACTCTGTGAATAGTCATAATTCGAGAAATGAATCATACTAATATGATAAATATGAAGGTTTGTATCTTTGAACGTTTATTACTCAATAATAAAAAACGGCTGTATAGACTTTCAAATCCAAAAAAGGAACTAACTTTTGTTAAAATTATAACAAAAGTTAGTTCCTTTTTTGGAGATAAAAAGTCTCTTATATGGTAATCCAAGTAGTAATTTATTTTATTTAATTGTGTTCCAAATTTCATAGAAGTCTATAGCCGTAATAAATAAAATTTTATTTCGGGATAATAATTATCAAATATCTTTTTCTAATCTTTTTCTATAGCCTCGTGGTTAAGCCGTTGAACCGTGGAGTCTATGGTCTCTTTCTTTGAACGCGGATATTAACTATATTTGTCGTAATGATGGCGAAAGGTTGAATACTTTTTGTTTGTGTTTAATTTGACACTTATTGTTGGTAGAGGTCAATAAAAACAAACGACAAATATAGCTATAAAATGACCTGCATCAGAGACCACCTTCGCTGTGTTTGGACCCTCGGGCTAGGACGGTCAGATTGAGTCAGGGCTAGTCACACACTTTTGAAGTTGCATAGAAAAAGCAAACCTTATCCATTTCTCAATGTTAACTCTTGCACCCTGTATTATTTAACTTATAACTTATTCATTGCATGTGACAAACTCTCAGATAACTAACCACGTCATTTTGTATAAAACATTAACACTTTTAGTTCCCTCTGAGAACAAATTAATGTAAATATTAAAATTCTAGAGACAGCGCTGCTACAAATCTAAATGCAACACATTTCGTCCAGTTATTATGCATTTCATTAAAAGTTGTACTCCATGACAAAATGATTTAAACATTTATTCTAAATTCATAGTTAAATTTAAATGAATAAATGGGTTTTACAGTTCTTATTCCCCATTGACAATTGACCGGCAATTGTAGAGATCTTTTGGGAAGGTCTTTGTTTAGTAGTGACTTATATGATGATGATGATTCCTTATTAAGCCCAGAACATTTAAGAAACGTATTCACCAAAACCGCAACCTCGCCATAATATGAAACTATAAGTCAAACGCTGCCACAAAATAAATGAACTCAGTTTTAATCAAATTTTAATAGAATATTAATGTTCACTTAAGTTAATTATGCGCCACCAATTAGTATAAGTTGTGGAAGTTTTGATTTACTTTGAAAATGTGCAATGTCTTGCCTTTGTGCAGAGGGTAACTTTAACTCATACCTGCGAGTACTGAGGTACCCTAAGGGAACTTAATTACTGAGGTAAGGGTCGATAGAATCTTATTAGGTACACATGCATTATTAATTGTAAAACAACAAACAACACAGAAGAAGTTTAATTCCATTGTCTCTCAGCTATAAAAAGAATATAACATGTTCTGTACAAATGATTGTAACACACAAATCGACATTTTGAGTACAGAAACTCATTGCCCACATAATTACTTATTTTTCTATTAAAAAACTTGAGAGGTGTCAAGGGACACCCGGATGGAACGAAGTTATTTCTTATTATTTATTATGTATAAAAAACCTGTACCTATACACTCAACAAAAATAATCGTCGCGACACCACACTGTTCAATGCGAAATAGAAATTAAAATATCTGGCTTGCTTTCTATAAGAGAGAGAGAGAGAGAGAGAGACAGACAGACAGAGAAACATGCGCACGCCGCACAGCTGCAAAAAGTGTCGTGACAACTATTCGTAAGAATTTTTTCCGTCTAGCCCCCTTTCACAACGCGCGATAAGGAACTTCGTTCCAAAATTCACGTCCATTTATACGTCCCATAAATAGTTGTCATGCGCGTGAATCGAACCCGAGACACGTACTGGCAAGTTGTTTGCCTTAACCGCTGCGCCACACATTATGTTTACATTCCGAAAGCATTTCCTTTCAATTAAAAAACTGTTATCAAAAATTGGTTTACAAATAAAGGAGAAATCGAGTAACACTCACCCACAAAACATACTTACGATTAATAACCTCCTTCTTTTGAAGACGGCTAAATGAATTCATTAGCTACTTAGCATGTCTGTCTATATAATCTATAGCTACTATTAATGCTAATTGCCTAAACGCCAACAATTTGAAACCCATTAATGTTTTAAATATTGCATACTGTTAAATTTATCCTCCTGTACTCTTATAAAATAATTTTCTAAATTTTTTACCTACCATGGCATATTGTAAGTGGAAAAATTAAGAAAATTATTTTGTTATATATTAATGTATGTAATATATCAGGTCAACTGCGGGATTATATAAAAAGGTTTTATTTTATCATTCCAAAACAAGTTAAAACAACATTACTTTGCTAGAACTATTGACAAAATTTGATGCTCCGTGGGGAAACTATCCGAATTACAATATGATAACGGGACGGAAGAGGCAATTAAAATTCACTTATGTTTATATCGAGAGTGATAGTACTTTGCATATTGATAGTATTCATAGATCAGTTACACGTAGAGGCGATCATTGGAGCCACGTGTAATGGTTGTAAATAGTTAGTTAGTGAGTAATTTATTTTTGTAATAGCTGTGCCCCGCGGTTTTACCCACATTAAAATGTATAAATTATCACTGCTCCTCCCCCGTAGGTGATAACGTAATAATATGTAGCCTATATGTTGACCCGACCTCTTAGTAATATTCATGCAAAATTTGAAGTAAATCCATGCAGTAATTTTTGAGTTTAGCCCGGACATACATACAGACAAACAGACATACAGACAAAAATACAAAAAACTATATTTTTGGTTTCGATATCGATAGTAGATCACGCCCCAAATATCCTTTAAAAAAAATATTCAATGTACAGTTTTGACTTTCCTACGATTTTATTATATGTATAGATAATAGAGACAGACCCTTAACTTAACAAATATGATGATTTAATTTTAAATTCATTATCGCTCAGTTAATAATACTTGCATAGTTTTGCATGTTGTATTTTACTAGATCTTTGTACACGAAATTGTATCATTAGATCTAGAAACATGAAATCAAGCATTGCATAAACAAGCGTTGGTAGACATTGTAAATATTTTATAATAAAATATTCTATCATACCTATCTATGCCTTATCTGCTCTTTGGCGCGTCCTCGCGTTAGTGTCACACAGCCGTTCAAAATAGAGCGCTCACCGAAACCTGTTCGCTCAATAATATTTGGTAACATTACTTATGCAAATATTACGTGACGTATGACTTGAGTGTGCCATTGAAATTGACATATCGTACGTGATAATACATCTTTTTATTTCGTGCAAAATAAGGTAGCCGTTTGGTTTCCGGCTCAGAAAGAATAACAGGGACTAAGGGATACAGCAATAATCGGGCGGCAGCGCCTCCTGTGTATCACCTGACTGCGGTAACCATCTCGCATGCTATGCGTAGTCACTACGGCAAACTCCTCTAACGATCTAGACGCGAACGCGAAGCGGCGCGGCGCGAAAACAACAAACAGTCGAAACCTATTGAAGTGTCTTAAGTGACCAAACGCGCGTGCGGTGCGGTGCGGAGCGACGCGACATGAAGCGAACGCGATCAGTTGGCTTGATATTTTCGCGCGAACAGGATGCGGTGCCGTCGTGTTTTGCGGCGTCGCTTGGTGGCGGCTTCGCGAGTTGATTCGCATGCATGTAGGACACCGCCACCGTATCGCATTGAATTCGCGTGTCACCGCTTCATAATCGCGTTCGCTTTGAATCGCCTACGTAGGACGTAGCGTAAATGACAACTTTTTAAAAACCTTTGGGGGAGGCCTATGTCCAGCAGTGGGCGAAATCAGCAGGTTGATAATGATGAAGTTCACTTTAATATACTCGGTACCGTTATTTGCAAAAGTTTGTAACGTGCGGCCTTTGTAAGAATGCGTTGATGTGACCTGTCGGCTCAGAACATAAATAATGAGATAATGTAATTTATTCAAATAAATACTTGTAAAATTTTTCGGTTATCAATTTTTTTTTTGTTAAATCGGCACCCACATTTGTAATATCTAACCCTGTGTCCCAGGGTACTTTACAGACATAATTGACCGACCGATTAAAGTATACCCAGACTTTCGACTGCCTCGTTGGTCTAGCGGTAGCGCGTTCAACCGCAGATAATTAGGCCCTGGGTTCAAATCCCGGGTCGGGCCAAAATGTGATTTTGGGATTTTTCCGTAAAAATAAATTTCTCAGTATCAGCCCGAAGTCTGGAAGTTGGCGGTATTACACCCCCGTGCCTCGGAGAGCACGTAAAGCCGTCGGTCCTGTACCTGAACTCTTTCCGGTCGTGTCGCTAGGCGTCCCATCGGATCATAAGAGTGATGGAATAGAAAGTGCCCCTGTGTTTGCGCACACACTTGTGCACTATAATATGTCCTGCGCAATTGGCTAGTCTCCATTAAGAGTGGCCGCCGTGGCCGAAATTCGGTCGGGAGGAAGTCATCATCATACCCAGACTTTGAACAACTACTTATGGGTCACACACTAATAGTTGTAATATGCGGGGATCGAACCAGCGACAATAAGTGGCTAAACAGTTGCCTTAATCACTGCGCCACACGTGCAATGAAACCATATACATATCAAGCATGTAGCAATGATAAAATAAAATTTAAAAGTAAAGTTTTGCTTGGATATACGCTCGATCTACGATTCTACACATGGCAAACTTTTTAAAGTTTTGCATGTTTTTCATTCACTCTAATTTAAGCTGTATCTTCTAGACAATATGAGCTCGCGAAATAAAACAAGAAAATTTGTCTGCTTTTTCGGTTCAAAATAACCTTCAACATCTTCCACTTCATTTAGTTGGTCGCCATTTGTCAGGGATATATTTTTCATCTCTCTGTATCAAATTTAGACAAACAGAGATGAGAAAAAGTAAATTACCATGCTAGATATTTTTCCAACTAAAATGATAAACTGAAAAGATTATATTTTTTGGTATTTTTGTTTGTTTGTAATGAATAAAGTCATAAACTACTTACTGATTAAAAACAATCTTGCATCTACCGAAAGTTATATTGCCAGAGAGTAACATTCGCTGTATTTTATTTTATTAAAGTTACAATACTGCAACTGAAAGTACCAACAATTCGCCTAAAAGTAATTAAGCTGTAATTTGAAATATTAATTCATCTTTCTACGTATTACGGTTAAATTAATTCCAATCGAGAGGATAAATAAGACGCAAACTTCATAACTATACTTCCATATAAACTTCTTAGTCCGTAAACCATCCATCCCACCATCTCCCAAATCCACGAGAACTCATTTCACCCTCGCCCTCACTTCCACCGCCTATATCGCCCTTCTACCCCCGATTGATTAAAGTCGACGCATTTTTTTAAAATCGAATATGGAGACATCTATGACCAGAATATATGTAGGTTTTTTCCAATAATTATTTTTGAATAATAAATCTTAAATCTAAATAAATAATCTTTATATAAAAGTTTATGAAACCTAACAATTACCAACCTATATGGAACCAAATATAAAAACTAGGTGCTTTTCCTACCAAAGCCATTGTGTTCTTATATTACCAAAGCAAATTTGTATATTTGGGGTTTATTTTGTAGCTTAAAACTCGACTTCTCGCCAAATTTTTATAAAGTATGTTTCTTAAAACACTTAATATTTACAAATGTACCTTGTACCTATTAATTAAGTTATTCTGTGTTACAATTTCCACTGAATTAATATTCCGTGCAGATAACGATGCGAAATAGCCAGCACAGGAAAATTAATACTAAATTGTCGCCCCAATTTGGACCTGACTAAATAATTAGGCTTCCAATATCCGGTTTTATTATATGTACGAAAGTACCGTCAAGAAGTTTAGTGTTTGACCACCTTATATCCTTAAACCATATAATTGACTGTTTCCAAAATTCCATGCATTAAGTACAAAGTATACAATGCACATCATAAAAAAAATCTTGTGTGTACTTATGTACACGCGTTAGAAGTTATACTTCTTAATATACAACTTGAACATAGTTATCAATTTTCATACCACCTAGAACTAACTTCATGCTGTTATTTTTACGATGCGCGCGCAGCGTAAAAATTCACTGTCATACCACCTAGTACTAACTTCATGCTGTTAAATTTTTTGGTGTCGGTGTGCGCGCGCATCGTAAAAATTCACTCTCATCATTTTTCTCCATCGCGCCAAAAGAAGTATAACTTCAAAAAATATGTAATAATATAATGATATTGGATTTCCACATGCTGTGAATGGTTTATTGTTTGAAAACCACAACTTTTTGATTACCAAATTCAATAGAATATATTATATTTATTTTCATTAAACATGGTCAAGATATTGCAGGTCTTAAAATTAAAATATGTTCAACATGTTTAACCAGTGGGTATACAAATTATTTAAAACATAACATAACAATTCATTACATTAATTACATTTAGATATATAAAATAAAATTACATTAATATTTATTATTAAAATGTTAATTTATATACAATAACATACATACATATAAAAAAAATCCAATCATAATCCCTTAAAATCGAAGAATACTTGAACAATGTAAAGACATTTTTCAATTCAACGATTCAAGGACAAATTATTTTAATTAAGAATTTGTACTGCATCTTAATATTTCTATATGAAATATTATTAATAATCTATATAAAAAAAACTTGTGTGTACTTATGTACACGCGTTAGAAGTTATACTTCTTAATATACAACTTGAACATAGTTATCAATTTTCATACCACCTAGAACTAACTTCATGCTGTTATTTTTACGATGCGCGCGCACGGTGCGCGCGCATCATAAAAATTCACTCTCGTACATTTTCATACCACCTAGAACTAACTTCATGCTGTTAAATTTTTTGGTGTCGGTGTGCGCGCGCATCGTAAAAATTCACTCTCATCATTTTTCGCCATCGCGCCAAAAGAAGTATAACTTCAAAAATATTAAATGGGTATTAAAAAAGTTGTCACATATTAGGTATGTGAATTAAAGATAGATAAATATCAAAACTAATAGTCGACATTCTAACATTATGTAGAAACATTCATAGAAAATTCAAGCACTCTCTTTAGAAATAGAATAGAAATAGAAATATTTATTTGTCAATGTAGGTAAATTTTACATATAGGTGTTACATTGGTTATAATAGGTCGCTACATTGTACCCACAGGCATACAAATTTTAATAACTTATTGTACATAATCTTAATCTAATTTTAACTATATTGACTTACACTAAACAATCCCACACTTACATAAAACTTAGAGCACAAAACAAAACAAAATTAAAACAATAACATCAAATAGACTAATCAGACTTATGTTCCATAAACTCAGTTATAGAGTAAAAACATTTTTTAATTAGGAACTCTTTGAAGACTTTTTTAAAAGTGCTTAATTTTAAATCTCTGATATCTTTGGGAATTTTGTTATAAATCGTTGGAGCCATTTGGTATACGCTTTTTTTACAGAGAGCTGTATTACATTTATCTATACTAAGAATATTTGATTCTCTCTTCCTTAACCTAATATCTGCAGGGTCTCTAATATGAAATAAATGCGGATTATTTTTGACAAATACTGCTATCTCATATACATATAAACTAGGAAACGTAAGTAATTTTAAATTTTGAAAATGTTTATGACAACTATCTCTTGAATGTAAATTACATATTGCACGAATACATTTCTTTTGTACTAGGAACACTAAATTTTTATCGGTGGAATTTCCCCAGAACACTATTCCATACCTTATGATTGATTCCACATAACTATGATAGGCAACGAGTATCGTTTCATGATTTACATGCTTAGAAAGCTTGTGAAGCGCATAGGCGAAACTGTTTACTTTCTTACATAATTCCTCTATGTGTAATTTCCAAGATAGTTTACAATCTATAGTTAATCCTAGGAATTTGGTGTAATCTTTTTTTGCAATTGATACTCTTTCATATACAATGTTTAACTCTCATGACGTATGTTTCTATTTATATTTTTTTTGTTTCTATTTATTTATAATTAAATTACAACCTATGAACCAAATTTAGACCCAAACCAAATTAGAGACGCTAGATGCCAAATTATAATTTCCAACATAAAGTATCAATATATGAAATCTTGGGATTTTTTTTTATTGCTATATAACTTGGATTAGCAAACATGTTTAAAGTAAAAATGGATATGCGCGAGGTTTACCGATTGTTCATTACTATCGTTAGACCCATTTACAATATATAGTTTATAAATGTGAAGCAGGAAACAATTTATTTGTTTACTATCATCATTGAAATTTTCATAACGTGGGTATATTTCAATATATATTTATGTGCTTGCAATATTTAATATACATATGCAGGCAATACTAGTCAGTATTGCTTATTTAATAAATCATATTGTAAATTAGACTGTGTATGGAGTCAATAACAATTAGTGATTTGTGATAATCAGAGAAATTAACGTGGGTTTGAAAATTGCATCGAACCCTACTTTTGTAAACAAATAAATGAATATCTTGGCACAGCTAAAAGACTGCCATCTAATCCCAAACTAGGCAGTGTCTATGCTATGACAACCAGACAAACGATAATTATACTTATAAAATTCTTAATACATAGAGTAAAACGGGGTGAGTAGAAACACCGGGGGTGCATGCATGACAATATGGACAGTATCACAGTAAAATTAAATCGCCCCGTTTTTTTTTAATAAAATAAAAAGGTTTTTTATTCACGTAGACTTTAAAAAAGCACTTGTAAATAGTCAGAACATGTTCGTAGTAATATATAATTACTTTATAATTATTTCTAGGTACATATAGATATTTAGGTACACGGATTGTAGGAAATAATTTACAATAATATTTATTTTATAACAGTAAAGATATTTAGCTAACTTAAATTAAGTTATTGTCAAGGGTCATGTGTAGGTTTTAATTATCTAAATTTTAAATTTTAGCTATATTTTTACTACATACTGTCTGAATGGTTCTGTCTATATTAAGGTACGAATTAAATGTTATTATTATGGCGGACCTTGTGTTTATAACGACGGTCGCGCTTTAATGCTACCACCTTTTTACGGTACATACTATTCCGGTATAGTCCGTTATGGCTCGTACAACTGAGACACCAGGATAACCAATTCTAATACGATCAAGAAGATCTAAATCCTTAAAGGCATTTGTGGTATCGTCGTCAAATAGTATCTAATATCAAGTGACTATGAAAGCACTGAGTAAGGTTAATCGCAATCAATTTAGTACAAAGTTGACCATGGCCTCGCGTGCCTTGATATCAAGTTAAATCAACTTTCCAACCACAATATTAATTTAGCTGCTGCCAACGAAATGGTGATAATTAAATCATGACTTCTTAATATACTAGTATTAATAAATTAATAAAGCATGTATTAAAGATGGAATTCAGATCCGAACCGTACGTAAGAGTGAATTTAATAAACTGGTTAACTAGACGGTGACCGTAGCCTAGTTGGTAGTGCTCCTGCCTACGAAGCTGGTGGTCCTGGGTTCGAATCCCGGTAAGTGCAAATATTTGTGTGATGAGCACGAATATTTGTTTCTGAGTCATGGATGTTTTCTATGTATATAAGTAGATATTTATCTATCTATATAAGTATGTTTATCATCGCCTGGTACCCATAGTACAAGCTTTGCTTAGTTTGGGGCTGGGATGATCTGTGTGACATTGTCCCTAAATATTATATTATAATTAATGGCAGTAGCTGCTTCGCAGTCGTTTTTTTTTTCACATTTTAAAATACACAATTAAAATAAGTATTATAGCATTCGTAAACCACTGAGGTTTGTAATTAATGCTACACTAGTGATACGTCTACATCGTTAATAAACAGACAGAACTTATAAATTAATATTGAGCTATTGGTGTCGACAAACGTCATAATATTCTTGTACCTACGTTTTAAATATTATGAGCTTTTCATAGTTTTGTAATAGTGGTTTCGCAGTATGCACATAGTGTTATGTTACTATCTTGATGAAAATGTTTAGCTTTAAGGTGTTTATATTGTGATTGTAATGTGTTTTGTGCATCAAATAAATAAATAAAAAAAAAAAAAGTTTAAGTTAGAACTTAGTACTATACATATCTAAATCATACATTTATTTTTATCACCCGACCGTACGACAAAATGCTGATGATGTTGAAAAATTATGGTTGCCAAAGCATTTTAATATCACGTACTGAATTCAGTATGTAATATTAAGTACTGCAAAGAGGACTTTACATAAACTGAACCGTAAATCTTAACTGCGACTCCAATAAATATTTCACATCTTAAGTATGTGAATATCCATAAACATCAAAATTAATAGTCGCCATTCCAACATATCCTTCACATCATTTTTTATTTAAAGGCAACTTCCGCGTTAGGGAATATAATCCCTGTGTCGCGGGGTACTTTACAAACATATATAATAGACGGACACAAATTACATGCAGACTCAGAACAACTATATATGGGTCACACAAATAGTTGACCGGCGCGGGACTCGAACCCGCGACACGAAGCGGCGAGGCGACTGTCTTAGCCGCTGCGCTACACGTGCAGTCAAATATCATCGATCATCAGCCTGATATCGTCCACTGTTGGCCAAAGGCCTCGTGCAAATCAGTTTGTAGCTATAGTACTCAGGTGGCGCTGCTGCCCGACCATCTGCTGTACTTACGCTTGCCAGGTGTCCGGCTTTAGCCAGACATGTTTGGCTTTTTGCGGCTGCGTCCGGCCAAATATGTACGTGTTTGGCCTGTCCGGCTTTGGTCAGGCTTTTTCTCAGAGTGGTGATTCGGACGATGGGATGAATATGCATATATCTGGCACACACTCCATCTTCGATCTCATTCTCACTTTACATCACGTATAAATAAATACTTTTTTCAACAGCCCAGCTGTAAAAACATTGTTTGACAATAAAAATAAACTTGAGAGGTGTCAAGGGACACCCGGATGGAACGAAGTTATTTCTTACTAGTTGTGCCCCGCGGTTTTACTCGCGATAAACTTTATAAATTATCACAGCTCCTCCCCCGTAGGTGATAGCGTGATAATATGTAGCCTATATGTTGACCCAACCTCTTAGTAATATTCATGCAAAATTTGAAGAAAATCCATGGAGTACTTTTTGAGTTTAGCCCGGACATACATACAGACAAACAGATAAACAGACAAAAATTCTAAAAACTATATTTTTGGCTTCGATATCGTTTGCAGATCACGCCCCAAGTATACTTTTTAAATAATATTCAATGTACAGTTTTGGCTTTCCTACGATTTTATTATATGTATAGATTATTTATTATGTACAAAAAACCTGTATACACTCAACAAAAATAATCGTCGCGACACCACACTGTTCAATGCGAAATAGAAATGAAAATATCTGGCTTGCTTTCTATAAGATAGAGAGAGAGAGAGAGAGAGAGAGACAGACAGAGAAACATGCGCACGCCGCACAGCTGCAAAAAGTGTCGTGACAACATTTCGTAAGATTTTTTTCCGTCTAGCTCCCTTTCACAACGCGCGATAAGGAACTTTGTTCCAAAAATATGTCCGGCTTTTATGGCAAAATGTCAGGCCTTATATAGTGCGCTGTCCGGCCTTTGCATGTTATGGCCTGGCAACCCTAGCTGTACCAGGGTCGGAAACCACACGGCTAACATAACTTTTGAATCACATGTGAATTATCGCTCCTATCCCTTCAACTTATGCTATGTGTGCACAATACAACAGTTCTATTAAATAATAAATAAAATAAAAAAGGTTTTTATTCACGTAGACTTTAAAAAAGCGCTTGTAAGTCAGTACATGTTCGTAGTAATATACAATTAATTTATAATTGTTTCTAGGTACATATAGATATTAAGGTACACGGATTGTAGCAAATAATTTACAATAAGATTTATTTTATAACAGTGACGATATTAAACTAACTTAAATTAAGTTATTGTCAAGGATCATGTGTAGGTTTTAATAACAAAATTATAAATTTTAGCTATATTTTTACTACATATTGTCTGTTCATGTCTGTTATTCATCTAACTAATCAGAGAATTTGGGAAAGGTAGGGCACAGCGTTGATTCGCTCAAAGAGCAGCCCGACTGGGGAAGTACCTCCACCTTATAGAAGACATTCCTTAATAATAACATTAATTATTTAATCTTGTGTTCCTGAGTGTGAGTAAGTTTGCCAGAGCTCATCGGGGTGAGGGGAAGGGTCAGCAACACTTGTTTGCTGACTCTTAAAGGCCGGCAACGCGCCCGCGACTCCTCTGGTGTTGCGAGTGTCCATGGGCGGCGGTGATCACTTACCATTAGGTGACCCACTTGCTCGTTTGTCGCCCTCTGATATAAAAAAAAATTAAAACAAATAATCGTGCCCATGACACAAAGATATGTCCTAAGTGGTGACCGAAATAACGAAAAAATTTCCTCTGATATAAAAAAAGAAAGAATAATTAAACTACATATTAACCAATAAAAAAGCTAAATAAACGAGTTAATAAAACCCAACTAGGTAGCAAATAGTTAATTAGCCGTAAGTTAGAGCAGATTATTAGTCCATCGACGCGCATTGCTCTCGCTAATTAGTTTCCAACTATCTCTGTATCGGAAAAAGTTCTCTTGGAACCATTTTTAATAAAGAGAATTATGTCTGTAATCCTTTGTGCATCTTTTGCATTGTTTTGGATTATATTTTAATGGGATTGAGCGTACAAGAAGTCAGTTTAAAGAACAGATTTGATTAGTTGTATTTTATATATTATATGTTGTCGTAGCGTCAGGTTGCCCAATACATGAATGTGATAAAAATAATTAACATTTGTTAGTTTACCTTCAATTATTTCTTGTTTTTCAATCATACGGTTACCTAGTAACAAGTAGTAAGAACTAAATGGGAAAAGAGGATCAGAGGCGGACTCACTAAGCGTGAGAAAACAGCAAATATGGTTAGTCTTGAAAATGTTGCCTGCTTACTTGCTTATCGTATGTATGACACCCAGTAGGCCTCCGACATGGCTTAACGATTGATGTCTAATGACTACAACCGGGACCGATAGATTAACGTGCCCTCCGGAGCACGGAGACTCTCAGAAATTAAACCACTTTGGCGGTCACCAATCTATGGACTGACCGCGAGTCTAGTTGCTTAACCTTGCCAATTGTTTACGGACCGGTGAGAGCATCTAGCTATGCCTTATAATCCATTTAATTTACTTGCCTAATTTTTTAAGCTATTGCATAGCTTCTATCGCGGGCCTTGAGCGTGGGGACCGAATCCAGAAATTCCGTAACGAAAAAAACCTACCACCCCCCAGTCCGACCGCCATCTATCGATAAATATCAGAACATTTAAAATGACTTTTTGAAATATCACGCTTGTCTCTTTAGTTCAGCAACCCGCCTTTAGGTGGCATTGGTTGTATTAATTATAATTATTAATTTGTTTTATTAAAAATAAAATAAATAAATAATTATAATTGCATAAGTTGATAAAAAATGCTATGCAATAGCTTTACCGCGGCAGTCTCCGAGTGCCACACGTCTTTTTTTTATTGGTCAACTGTCTCAATTTGCTTTTTGGTTATTTTTGTCACTTTACATACACTTCACGGACTCAAAGCACACCCAGATTCAAAACAATTTTATATGTGTCATACACATACTGAAATATAGTTATCACGTGCGAGGATTAAACCAGTAACAAGTGTACCGAAGACATGCAGTTAGACGCGTTGTATCTTTCATAACCCAGATATTATGAGGATCAAGACGGCATCTCCCACTAGACTACTCTCCCTTATAAAGTTCTAAAGTAACAAGAAGTAAGTTAACTGAAGTAAACATTTCATGAGCTTAAACTGGCAATTAATGACATGCTCTATAATGAGGAGTGATGGAGCTGCATGGATATCGCTATCAATATCCGTACGAGGCACTTGATAGTTATCACAAAAGTTATTGCTCGCGGTAACTAGAACACAGGCTTTAAACGCGGATACAAATACATTTGACTGCCTTTTACATTTGACTGCCTTTTGATCTAGCGATACAATCAATAGTTGATAATGAAATCTAGAGTTCCAATCCCAGGACTGGCCAAAAAGTGCTATTAGAATTTTTTATACAGAATAATGCCCAATATCGTCCTAAGTCTTGAAATTACCGTTGTTACATCTCCGTACCTCGGTGGCTACGTCTAGCCGGTCCTGCATCTGACCTTTCTCTGGTCATGACGGGTCATCACCTGTGTTTGCGCACACAGTTGTGTATTAAATGTCCAGCGCAGATAACTAGTCTTCATTGAGACTTATAGCCATGACCGGGACGATATTATATGTAGTATTTTTATTTATTTATTATTATAGGTATTGTGTGATGACGGCATAGAATATCACCCCATCACATCCCGTGGGGGGCGTAAAAATCGTCCGAGGGAATACCTACCAGGGAACAGGCAGCAGCGTTCTTCTGTTAACTATGACCATCAAACTGCGATCGCCAACCCGTCTGCCAAGCGTGGCTATTATGGCATATGTCCCATTCTTTGGGGAGGCTCTTGTCCAGCAGAGTACGTACTTTGGATGAAATTATGATAGGTTCACCAACAAT
This sequence comes from Pseudoips prasinana, assembly GCA_951640165.1. NCBI lineage: Eukaryota > Metazoa > Arthropoda > Insecta > Lepidoptera > Nolidae > Pseudoips > Pseudoips prasinana. Next base: position 35,557,465 of record OX621247.1, read on the forward strand.
TACCTATTTACACCGTCTTAGATCAAATTAACATACGAATAAATATAGCAATAGAGTAATAATCACTTACAGGTGAACTCTGCATGCACATGAGACAGTACGTTTGTGTATAGTAAGCTTAACCTTACTATGAACTATGTGCTTATCTTCTAAGGGCAATACATGAAAGTGTTTTGACGGCAGAGGTTAGACAATGCATATATATTTGTTCTGTCACGTTGGTCTAGCGGTAGCGTGTTCAACCGCAGACATGAGGTCCTGGGTTTAAATTCCGGGTTGGGCCAAAAAGTGATTTTGGGAGATTTCCATAAAAAGAAATTTCTCAGTATCAGCCCGAAATCTGGGAGTTGGCGGTATTATACCCCCGTGCCTCGTAGAGCACGTAAAGCCGTCGGTCTTGTACCTGACCTCTTTCCGGTCGTGTCGATATCGGATCATGAGAGTGATGGAATAGAAAGTGCCCCTGTGTTTGCGCACACAGTTGTGCGTTATAATATGTCCTGCGCAGTTGGCTAATCGCCATTGAGACTGGCCGCCGTGGTCCAAAATGGCCGGGAGGACATCATCATATATTTGTACAATTTAATTCTGAGCTTATTAAATGAATCGACTTATTTTGGCAGATCTATATAATTTCACGTCAGTAAAATCAGCTTTGTAATGAAGTGCGATGGTGCGGTCGGCATCAATATCCGGGCGGCGCGATATTAACAAACACCTGATATCCATTCACAAGAGTTATTACTCGCGGAAGTTGCGGTAAAGCTGAGCGGAGATGATACACTGGTTTAACGAGAAATTACTGGCTCTATAATAATAATAACACCCTGGGACATTATTCACACACGGCCATATGATCCCAAACTAAGCCGAGCTTGTACTATGGAAACCAGATTACTGATATAGGTACTACATATACCTACTACATTTCTTTTGTAAATATCGGGACTAGTCCCTCCCTCTTATCCACCACTGCAACTCCTGTAAGCCAGGATCGACAGTGGCACACAATGAAATGACACTGAGCAGGCAGGCTCAGGCATGTCCCGGGGAAACGCTTTAACTGTCTTGGATCCCGCAACGAAAAAGAAAAAAAGGAGGAGTTAGAAATGAATAGTTCCACTTCCCTCCAGAGCAAAGCGGGAGACAGAATAATATATAGAGGCTATAGCCTCATAAAACAAAAGAATTGCAACTCAAGAAGCCAGCTGCAAAAGCACCGAAGATCAATTTAAGAGTCCTAAGTGAGCTGTTATATTTAATTCCAATAGTAGGTATGGCAAAAGCGCTTAAACGCACGGAAGTTGTTCCTTGTTGCTACAAGATCCGTATAATTCTTATTTCTTCTAAATTCTTTTGTAAATATTTACTTATATAGATAATTACACCCAGACTCAGGAGAAACAGTCATGTTCATGCACTCAAATATCTGTCTTGGGTGGGAATCGAACCCACGACCTCCGGCGTGAAAAGCAAGCATTTGACAACCGCGCCAACAGACCCGTCTAAGTAACTCTATAAATGACTACTCCAAATAATTGCAACAGCAGTTAAGTATATTACAATATTAAGCTTATAAAATAAGATTAAGAATATAATACTATTACACAAATACATTAAATTCATTATTATTATTATTAAAAAAACCGGCCAAGTGCGAGTCAGACTCGCTCATGAAGGGTTCCGCAGCAGAAAATATTACAGTTGATTAAATGAAAGGTAAATTGCGGTTTACGATTTATGACGCATTAAAAAAAACTACTTACTAGATCTCGTTCGATACGTACGATGAAAAAAAGAAGTTTGAGTTACAGTTCTATGTATGGGGCAACCCCAAAATTCTTATTATTTTTGTATTTTTGTGTGAAAATCTTAATGCGGTTCACAGAATACATCTACTTACCAAGTTTCAATAGTACAGCTCTTATAGTTTCGGAAAAAAGTGGCTGTGACATACGGACGGACAGACAGACAGACATGACGAATATATAAGGGTTCCGTTTTTTGCCATTTGGCTACGGAACCCTAAAAAACGTATTAAATATATAAAAGCTACGGAAACGTGGTCCAATCTCGCAATGGTTATAGTACAATGTGGACCGTATCCTGGATGATCGCTTTTGTGTCTGGCCCTTGACCTAATTACTTGACCACCTATAGCGAGCATCTTGAGATACTTGATGTGGCTCTTGGCTATTAAATCGTGGGCATAAACAACTATCGGCTTAATGACTGCCAAGTCAATAATATCTATAATATCTGGGGACAATGTCACACAGATCATCCTAGCCCCAAACTAAGCAAAGCTTGTACTATGGGTACCAGGCGACGATATACATACTTATATAGATAGATAGATACATATATACATAGAAAACATCCATGACTCAGAAACAAATATTCGTGCTCATCACACAAATATTTGCACTTACCGGGATTCGAACCCAGGACCGCTTCGTATGCAGGAGCACTACCAACTAGGCTATGGTGACCGTCGATTCAATGTCCCGATATTGAATAATTTTAACGTTTTTTCCATTCATTGGTATTGTTCCCAAATGTATTGTTTCCAACTAATCAAGAGTTTCCTTCATGGACTCCATGGACCCTCCACACCACTCGATGGAAAGGATCACTTGGCAAAAGGAATGTTGGTAGACCGTACAGCCGGTGGGCTGATGATATCATCCAAATCGCTGGGAAAGACTGGATGACCTCAGGATCAGGCAGAGATTTGTGGAAAAGGATAGAGGAGGCCTTTGCCCAAAAAGGGATCCATTTCTCATAATTAAGAACCTAAATACTAACAATTAGATGATAAAACTTGTAAACATTAATACTAACACTTCTATTACTATTACATGTAACTTATACCGAGAGAGATTTGGAAATAAAATGGCTGAATAATTATTATTAATCAAGAGCTTCGGCTACTTCTTTCGCACCTTGTATGTAGTATTAATAAAAAGTACCTACATAACTTAAGTATTATGATACTAAAATCTAGTATAAAACTTGTAAAATGCCATGAAATTAGGACTGCCATCGTGGTCTTTTCCTGGATTGCGCTGACCCCCTAATGCAGAATAAAAATGGAGTATAAAATACTGTGATCAAATATGTTTAGCTGTGTAATATCTCTGACCAATATCGGGGGTTAAATAGCAAAACAAACAAACAAAATAAAAACTACTCAAGAGATCATAAGGACAGTTTGCATACCTACATATTGTTAGGGATACAGAAAAATTTCCTTGTCCATTTCTGTATCTGTAACAAAATATACGTAGGTATGCAAAATAATTTCAAAATGATAGCTAGAGTTGTTAATGCGTAAAATAAACTCACATTCACTTTTCCACGGAAGAACTCGCGGGCAGTAAGAACTTAAGTAAAACTGTAGACTTCACACATACATACATACAATATGTACTTACATCCGAGTTTGTCGAACTGAAGGGCACGTCAATTTATGAACGCCCGGAATTCCAATATACATTCAAAAAGCTTCGATCTTTCGTTCAAACACTCGTATTGGAACGAATGTCTTAAATTTGAGTGTGAAGTGTAATATTCGCGTTCGACCATTCAATGAAACATGTTCTGACTATTTACAAGCGCTTTTTTAAAGTCTACGTGAATAAAAACCTTTTTTATTTTTTATTATTTTATTTAATGGAGTGTCGAAAATAAAGGAAGTAGAGTACCTATAGGGTTTTTTCGCTCTATGAACACGTTGAAAATTCTACCACAATAATACCCTGGGACATTATTTACACACAGCCATCTGATCCCAAACTAAGAATAATAGAAACTAGATAACTGATATACTACATATAATACTTTTGTTAATACATACTTATATAAATAATTGCACCCAGACACAAGACAAACAGACATGTTCATGCACACACATATCTGTGTCCTGGGCTGAATCGAACCTACAACCTCCGGCGTGCAAAGCAAACATTTGCCAACCACGCCAACTGGTATATATGTACAAATAAAAGCAAGTACCTACTAGTATATGCCAAGCGTGACAGTGATGCCAGTGCCAGTGGTTCTGGGTGTAAGTAAAGTCGCCAGAACTTAGAGGTGCTCAAAGCTAGTTGCTCTCACCAGTCCAGAAACAGCAAGTTGAACGCTGAAGCACGTGGTCAGTCTATAGATGGTCAACCTATCATGATGTCAGCAAAAGTACCTCCACTGCTGAACAAAAGCCTCCACAAAGAATGGGGGGATATGTCATAATCGCCACGCTTGGCAGACGGGTTGGCGATCGCATTTAGATAGTCATAGTTCACGAAAAATGCTTCTGCCCGTTCTCTGGTAAGTATTCACTCGGACGATTTCTACGCCCCCCACAGGATGAGATGGGGTGATGATATTCTATGCCGTCACCATACAGCCGTTGACCTACAATGTGGTTTATTTGTTTAAACGCCTCCATGCTCTTAAAGACCCGTTGAGCTTTAATAAGTTAGCGTACCCTCCGAGGCACCGGGACGTTCCCGGCTATAGCCTCTAACAAGAGTCGTTAAGCCATGTCAGGGGCTAAGGCTCTGACACTAGGATAGCCACTGCCTACACAATAAAATAAAATACGGTAGTGATAACCAATGTGTAGTAAGCGTCACAGGCTCGGTAACCTCTTGTCATCAATAAATAATCAATCAATCAATCATCATTTGACTGCACGTATGGTGTAGTGGTTAAGAAAGTCGTCTTGCTACTTCATGTCCTGGGTTAGAATCCTTCATAAGACAACTATTTGTGTGAATCATATGTAAATAGTTGTTCTGAGTGTGGATTGTCTATGTCTCTCAATTATATGTTTACAAAGTACCGCGGGGCACAGGGATTCATTCCCTATATACAACCTCCTTATTTCTATATATAAAAAGAAAGCTCTCTTTAAAAAATATATAAGGAAACCGTATTCTTATTAATAACAAATTGTAAAAATTATAGATTTAATAAAATATTGACTCACCCTGACAATCCGATGAGACGATATCTGAAAAAATAGACCGAAAGATCAGGCGCAGGACGACGGTACTAGGGTGTTAGGCATTTTCCTAACTCCAAGTTGATGTTACACGTTGTATAATTGGAAAATATATGTGCAAATTATAAACGAAGCAATATGGCTACCCCGCGGCACTCATGTTCGCATTCCTTATGAAAAGCCAACACACAATTTCATATACCTACATAAATTTTAAGTCTTATTACTATCATAATATGATCCAATCTTGAACTGAACAGTTATGGGGGATTGGCCATTAAAGAATAGAGGTTATATAACCCAAACATCGATTTGCAGGCTCTATTTGCGGCGCATCCGCTAAGTAACGAGCCTCCTAAATTTGTGGATACCAGTGTCGAAACACTAGTAAACAAGCTAACTAAAGTACTCTTAACTGTGTTCTATAATATAACAAAGTGCATTGTTTTTATGTTCTGTTCTAAAAGAACCCTTATGAATATACTTGTGCTCGTTTCTGCTTTAATGTGACCCAAAACACATATAACTTCTTACATAATAAATCAACTCGTAGACTACTTCACTTGGCAACCCTAGTATTTGAACAAAACGCCTGAGTATCTTTACAAGAAATTGATCAACAGATGTTAATAGTTACAGAACCAGGTCTTCAGCTCACCTGATCTTAACACCGAGACATAGGACTTTATATCATTTAAATATTGTGCCGCAAAGATACCTTCCCCTTTGTAGTGCCGGCGAACACTCGTATATTTATACGTTTAATGCCAAATATATAAGCATAAATAGCCGTCGGTCCTGTCCCTGACCTCTTTTCAGTCGTGTCGCTAGGCGTCCCATCGGATCATGAGAGTGATGGAATAGAAAGTGCTCCTGTGTTTGCGCACATACTTGTGCTCTATAATATGTCCCGCGTAGATGGATAATCGTTTTGAGACTGGCCGCCGTGCCCGAAATTCGGCTAGGAGGACATTATTATTAGTATAACCATAATTTCTCAAACTCAGTACGGGTACTATTAAATAATTATTATATTATATATGTACATATAATTGCGAAAACTAGTATAGTACTTACATATAATTAAAATAGTGAATCTATGATGCCGTTCCTATGCAGTGATTATAATAATGAATTTCTGGGCTAATTTAACACTTTCTATTCCATCACTCTCATGATCTGATGGGACGACTAGCAACACGACCGGAAACAGGTCCGGTACATGACCCACGCCTTTAGGAGCTCTCCGTGGTACAGGGATGTAAATATCGCCAATTTCCAGACTTCAGGATGATACTGAGAAATTTTTCTTTACAGAAAAATCCTAAAGTAAATTTTTGGCCTGACCCAGAATGATCCATCTACGGTTAAACACGCTACCACGCTGTAGGCAGTGATCATATGTATAGAAATCTCTTCAATTCACCAGCGCACTCACAAGAGATTAGATTTATTAAACCACTGATATCTTAATAAAATGTATCTTACTGAAACAAATATAAAATAATTAATAACATATCTATCTGTACTGAACATTAGCTAAAGCGCAAGTAGATAGATACCCAAATAGTATATAAATCTCATATATTACATTATTACTTGTATGACTATACTATACTCGTATGACGGGCCTGTTGGTGAGGTTGGTAGATTCGCTGACTTTCACACACTGCAGTTCGTGGGTTCGATTCCCACCCGGACAGATATATGTGTGCATGAACATGTCTTGTTTGTCCTAAGTCTGGTTGTAAACTACCTATATGTGTATGTATTTACAAAAAAAAATAGTATATGTAGTATATCAGTTATCTGGTTTCCATAGTACAAGCTCTACTTAGCTTGGGATCAGATGGCCGCGTGTGAATAATGTCCCAGGATATTATTATTATTAAAAATTATCTCACTTTTGTTCCAGATGGTGACAAAACTGACTCTTCTCCTAATACTTCTTGATCTCCGACAAGTGTACAACGTCCCACTGCGACAGTACCGGGAAGCGAAGCATGAAGTACCAGTACTAATCCATCACCATACAACTCTACAACCAAACATGATCATTTCACCAGATAGGGAGAAGAAAAGCCACACATTCATACAAATACCGATATCTCACATCCTGATACCGAAACTACATGTAATACCAGCTCAATCGAATATTCATCATAGCGCAATCCACACTGACGTAAAACATATACTAACAAATGACAATATAAAAATACCGATAATATCACAAACGGTATCGCATAGTTCTGCGAATATAACGCACCCCGCTTCTGTAATACCGATATTAATACCGTTACATCACAATTTAGTACCAGTACATGACCTATCCGTTATACCGCTACAGAAGAATGTTCATAAGGTGGAGCATAAAATTGAGCACTACAGAGTGATGGAGAAGAAAGATGATGAAGAAGAAGTTAATAGATTTAGAACATTTTATGGCGGCTTTGGTACAGACCTGTATTTCGGTGGGCAAGGGGCTGGACATGGATTTCATGTTTTTGGATAAGAGATATTTTTAGTGTATTTACTGTGGAATAAATTATTTATTACTTATAGTGGCGTTTTTATTTAGAATTGTTGTGTTCTAATAGCACAGTTAGTTCTGCTGGTGTATTATGTAATTGCAATCCGTCTCCATACTTTAATAATAATAAGATCTTAGAACATTATTCACACACGGTCATCTGATCTCAAACTAAGCAGAGCTTGTACTATGGAAATCAGATAACTGATATACTACAGATTCTACTTTTCTTTCGTAAATACATACTTATATAGATAATTACACCCAGACTCAGGACAAACTGTCATGTTCATGCACACAAATATCTATCCTGGGTGGAAATCGAACCCACGATCTGCGGCGTGAAAAGAAAGCATTTACCAACGCCAACGCCACATACCCGTCCTGTATAATGATCTGTATAATGGTCCTGATACTAAATTGATTGTCCCAGTTCAAGTGTGTGAGTTTGATTTGGTAACAGGCCCTACACAGTTTTATCCCCATTTCTAACTGGAAGGCTACCCTCCAGTGTAATCTGTTAGGATTAGCTACCAGAATAAGATCATATGAGTCGAGGTGTCGAGTTCAATTAGGCTTCTGACTCCCTGTAACAAATTTATTAGATGTTCTCATGAGAACTGCAAAGTCTGTTTGGTTGAGACATTACCTGCCGTGCCTTGACAAGCACGTTGAGCCGTCGGTCCCGGCCTAATAGAAACTGACACCTACCATGTTGGATTTCGAGGTGACAGTTATTCAATTCTAATTCTAATAGCTAGAAACGGGTTGGCAAGCGCTATAGAAATACGAAAAGCGAAGAAGAAAAAGAAATAGAAAACAGAGTATTCTCTTTACTATTCTCCTTCTTCCACTAAATCCACATGATGGCTGATGTGCTTAGTAGGCACTTGCCTTCCACACCACATGTGGTAGGTTCGATTCCTACCCATCAGTATATACAATAATAGCAAATAACCTCACCAGATCTTACCGGGTAAAGGTTATAGATTAACAACGGGCGAGTGACGAAGAAAATGAGTGTTGTAAGCGTCATAGGCCACGGCATCCCATACCATCAGTGTTATGATTGATTGACGATTAACAGTACGTTTAAAAGAACTTAATAAAATAGATTACACAAAATAAATGATGTAACGTACAATCGAAAACTATTATAAATACCTAGCGCGAGCTATAGTTAGTCTCAGTATCGCGGGGAACTTGTTGGACTTTTGTGGCAATTGTGGAGATAACACAATAATAACAATATCCTGGGACATTATTCACACACGGCCATCTGATCCCAAACTAAGCAGAGCTTGTACTATGGAAACCAGATAACTGATATACTACATAATATACTACTTTTTCTTTTGTAAATACATACTTATATAGATCTTTGTGGGAAGCCTGCATCCACTATTGGACATCGTGCAACAAATAATATGATGATTTATATATCATTTTTTGAATAAAGCATGAAGTTTTATTATAATTCGACACATCATGTTGCTTACTTACAAAACAGTTTTCCTGAAATACTGGCTTTATATAATTTATAAGGTTTAAATTTAGAAAACGTTAATATGGGAAAAAGAAAAGGGCTATTTTTAGGGTTTTCCGCCAATTATTTGAATTTTTCTCACCTTTTCCTTCCCTAGACCTCCACGAACATTTCAAGGCCAAGATAAGATAAATGCGTTCGGCCGTCCTCGAGTTTTAGCGAGACTAAAGAACAGCAAATGATTTTTATATAGATAGATAGATCATATCCTCAGATAATAGTAACCTGGGACATGGGAGATACACAGCCATTTGATTCCAAACTAAGCAGAGCTTCTACTAACTCTTCAAATAGTAATAAATGACACGGTTATATTGCAAGACTAAGTCATATTTATATTTATATGCCAACAGCAAATGAATCCAGTCCCAAAATAAATATGGATGAAATAAATATCGGAATGTCGCAACAAACTGGGAGGGAGGCCTCATTAGTAAATGTTCGCTTTTGTCACACAAACGCGGGCTGAATTTAATCGGCAGACATTTTGATGACGACTGCCCGAAACTGGAGTTGCTGTTATAATTATTTTCGTAGTTTATGAACGTGTTGTTTATATTTTAATACAATATCTAAACGCTTACGACGTCTATCGAATTGCAAAATATGTTCAAATTAAAGGAACTGTAAATTTGGACGGCTTGTTTGATATACATATAACTGTGGGCATATCAGTCGCGTAATTGCTAAGTAATGGCTATAGATGCTGCTAACATTCCCCGCAGACAGAGAATAACATTATTTCGATGACCTAACAGGATTCAAGAAAATTATTGGCCAAGGATGGGGGCCCTAACCTAGAGAATACTTCCTACTTAACAGGCTCAAATCTGATCGGTGGTCTAAATCCATTATTCTCGTAATAATACTTAAAGCATACCAAACATTGCACAAATTGAAATTTTTTTCAGCACTTAGATCAGAACATATGCATGAACAAACGCCAGCACATCCAGCTACCCCAATCTGTCAAATTTCTTTTATAGATTTTCAACTTTATCACATAAGCGTAAGGTTCACTTTGAATTGGGGAAAGGAGACGGATACGTGTTCATATAATATTGGGCCCGGATGTATAAAGATAAAAGTGGTGTCAATTAATGGGTCTATAAATTATCAGCCAATCACTAAAAATTCCATGGATTTTTTCAATCTGTGAGCTGAGTTATAAAAGATTTAGTACTTAATAGATAGGTTATGTACCAACCTACACTAAACAGCTGATTTTTAAGAGCGATTGCTATTTAATAGTAATCCAGTATGTTAGCAAAAGTCGTACACGTTAAGCAATATCAGAACTCCGTAGAGAGAATGCAGTTGTCGAGGCATATATAAACAAAACAATAAAAAATCGTCAAATCACACACGCACTAAACGATACGAGAAACGAGTGACAGATCATAGATTAGGATTCAAAATCTGTCACCAGTCACTGTCAGCATAGATTAAAAATATAGTTGCCAATAACTAATAAATCGATTTGGACGATAACCGATGTTATGATTTCTATTTATTTTATTGATATTTTATTTTTTACTGTGGTCATTATGTTAATGTATTTAATAATAAAAATAAAAATATTTAATAATTATTATGATCAAATCGGTTATCTGGTGTCTGGTGCAAGAGATTTTATATTACATTGTTTGAACTCATGAACATTAATCGATTATAGTAATCAACATCCAATCTAATTCGTGACTTAAACTTATTTTGAGATTTCTCGTTTTCCAGATTGTAAACTGAGTCAATTTTTTTACAGTTTGTAATAGAAAAATATAACGCTTTTTTTAAACCATATCTCAACTTATTACAGTCAGGCCCAGAAAGCCCCGTCTCCTTTGACAGATTGGGGAACCTTAATGTGCTGGCGTCTGTACTTTATCGTATAATTAACAGTCACAACGGCAAGTGCACGCTTGCAACAATCACTCGCGTGTCCTAACTTTATAAAAGTTGTCACTTCTTTAATACTGTAATCTATTCTAGAAAAATTGGGGAGGGCAACTCGATTAATGTTCATGAGTTCAAACAATGTTTGAACTCATGAACATTAATCGATTATAGTAATCAACATCCAATCTAATTCGTGACTTAAACTTATTTTGAGATTTCTCGTTTTCCAGATTGTAAACTGAGTCAATTTTTTTACAGTTTGAAATAGAAAAATATAACGCTTTTTTTAAACCATATCTCAACTTATTACAGTCAGGCCCAGAAAGCCCCGTCTCCTTTGACAGATTGGGGAACCTTAATGTGCTGGCGTCTGTACTTTATCGTATAATTAGCAGTCACAACGGCAAGTGCACGCTTGCAACAATCACTCGCGTGTCCTAACTTTATAAAAGTTGTCACTTCTTTAATACTGTAATCTATTCTAGAAAAATTGGGGAGGGCAACTCAGCGCCCTCCCGGGGTGGTGTCCCTACCATCTGGGACACGCCGAAAAAGGGGGGCACCGGAGCAGCATAGCCGTGTCCCGGGGCTCCCCACATCAGGCACCAGAAGAAGTCCACGGAAGGTTAGGTTTAGTCGGTGCAAATCTGACATACCTTTTTGCGGGTGGCGTGCGCATCCACCTGACAGCTCTCAAATATATGACATATTATAGGAACTCTCATTGTGACGATATAAATACAGAATATTTGCAGAGCGCTCAACGTTATTATGTCAACCGTATTATGTATGTTTTAAATACCGCCTCAAACGCTGGCTTATTGAGCAAACTTTTTATAAGGAACTATTGAATTACAAGTGAGCGACTAACATTGACGTACATAACAATCTTATTTTTATTTTACTTTAGCTTGTTTTAGATTTTAAGTGGACTTATTATTTGAATTCTAATTTTGTTTTTATTTTATTTTATTGTATTTTGTGATCATCATATATCATAATTATTTACATGTAAACTGGCTTTACGAAATAAATGAATATGAATATGTTAACGCGATTCATATGGATTCGATCGAAAATATTATAATTCATCGGTTACTCCGTAAATTTTATATCGATTTCGATTATTATTTTTACACATATGTATGTATGTAAAAAAATAAAATATAACCTTCCCCCTTTTTGAGAGAATAAATAGAAAAGAGATAGAAAATATATTTATATCTGCATCAAATACATATTATAACATCATCTTAACAAACCTAGGCATATAAAGGAATAAATAAAAATGTTTTAAGTTGGTTTAGCCTTAAAATACACGAAGGAAAATGGGTAACACGTTAGTATGGGAAAACAGCACCTAGGAATAGGTCTTAATACTTTTTTAGTTGTGTGAACACGCTGTTTTATTCTTTTAAACAATGCTCATGTTCTGACAGCCTTTCTAATTTAATAGTACTTTTAATGATAGCCTTACTGCCAGTGTAGGTACATCCCTAGTATAATTGGAACAAATTGTGCTGTTGTTGTATCAGCAAGCTGAGCTCTAGGATGTGCCAGATGTGACCAGCGACCTTTTAACTTTATTGATAGTGTTTTAGTCTTGTTACAAGATAAATTATATCAGTACACACAACAGTGTAATATGTAGGCTATTTTGTTACCTAATAATACGGAATTTCATGAAATATTTATGTAGGTGCCACTAATAATATGCGACTTTTCATGAAGAAAAGTAGCCGTTGGTCATAGATTAATTAATACCCTAAAGTGCTTCTGGCTGAATTTCACCGACCGATCTTAATGGATACTATCCAGGATAACTACAGACGATATATTGTAGAGCAGGAGAGTGGATGACAACATTAATACACTCTCTATACCCTCATTGTAGTGTTGCCTGCAAGAGACTGTTCCAATCTAAATATTAATGTAACATACACAAATGATTGTATTGTGAAAACAATTGGTGTGCTAAATTAAAAGTAAAAAAAACAATTAAAAGTCAAGTGCGAGTCGGGCTCGTCCATCAAGGGTTCCGTACGAACTTTTGAATTGTGATGTTATTAAAAATGTCTAGCTTTCAGTATTTTATCTATACTTGCAGTATAGGACAGTTGCCAAATTTTATAGTTCTAGGTCAACGGAAAAGTCCTATAAATCTTAATTCCCTTGAGAGGGTCATAATATACGTTTTTGCGTCGTAAACGGCCATGCCTTTTTTAAGTCTAATTGTGAGCATGATTTTTACACAGCTTCAAGGGACAGTAGACTTGTAATGGTAATTTTCTATTAAATGTTCTCAGAATGTACTAAGCTTCAAAAAACTTGTGTAAGACAACTATCTGTCTCTATCATAATAATTATTAATTTATTTTATATGAATATAGTATCTTAATATAGTATTATATTTATAGTATAGTATAATATAGTATTTTATTGACGTTCATGTATGTGTAATAATAATATGATCATTAACATATTTTCAGTTTTTAGTATACCTTTTTAATTATCTCTTTTCTTATTTTTAATCTATGTATTACACTTTGTTGCACCGTCCCCCATTTTACACATTTAATTCCTATCCATTCAAAGGTTGTCTGGAAGAAATCGCTTTATGCGATAAGACTGCCCATTATACCTACATTATAATTGTTAAATGTTTCATTGTTAAGTGTTCTTTTTTTGTGTTCAATAAAGTGTATTTTATTTTTATTTTTTATTTTATGGTTTTAATTTCAACTCGATACCTCCAAGCGTTCCCATGATAAAGGGTCTTCTTGTCAGACAGACAAACGACGAACGGACAACAGAGTGATCGTATAAGGTTTCCTTTATTTCCATTGGATGAACGGAACCCTAAAACACAAACACCTTGCCAATTTGTTATATCCAAATGTCTAGATAACAATACAGGTATATTGCTCAATAACGTATGAATGAGTCGCCTGCAAAAACGCAGCCGGTAGACAATAATACCCGGTAAGCACGTACTAACTATAAAAAGTCGTAAGTACCCATCACAAAACGACGCAATACGTAGTAAAAGTGACACCAATTGCATCAATACACTTGAAAGGGTCTTTATAGTGTTAGGAATAAGGTTGGTTATCGTTGGTCATGTGTTACCACAGACGTGTCGTAGACTCTACTTACTTACCATTATTCGCATCATAGTGAGCACACTTTCACTTGGCACATTGTTAACTTCAACACGAAATTGACGCGTCGTATCGTGATTAATAGTGAATTATTAATTTAAGTGAAAAATATCAGCGTCAAGTCCAAAGGTCAAGTTCAATAGCACAAATAAATAAATCATTAATACAATACAATAAATCTATCAACAAACAGTAAATGAATTCTTGTGGCGTCAATTTTATTTATATTTCAACTTTTATAATTAATTTTATTTCCGTAGAAATTAAAATTCTTATTTTAATGAATCGAATGTGTCGATATAATTTATTTTATGCATATTTTAAAGAATCGATATGTGTGGAAATAATTTAATTTGTGTATATTTTTAATTGTGTAAGTGGATCAGGCAAGTTTGGTGTCAACAGCCGTTATTTAATTTATAAGAGACGTAGAGATTAATATATTATTATTAGAAAGTATTAGTGATAAAAGTTGTTATGTGGTCTTCATTTTATTATTATACAATCTGTCTCGCCAGACGATGGCCAGCTAGAAAACAAAAAAAGAACTCATCATTTGATCACAGCGGCTCCCATCGGGTCCAATTGTAAATCAAAACTATCATGAGGCCAACTCAAACGCACACAATATACACGAGGCAAAGTTGAACAAAGAATTTCACATAAATTAATCAATTTGTTCTCGAGATATCTATAAATAATCCGTTCCTAATGTAAACGAACATTTTTTTTATTCAGCTATTCGCCGCGGTAATAGATCCCACAAATCAAATATCATAAAAATCGATACAGCCGTTCTCGAGTTATAAATAGTCCAACTAACCTGACTTTCTTAAATGGTTATGTGAAATAGTTTTTGAGTTATGAGGGGGTCAAAAGTGGTTAAAAATGGTTCGTGTAACATTTCACACGGTGCTGCTCGCCAGTTCAGTTACTTGAACTTGGCTCGACCCGCTACCACGTGTCTAGATGTTTTATATATTCAGGTATAACAATAACTACTTTTACCATTAGTAGTAGCTTTTTTATTAAATTTAGCTTCATGTCAGCCATACGGACTTCGTCCAATTCTGTACAAAGCCCTTCCCCAAAGCATAATTTGACAAATACGCCATATTTGGCAAGTTGTAAACGGGTTGCCGATCGCAAATCTGAACGTCATTACCAGGTTGTCAGAGAGATTTTCCTTCGCTTCTGCTCGTGCTACGTTAGATATTTCCTCGGCATAACTTTTACGCTACACGGGATAAGACAGTGATTTCATTCTATTAAGGTTCCTCCCAAACGAGCCACCGACCACAAGGACCAGTGGTAGCTGCGCCACGACCTTTGGTACCGCGCAAACGAAGGTGTTCTGTGGCAGCCACAAGTGGTCGGTGACTGCTACAAATTGTTACTCCCCTACTGTAAAGTCTCACGATAAATTATGCGATAAGTCGCCACCGGCGGTGTGTCGCGGCGCTGGCTGCCACTCTCTACGCAAGTGCAGCGAATCCATACTATTTGTATGAAAAATCTTTTAACTTGTTAATGGCTTACCAACAGTGGTTGCCTCTACTGGCCCGTTTGCGCTGAGCCTAAGTGTTAAAATTTACTTAATTGAAACAAAATTATCGCGCACCATGCATTACTTTCATTATCTACACCTAAGTTGGTTAATGGGTAACCAAAACTAGTACAATTCGATACGCATAACACGTTCTTTGCTTAAATACGATATAACCAAGACCATGTATACTTTGGCTATACTTACTACTGGTTTTTGTATTTCACTTAAATAAATTCTTTACAAAATGTACGGGAAAAGAATTTGTGACTTTTTTTAGTACTCCAGCTATGGTTAGTTCCATAGAAGTTTTTGATCAGTATTAGAAACAAAATCGATTGTCATCAAGAAATTTTTTTGTGTAAAATGGCAATTTGCTTGCTTACTGTAAAATTTTTTTAATCTACTAATTGGGATGAAAATTCCATAAAAAAATTATGGAAAGTCTCCTAAGAACATTTTCGTGTAGCTGCAATGGATAAGGTACTTCCCCTTACTGCCCTGCTGTAAGTTTCCACCGTGTATAAAAATATCGAAATTGTTTATTAATTCCCATTGTTCGTAAAACTTAGGTTAGGGCTTGCTTTGTTGAATTACATAGTTGTATAACCGAAATATATTTTTTTTACAGTTATTACTGTAAAAACTATTGTTAACGTGACTGTTATCACTAATCTAGTACCTATAATAGTAACCTAGGAGACAAATATTACAACGTTATTAGAAAAATCAGACAAAAAAAATATTTTTTGCTAGATATTAATGTACAGTAATATTACACCATGTTTTTAACGTGTATTATATCATAGTTTTTTTATTCAAGCTATTTTGATCCGTACTGAATAACTAATATGGGCTAGATGGTGTAATATGATAAAATTGGAATATGTCAGCCGCTTAAGTAAAATATAGAATTACTGGCAATATCATATAATTATATGCGTATTTTATTTTCCAAAAAACTTTTGAATAAGCTAACTAGGAGAAATTCTTAAAAAAATCCTATCCTATTAATAAAATTATTAAAAATATCCGAGGGCAATGAGAAATATTAAATAAATCTTCTGGCTTCCCTGCAGAATCGTAGTTTCCGCCATGCAAAATCCCATCCCATTAGTAGGTAATATTAATACTATTACTGTTGCTAATTAATATTACTGATATCGATATTAACACACATTCATAAACATTTTTACACATACAAATGTCATCCGATTTCGGTTTCGTTTGGCAGCTCGCGTTGTGTTGTTGCTCTATTCCGCTAGGTATAGGTACTAACTTTATGGGTTAAAGACGCCATGAGAAATAAAAAAATCCCCAAATTACCTCTGCTTTTATATGTCGAAGGTTAAAATGCATATGATGTTGACAATAAAGACATGTACTTATGTCACACTTGGCTCACGTTTCACATTTGGCTTTGTTACTCACAAACGAGTAGCACTTAGTATGCAAGTAGTAACTTATAAACATTGTATAGACAGAATTGATATCGGTCAATTTTAGCTAGTATGTTTTTTTTTTTAATTTTATGTCCTTATGCATATTATCTACCATGACCTTACTCACTGTCTGCTTTATTAAATCTTGAATGTGTTAAGGCGTTTTTCCCACAAGAGGTCTCCCCCAACTTTTTCCATGATTCTCTGCTGCCAGTTTCTTTCTCATTTTTTTTCTTTTTTAATAATATCTGGGGACAATGTTACACAGATCATCCTAGCCCCAAACTAAGCAAAGCTTGTACAATGGGTACCAGGCGATAGATAGATAAATACTTATATACATAGAAAACATCCATGACCCAAAAACAAATATTCGTGCTCATCACACAAATATTTGCACTTATTGGGATTCGAACCCAGGACCACCAGCTTCGTAGGCAGGATCACTACCAACTAGGCTACGGTGACCGTCCATTCTAGAGAAACTTCATCATCAAGTCAGCCGAAAAATGCTGGACAAAGGCCTCGCCCAAGGTCTCCACAGTTGCCGCTTTATTATTCATCACATCCAGCCCATCGGCTTCTAGACACCCTGAAAAGATCATCGGTCCATCTTGTAGACGTATTCCGGTTGGTGGTCGCCACTCGTGAAGCTTTCTGCTCCAACACCCGTCACTCCTAGTAGCTATATGCCCCGCCCACTGCCACTGCAGCTTAACAATTCATCGGGCAACGTCGTTTACTTTGGTTTGCCTGCAGTTTTCGACTTTTCTGATTCGATCTCACACGGAAATTCCAAACATAGCCCTCTCCATTGCTCTTTGAGTAATTGGTTGGCGACCATGTCTCTGTTGCGTAAGTCATCACAGAAACATGAAATAACTAAGCCTGTCTATTTTACTTTTTTAATTCTATTTGGAACAGGTATATTTGGGGCAAGTTATGTGTGTCGCAAAGTGAATGAGGCAGATGACCACAGCATTAATTTTAGCCAGTTTTAGTTTTGAAATTCACTTTTGCTAGACACTTCTTCCTGTATTAAAATATCCAGCCTTGACAGATACTCAGGGTAAGAAAAACTGGGGTTATCTAACAAATCCGTTTTTATACAGAATGCATGAAACGAGAAGACACGAAACCCAACTATTTGACAAAAGGAACTTGACTGATAAAAGTTCAAATAAACTCCAAGTACTCGTGATACCTTTCTTTATAGTGTAAGACTAATACATGTTAATTAATTGTATCAGCCTCCCTCTCGGTTCCGAAGAGAATGAGAAACCGTGTTGGGTACACACGGTTTCTCATTCTCTTCGGATAAAATAAAAAGTGTCATCCTATCTACATAGAACAATACTCGGTGGCGGATGCAGCCCATTTTTTCCACACGACTTAGACCCGTTTGAGTAAAATGTGTTTTGACTGAAAGGGTAAAATAGGTCAGTGTGTCAATCTTGTCGACTGTCATTTAAAATTGATTCATATTTATGTATAAGTAGGACTCAATTTTAAATGGAATAGATGATCGGCTGTTCGAAAGCTACAACCTCTGTCGAGTTAGTGTTGTGATCATTGCAGTGATTTACAGGCGTTAAAGGGTTAAGCGGATCACATTTAAATCGAACATTTTTTTTCATGTGCTACTGAAGTTTAGTTGTACAGAGTATAAAAATAGAAATGCCATAAAATATCGCTATGTTACACCGCAATATCCATGTCAGATGTCAAATATCAACATCGGATATTTTTTAACTCACGATCTTCCATTGTAATTATCAAATAGTGTTAGTTAATACAGATCAAATACACGTGGATTATAACAGCAACTATTAAAGGTAGAATACCTGATCGAAATCGTCAAATATAAATAGAATAGAATAGAATACATTTATTTGCCAGAAACACGGTACAAGGTTGTTATGATTACATAGATCAACATGTTTCGCCGACACAGCGGCATGCAAAGGGTTACATAACAACATTACCTAAATATTAATCAATTGGATTTATTTTATCAATTAACTTATTAAATTATATAAATAAAGTGAGTCAACTCTTATTAATTAAATAGTAATATTACATACAATTATCATCTATAAAAAATAATACTGTTTACATTATATTTCAACTTCGATACTTCAATTTTGACACAAGACCAAGACTAAAAAACTTACAGGGATATTTGGCGCAAAATTCATTAAGAGAGTGCAAAAACCAGTTACACAATTCGATACAAAACATTTTAAACGGCAGATCAGTAATCAATTTAGGCAAAGCAATATTTTCCATACTACTAAAAATCATACAGCTCAAGCACACGGTGGCCGTAGCTTATCGCCGTTGTAAGGCCTGGGATCTGGAACATACCAGTACCATATAACCATACCCAATACCACTACATAATTAACCAATTCCAAGACGGATATATTCAATTCTTTTCTCAATATAGACAAGCTGTAATACAAATATAACTAAAACTATAAGCATTGACAATTAATATTTTAAAACCCTAAATTTACAATTTCACAAAACTTCAAGAAATACCTATATAACTGAAGCATTAATAAATTACATTATTGTAATATTATCTTAAATTATATTATATTCTACTTGATCAAATATTAATCCCGATCGAATCTATTTGTACCTAGAGATAAATATCTATCGTAAATTTGTAATACTATTCATGTTGCAACTATTTACAAGCGCTTTTTAAAGTCTATGTGAATAAAAACCGTTTTTATTTATTTATACTACCAAATGTCACTTCTAAGCAACATAGCCGGGGACGTGTCGCTTCTTTCACTTTATGTAGAGCGGAGATCATGGTGGCTCCATTATTTTACCTTGGATTCGGAATAAAGGAACGACGATTCGTATTCCATGCAAATTTCCCCTCTTCAATTTCCGCTGTCCAATTCTCAATCGGACAAGCGCCTTGCATCTTTGAAATTAACGTAGAGAGTCAATTGCACAAAACAACTCTAAAAACCAACCCTAACACGTGCGATCTAATATAAATTTAGTATTGAACTTGACCTATATTTTCAATAATAATGATCGACAGGGTTTGACATCATATTGGCCTGAGTTTACATTTAGTGTTCTGCGTACTGGGGAGAGGTATAGTGCTCGATACAAACAACTTCGCGCAGTACAAAATGAGGTGAGTATGATTATTTTATGTTCTTTGTTAAAAAATCAGTAATAGATCGTAATTGTCGAGTGATCACGACTCATTTTTGGTAGCAGTAGTACAGATACCAGTAGTACATCTAGCTACCCCAATCTGTCAAATTTCTTTTATAGATTTTCAACTTTATCACAAAAGTATAAGGTTCACTTTCAATTGGGGAAATTTGCAGATTGGGGTAGCTTGATGTGCTGGCGTCTGTACATAAAAACAAAACTTAAGTATTATATTATCAATTTAACAATAGATTCATTTACGGTATCCTGTAAACATTTAAGCTCTTTATTTTTAAATTTATAACTACTTACGTATGTAGATTTAACTTATTCAAATTAAATTGAATTATAATATCATGGGACATTATTAGCACACGGGCCACCTGATGCTAATAATGGAACGGCTTGTACAATGGAAACCAGATAACTGATATACTACTTTTCTGTTGTTCATACATACTTTTATAGACAATTATACCCAGGACCCAGACTCAGGACAAACAGACACGTTCATGCACACAAATATGTGTCCTGAGTGGGAATCAAACCCACGACCTGTGGCGAGTAGTTTTGAAACTAAACCAGGTCATCTATGGACTGAAGGCGTGCCTAGAGAGACTATGAGTGCCTCAACTCTATAATATCTCTTAAATAACTCTATAATAGAGCTGCATAATTCACACCACCACACCGGCCCGTAGGTAGTAACAATGTGTAACCTTAAATCTACAGTTTAAGGATTATTTTCCAATGAACGCGTTTCTATCGAATGACGATAACTGTACTTACGTCATTTATTAATTATAATTTGTTGATTAATAATTAACCAACAACCAAGGGCAATGTCAGGTCAGATAGTGAACTGTGATACCTACAATGAACTTTATTCGAGTAATTTTAAACCGTATCACAATGAGAGGAGTATTATAAATTATACGATTAAATCCACGTCTGGAGGACGTTTCGTCCTTTTTAACGGATTTCTAAAAGAAAGAGGTTATCAATTCAAGAGTATGGCTTTTTTATTTCGTTTTATTGTGTGTATTCTTTAATTTGAAATCGGATGTTGTAAAGAAAGTTCGATGTTGGGTCTATTTTAATTAAACTGTAATTTTACTAATTTTATTTATTTGCAGGATAATCCATGCATTGTTAATTTTGTCAACGGTTGGGTTCGTTCAAAATGAATCTCCATCTGGTAAGCACTTATTACTTTCTAAACTATTACCCTTGTAGGTAGATTGTTATTATTATCATGGTAAATGTTATCAGTAAATAAGGCAAAAGTGGTGTGCAAGTTTTTATATACTTTAAGGTGCCTAACCAATCATAGGACCCACCTTGTGACTACCATAGCCTATGACGTTTATGACTCACGCATTGACCTTCCTCCTATCCAATTGTGCTCTGGCGACCTTACTCACGCTGAGTCTTCCGGTTCGTGGTCAACACTCGAGAACCTTTCTGCCTCAGGCCTCCAACACGGTGGACCGACGTTCTTGTGCGTGCCGCGGGATGCCGCTGGATGCGGGCAGCGCAAGACCGGCTATTCTGGAGATCTTTAGGGGAGGCCTTTGTCCAGCAGTGGACGTCTTTCGGCAGATATGATGATGATGATGACGATGACGACCTTACCCATATCCAGGACCCATTATCATTATAAACATACGAAACATCTCAAAAATGAATCATCTCCGAAATTTCGGGGCTTATACAGTTATTAGGTTTACACTGTGTTAAAGCCAGCGATATGTTAGCCAATAAACAATGCAGATTCATGAAAGGATTAAGCATCGAAGAGGCATGGCTGACCACGCTTGACAAAATAATATATGCCTGGGTATTTTCTTAGACCTATCAATAGTGTTTCTGCCTCAGGAATAAGAAGCCTCGTCTTAAAGAATGTTACAGATTCTCTAAATTACACCTACTAGTTAAATTTTGCCATCTTACAAGCAAAGAGCTCCGTATTATATATGGCATTCCTCAAGGTAGTAGTCTTAACTACTTCATCATCATCATCATATCAGCCGAAAGACGTCCACTGCTGAACAAAGGCCTCCCCCAAAGGTCTCCACAATTGCCGGTCTTGCGCTATTCGCATCCAGCTTTTCCAGCTTAACTACTTACTTTACTCTAAATACCATTTACATATATGACCTATGCAAATTGCCTTAAACACTGTATAATTTTCACTTATGCTGATGATACCACCTTGGTAATTGAAGGTTTCCACAGGGAAGAGATATATAAGCATGCAGAAGCTGCCTTTTTAGTGTAAAGCACTAGTTAACAGATAATACTTTGAATGTCAACAAAACAGTGTACCTTTCCTTTTCCATCAGATCAAATCTTCCAACAAGTTCTTACATTCTAAAGTGACATACTTGTATATGCCCAACACAATGAAGCTGCATATGCTGCAAATCTTCATGAGTTAGATATCTAGGAATACATGTTGACCAGCACCTAAACTGCAACCCAAAAGCAAAGATCACATCTCAAATAATTACATTTAACAAACTATAAAAGTCTGCTAATAATGAGACACTAATCTTTTTTCTGTTTTAGTCTATTGCTTGCCAATTTTGGGCGTATCTATACAGAAAGTCTTTACTCTCCAAAGGGTACAGATAACTATTCTAATAATAATGCTCCTCCGACTGGTACAGCTCTTTGTCAGATGCTTACAGTCAACCAGCTTTATTTGCTTCTTTCGGTTCTACACAAACAGTTTACTTGCCATCCTAAAGAACCAACTGACAGGGTTAAACATAACATAATTCCTTTGGAACGCCACAAAACCGTCTTAGATAAACGCCCATTCGCATTGCTAGCATAAAGATGAACACATGTCCAGTTCTCTATATAAAATATTACCAATTTATTGAAAATCAAATGGTTCCTTGCAAACTCACGACATATTGTTATTACAGAACATTCGAAATGCTATCTTATCTAGACTGATATTTTATGATTGACATCCTAAAACTTCTTACTACTGGTTAGCGATACCTAAGGGTCCCACGTAGGTTTACTAAAGATAAAAGTTAAAAACCCTTAACATAAAAGTTTAAATGGCAGACCATACATTATTTTTAATCGTATTTCAGACTACGTAGGCAACAAGAAACTTGGAAAGGCATACAGGATCATGTACCAAGCTAGAGATTGGGTAAATGCTGTGTCTTCCTGCAACCAACAGAATGCTTCGCTAGCCGTCCCAGAGTCATTGGTAAGACACACTCATCTTTCACTAATTCTTAAACTATGGGTCCACTACAGACGATTTCTTCGTCTCTAGAGGGGAGAGAAGGGTTGTACTGACTGACGTCGCCCGTCGCACGGCACGGTAAAAAAATTAATTTTTGATCAAGTTATTTTTAACCTTATTTCATAGACTTTAGAATTTATATTACTTTATTTCGGCACGGCACGGGACGCCACGGCACGTGGCGTGCCGCGACAGTCCAACCTATCAGTTCGTATTAGTTTCTCTTCATTTTCAATAAGAACTGCTATTAATACTATGCCAGTCAATCATCACAACACAACCAACTTGAACAAAACTAGTCCAGACACTAACTGTTCACAGTTAGTGGAACCGGAAGACGCAGCGTGGGCAGGCCCCCTACAAGATGGACCGATGATCTTGTGAGGGTAGCTGGAAATCGCTGGATGCGGATAGCGCAAGACCGGCAATTGTGGAGATCTTTGGGGGACGCCTTTGTCCAGTAGTGGACGTCTTTCAGCTGATATGATGATGATGATAACCATGTAGATTTGAATGCATGATGGCTCGAATTTATTATATTCTAAATAATGTCATCATCATCATCATCATCATATCAGCCGAAAGACGTCCACTGCTGGACAAAGGCGTCCCCCAAAGATCTCCACAATTGCCGGTCTTGTGCTATTCGCATCCAGCATTTTCCAGCGACCCGCACAAGATCATCGGTCCATCTTGTAGGGGGCCTGCCCACGCTGCGTCTTCCGGTTCGTGGTCGCCACTCGGGAACCTTTCTGCCCCAACGGCCGTCGGATCTACGAGCTATGTGCCCCGCCCACTGCCACTTTAGTTTTGCAAGTCTTCGGGCTATGTCGGTGACTTTGGTTCGCCTGCAGATTTCGACATTTCTGATTCGATCCCGCAGGGAAACTCCGAGCATAGCCCTCTCCATTGCTCTTTGGGTGACCTTGAGCCTTCTAATAAGGCCCATAGTGAGCGACCACGTCTCTGTTCCGTATGTCATCACTGGCAACACAGACTGGTCGAAGACTTTCGACTTGAGACACTGCGGTATTTTGGACGAGAAGATGTTACGTAGCTTCCCGAACGCTGCCCAGCCGAGTTGGATTCTACGATTGACCTCCTTCTCGAAGTTGGACCTACCTGGTTGGATGGTCTGTCCTAGGTAAATATAGTGCTCTACAACTTCGAGTGCAGAGTCACCAACTTTCAATTGAGTGGGTGCAACATGGACGTTTGACATGATTTTCGTCTTATCCATGTTCATTTTCAGACCCACTTGTTGAGAGACTCTGCTGAGGTCATCGAGCATTGTACCGAGGTCTTCCATGGTCTCAGCCATGACCACGATATCATCGGCAAATCGAAGGTGAGTGATGTACTCGCCATTGACATTGATGCCAAAGCCTTTCCAGTCCAGAAGCTTGAAGACGTCTTCCAATGCAGCGGTGAACAGTTTCGGAGATATAACATCTCCCTGTCTCACGCCTCGCTGCAAGTGGATAGGTTTCGAGATCTGGTCCTGGAGTCGCACTGACATAGTGGCGTTTTCATACAAACACTTTATCACCTCAATATACCGGTAGTCAATTTGGCACCTTATGAGAAACCTCAGCACGGCCCATGTTTCGATAGAATCAAAGGCTTTCTCATAGTCCACAAACGCTAAGCACAGTGGCTTGTTATACTCTTCGGTCTTCTGTATAACTTGCCGCAGCGTATGTATGTGGTCTATGGTGCTAAAGCCTTTTCGGAAACCGGCTTGTTCGGGAGGCTGGAAGTCGTCAAACCTGCGCGCGAGACGGTTCGTAACGACCTTCGAAAACAACTTGTAAACATGGCTCAGCAGTGTGATGGGTCTATAATTCTTCAATAGGGTCTTGTCGCCCTTTTTGAAGAAGAGCACCACCACACTTCTGTGCCATGCTTGTGGCGTTTGACCATCTAGTATGACGGAGTTAAATAACTTCTGAAGGGCCCGTAGGATTGGTGTACCACCCGCCTTCAGAAGCTCTGCTGTAACTCCATCATCGCCAGGCGCCTTGTTGTTCTTGAGTTGTTTGAGAGCCATTCTAATCTCGTACAGGCTGACGTCCGGGATGTCTTCGGTGTAGTGTCGGGTTAGTCGTGCTCTGGGATCTGAGGCATGACTTTTGACAGGTGGCTGTGTTGTCGTATATAACTGTCCGTAGAACTTCTCGATCTCTCCCAGCAACTCAGGTTTAGACGTGACGATTCTACCATCCTCAGTCTTCAGCTTCGTCAGTTGGCTCTGTCCAACAGACAGAGCTCTTGCAAACACTTTAGAGCCTTTGTTCCACTCGATAGCCTCTTTAATACTAATTGTATTAAATTGCCGCGTGTCGCGAGTCAAAGACTTTGAGATCTGTCTGTTGAGCTTGCATATCTGGTAGCATCATCTGAGGATGTCAGAACCATTTTCCGTCTATCTTCCATAAGTTGCAGGGTAAAGTCAGAGATCTTTTTAGTTCTGTTTGTACGACGGGCCTTGAAGACCTTAGACCCAGCCGTATGGACAGCTTCTACGAGCCTGTCATAGTATGAGTCCACTTCCTCGCAGTCTGCTAGGCATTCGAAACGGTTTTGCAGTTCGAGCTGAAATGGTTCGGGGTTTTGGACGTGGATAGGTAAAGGTCGGAGCGTAGACTTTATCAGTCGGGACCTCTGGAGTTTGAAATTAAGGTTCAATGAGCCTCTGACCAGTCTGTGATCGCTCCCGGTTTTAACCGCATTGATCACGGAGACATCATTGAACATCTGTCGTCTCGTCGACAAGATAAAGTCTATCTTATTTTTAGTTTTACCATCGGGGCTCACCCAGGTCCATTTACGGTGATCCGGCTTCCTGAAGAAGGAATTCATCATAAAGAGTCCCTCCTTCTCCATGAAGTCGGCCAACATTTGGCCCCGGGGGTTCCGGTCTCCAGTTCCAAATTGCCCCACTCTCAGCTCATTACCGAATCGTTTGCCCAGCTTCGCGTTAAAGTCCCCCATGACCACAGTGAAATAGGAGTTAGAGGTATGTATGGCTCTGGATATGTCCTCATACATAACCTCGACTTCATCGTCGGAGTGTGTCGAAGTGGGTGCGTATACCTGTATAACCTTCAACGAATACCGCTTGGTGATTCTGAGTATAAGGTACGCAACCCTCGTCGACACACTCTCGATTTTCACTAGATTGTTCACGAGGGACTTGTGGACTATGAACCCGACACCACCTTGGAATATTTGGTCACCCTCCCGGTAATAGAGCAGGTTTCCGGATTTCAGTATTATCGAGTCCTCCCCCTCTCTTCGGACTTCAGATAATCCTACAATATCCCAATGTAACATGCTCAATTCTTCCTCCAGTTCGGTTATCTTCTCGTCGGACCGCAGTGTACGTGTGTTATATGTTGCCAGGGCCAGAGGTCGTCGGTGTTGGTAACGTGGAATCTGCCCTGCCGTAACCACGGCTGTTACCACGGCTGGGAATAGCAGGGCTGCCGGGGACTGGGGGCCGCGGTTTGGTTGTGTCCATCATTTGAGAGGATTTGCCATAATCGCCACGCTTGGCAGACGGGTTAGCGATCGCAGTAAGGTGGACATGGTACTCAGGAGAACGCTGCTGCCCGTTCTCTGGTGTATATATTTCCCTCGGGACGACTTTTACGGCCCCCCACGGGATGAGGAGGGGTGGTGATATTCTTAGGCCGTCACCACACAGCAAATAATGTAATATATGTTTATTTTTAAAGTTAAAAACTTCTAAAATCTTCTCGTAGATGGAGTGTGTTGTTGAACCCCTGTACGAATCAAAGCGTTCCCTTATAAAATACAAATCCTTTGTCCCAAATAAAACAGCATAAAATGAACACGATATATCAGGAACTTCCAAGATAAGAAAAAAATAAAGTGACATGTCAAGCCTAAAGCAATTTAACTTTGCACTGCGCCACGTTCAAGGAAATAAGTTAGCGCATATAACAAGCAGAAAATTAATCAGGGTTCAGAGCGACACGACTTGTTTAAAAAAGTTTTGCGAAGCTCTAAAGAGACTTTTATGCTGCTAAGTAAGCAAAAAAAGTTGCTAAGCGGTTACCGTCGTATCAATGACATATTGCCAACCCTGCCCACGTTATAGATGAACTCTTACAATCTTACTACCACCCGGATCATTACTACATTGACACTACACCTAACGCTTTTATCTGGAGTGTGTTATGTGAGGTGGAAGCTACCACAGTCGAGCTGGTCATAGATTGAAAGAACGCCACTCTCTACCTCTCTTGTCATTTCACACAACACATTTGTTTCAACGACACGGCCTTCAAAATAAAGGTCGGCATATCAATATAGTTAAGGTAAGAAGTGTTCCATTGATAAATTAGTCATAGAGTCATTTATGCTACCACTGGACGAACCGAATCAACGCCCAGCGATCAATATGACATCAAGGAATATAAATGCAATCTACCAATAGATCCCGATCATATCACTGAAATAGAAGAAAAATTCGCAACGCTCCTCCATTAAAACTCCAATGATTCTAGGGTCAAATTCTCCCAGGTCGACGATGAAGACGATGAACGCGGATAGTAAGGGCAATATTTCCTTCCTCAAGGACATGGCTGCGTTGAAAATCGAAGTGAACAGGTGAATCGCAGTCATGTCCAACAATATCTTACCACAACAGTGGAAGCAGGCTACAGTGATTAATTGCCCGGAAGCCGGTAAACGCTTCTCCATTGTATTTTAATAGCCTGTGTTCGTAGCCAAACTACATGCAGTATAAGTCATATAATATGAATGATAATATAACTGTGGATTTTAGTTCTATCAAAATCTCACCTTGTATCAAGATATCGGAGGCTGAGCTTTGGTTGTTCCAAAAGTGAAAGAGACTAGAACAACTCTGTTAACTCTGCAGATATCAACCTTGCTAACAACATTAATCTTAAACCATCTCGTTTGGTGCTTTCAGGCGGAGTTCAAGTTTCTACAAAAGCTGGTCCGTAGAATGCACTACCCTAGCGTCCAGGGAGCTGACGAACCTATTACAGTGTGGCTCGGAATCACCGATCTTAAAGACTATACAGTTTGGAGGAACATCAACAATGGTAATACGTGCCTCCTTGTTCGTAGTTGAATTAGGTGATTGTATTTCCATCAGGAGCCTCTTGTTTTGATATGAATGGAAGTGGGATATCGAGAGAATAACATTTGTTGCTATACAACCAACTCGTTCTATATTTTCTCTCGGTTTAATCTTCTCCGCAACATCAATGCTCGGAGCGTTTACATTGTGTGTGTTGGTCCTGCTGTACTGAATGACAGAAATGCTAAAGAGAACGAGAGATATAGAAAACCTTCTCTCATTAAAACAGCAATTGTGGTAGGGTAGCTAATGTAAAACCACGACATATCTTCAATTGTTAAGTATTATTCATATTTCAAATTTGTCTAATGGAATTCCACATTATCCACTCAGGATTTAGCCAATGCAATGATATTCTGATATATCTGTAAATATCGATTAAATATCACCACGTACCAATTTCATTTTTCAAATACCTACTAGACAATAGTACTAAAATTATACATTCATACAACAGGGTTCCTTAATACCAACATAACAAAATTTTGGATGAAAATTCTGACAAGTAAATGTTGCTCCAGTTCATGTTGTTAGGTCATTCTCCAACATTTGGACGCATCCTGTTTCTTTCAGTACACACAAAATTATAATCATAATATTAATAAGTGAAGCAAAAACTTATTACCCACCTTTTTATGAAAATTGCGCGGACGGAGGAGTATGAAATTTGGAATAGTTAAAGTTCATATGGAGTGAAGGAATGCAGAAAGCTAGCATTTTATATAATAAGCATTGGAAGTAATTTATTTTAATAAAAACAAGCAAGCTGAGAAGACATGACAAACTGAATGTTAATATATCAATACTGTGTGTTTTTAATTTTTTTTTTCGCCCTCTTTGTGCAGGCTAAGATCTGTGACCATACCGCCCCGTCTTCAGTTGTAATATTTATATTTCAAAGTCAGCCAGTCATGGCCGTCACGTCCGTCACAGTCAAGTCATAGTCCTACCTCACTAAAGCAGTGGAGACTTTACTAGACGCTTCTATGGAGTTTTGGTTTCAACACGGAAAATCACAATTCACGGCAATATTGCACTTTCCTCCACATATTATATTACATAACTTAAATGCTAAAAGTAACTTACAGTGGAACCAGCCCCGTCGTCCACAAATTATTTTTACAATTTTGTACCCAATGTATATCCTTTACACTGAAGTAGTATGACAGAAGTGAGAATCATTATACTATACTATACTACTGTACTAAAGAACACTTTAAATAAAAATATTTATGCAGTTATACAAAATATAAATAGTTAATATACACTTCATATGGAGCAAGTCCTTATGAAGAAAATATTATTGCAGTAATCTCTCTTTTAAAGCTTGACGGTGAACTTGCAAAGAATTCCACATCGGTGAAATTTGTGTTATACAAATTCATGGTCCTTCGTAATGGACAGCGTTCACCTGCATTAGTTTTACAAGGTTTAGGTGCAAACAAAGAATTTTTCCGAGTGCTTCGTGACCTCCGTACCCCCCTTTTTATGAAAATTGCGCGGACGGAGGAGTATGAAATTTGGAATAGTTAAAGTTCATATGGAGTGAAGGAATGCAGAAAGCTAGCATTTTATATAATAAGCATTGGAAGTAATTTATTTTAATAAAAACAAGCAAGCTGAGAAGACATGACAAACTGAATGTTAATATATCAATACTGTGTGTTTTTAATTTTTTTTTTCGCCCTCTTTGTGCAGGCTAAGATCTGTGACCATACCGCCCCGTCTTCAGTTGTAATATTTATAATATATTTCAAAGTCAGCCAGTCATGGCCGTCACGTCCGTCACAGTCAAGTCATAGTCCTACCTCACTAAAGCAGTGGAGACTTTA
Source organism: Pseudoips prasinana (assembly GCA_951640165.1). NCBI lineage: Eukaryota > Metazoa > Arthropoda > Insecta > Lepidoptera > Nolidae > Pseudoips > Pseudoips prasinana. The sequence goes on from OX621247.1 coordinate 35,588,029, forward strand.
CTAGACGCTTCTATGGAGTTTTGGTTTCAACACGGAAAATCACAATTCACGGCAATATTGCACTTTCCTCCACTTTTGTACGTTGTCGAAGATGTTATGTCTAAAAATCCACCATATTTACACATAAAAACTAGAAATTACAGCAGTTTTTTAAAATAAAACATAGCCTCGA